>OW052220.1:213051015-214433001 GCA_932526605.1 Nephrotoma flavescens
ATTAAAAATTATTATATTTAAAAAAGAAAACTAGGCTAATGTACTACTATATCAATCATTGTTCAGTTAATTCGTAAATTGTTTTAAGCATTATAGTAGTATACAGCTTTACTGTATACAATGTATCAAAAAATGTTATCAAGTTTATAAAGTATGTTTAAAAAATCATAAAATTATAAAAGTAATAAAATGGTGTGAAAATTGCAATTTTTTATTTTTATTATACAAACTTAATGAAAAGTGGCAAAAATGTATAAAACTTATAGTACATAAGTTAAAACAATGTAACCGTTTATATATTATAAAATATAAAAACATTTAAAGATATGAAAAGTTATGAAATTTATTAAAAGTTATAAAAATTAGTTGTAAGAGTTATGAAAAGTTATGAACTTTGAACAAAAATATGTTAAAAGTTATAATAACTTTAAAAGTTATCAAAGAAATACATGAAAAGTTATAATAAGTTATAAAAAAATAATAATAAATTTTAAAAATTATAAAAAATCTTATTAAAAGTTATAATAACTAACAAAAAACGTTATTAAGTTTATAAAGTATTTGTACATTGAGTTTGAAGTATTGCTTGTAATACTTAAATTACATGAAACTATACTTGTTCCGGCTCGGAAGATCTTTTATTCTGTTATCCTCTATTTAAAAAGTAAAACAACAAATTAAAAATCTATAAAATTAAAAGAAAAATCTGAAACTAAAAAAAAAATAAAAAATTTAAACATAAAAAAATAATTACAAACGAATCATGAAAATTAAAAAAATTAAAATCTAAAAATTTATTAAAAAATAAAAACAAAATATTAATTGTAAAATGGGCGCGGAATTTTTTTTGAATGAAAGAGAAATCAACATTAACTTTCACGATTTATAAATGGTGTGGTAGGGTTTTAACACGCGCTCCCACTTTTTCTTTGACAATTGACGTAATCATCTATGATTTATAAAGAAAATGCGCTAAAGCGCACGCGCGCCTCGCATTTTAGCATCAGACGTAAACGTCTTTTCTATGTGACTGCCAACACAAAAACGCGTGTATTTTCTTATGAAGGTCCCAAAACTCAAAATTCCGCCATTTTGGATTTTCTGACATAGAAAGTGGCGTTGTCTGGCGATGAAAAGCTGAATTAGTAGTACTAAATCATGTTTGCGTCTTTGATAATCATCGTTTTGTACAGTTACTAAACGATAAAGTGTTATTGCATTAATTAAGTGTAATACAATTTATTACATGTGGTTGTGAGATCTTGCGACGAGAAGCTGAACTAGTAAGTAGTACTAATAATCATTTTACTGATAGAAAATAGCGCCTTAGTAGTGAGAAGGGGTGTGTATTTTATGCACTAATTTACTATACTAAAGTAAGTTACTCCTACTAGTGGCGTATAATTAAATGGTACACAACTTTTTTTTTTTTTTTTAACTATACAAATTTAATATGTACACAGTGACAAAAATGTATAAAACTTATAGTACCTAAATTAAAACAGTTATAAAAAGTCATATAAAGACATTTAAAGCTATAGAAACTTGTGAAATGTATTAAAAGTTATAAAAAATTAATTGTAAGAGTTATGAAAAGTTTTAAACTCTGAACAAAAAAAATGATGTTGAAAGTTATAATGACTTTAAAAGTTATAAAAAAAATACGCGGAAAGTTATAATAAGATATAAAAATCATTAAAAAGTTATAAAAAACGTTATTTAAAGATATAATAAATAATAAAAAACGTTATTAAGTTTATAAAGTATTTCTAAAAATTTATAAAAAGTAAGCTACCTTTAAAATGGTATAAAAAATTGTACATTTTTTAAAACTAAGGTTTCTAAAATTTATAGTATTTAAGTTAAAAAGTAAAGTTTAAGAGTTATGAAGAGTTGTAAAATTTGTATAAAAAATATTATTATAACTTATAATAAACTTAAAAGTTCTAAAAATACGTAATAAGTTTTAAAAGTTATTAAAAAGTATGTTTTTATTAGTAAGAATACATTTTTAAAAAATAAAACATGTTATCAGAAATTATAATAAGTAACAAAAAATTAATAAATTTAAAAACAGATAACAAAACCGTTATCAAATTTATAAAATCTGTTTAAAAAGTAGTAAAATGGTATATAAATTATAAATTTTTTAAAAACCTATGAAAACTGACAAGATTGAATAGTAAATTATAGTAAGTAACTAAAAAAGTTATCTAAAAACATAAAAAAATTATTAAATATAATAAAAAGTTAAAAAATTATTGTTGATAAAGATTGGTGGTGTGGTTGTTTTTAATTGTACGATCTATGTACTTAAGTATAGTGAGAAAAAAAGTTACGGCATTTATTTTTTATATAACTGAGAGCTATTAATCAAATTTGATATAAATTAAAAATCATTTAATATTTAACTGTTTTATGTTCGTTCTAGCATAATCCCAATCCCAAAATGTGACGTAGTCATTGATGTGTCTTTGAAACTGCATGATATATAATATAAGTGACTTATGATTTTATAGTTGACTATAACCATAGAGTAAGTAATGTTATAAAGAGTAACGAAACAGATGAAAAATTTTCATCAAAAATGCGTGGGTTATGCAATTTAAATGTTTTATACAATACACTTACTTACGGTTGAATTAAATAAATTGGTAATTTATTTCAACAAACCAATATGGTGTTGGGATGTGCATATTAGATCTAGCTAAAACTACATTATATGATTTTCATTATGATAGTATTGTGCCGAAATTTGAAAAAATTGATAAATTTGTTATACTGATACAGATAGTTTAGTTTACGAAGTGTTTTGTCCAGATGTATATGAACTCATCAAAAAAGATTGTTATACGTATCTCGATACAAGTGGTCTAATGAAGGATGAAAATTATGGGAAAATAATGAGTCAATTTATTGGATTAAGAAGATCAAAAATGTATACTTTCAAAGTTGTTGACGCTAATGATACAAAAAATTAAAGGACAATTAAGAAACAAGTTTTGAAATCGAGAATAACGTTTAATGATTTCAAAAATGTTTAATTAATGACTCATCAAATTCGTTCAAGAAATCAAGCAGTAAGCTCTGTTGTCAATGAAAACCGCACCTAATCCACACGATGATAAATATATTTGATTAAAGATAGCTCTGAAACGCTACCTTTATAAAATAATGGAATATGATTATTGATTTCTGTGTAAATAATTTTTTAAATTTTAACTTAAAAATAGCAAATTACTAACATATACACATGTAAATCAATTTATTATGTACGTATAAAATTTCAAAACTTTCTTTACGTATAGTTTATGATAGATTTTATTATAATTTTAATATGTATAGATTTATTAAATATAAAATTATTAACTATGTATTAAAACTATTTAAATAAAATTTGTTTATTAAAATATGAATGAGTTTTAATATATGATATTAATAAACATTAATGATTTTCTAAAAATTAAGCAAATAAATCAATAATAGGGTAGTTTTAGCGTACAAACAGTAATATTTTTATTTTAGGCATAAGAATCATTATTACAAATTTTTTGCAAATATTATGCAAAATAGAACGTTGAGATCATTAAAGGCCGAGTATTATGATATCTCTCATACATATATCAATATCTACGAACGTTTTCTAAAAACGTATTTCTCATTAAAGAATAAATAACTGCATATATTTTATTCAGATAATGTAAAATAACTAAAGTTAATCACAATAATAATAAATTTTCACTTATTAAATAATTTTAATAGAAAAATAGTTTTTGGATTTCTTGTTTCTAGAAACGTTTTTTTCTTATAAAAATACGTGAAAAGTTATAAAAGTTATTGCAAAATTACAAAAAAGTAATAATAAATTTTCAAAAATAAAAAATGTTATTAGAAGTTCTAATAAGTAATAGCTTTATAAAAACGTAAGAAAACAGATTATCAAGCCTATAAAGTCTGTTTAAAAAACCATAAAAAGTAGTAAAATGGTACAAAAATATATAAATTTTTCAAACAACTATTCAATATTTATAAAAACTGACAAGATTGTTTAGTAAATTATAGTAGGTAATTTAAAAAAGTTATTTAAAGACATATAAAAGATATTAAATATAATAAAAAGTAATAATTATTAATGTAATGTAGTAGGTATATGAATATGACTGCAGTAACGGAAATTTGAAATTGGGCTACATTATATTTCTAGTGTGGGAATTAGAACCACTATAAACGGTCATCCTTTTGCAAAATAGACCAATTTTAAGGCAATTTTTACTCAGGGGAACCGTGAAAATTTTGCATTATCCAATGAATTAAGAAGAAATTATCGTAAACTTCCATGATTCATTAATGGGCTCGTACAGTTTTAGCACCCGCTGCGCAAATTTGATTTCCGCATATCCAATTTTCGCATATCTGATTCGCACGCGCGTGCGAATCAGATATGCGAAAATTGGATATGCGGAAATCAAATTTGCGCAGCGGGTGCTAAAACTGTACGAGCCCATTAATGAATCATGGAAGTTTACGATAATTTCTTCTTAATTCATTGGATAATGCAAAATTTTCACGGTTCCCCTGAGTAAAAATTGCCTTAAAATTGGTCTATTTTGCAAAAGGATGACCGTTTATAGTGGTTCTAATTCCCACACTAGAAATATAATGTAGCCCAATTTCAAATTTCCGTTACTGCAGTCATATTCATATACCTACTACATTACATTAATAATTATTACTTTTTATTATATTTAATATCTTTTATATGTCTTTAAATAACTTTTTTAAATTACCTACTATAATTTACTAAACAATCTTGTCAGTTTTTATAAATATTGAATAGTTGTTTGAAAAATTTATATATTTTTGTACCATTTTACTACTTTTTATGGTTTTTTAAACAGACTTTATAGGCTTGATAATCTGTTTTCTTACGTTTTTATAAAGCTATTACTTATTAGAACTTCTAATAACATTTTTTATTTTTGAAAATTTATTATTACTTTTTTGTAATTTTGCAATAACTTTTATAACTTTTCACGTATTTTTATAAGAAAAAAACGTTTCTAGAAACAAGAAATCCAAAAACTATTTTTCTATTAAAATTATTTAATAAGTGAAAATTTATTATTATTGTGATTAACTTTAGTTATTTTACATTATCTGAATAAAATATATGCAGTTATTTATTCTTTAATGAGAAATACGTTTTTAGAAAACGTTCGTAGATATTGATATATGTATGAGAGATATCATAATACTCGGCCTTTAATGATCTCAACGTTCTATTTTGCATAATATTTGCAAAAAATTTGTAATAATGATTCTTATGCCTAAAATAAAAATATTACTGTTTGTACGCTAAAACTACCCTATTATTGATTTATTTGCTTAATTTTTAGAAAATCATTAATGTTTATTAATATCATATATTAAAACTCATTCATATTTTAATAAACAAATTTTATTTAAATAGTTTTAATACATAGTTAATAATTTTATATTTAATAAATCTATACATATTAAAATTATAATAAAATCTATCATAAACTATACGTAAAGAAAGTTTTGAAATTTTATACGTACATAATAAATTGATTTACATGTGTATATGTTAGTAATTTGCTATTTTTAAGTTAAAATTTAAAAAATTATTTACACAGAAATCAATAATCATATTCCATTATTTTATAAAGGTAGCGTTTCAGAGCTATCTTTAATCAAATATATTTATCATCGTGTGGATTAGGTGCGGTTTTCATTGACAACAGAGCTTACTGCTTGATTTCTTGAACGAATTTGATGAGTCATTAATTAAACATTTTTGAAATCATTAAACGTTATTCTCGATTTCAAAACTTGTTTCTTAATTGTCCTTTAATTTTTTGTATCATTAGCGTCAACAACTTTGAAAGTATACATTTTTGATCTTCTTAATCCAATAAATTGACTCATTATTTTCCCATAATTTTCATCCTTCATTAGACCACTTGTATCGAGATACGTATAACAATCTTTTTTGATGAGTTCATATACATCTGGACAAAACACTTCGTAAACTAAACTATCTGTATCAGTATAACAAATTTATCAATTTTTTCAAATTTCGGCACAATACTATCATAATGAAAATCATATAATGTAGTTTTAGCTAGATCTAATATGCACATCCCAACACCATATTGGTTTGTTGAAATAAATTACCAATTTATTTAATTCAACCGTAAGTAAGTGTATTGTATAAAACATTTAAATTGCATAACCCACGCATTTTTGATGAAAATTTTTCATCTGTTTCGTTACTCTTTATAACATTACTTACTCTATGGTTATAGTCAACTATAAAATCATAAGTCACTTATATTATATATCATGCAGTTTCAAAGACACATCAATGACTACGTCACATTTTGGGATTGGGATTATGCTAGAACGAACATAAAACAGTTAAATATTAAATGATTTTTAATTTATATCAAATTTGATTAATAGCTCTCAGTTATATAAAAAATAAATGCCGTAACTTTTTTTCTCACTATACTTAAGTACATAGATCGTACAATTAAAAACAACCACACCACCAATCTTTATCAACAATAATTTTTTAACTTTTTATTATATTTAATAATTTTTTTATGTTTTTAGATAACTTTTTTAGTTACTTACTATAATTTACTATTCAATCTTGTCAGTTTTCATAGGTTTTTAAAAAATTTATAATTTATATACCATTTTACTACTTTTTAAACAGATTTTATAAATTTGATAACGGTTTTGTTATCTTTTTTTAAATTTATTAATTTTTTGTTACTTATTATAATTTCTGATAACATGTTTTATTTTTTAAAAATGTATTCTTACTAATAAAAACATACTTTTTAATAACTTTTAAAACTTATTACGTATTTTTAGAACTTTTAAGTTTATTATAAGTTATAATAATATTTTTTATACAAATTTTACAACTCTTCATAACTCTTAAACTTTACTTTTTAACTTAAATACTATAAATTTTAGAAACCTTAGTTTTAAAAAATGTACAATTTTTTATACCATTTTAAAGGTAGCTTACTTTTTATAAATTTTTAGAAATACTTTATAAACTTAATAACGTTTTTTATTATTTATTATATCTTTAAATAACGTTTTTTATAACTTTTTAATGATTTTTATATCTTATTATAACTTTCCGCGTATTTTTTTTATAACTTTTAAAGTCATTATAACTTTCAACATCATTTTTTTTGTTCAGAGTTTAAAACTTTTCATAACTCTTACAATTAATTTTTTATAACTTTTAATACATTTCACAAGTTTCTATAGCTTTAAATGTCTTTATATGACTTTTTATAACTGTTTTAATTTAGGTACTATAAGTTTTATACATTTTTGTCACTGTGTACATATTAAATTTGTATAGTTAAAAAAAAAAAAAAAAGTTGTGTACCATTTAATTATACGCCACTAGTAGGAGTAACTTACTTTAGTATAGTAAATTAGTGCATAAAATACACACCCCTTCTCACTACTAAGGCGCTATTTTCTATCAGTAAAATGATTATTAGTACTACTTACTAGTTCAGCTTCTCGTCGCAAGATCTCACAACCACATGTAATAAATTGTATTACACTTAATTAATGCAATAACACTTTATCGTTTAGTAACTGTACAAAACGATGATTATCAAAGACGCAAACATGATTTAGTACTACTAATTCAGCTTTTCATCGCCAGACAACGCCACTTTCTATGTCAGAAAATCCAAAATGGCGGAATTTTGAGTTTTGGGACCTTCATAAGAAAATACACGCGTTTTTGTGTTGGCAGTCACATAGAAAAGACGTTTACGTCTGATGCTAAAATGCGAGGCGCGCGTGCGCTTTAGCGCATTTTCTTTATAAATCATAGATGATTACGTCAATTGTCAAAGAAAAAGTGGGAGCGCGTGTTAAAACCCTACCACACCATTTATAAATCGTGAAAGTTAATGTTGATTTCTCTTTCATTCAAAAAAAATTCCGCGCCCATTTTACAATTAATATTTTGTTTTTATTTTTTAATAAATTTTTAGATTTTAATTTTTTTAATTTTCATGATTCGTTTGTAATTATTTTTTTATGTTTAAATTTTTTATTTTTTTTTAGTTTCAGATTTTTCTTTTAATTTTATAGATTTTTAATTTGTTGTTTTACTTTTTAAATAGAGGATAACAGAATAAAAGATCTTCCGAGCCGGAACAAGTATAGTTTCATGTAATTTAAGTATTACAAGCAATACTTCAAACTCAATGTACAAATACTTTATAAACTTAATAACGTTTTTTGTTAGTTATTATAACTTTTAATAAGATTTTTTATAATTTTTAAAATTTATTATTATTTTTTATAACTTATTATAACTTTTCATGTATTTCTTTGATAACTTTTAAAGTTATTATAACTTTTAACATATTTTTGTTCAAAGTTCATAACTTTTCATAACTCTTACAACTAATTTTTATAACTTTTAATAAATTTCATAACTTTTCATATCTTTAAATGTTTTTATATTTTATAATATATAAACGGTTACATTGTTTTAACTTATGTACTATAAGTTTTATACATTTTTGCCACTTTTCATTAAGTTTGTATAATAAAAATAAAAAATTGCAATTTTCACACCATTTTATTACTTTTATAATTTTATGATTTTTTAAACATACTTTATAAACTTGATAACATTTTTTGATACATTGTATACAGTAAAGCTGTATACTACTATAATGCTTAAAACAATTTACGAATTAACTGAACAATGATTGATATAGTAGTACATTAGCCTAGTTTTCTTTTTTAAATATAATAATTTTTAATATTGAAGCCTGTGCTTTGTTATACCTGTCATCAAAGTGTCAATTGGTCAGGCCCAATACTAAATTTATAAGTCTCGAAATATCTTTCATAAAATATAAGTTCGAGCTCATCATACCATCTAGTTATGTATGTGAAACTTTATAACTTTCGTTATAAATAAAAATAAATGTTATAGCTTTACTGCATTTAAACTATTTAAATAAATTACTATCCTGCTTTCATTTCAATGTCCGTGTAAGTCTTCTTTAGTGTTTTTGTTTATTTTTTATTTTTTTAATAAATTTTTAGATTTCAATTTTTTATTTTTCATGATTCGTTTGTAATTAATTTTTATATTTTTAAAATTTTTGTTTTTATTTTCAGGTAGGTTTTCATTTTAATTTTAGAAATTTTTAATTTCTTAATTTACTTTACCGGAACAAGTATAGTTTCATGTAACATAATACTTAAAAACAAACAAATCCAAACTCAACGTACAAATATTTTATTAACTTAATAACGTTTTTTGTTAGTTATTATAACTTTTAATAAGATTTTTTTATAATTTTAAAAAATTATTATTATTTTTTATAACTTTTTTAACTTGTTATAACTTTTCAATTTTTTTTATAACTTTTAACATATTTTTTGTTCAAAGATTATAACTGTTCATAACTCTTACAACTAATTTTTATAACTTTAAATAAATTTCATATCATTTTATATCTTTAAATTATTGCACTGTATACTCGCTGTGGTTTCCATTTATACAGTCGTTAAACACTTTGCAGTCGCAAACTCCTTATTAAAACCACCAAACCAATTCAAAATGCACTTTAAATTAGTTTTTATTTTATTTATTAAACGTTTTCGATCACGGAGTGATCATCATCGGAGTAACTTTGCAACTAACGACCGTATATCTTTAAATGTCTTTATATTTTATAATATGTATATATTGTTACATTGTTTTAATTAAGGTACTATGAGTTTTATACATTTTTGCCACTTTTCATTAAATTTGCATAATTTAAAAAAAAATTGCAATTTTTACACCATTTAATTACTTTTATAATTTTTTAAACATGCTAGGAATACATTAGCATAATAAAATAAAATAATATTTCAGTCAGTTGTCATCAAATTGTTCTTCAATTTCTTCGAAAATGTGGTCAGGCCCAATACTGACTACGTCACATTTTTAAATAATTTTTAATGTATATCAAATTTTATTAATCAAAACTCTCGTGTAAAAAATAAATGCTTTAACTTTATTGCATTGAACTTTTGTAAATCATATCAAAAAGTCTGTAAAATACGTGTAATTAGTATAAAGTTAAAGTTGTCAGCTTTGCACTGTGTTTTATTTATAGTCTTGTACTGTATAGCGCAGGTCGTTGCAATTTATTTTGTTGTAGAATATTCAATATCTTTAACGATACTTTGATCAGTTTAAACATGAAATATGCTTTTAAGAATTACTTCCTGATTGGTTTACTAAAATATAATTATAAGAGTTTTCATAATTAAGTTTATTAAATTTTAAAATTTACATGTAAACTAAATTTTTGATATATTATTATGCAATACATAACGTAATTTTTAGTAAAGTAAGTAGTAAGTAGTAATTTTTATTAATGATTTGTCGCTGGTTATCATAACAAAATATAATATGTAATAAAATAATGACTTAATAGTAAAATGCATTAATGTGATTCTTAACCAAATATAAAATCTAATTTTACGCGAGAAAATTTTATCGTTTCATCGTTGTTACTGCTGACTATGCAATTATGCATGCTATCATAAATACAAAATGATTATTAGTTTCTATGCATTGTTATGTGACATAACTTATCATCGTTTTTCACCTTTATCACTCATCGTTTTTTCCATTTTTACTTAATCGATTGACTTATCCCACACTATTGCAACGAAAATATAACTGATATAATAATCATACTAGTTAATAAACATGATCCAACATGATTTTTTATAATTGTGACGAAAATATGCGAAATCCGATTATAACAATAACAATTATAAAAAAATATGATAAAAATATTATTTGACCTATATTCTTATTATATTATAACTTTCAATTCTCATTTGCATCCATCAGATTTGCTGTTGTTATGATATGTATGGCGATACGTTTTCAAGATCAAGTTTAGTTTTATCTTTCTTATTTGCGATTACATAAAAATAAAATATAGTGATACGTTGTCAAGATCAAAAAAAAAAATATTTTTTTTTATTTAATTTTCTATCGAAAAAATATTCTTGCATATAACACATCAATTGTCAATCAATCAATATATGTAATAAAATTCTTCATTATAGCTGAACAGGCGAATGACAAAAGCTTAATAAATTTCAATAAAATTCATATGATCATATATGTTGAAATGAGGATTTTAGTTATCGAGACATTACTATATTTCTCATGTTATATGAAGATGAAATGAAAAACCAGTATTCAATATTCAATTACTATGGAAAAAATTTTTGGGATGGGATTTATGCCAGAACCGGCACAAAACAACTACTTCTATTAAAACGGAGTTATATATTGTGAATTGATAAGTGGATGTAACTTTATTACCAGTGAATATATTATTACTTGTGAGAAAACGTTGAGCCATAAATACAGTACAGAACCAGCAAATACCAGTTATTCTAAATTCGCGGTGAATACAATAATACAACAAACAAGAGTACCTTGGTATTGCATCTCTTACGGGGACAACGAGGGAATATAATTTAACGAGATTGTAACCGGGTACATAGGCTTTTCATGGTCCTTCGAGCCGGATAGCGGCAATTGCAACAGTATTTTCGGCGAGTATTTATTATTTTTTTTATATAATTTTGTGAATCAAGATGGCGGACGTTCGAGCCCTTAAACGCATTATTAAAAATTTAGAATACGTTAATAATAAAATCAGTGAATTAGGGTCCGGTATTCAGTGCGGTGAAATAAAAACATATTTAGCAATATTGAGTGACGAATGGAAAGATTTCCAAGGTATCGAAAGGTCACTCAGTGGGAAATTTACTGATGTTCAGTTAGAATCTGTGAATAAAATCGAAACGATGTATTTCGAGATTAAACAACTATTATATCAACATGAGATAAGTATGGAAACGGCGAATAATCCAGAAAATACATCGATGAATGATTTGATGCTGAATCAAACGCAATTTGTTCGCGAATTATCTCTATTACATAAACGGGACAGTGAAGTGCGATTACCACGTGTAAATATACCGCCATTTTTAGGAAACTATTCGGAGTTTCCATCATTCAAAGATCTTTTTGAAACATCTATCGATCAAAACGATGGTATATCTAAGGTCCATAAATTGCAGTATCTCAAATCCTTACTAAAAGGAGAAGCTTACAATTTGATCAAGCATTTAAGTGTGACGGAGGCAAATTACAATGAAGCCTGGGAAAAGGTAAAGGCGAGATACAGTAAACCGAAACATGTGATATGTAACCTAATCAAACAGTTTATGGAGCAACCGATAATGCATCAAAGCTCGGCAAAGGGTCTTCGGCATCTTACGGATTTATCTGACGAAGTCATCCGTGGTTTGCGCGTTCTAGGAGAGCATGCGGAAAAACGAGATATATGGCTCATTTATATTTTGACACAAAAATTGGATCCGGAATCTAAAGAAGCTTGGGCTCACAAATCTGCCAGTGATGATTTTCCCTCTCTCGAAAGTTTTATTGAGTTCCTCAACAAAAGGAGTGATGCATTAGAGTGCATTAATTATTCGCAAAAACAGAAACCGTTACCACCCAAAAGAGTCGGTGCAATGACAACACAAGTTACGACGAAAGGTGTATGTCCAATGTGTTCAGGTGAACATTATTTAAGTCAGTGTACTACTTACCTCGAATTACCTAACGACAAACGCAAAGAGTTCACAGTAAACAAAAAACTCTGCTTTAATTGTCTGTCAGCAACACACCAATCCGTGGTCTGTCGATCTAAATATGTATGCAGAATTTGCAAAAGGAAACATCATGTAACATTACACTTGGATTCAAACCTAGATGCGAAGAATGAAGAGCTAAAGGAAACAGTGACGTCGGAGCCCATTAAGAAAACAGAAACCACAGTGTTAGTTGCCATGGAATCCAGAGGCCGCAAAGGAAATTTTCAACAAGCCATTTTACCAACAGCGCTAGTACTAATCGAAGATAAATATGGACAAATGCAGAAATGTAGAGCCTTGTTGGACTCCGGCTCACAGTCATCATTCATATCAGAAGATTGCGCTCAGAGATTAAAATTAGCGCGCCTGAAAGCGAACGTACATATCACAGGATTGACATCAGGAAATTTAATATCGCGAAGCAAGTCAACGATTACTTTACGATCAATGTATGACAATAAGAAGACAACACTAGAGGTTCTTATAATAAAACATCTTCCTACACAAATTCCAAAGATTAAGATATACGTGCAACAAACGGATTTCATGTCTAAATTGAATTTAGCCGATCCACATTTCGATTTTCCATCTCCCATAGATTTGCTGATTGGAGCCGATAAATTTTTCGAAATTCTGGAAAGTAACCAAAGACGATACAACTCATTAATATTGAATGAGACTATTTTCGGATGGATAATTTCAGGACAACCACAATCAGCTGATATCGAGGAAAGCCAAACTTTCAACACGTTTACGCGGGATAACTCAAGATTAGAAGAAGCATTGAAAAAATTTTGGGAGATAGAGGACATGTCATTTAATGTCGTCAAATTTACACCAGAGGAAATGGAATGTGAAAGACTTTTTATGGATACGCATCAGAGAACATCAGATGGACGCTACATGGTAAAACTACCTTTCAAAGACAATTCAAAAGAATTAGGCTATTCATTGCAAGCGGCAACTAACAGATTCCGGTCACTCGAGCGTAAGTTAACTATGAACACGACATTACGTGAAGCATATACAGATCAAATGAGAGGATATATTAGCCTAGGTCACATGATTGAGGTACCAGCGAATCATAAACACAGTGAAAGTTATTACTTGCCTCATCATTCCGTGACAAAAGAAAGCAGCAGCACGACAAAGGTCCGAATCGTATTTGATGGATCCAGCAAGACAAGTAATGGTGTCTCTTTGAACGACAAATTAATGGTAGGTCCGACTATACAACCAACGCTCTGGAACCTTCTATTGAGATTTAGGATGAACAAAGTAGCACTGATTGCCGATATAGAGAAGATGTACCGTCAAGTCTTGATATCTGAAGAACACCGAAAATATCAAACGATTTTATGGCGAGAACAACCAGTCGATACATTGAAAAGTTATCAGCTCACCAGGGTTACTTTTGGTCTTGCATCATCAGCTTTCCTCGCAATCAGGGCAATGCAACAACTCGCGATGGACATAAAGGATGAAGAAATCAAACGGTGCATACTTAATGATTTTTATGTCGACGACCTGCTAACGGGAAGCAATGATAAGGAACAAGCCGAAAAATTAAAAGAAAAAATGATATCTACTATGGCGAAGGGTGGGTTTTGTCTAAGGCAATGGACGTCAAACGTAGGTGATTTATGTGATAACAGTGAGGAAATACCAATCAGTGATATCGGTTGTGAAGAAACATCCACAGTTAAAACTCTTGGGCTACGATGGCATCCATCTAGTGATACTTTCACTTTCAAAATACAGCGAGAAAGAGAAGGCAAGATCACCAAACGAACAATCATTTCCGAGGCCTCCCGTTTATTTGATCCTCTCGGTTTCGTTTCCCCATCCATAATACTAATTAAGATATTGTTTCAGAAATTGTGGCTCCTGAAGTTAGACTGGGACGACAAACTGCCAAGTGAAATAGAAGAGGAATACATAAAGATACGAAGTAAATTTGCGTGTCTTGAAGACGTTACAATTCCGAGATTTACAAATCAACGAGACGGGATACAGATACACGGATTCGCAGACGCGAGTGAATTAGCCTACTGCGCGGTGATTTACAGCAGGACAATCCACGATGATGGAAGTATCACAACACACCTATTGACATCAAAAACGAAAGTAGCACCAATCAAGAAGATATCTTTACCGCGACTAGAATTATGTGCTGCTCATTTATTAGCGAAACTGATGTTTAAAGTAAAAGAAACAATAAAAGTAGATACAGAATATTTTGCGTGGACTGACTCGGCTATCGTATTAGCCTGGCTGTCCACATTTCCTATTAATTGGAAGACTTTCATCGCCAATCGGACTAGTGAAATTTTGGAATACTTCCCCAGACGACATTGGGCCCACATCAAATCCAAAGATAATCCGGCAGATCATGGTTCACGGGGTGTGAAACCAGATAAAATAATCAACCTTACGCAGTGGTGGAGAGGTCCAGAATGGTTGATTCAATCGCAAACGTTGTGGCCAATAAATCAGATGCCTGAATTACGGGAAAATGAGCATAACATGGAATACAGCAAAGCAGCAATGTCGTCCCTTACTCATCACATACAATGCAATAGATATAATGCTTCTTGGCTAGAAGAACTTTTTGAAGGAGAATTTAGACTTCAAAAAATATTCAGAATAATTGCATATGTACTGAGATTCATACAATCATTAAAACAATCCCAACGGAGAATAAGCACACAGTTACTAGCAACGGAGATAAAAAATGCTCATATGATGTGCATTAAGTGGGTACAGCGAATGGAGTTTGAGAAAGATATACAACACATACAGCGTCATAAAAGAGTAAGCAGCAGTTCAAGAATTCTATCATTAGCACCTTTCATCGATGAAGAAGGTATTCTGAGAGTAGGTGGCAGATTGCAAAATTCTATTTGTGACTTCGACAGCAAGCATCCCATTATAATTCCGCAGAAACACATATTTACGAATCGAGTCATATGGGATGTCCATTTATCCAAGTTGCATGCGGGTCCAACGCTTACATCGATCCATGTACGGCAGAAATATTGGGTGATAAACGGACGAAGCCGAATAAGGAGCATTTTGAAAAAATGCGTCATTTGTACGAGATATGCAGCTAAATCAACCACACAGATGATGGGGAATTTGCCGCCTGAAAGGGTCACTCTTACAAGGCCATTTGAAAACTGTGGCATCGATTTTGCGGGGCCGATACATATTCTGGCAAGAAAGGGTAGAGGCCATACAATTGTAACAAAGGGATATATATGCATATTCGTCTGTTTGTCCGTGAAGGCGATTCATATCGAAGGTGTTACAGATATGACCAGTGAAGCTTTCTTGGCTGCGCTAAAACGTTTTACTGCCAGAAGAGGGTTACCTAAACGAATATATACCGACAATGGTTCCAATTTTGTTGGCGCAAAGCGCGTCCTAGAACAAGCATGTAAGTTAATAAAAGATATTAATAATAATTATCTGATTGCAGAGTACTTAAGTAGGAACGCTGTAGAATGGCATTTTATTCCGCCGATGTCACCACACTTTGGGGGATTGTGGGAGGCGGCCGTGAAATCCGTCAAAAAACATCTGCTTAAAGCTACTCATAACATCAATATTACCTTCGAGGAGATGACTACGTTACTCTGTCAAATCGAGAGCATATTAAATTCGAGACCGTTATATGCTTCGTCAACGGATGATGATTACCAGGTATTAACTCCCGCACATTTCTTGGTTGGAACATTTGCATCATCGGTTCCAGAATCGGACGTCAACTCAAAAGAATGTTTATTATCAAGATGGCAATTAATACAGCGAAGAGTTCAAACATTTTGGAACAGATATTATTTGGAATATCTAAACAATCTACAACAACGTCAAAAATGGCAAAAAATCCAAAATAATTTAAAGGTCGGCGATATAGTGTTAATAAAGGAAGACAATACTCCGGTATGCAAATGGCCATTAGCTCGTATTGTAGAAATTCATCCTGGAACAGATGGGATGGTGCGAGCTGTAACATTGAAAACATCTTCGTCCACATTCCAGCGTCCAGTTGTAAAATTATGCAGATTACCTGTAGGTTGACGACGACGTCATCAACGGGGCGGAGTATGTTCACGACGATTCCTAGAAATATAAACAAAACCACAAAGAATCGAAAGAACATTAAAATACGATAAAATACTTATCTGATGCGAACTTGTCTTGTACAAATAAATTGATTATCATCTCATCATATTCGTGAAAATGATCAGGGTTGATCTACAACATAAAGGGGAAATTTAGATTATTATAAATTAAATTTGTATTGTATAATTGTATATTAAAATTAAGTTTATATTATTATTTACTTACCTATAAATACGCTGTCAAATTGGTATTTTGTTTATGTCTTCCATGTAAAGCAGTGAGAATAAAAGTAATTATAACAAAGACATAAAACAAATGTACTAAAAAATTGTGAATTAAATTCGTTTAAGCTAGTCCAAACAAGATGACACTTATCATTATTGTAAAGTGATTAAATTATTTATTGTAAGATGGCACTTGTCATCACTTTTGTTTGAATTGTAATTAACATTTAGTGGGAGGGCGCGATATCATAATTTTATGTAAGAAATATTTTTTGAGAAAGATTACATTGTCATGGTGAACGTTGTTTGTAAAACATGTTAAAAAACACAAAAAATAAAATTATAAAGATTATTTCTATTAAAACGGAGTTATATATTGTGAATTGATAAGTGGATGTAACTTTATTACCAGTGAATATATTATTACTTGTGAGAAAACGTTGAGCCATAAATACAGTACAGAACCAGCAAATACCAGTTATTCTAAATTCGCGGTGAATACAATAATACAACAAACAAGAGTACCTTGGTATTGCATCTCTTACGGGGACAACGAGGGAATATAATTTAACGAGATTGTAACCGGGTACATAGGCTTTTCACCACTGTAGCTTCTCATGACATTTCTATGTCATTTTGTAAAATTTAAAGAAATTAAACGAACAAGGGTTTTAATTGAATAAACCATTTTTGTTTCGTTTAATCTGGATAAGTGGTAATCAGAGGGAACTAAGTGTGGGGAATACGCCGCATGCTGTAGAACTTCCTAGGAAGAAGATGAGTTCCTGGGTTGGTTTTGCTGGATGTGGAGGAGCGTTGTCATGCAGCAATATCACCTTCTGCCTGCCTTGGCCCGAAAATGGTCTTTTTCCCTCCCGAGCGTCCCTTAATTTTATCAATTAACCGACTTACTCTCAATAATCGTTCTCTAATCTTCTGCTGGGCCCTCACTCAAGGATCTTTGCTTCATTAATACATTAATCTGTCCATCGATTTTTCTGGCCGTATTTCCACTTTTATTCGTCAGTTTTTATGTGGGAATCAGGCTGCCACACTAATTGATCATTCCATCTGTACCTCTTAGTATACAATCTCGTCTGTAGTGACCTAACATCTCGCATCTAAAGCATTTTCGTTAACTTTTAATGCCACTTGACTCAACACTTGACTGTTGTAATTTTCTGTAGCTTCAATAGCTTTGTGTTAGTTTCCTTAACTCCTCTCTTAGTATAGTCTTTATCTCTGCCATATCCTCGTAATCCAGCTTTTGCAACTTTACTGTGTCAGTAGCTAAATTTACTCTAGCTGGCTTATATTCTAACGCCAATACAAATATTTCATGATTTTGACTCTCGCCCACTGTTAGTAGTTGATGTGCCAATTTGGTTACTTCTCTCTCTCTCTCCAGGCCTTGCAGGCTTTCCTTACGAAGTTGCTGCTTGTTTTGGAGTTGAATCTTGCGTAATTCTCTGATTTGTGCCTGTCCATATCTTAACTTCTACTCAGTCGGGACACGCTCATATCTCTTTTCCGTTATGGTTCCGGTTTGCAAGACATCTGCTGTTTTACCACGAACAGCCAAAATGAGTGCATTAAACTGCTCCCCTGTGCCCCAACAATTGTGATGCATCGCCGCTTTTAACTGCATTTTAAAATTCTCGAATGGGATTTCGCCGTTAAATGTTGGAGGCTTTAAAATTCCTCTTAGGGTTCCAGCGACTAGTTCGGTCAAAAACGTTTTCTTTATCTCTAATAAGCCGCCGCCACTTAATTTTATTTTCAAGTACCTGCCTAATTTGCCCCTCAGATTCCTTAATTTGGCCGTCGACCTTCACCGCTAGGCATTTTATTTCCACAATTGAAAAAGAAAGGTGAATATACAGGGTGCCCCGATTGGGATGCTAACGCGTTAAGGGGTGATTCCTTGGTTTATTTCATGAAAAAAATCGTATGGTAGGGGGGGGGGGGGGGTATATTTTTGATATCCTTTGAGATACAGGGTGTTTAAAAAATTTGGCTCGGGAAAAAGTACAAGCGAATATTAAACAGTAACTTACAAAATATTTATCTTATGGCAACCAACAAAGCCTCATTTGACGGACAATTGAAAAGGCTAAGCTCTGATTGGCTATCTTGTATCTGTATCCATTTAACAGCTATGACGTTTAAAGTTAAAAAAATAAAAAAAAATGATTTTTTTTTAAATTTTAATCCATGATCTCCTCTACAATCCCCCAATCCGTTATTTGTACCCACGTAGTGTAAAACAATTTCGTCGCCTATTAATTTACTGATAAAAAAAAATTGTTGCAATTTTTACACTACAATTTGTGTATAGTGGTTTCATTCTTCATCTCATAAGTAAAAAACTGTAGCACGTGGGTACAAATATCGGAGATCATAGCGGATTAAAATTAGGTAAAAAAAAAATTATTATGGGATTTTTTTGAGAAAAACTCAATTAAAAAAAAATCATTTTTTTTATTTTTTTTTACTTTAAAACGTCATAGCTCTTAAATGGATACAGATACAAGATAGCCAATCAGAGCTTAGCCTATTCAATTGTCCGTCAAACGATGCTTTGTTGGTTGCCGTCCGATAAATATTTTGTAAGTTACTGTTTAATATTCGCTTGTACTTCTTTCCCGAGCCTAATTTTTTAAACACCCTGTATCTCAAAGGATATCAAAAAAAATATACCCCCTCCCCCACTACCATACGATTTTTTTCATGAAATGAACCAAGGAATCACCCCTTAACGGATTAGCATCCCAATCGGGGACACCCTGTATATATAAAAAAAGAAGGGAAAGGTTCGAAACCGAACTCTATAAGGATTTTTGTTGCCTATAAAATATAAAAGAACAGCTTTTCCACTAAAAATAAACACAAACCACCACACCTAAACATTATTCCCACCCCCGCCCACTATCCAATTGAAACCCCTAAAACCCATCCCACCCGCACCACCCTATACTGCACCACCCATATCATCACCCTTTAACACAAATCCCAAATTCACACATCAAACGCAAAACAACTCATCCCACCCCTCCACCTCCCATACCACCACTCCTACCATCCCCATAACCACCCACACAAACCCACATCCACACGAGATGTATTTTTATTCCACAATCACATGCTCTATGAAACCAAAATAGAATAGAAAATAAAAAAAAATTCTATCAATTTTAAGGAGGGGGTTAACAAAACCCTACATATCTCCGAACACTCTAAACTCAGAAATGTCCAAAACAATAGGGCTCATTCCCATGAATTGCTTAAACTTTTAGTGAAGAAATTTAGTTGACATCTCCATCCGTTCTCAAGTTATCGTGCACACAGACGGACAGACTGCAAACCGAAACTACATAGCATTTTTTTAACAAAAATGCTTAAAAAAATTCGTGAATGCGAAAAGTTGGTTGTTAAAATAGAATATAGATGGAAATGTGAAAGAATCAATTTTTCGTACGCTACGTAGTAATTCGCTAGTAGTACAACTACATGGTATTGTTTTATATGTATAGACAATATTCCAATGTAATAATACAACATCAGTCGTCGCGACCTGATGAGAAGACTAATTTTTCAAATCAATAGTCTCAGCTGTTTGAAACTGATTGAGATATTGGGCGCGCTGAATTTCGTTTGGCTTCCGGACTAACTTGGTAAACAGCCCACCTTATTCTGCTCGTAATTCTGCCAATTGTGCCTTTGTTCCTTACGTAGCTCAGCAAATGAGGTCTCCCTGCTGGTCTTATTTTGCTCGATGCGAAGTTGATCTAATTTGGCGTTTAGCTACTCGGATTTGGCGGCTTTCTGACTACTTTGCTTTAGCGTCTGTAAACGGGGGTTTTGAGTAAAACCAGAGGTTGTTCGACCTGTCTGTTCCATAATGGCTTGGTAAGTTCTCGGTAGAGGGACCCATTAGCTACGACCCATTCCAAAATTCCGGTTTATCCAATTTCCAAAACCCATTTCCCAGTACTCCAACCATGGTATTTGTCGGCTGTTGTTAGGTTCGCAATATAAATTGATGTGAGTGCACAAACAATACAAACAAAAATCGAAAAGAGATTGCAACGTACAATACCATACACACACGGACAAGATGGAAAAGTATATAAAGGAATGACGAGATGAATTATTGGGACGGTTGTTCTGTTGTATTTTTGATCAGTTTCGTGTCAAATCAAAAAAAATAAAAAGTGGACAATAAGGCAGGTTTTTTTGTTTTTAAGCATTTTTGTTAAAAAAAATGAAATGCTATATGGTTTCGGTTTGCCGTCTGTCCGTCTGTGTCCACGATAACATGAGAACGGATGGAGATATCAACTTAATTTCTTCACTACAAGTTCAAGCAATTCATGGGAATGAGCCCTATTGATTTCTGTGGTTAGGGTGTTCGGAGGTATGTAGGGTTTTGTTAACCCCCCTTCTTAAAATTGATAGATTTTTTTTTCTTTTCTCTTTTGGTTTCATAGAGCATGTGAATGTGAAATAAAAATATATCTCGTGTGGATGTGGGTTTGTGTGGGTGGTGTGGTTATGGGGGTGGTAGGAGTGGTGGTATGGGATGAAGTGTGTTGGGTTTGGTGTGGGGATTTGGTGGATGAGAGTTTATGTGGGTGGTGTGTGTGTGTGTGTGTGTGTGTGTGTGTGTGTGTGTGTGTGTGTGTGTGTGTGTGTGTGTGTGTGTGTGTGTGTGTGTGTGTGTGTGTGTGTGTGTGTGTGTGTGAGTGCGTATTCTGGTGTTAAAGGGTGTGGTGCGGCATAGGGTGGTGCGACTGAGATGGGTGTTTGAATTGGATAGTGGGGGGAGGGTGGGTGGTAATAATGTTTAGGTGTGGTGGTTTGTGTTTATTTTTGTGGAAAAGCTATTTTCTTATATTTAGGCAACAAAAATGCTTAAAGAGTTCGGCACCGAATCTTTCCCGCCTTTTTTTGATGTGTGTTGTGGGTTAGAAAATTTAAATTTACAAGAAAATTAAAATAACCACGAAAATTTAAATTTACAAAAAAATTAAAACTGGAAAATATACGTTCGTTGTGCCAAAGCGTGTAAAATAATCCATGCTTAGATCGTGTGATTGGAACACAATAATCGTGAAGTGAGCAAACGAACGGCGTGCAGGTAGCAACAAACAGTCGGTGAGTACTTCCCTCTATTCCTACATATTTTTTTTCTCTTATCTTATTTTCTACACGTGGGTAGCTAACTGGGTTTTCTCTCTTGAACATGCACGCCAGAGTGGACTGCTCGACTGAGCAAGCACGGGCATCCACATACGCGCTAGCACGCTCGCTGGCTTGCCAGAGTGGCGCCCGACATTTTTTAAGTTTAGCTAGTTTGAAGGAAGGGAACCACGATGGCGCCTACATTATACATTTATAATTGAAACTTACCCCAAACAAAGAGGAGGAAATTAAAAAATTCTTATAAAGTTTTGATCATAATAAAGTAAATGAAATTTATAATAGGCCATATAGCCGGGATTGAACTTTTTTTTTATTTAAGCCTGCTCTCTTTCGTTACAGCTCTGAGTAGATCGGCTAGCACGTCCATTCCCTTTATGTGAAGCAAACGAGCTTGCATCATGACTTTCATGCCCAAGACGATTTTCTGTTGCTGGGGAGATTTTCTGTTGCTGGGGAGTAGGCAGCTATACAGGCATGGTTGTTCCGTTTTGCTCCATCGCTTCTGATTGAGTTTTGGCGATGTGTATGTTGCAAATGTAAATCACCTTCATGTAGTTGTGTTCGCGAATTCTCCACGTTATTATTTCCCCTGTTTTGATCATTAACGTCCGTTGATAGTTCCAGTAATTTCCATGATGATTATCGCTGCCGCCCTTAAAATATCAATCTAAAACCCAATTCCTAATCTGTATTGGAGAAATACTTGATCCGATAAGATTTAACGCCGTGATCTCCAATAGAAGTTCTTTTTTTATATTTGGAATGAAATTAATGAGTAATGCGACATTTTGAACTTGATACAGAGTGGCTATTTACTTTATTTGTTTTCATATCTTAGGCAACACTTTTCTGAAAGATTTTCTTGAAATTTTGACAGCTCGTCATTTTGATATTCCGCGTCACGATACAATTGCGTTTTCGCTTGAGGAGCGTTTCGAAATATTGAAAACTTATATTCAAAGTCAGTGTTGTGTAGCCGCGGAACCGCGGTAGAGAAATTGGTGAAGAAAGGCTTGCTGTTGGATGACAGAACTGAATTTTGGAGTGGTGACATAATTGGCCTATTTTTCTTTGATAACCCTTCTGGAAACTCCTTTACCATCAATGCCGACAGAGCCAGGCTGACCACCTTGTTATGGCTTCAAACCGACACTGAATCGTGAATGTGATGATCTTTGGTTTCAACAAAATGGCGCCACTTGTCATATAAATCGACCGACAATCGATCTATTGCGCGCCAAATTTGATAACCGAATGATGAGCCGTTATTGAGATGTCAATTGGCCTCCACGGAACTTCGATTTGATACCGTTGGACTTTTTTCTATATGGGGTTTTGCTAAGATAGATGTTATGCAGATTATCCAGAGACAATTCCAACTTTAAAACATAACTGGAAATTGTCAACTTTCCCTTATTAACTAATCACTTTTGTTTGACCTATATTTTTAATGATTTGATTGACTACCTATTTAAAATGAATTGCTGAACGATTTACTAATACTTGGAAACGTTTTTGTTCTAGGAATATTTTATGAAATTTTTTATCACCGTTATCGTAACCGTGATCGGAATAGGAGAAAGCATTATTTTTTTCTAAGTTATTAAAATTTAATTAAAAGAAATAATAATGCTAAAGAAAGACCTAAGGGTTTTAACATTCAACTTTAGGGTCAGAGCTAATGAAAACAGTAAAGTATTGAAAAATATATTTACATTACCTAAGACTTAATAAAAAATTTAAGACTAAACCGTGGGCTGCAATTAAAGATTATGCGAACTTCATTGCCTGGAGGAGCACACACCGATAACAAATAAATAATTTCTATCGTTGTCAAAATGTACCGCTTAAAATTGATTTTTAATGAATTTTTTTTGTATTCTACCCGTAAATCCCTCGTTGTGTTACTAACACTGTGTAACAACATTTTCCAAACCAGTAAATTATTTCTGCACAACATTACAAGTTAAGCCCTTTTTTAATATATACAAAATTATCACCTAGACACACCATATGGCAGTTTAATATTCGCTCTGTCTTACACAATTTTAGGAAAATTGTTTTTTTATGCGTCTTCGGTTATCATAATTTTCACCTCAGTAAATTTATTGATTTAATTATGTTCGGAAAATTGTTTTACCATAAAAAAATCCGAATTTACTTTGCTTTTTAATTTTCATTCTGAATGTAATTTGTTTTATGTTTAGCACACACTTGTGTTACTTAATTAGCAAAAAAAAAAAAATTGTCCGAACGAAGCTTTTACACCTGTGTCTATTTTCATATGCTTTTCAGATTCATTACGCTCTCGTACGAGAGTCTAAATAAAATCTGAGATTTTACAATAAGCAATTTTTGGTTTGTGTGTACGCCTATGGAAAAATTTTCCCCAAAAAAATTTTCCGAGTATTTTCTAATTTTCGTTCAATATTTTTTTTTTTTAACGATATTTGAGTATAACGATATTCTCTTTTCTCATGGTGCGAAAAATGTGTTAGTATGTGTATGTGTATTTAGTATCGCAATTTCCCCTAAATACCACATGCTTATACTATATACCAAGAGAAAATCAGTTTGTCGGTAATCGGAAAATTCACCTGTCTGTTTTTATTTTCGTTTGTTTTGTATATTGTTTTGTTTAGCATAGGGGAATACTCGGTCGGTCGGTCGCGTATATAAAGACAGAATTAAATTGAGAGAATTATAATTGTTGTTGTATTTTTTCAGTGTTAAATAGTAGTAGACAAGTAAAGTAGTTATTCTCTGATGTTAGATTTGATAACATAATATTACGCGACACTACAGTTATACACACATTTCTTATATTTTATTTTGCTTATAACAACGAAATATCGCGATTTTAGTACATAGAGAATTTCTTGTGTTTATGTGCTTCGTGTGCTTTTGAAGTGTGCGCGTGCCCATGTATGTGTATTCGTTCGGTTAAGGCAAAAGTAGAAATAAAAAATAAAAGTATTTTTTATGTTTGTTGTTCTTGTAGTTTTTCGACATTAAATTTAATCAAAAAATTAGTACGTGAAAGACTTTTGTTCAACGCGGTTTAAAATCAGAAAAAAAAATTTATCTTAACTCGCAATTTCGATTATTTCACGTGTGAATAATATAAATAATATTTTGTTGTAAAAAATTTTTCGTGCGGTAATTTCAAGTGAAAAGTGAATTACAAATAATTATTCGTATTACAGTTTTTATTAAATTAAAAATAAAATATTTAAATTTTTGCGATATACAAACCAATCCAATTTTTATTTTTTTTTGTTAATTCATCATTTTCTTTCAATTTAAATAAACGTCTTAAATTTCGTAAAAGTTCTTACGTATCAATATTTTCTTGTAGTCAGCAACAAGAAGAAAGTCGATAATTTTTTTGTGATCTATTTTGATTTTTTTCTGTTTGGAAAATTGAGATGCAACACGTTATGTTAAAGTTTTCCAAGACGACCGTAACCAATTTCCTAAAATAAATTTTGTATAACTTGTCTTGTAAGACGTCTAGCCGTTTCTTGGTTATCTAATTCGAAAATAACTTTGCCGCGCGCGCCACTAGAAAACGGAAAATTTAAAAATTTTTATTTTTAATTTAGAAAAGAATTTGTCAAAAAGTTTGAAATATAAAATAATAGTGAAAGTGAAAATTATTTGGTTTTGTTTTGGGAAAAAATAATGAAAATTATTAAAAATTTAGTTCATATAATCATTAAATAAATTAAAAATCTGTTATATAATTAAATTTGAAAAAGTGTGATTTTTATTGTTTGGTTTTTGTTTTTGTTTTTAATATATAAGTATATAAAAAAAAAAGTTTTAAAATATTAAGTGTAAAAGTGTTAATTAAATTTTGTAAAACAAAAATTTAAACAAAATATCGTGGATTTAACACAAAAATTTCATATACTTTGATCTAACGAAAACATTTGAAAGATGCAACATCATCCAGGTTCATGGTATATACCGTGGGGTGTACCGCTACAAAAAATGTTAGCCGTTCCGATGCATCCGACGGCCGCAGGCCCCGGTGGATATACCACACACCATCAGCATCATCATACGCCACCGGCTGGTACACCAGTATCGGTGCAAACACAACAGCAGCAGTCACCCCATCAAAATTATCAGTTTAATCCGGCCGCGTTACATCATTCGGCCGCATTACAAACGTTGCATCCGGCTGCGGCCGCCGCTATGTTTACGCCACTATCACTACGTGCATTTTTAAGTCCGGGCCATAATCATATTGGATTAACTCAGCAATCGTTATCGGCGGGTTCGGTTCAAGGTGGACCGCAACCAGGACAAGGAATACCGGGCCAAACCCAGTCCCAATTGACCGGCATGAATTTAAATGTGGGACTCGTACCAATTCGACAGGCAGGACAAAACACCATATCGAACGGATCAATGTTGATGCAAGTTAAAAAGGTATGTGAACAGTGCTCACATTATTTTGGTTCACCTGTTATCAATATTTTTATGCCGCGATAAAAGCTTTATTTCTAAAATTGTTTTCGAATTATAATGAGTGGTGTACCATGTGCGATTCTCGTATATTAGGCATCGCACAAAAAAAAAAACTCGTTGCCAAGGTACACACAATACAATCATCAATTTAAATCAATTTTCTTTTCGTCTTTGTTTGATTTTCCAGAGGGGGGTTATAAAAAAAATGTAATTTTTAAATTAGTCCATGTACCGTGTATTTATACGTTGTAATGTGGCTGGAAGGAGGAGGCCTATTGACCCGAATTTAATTTATTTTGTTGTGCTCAGTTCAAAGAGTATTTTTTTTTATGTAATCGCATCATTTATTTAGAGAATTATTCGTTATGTTGTGTTTTGTCGTAGAGCGTACGTTCAATTTGCAATCATCGATGATTTATGTATTTTGAATACAAATTATTCAACCGTTTCACGAGGACAGAAAACGTAAACTATTTAGCATCATCATTATTCATCATAATTCAATTGTGTATGACTCTCGAAATTGACATAAAAATCAGTTTGGTACGTGCAAGGTGGTAACCTCGGCGCAGCATCGATGATAAGTATCGATAGAAAATGAGAAAAATCGTATCAATATGTAATCGGATATGGAAAAACAAGTTTTCTATTGGCTGTCTGTCTGGTTGCTGATCAATAGTTTTTAAATGTCAATTGTAAAGTGCAACAACAAAATCATATAATAAATTATTTTTAATAAAATAGTGATAAACTAGTTTTAAAGTGACATCCTCCTAATCGATTTATCTCAAGATATATGTATATACATAATCTCGTGTTGAAAACGTGTTTTAAATATGCAAACATTTTGATTGAATAAATTATAGTCGTTTAACATAAATAGTTTTAAAAAATTTGGTTAGCCAAAAATCAAAAATTATAGAAATATGTTAACAGTGAACTTCTATATAGTTTTTTTTGTTGTTGTTGTAACAAAACGGTTTAAAAAATTTCTTTATTCCATTACAATGAAATTTGCTTAGGTGGTTATCTTGTGTGAAAGCTGCAGTGAATCAACAAAAAAATTGTTTTCTAAGAATTCTGAATTTTTAAAGATAAAACATTTATTTTTATTTGAATCCATTGGTTTTTGCTACTGATTATTGAAAGTTTGGTTTTCGTAGCTGGAATAATGTAGGTGAAATAATCCTAGTGTAATATCGCACCAATGTCAAATTTTTCTTGGTATTACAAAAGTCTTTCAGTTTCTTGCTTAATGCTGGATATGCCAACAAGTATTTCTAAATATAAATCTTTCGTTTAAAATTGAAATTTTTCGGAAAATTATGATATTTATAGTTTCTTTACTCTCAAGGTAAAGTGACTTAAATCGATTTAAGTCAAAAATGGGTTAATTGCACATTTTAACTGTATATTTCGATTTTTTACATTTTACTCTGACTCCGATATCTTTAAATGAAGTAAAAACCGAAAAACTCTCGAAAAATGAGAAAAATTGAAATAAGTCGCTTTACCTTGAGGGTAAAATTTTTAAGAAACTGTCGAATATAACACGTCAAATGTAATTAAAAAATTTGATATGAAATTATTAAAGAAGCAATTGCAATTCAGCATTTGTTGACGTGTTTGAATTTTGAAATACTTCGGTTAGTTTGCAGTCTAGTAACTTTTTGGACTACACGCTGTATGCAAACGCTGTAGTCTAATTTACGTTTTAAATTTATGCCCAAGTACAATTCGAGTCGTTGTCGCTTGAAATATTAAATATCGATACTGTTCGCTTTGCATCCCAACTCCATTTCATAGCTCACCTATGGTGCTAGCAGGTGTTGACTGTCTATTTTTTTCGGTGAAATCATGATCATCTACGGTTGTTTTTATTTCGTAGTCTTAGTATGACCACCTTATTATTTCTACCCATAGTTTCCTGTCTAAACCTGGGCTTATCTTTTCCTTTTTTATTGCTGTGTTATATTGCTGTGTCTGTTTTATTGCTGTGTAGATTGTTTAATGAACTTTGTAAGTTTTGCGCTCATTTCTCTTAAGATTCTCACGTTGATTTGTATTTTTTTTTTGGTATTAACCCACTTTTATTCATCCTAGGAATCTGATATTTACATAAGTGGAGCCAAATAGTTTGAAAATCATCAACTTCCTTTAAAATTTCGCCAAATGTGCTTTGGGGATAACTGAAAATGATACTTCATGACAATAAATACATAAAACAATATTTTTTAAAGATTTTTTATTTAAAATAAAAAATTAAAATAACAAATTAATTGTGCAAAGGAATATCGCAGGTTATACTCATTGATGCTGCTCGGGTATAACACTGAGCCCATTTTGGAGCTACTGATTTTGGTAATTAAGTGGTGGCCTGTCGTCAAAACTGAATTAGTTTTAGCCTGCCTTGGCCGATGGCCTGGTGCCAGTGGCAGAGATCCGTATATGGTACATAAAGCTCGGGCGATTTGTGTACAAAAGTCTAATTCATTTAAACAACCACCAAACGACTTGCTAAGTACCCATGCATTGGTTATTGCCACATCAAACAACCAAAACTTGATAGGGATATACCATTTTTTGCCTCGAGATCGTATTTGGTAATTCGATATGTTGCTATCAAGTAGATCCACACCACCCATTCGTTGGTTGTACACCCAAATTACGGAAGTCGATGAAGTTAGCCCGAGCCCGAATTTTTTGGTGGATTTCTTGGATGAGTGTAATCATCCCGAAAAAGTGCAAATACATTAAAAAATGTAGCACCATCCTGAAAAACAATTTATACGTGAGAAAAACAAAGAATATAGAAAAATACTATTATTTAAAAAAAAAATACTGGTAAACATTTTTTTTTTAATTTATTTAGCCCGAATAGCGATTTGAGTAGTTGTTATGGGTCCACATTAAATTCTATACCGCAATACCTGGAGATAAAGCCACCAAGCTGCGTATATGGCCAGACAGGCCACGATACTATATAAGATGTAGAATTGGCCTCAAGTCCATATCAGGTGGAAACAACTTTTTTTTAAACTTATTTATTTAGCCCGAATAATTTGTATAGTTACTATTGGTCCACACTAAATTCTGTATCGTAATACCTGGAAATAAAGCCACCAAGCGATATATATGGTCAGAAAGGCCACGTTATTAGCTAAAATGTAAAATTGGCCCCTGTCCAATCTTAGATAGTATCGTTGCCTGTCTGGTCGAACACGCCGCTTGGTGGCTTTATCTCCAGGTATTGCGGTATAGAATTTAATGTGGATCCATAGTAACTACACAAACTATTCGGGTTAAGAAAATAAATTTAATAAAAAGTTATTTCCACTTGAAATGGAGTTGGGGCCAATTCTACATCTTAGCTAGTATCGTGGCCTGTCTAGTCATATATGCCGCTTTGTGGTTTTATCTCCTAGTATTGCGGTATAGAATTTAATGTGGACTACACAAATCGCTATTCGGGTTTAATAAATTTAAAAAAAATGTTTACCAGTATTTTTTTTTAAATAATATTATTTTTCTATATTCTTTGTTTTTCTCACGTATAAATTGTTTTTCGGGATGGTGCTACATTTTTTAATGTACTTACACCTTTTCGGAATAGCTACACTTATCCAAGAAATCCACCAAAAAATTCGGGCTCGGGCTAACTTCATCGACTTAATTACGAGAGGTTGGGGTATTTCAACTTTTTTCTCTCGCTGGCGCAGTATAGAGTATTTTTCTTTACGGGTCAAATATCGCACAGTTCCGGTTCCGCCAAAGTTATGTTTTCATTTGATAAACATTTTTACAGCAATGGCTACCAAAACATGAGATCATAGACTCGTCTATTGAAAGTGTACTTTGATAGAGGCAATATTTCAAAAAAGCTTTGTTCCTATGTTCAAACAATCGTCTAACTTTTCCGTTTTATTATTTTGTGGTAAGTTGATGTTCATCAATATGGTTTCTTCTCATTGTATTAGAAATCATGAAGTTCTTCGTATCCAACTCATTGGACCAATACATCCTTTATCTCGATTCTGGTGAGTATCCACTTATCATTAATATTCTTGTAAATGCATACAGTTCCCCAACGGAGCAATAAAATGGGCGATTTTTGAAAGCAGCATAACTAACACTGTGCTTTACTAAGCCCTCCATAAATTCTTTTGAGAAAAAAACCTAAACAAGTCTAGGGGATGTGATTCGTCTGATAGAGCCAACGGCGGTGCTCGATTTTCCCATTCTGTCAATTTGATATTGCTAATATCTTGGATATCTCCCTTGGTCTTTCTTTCTTGGTCTTAATTAATTCTTAAAATAATTTCGTTCTTTCCAGGGTATTATTATCGCCCCTCGCTTATAAATGCTTCTACTTGGAGCTTTTTGGGCCCAGATTATTGTAATCAGCACAGTTTTCATCCTCCGAATCTTCTTCAGTTTCATTACCATCTACTATTCTTGTAATTCCCCGGAATAGGAAATTGGGGAAAAAATTTCTTTGTAATTTTTATTTAAACAATTTTTTTTCTGGCATACTGAGGTAAATAGTTAGGCTTAATTTTTTTGAAAACAAAATTAATTGAGGGATAATTTTCCTTGCCAATTTATAAATATTTACACCAAATTTTTTTCCTCAGTAGGCCGGAAAAAAAAATATTTGAACAGAAATTACATATAAATTCTTTCTCCAGTGGCACTATTCTGGTTTTCTCTGGGAATAGGAAATGGGAAAAATATTTTTAAAGCATTTTTGTCTAAATTATATTTTTCTGGCATACTGAAGGAATAAGTTTAGTGCAAAAATTTTCAAAACAAAGTTAATTGGGAAACTTTTGTTCCACAAAACTTTTATAGAGAAAAATAATTCCCAAGATATTTTTGTTTCGAAAATATTTACACCAAACTTATTTCCTCAGTAGGCCAGAAAAATATAAATTAGACAAAAATGCTATGAAAATATTTTTCCCAATTCTCTATTTCCAGGGGAAGCCAGAATAGTGTCATGCTTCCCTATTTCCGGGGAATTACCAGAATAGTGCCACTAGTGGTGGGCTTATAGAAATGGTATGTTGAGCCTCTCTCTGTAGGCTCTTCATCGTCGCTCCAGCGTTCAATTACGTCTAAAACTTCTTGAAGTGTTAACGGTTTTCGCCTATAAGAAACAATTATAATTGTTACACACAAAGACCCAAAGTGCCAAAATTGGTTCCACCACTTTAACAGTTATTTAAAAGGGCAGCATCCAAAAAAAGGATTATACAGTAAATTCTTGATATAAGCGACCAGAGCTGAATCAATTTTTTTTATTAAAGTAGCTTAGTAACGAAAAAAGTAGCTTTAAACGAAAATTGGAATTATTTTCCAGAATTTCATTGAAGTATCATTTGTAAATTAAAACCAAAATGACTATGTATAGTTTAAAAAGATTTTATTTAAAACTAGCTAAATTACCCGGCGGTGCACGGGATAAATTAGAATTACTTTGAACTAAGGATATTGTACATGACAGGAAATCATCAGGTACTGTATTCACAGTATCTGATGATTTCCTGATGAAGTCACTAACTTCATATAATCATTTTCTTAAACTCATTCCTGGGAAAAAATTAACCGAAAATTAGTATCGAGCCCACGGGGCCAGCCCTGGTTTTGAAATGATAAATGATTTTGACCTAGGAGTGGAGTTAGAAGTGCCAAAGCGCTTTGCGTTTGCCAGATTATTGTTTTACTTTATAATTTTGTAAAACCAATAACTGTACTTAATCCTTCTATTGGTGCTGGTTTACCAGCATAATCCAGTGTATTTAAATAACCTTTCTGACAGGAATCGAGAGTTGTCAAATTTGACAACGTCTGCAGCCAATTAATAATGCGTTCATCGCAACTCTTGATGATGAACGATATTTTTTACCTTGCTGTCCGGAGAGAAAACTAGCAGCGCTGATGGTTTACCGACTCTCGAGCACGCTACAACTGCCAATGGAAAAAACACTGCACTTCAAGGATTCCACACACGGAGTCTACGTTCTTATTTTTCACTGCCAAAATGGCTCGTTCGCTCAACCAAATATGGTTTTTGTAATTTGCACCAATATTCGGGGACACTTTCATGATCAATTCTTCTTTAGAAATTGTGAATTGATAAAAATTAGGTGGAAACGAAATGAGGCCAGTCCGCCAGAAGCGTCAACCTGAATTTATCATAGAAAATCTCTAATGTCGTGCTTGGAAAACACGTCCACCGATGGTTCGTCATTTTGTAACGACTAGCATATTCGTTGTTAACTTGAGGGTATTCTCATGTTTCCACAAATTTGATGACTTCAAACTGTTGATCTTAGAATGACTGGCAGTGTTTCGCGAAAATCGCCGGCCAGTAGAATCATCGTACCTTCAAAGAGGCCCTGATTACTGCGCAAATCTTTCAACGTTCGACCGAGCGCATCCAATGCTGGTTTGTGCGCCATCCTACACTCATCCCGAATGATTATTTTGCAAGCCTGTGCTACTTTCGTCCGTTCTCATTCAAACGCTCGATTGAATACATCGAGCATGGGACGATTCGGCGCTGGCATCCCTAATTCGTGAAACATCATCAGACTCAAATCCTCTATAGAAATCAACGCCTCGTTGTGGATTTCAGCGTTAAATTCAAGTTCGGGATTCGCTGTTGTTGTACGCACTCGATGCAAAATGTTTTCAGCCATATTGTCTTTGTGTTTGTTTCACAAATGAAGTGGGTTCGATGGAAAAAACGTTGAAATGATGATGGCAAAAAGTGATCGAGTTGCGCACATCTCACCATTAACAGTTCGTGGAAATTTAAATCGAGTCGGTCCACGAACATTAACCAATAACAAACGCAGGTAAAATCTTTGAATTTTAGACTTAGATAAAAACATTCGTCATTGCTCGAATGAACTGTGTAAATGCGCCCCAATGCATCGGTTGAATATACATTCACGTATCGAGGAACTGGCTTTCCATGCTTTCGACGTTGGATTTTTTTTGCGTTCCATGTGAAATATCTCGACATCTCCGAGTAAAGCAGCGTTCTTGCAAATGGATCAATGGCGCATGACGCAAAGAAGCTTGTTACCGTTATCGCGGGTAGTTGTTGGTCGTGCGAACCTCCGTGAAATAAACTCGTTGTCAATTCTCCAAGTGCACTTCCCATTTGATATTGCGAAACTTCATCATTGGCATCAGGGCTCAGGAGCTGAAGTACTAAATGGAGTTATGTCAGTGGCTTTCGTGACGTACTCGCAAACGTATTTGATGAACTTGACAGAATTGAAGTACTCAGCATTTCAATTTCACATCCAACATTGCACTTCTCCGATGACACGATACTTCACAATGAAGTCCATGAAAGCCTTGAGTTCCCGCTACTTGGATGATTGACCGCGGGTAGTAATAGCTGCGTGATTTCGATTCATTTTGGGTTGCTAGTGAAAGTGTATTGGCACACGTAGTTTATCGCATCTTGCGCGTATTCCTGCATGCGGGCTTCCAACATACATTCATAATCTTCCAGAATCTTTAGTTGTTTTTTGCAAAGAAATTGTTTTTTTATTTTAATTCATCGCTACGAATTGATGATGACTTAATGAAAAAATATGAATCAAAAAAGGTTGCTTTAATCGAGAGTCGCTTTTAGAAAATGTCGCTAATACTCGTATCAAGGTAGGTTATATTAAGAATTTACTGTATATTATTTCAATATCGCACTTATTTTTAAAGGTTAATAACTCAAAAAATTATCAACAAAATACTATATTTACTTACATATGGGTCATTCCATTATATTTCAGCAGTGGGTCCAAAGTCGACCTCACCGATTTCAAGTTTTTTGGTTTTATCATGTTCCTTGAACCAAAAAAGTAGACACGTATTTTTATGTTAAGTTTTGTGACCGTTAGTTGTCCCGTTATACGGGTTTGAAATTGTGACGTTTTTTTACATATTCTGGATTTTTTTGTTTTTTTGGTCACGTAAAATTATTTTATTTTTAGTTCTGTATTACGCACAGTTATAATACACCAAATATTTCCAATTATTTTCATATCCATAAATAAGTTGGATATACCATCGGAAAGAAAAATGTTCAGCCTGTTCAGCAAGTATAAATTTATGAATGAACAATTCCTAGTTTTGCCGCTACAAGGCATCAAAGTTGAAAAATGAGTTATTCTGCAATTTTTTTATACTAAAATTGAGTACAATAACTGAAATTGTTAAATTATGTGATAGTTGGTGGTAAAAGTTGTTAGATAATAAAATAGCCTTTAATAAAAATACCACTTTGTAAATGGACAATGCTCACGTTCTTCCGGTTCGTAGTTCCAAACATTAAATTACCGTTTCTACTAGTTTTTCAAACTAAACCACACTAAGCCTTGTAGCGGCCAAATTAGGCATTGCCCATTCATAAATTTATACTGAAAAGGCTGAACATTTTCCTTTCCGATGGTACATCAAACATTTTTATGGAGTGGTAGCTGTGCCCTCTACAGGTGAAAATAATTGGCAATATTTATTCCATCATAACTGCGTCACTAACGGTATTGTTATAAAACAAATTATTGATTAATTTAGAATGATCCAGTACCTTTGTATAACGGTACTCTTCTTATTAAATGCGTAATACAGAACTCAAAATAAAATAATTTTACGTGACCAAAAACGTCACAATTTCAAAACCGTACAACGAGACAAATGAAGGTCACAAAACATAACAAAAAAATACGTGTCTACTTTTTTGGTACAAGGAACACGATAAAAGCAAAAATATTGAAATCGGTGAGGTCGAGTTCAAAAAGTACCAAAAATATGCTGAAATATAATGGAATGACCCATATATAAATTGGAATCCATTTCAAACAGTCAAATTTCCGTTGCACGTACACTTGCATTCACAGATAATTCTTGACTAAATTAAATTTATCGTGTGTTCCTCTTTGTGTTTACTATATAGTAATTTTATTTTGAGGGAAATATAGTCGATTTATAGAAAGAAAACCTCTTTTTTATTGAGTCATTTTTAGTACTTGCGTGGGTATAAATGGGTTAAGTCCACGTTTGCTTTATCTCTAAATTTTAGCAAATTCTTGACTCTTTCCATTAACCATATTGAGGTTTTGCATTCAGTTTGTAAGCATCTTTTTATCTCAGTCGAATGCACTTTCTCTCTCTTTCCCTCTCTATGGTACCAATTGCTTTGATTTTGTAAGGTGTTCCTTATTTGTAATATATAGATCTATCCTTAGAAAAGAAAATGTATCCACGCATGTGATGAGCTTTCCTTTCTTTATTTGTTAGGGTATCGATCATATTTGTGTTGGTATTGCATATCTCGCAAGTTTCAGCATATTTTTTGCATATTCTTGTCATTTGCGAGAAATAATAACTCTCGATTTGCTCTTGTTTTCTCTCCAATTCCTATGTTCTCTTCCCAACTAACAATTTATGTAGTTTATTCCATCATTTGGTGTAATATGTGCTATTTAGGTAGAAATTACGTAATGTATTGGCTATTTTTCAGCTACCAATTAGTTTTTTCTAATTGGTAAAAATTTAAGGAAAATTTTTCGAATATTTTCTATCGGTTTCCTACCTTTTGAACGATTTTACTTTATAGTCTAATATTAAGAGAGTTTGATCTAAAGAAGAGCTGGTGACAACCAGCCAATCGTGTTTAAAGTCGAAAGGAGTGTAAGTATAGAAAATAGGTTTTAAAATAAGAAATATATTTCTCTCTACCTATTGTCAACTTTAAAGTTACTTTACCTTTTAAGTCGAAAGTATCACAAATTCTAAGAGATTTCGTTAGTTGTATTTCACCAATTTTCAACCTTGAAAACGGCTATCCTTCAAAAACGAATAATAAGGATCTTTTTCTATATTTTCTCTTTTTTCTACCTTAATGTTAAAATTTCTTAGAAGAAATATTACGGTAGAAATTTAATTTTGCTGATCGACTATAAAGACGTAAATCGCCTGAAAATTTCACTTGAAAGACGAATTTCTTTAAAGGTCCGCTAACTCTTTTCTTTATAGTCGAAAATACGCAAATATTTACCAAACTAAGACATTAAAATTTTATTACATAACCATCGTTTGTCTTAAAATCTTTTTTTAATAATTATTTAGTACAACTCGTCTTTGCACAGTGAAAGGTTAAAATCAATAAATCCAAGACGAATAAAACACCTTATCGTTATACTTCTAGTTATTTTAGAAAAGTGAAGTTTTATACAGATAGAAATAAAAATAATATATGTTTGTTTCTCTCTGCCTTTAAATTATTCATCATGTGCCAATTTGGCTACTGCATCATCAATCGGAATACTCACAGGACCAGCAACTCAGGAAAACTCGAGGGGCTCAGTAGAAATTGCTACAGATGAATTATCATCTCTAAATTTTACGACAATTTCATTCTCAGCTGAAACACCTTCAGATTCAAAATCAACTATTTATCATGACAGTGAAAAAGAAAATATTTTTTTTAAGAATGAAATTGACGACCATATTTTTGATGACAATATTTATAGTAAATTGGAAGAGGGTTGCTTTTCCGAAAAAATTCAGACCTTTGAAACAGATAAAGTTGACATGGCATAAATGTAATATTGAAACAGTATTATCTAATTTCAACAAATCGGTGACGATTCTTCCTATAAAGAAACTTAGTCATTTTCTGGCGTTATCATGTGCTGTAACAATCCTATCTTACCATGAATATTTAAAATGCATTCAACTAGTCGAAGAACTACTAAATGATTCAGTTAGCAGCAACATTCATAACTTGTGTCACGTAATCGGTGATGTAAAGAATTGCGGACCATTACCGGAAATTAACTCTTATCCATTCGAAAGTTTTCTCGGCCACATCAAGTCTTTGGTTCGTATATAAAATAAATAATGACATTAATTAAAGATAAAAAAGAAAGTAAAGATAAAAAAATATAATTCATGAAGAACGTGACTGTAAAAATGTTTACAAAAAAATTGCATTGCGGAGAATATTACATGCGGGCTGCTTATCCAAAAACTAAATGGTTTCTAAAAAAACAGCGTGTTCCGGTTAATTGGATGCAGGATAATCGGGCTTTTACTGTAATATGAAAATTAAAGCCATCCAATATTTTCAACTAAGCTTTCATAATTAATGAAAATGTGCAAAAAACAATTGCAAATTTCAAAATGAATTAAAAAATGCATATGAAAGAGAAAACAAAGAGAAAAATGCAAAAAAAATCCCAAAAATTAAAATTCCGGTTAGCTGAGTGTTCCGGTTAATTGGATGCAGGATAATCGGGTTTTTACGTTAAGGTTAGAATAGGCCTATTATGAAATTGGACGGAAAATACAACATCGTCGTAAAATACGTTGTCCTAAATTCCGATCCGCGGCGAATATTCCTATTATAAAACTAAGTATTTCATAAGTATTGCGAATTGTTGCCCATTTGTTGAAGACTTATAACATCAAAATTGACAGTATATCACATTATTTATATTTGCTAAAAATAATTTAATAAAGATATGTACTAATATTTTAAAATTTATTAAATTACTAGCTGACCCGGCGAACTTCGTACCGCCTCAAAATCAATAAATGTTTTTTAAAGTTATTAGCTTAATAAAATTGAGTTTTTTATTAAGATTAAATAAATTAAATGAATACTCCAAATTGTTTTATATATAGATAAGTAGATGAAATAAAAAAAAAATTGGATAAAAAATAAAATGGTAAATGTGCATGCAGCAGCCTCCAGTCGGAAAATGTACTAAATATATGAGAAAATGAATTTTCTTGATAACTTTTTTTTTGGTGAATTTTTCCAATGTTTTAATAGTTATTATGCTATTCGGAACGGAGACAAATCCAACAAAACAAAAATCATAAAAATCGGTCCAGCCGTTCTTCAGTTATAAATGGTGTAACTAACCCGACTTTGTTTTATGTATATAGATATATATTTTATTAATAAATTTATTTTTCGTGCGTATGTTACGATATAGGTCACCTAACAAAATGTCATACTTGACAATTGAATTTTGTCGTAAAATCCGCTAGCTCGGACTAATATTTTGCGATTATGAACGTGTAATATCCGCGCGGATCGGATTTTTTTTAGTTTCATAATATGAATAACTGGCGCGAGACGGATTTTACGATGCCGGAATAATTTCATAACAGGCATCCAGATGTCAATTTTACGCCTATAGGTTATCTCTTCGTTGCAAGCCATCAGTTCGACAAATTCCCGAAAAATAATTAATGTGTACGTTTTGTATTGCAGGCTACACTCTATAGGTGTTTATTCCATTTTTTTCAGTTCGTCAACCGTATTTTTCGGAAATTCCAATATTTCGTCTGCGTTGGCAAATTTTTCTAGTTCTTCAATTTTCTTAGGCTCTCTAAGTTTCGATACAAAAGCTTTAATTCTTTCCAATATAACACATTCCAATACCATCTTACTTTGTATTCGTCCAATTCTTTCATTCAGCAAGTCATTCCGTTTATTGCAGCCTTTAACAAAAATCAATTATTTAGAATTTAGTTAGAATAACATTTGCCGTGTTTCTTGACGCTCATTGATCCGGATCAGATCAAATTTTATATGGAAAACATGATTCAAATTTTGTTTTAGTTTCATGAAACACGAACTGAACTGGGTCAGAAACACATTTATTATTTAAACTTAAAATATTTAGTTTCGGAACAGGGGGGTTACTAAAAAAAACAGGTATCGCTAACAACTACTACCTCTTCTTCTGGTTGGTTTAGTATGAAGGAATTTCTTTGTTGACCTTCATTTTCGATAATTAAAACATGATATTCTCCTGTTGTAAATCTAATCCATGATTAAATTGCTTTGCTATTTTTCCCTGCACCGAACTCAACAAACTCCTTTTCCCCCAGTAAATTGTAATTGGTTTCTGAACACGTTTAATGGTGCATCACAGTGTCGGATCAATTGTATGCTATCTTCTTCTGCGCTGTGTACCGTGCCAGCCCTTTAAAATGAATGATTAGTAATCTTTGGTTTTGAATTTAGATTTTTCTGCTCCATAGAGAGAAATTATCTGAGAGCATCGCACAAATGCTATGGTTTGATACATCCGTTATCAATACGTGGTGTTTTTCAATGGAAGGAAATATAAATTTTTGCAAAGTGTTTGATAAATCTACTGGCTGTAATACCAAGAAAACCTTGTAGCTCCTTGAGATTTTCGGTTGTGTTCATCTTTTGTATTGCCGCTACTTCTCTGGGCCCCTTTTTCAATCCAGCACTTGTAAATAAATATACTAGAAAGTCTGTTTCAAGGTTTTCACGACATTATAAAGATGTTCCTCGACATATAATTTTCTATAATTCTTCTTCAAGTTTGATATTTTTGTTTGCAAAATAAAGCACTCGCTCATCTTAAAATCACTGTTCCTTTTGATTTGAAAGTGTATATCTAGGTGATAAACACAATTTAAATTTAATCTTAAGGAAAACTAACTTTCTTTGCACCTGTGACTCTAACTCAGTGCCTTTATATCTGTGAGTCATTCAATTGGAGAATTAACTCAAAACCGATGCTTTTATTAAACTGAAAACCGAAACGGTAACGAAATTTATAATTATAGATAGAACGTAACCGTAATCGAATCTATAATCGGTTAAACTCGTTTTTTTTTTCGTTCCAGTTCGCTCTTTAAATTTCTGTTGTAATCTGTGGAAAAGTGATGTCTTTTCTGTCTTCCCTCGGAAATAAAATATAGGGGTTCTATTCGCGAGCTCTAAAGTAAAATTTTCAAAATCTGAAAGAACTTTTCAAATAGAACAACCATCCAATAAAAAACGCCTAAGCTTATAGCCAGTGGTTTCTACATCCCATGAAGGTCAATTAATATATTCCTCTTATTCACATTCAGCCACTAAAGTGTGTGCTAGAACAAAAGGTGGCTCGAATTAATAGTTAATTGCCCTACTAGCCCTGCTCGGATACATTTTATCATATCGGCATTCGAAGATTTTAATTTTAATTTCCGTCGGTTTTGGTGTACATTCCACGCCTTGCAAAAGGTTACGGTTCCACATTTTGTGGAAACCGCTTTACGTTGATCGATATTCAAAATCCGATCCCATCCGCAAGACATTATTTCGAGCGGTTAACTGCGAATATTACTTTTATATCGACCTTAAAATCTATAAAGCAACAGTAATCACAGTAATTACGACAGGACTTCTCAATTACATTAGCATGCCCCAACCTTAATCACAATCAAAACACCTTACTGTATTGAATAAAATCAAATAGCTCTTTAAAAAAAAAATTGATTTGATGGCAAATACTTCTTAGTTACGAGGGAAGACAGTATGGGACGAGGGAAGACAGTATAGCACATTTACAAAATGTTAATTTATAATTTTTTTTTATAAGATTAGATTTTTTCTCATCACTTACCAGATTTCAAATGCCAAAGATTTTATTACTTGCCTTCAACACAAGTAGCAATGTAGGATGTTACTATGTATTCCGAAACATACTGTTAAAGTTAGCCGAAAGTTTCCAGCCGAAAGATAATGCAGATAGTGTCTTGAATACAGCAAAAATCAGTCATGAACTCGAATTTAGGAGAATTTAGGATCGGGTTACATCATTCGGGTGAAGGAGATCAGTTTATAGGAATTTAAAAATCGATAGGAGCGAGAGTATAAAGAGAGTTTAAAAATAGTCAAGACACTATCTGCATTATCTTTCGGCTGGCAACTTTCGGCTAACTTTAACAAGGTTTCCGAAACAAAAGTTTTTGTTACTAGAATTCGGAAATTGCACACGAATTTCAAATGTAATTTACAACTAATGAAATTTTGGTTACTTTTATTTGGGTTTCATAAAAAGTAAATTGCTTGAAATAATATTTTATCAATATTACATCAATATAACAACTTTAGCTTACGGATATACATAGTAAGCCCCAAAAAAATATCGTATCTACACAATTAATTTAACTGATCTGAAATCGTTGAAATGAGAGTTCCATATCTGCGAAATGATTCACCCTTTATCCAATGAAGTGTTTTTTTTTGGTGGACCAGTGGAAAAATTTCGTTCAAATTTTGTTGTTGTTTGAAATAAAATTTGAAAAGTAAGATCACTGACAAAACTGAGCTCCAGCCATTAGTAAACAAGCACCAGATTGTTGCCTGGTGACAGTATTTTTTAACACTGGCCCACACCAAATGAAGTTCACAACAAATAGTCATCCCTTAATGACGAATCCTTCAACAAATCAAGGATTACTTTAATCATTGTCTATGTCACGGTAATTATGTGTTACTACTACTGTGGTTGGTAAATTTGGTATAATCGTTGGTATCGTTTTGAAATGTTTTGAAATATTGCAACCTTCATTCGCGGAACTACTTTGTGTGGTTTTGCTCCTTAGTCAACAGGACTCCAAAATAGTGAAGTGCACGCTGGATGTTTGGGGCCCACATTCCGCTTACTCCTCTCAAAGTGAATAAATAAGTATATGATGGTTATTTGGATGATTGGAGCAGCAAACATCTCGCCAGTACATGTACATTTTACAATCGATTTTTAATCGTGTAATGTTTACGATGTTACTATATATTGCCCAAAAATGCTCAGTTTATTGAGAATAGCAATGGCGTATACTCCAGTCCGTGTTATTTTATTTTTTGTTAAGATAGTCGGGATTTGTTCACGTTTTGAACCTTTAGGAAGCTATAATTAATAATGAAAATTATCTTAGTACGAATTTTGTAAATCATAGGCTACTATATACATATAGTTTTCAACATTAAAGCTTGATTGTACTGTGGCGGTTGAAAAGAATTCCTCCGTTATGAAATAGAAGGCGAATGGGATATCTTGCATTATCCAAGCAGAGCTCACATCATCGTCTATAAGTAATAAGGTAATTATTCTTGGTATTTTCGTCCAGAGGTCTTAACCAAGGCACACAAGAGCTTGTATAGGACATTGGCTGCTAATTAATTTTTAAATCACCCTATCCCTAAAACAAGGTTGGCTTAAACATTCGTTTAAAGGCGCAGCCCAAAGTGTCTAAGCAATGAAGTATATTTTGAATTTGCTAAAACGCGATTTTTCTCATAGAGTCTAAATTTGTTGGCCGTCTTTATTCTTAATACTTATCCGAGTTTAGCTTTCACTTTAATGCGACATGGTATATTAGGAACGGCAACCTTCATAAGATTTAAAATACAGGAAATAGAGGAACAACCAAGGAAACACGTACATCGATTATCTCGGTAAGGAAATACGACGTATTTATCATCACCAATGCATCGAGATGACTTCAAAGACAGAAACCGTTGGAGCTGGGCAGTTCTAACTATAATAAAAAAATTATTGTACTACTATAAGATCGATAAATTTCTAGATGATCTCTTTGCCGATTTCCAAAGAAACTACTTTGTATATTTTTCTCTATAGTAAGGCCACCTAGATATTTATTAATGGATTCGTTCTTGATTTTTTACTTAGCAATTTTACTAGGGGATATTACTCTACGCCGCTTCTTGTATACTGTTGATTAATATTGTCTTCAACTGGTTTGTTAGCCAATTTGGACATTATCAATCGTTGCACTGTTTGTCATTATAAAAGGCGTGTGATTTGACAACCAGAATTCTATGAGATCGGGTATTTTGTTCCTATCCGTAGGCTAATATGTTGGCCGTCCGCACTCTGGCTGCTTTAATATTTACTCTTAATTGAAGCTTGGTTCAAATGATTTAAATAATGTGCGATAGCTTTCCTTAATTATGTTATATCTTGTATGGCAATATATTGACGATATACTATATTCTTTATTGTTGGTTTAACAGCCAATTTATTTGCTTCTAATTTTTCTTCGTCCCAAGAGCTGCATGTGTTCGAAATGCTTGTTTGAGTTTTTCATTTTCTTCCTTTAAAGTGCTAAATTCTTCTTTGGACTAAGCTCTAAATTCCTTTATTTTGTTTAGTTCTTCACTGAGCTCAGCATTTTCCTTCTTGTAGTGAAAGATAATTTGAGTTGAAGATACTGTTGACCACCTTGTTAAAGTTAGCCGAAAGTTGCCAACCGATAGTGAAAAAATCGATAATGCAGATAGTGTCTTGACTAGTTCAGCCGAATGTTAAACAAATTATATATTAAATTGAAATATCTTAGCCGAAAGTGAGTAACCGACAAAATAATTATAATAAACAACAAATTAAATTTTAAATTTACCGATATTAATTTATTGTTTCATATTATTCATATTTAGTTTATTAAAACTAAACGTTAAAAGTGTTATGTTTGAAAAAGGTTTTCAGAGGTTTGTAAGTGGTAATATCTGTTTGATACAGCCGAAAATTGCCGATAAAGAAGTTTAAAAATTATCAAGCTTTAAATGGCTTGTAATTGACGATAAAGTGGTTTGAAATTCAAGACTATGCCAGACATACACAGATCTATGCCGATTGGACGGGCCGTGATCATAGGCAAATTTTAAATATAGGTTTTGGGCGGGTCTGTTGAAGTTATAGGGGTGAAATTTTGTTTTTTCCCCTTTTTCTGACAATGAAATCATTTATCATTTGAGAGTTCGCCAGATGAACACCAATCTGACTGCCGATTCAAAAGCCCATGGCCATAGGTTGATTTTGATTATATAGGTTAAGGGTGAGTCTGATGGGGTTATAGGGGTGAAATATGATTTTCTCCATTTTCATCGATAAAATCGTTCGTCATTCGTGTTTTTGGCATAAAGACACCAATCTGACTATGCCGATTCGATAGCCCATGACCATAGGTAGATTCTGAGTATAAGGTAGGGGTGGGTCTGATGGGGTTATAGAGATGAAATGGCATATCTGCTTCATACAGCCGAAAGTAGTCGATAAAGAAGATTTAAAATTATCAAGCATCGTCAAGAATCGTTCGTCATTCAAAATTTTGGCACATAGACAGCAATCTGACTATGCCGATTCGATAGCCCATGGCCATAGGTAGATTTTAAGTATAGGTTTGGGGGGGGGGGGGTACTGATGGGGTTATAGGGACGAAATGGCATATCTGCTTCAACAGCCGAAATTTATCGATAAAGAAGATTGAAAATTATCAAGAATCGTCAAGAGTCGTTCATTTGAGTTTTCTGCATATAAACACCAATTTGACTATGCCGATTCGATAGCCCATGATAGGTAGGTTCTGAACACAGATTAGGGGTGGGTCTGATGAGGTTATATGGGTGAAATTTTAATTTTCTTAGATATGCCATTTCATCCCTATAACCCTGTCAGACCCACCCCTAACCTATATTCAGAATCTACATATGGTCATGAGCTATCGAATCGGCATATGAGATTAGTAGAGTTGCAATCAATTTTATCGACAATTAGAAACCATTTAATGTTTGATCATTTTGAATCGTTTTTATCGACTAGTTTCGGAAGTATGACGCAAATATGGCATTTCATCCCTATAACTTCATCAGACCTACTCCTAACCTATAATCAAAATCTACCTATGATAATGAGCTATCTAATCGGCAGTCAGATTGGTGCCCATCTGGTAAAATCTCGAATGATGGACAATTTTACCGTCGCATCAACGGAAAGTGGAACATTTCAACAATATAACCTAACAAAACCCACTCAAACATAAAATCAAATTCTTCTTAGGGTCATGGTTCATCAAATTGGTATAGTCAGATCGTCGTTCATCTGTTTGTCGTTCATTTTGGCATATAAACCATTCATCAGCTAAACGTGACTGCGTCTTATTTTACTGAAGTTAGCCGAAGATTTCAGCCGAAAAGAACCCTGCATTATCGACATATTTTGTATCAGGTGGTAGTAAAAAATTCTGTTGTTATGAGCCGAAAATTACATGTAATTTAAGTTATAGCAGTAAATTTTCGTCGAAAAAAATTTAATAAATCAATATCAGATAATTCGAATGTTTAAAAGTAATACGAACTGGGTGAAGTTAGACCAATACGTAAACTGCTGGATAAAATATTTATAATCTGTCGTGTTAGGCGGCTATGAGTTTGATTTGTGGCACTAACAGTGAACACCTGTGTCAAAAATCAGGCCATATTTTATGTATGATGCTACATAAAATATGGCCTGATTTGAAATTCAAGGTGTTCACTCTTAGTGCCACAACTCAAATTCATAGCCACCTAACATGACAAATTATAAATATTTTATCCAGCAGTTTACGTATTGGTCTAGTTCATATTACCTTTAAACATTCGAATTATCTGATATTGAATTATGAAATTTTTTTTCGGAGAAAATTTACTGCTATAACCTGATACAAAATATGTCGATAATGCAGTTTCCGGCTGAAATTTTCGGCTAACTTCAGTAGCATTTGCGTCTCACGGCTATTGTATATATGCCTGTTATTGACACATTTTGTGTTAGAGAATTGATGATTCATTTGTAACTTTTAAATCTGTATTATCGCCATTTTTTGGTTTGAATATTGAACTCAATCTTCTTTATCGATACAATCTGCATTGTCGACATTTTAAACTATTTCAAACTTAATATCTGCATTGCCATCTTTCGGCTGGGATAGCAAAGGTACTATGTACATTACCATCTTTCGGCTGGAAACTTTCGGCTAATTTTAACAGTATCTGTTAACTTTGATAATTGAAGCCATCATCCAAATAGGTTAATATATGATTAGCTCACTCAGAATCCTTTGGGCCGGCCTTTTAGGAGCGTGGATTTGGCAGCATCTCTGCTGCTGTACCACCTGCAGAAGTATCCACACCCCCACAAGGCGAACACGGCTCCCTATAGGTGTAGTCTGAGGCTAAATTATAACATTAAAATTAAATATTAAAAACAACCATTGTCTTTCAGACATACATACATAAAATTATTCATATTTTTGCTAAATCTGTACATAGTCATCTGTACATTTGTTTGAACTGTACATAGTCTTTCCTGTGAGAATGCCTCTCGAAAACTTTTGAAAAAATTTGTAACGCGTAAAAAATTAATTATAAAGGTTATTGTCAATTCACAGCATCCCGCCGAGTGTTATTATCAAGTAACGTGCTTTCGAAAAATTCTTTAAAATCAGTCCATCTTTTGTGTTATATTACTACTGCCTAGATTTCAGAGGTCTGTTTATGTAACTATAACAAAAACCCTAAAAAAAATTTAACATGGTAATTGAACGTGTGAATTAATAAATTCCACCTCCTTCCAAAAATTTGACGCGAAGCGTTCAATTAAAATTTAAAAAATTACAAGACTCTTGTCATAAAAATAATGGATGCTAAAACATTTTTTTTTGTTCGTTTTAATTAAGAAACTAAATATTTGCATTAGCGTAATTTTGTCGATGTTTGCGTAAATTTTTCTAAAACCATACAGCGACCTAACTAATTTTTATAATTCAAGTGGCAGCTAAAAATTCCAATGTAAATAAATAATAATACATAAATTGAAATTTTCCGCTCCAAAATCTAGAACAAAATCGAATATTGAAAATTTAAATTTATGATTATTGTGAATGAATATAAAATTATATTAAAAATACAAAAATCCATTTAGAAAAATGCCAGATAAATTAAAGTCGCTTAAAAATGTATTTTGTGTTTACAGTGTAATGCCTTGCGTGCGGCGACATAGAAACTACTGAACTATATTCCTTCTGTTTTTTACGAGTTACTTTATGTTGCCTATATTTTACCATCGAATTTTATTCCGTCTACGTACAGGGCATAGTTATGATACTCCTACAGTGTGTGTGTATGTGTGTATAGACGATTACGGTATCACGTAATAATTTGCGGAAAAATAACCTTTTTTTTTTTGCAAAAAGCATAAAGAAAATTATACACAGTAGTTTTTGTGCAGTTTTATCAGTATTTCGTTTGTTCGTTCTTTTTTTTTTTAATTATACAGAGTTAATATTCTTCTGAAATTTATGTGCTTTCGTAAAATATATTTTTTGTTGCTTTCCAGGCAAATTAGCATAAATTAATGATCATTACCTCGTCGTTATTATTGTGCCTAACATTTTTTTTTGGTTGTTATTGGATTTGGTAATGAATCACATTTTCTTTGTATCACAGTGTTGATAATTTCTACGAATTTCTTCTTGTTCAAACTACTTGATTTCATCGGGGTACCAGAATCGAGAATATTTTTGTGCAAATCTGTAGTCGTTCGTCACACATAAATAATTTTGTTCAATAACTGTTTCCGTGCAATTTTTTTTGCAAGTTAATTGAAGCATTAAGACGAATATAAAATTACTGTTCATATATTTTGTAATAAATGCAACAAAATCGCAAAAAAATATTATATTCCCGGTTTTGCGGTATGTCCCATTTTACAGATTGCACACCAGAAAAAAAAAATTTGACATCACTATTTATCCGAGAATTGTTGACTATTTCATAGTTTGTGATACCTATAACAAAACATATAAATATATTTAAACTATTAGATTTAATTAACACGTTGTATCTAATTTATTTGTCAAATAAAGCTAAATTTCATATTTATTGGGTTGTGAGTCTGAGACGCACTAAATCCCACCAATTTCGAAAATACATATGTTCGAATATATCATTACGTATTCCTACAGTTATATTTGTTTCTTGCAAGTCTGTGCGATTTAAGTAAATATTTTATTATTCAAGGTTAATTTTGATTAGATGAACAATTTATAAGACGACGGAATCGATTGATACAAGTTTATTCAACTTCTATACATGCGATGTGTAAATTCCGTTCGGTAAAGCTTTAAGTTTTATTGGTTTGTTTATATTTGCTTTTTGGTAAACATTAATTTTATGACATTTCAATTTTGTATGAGCTAAATGCTAGGTTAGGTTTACACAAGTTATTCAAATGTTATTTGTACGAGTATATCTCTGAACAGTTGTAAATGTTTAATAAACTATTGGTAAACTACATTTTAGGATGAAATTTTTAACGCGGGTGCTTTTATACCTCTACCACCTTGTAGCTTTTTTTTTTGGTTGAATGTTCTCAATGCATAATAAAGAAAGAGTATATTGGATTTGTCTGATCACACACATCAGATAGTATCTATTTTTAGTATGAGTCTGTTCTGAATTTTCTACAATACACAAAGGATTTTGTGTCATATTTAAACCAAATTTTAGTATACGTGCACCGGTAGCACACGTCGTAATTGTTATGCAAAACTTTGACGGACTCTAAACAAATCATCATGCCAACCCGAAAAAATTATTAAAATTGGGAATATCGTAAATTTGCCCTAAGTTAATTCATCGATAAAATCATACCAGTATATTAATTCTGGGACGGAGTTGTATCCACTAATTATTACGCGATTGTGTCGATAATGTCGACTATTTGTCAACAACGTCGACTAGTCGTACAAACATGTCGACAACTACTATTAATTCAACTCAGTAATGATTGAATGATCTACATATTTTGAATTTCGGTTTCCGGAGATTTTAATTAATTCAAATTATTTACAATAAAATGTATCGTAAAATCTGCCTAAGTGGGCCCCAATAAACGAGTTTTTTGGTAAACTTACGGAGATATAATTTTTTTTTTAAAATACACGTTAAATTGACTTCAACCGGTTTAATTTTTTTTTTTTTGAAAAAATAGTGTATGTTATGTTATCTATTGATAATTGGTACGAACTAACATTAAAGTAGTTTAGTTAGTAATTTAGTCGAAAATTTTGTAAAGTTGATAATTTCAGACTAAATAAAAAGTTTTCTATAAATGTTCGTTTAAAAATGATATTTAAGAATTCACAGGGCAATCTCTTCACCAAATTAAGTTCACTGAACTGACAAATGTTATATTTCTGTCACGTATTAATTAATTTTGCAGTACCATGAAATGTCAAAATACAAATTTCCAGAAGGAAATAAATTTTGTCAAAAAATACTAAGCTGAAATAGTTTTTCTTTAAATATTGTGGCAATTAAATGTGAACTAGGCAAATTTGAGATTAGCCTAAATAACTATTTTTATTATTCTATTTATTTGTGATAAAAAAAGTGTGTGCATCATACTTACCGTGATCAATGAGGGTATCATCCAGGCGAGCATGTACTCACCATAATGGCACGTTTATCGGCAATTGTTGTAAAATCGCGTTCTTTAATACCGTATGAGAATATAATTTTGTGGCCAGAACAAAGGGTAACTGACATTTTAGCGCATGTCTATTGTGTCCATGTGACGTATGCAGATTACCAAGTACCACCAAAGTTCAGGACCAATCCGGACGAGTGTTTCAATGAAAAGCGATAAGTACAATATCTTAACGTCCTTAGATTATTTTACACAGATTAATTTTCCAAAATTAAATTGTAAACCCGATAGTTTTTATTTACAATATTTTACTGTGTATTTTTGCTTGCAATCTTTGGGCGCGTACTCTTGAAATCGGTGGAAATTTCCGACTAGATAAACCGATGCGGATTTATTCCCTTATACCGTAGGCAAATGACACAAACTAGATAATCATAATTTCTTGATTACTGTGATATTTCTCCGGTCTACCATATCACGATTTTCGTCAAAACAGGATTATTACGTTTATATAGAACAAGATTATTACAATCGGGTTGTAGTAAGAAGATAAATGTGGAATATAAGAAAAAATCGGCGTAATTTTACTTTACTTTTTTGGGAGGGGGAGGCTAAATTTTCACTTTTTTTTATTTTTCCAATACTTTTTTTTATTTTTTTTAAATAATTGTCTGCAAGGTTGACTTGCAGACACAGATTAAAGAATTTCTATCGCTATTATCACTTCTTCTGATAGTGCCACAAATGTTAAATAAAATCAACTTTTGTAAATATAATTTTAATTCGTTGTATACCTAGCTTAGAGGATGAAGGCTGCCGCCCCCAAACCCCCGATTTTTCACAATTTATACAATTCTTCAAGTGTTAAATTTTATTTATAATTTTAAACTAAGGCTGCGGGCCAATAATCGGGTAAAAGTCAATTTTTCGGTAAATTCTTTTAATTTTCAAAAAGTGTATGGCAAACTGATAGAAAAATCTGTTCTAAATCTGATTTTTACCATAGTAAACGATTTACCCAACTATTGGCCCGCAGCCTAAGTAAAAAAAAAATAATTGAAAATATTTCAAAATTTTCCTGGAAAAATTGCAAAAATTTCCCGGAAAAATTACTTGTACCTACTGGCAAAAAACTGTTAAGATACAATCCTAATATCAATTTTTTTTAATTATACATTTGTACGTATTTTGAATAAAATAATACGCATTTTTTTTTTAAGTGAAAATTTTCCCGGAAAATGGGAAATTTTTAAAAAATTTATACTCCTTACTTGATTTTCTCAATGTATTCGTAAAGTAAACTTTAGCTGAAAAAATCATTAGAATTGTATGAGGAGGAGCGGTTGGGGAACGTAAGTCATTTACGTTCTTTACGTAAGTCAGTCACAGATTTTTTTCCTTTCTTTTCCTCGTGGTAGCACATGAAGCATAATCCTTCACTTTTGAGTTGCCACTATCATCTTAGATTAGCAAACTTCTCATTGACTTCTTAAGACTTTTATTGTCTCCTTTTAATTTCGTGCAAAATCATTTTTCTTTTGTACCGAGAAAGCAAATTCATGCAGATGTCAACTCTTCGGTTTTTGTTTTCTTCGTTTAGTTTATGTGGAACCTATTTTCCTTCCTTCTGTAATTTTTCCAATGCATGCAATCTATGTGATGTTGTTTGGTGAGTAACCCCTAACTGTTTTGTAAACTCTTTTTGAATTTGAAACGGATTTTAATCCAGTAAAACTTTAATTTGTTTGCCTTCCAATTGTTTTACTGCACCTGGACATGGATCATCTTCAAGACTAAAATTGCCATCACGAAATCTCGTAAACCACTTTTTTGCTGTTGAATGAGTCACAGAATGTTCACTCAAAGTCGAATTAATCAATTCCATAGCTTAAGCAGCTTTTTTTGCATTTGTAAACAGAATCGAATGAAATTACGTAAAGGTTGCTTATCCACCTCTTAAAATTGATGAACACGGAAAGACAACTTGGTTTGTAAATGACTGAAATTATGTCGTAGAAACAACAATGACAAATCTACATATATCCAAAATGGCGGGATGCGTTCAATTATAGTTACATGCAACCAACTTCAGAGCCGAGTTTCTACTTTCACACAAAATATATTATGAGTTAGGAAAGCAGTTATATTCTCGACCGAAACCATTATAGGTTTTTTAACGCAGAGGCGCTATCCATGCATACGATTTACTGACGAACTGCATAAGGAACAGAAATCACCGTCATACGTCAACTGCATAACAAACGCGGGATCACCTGAAACTAATGTTTCCTTTGCGTCGAGTTGCTAAACTCACAATACGCAAATTACTCTAGCAAAAGCAAGATGATACTGAGAAAGTCCATATTAAAAAAGTGCATACAATGTTTGATAGGTCCAGTTGGTAGAGGTTACATCTCTCTGATTGCATTTTAGTACATCTTCTGAGAAGTCTTGCCGTAATGAGATTCACAGAAAAACAGGGGTTCAGTTGCGAAATTTGGTCACAAAAATCGTACTGCGCAAGTCTAACTTCGTTTGAAAGGTAAACCCGTAGAAGTTATTCCTATATGGTTTCATTGTGGTGCAATCTCCACGATGTCTTGTTATTTTGAGAATAAATGAGATTCACTCAAAAATCATAAGCCAATGAAAAGTTTGCTCGAAAAAACGTCCTGAGGCAATCTAAATTGGAACGAAACATGCTTCGAAAATTAAAAGTAGCCGATAATAGTTTTACTTAAATAACATTCCTGAGCAATGTGAAAGCGTTCCACAAAAACACCTCTATACATTCGCACCATAGTATTAGAATAATTAATTTATTAAATATTATTCTTTTTTTAAATTTGATGAAATTTAAGTTTACACTCAAAATTTCTATAAAAAATATTTTAACACTGTGATTTCCAATAATGCGTATTTTTATTAATTGGTATAAACTTCACACTCATCACACAACGGATAATACGTTTTCGCAACATTTGTCCATCACTAATATTTCTAAATCGTTTCGTTGACATTGTCGACTTGGCTCGATATAGTGGATAAGCATTCTTTCTCCAAAGCAAAATAACAGTTTCTCTTCGTCTACTCTAACCCATTTTTTCGTCGGTTTATCGGGATTTTTCTCATTAAAATTATTATTGTATATTCTACACGTATCAACGTCGCTAAAATTTTTCGTGTTTGGATTAGGATCGACAAATCGTTCTCGAAATATGTTTTGCTCGCGATTGCACTGGAGTGCCGGCGTCTTTTCCTCCATTTTGTGTAGTCTTTGCCGACAAAATGATAGCTCCCCTCTCTATCTCCCTCAATATCTTCATTTGTTACACATAACTCATCATCCTCGTCAATAGAGTCGTTTTCAGATTCGCCACCATCACCCATTTATGTCCCTTCTAAATCATACTCTTCTTCGATGGAATATTCCAGTTCATCAAATTGTTTTTCATTCTCGTTGCCTAGCAACTGTTCCGCCTCATCTAGAAATTTAAATGAAAACATTTGATAATATTTATTAGTGTTTCATCTCAAAATACTACTTGTTTGTTAGTTTTTCATCGAGTACTCAACTAGCCAATCACTCATGTTTATTGGTTTACAAGAAATATTCTATTTGTCCTTGTAACTTTAAAATTATCACACATCTAATTTACACTAAATTATAAACTCAATAAAAAAAAATAACGTTGGTTTTTCCATCTATATCATGGAGTGTTACCAATTATTTTTGTTTGCACAAATACATTATGATCAGAATAATTACTGTTTTAGTAAAAACAGTGTGTACCTAAAACACCAAAAAACTGTTAAAATTCAGCAAACAGAGTAATTATAAATATTTTTCCGTTCGAAATACAAAGGAAAATAAAATGAGTGTGTAACAAAATCTCGGTTTTCAAAATCTTGGTTTTTTTCTAAATCTCGGTTTTCAACTTGCTTTTCATAATCCGGTTTTGTATAAGAAAAACGCGATTTTTTTTCCGTTTGAATTTTTAAAATTTGGCATGTGGTGAAATGGGACTCTTAAATGAATTTTGACAAAATTCAAAAATGAGTTTGCGATAAAGTTCTAGAAAATGGCACGAATTCAACTGGTTCAAGAACTGAAGCCATTATACCACCATAAACGTTGTTTATTTTCCGATTTTGCTCTTGAACAACTTGAAAATGATGAACATTTTTATTGAAAATTTTTATTCAGTGATGAAGCTCATTTTTGGTTAAATGGTTATGTAAACAAACCGAATTGCAGAATTTGGAGTGATGAAAACTCACACGAAACTGATCAGACACCATTACATCCAGATAAAGTCACTGTGTGGTGTGCAATTCATACTGGTGGAGTGATTGGTCCATATTTCTTTGAAGAAAGCAGAACACAGTCAATGGAGAACGATACAGAACAATGAAGTTTGAAATATGTACCTCTATAATTAATTTTTATTTAAAGTGTTTTTTTGTCTCGACTTTTAATAGACAAAAATATTATTTACATGACATTCACAATGTTTAAGCCTATTCAAGTTATCCAGAAACAAAGAGGCCATCTACTTATAATATATCTACTACAAAATGAAAATTTAACCACCCCCCCCCCCTTTTTTTGACTCCCTGGGTCACTACATAAAAATTACACTAACCCTTTCAAAAATGAGAACCTCCACAAGTTCTATCTTGGCAGTTTGGTTTCGTACTGATAAAAAGTTGGTCTATTCATCAGTTTGCAAACTTGCAACGACCCAATTGCAAAAATTCAATCTTGCCTTATACCTATAGCGTTATACTAAGAACATATCGATCTGGCGAATTATATCACCAAATCAAAACTTCTGGAAATTCTCGTTATGTGTGTGTGTTAAGCCCACACTAATTTTATTTATGAAGTTTGATATACGTCTTTATTTAATTTTTATTTAAAGTGGTTTTTTTGTGTGTTCGTGTGTATTTTTACAAAGTGACCCAGAGGGTTAAAAAAAGAGGAGGGCCTAATTTTCTACTTTTTTGTAGTAGATATATTATAAGTAGATGGCCTCATGTAAGTAATATTTTGTCTATTAAAATCCGCAAAAAAACACTTTAGATACAGAACAATGATAATTGTTGTACAGAACAATGATTTTCCTGCTGTTGTTGAGAATAATCTAGAAGATATGTGGTTTTAACAAGACGGTGTCACCTGCCACAATGCCACCTTAACAATCGATTTATTGAAAACAAGTGATAATATCATTACCATCAACGTTAAGTAACCGCTGCTTTAGTACAAATTTGAGTGACCGCATGGGAACAGCACAAAAGAAATTGTCAGCATGCCAGTATGCGTCATCCAGCAGTACCACTAGTAGTATCGGCCACCCAAATTTGTACTAAAACAGTGGTTGATTGATGGTGATGATGTTGTTGCTGTATCTCTCTATGCAGTAGTATGCACATTTTAGCAGAGACCTAGCTAGGATTCAACGGACCAACCAACCTTTAATCCGAAGATAAACTGATTATATAACCTTGATAATAAGGTGGCCAAATCCCTACATTGGATATAGTGCCAGCAAAATAAAATAAGAATAAGCTTGTAATTGATTCTTCGCCCACTTCCGTTAAACATCGGATTTCATCTGAAGTTTTGCATAGTCATCTATTTTCAATGATAATGAATCCGTATGCAGATATCACGTTTGCAAAATTTTGATAGCCCTTATAAATGAAAATAACGTAGCATTACATAATATCAATAATAGACTGGATTAACAATGACATGTCCCGTGCTAATAAAAACTGACAATTTAAAGAGAAAAGAAACTGCCACGCTATGGACGCGAATTATGAAGAGAAGCAAGTCAGTGGGAGTCAGAAATATAAGGGTGCTAGATTGCAGAGGCGAAGAAGGCAGTTGGCATATAAATCAGGGACAGCATCCGCAAAAAAGAGCAGCTTTGAGAAGCACCATTTCAACCTTCGAAGCCGCTATCATATGTTCTGCGATATCATGCAAAGTGCATTTCAGCAATCGTAAGACAAGTCCGCCGCCGCAGTCAGATAATATTGACGCATGCACTATTCCAGACGTGATTCTACAATGCCCAAGGCAGTAAGTCAAAACATTACTCGTTTTCTGTCGTGTGGACACGGGTCTATGAAGCATGTCGATGGATACTTGCAAATAACTCACTATACATGTATGGAACACATGTATAGTAGCCGATGACCAAGAACGACAAGAAGACAGAAATGATAGGAGAAGCTTTCCGAATTGCGCTGGTGTTCAGTATTGCGCAATGGTGCTAGCTAACATCGTCAAAGTTGTTATTTTATCACCGCGCAAATGAACGATGAACACGCTAGACATGAACATGCTAAAGGGTGATCGATATTATCAGAAGGCTAGAATTCTCTCGAAGAGTTTGGATGGCCGTACACCATTTCGAAATATTCAAGAGGGACTTGATGACAATGACCCGACACTGTAGGGACGCCTCACGACGCTGTGAACCGTGAGCCCGCAAGAACCCTGCTAGATGCATTGACTCGGCTATTTAAACAGCATAATGCAGGAGTGTTGATAGCATCAGGAAAATCGTGAGGAGTGACGCACTACAATATTGACTAATATTACAGCATATGGAAGAATATTTGTGATCAAGTGCGACAAAATTACATCGAATCTGTAGGCGTTCAATGAAATTACAGAATACGCAATACACCCTCGATTTCGTAGAAGTACATCCAAAATATGATATCGTCAATCAAGAAAAACTACCGTTAGTACAAATAGAGATACGACCAATGATGTAGATGATGCTTGAAGTGCCGGAGCATCTTAACGGGGCTGCAAAGACCAGAGACGACAACATAAACCGGGCACGTGAAATGCTGAGGAGTTCGCAATATCTGGTGGTGGTATCTTTTCCCTCACGGAGACATCGGATTTTCAAAACTGAAGAGTCATCAGCTGTGCGAGTATTATAGGGTAAAGACAACAATAGTAGCATGTGGATAGAAAATCGAGGACCAGGATGGAATGGTTGAGGACGGGCACCTCTATATATAGTACTTGGGAGGATACAGTGATTATTGGAGAATGTAACTTGAACTGAAATCCGATGCTTGGGCCCTCTAGCCTCCATTGGCTCGATATGGGACGAACGCTCCTAATAGCCGATTAAAGACTTAATGAAGACTCAAGTGATATTGACATACATACCATACAACGCCCCATAGGGAGATATCCGGTCACATAGTAAACCGACACTTCATGAATATAATTAACGCTCGAATGATGTTTATCATGAATAACCTTGGAGTATTTGGAGGTCGAGTGAAAGACTGATGGTAAAACGAGTTTCCGAGTGAAAGACTGGTGGCGAAACGTGAACCACAATAGCGGATTTAAAATTGCAACTGCAAATAAATCATTGTTACCACATAGCGTTAAAGCCGCATAATGCCAGTGAAATTTGAGTGAAATCGGCTTAACATTTATGAAGGAGATGAATCAGGTCAGAAAATTCTCAATTTAATTTGCACCAAAAATTTGTACTGAAGATTTTCTCCAAATTTTGATTTTAATTAATTCTCTGTTATGAGTAATTATCTAATAGCAAAACGGAGGAATCTGACGCTTTTATCTTTTGATGTCTCTGTTTGATTTCTTGGCCAATCGTTCTTAATTTTTGATTTTCGACGTTCTTATTAAATGAGATAAATGGCTCCTTTCTTTTAAAAGATCTTCTAGTAACTGTCCTAGTAAAAAATGTACGTAGTTTTCTAAACGAGTTTCCGAGTGAAAGACTGGTGGCGAAACGTGAACCATAATAGCGGATTTAAAATTGCAACTGCAAATAAATCATTGTTACCACATAGCGTTAAAGCCGCATAATGCCAGTGAAATTTGAGTGAATTCGGCTTAACATTTATGAAGGAGATGAATCAGGTCAGAAAATTCTCAATTTAATTTGCACCAAAAATTGGTACTGAAGATTTTCTCCAAATTTTGATTTTAATTAATTCTCTGTTATGAGTAATTATCTAATAGCAAAACGGAGGAATCTGACGCTTTTATCTTTTGATGTCTCTGTTTGATTTCTTGGCCAATCGTTGTTAATTTTTGATTTTCAACGTTCTTATTAAATGAGATAAATGGCTCCTTTCTTTTAAAAGATCTTCTAGTAACTGTCCTAGTAAAAAATGTACGTAGTTTTCTATTCTTAAAAAACAAAATTATTCTTTGCACTATTAGCAAATCTTTGGACAACTTTGAACTAAATATTGACGAAAACTCCAAAATGGACTCGATGTGCTATTAATGAGCGAGTTTAAATCGAACTTTGTTGAATGAAAAACCACATAAATCATTTATTTGCAGTAACCCTCTTCAACAACATTGACCTAATGGCAGGATTCGCTACTTCACCAGATTGGTGTCCTATACTCACATGCGAGGTATTCAAAGTGGACACTTGAGTCAGCCTCACGTGCTTCGAGTGGAGAGATCTTAAGCACATCTTTGTTTCAAGGTTCGAAACACACAACTGCACACTTATATTTTTAATATGAAAACAGCGATGGCCACATCCGATTTAACGGCAATGCTAGTTTTATTTAAGTCTCTGAGCTGGAGGTCAAACACTTTTTTGTCCAGGAGTTTTTTGATAACCTCATCACTGCATCCAAAAAGCTAAATCAAATGTCTTTTTAGTATCAAAATGTTGATGCATGATGTCTTACGCACTTTTCTTCGACATTTTTATTTTAATCAACACGAATTTGAATAATGATGTATTTTACAACGGATTTTAACGTCCGTCGAGGTGTTCTAATTCAGTACACGTTAACTTCGACAGTTTTGTGATTTTATTGCGGACATTGACGTTTCAACTTTCGCATAGTTGACTTAATACGGCGATCGACAGAATTTATTGTTTAATATCGATTTTAACGAAAATGGTACCCGGCTATTGGCCAGGTAGAGTTGGCTCGCCATACCACAATATCCAGCTAAATCAAATTAGTGCAATGCAACGACGATTATTGTAATCTGCTTCCATACCGGGAAAGTTTGGAGCTTTCCTAGATACTGATGAATTTTCAATTCTTTAATACTCAAGAAGAGTCAAGAAGAGGCAATTATTATTATTTTTTTTATCGCAATGACAGTTAATTTCCCTCCAGCGCCAAAACGGTACGTTTGGGAATTAAAATGCTGATAACAAACTTTTTGTTTAATCCAAAACCTTTTAAACAATATGCAACATGGCTATGCCGGACTTTATAAAAATTTAGCTGCCTCGAGCAGTTCTGAGTACTTTGGGGCTTCGACCCAGTTTTGGAATTTTTCAGGAATTTCTCAGATGATGCCCAAGGCATCAAGCGATATGCGTCAGAATTATATCAGAATGAAAAATTTTCATCGCCATCTAGCGTTATAGTGGATGTTTTGAATACAAAGGTGCTTCATTTGAATGGTGCTATTCTTCCAGAGCCTGTAACCAGAACAGCGAATTGAGGTAATCAGAACAGTGAGGCACAACAATTTCTTCAACAAGGATTTTTTTTAAAGTTATAATTTAATGAAATAGTCTCTTTTCACAAAGTTATAGAATTATAGTCATGTTCACCCGTGTCAAAGAATTTTGACACACCCTATATAATTAGATTTTGAAATAATATTTCATGAACTATGTAACTACGTTTTTATTGCCAAATTCCCTTTCATACATGTTTATACCATAAATCGTTAAATATACGTCAGATGTTGGACACAATACATACCTTTCTCGCGTTAATGATACTGTCCATTCACCCACTAGCCATTTATTTTTTTGAGTGGTCGCATACCATGTGTGACATATCGGTTGAAAGGTAATTTAATAACAAATTTATTGGTGTTGTCCTTTTTGGAAATAAATTGCTTTTACTTATTAAAGGGAGACACGACTTTCTTTAGAGTGAAATATATACTGGTAGTGGAATTATAAAGGTCAACATTTTAAGTGGCTTCACCCATCTTAAATAACATATATATAAGAAGAACCGAGTTTTTCTGGTTTTTATAAATTGGCACAAGGTGTTCAATATATTTTTGTGGCAAAAAAGATTGTTTTCAAATTTTTACGTTTCCATAATTTATGTTGCTTTCCAGACATAAATCGATTTCATTACTGCGTATTTAATTTTAATTAATTACATTTCGTTTTCACCGTGCACAACGCTTTTTTTTATCGTAATATAGGCATCCTCTAAATAATAAACCGCCAGTTCCCATAATTTTAATTTAATTTTATTTTTTTTTTTTACAATTTTCAACATTTTACTGTGCAGATTTTTAATTAATCAAAAACACATAAAAATACACTGTATAAAAAAAGTATTTCTGGTTTTTGTCTTACACCTATAAAAGTGTGTTGGTTTCAATTCCATAAAATTCTGACATGAATCTTCATTAATTTTTACTTTTTTTTCCATTTTAGATTATATTTTCTGAGTGTTTGAATTGTTTGTTTTATAAACACACATACTTGTTGTATTTTATATATATATATTGTGTGATGGTTGGGAAATATTGTTGCGAAAAGAACTTGTGCTTTTCCCCCGCCCCCTTTTCTAATACAATACGAAATATATAAATATATAAAAAAAAATCTAATGGGAAAAGGGAATAGATACAAATTAAAAAGGAAAATAACGATAAACAATAAAAATCCAGCGAACAAAAAAATATATTCTGGATGTATTACACAGGATGATTAAAATTTTTGGTTTTGTTGGTTTTTCTGGTTGTTAAACTTTTGGAATTTTATGTTTGCTTCATACATACATCCAAAATATCATAAATATGATCATTAAAAACAAAGTCTAAACTATTATGTCTACATAAAGCTATAAATACAAAATTCAGCTGAATATATTTATACAATCCTATTCATAATTATATGTGCAAGCCAAATTTTAAGTGCAACGTAACACAAACCTCTTTAACCTTTTGCAAATCAATATAAATATTGTTACTACCAACAACCAATGAAGTTTTTTTTGTTTTTTTTTTTTTAGATTTAATATTTATAATCTGTTTTAAGGCCGAAGCACTTCCAACTCTTTCGCGGTACGCTTTTCACGCCCATGAACTGTGCATTCCGACAGGAGGTCATAGTTGTGTTTATTTCTATCTTCGATCGTAATCAGATAATGCAAAACCCCTTGCATCGGCCCCAATCGAAATTCGAGCCCGGTATCTTCCGATACAAACGCCAAAGCTTTAACCACTGTGCTGTTTGTTCGGTAACCAATGAAGTTTTAGTCAAAATTGTTTGTGCAGTTTAAAAATGGAAGATGGTGTCAGTTGTAACAGATTGTAACAGAATTCATCATGCATTACAAACCACCAAATTTCCCGGTACAACGCCTGATAGTGTTTCCCCATTAAGTACTTCTCCATTCACATGATGTTTGCTGACATCTAGCAGTTGCGTTTGTTGACCGACTAACTGGTGAAGCTGTATGAGTCCTTCGGCGATTTCCTGGATCTGCAGGTGGTATTCCTGAGCATCTCATTGATTTAGAAGCCCAAAGAGTTCTCCGGACAGAACCCACAAAATCTAATAATGTCCTCCTGATTATTGGCGTTGGTGTTTGCAATGTATAATCGCTGCTTGTAACCTAGCCACAAGGTAAACGAGTGGTTGCAGTAACTGAGTGTATGTTATACAGTATTAGGCTTCCGGCAAGTGTTTTGGAGGTGGTGAAGAGTAGTTCCAACTCATGTCAGTAACTTGTGAAATTGTAGAATAGAATGTACTTCAAGTCGCTGATGGACAACAACGCTCACCACCACCCACTCAAAATAAATACCAGGTTCGATCTTGAATTCGTAAAACTGCAGGTTCTCCGTTAAAGTTCTGCTTAATCTTACAACCATTATCAAAATGCAAATTGTCCCCAGTATCATGAATTACAGTCTAAGTTTATACATCTACATTATCTCAGTACCAACAGCACTCTCATAACCAAGAGAATAAGAACATTTGAATAAAGGAATATGAAACGTCAACCCTACTCAGAAATGGCGTTGGTAACTCCGTATATAACGATAGTGAAACTACACCGGCTGCTGTTGCCAATTTACATGACCTTACGATGCAAAGTTATCTAGCTTATCATCAACTCGCATTCGATACTCTTCCACTAGCAGACAGCTGGTATCTTAGACACACCTAACCTAATGATGAGAGGTTTGGCAAACCCATCCCCAAGGATGATAATTGTGAATAAAAACAGTAGTACAAATATGGCAACACTTATTTGAAAATCCCTTTTAATTTATTGATAGATATGACAAACTTTAACCCGCTGTAATTTCTTACCACAAGTCAAATTGTAAAACAGAGAAAAAAAAATTGCGGCAATCTCACAATTCCTAAATGGGATGCAGAATGGTAGGTATTTCATATTATGCTGGAAATATACAACGGTTTAATTAACCGACATGAAAGGGAATATGCATATTGCACCAGGCATCGGACACCACATCCTTCACCTTGCCAGAGCTGAATTGTAAAATTGTTGGTCATATGTATGCCATTCAGGAATTAGTTTTTGAGGGATGGGTTAATGTTGTCAACTAACAACAACCGAAAATCTTAATATCTTGGAACGGATGTTCCTGTCTGACACGATTTGCGACAGTAGCCCATTTAAATCCCTGCATCTAAGTGCTACTTGACACGGTGGTGTCTATCAGTTACTTATCCGTTACTTAATCTTATTACGTCTCAGTGTTATGCACCACGTTGTAATTGTTTTGTGCTTGAGGTTATCCTCTTACTTAAACATCTAATTGACTCTCTTCATCTATGGAGCATGTGCGGCATTGGTTCTTGCGGCTCAGCTCGGCGGAGAGAATTTTCGTGGGTTAGAGAGTGCATGGTGTGAAGACCTAGATTATTGCAAATAAAACATCGAAAAAATAGAAACTGTATCGACGTTAAAATTAGGTTTATAACGAGAGGTTTTTTTCAGCGAATAAAACAAAATAAAAAGACAAAAACATAATTAGTACATTTCTCCTCCGCACAATTCTCAATTGCAGTTTTGATTGTCACTACACGTGCAATATCATCAGTTCTCGGTTGTGCCTTGACATTTCGAGCAATAATCCAATTCCCATGAGAAACATTGTCTTCGTTGACTAGTACCAAACATCCTATTTCATAATCCGTATTTGCCGATGTCTATTTGTTGCGCTGTTGCAATTCTGACAAATACTCCGACGACCAACGTTGCCAAAATTGTTGTAATATATTTTAGACGTTGAAATGCCACCACAAATTCCATTGGACCATCGACCAAAAATGTTCCGGGGTCAATACATTCAAACCCGATGGATCATCTGATATAAGTTAAAGAGGACGAGTGTTAAGAATGCCCTCCACTTGACTACCAGTGTATGTAATTCATTAATTCTGAATGATGATCCCTTCACCATTCGATAAAGATGATGCTTAGCAGGAAGAACTGGCGCTTCCCAAAGACCTATAAAGTTCGGCGATCTCGAGGGTATTGTGTGCCATTCAATGGGGGGAGGAGGGAATTTTAAAGTTTTCAAATTCCTCTAAGTAGGAAGTCAAATTACAATGAACAACTGATGTCCCTGACAACTGATGTTTTCTTGGCCTATTGCTCGGAATTGGGTTATTTTTACCAGTTGAACTTATTGCCTGTGATGTTGGTTGTCACATAAAGCGATATTTTCGTCTCATGCTGAGCCCTCTTCACATTTGTATGTGTATTTTGTAAGGCCACCGCTTCTGTTCTTGACACATTGATAGAATTTCTTACAATCATCAGGATCAACAAAAAATGTTTCTTTACACCCTGAAACAACCTTAAATGAGGACTTGTTGTGCTGCCAAAGCTGACTGCTTTGTATGTCAAATTGTTTACGTTTAAATCAAACTTTGAAATTTAAGACCATGTTCGTTCATCTTCTATCAGAAGCCGAGGTCTATACCACCACAGATCCAGTTCAATCAAATCATTTGGCAGTAATCCTCTTAATCTGGTACTTCCCGGATTGGGAGCTGTTGGAACATACCACCACTCTACCGGCTTAGACAGGTCTTGAAATCTTGAAAAACAATTCGACACAAATTCTTTGTCCAGTAAGACTGGAATTTATTCGATGTAATGTTGTTTTAGAATCCGCCCAATAATCTGTTGCTTCAATTTGAATGCCCAAACATTTTCTTGTTTCGTCCATCAGTTCAAACCGGCCAGTAATAAGTCCGCGAACAGCTCTTAACGAATTATAGTCACATTTTTATTTAGTGGGGTCATTGTGGTGTGTCTTGATGGTAAGGCGTTTTATAGTGGTTTAAGCGTAAGTGTATGCGCTATTAATACATCTATATTAGTGCTCTTTACCGAGTGTTGGTTTAGGTTAGTACACTTATTTTGAACAAATTGGAGTGCTAAAAGCAGGCAATTTGTGCCTAAATATTATCTGCGTGGAATAATGGAATAAGGCGTCTGTTCAATTTTCAATTTGTGTATCGAGCATTTAACAAATAAACGTGGTCCCTTTTTTCATTTTTATACCATACATATAAATATAAAACCTGCAATGGAGGCATCACCAAATCCATGTAATTGAAAATTAATGGCACCAATGGATGGCTTAGCACATCGAGGTATTTCCACACACGAAAATTTTGCCAATTCATTATGAAATTCTCGCCACCACTTTACAAACTAAGATGGCAGTGGGTCGTCCCAACCATAATCGTGCATGGACAAAATCCTTTGCATAAGCGTTTCACAGCCATTACGCTATGATCACACAAACTAAAGGGGTCAATTCAATTTTTATATTGTCATTGTTCGTATCCCATCGTATTCCAAGCAACCATCCCGGTTTTGATTCATTTATGATTCCAGACAATTTAAATCCGCGTTTGAATTCTATTTTTACAGTTCCAATCCGCCAATAACGACTGCAACTCTGTTTGCCAACTATTTGCCTCGTCTAAAGTATCTATACGCGTCAGCATGTAATGGTTGGTAATGATTTTCACCAATTTCTTTGTCGATTGATAACTACTTAGCTTGAACATTTTCCTGCTGCCAAATCCGTTCTAATTGCAAATTCATATTTGCACCCATCGCGGTATCGCAAGTAGAACCGATGTCTGCATTGTTGTTCTCTTTATTATTTCCAATATTGTTTATTGAACATAAAATTGTTGTATGGACTTCTTTTAATGACTGCGTTCTACCAGTAGCGGCAAATCCGAATACCGAATTTATTAGTGGGGGTAATTTATCACGCAATTCAACTGCCATGTCTTGGTAAATGTATGGGAATATTTTAGCGCCAATTAACACATCAATGCGCCGTTTTAAATTAAACGAGAGATTGGCTAAAATCAAATTCGACACTTTGGTGTTGTCAACATGAAAACTGTGAATTGATAACTGAACCTTGATTTGTGTCAATATCGAGTGTTGTGGAGTAATTCAATAATCACGATTTTACGATAAGCGTGATTGCATATTTACTTACAGTATCAGCACCATTAACGCCTGTTAACGGAACCAATAAATGTTGTCGTTTAGCACCAAGCAAACCTAGAATGCGCGACATTATAACTTTCGACTGGGAACGAGATACCAAATTCTTGTAATCGGTGGAAATTTCCCCAATCGGAATATTTGTTCCCTACTAAGGGAATAATTTCGAACCGATTTACCCAGTGCGACTTTTCCCTTTTTATACCGAAAAAATTATGTTTCTTAATTTAAAAAAAGAAAAGAAATTTAAAAAAAAATGATTAAAGAAACTGGCGAAAAATTCGAATAAAATTTAGAATTTCAAAGCAAATTGTATTCCGATTGGGAAAATTTCCACCGATTTCAAAAATGCGGCCCTAGGTTCGAGAACCGCTGTCGCCTATACTTTATTACCATTCTCCGTTTGTAGCCAGATTAGAGCAGTTCCGAAAATAATTTGTTTTCCAAGCTTTGCAACGGCTGATGATGATGTACTACCGGTACTGTCTTCTCTGAACTTTGTTGGGTGTTTGTGCTTCCAATTTGTGTTTGACCAATTGGTACTGGATTACTAATTGATTTTATCTCTGCAGTCGATGGAGATTTATAATCAGCTGACGCATTTTCATGTATTAACCCGAACGATATAACAATGGGTTATGATTGAAATTACATATACGATATGAACCTTTTTTACATTCGTGGACTCTGTGACCAACGCCAAAACAATTGATACACGTGTTCAACTGTTTTGGTGTTCGCCGATTTATTTTGTTCAAATTGGTTTTCACGGTAATGAAAAAGTTATTGAGAGATTCAACTGAATTCTCAACCGTGCGTATAATATTGTACAAATTTGTCATGTGTAAGTTTTTTTGTACGAACATCAACATTATCGTAAGCGTGTACAATTGCCTTGCACGCTAATGGGAAGTTCGCTGCTGTAGAAGCATACCCTCGAATATGTTGATATGCCAAACCTTATTTAATGTTTGGTAGTAAGTACAGATATTTTGTACCAGGTGGCACGTTTTGGTTGTTAGGCATCGCCTCAAAATATACGTCTCGAAATAACATTAATGAATCAAATTTATAATGAAAGTTGATACTGTATTGGATGATAGCTTTACGTCCAGAGCGTTTATGTTGCTCTTGCCAATTTATTACATTGATTGATTGAACAAAAGGTTTGTTTCAACGTCGCTACAAGATTCTTCAAATTTTTCATTTTTTTTTTTTTGGTAACATTTTCTTATACTCCATATATCATCCTCCAACCCGGGTCCCAAAGTGTTCACGCATTTTTTTCAAAGAAAATCAGATTTGTCTTGAAACTGAAAATGGCCATTAACACTCCTTCCGATCAGCCCATATATCATCCTCCTACCCGGGCCACAAAGTGTTCACGATTTTTTCAAAGAAAATCAGATTTGTCTTGAAACTGAAAATGGTCATTAACACTCCTTGCGATCAGCCCATATATCATCCTCCAACCCGAGTGTTCACGAATGTTTTTTCGAAGAAAATCAAATTTGTGTTGGAACTGAAAATGACCATTAACACTCCTTACCAGAGATTTTTTATCCACTGTATATTATTATTATTGTCATTGTCATATTATTATTATTGTCATTGTTGTTGTTGTTTACATGTTTTCTATGTATTATTATTATTATCTTCTCTTTTGACATCAAATAATTTTGTTTTGTCTTGTTGTCATACTGGAATTGAATTAAAACCTTATAAATGTCATTTTGGCATTTGTCTAAAGGCTCAACTACACTACAATATTTTTTACCACTACATGGTCGGTTTATTTGATCGATATTTTTATTTTGATGAATGGCTCGGTAGACTTACCAATTTAATTAAGCGGCGCGAAATAATTTTATTTATTATGAATGGTTACATTAATTTGATTATTATTAATTTCAATGGGCAGCTCAATGAACTTTAATCTTGTTTACCAAAACATACGTAGTATAAGGAAAAATTTAGATAAGCTGCTTGTATACATAGGCTCCGGTAATCTACAGCCTCAAATTATTGGTTTGTCTGAAATTTGGATTTACGACAATGAAGTCGCGAATTATGGTATAAAGGGGTACGATCTATTCACTTCTTGCCTGCATGATAAACGTTCGGGAGGTGTTGCTGTTTATGCCCATAGCAGTCTAAATTGCAAACAATTTAATCTACTTTTCCAAACTTTCAACGCGGTCGGTCTGACTTTCTTTATAAATTCTAAATTAGTTTGTATTATTTGTATTTATCGTCTGGGATATACAGATATCTCCAGTTTTATTGATGAATTCAGTGGGCTTTTGGAAGGTCTATCCCACTCTAACTTAATTATCATGGGTGATTTTAATATCGACTTCCTCAAGCAGAACGCAATGCTTGATAGGCTGCTAATTTTATTATCGGAACATGGTTTGGATAATATTCTTGAACCAACACGAATTACAAATACCACAGCTACTTGTATTGATAATGTACTCCATAGATTTGATCAAAGGTATTTTCCGGTAGTCTCTTACAGTGTATTAGACCTAAAAATTTCAGATCACTGTTTAATTGAAATTAAAATAACAGGAACCTTTAACATTAAATCTAATTCTCGGCGAACCTTTGAAGTTTTACAGATTGATTTCAATAAGCTAAAGGAACTACTATTGTATGAAGTATGGACTGATGTTTATTCTTGCCTAGATGCTTCTAAGGCCTACGATAATTTTATTAAAATCTTTAAAGGTCATATTAAAAAAAGCACTTCCATTAAGTTGTTTGCCAATAGGTCAACGAAGCTAAAGCCATGGATGTCTGATGATCTATTGAGACTTATACGTAAAAGAAATAATATTTGTCGCCTTGCAAAAAAACATAACAGCAACCGTAGATTGAAACAATATAGCTTGACGCTGTGTGACTCTGTTAACCTACAAATTGATATAGCCAAAAAAAGCTTTTATTCTCAAAAGTTCAGCAACAATGGTAGTGATGCTCGTAAAAATTGGAAAACAGTCAATGAAATAATTAACGGACAGCCTGATTCAGCTGAAATTAAAGAAATTGTTAATCAAAGAGGCTGCAAAATATCTGGTCCAGTGCAGATTGCAAATGAATTTAACGAGTTCTTTACTAGTGTTGGTGATGCAAATGCTGCCAGTCTCCTCTTGAATGATGACAAAAATAGAATAATATGTCAGTATTACCAATCTATAGATAGTTGCGTTTTTTCGGAAATTTCATCTGGAGAAGTGTATTTTACAATTCTTTCGCTAAAAAATAATTCAACTCCTGGTTTGGATGGGATTTCAAATAATGTTGTCAAAAAAATGTCCTGGTTCTTAGTTGATGTCTTATCTTTTATTTTCAATTTAAGCTTGGTAACTGGAACTTTTCCTACATCCTTAAAGCGAGCCTTAGTTGTTCCGATCTTTAAAAATAATGATAAAACAAGTATGAACAACTATAGACCAATCTCTCTACTTTCGGTCTTCTCGAAAATATTTGAAAAAGTCATAAAAAGTAGAATCGTTTTCTTCCTAGAAAAAAGAGACTTTTTCTCTCCTGACCAATATGGATTTAGGAAAAATAAAAATACTGAACAAGCTATTGTATCTTTCCTAGAACAAGTAACTGAACATATTGATAAAGGGTCCAAGGTATCTACTCTATTTATAGACTTAACAAAGGCTTTTGACAGAGTTCAACATAGCACATTGTTAAAAAAGCTATATTGTTGTGGATTCAGAGGGATAACCCGGGATTGGTTGTCCTCGTATTTGCATGGGCGAACGCAATTGGTTAGAGTAAATGGACAATTAAGTAAAGAGTTACCGATAAATGTGGGAGTCCCACAGGGTTCTGTCTTAGGACCTTTATTATTTTTAGTGTATGTAAACGGTATCTTTCGACTACAATTTCGAGGGTCTCCAACTGCTTTTGCTGACGATTTCTCGTTTACATATGCTAGTCCAAGTTATCAAGAAAATATCATGCTCATAGATCATGATTTAAAAAGTTTGTCTATTTGGTTGGAAGCACATAATTTTGTTTTGAGTCACAAAACGAAATTATTACATTTTAGGGATACCTCATCGTTGTATCTTGAGACAACGTATCATACTTTCAAATGCAGCAGAAACAATAACACGCAATGCCCTCCTAATGACTGCTTCTTAGTGAACACTGTTGATGAATTTCGATATCTAGGTATTATTATTGATCGAGATTTAAATTGGAAAGCGCACACACAAGGACTGAAAACTAGACTATCATTGGTCTCCAGAAAAATGTATGTCTTACGGCTATTTTGTCCGCAATATTTACTTAGGACGATTTACTTTGCATTAGCGGACTCAATACTGCAATATGGTTTATCATGTTGGGGTAGTGCTTGCAATGCTACACTACGTCCTGTCTACGTGCGACAAAAGCAGTTAATCAGAATAATGTGCTTTAAACCATCTTTTTCGCCTTCGTGGCCATTATTTGAAAACCTCAGCATACTTCCTCTACGTCACATATTCGTCTTCAAGGTACTTAGAATATTCTATGTTAAAAGTGGGAATAATTTTGTGACTCATGCAGGGTATAATCTCAGATCAAATCATACTTTCTTGAAACATATTCCTAAGGTTAGATTAGATCTACGGAGAAACTTTATTAATATCGTTGCACCAATCATTTTTAACAATTTACCGTTGGATATTCGTAAGTGCGGCAACTTCTCTAGTTTTTCAATATACCTTAAAGAATGGCTTCATCAAACTAAAAATATTGACCATCTTTTTCAACTATTGGTTTAAAATATTGTTGTTTTTGTTTTTATTGGTTTTAAAATTATATATGTTAAAATTAAATGGTGTAGTTTAAGAGGTTTTAATATATTCATGTGTAGTAATTAAGATGTAGTTATAATTTTATTATATAATTTTTGTTTCTCTCAATTTTAACTGTAAAATAATTTGACTTTAAATTGATTTTAATTTTGTAAATAGAATTCAAATATTTTTTTGTGGCTTAGAATCAGGGGACCAGTCACGTGATCTATTTGATCCAATGGTTCTCTTATCTTACCTTCTTAATCTTGTTAGTTTTAATAATGTTTTACACACAATGTATTTTATTTATAATGATTAAGCTGGTAATGAAATAAAATAAAAAAAAAAAAAAAATTTTAACTCAGGTTCCGATAATGTGTCTAATAATTAATTAAATTCCTCATCCGATGAGCCTGTATATGATTCCCAACCCGGGTCTCAAAGTATTCACGATTTTTTTTTCGAAGAAAATCAAATTTGTCTTGCAACTGAAAATGGCCATTAACACTCCTTCTAATCAGCCCATATATCATCCTCCAACCCAGGTCCCAAAATGTTCAAAAAATTTTTCGAAGCAAATCAAATTTGCCTTGGAACTGAAAATAGCCATTAACACTTCTTACCAGAGAACTTGACTCAAGTTTCGATAGTGTTTCTAATAGCAGATTAAATTCCTTATCCGATCAGTCCATTTACCATCCTTCAACCTGCGTCCCAAAGTGTTCATGATTTTTTTCACAAAAAATCAAATTTGTCTTGAAACTGAAAATGGCCATTAACACTCCTTCCGATCAACCCATATATCATCCTCCAACACGGGTCGCAAAGTGTTCACGATTTTTTTTTCAAAGAAAATCAATTTTGTCTTGAAACTGAAAATGGCCATTAACACTTCTTCCGATCAGCCCATATATCATCCTCTAACACTGGCTCTAAAGTCTTCACGAATTTTTTTCAAAGAAAATCAAATTTGTCTTAGAACTGAAAATGGCCATTAACGCTCCTTACCTTACCAGAGATCTTAACTCAGGTTCCGATAGTGTGTCTAGTAATTAGTTAAATTACTGTATATGATTACCCAACCCGGGTCCCAAAGTATTGACGTTTTTCTTCAAAGAAAATCAAATTTGCCATGGAACTGAAAACGGCCATTAACACTTCTTACCAGAGAACTTGACTCAGGTTCCAATAGTGTATCTAATAGATGATTAAATTCCTTATCCGATCAGTCCATTTACCATCCTTCAACCTGCATCCCATAGTGTTCACGAATTTTTTTCGAAGAAAATGAAATTTGTCTTGGAACTGAAAATGGCCATTAATACTCCTTACCAAAGATCTTACAGGTTCCGATAGTGTATCTAATAATTAATTAAATTCCTTATCCGATGAGCCTATATATGATTACCCAACCCGGGTCCCAAAGTGTTCACGAATTTTTTTCAAAGAAAATCAAATTTGTCTTGGAACTGAAAATGGCCATTAACATTCCTTCCGATCAGCCCATATATCATCCTCTAACCAGGGCCCCAAAGTGTTCACGAATTTTAAAAAAAAAATCAAATTTGTCTTGGAACTGAAAATGGCCATTAACACTCCTTGCCAGGGATCTTAACTCAGGTTCCGATAGTATGTCTAATAGAGAGGGGCCCAAAGCGTACACGAATTTTTTTCGAAGAAAATCAGATTTGTCTTGGAACTGAAAATGGCTATAAACACTCCTTCCGATCAGCCCATATATCATCCTCCAACCCGGGTACCAAAGTGTTCACAAATTTTTTTCGAAGCAAATCAAATTTGCCTTGGAACTGAAAATAGCCATTAACACTTCTTACAAGAGAACTTGACTCAGGTTCCGATAGTGTGTTTAATAATTAATTGAATTCGTCATTCGATTAGCCTGTATATGATCCCCAACTCGGGTCCCAAAGTGTTTAAGATTTTTTTTCGAAGAAAATTAAAACTGTATTGGAACTGCAAATGGCCATTAACACTTCTTACCAGAGATTTTAACTCAGGTTCCGATAGTGTGTTTAATAACTAATTAAATTCCTCATTCGATGAGCCTGTATATGATTGCCAACCCGGCTCCCAAAGTATTTACGATTTTTTTCGAAGAAAATCAAATTTGTCTTGAAACTGAAAATAGCCATTAACACTCCTTCCAATCAGCCCATATATCATCCTCTAACCCATGTCCCAAAGTGTTCACGAATTTTTATCGAAGAAATTCAAATTTGTCTTGGAACTAAAAATTAACATTAACGCTCCTTACCAGAGATCTTAACTCAGGTTCCGGTAATGCATCTAATAACTAATTAAATTCCTCATTCGATGAGCCTGTATACGATTCCCAACCAGGGTCCCAAAGTATTCACGTTTTATTTTTCGAGGAAAACTAGATTTGTCTTAGAACTGAAAATGGCCATCAACACTACTTCCGATCAGCCCATACATATATCATCCTCCAACCCGGGTCCCAAAGTGTTCACGAATTTTTCTCAAAGAAAATCAAATTTGTGTTGGACCTGAAAATGGCCATTAACATTCCTTCCGATCAGCCCATATATCATCCTCTAACCCGGGTCCCAAACTATTCACGATTTTTTTTCAAAGAAAATCAAATTTGTCTTGGAACTGAAAATGTTAGGAGTGTTAATTCCTTACCAGGGATCTTAACTCAGGTTCCGATAGTATGTCTAATATAGAGGGTCCCAAAGTGTACACGATTTTTTTTTCGAAGGAAATCAAATTTGTCTTGGAACTGAAAATGGCCATTAACACTCCTTACCAGAGATCTGAACTCATGTCCCGATAGTGTGTCTAATAATTGATTAAATTTCTCATCCGATGAACCAGTATATGATTACTCAACGCCGGTCCCAAAGTGTTCACGAATTTTTTTCGAAGCAAATCAAATTTGCCTTGGTACTGAAAATGGCCATTAAAACTTCTTACCAGAGAAATTGACTAAGGTTCCGATGGTGTATCTAATATCTGATTATATTCCTCATCTGATCAGCCTATACCATTTTTCAACCCGGGTTCCAAAGTGTTCACGATTTATTTTCAAAGAAAATCAAATTTGTCTTGGAACTGAAAATGTCCATTAACACTCCTTACCAGATATCTTGGGGTCGGGGTCTAACAACTTATTAAATTCCTTGAGCCGGAATGATATACGTAATACTAATACTAGATTTTCACATGAGGTATAAATTGGAAACCATTTTTTTAAAATATTATTTGATCAATCAGAATATGTTTTTAAATTGTTGAAAAATAGACAAAAATTTAGTTTAGTTAAGTTTTGCTAGATTTCACTGAATCGCTATAATTTTTTTTATTTCTATATTTTAATGTAATAATATTTTATTACATTACACTCAATTTTAGACAATTTTAGTACACACTGACGTAATTGGTTGTAGTACAAATTTTCGTATAGGAACAAGTCTTGTTTTCTAATTTGATTTTAATTTAACATAGTGTTAAACTAATACAACAATAGAAGTGTGAATTCGTGAAGAACTTCACACGCATAAAACGAGAGCATATAAAACAAAATAAAAAGACAAAATAAATAGTACATTTCTCCGCAGAATTTCCAACAATTATTATTTGTTCCGTTTTAAAGAGGTTTGTGTCACGTTGCACCGAAAATTTACCTTGCACAAATAATTTTGAATTGGATAGTATACATAATAGTTTTGTTCAATTTTTGATTTATGAACGATTTTGTGATCTGAACGAGTTTCGAAATTTATATGCTTGAGGTGATTATATATCGAAATTCTAAAACAATTAATTTATTTGTTTGGAAATTCGAAGATGGATATAGACGATAAGAGCTTTTTGAGTTTATTAGGTTACTCCTCTTATGTTTTTGATTATAACTCGTATACCAAAATAAAAATTATTTCGGTGCATGCCGGAAATGTTGATTTCAATCGATTCTAATATGTTTTTATTTTTTTTTTATATTTCAGGTGAGTTGGATGTTTGTTGTTGTAGTTATTGGATACACCATATTATAATATATATATATCAACAAGGTAAATATACGGGGGTACACAGAGTAAGCATTTTAAGCCTTTAGTTATACCAATATAAATATTCTTTCTCTTCAACGATTCCCAGCATTGTAAGACAAACAAAAATATGTTAAGTATTTTGCCGAAACGAAAAAAAAAAATATTTAATTTATAAAATTTGATTTACTCATTTGATGAAGCCGCCTTGTTGCCAATTAGCCAAACAATTTGTAGATGAGTCGTGCAAAAACAATTTTACAAATCATCATCGCAATCCTTAAATTAATTTTAAAATTATGGATTCGATTTAAGGGTTTATAACAATTATCAAGTAAACAGATTTTAATCTCAAACTATCACACCTTAAAGAGTTTATCGTAAATTGATTTTAGATTTTTGTACACCACCAACTGGTTCGTATCGAAACGTGCAAAATTAATTTTTAAACACGTATTTATGGTTTATCGATAGTTTTAAATATTTTGTTTTGTTTTTACGATGATAACCTATAATTATTTATGTATCGGAAGATTTTGCTTTAATACCAAGGTTGATTGATTTGTTACCTAACTTAACTATTATTTAAATTTTATGCATCGTCATAACATTTTTTGATAGTTTGGCGTTTGCACGATCGATCGATCAATCGATCGTTATTTTCCATCCTTTACAATTTTAGACTGGGACGCAACTTTGATTATGTATAGAAGGAAAAGCTTCTATATACAAAAGAATTAATAATGGAAAATAATGGTTTATATACATATTTTATGACATTCGTTCATAATACATACACAAAATATATGATTTATGATTCTTTGGATTTTTTTTTTCAGTCATATTATTGTGGAAAAATTTTATGTAATATTTTTAAATTTAATTGAAAAACTGATAAAATGAAATTCTTTTCCTTTTTATATATATATTTTTTTTTATAATATCTTACACGGTACCGCACACATTTGAAATAAGTTTGAAATGAAAAAGTTTTGCCATTTCACTTATATTTATGTTTAATATATAATGCGAATATGTGGGGTCTTAAAATATTTATGTAAGAGATTTTATTGTGCAATGTTTTGTTATCACAGAGGACTCAAATGTGTGATTTAGTGTAATGTATCTTTTATTCAATTTTGTTCCGGAAAAGTTTAATTTTGCTTTACTGGCAAAGTATAAATACGTTTTATAGATTTTCATTCTCATTATTTGCGTTAGTCTTTTAAGCTCAAGGAAATGTATATTTAAAGTTTGCACCCAACGAATATTACACTCATGTTCCATAATGGCTTGCTATATCAAAATTATTATTTAATTGGAAACTTGCAGACTTCATGCAGCGTACCCCTTAGATAACCTAATTCTTCAAGGCTAAATTTATAATAAATGCACCTGTTAAATTCCCTGCGAGTATCGATTTTCTATAATATAGCAATACTGCCGTATATATTGAAATACATACACAGGTTCTAAATTTATTAGAAGCGGGTGGGGTTACGCTAATTACCTGAAGTCGTATAGCTATTCATATATGTACACGCATAAAATCTGCAAAGATTATCTGTTACCTGACTGTAAGCAAATTACAAGTTTTGTTTGCAAAATTTCTCTCACAATTTAGAAACATTTTTTGCCTTTACCTTTTGCTTTAAACTTTTACCTTAGGAGAATCTCTCACAATGATCATAAAAAATTAAATTGAAACCAACTTCATTCAAAAATTAAATTGAAACCAATTTTTGACAAACTGACATTTTGACATTTTTTTTAAAAATGCGTAAACCTATCAGTACGGTTGGCAAGAACATTACCTAATCAGTTCGCTCGTGGCACATGTTTGCCGCCTTTAATGTTGTGTGCCATCTCTCAATCATACCGTTGAACTTTGAGTTATAAGATGTCGTTCTTACCCGTCTGAATCCGAATCTGAACGTTGACAATTCACTAAAAAGACAAGATTCAAAGTGCGCACCTTGGTCGGTGACTATGGGGTTTGGTACCTTGAGGCATGAAATCCAATTGGAGTATACCGCAGAAGCAACCGTAGCTGCGGTAATATCAAGAACTGGTATACCTGTCGATTAATGTAACGCAATACCGCTGATTGTCAAAAATAGGCAAAGGGCCAATGATGTCGTAAGTGTATTTCTATGAAGCGTTGCGAAGTTAATTGATAAGATCCGAGAGGTGAAACGGTGTGTCTTGAAAATTTGGATTTCTGGCAAGCTAAACAGGATTGTGCCATAGTTTTTGAATCTTTCGTGATGGAGGGCCAGATAACATTTTTCATCAATAGTTTAATTGTTTGTTTAATTCCAGGGTGTGAAAGATTATGGAAGGCTTCAAAAAAAATTTCCAAAATTCAATTGGAATAAAAGGTCAAATTAGCTGTCAAAATATCACAATATTTAGTTTTGCTGGAGTTAAAACTCAACGGAAATTGGACAAACTTTAAAGTCAAGTTTTCGCGCATCAGATTTTTTAGCTCGACATCATTGGCTTGGACATCCGCAATTTGCGCATAATCTATACTTTCAGGAATAGAAATTAGATTAATGCGCGAAAGTATATCTGCGATGACATTATCCATGCCTGCAATGTGTTGGATGTCGGCTGTGTATTGCACTGTCCGATGAAATCCAAATGTCGGAATTGACGCGGTGATGTCTTTTCCGGATTCTGACAAAAAACGTCTAAACTGTCGTCCTTCCAAAACATATCTGAAATGGTTGAGAAAAAGATAAGTGGTTGCCAAATATCGTCGATATACTGTTGAACTATTGCGCCGATAGCTGTGTCCGAAGCGTCTGCCGTGATAGCGATTTTAGCCGTAGATGAAGAATGTGCAAGAAGAGTAGCTTTACACAACTTCTCCTTACAATTGTCAAAGGCATCAATGGACTCCAAAATTGAAATTTTACTATTTTTCTTATAGCATTTAAGAAAATTGTTAAGTAAAAGTTGATCAGCCGTGGCGTTTAGAATGAAACGTCTGTAAAAATTAATCATCCCCAAACATCTTTTGAGTTGATTAACAGTTAACGGACGTTCAAAAGTTTTGATGACTTCAACTCGTTCTGGAACAGGTAAAATGCCAATGGCATTTAACTTTAGGTGAAGCGAAGACACATTTTCCAGGATTGATTATTAAACCGTAGTCTGATAGTTTTTGGAAAACTAATTCGAGATGCGCGTGATGTTCCTCGAAGTACCTCTATCAGAATATCATCTAAGTAGATGAATGCGAACTTAAGTCCTAACAATACGGAATGCATGAATCTTTGAAAAGTTTGCGCTACATTCCTGAGACAAAAGTCATTTTTGTTAATTTAAATAAACCGAAGGGGGTCGCAATAGCGGTTTTCGGAATATCAGACGGTTCAATAGGGATCTGATGTTATGCTTGGACAATATCAAGAGTAGACAAGACAGTACGAAAGATCAAGTTGGTACGAAAAATCTTAAAGATGTGGAATGGGATAACGATCTGGAATAGTAATACGATTCTCGAATCTCTATTTTTCTTCAAGAAAAGATGCAAAGTACTAGACCATGCACTATTACTCGGACGACTAATTCCAAGTGCCATCAGATTCTCTAACTCCTGTTTTGCAATCGTTCGTTTTTCTGGTGCCGAACGTCTAGTTTTACAGGAAACCGGTGGTCCAAAAATTTCCAGCCGATGAATTATTATATGCTTAACTAGTTTCACGTTAAGAGAGTTCTTCATTATTTGTGAGAATTTAGAAAGAAGTTGCTGGATTCGATTATTAACTTGAGATTTGTCTAATTGAGACAGTGTTGATTCGGCTGTGAGAGCGATATAACCAATCGTAAACAAAGATGTCGTTGGATCCAAAATACGATGTTTGTCAAGATTAACTATCAGTCCACTACTTTTAAGAAAGTCAGCTCCAATAATGGGCAACGAGACATCTGCCACTATAAATTCCCATTTGAAATTACGCCGTAACGCAAAATCTATATTTAGATTTTATGTCCCTTATGCTTTAATTGGCGTTCCATTCGCAGCGAATAATTTAGTAGCAGGTTCATTAGTGACGGTCGTCACGTTCACGTACTGATGAACATTTAAAGCTCTTTTTGACCAACTGACTTCCGCAGGTTTTATCGTAGAATTAACAACCAACCTGACATTTTTGATCTTTGTCACCAAGTCTAAAATGGTAATAACACACGTCGAATTTTGAGGTAACCCAACCTCTAGATCTTGAACGCAGAGTTTGTACGATTTTCATTATTTGAACGAGATCGAGATCTAAGGTTAACCATAATTTTAATTTCAGCCAACATTTTAAGCCTAAAGTCCTCTAATTTAGTGTCTAAATTAAATGGTTCAGAAAGGTCGGTTGGATTAGAGTGCCCGTTAGAAGACGCAGGCGATGATGAGCCGAAAGAATTGCACGATTTAACGGCATTTAAAGATAACTAGAACCTCCTAAAGCAACCTCTTCGTCCAAATTTGTCTAAGTAACTTGTCATTAAAATTACTGCCAGCATTCAATCTTATCTGACTCAGTAATTGCAACGGTTTCTTATCGTCAGGTTTGTCAGGACGTTGTTTAAGCGTGACATCTCTGACTCGCCCAACACGCGAAACACTTCCTCTTTGAACACCGAATAATGAAATGCACCCTTGTCGCGGAGAATCAAACCCCACCAACAATCCCACTGTGTGAGAGAACCTGGTGGTTTCCGATCTGATATTCGCGACACCAAACTGCCAAAATCGAAAACCAAACCGACAGATTCTGACCGTATAATGGTTGCGGAGGTCTGAATCGCACCGCTCCAATCTCCAAATTAGGATTTTGGACATCCGTCCAACCAGGTCCTGAACCATACTGCTCAGACGGCTGAGCAACTCCTGGATTCCGAAATAAATTGTGCGATTGTAGAAATAATTGGAATTGTTCTGAGAATAAATTTTGCAGTTGCAGTGAAGAACTAGGTGATTCTACGGAACTAGCATCCCCATAAACCTCGTCATTAATCAGGGAGTTGGTAATGGTAGGATGAGTATTGGGCCCTATTTACCAATTTGATCAGAAACGCGAAACAACAACAAAATAAAGTAAAAAATAAACGAGAAGTAGAAGAAAAGTGGTAAAATAAATAAAACGCCGAAATTTAATTGAATGAATTTATATTTAAATTAAATTTTATTTCTTTGAACTCACTAAAATAACGGTAAAAATCACTTACCCTAGTCTACCTTCGTTTACAAATTGTTATGAATTCTTTAAATTGTGGCCTGGTGCCCTGCTGATTTATCTCTTATACCGCCACTGTGATGCTAAAAACACGGCCGATCAGTTGACGGTATAAGATCACGTCGGGGTCACCAATTGTGGGTAAATTATTTTACTTTCAACTATTAATTTTGGCAATGATCTAAATTTTCCAAATGATGAACCGTTTCCGAAGAGCGATGGACAAAAATTTCGGTTTTTTTTTTTTTTTTTTTTATTAGAGATGCTGCATTTTAATTGCATGCTTAATCCATATGACGTCATGGGTTTATCTGTGGCAGAAAAAAAGTATTTATTTAATTATCGTTTAGCACGAGCTAGAAATTTCATAGAAAGGGCGTTTGGAGTTTTAGTAGCACGCTTTAATGTTCTATTTTCTAAAATAAGAGCATCTCCCGAACACCGCATACAGAATCAAGGCCACAGTTGTTTTACATAAATTTATTACTAATAAACGCCAAGATAATTTGTCTGCTGTTGGAGCAGCGCGACAATTCGCTCTCATATTAAATAAATGCAATGGTCTGCGCAGAAAAAAGTCTGTGTACGATACAGAAATTCTGATGCGATACAGAAATTCTGAGTGCAGATTCGTGATCAGCGACCCCAAAAACATATAGGACACCTATTCTCGTCTCGGGTGCCGGAGTTTTTTTTTGTGGAGCTGTGAACAAATCCAATTGAATGTACCATTTAGATAAAATTTATTTTTTTTTCAAAGAATTGTATCTAAAGTGGCCCACATAAGGTAAAATCAATTCAATTTTTAGTTCTTGACTGTTATTGAGGATTGGTCACCAGTAGATTTCGCTTGGTAACCCCTACGTAACGATTTATTGCGAAAATTCGTTAACAGTTATCATTTCCGTACGATTCGGTATTTTCGGGTCTGGAAAAATGACGATACTAAAAATTTTATAAATCCAACGATTGAAATCGTTCGATCGACTGTCATTGAAGATTGGTCAATAGTTTATTTCGTTTGGTCATCCCTGCGAAACGATTTATTGCAAAAATTCGTAAAAAACTAATCTTTCCGCACAATTCGAAGTATTTGGGTGTGGAAGCTAGACCAATACTGATAATATTATAAATCTAACGAGTGGGATCGTAAGTGTCCAAACAATAGAAACTAGTGACCAATCCTGACCAAACAATGGTCAAACGAATTCAATCATTATTTTTGTCTAAACGTTTAGATGGGATCCTAAAACAATGGATCCGAAATTGGCCAGGTGTGTGGAAAGAAAACTGAATGGTTTTGCACCACGATAACGCAACATCTCACAAGGCTATTATTATGAAAAAATTTCTAGAAAAAAATATCATCGAACAACAACCGTATAGCCTGATACGGGCTCTGCTGACTTTTCTCTTCTCAAAACTCAAATTACCACTTCGATACACACATTTTCAGTCGATAGAAGAGATAAAAGAGAATTCGCGGTGAGAACTGAAGACAAAAGAAGGGAATCGAAAATGCGCTTGAAAAATGTTTTGAAAATTGGATTATACGTTGTCATAAGTGTTCGTGTGTTATTTCGGAAGGGGCCTTCCTTTGAATAAAGAATAATAAATATTTTATGGTTTATCGAGCAATTGTACGAAAAAAAATTTTAGTATGTAAAAGTTATCAACTTTATGTTTTTAAAAACTTAACATTTAATTTATTTATTTATTTTTTATTTATTTTCATGAGTATGCTAATCCATCCAAAATATAATTGTAAACCATTTTTCCAACAAATTGTATACAAACTGCAAAAAAAACTGTCTGAATTGAAATTATAGTTTTGTTAAATAAATGTTCGAAATTTGCGGTGAAAAGCATTGGCTGTAGTTCGATATTTGAGTAATAAGGCCGTAGTATTTTTTAAGTTGTTTGGTTTCCTAAATGTTTTTTTATAGCTGTACTACGAAGGCATATGTTGTGGTAACAAGCAGCCGGCAGACCAAACATTTATTTTTACCTTTTCAACTATATATAAACAAATATTCATAAAGCTTTAAAGTTAAAATTAAATTTTTTTGAGTTGAACGAGATACTCGTCATATTTTGATTTTTATTCGATTTCTGATTTTATTTTAAATATTAAAATTATTATAAAAAGTAAAAAAATCGAAAATTTCCAAATGAATAGTTTTCTAAAATATAAACCCGTAATGCAATATGAAAGCTTTTTAATCAGTATTTTGTATAATGTAGTATTTGTAGGTATGTAGCCGCTGTAGTCGCCGCCGCCTTTGTCATCACATTTATGTGCCAGACTCATGCACAAATTAAAATAACTTGAATATAAAATTTCTATTTTTACTCAGTTCTATCGAAAATCATTAATGTCAAATAACAGTGTTAATTTATTATTGGGAAGGTAAGCAAACAAGTGGAATCAATCAATAGGAAGTAAACTTTGTGCGTTTACTGTATTTATTTATTAGAAAAAAATAGTAAGGCAGGGGCAATAAACTATATATTGGTCATTTTAGGTCACGAAGCGGTGCCTTTAAAATATCTCTAGATGATGATTTCTTAAATTGATGGTATCCATTATAATTATAACAATCATCGCACGAAGCCATCTCGCAATACAAAGTAAATGTTAGACTGGTGACCGGTGTATATACCATAGATGTATAATCGGAAGTTCTTAAAATCAATTTTTTAAGTGACTATTTACTATGATACACAAATTACATCATCACATTGATGTGGTGTAACCTTCAGACCAAAATCTTATAACATTATTTTTATTTATGTTCATCTCCTGTGTCTCGTACTCTCGTATATATTTATGAATAGTGCGAGAATTTTGCGCGTGTTATCTCGTTTCATTGTTAATAACTTCTTTATAGTAAATTGTCAAAATATAATTTTGGGTTCAGGTTTTATACGTTTCTAGGAATCGTTACTAATAAAGAACGCAGTTCTTTGATATCGATATGACAAAAAATAGCATTATAGCCTAGATCCGTGATACTTAATAATTATGATTGTAGACATTTCAACATTTTATTTGCACTTGGTATGTAATTTTTTTTTATTTCTTGTAAGAACGTGTCTCTGTAATAATATTTTAGTACCATAAAGTCATACAAAATTGGTCTGCAGAACATAATTGTTATTCGAATTTGTCACGTCTAGATTAACATCGCGTTAATTGCTTTCAACTATATACTCGTATATAAGAATAAGGGGCAGTTAAAAAAAAATTCAACCGTAAATTGAACAAAATCAAATAAATCGCAAGTCAGTCATATCACTAATTAAGAATTTATTGACTAACACTTAAGGAAAATTTGTATCATATTTTGAATTAAAGTAAAACCAAAGTTTTATAATTTTTCGACATATTCAACAAATCCTTAATGACAAATCATGAGTTGCAAAAAATCCCTTGTGGCACGTATGTGAAATTATCCCCGGGTTCTATCCCCGAAATTAAAAAAATTCTAACTCTTGTGTGAAGTTAGCCCCGAATTTTATTATATGAAAAAAATTTTTTATTGAAATTGTTTTAATTCGCACAACACGCAAATAAATGTAATAATTTAATAAAATGAAGTAAAATAATTTTTAAATTGGCTCATAAGTTTGTCAGATTATGATAATTTGGCTATAAGACGGAAAAACACATATCCTACATTTAGGAAAACATGAAAAAATTATTTCGTTGCACTCTAGCGAAATAGGATCCGGGTAAAATATTTACATACAATTCATTTTTGGCCAAAAGTAATATTTTAGTTTGACATGTAAAAAAGATTAATTTGTCGGATCAGAGCTATATGGTTTTGTGATGGCCAGACACATACGTCACTTTTTGCAAAATATGAACAAAAATGTACCGGGGCAACCTAGCAAAATTAGGCGCCAAACGTGACGTATGAGTCTGGCGAAAAGTGGCGTATGGGTTTGGTTACATGTCAAATTAAAATATTAGTTTTGGTCGGAAATGAATTACATCTACATGTAAATATTTTACCCGGAGCCTAATTTCGCTAGGTAGGAAGGATACTATTTTTTCGTGCTTTCCTAAATTTAAGATATGTGTTTTTCAGTCTTAGAGCCAAATTATCATAATTTGATAAATTTATGAGCCAATTTCAAAATTATTCAGGTAGATGGATTTTACCATCTTCTACAACTTGTTAGTTAAATTACGAACATACATATCGCAAAGCACTATTAGTTGAGGTCTTTAAAGCTAGCAGGACCCATCCAGGAGAACATCACAACATATAAATACACTAAGTAGGCTCATTATGGCTGTATGAAATACTACATTAAAATATTTTGGGATGCCTCCTTTAATTGAATTGTTTCATTTAAAGCTAGTAGAACTGAAATAAAAAATCGGATGGAAATCGAAATTAGAACGCAAATCAAGATCTATCGACAGACAAATTATTTAAGGGTTACATAATGACCTAACCAAATGCCCCCATAAAAACATTTGGACTCCACTGGTTCTTACTTGGTTACTACAAAAAATGAGTAAAATTTGAGTTACCCGGATTTTGGTACGTAGTTTTGTTTAATTTAACCAAAAAAAATTTTGTTAGGTGAATAATATTCTTGTTATAACTAACCAAGAATTTTGGTTTACCTTAATTATTTATTTTGACCTATAAGTTTTGTCATATAAACCAAGTCTTAAATTCTAGCGAATCAATAAAATTTGCTAAAGCATTGTGATTATACTTTGAATGTAAGTTCAAAGTATTTTCATTATTTTTCTAGTTTGATCACTGCAGTCTGATGAGACGACCGAATTTCTTAATACATATAAAGAATTTAATGTTTCATTAGCTCGAACTCACGTGTTGGTTTGGTAACTCCACCTTGATTGTAATGTGTTCAACCTAGAACGTTTGCAACATTTACCGCCATTTTTGTTACATTTACTAAGAAAATTTGGTAGGATTAAACTAGTAAAATAAAAATAACTAATTATTAGTAAAATAATTTTTTCCCTTGGTTAGTTAGTTTAACAAAATAGTTAATCACTGTTACCAATTATTTTTCATTTCTATCCATTAAATTAACCATATGTTTTTGTTTATATTAACTAAGTTAAAAATTAAATAACCACGATTTGGTTATTCTAAATTAAAATTTTATTCAACTAAGATCTTGTTCGTTATTTTGACTAAGAGATTTGGTTGAACGAAAATCACCGAGATTTCGGCAAAATAGACTCAGATTTTGGTTTCTTTTGACCCAAGTTTTTCTCTGAGTGAAGTTCTGTTGAAACACAAACAATTAAAGACTCATTATGGCCTTATCAAATGTTCCATTAAAAAATTTTGTGATCCACTCGTGTTAGATCATTTTTTCTTTCTAAATTCGGCTTTGTTTCGTTTTTCTATTTCGGTTCGGGAAAATTTGTGTAAGAAGTCCCCGAATTGACCTTATGTTCATTTTTAATTTTTTTTTCACCACAAGAGATTTTAATAAAAATTGTTGATCGTGGGATTTCGAGTATCAAAAATCAATTGCAATGGATCCAGTGTATGCATCCCCATATTTTCTCAAAAAGTTGGCATACTTGATTTCGCAATGTATCGACAAATGGGAAGTCTCGGAAATACATTAAAAAGCGGATGTTTTTATTTTATCGCGAAAACAATTTAAGGAAAATTATAATATTATTACAGAAACTATAGCAAGAGTTTACCTGTTAGGCAGAGGTAGGATTAATGATGCTACCTTACCTCTGCTGTGCTTCCTTCCGTATAGAGAGATATTTCGTTTTGCTAGTTATTAATAGTTATTATTATTAGTTATTAATTTACTTGGTTTATTCTATTTTTAATACGATTTAATTTTTACGCTATTAAAAAATGTGTTCACTTTGTATTATTTAACTATTTTTTATTTGTGGTTTACTTTTTAATTTATTATTTTAATTGTTCACTTACATAGGAGAAGCTTATGCCCTGGGTTGATTTTATTATTTGGAGTTTAGAGTTTCTCCAAAATTTTATTGTGTACTACCGGTTGGGTACATGCAGGATTCATCGTGTGCGTTCTGAGTATTTGTTCCCGGAAAACCCGTGGCTCTTCCTTTTAGTATGTAGATCACCGGCTCCCTGAATTAAAGCTGAAATTAAAAAGGTGAACTTAAGAATGGTGTTTTTATATGAAAAAATGGGACCATTTTTAAGTCATACTTTTAACAAATTTTCTGGCTTAACCAAGGTGTTTTACAAAAGCAAATTTAATTTCAAAATGACACAAGAAAGGCATATTTTATGTCACTTTACAAATATGTATGTGTATTTTTTAATTCATTTTCAAAATGACTTAAAAAAGGCATATTTTATTTCACATTAATAAACATAAAATTTACATTTGTTTTTAATACGCATAAAAATGCATGCGTAATTTCACGTTTTTAAGAAAATGGTTTCATGTTTTTCTTGTTACAGTACTGCAGAGAAAGATAAAAAACATGCATTTCATAAATTTCATTTGTGAATTATTATTTATGAAGTAATTATGAATTAAAATACATATGCATTTTTTAATTCATTTTGAAATTTGCAATTGTTTTTTGCACATTTTCACTAACGAATGCATTAAATGAAAATTTTTAATTTTCATTTTACATTAAAAGCCCGATTATCCGGCATCCAATTAACCGGAACACTCGGTTAACCGGAATTTTAATTTTTACGATTTTATTTTGCTTTTTTCTGTTTCTTTTGTCTTTCATATGTATTTGTTAATTTATTTTGAAATTTGCAATTTTTTTCTTGCACATTTTCATTAATGAAAGCATTAGTTGAAAATTTGGAATGGCTTTAATTTTCATATTACAGTAAAATCTCAATTATCCGGCATCCAATTAACCGGAATACTCAGTTAACCGGAATTTTAACTTTTTGGAATAGTTGTTTGCTTTTTCTTTTTCAGAAGGGAAATTATTTTTTTTATTCAGTTCATTTACATATTATGTATACGAGTACACCCATACGAGTACCCAATATTTAATAATACATATATTCAATATTTCCCTAACCCTAGTTGGGGTACGACTTTACACATTCAATTCACTTAGAATAATGCATAAAACAGAAAAAAATTAAAGCAAACTATATTTTCTATGAATCCCGGAATAAAAAAAATAATATCCCTTGTGAAAAACAAAGAAGTAAAAGAAAATCCTAAAAGTTAAAATTCCGGTTAACTGAGTGTTCCAGCAACTGGATTGCAGGATAATCGGGCTTTTACTGTAATATGAAAATTAATGCCATTCAAAATTTTCAACTAATGCTTTCATTAATGAAAATGTTCAAGGAACAATTGCAAATTTCAAAATAATTTAAAAAATGCATATGATAGAGAAAACAGCAAAAAAAAATCGTAAGATTAAAATTCCGGTTAGCTGAGTGTTCCGGTTAATTGGATGCAGGTTACTCGGGCTTTTACTGTAATATGAAAATTAAAGCCATTCAAAATTTTCAATTAATGCTTTCATTAATGAAAATGTGCAAAAAAAAAATTGCAAATTTCAGAATGAATTAAAAATGCATATGAAAGAGAAAAGAAAGAGAAAAAAGCAAAAGAAAAATTCTAAAAATTAAAATTCCGGTTAACTGAGTGTTCCGGTTAAGTGGATGCCATATAATCGGGCGTTTATTGTTAGACATTTTAACGTTTTATTTCGATCTTAAATGCACATATTATTTCATTTTCAAAATGACTTAAAAATACACATTTTATATCATTTATAAACACACTAAACACTTCTTAAATCATTTGCAAAGTGACTTATAATATGCATTAATAAAGTCACCTTTTTTTATTTCATTTACAGATGTTATGTTAATTTTAAAATGAAATAAAAACGCTGGTTGAAGTCCGAAAAAACACCATTTTTAAATTCAGGGAGCCGTAGATCACCTACTCGAGATACGTCTGTTTTTTCATAGATTTCACTTCAGCTTCGTTACTCTAGTGAATCGATAACAATTTGGTTAACAATCACTTATGTTCTTACGGGTATATTGTTTGGGGTTCTCCTACTATCGGTCGACAATTATGTTCTCATGGATTTAATCGTACTTTATCCGCCCCGCTTTCCTGTTGGTTCTCGATTGCCATTGATATTCGACACCTTTCTGCTTTTAACAAAAAGCCCGTCGATTCTATTTACGATCCAATCAAAGTTCCAATCAATGCATCTGTTTGTGTAAAAGTACCGAAGGCATTCGTATAAATACTAGGACCTCAACATTTCCCACCGGTGAACCCATCCATCATACATAACACAAACGTCCTTCAAATTCTCCCCAAAATCAAATTTTATTCAAACAAAACTCAACCATAAAACCATTTTCTCCATTATCTCGATAACACAAATCAATAACCTTCGTATATATTCAGCAATCACCATCAAGGTTAAAATTACAATGAACGAAAAACTTTTATTAATTTAATAATCTTGGTGCGATGACAGAAAATTTACCGGATTTTCATTTCATTCGTCATCGTTGGCCGCTGTCGTCCCTGGATATAATTGTATATATTATATACACGATAGCTGCTGGTAAGAATAAATCAATTTATTAATCATAAAGAAAATATCGTCTTTTTATGTAACGTATATAATTTATTGTCATCAAGATAAACACAAGATGATGATTGTGTTAATATTCAAAATGAGTAATGATGATACAGAGAATACTTATTATGGGTATATTCCTTTGATTTCTATTAAGTACCAAAATTTTTATGGCAAATCTTCTTTTATCTACACTTTTAAAACGAAATAAAGTGATTTAATTCCAGCACGTTCATTAATCACAAATATACAAAATCTTGGAAATATCGTATAACGTGAGAAAAATGTTATCGAGCATACCACGCCCATTGCAATCGGGCGAGTGTGACTTTAACAACCTGAGGACGTCTAGACGTCTGCCTTTCTACCATACGATTAATTAAATGTTCTTTTAACCAATATTAATGATGTAATTAGATCAGATTGTAGAAATTTTGCAATTAGATTTCTGGCGAAATATCAAATATTTGCCGACATGCCAACGATAATTAGTATAACCGTACCAATAATTGACATTTTACTATTTAGTAAAATGTTATGTAAATATTTTTAAACGACCCTCACATGTCAACTCGATCATTCAATCGGTTGAGCATTAAATAGTTATTATATACGAATATTTTAGTTATGTTAATCAATTAAATTGTATGTTGACCTGAAAATAAATTTTATTCCGCCAACATATGCATAAAAATCACATTACACCTAGCGTCGCATGAATGCCATACATACATATGAGTTTATTATTTCAAAACCAATTTAGTTTTTATGTGCCCTACACTCTCTATTGTAATACACTTTAATCGATACTTTAAATTTAAAGTGCTGTATTAACAAAAAATTTCGTTTTTAAAATTGTCGTTATCGCGTTTTCTAAAACGTGAATCGAAAAAATTTGATTGGATTTGCGCGTATGGTTTCTAAATTGCATTCTGTTTTTATCAATTGCTATACGCGAATTTGAGCACACATTAAATTTAATTTGATGAAAGTTAGTTACAACCAAATTACTTTTGTTGTAGGATAACTTTCCAGGAAGAGAAATTTTGGAGGCATACAGTTTAACTGCCAGGCTTTTATCACGAAAAACGTACAAGGCAGGAGAAAATTTCTTATAAAAAAATTGTTTAGAGCCAACTTTCTTTTAGTCAATAAGTTCTAAGGTGCTGTTTACCCGAAGTTAACATTGCAACGCAACACTACAACTTCTCACGTTTAGACGAAATACGAAAATTGTTGTTACTTATCTATGCGTGTGTAAAATTATATTCAATTCGTATTGAATTTTGAATGTATGGTAAAAATTCAAATTTGAAATAGAAACAGTTTACAAAAAATTAAAATCGAAATGTTGTGTTGCAATAATTGTAACTCGTGTAAACAGCACCTAACACTGTTTCATTGTAACGACAAATAAAAATAAATAGAATCAATTCTTCTTTGACTTATTAGGCAAACTAAAACAAAAAAATTAATTTTACAATTTGAAATTCAGTCAACTCCTGTTTTACACGGTAAATACGTTCCACCGAAAACTGTGGGCCTATTTTTTAATTCAACGTGAGCAATCAGTGCGCTGCCAAAAAATACTCTGTGTTTTTTATTTCGCCATTCCACAGTTTGATTCTTTCGTCATGATTCTTTTCTCGTTTCCTTCGCCTTCATCGACAAACTAACAACAGTTTGTAGGTGAACGGAAAGGAAACGAATAAAGAATCACGACGAAAGAATGAAAGTGTTGAACGGCGGATTCAACATGAGTAATTATTCTCTGCACACTGTGTTTTTATTTGTGAACTATGAATTTTACTCTGAACAGAAGAAATTCATGCTAGAGATATATTCGACGTTACTCAGACGTTGCTTTATGTCAAAAAAGTTTTATTTTTACACGCAAGATAAACTCAATAATTTCGAATCGCGTTTTTGACATTTTGACATACATTTTTGATGTAAGCTGATTTTAGTAGTGTTTCTATTATCGGTAAATCATAAAACTCGTATAATGAATAATTTGTACTAGAGATATTAATTTGCACTAGAGATATTAATTTTTTTGCACTAGAGATATTAATTTTTCCTTAAAACTCATTTTTAATTTGAATTTGGGTAATCGAATGTTTTTTTTTGACAAGCAAAAATGGCATGAATAGAAAAAAATTGTAGTAGAATGTTTATTAAAAAATTGCCGTAAGATGTCACTTTTTATTGTACAACAACAAAATGTTAAAGTTGAATCAACCTTTTTTTTTGTTACTTCTGAGTCGCGTCGAGTATAATCGCTTTGGTACAAACTCATATATTTCAACTTTTTATTTTTTGTTAGTCACGTCGGTCGCGTCGAGTATATCTCAGGGGTCAGTGTACGAAGAGTATGCAAAGTGAAACAAACAATTATTACTCTATGCACACTGAGCCATACGGCGACGCACAGTGCTCAATGTACAATACCCAGGGCAAGCCTGCTTGCTCGGGTTAAATTAAAAAATAGCCTCCTTGTAAAAGAACACCGTGTAAAAAAGACATAGTAAAATCGAGGATTAGTTTGACATTTAAAAAAAACCGTATAAGATGGAAAACTAACCACATTTTGTTCAAAAATCCGTAAAAAAATATTGATAAATCATATTATGGCAGTTCAATTTTTTATCTCCCTACATTTCTAACGGAGGAGGGGGAAGCTAAATTTTTCCGGAAATTTTTTTGATTTTCTGGAAAAATTTTCACTTTTTTTCAATATTTTTTTTTTCAATATTAATAATAATTGCTTCGTCAACCTTGCAGACACAGATCAAAGAGTTTCTCTCGCTCTTATCGATTCTTCTGATAGTGCCACAAATGTTAAAAGAATCGACCAAACCCCCACTTTTCCACAATTTATACAATTCTTCAAGTGCCAAACTTAGTAATAAAAAATTGAAAAATTTTCAAAATTTTCCTGGAAAAACTGAAAAAATTTTCCGGAAAAATAACTTGTACTGTCGAACCTACTATAAATTTTTTTATCAAAATTACACATTTGTACGTATTTCAAATAAAATAATAAGCAATTTTTTTATTTTTTAAGTGAAAAATTTTCCGGAAAATCAAAAAAATTTCTGGAAAAATTTAGCTTCCCCCTCCTAAAACCTGTTAACAAACAATCCTGCATTTAAAAATTTTCAAAATTTATACTCCTTACCTGATTTTCTCGATGTATACGTAAAGTAAACTTTAGCCCAAGTTGTTCCTGGTATCCAGCGGGACAAATCTGCAAATTACGCTGAAATCTTAACGCACGTTCTACGTCGAGATAATGAGCTGGAAAATGAGGTGCCATACTTGTAGCAAATTTTAAACCCTCGCGGATTAAACCAGCTGTTGTTGATTAACTTCATCTTCGCCTTCATCATTATGTTCCATTTTTTTTACGAACCGTTATAATTTCGATGAAATCCTCCTCATCCAAAAGTTTCTCAATCATCAGTTCATCAATATCAGCGGGTTCATGTTTGTAATTTTGTATTACAGAATCTCTGTTGACACATTCTGGCGAAATTTTTCGCCAACATGCATTAAGAGTAGAGGTCCGAATTTGTTTTATGGCAAGAGAGGCATCTGAAATATAATTCATTATTGTAAAATTCTGCCATGCTTGTGCGACCGCTGTTTTTTCCTCAACTGATTCCAAAATAATTTTAAATGCTCGCTTTATATAATACATTCCAAATTTGGTTATTATAGGCAAGTGTTAGGCTGCAAAAATAACAGTTAGATATTTGGATGATCTAAATGGAATTGGATCCAATGAACGGGCAGTCGATTAATGTTCTGGCCTTTCAAAGCGCGAGGCTTTAATGATTGGTTGATTAATAAAGGTTTTAATATCTTATCACTAGAGGCGTTATTACACAATAAAAACGTAGCTCGATCTTTGGTCGCTTTAAAACCACTAGCAGTTTTTTTTGATTTTACTATATAGTTTCTGGAAGGCATTTTTTCCAGAATAATCCCGTTTCGTCGGCATTAAAAATTTGGTCTTGAACCACCATCTTCAATTATTTATACTAGTTTTTCCGGAAAGTTTTTTGCAGCTTTTCATCTCCTGGCGCGATTTTACCTTTTATTTCTAGATTGCGAAATGCGTATCTTTTTACGAAACCTGTCAACCATTCCTCACTTGTATTAAAAGTCGGTCTCTTAGTTGCCTCAATACTTGCTGATGGGTCCATTTCCTGCTGACTTTCGTACGTCCTAAGTGTGGATCCACAATACTAAAAGTTTTTCCGTTTTCTCTAACAGTGAATTTCGACTGTATGATGATGTTTTGGAGCTGAGTTTCGTTCCCGAAGTTACTGACTATCGAATGGATTTCTCATTTTTTCTAATCGTTCTGATACTCGCTTCATTTAAACCTATAGTTTTGCCAACCCACAAAAGTGGAGCCTTTAGTCATCTTATAATTCGCAATTAATGCGTTGCTAGAAGCAAAAACACAGAAGATATAGAAAACTGTAAAATATAATAAAATTCGGGTATTCCCCCAATTATATTCTGTTGTCAAATATATTTTATGTAAGACACTGTAAAGATTTTTTTTTGGAATTCGTGTTAAATCAAAAAATTCGTGTAATGAAAGTGTTTGTTCTAATTTGTAAACCGTGTTATTTCTAAAGCGTGTAAAAAAATACCGTTTAAAAGAAGAGTTGCGGGGTGTTTCCAAACAACTATCTCTCACGCTTTGAGAGTAAATAAGTTCCATGCATACCACGTTACATTGCTATAATTCCCCACTAGAGTCTAATTATCCGTTGCGCTCAATTAAAAATAAACGTAAAAAAGTATTAAAATTGTGAACAAGCATAACTTACATTATGGGATGCAACTTCTTTCCCTCGTACGATCGCCAGATCTAATATTTATGGATTATTAATGGAGAAAAATGAAATAATGAGCATATTTTGAGCGGCTAACCAAAGCAAAAAAATTGAAAAAAATTTCAGAAATTATATTTCGAAAACTGAATTGGAGGACAGTTCTCATTAATTCTGAAAGGTGGTTAAAAATGTTTCGAATTAAATGGAAGACTTTTTGAATATTTACTAAAATAAAAATATTTTTTTATGAAACCACTTTTATTTTCTCTTTTTTAATTATTTTTAGCAGTACCTACTTAACTAATACGAGTAATTATGCTTAACTTGGACAGGATTTATATACATATATAAAAATTCCAATTTTCATATTTGAAAATTGGCTGTTGCCAATGGCTGTTCTGTTGCTAATTTTTTGAGCTTCATCCAGAAATGTAAGAAAAAGTTTTTCAGGCAATTTTCCAGCACTTTACTAACATTTTATCCGATTATAATCTTGAAATACAATCAACAAGAGTACAGTTCTCTGATTATTTTGACCTCATATATTTGTGGCAATCCAAATAATCATATAACAAAACCAAGAGAATGCAGACTGTTCAAAGGAATATTTGCAACTAAAAACGGCTTGCAAAAAAAATGGATCAAATCGCCCAGTTGCTTACTGAAATTGTGGTAGAAACGGACGTAGATGAACCACCATTCAACAACCAAATAGAGATAAGCTGCGGAAGTAACAATTATTAGATTGCAACAGTATCAAAGAGAAACAGTACCAACAACGAGATGTCCAAAAATCAAGCAACATTGTACATTAAAAAATTTATCTGCGAAGTACGAGAATGTTACTTAGCTCATGCACATATCTTAAGTCAAACTTACAACAGAAAAGTAAGTGCGACTCGGCTGATCCACCACGTTTCAACAAACGACGAGAACTGCGATATGACTTGGAGCTTGCTACAGTTAAGATACAACAAACCACAAGCTTCTAGCTGGTAGTTCTTCAAAACACTGTTATCACTACCAACAATACAATAAGTTGCATCAGCCGAGAGCTACGAAGTCTATACGACACTGCGAAATAAATGTTACACAACGTAAATCAATTAAATTCAAATCTTACGCCTGCCAGCCAAAATGCAATAATCCTGTGAAACACGAAGATGCCTAACCATAGCACGTTGTACAGTGGCATTCAATCGTCCTTAGCATATTTAAGGAACAAATACTGGATTATTGATGGTAAGCGGGCAGTACGAAACATTATTCAAAAATATCGAAAATCCTTCCGCCATTAATGGAACAACTAATGAAAACACTACCAGCTACCAGAGTACACTCAGAGCAAGCATTCGCCAAAACAGAAATAAACTATGCTATTGCTGCTCCATCCAATTGAGCACAACCAAGAAGGTTTCAGGTTTAGGTTTCAGTGGTTGACACTTAGGCCATTTTTGGCCCATTGGGATACCACGCATTCATGCTACATCATTAACCCATTCACCTACTCACACAATTACAGTATACCACCTGCACGTTGCAAGCTGGTGGGTCAGCGCTGAATTCTGCACTCCATTAGAGGGTCTTAGTTGTGTTTATTAACAACACCGATTGTAATCGATGATGAAAATTCGATTTGCATCTAGCCTCTGATGGGATTCGAACCCAGTACCTCCCAAGAAACTTTTTTGGAATCTTTCATTGATGCCTATAAACGATAAGTTTCCAGGCGAGGATAGTGTACCGATATTTTCTCCCAAAATTGAAATAACTCCGCCAAAATAACAATACCAAACTGCATTGCATCTATATATGTTAGCCATTGATGGAACAAACTAACATTTCATCACACCATACACTGCCCATCTCGGAGGTATCTGGGAGGCTGCAATAAAAACAGTAAAATTTCATGTTAGGAGAAGTATTGGTGAATCAACCTTAGGTTAGGTTAGGTTAGTTTAGAGTGGCTATCGCACAATTAGGCCCATAATGGCCCATTGTGATACCACAGGATCCAATTTCTCCTTACTCTCGCTGAAACCATTCGGAGCTACTTATGTACATCTATCAGCCTTTTCAAGGTTTTCAACAGAAATAATGATAGAGTTATAAGCCTCAGGTCCTTTGGATAAGCCTGCGAGCTCTTTCCCCATTTCGGATTAAAAACCACTCTAACCTCCGTCCATTTCCTAGGAATATAGACCAGTTGCAGACAACCCCTGAGAATAACATCCGGTATCCATTCCGCACTTGAAGCTGTCCATAACCCTTCCGGCGTAACTACAATTTCCCCCAACACCTTCCCATATTTGTTCCAGTTTGTCCTTCTGGGATTCCTGAAGGCTTTCCGGGCAACAGGTTTGATGTTGAGGTTATACGTTACATATCGGTGACCAGAGAATGAGTGCTCATTCGCCACTCTCCACCCGCTGATCATATGAAAAAATGTTTTTGATACAAATGTCACGTCTAGAGCCTCCTGTCGGTTTTTAACAATGAATGTTGGTTCACACCCAATATTGCAAACTACAAGGTTGGTTGTTATTTATTAAAATAATCAAAAAATAACTCACCCCTAAATAACTCACTCGATTATACCTGATCTGATCTTTTCAGAGTTGCTTGAGTACAATAATTATTTTATACCCTTTCATTCTGAGGCCACAGATCCTGCTATTGTTAATCCAAGGTTCTTGGATTAACACCAAGTCCTCATCTGACTTAGTCAGTCTGAGGACGAGAGCTGCCGAGGCGTGTGATATAGGTTTATTTGTACAATGCTAACCATTATAGTCTACCTTACTCACCTCTCCCTACACTCCCTGCATCAGGATAGTACCATTTGGCTCATTGATTTGGTCGCCAGCCCCCTCTCGTCGTGTGTTCGGCGGGTTGTCCCCATCGGACTCCAGCGAGAGGAGGCTACCTCTCCTCACCGACCTCTCCTCGTCCGAAATATCGGAACGACTACCTTGGACGTCCTCGGCCTGCTTGATGTTTCCTGCTGGATCCGTTCGCCGTCGCCCTCAGGCTGGTCTTCCGCGTCCTTATGGACCTCATCGTTCCTATAAACTTTAAGAGTGATCGACCAAAACCGAAGTTGATCACTCCCTTTGATCTAGCAAGGGAAGCCAGGGATCCCTTATTGCAGCATGATTATAAATCTAAATCCCCCCCTTAGCCTCCTCCTGCTCCACAATCCTCTATCCTTCCGTTGGAAGACCGGGATTACTGGCCCGAATGATCTCAATGATCTCCTCTGGCTTATCCGGGTCGGTTGGTAACCAGACGCGTGCCCTTGGGCTGCTCGGGATTTCGCCTCTGCTGACTGCCTCAAGCCTCGCGCTCGGCCACACCTCGCCTACTTCGACCACGGCCTTTTTATAGAGATCGACCGATCTCTGGTCCGAGCACGCAGTTAACTTAACGCGCCCTTGGTGCCCTCCCACATCTCAGCAAGACGGCAGGGATCCCGGATTTTCTCTCAGCATCCTCAAGAGCTAGCTGTCAATGACGGCTAGCATCAACACGTGCTTAGGAGCACTCGCCGTCGTGTCTGCTTGCACTTTGGCCCGCTTACTGCCGCCCGCTTCAAGCTCCTCGTTGGACCTCTGTCTTTTAGACACAAGGCCCCTTCTCCGGGCTATCGCAGCCGACAGTTTTCTTAGCCCATGCTACAGATTCCTTACTGTAAGCTGCCCATCAGTGGTCGCCGCCAGTTTCTCCAGAATTCTAAATGCATCTCTCCCTGTACCGTCGCTTCGCTGGAGGGATCTTTCTTGTGTTTGGCGGTTCCGTTTCATCCTGGTTTCGATACCATGGTGTCGCTTACCCCTGCCTCAAATGGGGGAGCCGGACCTTTCTGGTTAGAGTTACTCCTCTCATTCCTACCTTCCGATTTTTTATTGGGTGCCGGTCCCCTTGTTTTTATTTTTAAAATCTTCTATCTTTTGCCGACGAGTATCGGAGAAATACAGGTCCTCCTGCGCAGAGATGCGTATACGCAGGTATGGCTAAATACAACTAGAGCACCAGGTATCCAGAGGGTTCCGTTCACGACAGGGCTTTGTTAAATAGGCCGCCAGTCTAGCCAATCATCAGCACGTGTCGCATAACACCTTAATTGACCCATTGGCTCTCCCGAGCACCCCGCCCCGCGCCCCGTCGCAAACTATTTCAAATCTTACAATCCGAATTTACTTTTTCTTGTACCTTTATTATCTAATAGGATAATACATTTTCGTGATTGATTTGAAATAATCTGGTTGTAGAATTATAGTATTATACTTATTAAATATACTAACACTATTTAGTCTTTACAATATTTCTCTCAAAATTTACTAAATTTCTTTTTATGATTAATAAATATTTCTTTCTGTGGACTAATTTATCAAAATTCAGAATTCCTATTTTTTTCTCTTCTCTCTTGGTTTTTGCGGATTATTTTTTGGTTATATGTATTTAATTTGTTTCGAACAAAAGGATGTGGAATGCTTTTTTTCTGTTCTTTTCTTGATGTGTAATTAATTAAGTTAGCATGATGGGGGTGGACTAGGTATCCAGTCAGAGAGAGGTAGGTAGTTGGCATCGTCCGTTCCGCGCGGTCACTATTGGCTCACGTATACTCTTCAAATCCCACGAGCAAACCCTGACGCTTACCCAGCAACGACCGCTGAAGAGTCCCTGTGTGAGTCCAATTTTCTTTAGTTTCGTGTGACTTTGAGAATTATTTGGGTAATTTTTTTTCTATTTGATATTCCCTTTTGTTATAGTTGTTTTAATTTTCTTTCTTCTACTTTCATTTCTTTCTTCTCTGGTCGCGTAAATTCTCCAGGTCAGACAAACGCTACACACCAATCATGGATGGTGGCGTATGCAAGTCCCACAATGCAGCACATATAAAATATTGCTAGTGCTACTTGATTTGTTATCCAGACATGTTTTGTGTGTCCATTTGGTTGCTGTCTCGGATCTGGTTTGTTGTTACCAGTTGAACTTCTGTTATCGTACTTGGCATGTAATGGCGGCAATGCTTCTTGAGATGTTGTCGCCATCTGAATCAAGCTATGTTGTGAAACTGTTTAGGTTTTCTACATAGCGTCCTAACATTCACAATTGTGGTTAATTTATTCGTGGACTATTACGTAACACTTCGACTTTAGGATCGCCATCAATATATCATTAAAATAATTGATTCACAAAATTCACCATCTTCACGAAACGAGTAGAGTCTGGTACTCCGACATCACTTAAATATGCTAAGTGATCAAACATTTTTTCATTCTCATTATCATCTATACAATCTACCCCCCCCCCCTCCCCCTCCCCTCCCCCTCTACCAACCTCACCCCGTACATAACCGTGTAAACACAGTTATCTGATAAGGGTTTCGATATAATCGAATAATCATGTCTTGTTAAACATTATTTTCCGATTAATTATGTAATACGTAATTTATCAGTTCATGTTAAGCACTAAACTAAAATTCCCAACAAATTTGTATACACTTCAAATCCTATGTCATCATAGAACAATGAAAAAATCTGGTAACGTAATTAAAAAATTCCGACATATCGCACCCAAATACATATACATAGTTGGTTTTGATCTCATCCGCAATTTGGGTACAATATGATTTGTTCAAGTGATGATGATAATGAAGACGATGATGACTATAAAAAGCGGATTCTCGCACAATTTAGCGTCTTAAAACATAACCTATTGTGTATCCATTTCCTCAACAATCAAGAACACAACGTATGCAATGACGGACAATAGACCTTCTAGCTGTATTAGTTTGACTCACAAAAAATTTATTAAGATCGCGAAAAACCAGAAGCAACATATTTATTTATTTTATTAATAAAAAAACGTAATAAATTATAAATTATTATCAATTATACTTCAAGATTAATCCGGCCGCATATCATAAGTGTTTTATGCGCAAGTATAAGTAAACTACATATACTTTACACAGAATAATTGAGATTATTATCTTATTTGATCTTCATGTGAATATTTTGTTCTGCTCTTAGATTCGCTGTAACATTATAAGTTGGTTGAATTAGCCTTTGATAAGCATTTCCGATTTGTTGTTGTGTAATTTATTGCAACACAATATTTTTGTTCAAATTTGGAGTTACTTTAGGGTATCGTGTCGTATCGATAATAAATTTTAATTTGACATTTTGGGTCGAATTTTTAAGGAACAAATTTATCACGCATGGTTATTTTTATATAAGTATGTGAGATGACGGCATGAAAAGTATCCAATTACCTTCTATCTATAGCTAAATTGAGCTGTTGGATGTGGGAAATTATTTGCACAGACTATACGGAGTACACATGTGGTGTAACAAAATAATTTTTTGTGAATAAAATTTATCGAGAGGTTTCGGCGTTCAAAGTTTAAACTTTAAATGATGCACAAGAATTCGAGGTGAGGTCAATGTCATCCGTAAAAAGCGCGGAAATACCAAAAATAATAAATTTATAGGTTTTATTGGAATTTTGCAATTTCGCATTCGATTTGGTTCAAAAACAAAATTAGAAGTATGTACATATATATTTTAAAGTGTAAATTTTGGGATACTAAACCGTTATTGGAACCAATCGTTAAAGGAATTATCCTCCTGGTTCGTTCTATTAATAAATCGTAGGGCCGAGACAAAAAAAAACTAAACCCTACGTTCTATTAATAAATCATAGGGTTTAGTTTTTTTTTTGACAGTTTAGATTTATTCGATGTGGTTAAATGGACCGGTTTGTTATTTTTGGAGGTTCTTGTTTGGAAGAAAACTCGAGTTTGGCATGCGTCTATGAATGTGCAAAAAATCTCTCATTTTTAAAATCCATCTTTCGTTAATGTCCGTACCCAATTTCGCTATTCACAAAATCAATTTCTTACAAAATCCGCCATTCCAAAATCCGCCATTCCAAAATCCACTAAATGTGTGAAGATGGATCGTTCCGCATAAGAGTGCTACCTGTGCCTTTTTCACAAATAAAGTAAAATCAGGGAATATGCTATTAAAATCTTGTTTTGGTAAGTGCACTGAGTGTGTGGGTGGCACAGATGGACGTCTACGCGTTAGTTACTACTTTTTACGTGATATACATGCCGCCAGAAATTTTACATAACGTAAATTAATATTACAATAAAATATACAGTAAAATCTATCTAAGTTGACCACAAAAAAAAACTAGTTTCTTGGTCAAGTTACGGAGGTGGTCAACTTTATAAATTGTGGAAAAACACACGTAAAATTAACGTCAACAACAATATCTGGGATGTGTAGCAACAAGCTGCTTGCTAATCACACCAGTTCTACTTTGTAATTTTCTGATTTTACAGTTCCCAATACTATAATGTCGATTAAGTCCGAACTACTGTGTTTTACAGAAGTAAATACTTGGCGGTCTGTTCTGTAACAATGCCATATTCTCATTTGTACTGGAATCGTATAATTTTTGAGAAAAGACAATGAGCAAGGATATTTTGAGAAAGCAGCCAATCAAACTGTTTGTGATTTAAAATTGATTTATTGATTGGACTGTAAGACCAAGTATTTGACAAGTGTTCCGGATAATGCCGGCATACTCCTACAGCCTTACACATAACAATAAGAAAGATAGGAAAGTTATTTTTTCCTCGGAATGGAATAACCCGGTTACAGACACGTAGCGATAGTAGTGCACAAAATAATTCTAATCTACTTATAATATGCTATAGGATGGATAAAGACTCAATAGGTTTAATGGATAACGATGGTATTGGTCTTCCACAATTGCTTCTCTAAAAACCTGATGAAAAAATTCATTATTTCTCGTACATCTGGAAATTTCCTGAAAATTAATTCTAAATTAATATTTTCCGGCTTCGTAAATAATATAAACATTTATTAATTTAATACTCCTGCAATTCCACAACTTACAGTAGAATTACCTCAAACCATAATTATTTAAATTATACAGAAAATTACACTAAAATCCATTAGTATTTAACCTTTGAATTGGGTAACTACCAAATAGCAACAAAAGAAACTGCAAAGGATTACAAAAATTATGTGAAGCATCCTAAAGGCAATGGGGTCCTGGAAAACTATTAATGTTAATCATAATTGTAAAGAACTTTATCATTGCTCAACCAATTACTGTCAAATATGATATGCAGAATTGGTCTGGCACTCTAACATTATGCTCAATCGAACTAGGCCACCTCTCAACAAATGATGGTCAAATTCAGTGCGCAAATCTGAATTTGACAAAATTTTGGAATTCAGATATAATGAATGAAACCAGGCCGCTTCCTAACCAATAACTTTCCATTTTAGATTGCAGAGCTGGGCTAGGATTCTAATAAACTAAGGCTAACTTGTATTCGGATTTTAACCTGTCTTTTTGGTGGTCAAACTATTCGACCATTCTGGAACTTGGCCATATCCCATAAAATTATTGTCAAACCAGGTTTGCAGAATTGGGTGGGGATTTAAAACTGGATTTTAGATAAATTCTCGAATTCGGCCGTACTAGGTAATTTTTTAACTAATTATGTTCGAATCTGACGAATGAGCTGACCCGGGAGTCCAACATAAATCCTGGATGAAGTTCTGGGTTTTCCTACAAAATAAATTTGAAAATAATCAGCCAAATAATTACCCAGTTTCTACATTCACCATAGCTGAACCAAACTTGGCCTTACACCGCTAAGAGAAGGCTTAGTCAAATTCCAAAAACCAAATGTTGCTAAAATTCCAATTCAGTCCAATTCGCAATCAATCAAAAAAGATCAAAATATACGTGAAGTGACGGCACGAACGGAAGAGAGCACCAGAGCGATCACACAACATTTGATCCAGGTCTTAAGCCAAGTCGCAAATTTTAACATAGAAGATGTTTTTAGGGTTGCATTATATAGAAAAATGCAACGAAATTTTGTCCCAAGAATATGCAACGAATTAAAAAAAAATAAAGTAGATACGAGAGAACCAAAACACCCTGGTGTGTCGAAAATCAATTTTTCAGCTCAAGCATTTTATTTTTTATATTTAAGTCTATATAAATCCAAGTACTCTAGCCCAATACAAATCAGTAGGCTTAAGCTTTTTTTATTTAGGCATTAAGCAAAATTTGAAGCCCCATCTTCGATGTATAAATTTTTAGCCTTATACCTCAACCAGCAAAGACTTAAGAGCTTAAGTTGCACGCTGTTTGGAGCATTTCGGTTACTGCTACAATCACCAAAATTGTATAGGTTTCTCGTCACAAACAACTGACCTGTACAATTTTTTTGGTCGTACTGCTCCCCTAAGTGGTCCAAACGGAGCACAACTTAAGCTCTTAAGTTTTGGCTGGTTGAGGCTTGAGGCTCAAACTTGGGAGTTTTTTGTTTTTCTCTGTCTAACAATTTTTATCTGTGAATTTTTATATACTGAAACCGGTTTGATAGTGCGGCCTTTGTTTTTCACGTTATGTATGGCTGTTTCGATAGCCACATGATACGATACAATTCTTGTCGGCTTTATTCAAAATTTACTGCCTTTTTTAAATTTACTACTTTCTTTCAGCATCAGTAAATTATTGTCATTTCCTATTCCCCACTTGCGAATGTTATCGTCCATATATAGTTAAGCCGACAACATTACGAATTCCAGACCCTCCACGATGCTTTTGTTTTGTTACAAATTAGTAGGCAAACTGTTTGTCTGATTGAAAAAAAATTATCTGCGGATTCAAACAAAATTCAAGCGCATTTATCTATTTATGTGTAACATTATCTTCAGTTAAAGGTGAACTCACTTCAAAGTGAAATGAAATGTTACCACGGGCTGCAAATTTATTTATTTTTTCTTGAAATTAGGGAGTATCTCCGTCGATTTTTACCGTTGGTAAAAACAAAACGAACGAAGTTCAAGCTCCAGCTGAACCGCAAATTTTTGGTAAAATATAAGGTCTTTCTCATAAGGGTTTTTTGGGAGTACCACTTCAATTCAACATACCAAATCCCATCATAATCGGCCAACAAATGATTGAGTTCCGTCTCAGGTGAACATATTTCAGAATTCCTTCCCAAAATTATTTAAAAATTCCATTTCCATCCAGTATACCCAATCCCATCATAATTGGTTAAGAATTGATCGAGTTCCGTCCCAGGTGGCCATATTCAGGAACTACTTCAAAAAACCATTTAAGAATCCCACTTCCATCCATCCAACATCCCCAATTCCATCACAATCGGTTAAGAATTGATCGAGTTCTGTCCCAGGTGGCCATATTCGGGAACTTCTTCCAAAAATCATTTAAGACAATAGGATTTAACGGATTCTCCAATTAGTCCGTTAAATCGAGGTTTTTCTGTAAAACATGTTACGTTAAAATGACACGTAATCAACGCAACAATTTAACGCAATATTTAACATAACATAGTATTTAATGCAGAGTGTAACATGAACCCAAAACTAGTCCTCTAAATATTTTACCAAACGTAAAACTATAATCAACTACTGAAAAAAAAATCAAATGAAAAAGCCTATAATGATCCAAGCATGAAGCTGCTTATCTCATTCATCCAGAGAATATATCAAAATTACTGGGAATGTCCCTCAGATTTATCATTGGGAACGGGACACTTTTATAGTTTGCTGATTTACCAGATCAGAAATTTCAGTGATATTGACAGACTTTTTAGCAGGAAAAAAGTGTCCTTAGGCATTGATAGGTATGATTTTCTAAAGGATTGGTGTTCCATGGGATTAAACAATTTATTTTTTCAATTGTCTTATTATAAGTGTTTTCCAGACACTTTAGGACTTCTTAGATTCCAGTATTTTAAGATTTTCAAACCCTGGACAAATGTTTGCTCTCGGATTTTTCAATTGGTGGTCATTCTCATGAAAATAGAGCATTTTTAATAAGTAATATTTTCCGTTCTTTAAGCTGAATGTTTCTTTGGCCTTTCACAAAAATACCGCGCTTTCTATACATACTTTCTTGTCGTATTCCTGGTAAAGATAACAACCTGATGATATAATTACCGTAAGACATTTAGTGTCCAACTTAGGACGCTTTACAACATTGTTAGCAAATTTGCGTCCGGCTTCGTATTTCTGAAAGTAAAAATTTTTTCTTTTGGATTTTTCAATTGTTGACCATTCCCGTTTCCGATTTTCAAGAAGAATGATGTAGTAAAATATTGCAGGCCACTTACTACGGAGGCCACTTACCACGAAACCTTAAGGCTGTAATTTCAAAAGGCTGATGGTTGAAGTATAGTTGGAAGAAAGAATTGTTAGGTTGGGACGATATGGTAAAAAATAAAGAGCGTACAACACGAACTTCTGAACACTTTTACTCCTATCTGAATTACAGTTATACAAGTTAGACCTAACTTGAGGCGAGTATTCAAGGGAAGTCGGAAGAAGAACGTACTCCAAAGTCGGAATTATAATCTGCGAAAGTGAAAATATAAAATTATTCAAATTTTCGCTTTGGTTTGCAAGTCTGGATCTTCTGTAAACTATGACAGTCACGTGCATTACGATTCGGTGCTAATATATATTCCTATCATCTGCATGAAACGAAATCAGAGCAATGAACTGTATCGTTATTAGTATGGGAAAGTGGAGGACCAATGTGACTGTTCAATGATAACTGGGGAGTCTCCTTTTCCCCGTTAGAACTAGTGGACATATTATTAATTTATAATTTGACCGGATTCAAAAATATTTTCAAGAACATTTCCATTTAAAATTTCTCGATAATAAAATTGCTCGCGATACAATTTTGTCGTTAAACTTTCGTTTATTTATATTTTCAAATAAAATTTCTAGGCCAACTTTGATCATTTTTCGAATATTTATGAGTTTGTTCATTGAAGTATTTTGGAACAATGATTGTTCCGGTCAGTCGAATTTTATAAACTCACCCCTGTTCAATGGCAATTTTAACTGTGGTAAATATGATTTACCCAACTAATTGTCTATAAGATTTAGGCTTAGCAAGTAAACTTAGCCGTAGTTTTCTTTCTAACAATATTTTAAATAAATGGTAATAACAAAATTTAAAACGTTAAATACCAAAAATCGAACTTAGGCCTGACTTTGAACCCTTAGTCACATCAAGGGTAATTTAGTATTGTTTAGGAATTAGTGTGCCTACCGTCGGTCGGAGCTAGTCCAGGATTTTGGTTTTGTTATGGTTGTTTTTGCAGGTGTTGATGAACTTGTTTGTGGGTCCTTTGCTTCCGTATGGATTGGCATAGGAGATAATTTGTATATTGGTCTCTTAAAGAGAGCTGCGCCCGGCCTCCAACTGTGGCTACACGGATCATATTATCATTCTCGGATTAGTACTAACTGGCTTGATTGCAGGTTTTGTTGTGCATCTTTCCATTTTGCTCGTTGTTCTACCTGTAGAAGATAGTATTTTGAGTATCTGTTACAAAAATCTTGTTTCCTACTCCATAGGTTGTTGTGGAGGAGCAATTAGAGTATCCTCTCAATAGGTTGTTGTGGAGGAGCAATTAGAGTATCTAAATCACCTGGTGGTAATATGCTTCGATTTGTGCAGCTACAATTGATAATTCTTCGAATGTAAGAGTTTGCTCTCCAACTATCTTTTTTAAATGATTTTTTCTCGATTTCACTGCAGCTTCGCAGAGACCACCAAAGTTTGATGCTGCTAGTGGGATTACGTGCCAGGTTGTTCCTTATCTAGCTAATTGTTCCTTAATTAGCTCATTTGCTTCGTTTAGTGTCCTGGATTTTTCTGTTTGCAGCTCATGATATGCGCCTATGAAGGTCCTTAGTTGCGCCTATCACTGTAAATATCTGTGCATAGGCCTCGTCTGGCAGTGAACCGCTTATAAGCTGCCATAAACGCACGTGTTGTTAAATCGGATGCTACTTCGATATGTATTGCCTTTGTTACCATGCATATACATATCTCTAGATAACCTTTATATGGTTTGTGACCCCTTCCTTTTATTGTTCGAATTTGGAAGGGACCTGCATAATCTACACCAGCTTTTGAAAATGGTCTCGCTTGTATGACTCTAGCTCCGCGTAAATTTCCCATTAGTTGAAGTTTTACTACACTGTTAAACCGATGACATCTAACACATGATTTGATTTGTTGTTGAATGCATCTGCGTCCTTTTGTTATCCAAAACCTCTTACGGATATAAGCTAATATTAGTTGTGTTCCTCCGCGCAGTGTTGAATTGTGTGCTTCTTGTGTTACCAGTTTTGTTACTTGATGTTCTGGAGGTATTATTTCTGGATGTTTTTCTTCAAAAGAGCTACTGGAATTTTGTAGCCTGCCCCCACTCTTAATATCAAACATTAGGTCCATGCCACCATAATGGATGTGTTTGTAGTTGTTCGGGGCTCACTCCTTTACTCGCACAGTCTGCTGAATTCTCAGTTTATTTGACGTAATACCATTGCGCTGGCTGTGTAATTGTCTGGATTTGTGCCACTCTCTTTGTCGCGAATGTTTTGTATTTGTTAGGATTTCCTTTGATCCAACTTAGTGTTAACATTGAATCTGTCCAAGCGTACGTAGGTGTCTGATTGAAACCCATGTTTTTTTTAATTAAAAGTTTTAGTAGAGATATCTTGGTTTTTATTGGGGCTACCTGTGTTTTAACTGATATTAGTGAAGTGGAGCTCATATTGCGATTTTCATCTATAGGTCTTCTTTGAAGCATAACAAAATCGATGGATTCTTCCAATTTTGTGGCTTTTGTGCTTGATCCAACGTGATATACGAATTGCATGGCAGTGTTGTCTTGTACTTCGTCCATTTTTCTTCTATTTCTTTTGGTAATTCTTCGTCCCATGATACTTCCGATAACTGTTGCTGATAGCCAGCCCAGTGGATCAAATAATTTAGATGCCTCTGATAGTAGTTGCCTCTTGGTTGTTTTAGTGCTGTTATTGTTGATGTTGACCTTAAATTCAAAGTTGTTTTTTTTTTGGTTGCCAATAAATTCCGAGAGTTTTAACTGTATGACTGGATTGGTAACTTTTCATTATATGCTGCAGGTCTTTTAATGTGTTTGACAAAAGGTAGGATTTTTTGCTATAATATTTGAGTCAGATCGATTTGTGTTTTTAGGATTTCTTCTAAATTATCACTTCCTGAAATGAGGTCGCCAACATACAAATCTTTTAATATTATTTTAGCCGCGCTTGGATATTTTTCTTGATCGTCTTCGGCAAATTGTTTTAAAGTTCTTATTGCTAGGTATGGCGCCGAAGCCATACCAAATCTCACTGTTGTTAATTGATATTAGTTGATTGGTCCTGTTTGTGAATTACGTCATAGGATGTTTTGGAAATGTTGATCTTCCTCATGTATTTTTATTTGCCGGTACATTTTTTCAATGTCGGCTGTAATTGCATATTTATAGCTTCTAAATAGCATTAGAATTGATATTAAATTATCTTGAATAGTAGGACCCACGAGTTGATTGTCATTCAATCATCTTATTCCATTTGATGTTTTGGCGGACGCCTCGAGCACAATTCTTAGTTTTGTTGTTATACTTTCTTCCTTGATAACTGCATGGTGAGGGATGTAGTCTTCTTTTTTGTGTCCTGATTATTTTTATTACAAATTTGTATATGTCCCAAGTCTATATACAACTGGATGCATTGTTTATATGCTATTGCCGTTGTCTTAGATTTGTTTAATTTTTTTTTCTTATTGTAAATCTTTCTTAACGCCTGATTCCTTGATTCTCCTAATGGATTTGAGTACAATTTGAAGGAAATTCTTACTACGTACCTCTCTGTTGATTCTCGGTAATGCGTCCTTATGAAATGTTCGTCGGATTATTGTTCTTGTTGTGTTAAGCCCCGTTCTTCTTGCAGTTCTTCTAGTTTCCAGATTTTTTTTTTCGATTTTTATCGATTTCTGTGAGTGTCATTAAACATTGGATGCTGGTAGTTTGGCGATTTGTTGGAAAGAATATTATTTACTTATTTATTTATACAATTCACCTACAGGGTTACAATCGATAATTATTACAATTATTAAAAATAAGCGACATAACAAATTGAAAAAGTTATTTAATTGACATGTTAAACAACAAAGTTATTTAATTGACTTGACATGTTAAAATCAAACCTATGAAAAACAAGATTAAAAACACGCGATAAGTTCAAGACTGGTTCAGATGAACAATAATTTGTGGCCACCGCTCTCGTAAATATGAATTCGTCCCGGCGACGCAAACACCGTTCTGGAACATAAAAGCCGAAGCTGGTGAGTATCTCGGCACAATCTAAACGTGAACATAATACGTCACGGACAAATATTGCGGATGAGATATCACGTCGGTGGTCTAACCGTTGTAATCCTAAGAGAGCACAACGATCGCGATAAGGCGGAAGTACGTGTTCATGTGCCCGCATTGAAGGTAAACCTTTAAGCGCGTAGATTCGAAACTGTTTTTCAACACTCTCAATTCTCGGAATGGCATCGGTAAAAAGGTGACCGAATCTGTGAGGCATACTCCAAAATTGATCGAATAAATGAGGCAAACAAAGATTTCAAGGTTATCGGATCACAGAAATCCTTACAATTCCGTTTAATAAAACCCAGCATCATATATGCTCGGCTTATTATCGAATCAATGTGCCTTGTAAATGTGAGATCTCGAGTGAAAATAACACCCAAATCGGAGATGAACTTAACTCTAACGACTTCTTCATTATAAAGCGAATACTGATGTATAATTGGAAAACGGGTACGCCAAAAAGACATTGCCTTACATTTACTCACGTTCAGCAACAGTTTGTTTTCAACCGACCAATCACAAAATCTGTTTAAATCCGCTTGGAAATTTATACAGTCGGATACATTTGATATTCGTGCAAATATTTTCATATCATCTGCGTAAAGCAGGCAATCTGCAGAGACAAAACAGTTAACCACGTCGTTGACGAATATTAAAAATAGAAGTGGCCCAATGTGGCTATCTTGTGGCACTCCAGAAGTAACCCGAAATAGACGAGAAGATGACTCACCAATTTTAACAAACTGCCACCTATCTGAGAGGTAGGACAGCAACCACTTAGTAGGGATTGCTTGACAATTCAATCGCTGTAGCTTTTTGATTAGAATTAAATGATTAATTTTATGAAACGCTTTAGAAAAGTCGGTATAAATAACATCCAGTTGCACTTTCGAATCAATACTGCTGAATAAGTGTCTGCAAAATGTCATCAAATTGGTAACGGTGGATCTCCCGGCGAAAAAACCATGTTGTGCGGGTGAAATAACCGTTTTAACATGGAAAAATAAAAACCTTTGTACCATAAGCTCAATGAGTTTTGGAATGGCGGAGAGAATAGCTATCCCATGATAATTACAGATATCACTTCTTTTACCGCACTTGAAAATTGGATGTATATACGAAATTTTCCAGGGATCTGGTCGAATGCTTTCGTTAAAGATAAAGGAGATGGGAGCAGCCAGAGTAGCAGCACAATTCTTAATAAGAATCGGCGGAAATCCATCATGCCCAGCACCATTATTAACACCAATTTGAGCCTCCGAACTGAATAACTTCCCAATCCGAATTGAGCAGAAATTCATTTAAGGAAGCGTAGTCGGCATTTCTAAAATCAAAGAAAAAATTATCAATAAAAAAACTAGTGTCGCATTTTTCATGAAAAATATTTAACATAACTGGAGTGTGGTATACGCTGGTACAGCCTGTAAGGTGCTCGCACGGTGAGACCTCTGAATACATGTTATCGGTTGAAAAAATTAAATCCAGATATTTGCCCTGAGTATTGCTCGTTTGGTTAATTTGGGTTGTTGAGATGCTAGCGAAGTAGTCCACAGTAGTGATCCCTCTAATATCTGTGGAAGATGGTGTGAAAATACGGTTGATATCAGACCAGTTCACCTCAGGCAGATTGAAGTCACCGAAAATCATCAGCTGCTCATCAGGATGAACAAAAGGTACTATAGCAAGGTCGATGAAGTTGATGATCTCGATATAAGTATCCAGGCTTGACCCACATGTAACGTAAACGACCACGGCGAGAATTGACGAATCGGCTAGTTTAAACCGTACAGCAATGACCTCCACCTTTCATTGTTGTGACATGGTTGTATCGATCTTTTCGGTAGACGATATAGTCCAATGGGAAGAATTCTTCGCTATTCATAAAATTAGTAAGCCAAGTCTCACAAATGCTTATGACTGCATAGTTATTGTCTAGGACACTCAACCGAAACTCTTTAGACTTGCCTCGAATACTGGAAGCGTTATGGTAGTAAATTGTCGAAGAGGCAGGTTTTCTTTAATTATTGTTGTTATTGTAATTATTGCTGTTTTCGATGTTAGAAGAGGAGCAGCAGTTATTTAATATTTTAAATGGTAATAATTGTAAGTTTACTGCAGAACTATTGGATATAAGTATTTTGGGTTTTTTGGGCGATCAGTGAATTCTCTCACTGGGACACCCACTGGCCAAACTTTTGGTTGAAGTAGTTTTGGAAATATCTCTAGATTTACCCCGATTTTGAAAGACACGAAATTGAGTTGCGTCACGTCCTGATTGGCGGGAACCAGCAAACGACAATTAACCTCGGTTTTCGCTATGTTCGCTACGGAATTATCCATCCAAATTCCGTTCGTTGTGCGATCGGCTCTCTGCTCTGCCTTTTACCTATCTCATTTAACATTATTATCATTGGATAGAAGCCTGCTCCCAAAAGTATGTCAATTTTTCCAGGTTGATTGTAGTTTGAGTCCGCCCAATATTTTTGTCAAATTATTAATGACTAACGCCTTTATTTGTACTGAAAAGTTTAAGGGGAACCTTGGTTCTAAATTACAAGTTATGTATTTTTTTATTATCCCTGCTTTAGTTTCTCCAATTCCTACTAATTGTACATGCGTTTTCTTGTACTGTAGATTAAGTCTCTTGGCGGCTTCTTATGTGGTAAATGTTCCTTGTGAGCCCGGATCAATTAAAGTACGGACATATTCAAGTTTATCTTGCCCCACTGAATTTTTTGGGATCTGTTATCGATGTTTCATACAGTCTTAATGTTCCACTATCAAGTTTTTTTAACATTAAATGTATGATTATTGGATCCCGCATGTGGAGGTGTCCACATCTAATGTTTGTAAGCCGCTGATGACTTCTTTAATTGTATCGTGAAGCGACCTTATCCCATTTGCTGACTCTGTTGCTATTGATGATTGGTCTAGCAAAGTGGAGAGTTGAGTGGTGACTAACAATCGCCTGTTGTTGTTCCCGATCGATCAAAGTTAAGGAAATAATTTAGTGGTGCAATCTAAAAACTAGCAAAAAAAACTTCTGAAATGTATTTTTCTTCGCCACATTTTTGTGGACTAACGCAAAAAGAAACAAGTTTTATAAATTCCAACAACGTCTTTAATCGTTTTGTGTTCGATCGGTTTAAGATTATAAGATTAAATTTAATACGAAGATAATTTTGCAAACCTATTTGAAAGCGCCTTGTGGTTATCACCCTCTTGAAATCAAGTTTGCAATGCGCGAGACGATCATAAATATGCAAATTTTTTATGTTTGCGATGGTGAGGTCATGGTCGTTGGTCGTCGTTTTATCATATTCCATTTATTTCGAAACTACCTAATTAAGTTTCACTTTTTTTTATACACCAACCAACCAACAACAATCGATACCACTTGGATAAATTAAAATCATCAAAATATACGTGATCAATATTTATTTCATTTTTGAATGCTCATCGTAATAGTCATAATAAATATACCAATAATGAAATTCACCTGTTGTAATAAACTAACATTAAATAATAATTATTGTAATTAAAAATATAAATATATTTTCCGTTTTAAAAATATAATCGTAATAAATATAAAAATTTCATTTAATTTTTAATTGAAAATAATAAAACAACCAAAATCAAATAAAATAAAAATAAATTATAAGCAGTAAACATTAAATAAATTCTATTGAAATGGAAAATTACGTATAAAAATTAGAAAAAATTTGTTATTTATTTCGGAGTGATTTGAATGTATATGATGGCTTAATTCGTCAGTACAATAACAACAAACCCCACAAAAAAAAATACTAAATTATTGTTGTTGTAATTTTTATTGTATTAAGGTTGTCTTCGAGAAAAACAGCAAAACTTTATAAATCATTAATTTTAATGTCTTGTTTTTATTTTTATCCACAATAAATATTTAAATTAGAATATTTTTTTTTCGTACGCTTTGTTCTTGTTATTTATGTAATAAAATATAATTTGGGAAATTGTAATCGACACGAAATACAATATTTGTGCTGCGTATATATTTTCTTTCTATTAATTCAAAAAAAGAAAAAAATATTTTTATAATTAAAAATTCATTAAAATGTATGTTTTTGTGTAACATGAAAATATGCTTATATATTAATACAAATTAGCATAAATCGGGTATGCAAAATAATAAAATTGGATTATTTTTTCCACCCGATCGCGCTCTGAATTTTAAATTCTGCGTTAGAATCGTCAAATATTAAACATATGAAGTTATCTCAGCTCTTTCATCTCACGATTTTTTTAAACATTACAAAATACAAAGCTCATCCCAGTTTTTTGTTTAATTGTTTTTTCTATAAAGTAATTTATATAAATAAAATGATAACTAGATCAGTTGATGTGCGTGCATCGCACAAAAAAACTACCGGATAGATTTTGATAATTTTTTAGCCCAATAGCAAAAGCCTTTCTTCAACCGGAGAGATCTCTAGGTAATCTCTCACAATTGTGACAGCTTGAGATTACCGGATTGCCACGGGGAGACCGTTTAAATTTTACGGTCGACTCCGAATGGACGACATATATACTGGACTCGCCACTCCGACATTGAGGATGTCCTGCCAAGGGGATGACGGGGAGTGACAAGCCCAGATTGTAACTATGGCAGCAACACGAAATGAGATTTACCCTCCCCTCATACCGATCGTAAAAATTTTGTAATTCATCAAAATTATGTGAAATGATGAAATATACAAAGATAGAAATAGGCCGACCGAGGAGGAAAGAAATAAACCAAATGCCGGAAATATTTTGCCGTGCTGTATTTTATTATATAAATTATACCAAAGTAAAAAGGAAGACGAAAGAAAAGACGAAATTACCGACCGAGAAAGAACAAAAGTAAAATAACAGAATATAATAATAAAAAAAACAAATAAATAAAAAGTAAGAAAATGAACGACCCAAAAATTTATTTATAGGTGAAACCAATGTGCGATTGAAATTTAAACACTGAAAATTGAGAAAGGTAAAATTTGATTACCCCAAAAAACAAAATAATAATTAACAAAAATAAAAATCGGTACCTTTTGGACAGAATTGAGATCGATCTTAAGGGTGCTGCGTCATTTTTGGTTGAAATGGTGGGGCGTCCTCCCGCCTTGGACCGAATAATTACCGTAGAACACCGATGCGGCACACCGTTGCCGTTACATTAAAAATTATGAATGGCCTCGTGGTTGGTTATCGAAATAGCTGCGGTGTCTTTCGCCGATACAAAAATTTGCAAATGGTTGGTTGGCCACCTGTGCGTGGCGGTATCTTTCACCGATAAAAATTGAAAGGTCACGTGGTTAGCCACCCGTTAAGGTTGCGGTAGTTGTTGCTGCCATTACCAAAACCGCCGCTAATGTGGCGGACCAATACACTGAGCCAACTGCAACACCAACCGCTATCCACTATGCGGCTTACGATAATTTACGGTCGCAGTATCCAAATTTGCCGATCCAGATTTTCCAAACACTACACTACACCACCATTACCCATTGCAATATTTTCCAAGATTGTTTATGTGAGGTGGCGAAATAGTTGTGACCGCTTCGGCTCCAGAACAGATTGCAAAGATTAAAAAATAAAATACTAGTTATTTTGGATCTAGAATTTAAATACAATAAATTTATTAAATTAGATAGGTTATGTTGGTTTTATTTCGTCCCCGGTTGAATTTGATTTGGAAAAGGATGAATATGATTTGAATAAAGGTGAATTTGATTTGAACACAGATGAATTTGATTTGAAAAAGGATGAATATATTTTGTGTAAAGGTGAATAAGATTTGGATAAAGTTGGATTTGATTTGGAAAAAAATGAAAGTCTTTTGGAAAATGGTGAATTTTATTTGGAAATTGATGAACATGATTTGTAAAAGGTTGAATTTAGAGTGCAGATAGGCATTATAATCTATTGCTGTTGCTTTCAGACTGGCAGTCGTTTCGCGTGAATGATAAGCGAGCTTCAGATTAAACAACACAGCCCCAGTGCATCCCCCTGTCGCGCACCTCATGTTATCTCGACGCTTCTTTGGAATTTCGTAGATTTTTGGAAGGCTAAAGGTTTTCGCCGTTGATGCTGTCATACGCCTGTTGAAAGTTTATATAGAGTATTCCCAGCTTTGTTCCAGGATCAAAGCGAAACACTGGTCAGTGGTTGATCTTTTGGGGCGAGAACCACATTGGTTTATATTTTCGGCACGAAGGATAATTCGGGCAAGTACAACATTAGAAAGCACTTTGTAGGTGTGTATGTCGCCTTTTTTATTTAACGAAAATTCGAGTGCGAGAAGCTCCTTCTGATCCCAAATCACAACGATAAGTTCTTATAGATTATGTGCAAGAGTAGCTGCACTCGTTGCCTTTCCATTTTTTATTCTAACTAGCTGCATCTACTTCCTCTGCCTGTAGAGTTTGGAATAAGTAGGATTGGGAAGTAGGATTGCCTCGCCGTATAGACAAAGAATCAGCCTTTCTCAAATTTTCATTCGTGTTTTTGATTGCTGTGGATACTGCGGATATAAGTCCTTAGTAGTTCTGGAATTAGCAAAACAGTCTATTGTGTTTTCGTTTTCCGCTTGGAGAGTTCTCATATATTCGCGCTTCTTTTTCTGGAGGCACTTGGTAACATTTTTCCTGGCGCAGAGATGCTCCATGTAAATGCTCCGAGTGTTTCGGCTAATCATTTTTCACGCAGCTTTCGTGTATTTTCGACGATTTCACGGAGCATAGTATTTTCTGCCGACTCTCTGACAACTAGCCACCGCTTCTGGATATTTGTTGTATTTTCGTAGTTTTCATTGTGTCTGTTTAGATATTCTGTGGGAGGTGATTGGTAGCTTTGCAGAGAAATGATCATTTTGATTTTGAGTTTTATCATCATCTGACCGGTATGGGACTCTATGGGACCTTGTGGATGTCGAAAGGACCTAGTTGGTTCGACTAGGCTATACATTATAACCAGTTTCTTGACATCTTGGCCATTGTTGACTCACCTGTTGCAAGATAGACCAATAGGTGAAGTTGTATCTGCGCAACTACCAAGTTTTGTGCACAAGTCGCTCACGATAATTTTAATATCATTATATTCGGGATGTTATTCGTGCTGTCTTCCAGCTCAACACAGAACAAATCATTAGCATCATCCGCTTTGTCTTCGGTAGGCGCGCGTGAGCAATGACAATCGTGATTTTGCATTTCGTTGTGCGGAGTTTTACCGTGCATACCCGCATGTTGATCGGACAGAAGTCGATGAAATTTTGTTATACTCGCCGGTGGATGAGAAAGCCTACTACAAATTTCTCTTCGTTCTGATGGCCGCTGTACTCTGTAGTATAGACTGCAACCATTGGTGGTATTATGGATCTCACTCCCAGACCATCAAGGCTTTTGTAGTGCAAGCACGTCGAATGTGTAATTTTCCGCTTGGTTGAAATGCAAATCTTTATGTCTTAAAGGGCTTGACAAGTTCCGTTTACATTTTCCGAGGTCGTTGTTGTGATGAATCCCATAAATTAATCCGTGATTATAACCGAGGTAACTTGATGTTTTTTGTAAGAGTAGGTAGTTGGCATGCAGCTCAACACACTGTTTACGGGTATGGGTCATTTATTGGTGATATATCTTAGGGCAATCCAGTACTACCTGAAACCCGTTTTTATAATGAGCCGCTTCCTACAACACATACATTGGCTTCAGCCGCTCCTAACCTAGAGAGCAGAGGCTGATGTTCAGGCTCATTCATGCCAACCTTCAAGTTACAGGAATAAAGCTACCATCGTAGTGGCTCTCGGTTACCATTAATTTCCTACATTTTTGCAAGTTCATTTTATAACCGATTACGCTGAACAAGCAAAATTTCCTGGGACCACTCAACTGGGATAACTTCTTATGCTCTAAATTTTGAATTAAAATTAATATTTATATTTTTTTTTTATATTTTCAGGTGAGAGATGTGTACTAATTTCAAACATTGTCATTAACATTATTACGTAAGTAAAACTATATAGTAATTTAGTGTACATTCACTACCTCTAAAACAGAATATGATTCTAAGTACATACACTATTAAGACTGTTAAACATGGATGTAGAAATATTACGATTTAACGAGAATTTTCTTGGCGCGTCTTTAGCCCAATTTTTGGAGTCGCAGCAGGGAACGATCCAAAACACTAATTAAACCTAGTAACGCATTGGTTTGTGGGTAACACGGTCGATAATTTTGATCTGCCAGCACAAAGGTGGGATCTTAAACTTATCGGAAACATGTTGGGCGGAGGTTGATCGAGAATTGAAAAATAAAAGTTCCGGAAATTCAGACGAGCTTTTTGAAATTATAAAATCATTTGAAAAAATATATTAGTAACGCTTTGCCAGACTTTAGTAGCTAGTGTTCCGAGACGTTGTGAGGCGGTTACCAAAAACTAGATTTTTTGTGTCTCGTGCTGTTACACACTACCATAAAAATAAAAAAAACAAAACGAATGTAAAACGATAAAAAAATTTATGTCAAAATGAACATTTTTCATTAAATTTTGTATTTTACTACTTATACATAGAAAAGTAACAACAGTAGTGTAACCCCGAGGCATTGCCGATATGTGTCATTAGGAATACAAGTGTGGAACGGGCCACTTTCAGCCAGATACGGGATTCTAACAGGTCACGTGATCTACGTAGATAAGCTTTCAACCGATTTATTATCATCTGTTTTGATAACTGGTTTTGTACTGGTGCATTACTTTTACTTTTCTTGGTGTAGTTTTCCAAGGTCGGCCAGATCCTTCACGCCGACTCACTTCTGATGCCATTCACAGAAACACAAATATCACAGATTCGCCCAATTTCATGATAAGTTACATCGGCTTCAACTGAAGCCACAATTTTTGTAACGCGAACGAGTAATTATTCTTATCGATTCATCTCGCTTGAATCTTCAAATAACTATGGGATAAATTAAATTATTATTTTCCATAAAATGACGTACAATTTAAAGAAAATTAAAATTTTATCATAGAGTGGTTAACTTGCAAGATAAAAAAATATACTTGTTAACGTTTATACGCTTTGTGGTACGTTTTTCTCTAAAATTTCAATAAATCTACAAGGAGACGTCGTACAGAAATTTCCATAGCACCATTTTCTATGTTTCTAAATTCTTTATAAAATGACTAATTTGGATTTGGGAATGAAATATGCAAGTTCGTTTACAAATTTTTATTTTACTCAAAAAAGTCATACAAAAACAAAATAAAATAAAACGGATTCCAGTTTCAAAAATAAGATAAAATTTCCTTCAATTAGAAGCAAAATTATGTTTTTAAAGAGGGAAATTTCACCAAATTACAACGTCTGTCAGCTATTGTATATCAAGAAGATGACTCAGTCTTTTAAGAAACTTTGGTCAAATCATTTATATCGCGGCAAAACGTAAAGCTTTTCCAGTATTTAACGCACTCTGGTGGCCATACTTCATTGTAAAGTTATACCATTGACTAACACGGAATATTTAGGATGGTGGCCAAAAAGTCAACGAAAAGTAAATTTTTGTCAAGTTTCAGTTTATTTAAAATTGGTATGATGGACTCCATTTCACAACTTATTCAAGATAAAAAGTTAAAAAAAGTCATTTTTTTCAACATTTTTTTTCGAAAGAAATTTTTATTTAAATATTTTGTTATTTTGAATAACTGATTACCTGGCCAGATTTTCTTTCAACTTTTCTGTGTGAAAAGAGGCGTGTCTGTAGTATAATTTTTGGTGATTTAATTGGTTAAAAAGATGGGATAGAAGAATCCGAGATTTTTACCCATCGTATGAACTTTCTGTCATCTTTAAAAAGAAGTCGTTGATGTAGTCGGACTGATCTTGAATATGACTACCCTGCGGGTACGCCTGATATTACGCAAAACACTTGCGGTGAATTAATCCATAACTCAATACGTTTAATTTCACACCGGTGTGAGGTATTTAACGTTAATAAAAAGTGTAGCTACACATTTTAACGAAAAGTGTAGACTCGAAGTGTGTATATACACAAATAATCAAAAAGTGTAGCTGGAAAAGAAAAAAACGATGATTTTTTAAATTATTATTAAAGAATTAAGTGAATTTGGCCGAACAGGCTTCCACGTGATGGGCCATATGACCAATCATAACATGCAAATTGTCTTGATTTTTTTTTACAAATTCCAGACACCATCCCAAGTTAAAACACTAAATTCAACACTTGGTCAACCATTGTTACAACTGAAAACGTTACGGTGTCCTTTGTTAAAATTCAAATATAACTCCATTTTCTGACATTTTAGAACCGTTAAAATATATATCACAACGCTTCAAATAATCATTTCTACTCAAGCTTGTGTGAATTGGCTCTAAAACCATTCCGCGGGAAAGATATTCTAATGTTCTCCTTTTAACCCAAAGTGTTTGATATCTGGTGGAATATTTTAGAACTAGAGCAAAATGTGATCAAATTATCAAATATTAGTAGTATTTGATTACATTTCGAATGAACGTATCAGGGGCCTATCCTCGATGATTTTTTCGATAGTGTTTTTCTTCGATAATATCGAATCATATTATTTATGATGTAGTTTTGTTTAGATGTAAAAAAAAAACATAAAAATTTGATCTGTTTGAAATTATTAAATGAAATTTATTTATAATATTTTTTTGTAATAATGGAATCGAGCATCGGTGTTTTTTATAAATAAAAGGGATAATGACTCAGAACCCCTGGTAACAAAAGTTCACCAGTTCACAAATACTATTGTAGAAAAAATCTACCAAACTCATACAATTATCCAAGATTGCTAAAGTATTGCTAATTCTTTGATTGTGTTTTTATAAATAATAAAAAATTAAACATTTTGATGATACTTCTGATGATTCTTTTGATGAGTTTCATGAAATTATTTATAAAATAAAAATTTTATGTGTCGCAAAATATAAAGGGAACATTTGATGAGCCTTTCGGTGATCCTCATGATGATTTTAATGATGATAATCAGGAAACACGCTTGTCTTATTTTTGTTTTTACTGTTATCAAATGACAAAATAAAATTTAATTTTGCGACTAATCATAATAATTCACTAAGGCAATGTGTTTATACTTTGTATGAAAGTTCAACGTATTTTCAATATTTTTGTAATTGGGTCACTGCAGTCTGATCAGTTTGCAGTCTGTAGACGAACGAATTTTTTAATTCAAAAAATTCAATGTTTTTATTAGTTCAAAACCATAAACTCCCAACATCTTGGTAACCTCACTTTGAAATGAATACATGAATTTAAACAATTAATCTTCAAGACATTCATTTATATATTCTCTAATTAGCTCATCGGATTGGTAATAGAGCAATTCTTTATGAAAATCTCGATGAAATCATTTATGAATTCACTGGTTTCATAGTGCATGCAATTCATTTAAATATTCCCTAATGAGTTCATCTGTTGTGTAATAAAGAAGTTCCTAATAAAATTCTCACATTGTTCATCGGTGTGTTTATTATAAGATAGAATTATATAAAAAGTAAATAAGTGAATTTACATAACAGGCCCATATATCGTTCATTGAATGGGTAAGCAACAATCTCTTGATGAGTTTATCCTGCAACAGGACAAACCTGAAAAGGATCTCGCTGATAAGTGGACATCTGCATGAATTTGCTTTCTCTGTGCAACAGAAAGAATTTTTTGCACAAAATTGTTACAAGCTACGATTTTACGAATCCACGACAGTGGATTTTGTACGATAGTCCTAAATGCAGAAAACTATGAGTTCGTCTAGACCAGCCATCAACATAAGTTGCAAAAAGGAGTATTCAGGCCAAGAAAATGTTTCTGGCGAGATTGGATATGAGTCATTTACTACCAGCTTGTGGAACCTGGTTAAAATGTTACAGTTAACCGTTACCAGGCCCAACTCAATTAAATTAAGTGATGCTCTGGAGGAAAAAATACCATTTACGAGCCAAGGAAGGCGGAAGATGATATTGCCGCATGAAAAAGCTCATCCACATACAGCAAAATCAGCCGAGGAACTCATCTTCTTCTTAGGCTGGAAAGTTTTACAGCATGCGGCAAATTCTCCAGTCTTGGCTCCCTCTGATTACCACTTCATTCAGATCGATGTCGTTATATTTGAAAGACCAGCAGTTCACGAAAGTTGCAGATGTGCGAAAACAGCTCGGTGACTATTTTGTTTCGAAACCCCCAAGTTTCTATCACGAATTATATTTTCAATAAAGTTGAATTTGACCAAAAAAGCAGTTTCTACTTGAACGCCTAATATTTATATTCATTTTTCAACCAGTATTCCTTTCGCTCCCGCGTATTCTATAATCGACGTGAATATCGAGAAAAATCTCTCGAAAAATTTCATATTCATTTTTAAATGAGCGATTTTCGATAATATCGAGAAAAAAAACACTACCGAAAAAATCATAATAGACCCCAGAAAATTCCAAGCGACCGATATTGAATTTACACCAACCTAGGCTTAAATAAAAAAGTTTTGGACGCAGACTCGCTATATTGGTAAAACTTTAAAAATTCTTTCGAACGTTTATAGTCACTATGCGAGCCAGTCTCTGAGATTTTTGTTATTTGGTGTATCATTTTATACAGTATGGTACGTGATTTATTGAAAAATTTATAATAATGAGCATTTTAGATTTTTTAATGTTAAACAATTTCTTTTGTTTTATCAATATTTATTATCAATATTGTTTCGATTTTAATATAAAATAAATACACTGTTAAAATTGCACACTTACAAAAAATTTTGTCCAAGAAATAAAAATGTGTCCAAAAACTTCACAAAGAACACTCGCGTAAATTTTTGTCCAAAAACTTCACACCGCTTAGTTGGGTACAAATTAAGTAGCCTGTAAAAAAACAGTCAGTTTTTTGCTTACTTCAAAAGATTTTGTTATGTTTAATTTTTTCCTGTGAAATCATAAAATGTTTAGAATCTGGCCCATTTCAGGAAACCAATGGATGCAGTGGCTCTGGTGGCTGTACCAATGGCGAAAGGCCCAAGAGTCATTATCGTTTAAAATATACCGTTTTATTATTCAAGACATGGAAAATGTATCATCCAAATTTAATTTTCCCTTGAGGATATCTAATAATTTCTGATTTCGTGGTGGCCTGTACGTTTCTTTATCAAATTGGCGTAAAAATCGTCTAACCCTTGAATATGCATGCATCCAAATATTGTAGTATATTGCGATGCGGCCATTTTTACACCTAATATTTCGATATTCTTGATCCAATTCATATGTTTCTCGACTCCCATCAAGTAGGTGATAAAATTAACAAAAACAAATTCATTTTTCAAAAATTTTCATTTCCCCATTTTCTCATTAACAAAAAATGGATGTATCGTAATGACAACGATTAAACTCGATAGTTCTTCCACATCTTTTTGTATATTTTTGAATACCGCTTGACTTTGACACTTTGAGTGTAATCCGCACTTTACATTAACTATTTTTTTAGAGGTCGAAATTAGTATACAATCTACCCAAACATACTCGCAAGGGATACCAAAATGGCCAAGAATTCGTAATGTTTTCAAAGGGGTCGGACCCCTGGATCTAGGTGCTCTCGTGCAATTTTTTTTTTTTTAAATTAGGATTTGTTTTATTTTTTTATGGGAATGAGTTTAAATAAATGTTTAAATGGAATTAACTGTATGCTCGGACTCGTGGATGCGTCGGACCCGTGGATGTATAAGTCATTGTTTGTTTATGTATATTTTTTTTATATAGAGAATAGGCCGATTTGAATCAAACTTTACACAAACATTGTTAAATACCTAAGGAAGGTCACTGAGCATTTCTCACTCCTCCTTCTTCTTCATGAGAAAGGGAAGGGGGGGGGGGGGTAATGATAACGGGTTCCAAAGTTACTATGGAGAAATGTCTAAGACTTTACGGAATGATGTATGAAAAATAAATCATGGACGGTGGATCTCGTGTGTGGTAGATGGTGGATATTGGGTGGTCGATTGTGGAAAATAAATATTGAGGTTCACCTCAATGTTTATCTTTTTCTAAATATTTTTTTTAGCAACTATTTGTTCCGAGCAACGCCGGGTAATTCAGCTATTAGAATATATAATTTGCTTGTGTTTTGTGTTATGACAGATAATTTGGGCTTGCTTCATGGAGATCTGGCAAAAGTATTTGTACGAAAATTAAGTAGGAAAGGATATTTTGAGAAAAAATTGAAAAGTTCTTTAAAATTTATAAATTTTGAAATATTCACCCCTATTGTGATTGTCGTGTCGATGTTGATTTTCCGACGACTGCTAAAATTGATATTATGAATGTGCTGCTATCAATGCTATCAATCGACGGTTGTCGTAAAAACGCTATTCTTTTGGCGATGACATTTTCGTTCGCGAGTCACAAATTTGAGAGCCGTAATCAATAAAAAACTAAATTGAAATACGTTAGGAAAATTAATTTTTATAAAATCATTTATTAAAATCAACAAGTAATTAATAAACGCATACTAATTTTATTTAAATTAATTGTAATTCAACAATAAATTTGTATACGTTTCTACAACCAGAAGCAATTCTAAATTTATTGTAAATTTTAAGATTGAAATTAATTCTGATAGTTTTCTTGGTAAATAAATTTCAAATACGAGCAAAAATTCAATTTAGTTTATCTGGCATACAAACTGACAGCTTCTTGGCAAAACATAACAATAAACCTAAGTTACGATTGCTAAGTTAACCGAAAAATTCGCCATAACTCTGATTTTTTCACTTGGAACGTGGCAACACTCTTTGTCGATCAACACGACAATCATAAGAAGGGTGATAGGCTTTATGACTCATACGGAGATAACGTAAATACTACATGCTGTGTGATCGAAAATTCTTACACAAATAAGTTAATCGCTTAGAGTAACCCGGTTAGTTAAAACTTGCCATTAATCGATTACATTAAATTAACCGCTTAAATCCAACCCAGTTATAAACGTTTTAATAACGAAATATTAAAAAGGAAAATTCTTAAAAATTCTTATCTCTCATGCGTACACATGATATAAAAATTCTCCGATGCATATTACTGCAAATTAAAATTTTCTAATCTAACTTCTCAACCACCAAAAAATGGTCAACATCTTTTAATTAAATTTTCAATACAAAATGAAAATAAAAATTTACAAAAAAAAAATTCTTAAATTATTTAGTTTAATAAAATCGAAAAGTTTTGTTACACACACATTAAGTATATTAAAAATGTGAATATACATATATCCCATGTACATTTATGCAAATTTATATTTTAAAACCATAAAATAAATTAAATTAGTGTACAAATTAAATATTTGCTTTTTGTTGTCTAGAATTCATTTAATTTTACTTGATGTCTTTGTGTTTTCAGAAATTTCACAATAAACACACAACGGAAATGAATTTTTGTTTTGGTTCTGCTAGTCGCGTAGCACTTTTTAATTAATGTTTTCAAATTTCTGTTCTTAGTACCATTATGTATTATGTTTCTATATATGACTCATAGGCCAATATTTTACAAAGTATTAAGTTAAATTAATTTGACCTTGAAATGATATTTTTTTTTTTTATAAAAGAATCGAAGAAATTGTCGCGAATTTTTTGATTTATTAATTTCTTCTTTATATGGCACAATATCACAACGAATTAGGTTGAGAATGAAAGTTAATATTTTATAAAGAGGTAGTCAATATACAGTGACCAAGTACTATGTTGGAACACCTTTTCGGGAATAGTCTTTTGGAATCATCGAGCTAAATTTTTTTTATTGTGAACTACCACACGTTTTCACTAAGTAGGACTAGAAAGTTTATTAATTTCATGTTTCTCTTCACATTTAGAGCTTCCAATACGGTGATCTAACTGTGTACTGCACGTTTGACTATTTCGTCTGTACTTTTATTTTTGCTTGACTATTTTTTATTTATTATGGGTCTATTTTTTTATTCAACCTGAGTAAGCACGCTTACTCTGGGTAGTGTACACCGAGCAAAAGTTGTACTGGGTAAAATTATCCGGTGTGCATAGAGTACAAAATTGTTTTTTATTTTGCACACTCTTCGTACACTGACATTCATTTCAGAGTAAAATTTGAAGAACCGAGTATGCACTGTGTAAGCACAGTTCACAAATAAAAACGCTGTGTGCATAATAAAATTACCCAGGTTGAATAAAAAATAACGAAGTATTTTTTGACAGTGCACTGCCTGCTCGGGATGAATTAAAAAATAGGCCCTATGTTAAAATTAAAAAAATATTTAATACTCAACTTTTATGATAACGGTTGTCTATTCAACTGAAAAACCAAAAATCACACTTTTTAGAAAAAAAAAATCAAATAAAATTCTTTGGCCTGCTAACTTATTCCACAGCTTGCCATATGTGACCAGGCAGCTGTGCCAATTGACATTTCAGCCTAAAGACCTCCCCAAAAACCATCTCTTTCTGATGGAATTTACTTATAATTTGTCGTTCTTTATAAACACTTTGACAGTTGTTAAAAGGCGTCCAAAAGTTCGACATGCCCTTCAAATAAATATTTGTGTTAAAGAAATCTCTACGTCGATGCTAAACATTAGTTTGCTAATAAGTTAAATAAACAGAAGTCTAACTAAACATTATACAGTTATTTATTATTTATTTTAGTTTTTTAGAATGCACGTGACCGCATAATTATCTCCACTTCATTGCACTTACTTAATTAAAATATATAAAATTTCCATGTGTATCTGTTTACATCATCTCTAGGTTTTTAACATACACGTAACATTCACGTAAATATTATTGAATACTAAGAAGAGATGACTCGTGAAAGCAACTCGTCTTAATATTAGAAGTAAAAAGTTTTATTAAAGTTTATTAGAATTTTTTGTTAAATAATTTTATAAGTGCTGTGTGATTAAAATTATCCTCCTTATAAATGCTTGAGTTATTATTACAGCACTTAAATCGGTCAAATCAATTAAAGTTTTATTGTATATATAATTTTTTTATTGATTAATTATGTCTTACCTGAAATCTAGAAAGAAGAAAAAGAGACGTCCACGTAATTTGTCGCCCGCATCTTTTTGATATAAAGATTTCTCAAGTCGCCAACAAATTTTGATGTGCATACGCCGGAAATATAAAAATTATGTAACAATTTCCCGTGTATGTCATGTCTCGTCGTTACGCGGTAATATAAAATTATGCCTACATACTCTCGTATATGTATGTATATTGATAATGACCCCAATAAAAGTACATTCATACCCAAAACTTTAATTCAATCTTATTTATGGTTATTACTGCTTTTAATAACGATAATTACAAGATTTTTGTATTTATACGGATTGTATGGCCCAGCTGGAATTTATGTAATCACAAACTTTTTGCATCGCCTTTTATGTAAACAGTTTTCAATACGATAATAATTTTATTGTCTTCTCGTGTACTCGGTGATATCGTTTCATTGTCTATGCGAGTTGCAATAAATATGTTAGATACTATTATTTGACAAACTATTTATGATCTTAAATGATAAGAAAGCTAATAATAATTTTGAGTATACGCGTATCGTATATACGCAAATTTTTTTGTTGTAGCCAAATTACAAAAATGACTCGCAATAATAAATGGAATTTTATGGTTAATTCAAATATTACGGCTTGTTAAAAATTCGTTTGGCCAATTATAATAATTTCTATATTTGGGAGAGGTATAGCCCCAAGGAATATTGAAAATGATTGGTATTCTCTTAATTTATATAATATATGAGTACATTGCAATTTTATTCTTATTTTATTGACCTTCCAAAACCCGAAAAATAAATTGTTCTCGTTATAACCTTTTATGTAATAAAACCTTTTAACGATTTCCCTTTGGCGATTTTGTGCTAAATCAAGCAGAAATGACAGTTCCATATAAAGAAAGCTTAATAATTTTTTTTAATTTGATAATAATTGTGCCTCAAATTTTAAATACAATCTTAACCCTAGCACGGAACCTCAATATCGAATCGTACATATAATAGCTTAAATATAATTGTGTTTGTAATTCGTAATGTTTACAGAATCTCTTATTGGAACTCAATTCCCCACAATCATGAAAACCCAAATAACTTCAATAATTTTTCAACCAAACTTCAATTTTTATTGACTTTAACGTTCCAGTTTAATTATTCAGTCATCATTTAAAAAGTGTGGCGTTTTATCACCAGCTTACTGGTACTGGCATTTAATTTTTAACGAAATATTTATAATGTAAAATAAGTTCAAGCGACTGTCAGACATTTGTTGATTATTCTAGTAATTCCCCGGGAACGAAGAATAGGGGAAAGAATTTGTATGTAATTTTTATTTAATAACAAATTCTTTCGAAACAAATTTTTGATCTTAGATCAAAAAAATGATTGGCAATACAATAAATTTGATCGAAATGTCATTGAAATACATCGCATTGCCATTGTCATTTTTTTGATCTAAGATCAAAATTTTGTTTCGAAAGAATTTGCTATAAACATTTTATTTTTGGCATACTGCGGTAGAAAGTTAGTGTTAATTTTTTTAAACACAAAATTAAATGGGGAATAATTTTCCCTGCCTATTTAGGTATGGAAAAATTATTCCCAATTTATAAATATGTTTATCAAACTTTTCTCCTCAGTAGGCCAGGAAAGAAATATTTGAACAGAAATTACTTATAAATTGTATCCCCCGTTCCCGGGGAATTACCAGCCACAGGTACAGTATTAATGGCCCACTGCAATGTGCTTGTGGATTTGACTAAGACGGTCGTGTTATCCTCAAGCGTTGCTTAGTGTGTCTCCTCTAGGATCCGGAGTATGTAGAACATATAGAGTTGGTTCCATAACGCTACCTTATTCCTGCTACTATTTTCCTTATTTGGTGTGGATACGACTGGTTTGGTAAGTCTCTTTGTAATTTATATTCCAAGTCTTTATGCCATACTCTGTCAAGGCCTTGTGCTACAGCCAGGAATATATTTGAACATACTTTCTTATTTTGAAGTTCATCTTCAATTATGTTTATAATTCAACGTTCTAATTTTGAATGGTTTTCTCTGAAGCCAAAATGATATGGAGGAATACATTTTTTTCTTATAATATTGGTTAGAGCCTCTTAGGAGGTAGGAGTCTACGTAGTCCTTTCTCAGGAAGAGATTTTATTATTTGTCCTGTAATTAAGTCATATCCTGGAAACTTTCTTGCATTTAGGATAAGTTTGATTTCCACTTTTAATTCTGGTCGTGTGACAGAAGAAATATTGCAGTTATTCATTTTATTTACTGGTGCTGTGTTTTCCTCTGCTGTTTGTCTAGATAAAGGCTGAAACGTGTTCGCTAGGTTGGTTGCAAACAACGAAACTTTTTGTTTTGTAGTCCATGTTCCATTTTTAACTGGTGGAATTTGAAGTTTAAGTTGTTTTAAACTATTTGTCTGTGGAAAGCACAGGGAATACTCGGTATTTTTTAGCGGCTTTAGTTCATGGGATAAACAATTTAGAATTGTTTTATATTTTGGCGCTCGACTACTTTGCCAAGTCTTTCTTGCTTTTCGTTTTGTTGCAACCAGCTCCCTAACTTCCAGAGGATAAATATCATTTCGGCGTATTTCCTTTGAATTTGACGGGGTACTACTCACGCCTCTTCTTGTATGCTTCTGAATGAATGGTGTGGTAACAGCTGTATCCAAATATTTTAAGATTTGAGGTTGAAGTAAAATGGCATTTGGATACTAGAGCCATGTTAGATAAATTTCTAACACTGATATATGTTGCATTAGCCCATTTGCTTTCTAGGTTACTGTTATTTATGTTTTATTTGTATAATTTAATACTCGTAGAACATGGATTTTATTTCATTTGGAGAGTCTTGCTTATATATCCTGTTGACTAGAGCTTCAAGGCATTTCTCTTGAGCTAGAGTTGCCATGCTTTTTAGTATCTTTTGGGCTACGTATTGTTTTGGTTCGCCCGTGCGGGATGTGGCTTCTTTCAATTAACACATTTTGCAGCAATTTCTTTACTAACCGGGCATACTTTGGCTGTGATGTTTTTCGGCACATTTCACGCATTTAGTCTCTCTTGATATTAATCGTATCTTCCACTTTTTCTTTATAACTAAAAGTGAACATAAATTGTAGACGCCCCCTTTTGTTTATTTTAAATTCTTGTTTAGTTTCGATTTTTTCGTTTTTAAACATTACATCATTTTCTATTTGATGCCCATTAGCTTGAGATGCTCAATAATTCGCTTCTTGCGCATATCGGGTGAGGACCTATAGTCAATACCTTTATTGCAGATCGTTATCCTGATAGGCTCTCAAAATTAAGCTTTATAGCCAAACCATAGGTTTTAGAGTATGCAAAAATAATTTTGCCATTGTTAAAAGAATCGGAGTGAAGTTTATGCCAAAATAACAAAATATACACTGTGTCCTATAAGTACTTAGAATTGAAAAAACACTCAAATATTGAACTTTCATAATAATATGTGAAATTTTTTAATAAACACAAATATTTTTACACTATACGTGGCAAACATTTAATGTTTGTAGAATGTTTTGAGTGAATTTTTACAACATGGTGTGTTTGCACAGCGATGATCGAAGTTGTTCTGAAGTGCCCTTGGGATTGCAAAGAGATGATCGAAGTGGTGCTGAACCTGAATTGTAATCGATGTAAGAAACCAATCTTATTTATCCACATGCTCGGAAATCTCTGAGATTTTTGTTATTCGAGACAAAATGTCATTGGGTGAAATATGAAAATACTTAAACATTTGAAATTATTTATCTCGGCCTCTATGGATTGCCCAGATACGTTCGAAGTGGTTCTGAACTAGTAATTGATGTAAGAAATCAATTTTATTTATTCACATGCTCGGAAAATTCTGAGATTTTTATTATTCGAGACAGAACATAATTGAGTGTAATATAGAGTTAAATAATCTCAAATGTTTAAGAATTTTCATATTTCACTTAATGACATTCTGTCTCGAATAACAAAAAAATCTCAGAGATTTCCGAGCATGTGAATGAACCAGATTGGTTTCTTACATCAATTGCTAGTTCATAACAACTTCGAACGTATCTGGGCAATCCTTCGTAGGGGCCGTGATAAATAATCTCAAATGTTTAAGAATTTTCATATTACACTCAATTATGTTCTGTCCCGAATAACAAAAAAATCAGAAATTTCCGAGCATGTGGGTAAACAAGATTGGTTTCTTACATCAACTTCTAGTTCAGAACCACTTCGAACGTATCTGGGCAATCCGTAGGGGCCGAGATAATTAATTTCAAATGTTTAAGAATTTTCATATTACACTCAAATATGTTCTGTCTCGAATAACAAAAATCTCAGAGGTTTCCGAGGATGTGAATAAATAAAATTGATTTCTTACATCAATTACTAGTTCAGAAGCACTTTCATTGTCTCTGGGCAATCCTTAGGGGCCGAGATAAATAATTTCAAATGTTTAAGAATTTTCATATTTCACTCAATGACATTCTGTCTCGAATAACAAAAATGTCAGAGATTTCCGAGCATGTGGATAAATCAGATAGGTTTCTTATATAATTACTATTCAGGTTCAGAACCACTTCGATCTCTCTGTGCAATACATAGGGGCAGTTCAGAACAACTTCGATCATCACTGTGCAAACACACCATGTTGTAAAAAATTTCTTTTTTTTTAAAATTCACTCAAACCTTTTCACAAAAATTAAATATTTGCCACGTATAGTGTAAAAATATTTGTGTTTATTAAACATTTTCAGATATTGTTATGAAAGTTCAATATTTGAGTGTTTTTTCAATTCTAAGTACTTATAGGTCACAGTGTATATTTTGTTATTTTGGCATAAACTTCACTCCGATGTTAAGAGATACGAGTTTGTATTTGGCTACCTTAACTGATTTCATAATCGTATAGTAGAATAATTTGATATTCACATGACGATAAATTATGGAGGTGATTTCACTTTTGGTTTAGCCGGTTGCTATTCTAGATGTATTTGTTTCTTGATCAGTAACTGGGTTCTAGAAAAAATTTGATGATAAAGTTTCTACCATTTCTGGTGAGTGTTGAGCTTTCCTGTTTTGATTGGTGTCGTCCCAAGTGTTGCATGTGTTTGAACTGTTATTTTAAGTTCTTCGTCTTTCTATAAAGTACTTTTCTCCGTTGTTTACGGAATTCAGCATTTTACCTCTCGTACTGAAACATATTTGAAGTTGAAGATCTTGGTGATCTTGATTCATCCAAATGGGTTAAGCAATGATGGTCCACCACAGAATCCATTGGGACAGCCTCTGATGAGCGTCGATTTGGCAGCATCTCTGCTACTGTACCACTTGGTGTATTACATTCCGTATTTACTTATTGCTTGTTTTTGACAAGTTATACCACTGGCATTTGGTCCCTGGCAGTACTTTGCTACTGCTTTATTAATTCGGCTCCCCGTGGAGCCTAGGAAGAGACTATCTATAGGTACTACCTAGATGTGCGCAGAGGCAGCGAAGTCCTCTCTGGGTATCCTAGGCTGAGTTTCATTTACTAAAAAAATCAATCCCAATTTAATTATTTATCATCTCAGCTTTTGTCAATATTAGATATGGTGCGTATTTTAAAGGTAAAGTGTTGATCTGGAATGACTTTTGTGCATACATTTAGGCGAATAAAATCAATGTGTGGTGAGATTGTATAATGAGCGTATATAATTGTCAATCTAAAGTCCTTAATTTACAATCCCCTGCGCACCCTCCATACTTAATTTATAAATATTATATAATTAATCTACCGTATCGAAACTAAAATTCTTAACTTGATTTTTAACCGATTTGCATTATACATGGTCACGTCAGTGGATGAAAGCGATCCTTATATTTTTTGTCCGAAATCTTGTGGACTTTCCTATACCGAATTAGCAAATTTTTATTAGTTGGATATTTAATCTAAAATGATTTTTTTATATTCTGTGGCTATATTTGACTTAGAACAATCTTTAAGATGTAAAGCCTGAAACTATATAGATTATTTAATAAGTTTTAGGGTAATTTTTGGAATAACGATAACATGATATTAAGGAACCGCTTCAATAACCATGTTGATACCATACCAACTGCCATTTTATTCGGAAAGGCAGTCATAATAGCCAACTTTTATCCAAGTGAGATTAAAATTTAAAACAATAAAACCGTTCGCATGTAACATAGACACATTAAAAACACTTCTTCATAATTTTTTTCTGATCACCATCGATAATTTAACCTGAGACCTCGTATAACAAAACAATCGGTGAACAACTCCAATATTGACATTTGGAGATATTCGCAAAGAATCTGGGGAATTACAGTGAGACAGCAACATCATCCTTCAAGTATGTCTGTTCATGTCATTCTATATGTGGCACTATTTTCAAATACGCAAGCGACACGCTTGTATTTGTCCGGCATCGCGAAATGTTAAAAACTGCGACACATATGTTATCTGCTACCACCAATATAACGATTTGGTCTACTGACTTATTTTTAAGAAGGTAGCATTGAGGATGAGCTTTTATTCTATATATCCATAACACATAACATTAAAGAGGAAACAATTAAAAACTGGATGAGGCCATTATATTGGTCGAATAGTGCTTCAACTGCCAACGCCTCTAAAAGATGTGAATCCATTTTAATCAACATCTGAACAAATTAGAAACCACGCACAGGTAAAGTTCGCTGCAGTTCAGGCTGTATCTGTAGATTGTTACAGGATGGCTACTGCTATCCCGCAGATTTCACTAAGCGCATGCAGAGGCTTCCACGGTGATCTTTTGTCGGCTACAACTCAGGGAGTTTGAGGCTTGCATGGCTCATGGCCTACACCGTGTCTAATACAGAGAGCTAAAAATAAAAATAAACGCAAATAATAAAAAATATACCCGAGTTCCGCCGGAATTCGTCGGATAACTCATTCGAAATAAATTAAAAATTAAAAAAAAACAAAGCGAAACACATATACTCAAAATGGAGGAACGAGAAATCAAGAAAAAACTATGACAAACCGGAATTCGAAGACCGCAAGGAAAAAATTGAAACGGGACCACTGTGTACTCCGGGCTTGCGCACGACCAGCGCACGTCGGTGCGAGATTACAAAAATGTTGGAAAATAAGGGATTTAAAATATTTTAAATTGATAAACAAAAATAAAAAAATAAAAAATAAAAAAAAGTCGTACCTGACCTTCATGAAGGTCACCCAGTAAGGTGTTGGCGGCAGCGTCCTTGTCCACTAAAATGGGTTGCGGTGTCTCACCGAAAAAATCATGGATAACCGGTCGGCTACCCGTTGTTGCGGGGCTACTGATACCAATAAAAGGGGTTGCAGCCTTGAGGTGCTGTCCTTATATGCTGTTTGTTACGGGGTCCCTTGTTGACTACCCCGTTGCCGGATTGTTCCGCCGGTGAACTCCAATAACCATACGGCTGGCCTCAACTGGCCGCCGGCTCCGTTGTAAACGATGCGGCTTCCACTAGCCTCCCGTGTTGATGGGCGTTGGTTCGCTTAAAATTGTCGCGTTGTGAAACGGTAACAATTTGTAAAAACGATAAAAATTTGTTAAATCACAACACCGTTGACTGATCTGTTAGGCGTTGTCTCACAAAAACGAAAAAAAAATATTGCAGTGGCTTCTTTTTGCGTACCTTGGCGGTACACCCTTTACCGCTAAAATTCGTCATGCCACCCGAAAATAAATAGTTCGTGGTACCCGTGGAAAGTAATGCAATGAAGAAACCGTTGCAGATTTGGGCACTTTACAAATTTTCCGTTTATTTGTGGTCTTTATGCCCTCATGAACCTCGATATTCACAAACAAGATGAAATAATGAGCGATATTCAAATTTGGATACCCAATGCTCAATAAAAAAAATCAACGCACAACACTTTGTCTACCAACCAAAATCAAATCACCACTTGAATTTATATTTATATTAAAACTCGGAAATAAAAGATTTATTAGTTTTATATTTATAATTATAATTAAACTTTATATTCTTAAAATACATTTAATTCACAGATGTCTTTCCCAATTTACGTTTTAATTTTAATGGCTTTATGCAAAACCCAGTCTGGCATTGCTCGCAAAAAAAAAGATAAAAATCGACCGTCTTCACAAAAACTAGACTTGGTTGTACTCCATTTTTAAACTTAACTTTTTTTCAACTTTCACAAAAAAAACTGGCCGGTCTAACAACCAATACTCAACTTATCGTATCAATAATCTAGACGAGACTCGCCGTTTGGTTCTCAAATATACTAAAGGAAAATGCAGGCACCGCAAATAAATTAGTAAATCATCTGTGGCTAATATTTCTGTTTCACAACAACCTACCAATTCAAAACTACCTGTCGATCAAATATGATTTTAGATTTTAAGCGTGGTTTTGCAATTACAAGACTCGATCATAATAGCTTCTGAACAATGTGATTTCTGCTACACAAATGAACAAATACACCAACGCTTTCGTATTCTATCACTTAAGTATGTCATGGCACGCTGAAATTGCCGAACGATAGATTTATGAATATTTCGAAATCGTAATTGTGAAATGATCGTCGTCATATGGGAACAAAGTACGTTTTGAATATTGAAGGTTTTAAGTATTATTGGTTATAAATATTTTTTCTTCTTAACTTAACGTAATTTACGTACATGTCGTGTCGTTTGCATTCCATATTGAAGTAGCTCTCAAAATATTTGGTCATAATATTCTACGGTTTTGCAAACCACTCAAGCTCCATTCATGAACTTGTGAAAAAAAACTGATTCTTTTAGAGTCGAACCGACTATGTCTTCGGGATGAACCGCTGGCTTGTGAACAGTTTGAATTAGCAGTGCTTTTAAGGTTTTTTCGGGCGATCAATGTATCTGGAACTGGAAGTCTGCGAAAACGATCTGCATTTCCTACATTTTCACAGTACGGTAAATGATGTTAAAATTTTAGGCAGTAAGGAATGTACTCCATTGAACAATTCTTGGGGAAATGATTTGTGAAGGGGTGTCGGTGGTTAAACGACCATGAGTCGAATTCTCAACCGTATAAGAAATCATGAAACTTCTTGATCCCACTATAACTGCACGGTCCCTGCGATCACCTTGGCTGAATATAAAAGTTTATTAAACCTAGAAATGGCTGTTTCTGACTCATCCATTGGCGGTGGAGAACTTCGAATAGTATAGACTTTCTCTTACATCAGCTGAAGACCATCAGAATCAATTCTGTAGCCGATAAAATCAATAGATAAACCACCAGATTAACATTTATCTTTCTTAGTCGCTCCAAATTCTCACGCAGTCGTCAGGCTTTGGGACAGGTACGATAAGTGTAGTCCAGTCGCTGTATGGGCCCTCTCTAATATTCCCTGGCGGACTAATTTATTCAATTCTACCATTACCATTCCTTGCATAGCGATGGAAATTTTTCGTGCTGGTAAACTGTCGGATCTACTTGAAGAACTATAAGATATCCACTTTAAATGATGCTCAAATGAAAACCGGTGTTTGCTTTTTTTTCAACAAATTAGCAAAACTGACGTTCGTGATTGCGTGGAGTGCTTGAATAGATATTCCCAAAAGCTCGAACAAACCCCCCGATCATTTTTGCACTTGGGCGACTGTAATCTGTGTTGCTTGCGTATTATTTGTCACTTGTAGTAAGTCAGCAATGGCTTGCTAATTCTTCTCATCAGCTTAGTAGTTAAATATTGCGCAACCCGCAAACCAAATATAGTCTCGCAGCATTCAGTCCACGCTTTTCTTGTTACAGTTCTCCCAAAATTTACAAATCCAATACTTTTGAATGCTGAATGCATTCCGTGTGCAATGAGATAACATTATTGCTAACATAAAATGTTTGCTAAATGGAGGCACTTGAAATGTAATCAGTTTAATTTATCACATGAAAAATAAGCAATATTGAATACTATATAGCGTTGCATGCAATCCACCTTGGACTAGAAATAGCTTTCATGATCATAAATAAGATAAAAGTTGTAGAATTTTTAAATGTTTAACCTTATAGAACATTAAAATGAAATTTAAACGCAACGTCGAGAAAAAAGTTATTCGCTATATAAAACAAATTTTTATACACCTGACTACATATAATTTAACCCGTTTCTACCCAGGAGTGAGAAATATAGTACCAACAGAATTTCAAGATCAGTCCAAAGTCTCTTGTTTTATATTCGAGCAAGTAGCTTTGTTGTATATTTACGAGTTGTATATTTTTTGTTGTATATTGTCGAGACTTTCTTATTGTGACATTGAATGCAACGAGATTATCGAGTTTTTGACCTAACCTAATGAACTAAAACTATTATGACCTAACAAACATACAAGATATTTTTTCGTCAAATTTATCGTTATTTCTGTACATAGTCTCCCTATCAGTTTACGTTATCGTAGCGATTCTCCTATCTCTTCAACTCGTGCAAATAGTACTCGGCGTCTTTACAAAATAGGTGTTTACGAAGGTGATGATGGCCTCCTCATTCGATGAAAATCTTTGTCCTTCGAGTGCAACTTTTAGATTAGGAAACACAAAAAAGTCGCTTGGGGCTATAAATCTGGTGAGTAAGGAGGGTGGTCAAGCAGTTCAAACCGGAATTCGTGTGAGATGGCGCATTGGCTTGGTGGACCAAGATTTTTTTAATGTGGCCGTTTTTCCGCAATTTCTACCTTTAGCTTTTCAAGTAATGATGCACAGCATGCTCCTGTAATGGTTTTGCCTTTTCGAAGATAATCGATTAAGATAACTCCATGACTGTCCCAGAAAACAATCACCATCACTATCCCAAAATATTTTAAACAAAAATTGTATGTTTATGCATATGATTTTAGTGTGGTTTGAACAAGATCGCTCATTACAAACATGACATTTTGTTCTGGGCATAAATAACATCTTGTTCACTTTTTCACCCATTGATTCTTGTCTAATTGGTATTTCTTTATACCTTATTAGGTTGGTTGTCTGTCATTAATTTTTTTTGTTTAACGTTCGAGGTTCGGAGATTCGCTCCAACCTCCAACACGTTAGCCTGTACCAGTTGCATAGCCAAATCGTTTAAAAACGATTTTCTTTCGGATGATTTCTTAGTTTTATGTAATTGTGGGTTGGCGCTTTTATACAAAACGTAGGTCGCAATACCAGCGAGGTCTATAAAGTTAAAAAATAGCACCATCCGCCATCGGTGATATTTCCGTTTGCATTTATTTCCGTTCTCATCAGTTTATCGAGAATATTTACCCCTGTTAGGTTGTTATTAAAACAAAATCTTGAAGATTGTAGTTCTCGTTTTTTATTTCCGCCTTACTAGTAAACTCTTTGGGAAGATCAGATTTATTTTGTCTAGTTGCTCGAAGTACCGTAATTTTTTCTGCAAAAGTTGCTTAGCTAAAGTACAACTAATGAAGAAGTGTCCATTGCAATTGTTCTTCCCTTGAAGTTGAATATCCAGAATATTTTAGTTTCATATTTCCCAGGTTTAGATGGTATATGTACAGTCGGAAAAAACGTCTTCCTCGAGTTAGAACCGATTGTTCATCAATGGTTAAATTTGATGGTGGTTTATAAGGTTCTCGAATGTTTGTACTATGTTCTGTTGTTCCATACATCTCGGAATGCTGTAAAAGTATCGCGTCCAACCGGAGGACTTACGCTCCACTTTCGGGTATTTTTTTTTATTTTGAGCGTAATACCATACACCAGTATCTGATCTTTCATCTTCAACAATTCCAGCTTCAACATGTTCTTGTTCATTTCATCGATCGTCAGCAACAACTTCAAAATTTTCATCGTCATCAAAATTTATCGACTCAATATGCCTGTTGAGTTACCTATTTTTACTACTAAGCACCTTTAATTATAAACAAAAACTAAACCAGAAATATCGCTCAACGAGCGTTCGAAATATCGGCAACGGGAAAATAATACAAAAACAAAATGTTACGGTAAAAGCCTGAAATTGGTAAATGTCTGAAAAAAATTGGGAAAAAACTGTTTTATTGCTCCAAAATCTATGAAATGAGAGCCCTATATTCCCGAAATGATTCATTTTTCACCCAACAGACTACTTTTTATGGCAATAGTGCAGAGTTATTTGAATTGGTAGCCGCAAATGGCCTTGTACTAGCTAAAACGGGCTTGCCGCGGTTAGTTGCGCCAACCCTGTCGATTAGCCCTCTAAGAGGCAATAAATGAAATTACAGGGATGTATGGGGAAGATCAGCAAACATTTCGTTAACATCGGACCTCTGTAAAACCAGTTTTCGTGTAAAGGAATTTAAAAAATATTAATTTCGGGTTTTGCCGATTTCGGCCCATAACTGTAACATATAACATACTTTTTTTTTAAATGAATAACAAAGCAGCTTCTCTCTCAGTCTCAGTTACTAATAAGCAGACCAAATGCAGATGACATCACAGACATAAACCATACGTTCGTAAACATAAAATGTAATTTTTTTTTTGACTTATATAGAAAATTGTACATGGAAATAACTTGAGGTCATTTTTATACCAGAGGCATGCCGTATTCTTGAGATCGGTGGAGATTTCCCCAATCGGAATACAATTTGCTTTGAAATTCTGTATATTATTCAAATTTTTTGCCGGCTATTTTAACCATTTTTTCAAATTTGTTTTCAAGGTTACTAATATTTGTCTCCCTACCAACGAAATAATTTTGAATCAATTTGCCCAGCCGGGATTTTTCCCTTAGTAGGGCAAAAAATTATGTTTCTTAATTTAAAAAAAGAAAAGAAATTTAAAAAAATGATTAAAGCAGCCGGCGAAAAATTCGAATATGCGTGGATTCCACAGTGAAATATTTTTTTTTAGTAGCAAATACTGGGAAACCGAAAAGACAACAACTTTTGTTTGTTTCTTGTTATACATAGTAATATTTAGGGTGTACTACGAAATCCCGGTTTTCTGTTCTTCTAGTTCTAGTTGCACAAAATAATTAATAAAATTTTGTAATTGCAAGATTTGGTACTTGCAACATTTTGTAGTTGCAAAATTAATAAACAAAGCAATATTTTATTAATGAAACATTTTGAAGTGCAATAATTGGAGAGTCTGACTTCTTTGATAACTCTCACGGGCACTTAGCCTGCCATCAAAATTCCATCCCTATTAAAAAATCATTTAAGAGTCCCATTTTTCCCACATGCCAAATTTTAAAAACTCAAAGCGGGATTTCCTAAAAATCGGTTATTTTTTTATACAAAACCGCGATTTAAAAAAACCGGGATTTCGTTACACATCCCAAAATTTATAGTCAATATAGTGACAGATTGGGAGCAATATAACCTAAAAAAATTTGAAAATAAATAATTTTAACGAAACAAAAAATTTTCAAAATTTTATTTTTTTTGTGTAGTACGTAGCGCGGTAGATATTGTCGAAGTGTGCGAGAAATATTTCTCATCGCATACTATTTTTTGAAAATGTGTTAAAACTCAATACTTTTTATGGCAAGATGTTCGCCACTTACTCTATTATGCGTAGATTCCACAGCGAAACAATTTTTTTTCAGTAAAAAATACTGGGAAACCGAAAAAAGGAGAGTATACATAATAAAATTACGTTAGTTTTACTGAAAAAAATTGTTTCACTGTGGAATTCACGAATAATATAGAAAATTTCAAAGCAAACCCCAGTACACAGAAATATGCTTGCTTTTTTTCTTTCAGAATATCGCAATTACCAAATTTAAAAATAATTTGGGTTCGTTTTTCATTGTATTGTGTGGATAAGCTATTAGTTGAGCTTATTATATATACAATGGGCAAGTTAAATAACAAGAAACGCAATTTTTAAATCGACTGGGGTCAATTTAACCGTAATACACAGAGAGCAGGTTAAACAAATCCGTTCGACGAGATTTTCATTTCTTTGGAGTATTGGCAACTTAAACTAACTATGTACTACAAAAAAAACCTCATATTCGGTGGTTTCCTTGATATGCTATACCTATATCTTGATAAAAAAAAACTCTACCTCACCTGTCATGATTTACAACCAATATAATTTTACAATACTATAAAAATTATTTAAATTGCACAAAATATAGATAAGATAGATAATTTCGGTAACGACGACTGTAGTCACAATTTTCTGTACTTGAAAATTTATTTTATTATTTACTTAACTCACAAAAATAATTCTACCAGTATCTATCAACTGAAATCTAAATTAGATTTCTGTAAATTTTAATTTGATAATACATAGTATAAAATCTATAAACCACAAACACCTTATACTTTTATTGTTGTTTGACTAATTATAGTGGTTTTTTGCCTAACTGAACATCTAACAACACAAAAGGTATAAACATAGGTTGGGATTAAGCAGATTGATATGGAAAACAAAATCATAAAATTTGTATAAAAGTACTTAGGCGACCGCAAACATAATTCTAAATTTTGGTTGAACACTTGAAGTGTTTTGATTACACACATACACGTACATATATGTTTTTATATTTGGTTTGATAATCTAACACGTTCTTATGTGTGCGCCACACACGATATAGAGGTATGGTATAAGATAAGTGGTTTGGTGGCGTCTATATTTTTTTAATTCCATCGGGATACGATAAAGACGTCATTTTCGAAGTATTAAATACAAATAAATTTCCAACATCTCGGCATAATCAAAAAAAAAAACAAAAACATTGAACAAATGAATCTTAATAGATTATAGATAAGCCAGTTTATTGTTTTTATTTTATATCGGGCAGGCTCCGTTAGCAAAAATGTAACCCAAAATAATTAAGGAACTTCATAATCGACGAAAATGTAATATAGAAAATCATAAAAAAAATATTAACCCAAAGAAATATCACATAAATATAAATATTTTCGAAACGAAATGAAAAATACCAACCTCCTTAAAATCTATATAATAAATATCTATCTGTACCTAAGGATAAAGTTAAAAATATCTTCACAAAAACGGAAACTTTGATTTTTTTATGTATATAAATTATTATATCGTTCAGCTGTATACAATTCGTTCCTAGTTATTGCTCTCATTAATCCTAATTTAGATTGGTAATAGCTATGTGCTATCCGCGCAATTTTATCTATGCGTCACAAAAGATATAAAATAAAAATTTATGACTAGTTTATCAATTATTGCGTATATAAGTTGGTGGCACGTTTACTCTTTACGCCATCATAGTACACGAAATATAAATTAACAAAAATATATCCAGACTAAATTGTGTGTGCCATATGAATATCAAACGGAAAACGTTTTAACCCGAAAATTATTTTTTGTCTAAGTAGTTTTCTATACAAATATAGGGTGTCCCAATAAGACCGCCTATTCTAAATTTCAACGTCACTAAAACTTCGAGGTCCATTTCAGGAATTTGTGGGGCCAGCAGAAGTTGTTTATCGTCTAACGGTAACGAGCATATTCAAATCGCTGTATTACCGACACAAAACAAATGGCGCTAAATTCTAAATAGGCGGTCGTAATGGGACACCCTATACATAAACTTGTAAGCTCTAAGTACACAATATAAATATTGGTTTCGTTTATCGATTTTGGGCAATAACAAAAAATAAATACAAGAAAATATTGAATGAAAATAATATTTGTGGGTGTATTGTACGTATGTATGTATGCATAGTGCTTTTTACACTTCATGCTATATAGTATAACATAGGAAAAAATCAAAAGACGAAAAAAAGCTTCGCACAAAAAAAAAAGTTGAAAGAAAATATCGAAAATTTATTATTTTGTTGTTTGGTTTCTCGTTATAGAAAATAAACGAACGATGAAATTTATTTTTTTGAAGCTTTTAAAGTTTGGATAGAAAAAATATGTTTTTTTATTTTTTAGAGCGTTTTTTTCTGCTAGTTTTGAGTATATATTAATGTAATATGTATACAAATCTGTTGCATTTTCTCTATATACGTTTTCCTATTTTGTGTGTGTGTTTCCCGGAACGCTGCACCGGAAAATAACGGGGAAATAAAAAATTATCAAATTTGTTTTTTATTTTTTGGTAACAAGCTCGATTTATATTATAATGCAAGGGAATTTAGCGAACGAATTGGTTTTGTGTAATTGATTGATTGATTGATTGATTGGACTGTAGAACCAAGTACTTGACAGGTGGTCCCGGATAACGCCGGGCCTATTCCTACAGCCTGTTTACACATAACAATAGGAGGGATAGGAAAGGTATTTTTTTTTTTTTTTTTTTTTTTTGGGACGGAACGACCCGGTTTCAGACACCTAGCGATCGTACGGCACAACACAATTTTATTTTTTTATTTTTATTTTATTTTATTTCATTACCAGCTTAATCATTATAAATAAAATACATTGTGTGTAAAACATTATTAAAACTAACAAGATTAAGAAGGTAAGATAAGAGAACCATTGGATCAAATAGATCACGTGACTGGTCCCCTGATTCTAAGCCACAAAAAATATTTGAATTCTATTTACAAAATTAAAATCAATTTAAAGTCAAATTATTTTACAGTTAAAATTGAGAGAAACAAAAATTATATAATAAAATTATAACTACATCTTAATTACTACACATGAATATATTAAAACCTCTTAAACTACACCATTTAATTTTAACATATATAATTTTAAAACCAATAAAAACAAAAACAATAATATTTTAAACCAATAGTTGAAAAAGATGGTCAATATTTTTAGTTTGATGAAGCCATTCTTTAAGGTATATTGAAAAACTAGAGAAGTTGCCGCACTTACGAATATCCAACGGTAAATTGTTAAAAATGATTGGTGCAACGATATTAATAAAGTTTCTCCGTAGATCTAATCTAAACTTAGGAATATGTTTCAAGAAAGTATGATTTGATCTGAGATTATACCCTGCATGAGTCACAAAATTATTCCCACTTTTAACATAGAATATTCTAAGTACCTTGAAGACGAATATGTGACGTAGAGGAAGTATGCTGAGATTTTCAAATAATGGCCACGAAGGCGAAAAAGATGGTTTAAAGCACATTATTCTGATTAACTGCTTTTGTCGCACGTAGACAGGACGTAGTGTAGCATTGCAAGCACTACCCCAACATGATAAACCATATTGCAGTATTGAGTCCGCTAATGCAAAGTAAATCGTCCTAAGTAAATATTGCGGACAAAATAGCCGTAAGACATACATTTTTCTGGAGACCAATGATAGTCTAGTTTTCAGTCCTTGTGTGTGCGCTTTCCAATTTAAATCTCGATCAATAATAATACCTAGATATCGAAATTCATCAACAGTGTTCACTAAGAAGCAGTCATTAGGAGGGCATTGCGTGTTATTGTTTCTGCTGCATTTGAAAGTATGATACGTTGTCTCAAGATACAACGATGAGGTATCCCTAAAATGTAATAATTTCGTTTTGTGACTCAAAACAAAATTATGTGCTTCCAACCAAATAGACAAACTTTTTAAATCATGATCTATGAGCATGATATTTTCTTGATAACTTGGACTAGCATATGTAAACGAGAAATCGTCAGCAAAAGCAGTTGGAGACCCTCGAAATTGTAGTCGAAAGATACCGTTTACATACACTAAAAATAATAAAGGTCCTAAGACAGAACCCTGTGGGACTCCCACATTTATCGGTAACTCTTTACTTAATTGTCCATTTACTCTAACCAATTGCGTTCGCCCATGCAAATACGAGGACAACCAATCCCGGGTTATCCCTCTGAATCCACAACAATATAGCTTTTTTAACAATGTGCTATGTTGAACTCTGTCAAAAGCCTTTGTTAAGTCTATAAATAGAGTAGATACCTTGGACCCTTTATCAATATGTTCAGTTACTTGTTCTAGGAAAGATACAATAGCTTGTTCAGTATTTTTATTTTTCCTAAAACCATATTGGTCAGGAGAGAAAAAGTCTCTTTTTTCTAGGAAGAAAACGATTCTACTTTTTATGACTTTTTCAAATATTTTCGAGAAGACCGAAAGTAGAGAGATTGGTCTATAGTTGTTCATACTTGTTTTATCATTATTTTTAAAGATCGGAACAACTAAGGCTCGCTTTAACGATGTAGGAAAAGTTCCAGTTACCAAGCTTAAATTGAAAATAAAAGATAAGACATCAACTAAGAACCAGGACATTTTTTTGACAACATTATTTGAAATCCCATCCAAACCAGGAGTTGAATTATTTTTTAGCGAAAGAATTGTAAAATACACTTCTCCAGATGAAATTTCCGAAAAAACGCAACTATCTATAGATTGGTAATACTGACATATTATTCTATTTTTGTCATCATTCAAGAGGAGACTGGCAGCATTTGCATCACCAACACTAGTAAAGAACTCGTTAAATTCATTTGCAATCTGCACTGGACCAGATATTTTGCAGCCTCTTTGATTAACAATTTCTTTAATTTCAGCTGAATCAGGCTGTCCGTTAATTATTTCATTGACTGTTTTCCAATTTTTACGAGCATCACTACCATTGTTGCTGAACTTTTGAGAATAAAAGCTTTTTTTGGCTATATCAATTTGTAGGTTAACAGAGTCACACAGCGTCAAGCTATATTGTTTCAATCTACGGTTGCTGTTATGTTTTTTTGCAAGGCGACAAATATTATTTCTTTTACGTATAAGTCTCAATAGATCATCAGACATCCATGGCTTTAGCTTCGTTGACCTATTGGCAAACAACTTAATGGAAGTGCTTTTTTTAATATGACCTTTAAAGATTTTAATAAAATTATCGTAGGCCTTAGAAGCATCTAGGCAAGAATAAACATCAGTCCATACTTCATACAATAGTAGTTCCTTTAGCTTATTGAAATCAATCTGTAAAACTTCAAAGGTTCGCCGAGAATTAGATTTAATGTTAAAGGTTCCTGTTATTTTAATTTCAATTAAACAGTGATCTGAAATTTTTAGGTCTAATACACTGTAAGAGACTACCGGAAAATACCTTTGATCAAATCTATGGAGTACATTATCAATACAAGTAGCTGTGGTATTTGTAATTCGTGTTGGTTCAAGAATATTATCCAAACCATGTTCCGATAATAAAATTAGCAGCTTATCAAGCATTGCGTTCTGCTTGAGGAAGTCGATATTAAAATCACCCATGATAATTAAGTTAGAGTGGGATAGACCTTCCAAAAGCCCACTGAATTCATCAATAAAACTGGAGATATCTGTATATCCCAGACGATAAATACAAATAGTACAAACTAATTTAGAATTTATAAAGAAAGTCAGACCGACCGCGTTGAAAGTTTGGAAAAGTAGATTAAATTGTTTGCAATTTAGACTGCTATGGGCATAAACAGCAACACCTCCCGAACGTTTATCATGCAGGCAAGAAGTGAATAGATCGTACCCCTTTACACCATAATTCGCGACTTCATTGTCGTAAATCCAAATTTCAGACAAACCAATAATTTGAGGCTGTAGATTACCGGAGCCTATGTATACAAGCAGCTTATCTAAATTTTTCCTTATACTACGTATGTTTTGGTAAACAAGATTAAAGTTCATTGAGCTGCCCATTGAAATTAATAATAATCAAATTAATGTAACCATTCATAATAAATAAAATTATTTCTCGCCGCTTAATTAAATTGGTAAGACTACCGAGCCATTCATCAAAATAAAAATATCGATCAAATAAACCGACCATGTAGTGGTAAAAAATATTGTAGTGTAGTTGAGCCTTTAGACAAATGCCAAAATGACATTTATAAGGTTTTAATTCAATTCCAGTATGACAACAAGACAAAACAAAATTATTTGATGTCAAAAGAGAAAATAATAATAATACATAGAAAACATGTAAACAACAACAACAATGACAATAATAATAATATACAGTGGATAAAAAGTTGGAAATATAGTTGATGTGTAGTATGAATAAAATATTAATAATAAACAGAAATGTAAATGATCTAATTCTAATAAAAGTGAATATAAAACTATAATTACTGTGATTCAAGAGTGTGAATGATGATGATGTGAATGTGACCAGTGCTTCAGGTTCCTTTACTGGATGATGAACCATTTGGAGAATCATGATGTGTTGTCTGCTTATCCAGCCGAAAAATATCATTGAGACTAAAAATATGGTGGATTGTCGATTCAACTGTCTTGCGTAGAAATATTTTCCCATCTTTGGCCCATAAATACTTGTAGTTGTGTGCACGTTGCAGTTTCTTGGCTTCATTATATAATTTCGATTGAAATTTAGTGAAATGCTGCATAACATAATATCCTGTTTGTGTAGCCGAGGTAGATGAACGACGATGCATTTTAAATTTAGTTAAGATATCATTCTTAATCTCAACAGAATTTAAGGTAATTATGTATGAATTTTTTAACTTTGATGTCGAGTTAGGAGTATGATACATTTTTTTTATTTCAGTTATCTCCGCTTCACAATTAATGTGTCGAATGGCTTCTGAGATGAATTTGGGGATATTGGGAACATCCATAGGCAAACCACCAATAACAATATTGTTCACAATTTCTTTCTGTGAAGCGACATCAAGTTGTGCCTCCAATATATTAATGCGTTCTTCTTGCTTAGTATAATTTTGTTGTATCAAATTATATTTTTCAGCTAAGATTCCATTATTTGCAGCAATAGTTTTGAATTCGATTTTAATTGCATCAAACTCGTTACAGATGAACACCTGAGATTTTTGGATGTCAGAGATCAATGATTTGACTTCCGCGAATTGTGTATCTATATGCATCATCAGGGTCCTGATTGCATCTTCAAGTTTTTCATCAGATGTTTTCACTGTTTCTGTCGATGATGTTGCTGAAGGCTCACGATTGGAGGTGAATAACTTAGCACATTCAGGAGAACAAACCCAATTAGATTCAGCTGCTTTTTTTATTTTAGCTGCTCCAATAATACCCTTACATGGTGGGTGGTACATTTTCTGGCAGTAGCCGCACATCACAACCGATTGTTTTTGTGATATCACCTTCTTGCATGAGGATGCAGAACAAACCGAGTTTAGATGGAAATTATGAGACTCCTCCGCGTTTTCGTAAAAAGGCATTTTTATGACAACCAAAATCCACTTGGCGCGAAATATTTTTTTTGTTCTTTTTATTTATTTATTTTTTTGTTTCACTTTACGAGTATATAAACTAGTTTTTAGATATAATTCAATATAAACTAAACTTTTGTGATATTATGATAACTTTTATAATCTTGGGAATATTTAAATATACTAGTTTTACTTAAATTAATTTAAATTTTATTTTTATTTTTATTTTTTGTTTGGTAATTATTTTACGTCCGCACTGACTTCAGTTTTGACATCGAATGATCGATTTTCGAATTCTAATCTACTTCTAACTACTGGAGGGAGGATAAAGGCTGAATAGGTTTAATGGATAACGATGGTATTGGTCTTCAACAATTGCTTCTTTAAATCAGCAACCTGAGGGAAAAATTTTATTATTTCACGTACATCCTGAAATTGAATTCTAAATTAATGCTTTTCGGCTTCCTAAACAAGTTGATTGATTGAATCGGCCCGGTTACAAACACCTAGATAAAGTCGATAGTTAGTAACACATTAACAAGGCAATTCTAATCTACACAATCTGCAATTGGATGCTTCATTTGCCAAAACGATTAACTCCGTAAAACAAAAAGTTGATAAAAACAGAAAATACGAAAATGGTTTTTTTAAATTCCTCATAAATTGCAACTTTAGTTACTTTTAATTTTGTCATTTAGTGGTGTTAACACTTCTAATTCCAAAAATTTGTTTTGAATATATACCGTTAGGAGCCAATCAAGTAGGTTGATATTAAAATTTACAAATATTCTAAAAATGGAGTTAATCGGTTTGGCTTGTGAACCATCCATTAATATTTCAAAGGAATATTATTTCACCTACATCGGTAGATTTCCTGAAATTTAATTCTAAATTAATATTTTCCGGCTTCCTAAATAATATAAACATTTATTAATTTAATCCTAATGCAATTCCACAACTTAAAGTAGAATTTCCTGAAACCATAATTGTTTAAATTATATTAAAAATTACTCTAAAATCCATAAGTATTTAATAAAAAATATGTAAGGCATCCCAAAGGCAATGGTACACATTCGATTAATTACCAAGTAATTTATACTGCACAGGACATATTATGCCGAGCATGGCAATGGAGCTTTATCGTTCCTCAACCAATTTCTGTCAAATATGGTGTGCAGAATTGGATTGGCACTATAACATTATGCTCAATGGAACTAGGCCATTTCTCAACAAATGATGGTCAAATTCAGTGTGCAAAGCTGAATTTGACGAAATTTTGGGTTTCGGATATAACGAATTAAACCAGGCCGCCTCCTAACCTACAACTTTAAAATTCATTTTGCAGTGCTGGGCTAGGATTCTAATAAGAAAGGTCAGCTTAAATTGGGATTTTAACGTGTCTCTTTGATGAAGTTCTACAATTCGACCATTCTAAATGGAACTTGGGGATCATATTAATAAATATATATTGTCAAATCAGGTATTCAGAATTGGGTGGGGATTTAAAAATGGTATTTATCGAAGTTTTGGAATTCAACCGTCCTAAGCAATTTATTAATCAATCATGTTCGAATCTTGTATGTTGAGCTAAATTGCGACTCCAACATAAATCCCGGATGAAGTTCTGGATCTTTCCACAAAACAAATCCGAAAGCAATCGGCCAACTAACTATCCAGTTCGTTTATTCACCATAGCTGAAACAAACTTCGCTTAACCCGCTAAGAGATGAACCAGTCAAATCCAGCTTCCCAAAACTAAAGTTTGCTAGAATTCCAAATCCAGCCCAATTCATACCCAAAAATTAATTTATGTATCTTCTGCAGTATACTGTCTAGAAACAGATTACTGAGACAATTTCGCACATCTCAGTCATTCAAAAAAGATCAAGGTTTACGTGAGCTGGTGGCACGAACGGAAAATAAAACCACGCGGAATGCTTCTTACATAATTGGTGCATGAGCAATTCATTGAACACGATTTAGAACTCATCAATACTTGTGTCTGACGTTCCCATGCAATTGCGAACCTGTTTCGAGAAATATTGTCGAGTCGGATAAATTCTTTCATAGAAAACAGTGCCAGCAGTAAGCAATCTAAATGAATAACCAACATTAATAGCCCGAGGCACATCAAAGATTTACTTGTCGTTACAACGAATATAAAAATTAAAAACCATTTTCCCTTTGCCATGCCGTAACACATATCGCTCATGACATGAAAAAGAGACACAACTCAAAAATTAAAATTTTGCAGGAGAGCAAAAACAAAAAATGCTAATTACGTTATTAGATTCCAAAATCCTAAAACGAAGAATGGCACTTTGTGCTCTATCATTTTCGATGAAGGAAAAATAAAACTGTTTTTATTGAGGGATATGGATACTAATATTGCACATCTTTCTAGTGAATTAACGGAAAAAGTTCATTTGTTTTCAGTTGTGTCACCCGTCCATACCACGGCGATACAAATCTTTAAAACTTTTCAAAATACAAATTTTTACCGCGCATTATTATTAAAAATAATTTAATTAAATAAATTATAAACCATTTAAATAGACTGTAAAAAAAAATAAATAATAATAACACCTATCAATGTATGTACATATTATTATTACAATACATACATGAATTTAAATTACATTGGGGAAATCACACGATGACTCATTTGAGTTGAGACCGGTTTCTAACCTCAAAAAAAAAACCATTCACGCGCACACACGTCACATGAGTCCCAGCTCATCGATAAATTTCTATGTATGTGTAAAAAATTGTAGGAAAAAATCATTTTAAAATGTCTTCGCATGGTTCACCCAATATAACATCGTGTACGTCCACACCGCGGCAACCCCTGTCCGTCTCCCCGATCACCCCACCCATAAAACTTATAATTGTATAGGTAAAGTACAAAGCAACGAAGAAGCTACCGGACTCAAGCAACCGCAATATGGATGTGCACATCGAAAATGTTTTACACAATAACATAAATGATAAATGGATTTTACACATATACAATAATACATTGAACTAATTATTAAAATAATTATAAATAAAAACAGTCAATTATATTACATATACATATTATCCACATCCCCTTTCCTGTCTGCCATCACAATTGTGTGGGTAAGGCAAAAGAATCATGTCAAAAACTTATTTTTGAAATGCATTCTGGGCCAACACACACTAAAAAAATAAAATAAAAGACACAGAAAAAAATAAATATATACAGAAGTAAAGCTGCATACAAAATTTTTACGTATATTTTCTTAGTAAAATATGGGGTCACGATCCGGTTTTATGTTTACTAAATTTAAAATTACGGTTATAATCTGAACGAAAAAAAATTGAAACAAAAACAATATGAAAAGTCAAAGAAACGCTAAATATTCGAAGAGTTGGATATTCTAAGTTTATTATTTTAGTCGTAAAATGAGTTTGTATTTTGGGGTTACAATCTAAAAAAGTTGTTTCAAAATTTTGTATGCAGCCCCACCCCTGCCCACACCACCCTTCTCTATGTAAAAGATTTGTTTGGCAAGAAAAGGGATATATACATATATATTTTACATATAGCAGTATTCAAATCTCGCTGGAATTCTGACAGTTCTCGCGCAGAAGTAATATGGCGGGTGCACAGTGATGTATTAAGTATAATATTCATGTTTTTTGTTTACATTTTTACGTTGTATTTGTATTTAAATGGAATAGGAATTTTAAGATACAATTAAAACACAAAGTTTAGATTTTATAAATTAAAATGATATTTAATTCGATAAGTAAAGTATTAGCATAAAAAAAGGACATAAGAATAGTAACCCTCATACATGCAAATGGCATTCGATCCATCATAATACTAAATTTTATGTAGCCAGAGCTAAGCGAGACCACGACACATTCCACATTATACGCCCTTCCCTGTTTGGCACCATCCAAAAGCAAAAAAACGATCGTACTTCTTTTACCCGCCTCGGCCCTGTATGTATGTATAAAAAAAAAATTATGTATAAATGAAGGAAACAAAACAAACAAAACGACATCACACACAAAAGCAAAAAAAAAACCATATACGCATGCAGAAACTTTTTCGTAAAACTCACTTCTTTAAACCACACTCGTCACATTCATGCAACCCAGGAAACATGCAATACACCTCCGATCAAATCGAATCAGAAATACGTCTACTTATCATCCCCACCACCGTTTTTCATTCCCAAGACAGTTTTCATTGACAACTCCTCGCATTCTCCCAACCCGTATCTACTTGTTGATCGTCATCGTCCACAAATGTACGCCTGTGTGTATGTCTGTAGTTACCCACAACAAATACTACTGTTGCACACATGCAACGGGAAATGCCAATGTATAGGGATATAAAACAACATGTACATCACAAAATAAAAATCAGCCAGGCAAAAATGAAAAATTTTCAGAGCCACCCCGAATATGAAAACACACCTTTCTACCATTTTCACGACACAATTTAAAGTAAAACAAAATGCATACAAGAAAACAATCATATTATATTTGTATAATGGGAAAGTTGTCCTGATCTAGATCCCTCAGCCTTTGAATGAAACGATCCTAGTATGTACCTTGTACATTGAGCTGGAGCACGTGTTGAGTTCGAAAACCTATACACTACTGACCGCCTTCCGGTTCCCATGTGTATTTGGGCAGAACTAAGCTTTGAAAAACTTGCAACCGTACAATTCCTCGATGAGAACGGATTGCACAAAATAATTCGAACTTTGATTTTGAACAAAGCGTTTCCGAGGAAATATTTATGTAGTCCCCCTGAGTAAACATTCCATTTATATGTGGTCACAACTAATGCACAATCCCCCTAATTGCGTTAATCAAAAATATATAAGCGACCCCCAATGAAAATCATGTTAACCAGACCTGCTTCGTTCCGAAAAGCACTCTATAGAAAAGTAATGAAAAGGAAAGGAAAACCAGAAAAAACCTGATTAGATCCTCGTCACTGCTGCTGGCGTACCCACACCTGCAGCCCATTGTGGTCCCGCTATTGCAAATCTCGGCCCGCACAGTCGCGCCACTGTAGCATTTAACAATTTCCATTCAACGATAAAAAATAAATCAATTTGTTCCTCCATCGCACTACAAAGAATGATAGAGAACAAAAAATAAAAACATTTTTGCGTATCGTACTATTAAATGCAAATGCGAACCTAAGTTTGATAATGACCCATGTACGCACATATATCAAACATATCGCAATAAATCGCCTCCAATCAATTTTCCCTCAATAAATCGATCTACCGTCGTCCCCAAAACAAAATATAAACTTCATAAAAGAAAACACAATCACAAAATTCCCCTGCCGAACCCCACAGTGAACCATCATTTGTGAAACTCATTCCACCCCACACGCAAGATTTATTCACAAATTTACAAACAAAACCATGTGAAGTTTAAAACAGAAACACTGATTTCAAAACCAACCAAAGAGAAGAATGCGACAAGAAAACAAAAATACTTTTTAAAACCTTCATTTAACCCACCACATATCAAAAATTCACAAATGTTGACCTTAACCAGTTAATACTCTTAACCCTCCACGTGTTTGATTAGAAATTCTCGATGTAGTGTTTGAAAATTAAGTTTTTTAAATAGACCATTTACAATTTTTTCTCAATAATACTAATAAAAAAAAATGAATCAATTTTTCAAGATGTTCGAAACATACATTATTTTGATCAGGTAAAAAATAACTATAGTCCTGTGCTATCATTTTAACACACTTATCTGTTAATAGTTTGATTACTTTTGGAGATCTGCAATGGCTGTGGTAGTAAATATTTTTCAAATACTTTTACCAAAGTTCGAGCATTTTGACTAAATTCTTCTGAAGGGGCTGCTAGAGAGCCAAAATTACCGTCTACTTTAAAAAAAATTTTCTCGCTTAAAAAAGTTTCAGATGCGGTTTTTTTTTCTCCTTCTTTCAGCAATTTTGATTTGCAACTGAGACAATGAATTTTTTTAAAATTGCAGTACCCCGTAAAATACATTATTGCGTTATTGGTTAACACGTCGAAATCAACAGCTTCAATAATTTCATCTGGTGGCGACACATTTGTTAATTCCTCCTGGTGTTTTATATTATTTTCATATTCAGACTTAAAATTTTGCCAGTCTAAGTCTATATTCTCTGCTTCGTCAGATATGCAGTTTTGAAAAGGAGAATGTAATGTTATTTTCTGAACGAATTGGTTTTGTGTAATGGAGATATATTCGTTTATAAGAAAAGAATCTAAAATAAGATATTATTGAATTGAATTGGGCTAATTGTTTAACCCGTTCGTGCCAGTTGGACTTATTTTGGTACACATAGAGGCTAATTTTTATTCATAATTTTTAGAGATAATTTGGCAAAATAACAACTTTTATTTTAAAGTAATCATCTAAGTCGATTGATATGTTTATCGCAAAGGTCTCGGCGTTTTTAAAAATATAAGGTATTTTATTCAACAAGGTGTATCTCTAAATACAGGATTACTGAAGAAAGTACTATGTGGCCAGTACTAGCCTTATGTTCACATTTCGAAACATTTCCGGCCTCGGAAGTTTTTAAAAGATACATATTTTTATTTAACTTTATCTGAGATTTTGGAAGTAAATCAGTTACTCAAATTTGAAATTACGGCCACTTAGTGCTGGCCACTTAGTGCTGGCCACTTGGTCAGTACTTTTTCGATAACGTTCCATCACTAAACAAAAATCGCCATTTCCAGCCAAGTAAGGTTTTAGAGGCCATATCAATGCAGGAAGATTGTTCTAATCCTAACATACGGCTGGCACTAAGGAGCTAACCATAGTTTTGATGTTATCATTACCAACTCAAAACATTAAGAACCATTGCCGGTCTTGGAAGTTCTTAAGAGATCCAAATTTTTATTTAACTTAATCTGGGATTTTGGACCTTGGCCATTTACTCAAATTTTTTAATCAGGCTGGGGCTGGCCATTCGAGCAGCATTCACTTAATCACACTATCTTAAAACATCAATCGCTATTCCCGGCTCGAGAAGAGTTTTGAAATTATAGATGATTTTCATATAGATTTATATGAAGCCATTTCGAAGCTAGAAGATTGAGCCAATCCTTACATACGGCTGATATTGGGAACGTACGTAAGAACCTCTTCCGACCTAGGAAGTTCTTCAGAGATACAAATTTATATTTAACTTCACCTGAAATTTTGGTACTTATCCAGTTATCCAAATTTGAACATACGGCTGTTACTGGCCATTTGATCAGTACTCATCCCATTACATACCACTTAAAAAATCAATTGCCATTTCCAGCCCAGGCAGGTCTTAGAGCTTACAATCGATTTTCATATAAATTTATATCGAACCAAACCGAAGCTAGAAGATTGTGCCAATCCCAACATACGGCTGTCACTGAGGAGCTCACTATAATTTGCCCTTACCATTACCAACTCAAAACGTAAAAACCCGTTTCCGGCCTAGTAGGTTTTTTAGAGTAACAGATACTTCATCTGAGATGGCTCTGAGCTGAGAACTCTCTAAGTATTTTCGACCAATAAACCAGGTTTTCTTTCAGTATACTAAAACTAAAAATCTCTCAAATTAACACTATTCAGTTTTGGAATGAGCATTTACCAACAGCTTATTTGTGGAAAAATTTTAGAAGGTCGGTATCCTGAAACTTGCCGAAAAATTGCTCTGAGCTGAGAACTCTCTAAGCATTTTCGAGCAATATAAGTTTTTCTTGCCATATGCCAAAACTAAGAAGCGCTCGGATTGTGAGTGAGACTAGTCGGTTTTAGAATAAGCCAAACAGATTATTTTTGAAAAAATTTCAAGATGTATCGACATTTATCAGCTGCCATCAGTTAAAGCCTAGATCGAGTTTTTCGTAAAGCTATAATTGCTTTACGAAAAGGACACTTTCGTAATATTGTTGGGTTAGTTTTCGTCCAATTTGTATGAAGTTTCCAAATCTTTCCATTTTTCTGGGCTGTAGAGAAGGCATTGACCTAAGACCACTGATAGAGAGATCAACAGATACCAATTTGAAAATCATTTTATGAGGCTTCGGCGATATAGTGAATAGTAAATTTGCAAAACTATCGAGGTCGAAAATATTCATGATTTCTATAATTATTTTTACTTTGTAAAGGAAAATGTCAAAACGAGAATTATCATACAGAGAGGTAACACTTAAGGCTACTAATGCCCTAGCGAATTGACTTATGCACATAAATATATCTCGCCAGTCAGGAATTAAAATATACACAGCGGCACAGTTAGGGGGAACACAAGTAACACTCGATTTATTAAGAAAGAACAAAAGAACACACGAATTTTTTTTATTATTTTTTTTTCTAATTTATAATCTTTAATGTTACGGCTGTGTTTTTCAATAATTTAATTCAAAATTTAAACTACTGCCAATTAACAGGCTCATTAATTGTATAGTGTGTGAGAATATCAGTTCATTCGCCATTAGAATTTCAAGAAAAAGAGTTATTAATTCAAAATGAGCGACAAGGGTCCCACTGACGTTGCCAGGGCTGTAACAATGATCGAGAATGGCTACACTTACCGCAAAGTGGCCAGATGCTTCGGTGGGTCCACGTCTACCATTTGGCCAGGACTGAAAATATTGTCCAGGCTCTACTCCAGAGATGACGAGTAGTTATTGATGGCGGATCCCTTACAGCTGATCGATATGTTAGTGACATTCTGCTAGAACTAATCACATTCTGTGATACCATTTGTACCATTTATCGGAGTTAATTTTGTTTTAATACACGGTCTCCCGATATAACATGTCTGGGAAATGTTAGGAAGACTGGTCCGAGCTCGAAATCCATCAGTTAGAAATACAGAAGAACTTTAAAATGTACCTTTGGACGAAAGGGAAAATGTATCACATGAAACAATCGACAATATTATCGGAAGCATGGCAAGACGAATGGATGCAGTTGTGAAAGCTTGTGGAGGTGACACCCATTACTGAGGAAACCGGTTGGTTACAAAAAATGGTTATTATTTTGTTTTATTTGATTATAGCAATCAAAGGTAATCCTGTCAAAAAAGTAGCATATTTCCATTATCACAGTTTTTCATAATTTTTCAATAAAATATTAGATTTTTTTTTCCTTTATTTGGATGTTCATTATATCTTGTAGATATTCATAAAACAACTTCTATTAGATTTTAAAACTCTGTTTTTACCTTTTCTTGTTCCTTTAATTGTGCCGCCGTGTGTATTCAGCCATTTTCTACCTAGTAATGGTAATAAGCTCTTCTTACTGGTTACCGGTTTCATGTTTTTATTATGATTTTAATCAAAAATAATGCAATCAACGTTTTACTAAGTATTCACCTACATTCAGTTAGAGAGTTGGCTTATAGGGAACGTTATTTGGAATTACTTATCTTGATTTTAATTTAAGATTTTTTCGGCTTTTTATAGACAAAATATTATTTCTAATGACATTCACAATGTTTACGATTTGTAGGTCAAACGAAAAAGTTTCCTCAATTAGTCCCTCATTTATAACTCCAAGTTCTTGTGTAACGAAACAACCTTTACACAAATGAAAGCTTCCTCACGAGATGGCCTCTTTGTTTTCAATAACCTACAATTCGTAAACATTGTGAATGTCATTAGAAATAATATTTAATGGCGTCCATTTCGTGAACATTTTATTTTAAAAGAAATGGTCCGCATTTGAAAGAAATTGATGAAGATCTGTAGAATTGTTTGCCTTCGAATATTTGTATTTAGTTTTAATTTCCTTAAAAACAAAGGCCCTTGTAGTTCTAATTTTTTTATTTGAAATTGTATTGGTTAACTAGCGGGGAAGACAAACAGACAAACATTTTCCTAGGAGATCTTTGGCTTGCCTGCTATTAGCAAATAGTAGACTGTTCGCAAGTGTTGGAAGGAAATCGGTCTAGGAACGTTAATCAACAGCAAACGCGAAAAGAAGCATTCTCGTTGCTTCGTACGGACTGTGGAACGCTTCGCTCACGTGGGTGGGGCTCACATTTTTGACGGTTTATTACACGTAAAAAATCGTGGCACATCGAAAATACCTGATCGGTTGCATATAGTTCAAAAATCTCAGTTAGTGTGTTTTTTGGGGCAGTTAATGCTTATTGTAAGCAGTCTCTTTAGTGAAATAACCACGAGGCGCATTGCATGCAAGGTGCATGGCCATATGTATAACAACAGATAGTCTCTGTCGTTTATGGCGAAACTCAAAATGCGCCAAACTACTTTATTGCTGGTAACCAATCGGCCCATTTAACCCCTTGCGCTATCAATTAGTTAGAAAAAATTTGTGCCCATCCACTCAAAGAAATTCCAAGTAAACTCCTCCTAAACGACTGAACCGATTTTAATGAAATTTTGTGTGTATGTTTGAGTGGGTTCCTGGATGGTTTAGATTCACAATTGGACACGGTAGATTGCACTGCAATAGTGATCTAGAATGTTTGTTTTCTGACGATTTTTATTTTACTTTAGACTTCGTAAAATATGGCCCTCTGGGACGGAACTCGATCATGGGATTCTTAAAAGATTTTTGGAAGAAGTTCTGGAATATGGCCATCTGGGGCGGAACTCGTTCAATTCTTAACCGATTATGATGAGATTGGGTATCTCGAATGGAAAAGGAACTCTTAAATGATTTGTTTAAGAAATTCTGAAATATCGTCACGAAACTCGGTAATTTAAACTATGGCGGAACTCGATAATCAGCAGGCGTTTTTGTTGAAGCAAGCGGCTGGTGATGCTAACATATTTCTGGTAAGGCAGGACGCCTTAGCATGCATCACCAGTACGTGACCCACTCATGAGATTAGTGGGTTGCGCGGTAGGTCAACTACTTACTCTCACAAAAAATCACGTCATGAGCTATACACAAAGGGCTCGGATAAATTTATATTATTCTTATCAACAACGACCTAGAAAACTGTTCACGGGAACATGGCATATGATGTCTTCTAAGATCATGAGATCTTCAGAACCTTTAGAACCAAGCAAAAATTTACACTTTCGAGGTACTTGCAATACAAGAGCGCATAATTCCATATGGCTTATTTCAGATCTTTTTCCAAAAATTATTTGATTTCATTTCATCCACAATGCCCAATTTCTGTCTTAATAGGTCATATTCCAGAACTTCTTCCAAAAATCGTTTAAGAATCCCATTTCCATCCAACATACCCAATTCCAACATAATCGGTTAAAAAGTTAAAGAGTTTCTTCCCAGGACCATATCCCAAAACTTCTTCCAAAAACTGTTTATGAATCTCTGTACCATCCAACAAACAAAATCCCATCATAATCGATTAAGAATTGATCGAGCTCCGTCCCAGGTGGCCACATTCCAGAACTTCTTCCAAAAACTATTTAATAATCCCTTTTCCATCCAGCATACCAATACCATCATAATCGGTTAAGAATTGAACGAGTTCCGCTCCAGGTGGCCATATTCCAGAACTTTTTCAAAAATCATTAAAAAATCCCATGATCGAGTTCCGTCCCAGATGGCCATATTCCAGAACTTCTTCTAAACACTGTTTATGAATCTCATTTCCATCCAACAAACAAAATCCCTTAATAATCGGTTAAGAGATAAACGAGTTCTCTCCTAGGAGGCCATATTCCAGAACAAGTGCAAAATCTCTAGTCGATTAAATTTAAAAAATTTCCATTGGGATTTAACGGATATTCGGATTTAACGGGCTCCCTAATTATTCCGTTAAATCGAGTTTTTTCTGTAACAAAGTTAAATTCGCTCGTAGACGAACGCTGTACGTCATTTTCAGTATAGACAAAAATTATTAATGACGTACATTGTACGTCAAAATAGCGTATGAGGTTAACGTGTCATTTCGTCGTTATCATTTTAATTCTGAACAGCAAATAAATAGTCATATCGCTGCCCTTATGAACGTATTCAAATGTATTTGATGGACTTCACCGAAATGCAGAACTTAATGTTTATGTGCGCTTTGTCGATTTTGCACAGCAATGGCGAATACGGAACCACCTAGCAGTTGTCAATAATAAAGGTTCCATCAGTTGACTTGCGTAATTGATATGATTGGCAGAATAGATACAATTGGCAGAACAACGCCAAGCTACAGCGCAAGTGGCTTGTGCATGTATTGATGCGTACGTCAAATACCACAGAATTTGAAATCAGTGCCACCTATGGAAGACAAACATAACTACTAACTAATATGAATTATTCACAGAAATTCAACTATTCATGAACTTCTCAGAAGTTTTTAACGTTGAACTATTCCTGAACTTATGAGTTTTTTATTTTATAAAATTTTTGGGGGTGGTGGGGGATGACATTTTGGGGTTATATGTTCTAATATGGTAAGAATCTTAAAAAAATAAAAAGAAAAATTTCGTAAAAAAATAAAAATAATAATTCCTAGAACCTGGTTGCAGCGTTATCTGTCGGGTCCAATTGTGAATTTATACCACCCAGGGTGTATTTCATAAAAATCGGTCCAGGCGTCAGGAACCCACTCAAACACGCACATGATTAAAATCGGTCCAGCTGGGAAGTTGAATTACATAAACACGTACAGAAGAATTATATATATATATATATATATATATATATATATATATATATATATATATATATATATATATATATATATATATATATATATATATATATATATATATATATATATATATATATATATATATATATATATATATATATATATATATATATATATATATATATATATATATATATATATATATATATATATATATATATATATATATATATATATATATATATATATATATATATATATATATATATATATATATATATATATATATATATATATATATATATATATATATATTTATATATATGTATGTGTAAATATAAAGATTGTGGGTGGTGGTGTGGTGGCGAAATTTTGGGGTAATATGTGAACAATCTAAAAAAAAATAAAAAAAAAATCCTCAAGAAACAAAATAAAGATTCCTAGAATCCGATCTTCCGGGTCCAATTGTGAATCTAAACCATCCAGGACTCAAACGTACACAAAATTTAATTAAAATCGATTCAGCCGTTTAGGAGGAGTTCAGTCACATACACACGTACAGAAGAATTATATATATAAAGATATTTTTTGCTTGAGAGGTTCAAATGTAACCATTTAGTACCAGGATATATTTATAAAGATAGCTTTTCTGGTGCAAGTAACAGGGTTCTATTAATTGTGCTTTATTCAGATCACTCTCAATATGTTTGCGATACTCGTTACGTGGCGCGCAGATTTCAAGCATGTAATTGTTAGTGCACGTAACACTAACGGTAATCACTTTAGTTTATTTTATTTCAAACGAGTAGAAAATGAGACCGGACGGTGGTGGTAATACAAATGGCACAAATTTTACTGAAATCTCTCATAATCAACAGCATGTTCAAATTGGCAATCGAACAGTGATCGTTTGAGCGACACTAATACACGTTTTCTTTTCTAGAACTACTTCCCGTAATTTTGTTAAACCGCTTTAGGCACAAAAAATAAATTCCTACCCCAATTTAACACAAACCGATATCAAATGTGATATTTATTTACGTAAAATTCCATCATCATTACTATAATTAACCTTTCCATGCCATAAAAAAAAGATAATCCATCATCACCTTACGTATATGTGAATATTACTATAATTCCAAACGAAAATATCATCGCCAATTATTTTGGTTTGGTTTGTTTAGGTCGTTAAACGTACACCCAAATTACTGGGTGCAATAAACTTTTGAAATCACGTACGTAGTATGACATTTTAAAAAAAGCTACATAAAGCTATAAAAATTATTATTATTACTTCAAAGTAGTTTTTATTTTTATTGCGGTGCAATTTTTCAATTTAACTTTTGATTTTAAATAGTTGATAACAATGAGTAATGGCGTTCATAGCGTTAAATACATTTTCTATTATTATCTTTCTAAACGAATGTTGCTAATAAATAAACTGATTTTTCCGTGTTTTCTATTATTATTGAAAATGTACTGACACAAGGTAACTACTTTGCGTGTCCATATAGCCTGTACATAAAATATTTTCACTCATCCTGCCATGCGTTATCTTTGTGACGCAAATTTCAGATATTTGTTTGCTATCGTTTCGTATGACAGATATTTTGCAACCGCACACAACAAATAATTAATGTATGTATATCACATACTAGTATTTATACACATAGTTCATATGTTTGGGGAAAAATGTTTTATCGTGATGTGATTTTTATGTAATTAATATTGAAAAGTCATAATTTTATGTTTAATTGTTGCTTTGGTATACAGTCCGCTACAGCTGATTAAATCCACCGGGACAAAATTTGCAAATTTAATATTTTTTGGGTTTATTCCTGGATGGTTTAGATTCACAATTGGACACGGTAGATTGCACTGCAATAGTGATCTAGAATGTTTGTTTTCTGACGATTTTTATTTTACTTTAGACTTCGTAAAATATGGCCCTCTGGGACGGAACTCGATCATGGGATTCTTAAAAGATTTTTGGAAGAAGTTCTGGAATATGGCCATCTGGGGCGGAACTCGTTCAATTCTTAACCGATTATGATGAGATTGGGTATCTCGAATGGAAAAGGAACTCTTAAATGATTTGTTTAAGAAATTCTGAAATATCGTCACGAAACTCGGTAATTTAAACTATGGCGGAACTTTCTAAACGAATGTTGCTAATAAATAAACTGATTTTTCCGTGTTTTCTATTATTATTGAAAATGTACTGACACAAGGTAACTACTTTGCGTGTCCATATAGCCTGTACATAAAATATTTTCACTCATCCTGCCATGCGTTATCTTTGTGACGCAAATTTCAGAAAGTTGTTTGCTATCGTTTCGTATGACAGATATTTTGCAACCGCACACAACAAATAATTAATGTATGTATATCACATACTAGTATTTATACACATAGTTCATATGTTTGGGGAAAAATGTTTTATCGTGATGTGATTTTTATGTAATTAATATTGAAAAGTCATAATTTTATGTTTAATTGTTGCTTTGGTATACAGTCCGCTACAGCTGATTAAATCCACCGGGACAAAATTTGCAAATTTAATATTTTTTGGGTTTATTCGGTTTATTCCTATTTACCATTTCACGTAACTAATGGTTTATCGGTCTTATGTGCAATTAATTCATTTGTAGAGTTTTTCGGTGATTCCATAATGTGTTCTCATGCCTTCAATACTTCATTTATGTGGCCTGACAAATCGGATAATATTTTATCTGAAAAGGCTTTTTTATCGAGTTTTATACGGAAAATATGAATTTGGGGCATTTACGATTTTTCATGGCGTCCGCCCCCCTCTAAACGATCTGAAAAAAAATCGGATATAAAAATGACGATCTGAAAATGGTCAGAGAAAATAGAAAAACGGAAAAGGCTTTCTTTGTATCTCTCTGATCTTTCCGGCATAATAAAATAACATGTCTTGTTTAAATTGCTAACCCTTTTCCTTTCAAATAATGTATAAACAATTTATAACATTTCTTATCTCCGTTCGCCAATCTTATAGTCGATTAGTATTGAATGCCATAAATTTGAGGTGATAACGAAAAATATTTTCTTTGGACATAATTAGCTGTAACAGACTATGTATGTTATATGACTACACAATGAACGCGACTACATTCATTAAATTTTTTAGTTAATTTGTTTACGATATGATATTTTGATTATGATGAAGAGAGATGATGGTCGAGGAATGATTAATAGCATTATGAAAATAACATTGGGTGTATACAATGTATGTATAATGTTTTATCTGCTCGCATATCTAAATATGAGTCATTTGTTGAATTTTAATTGTATTTCACATGTGATCAAGAACGATAAAACTATAAACCGCGTTGTTAATCCATCATTAAAATTTGCATAAATCGTCTTGATGCGTTTTTTATTGATGTACTATATGGGAAGGAAATCAAGATGGGGTTTAAAAGCATATGGGTCATTAATACATAAAACGAGAGTAATCCAGCTTTGTAAATCTTTACAAAAAAAAAAAAACAATAAAACAATTAAATCTTACACAATTACGATCTTGGGAATACAAAATATAATGATTTCCTAACAGCAACAAAATGCTTTATGTTTATTGTTTATAGCATACAAGGGAATTTTATGATATTTAAAGTTAGAAAATAAACAAGTAAACATAAGGTAATGGATGTGTAATTATCAGATTGATTGATTAATTATAGATATATAGGTATAAAATATGTGTATGCAATCAGCTCGGTCAAGGTTATGTTCCTGATTCGTGAGCTTGATGGTTCCGTAATTGATTTACACAAACTGATCCTGTTTCTAGATAAAAGCTGCGTATAATTAACTTGATCGTGATTAAATTTTTTTTTTGTTAATTAATTTTAACATTCTCAATATAATGAAGAAGTGTTGGAATATCCTTATATGAGCGTGCTCCCAGTTGGTGATCGCATAAGGAAGTCATTAATCATTTAGATTTTTTTTGTTTTGGTTTTGAATTTATTTTAAATTAATTTTTGGTTTATAGGTCATGTGCGCTAGTCTAAAATAAATATTTATTAATATTTTTGATTGATTTTATTGGAGTTGTTTACCAATGCAATATTGTTAAACAATTAAAACTTAAAAACTATAAAGATGTACAACTTCGGTGGAGAATGCTTCGAGTAGTACTACACCTGTTTTGTTCGGTTGATCAGACGTTGAAGACATCAGTAATCACATTACGGCGGTAAATCTTCGCTCTCCGCTTCATGCTCTCCCTAGCACAAAGGCCAAGCTCGCCACCTCTGTATATTTACAGTAGTTGGATATCAATGATTGGGAGCCTGCTTTTTCACGCTCTTCTACCGCTTGCAATCTCTGTGTGCCCACAACATCCATCAATTTTTTTCTAAACACTTGTTCAATATAAAATTATACTTTTCTTGTTTTAAATAGTTTCTCAGAACGAAGTTTCAGAGTTTATTAATAGAAGAAGACCAAATTGCTGAATTACCACATCTTTTTTTCAAAAACAGTAATATGTATATTGATTGATATTGTTTACCTATTTGGAAAAACCGATTTGCAGAAACAACCATTTTTTATTAATTATAGTGACGTAAATGTTAATTAAATAACAGGTTTACCGAGCCGACTTCATCCTCAATAAATAATTTTATACTAAATTTAACATTGAACTTCGGAATGATTTCAATGTCAACTGATTCGTAAAACTGATATTTCTGAAAATGAACTGAAATGAAGAACAGTAAAATTTTAAATTTGCTGGCAAAAAGAGCGTGAAAGGACACAAATAAAAACTTCGATTACCTCAGTGGTTCATTGGTTTATAATGCTGGATGGTTTTCAGAATGTGTTGAATGTTGTTTACTTTGGTATCTAAAGTAATTGAATTTGAATTCATGTTTTGAGTAATTTAAATTGTGTTTAGTTATATGATGGAAATTCGATAATTTATTCTCCTGGATAATTTGGTAGTTTTGTTGCTTTATTCAACCACGAATATGAATTGAAAAAGAATTGAATTTGAATTGAATATGAACTGAATATGTATTGACTATAAATTGAATATGAATTGAATACGAATTGAACATGAGTTGAACAAGAATTGAATATGAATTGAATATGAGTCGAATATGAATTGAGTACGAATTGAGTATTAATTGGATGTGAATTGAATATGATTTGAATAAAAATTGAATATGAATTAAGTGCATTGAATATGAACTGAATATGAAATACTGTTAAAGTTAGCCAATCGACTCGCTCCAGCCGAAAAATTGCCGATAATGCAGATTGTGCTGTAACAACTGAAATTTATCAGTCTAAAAATGTTGATAATGCAGATTCGGATGTAATAGCAAACATTTATCAGCGGAAAAATTTCGATATGCAGATTCAAAAACAACTTATATTGTTCGCCTATAAAAGTTGGTAGGGCAGATTCTTATAAATATTCAGCCGAAAATGTCGATAAAGCAGACAACTATTTTTTGTGTTAAACAGTAATTTATTTTTAAATCAAAAATGTTTATTTCGGTTCTTCAACGTATATTATTCAAAATTAAACCTTTTTATGAAATGCATTAAAACTAAAAATAAAAACTATTTTAATACTGAGAAAACTCAATGGAATATATATGGCAAAACTTAAAAATTTCAGGTCAATTTGCTTGTGAAGAGTCCGAAAATTACGAAAATTTCTAAAATTGACCGTTTAGATTGTCAAGGCTGGAAATAGATTCAAATGAAATGTCTTGTTGATGCTCATACCTGAAGAAAAGTTTAGTTTAATTTTCATTTAGAGAGTCCGCAAAAATTTGGTTGAATAAAACATATAAAATAATTAAAAAGTGCACAGAAATACCCAGCCAAAAAATGCCGATAATGCAGATTAAATATAAAAAGGTTAAATGACAGCCGAATAATGTCGACAACGAAGAAACAAATTTTATGTCTAAAAATAACTTTGAGTATGATGTCAATAGATTCCAGTCATGACACTTTAAAAAGGTCAATTTAAACGGCCTGACGTTTATAAATTATAATTATTAGATTGCACTTCATTTAAAATATTTATATATTCAGCCATCCAGGAAAAAATCAAAACTAGCGGGCGTGATTGCACAAGTAAAACAGATTGTTTTACATTTGAAAACGTTTAGGGTCAAATTCTGATCTGTGTACCACATACTGAAAATATTTAAGTAAAATTGAAAGTCTCTTGCGTCATTAATGCATGAAATGGTTTTAAAAATTAAAATGTCATGGTGGTTAATGTGGTTTTAAAAATTTTAATGTCATCCGCAATATTCTCCAAACATGTAACTATAGATGCATTTCACAACTTATCTCCCCAAACATCTAATACAGCACTTACAGAAATTTGGTTTGGTTTATTAGTTTTTGAATTTATTCGAATTTCTTATTTTAAATTTTCTAGTTGGTGTTTAGGAATTGAACAACAAAATAAAAGGTTCTAATATGAAAAATTACTTTCCGGTATTAACTTTGTATCTGCATTATCGACATTTTTCGGTTGCGATGTTATCGACGAAAATCGGCCGCAATTTCCGTTAGAGTATGTGGAATCTGCATTATCGACATTTTTGGGCTTTTATATGGTGAATATGAATTGAATATAATTTGATCATGAATTGTATATGATTTGAATATGAATTGAATATGAATTGAATATAAATCGAATATGAATTGAATATGAATTATATATCATATTCAATTCGTTTTCAGATCATATTCAATTCATTCTCAATTCCTGTTCAATCCATACTCAATTCCTATTCAATTCATATTGAATTCATATTCAATTCATATTCAATCCATATTCGATTCATATTCAATTATATTCAATTCATATTTAATTCATATTCAATTTATATTCAATTCATATTCAATGCATATTCAATTCATATTCAATTTATATTCAATTCGTACTCAGTTCACATTCAATTCACATTTAATTCATATGTAATTTATATTTAATTTATTCATTCATATTCATTTTCAAAAAAAAAAAAAAAAAATCATAAACAATTCATAATCAATTCATATTCAATTCATGTTGAATTCATATTTAATTCATAATCAATTCGTATTCAATTCATCCTCAGTTCTATTCATATACGATTCATGTTCATTTCATATTCAACTCATATTCAACTCATTTAATTCGTATTGAATTCATATTCACTTCATATTTGAATGATATCCAATTCATATTCAATTCCTATTCAATTCATATTCAATTCATATTTATTTCACATACAATTCAAATGAAATTAACCTTCATGTGAGTGAGAAGAAAATATATCTTAATTTGGGTGATTAACTTATTTTTTCCACTTTCGTCCAAGTTGTAAGATTTCTCATTTTTAAGTATGATCGTAATCTACACCAATGGAACTAGAAGTTTTCATAAAATTTAAAGTTTTTATTGAGAGTAAAACATACAAAAATAGACGTCTAAAAGAGCAAAAGGTACCCAGGTACCTACGTCACTCACATTAGGGTTAATATTGAGAAAATTCAATAGCATATATCAAGCAAAACTTCAAAAATTTCAGGTCAATTTCCATGTGATGAGTCCGAAAATGTCTATAGATCACACACACAAAATCTGAAAATTTCTAAAATTGACCGTTTAAAGTGTAATGGCTGGAAATAAATTCAAATGAAAGATCTTATTGATACTCACACCTGGAAAAAATTTCAGGTCAATTTTCTGTGGAGAGTGCGCAATAATTCGGTTGAATGAAACATATACAATAATTAAAAAGTGCACAGAAATACCCAGCCAAAAAATGCCGATAATGCAGATTAAATATAAAAAAGATTAAATGACAGCCGAATAATGTCGACAATGCAGATACAAATTTTATGTCTAAAAATAATGCTACTGAAGTTAGCCGAAAATTTTGTGGTAGTAAACAATTTTGTTATTATGAGCCGAAAATTACATGTAATTGAAGTTATAGCAGTAAATTTTCGCCGAAAAAAGTTTATTTTATTATTTAACAATTCGAATGTTTAAAGGTAATATAAACTGGATGAAGTTAGACTAATTCGTAAATAGCTGGATCCCGTATTTATAATTTGTAATTTGTCGCGGAATCAAAACATCCTCTCCTTTGTAATTTTGCTTGATAATCGTCGCTTCGAAGACGTTGTTCATAAGATTTTTCAAAGCCAGTCTTGTTCCATTGCACATTCGGGGTTGATTTATGTTACGCGACATGATGCTGACTGAGCCTATTCCGAAAATTCCAGCGAATTCAAGAATTTTGTGGGATAATTGACTACCTAATCCTGGTTGATAGCTGTGTCAACCGATATGAAGGAAAACAACTGTTCCAGAATAATATTTTAAATGGTCGCATTGAGATCATCGACATGTCAGTTTTTCGGCGCCAATATGGCTCGTTTGCTAAGCCAATTATGTTTTTTTAAGTTTTGCACTATGTTCGAATAAACATGTCAGAAATTAGTGCACAATGTGATGAATCCGGTCGCGATGTCAACTGAGATTTTCCTATTACCAACAATCACTTGAGAACAAATCTGCAGTTCGATCTTGTTGCAATAACAGCCGTATGTTAGTCGTCAATCGAAGGGTCTTCACATACCGCCACAAACTTGATAATTTCAAGCAGACGTATAGTTCGTCAGCTGCAGTTGAACGTGGAGGAACAGGAAGAGCCATGCGAAACTGTTTTAATTGCCACAAAGATCTAACTTCACCCACTTCAAATAACCACTAAACGCATGCGTCCAGATTTTAATTTATTTCACTATGATGCTACATTAAATATGGCCTGATTTTTGGCACAGGTGTTCACTGTTAGTGCCACAACTCAAATTCATAGCCCCCTAACACGACAAATTATAAATACGGGATCCAGCTATTTACGAATTAGTCTAACTTCATCCAGTTTATATTACCTTTAAACTTTCGAATTATTAAATAATAAAATAAATTTTTTTCGGCGAAAATTTACTGCTATAACTTCAATTACATGTAATTTTCAGCTCATAACAACAGAATTTTTTACTACCACCTGATGCAAAATATGTTGATAATGCAGGTTTTTTTTCGGCTGAAATTTTCGGCTAACTTCAGTAGAAATGACTTTTTTTTAGACCTATCATTCAATAATGGACAGTTAAATACCTATCATTCAATAATGGACAGTCATTCAATAATGGACAGTTAAAGTGTCATTGCTGTCAATAGATTCCAGCCATGACACTTTAAACGGTCAATTTAAACGGCCTGACGTTTAAAATTATAATTGTTAGATTGCACTTCATTTAAAATATTTATATATTCAGTCATATTTTATATCCAGGAAAAAATCAAAACAGATTGTTTTACATTTGAAAATGTTTAGGGTCAAATTCTGAGCTGTGCATTACATACTGAAAATATTTAAGTAAAATTGAAAGTCTCTTGCGTCATTGGTGCATGAAATGGTTTTAAAAATTTTAATGTCATCCGCAATATTCTCCAAACATGTAACTATAGATGCATTTCACAACTTATCTCCCCAAATATCTAATACAGTACTTACAGAAATTTGGTTTGGCATATTAGTTTTTGAATTTTTTCGAGTGCAAATTTCTTATTTTAAATTTTCTAGTTGGTGTTTAGGAATTAAACAACAAAATAAAAGGTTCTAATATGAAAAATTACTTTCCGGCATTAACTTTGTATCTGCATTACCGACATTTTCGGTTGTGGTGTTATCGACGAAAATCGGCCGCTATTTTCGTTTCAGTAGGTTGAATCTACATTATCGACGTTTTTCGGCTTTTATATGGTGAATATGAATTGAATATAAATTGATCATGAATTGTATATGATTTGTATATGAATTGAATATGTACAAATTATTGCACTCCAGAACCGCCGTGGTTTCTATTTATAATTAAATGTTCGTTGTATTGACCTTATTGAAACCACAAATTAACTTTAAAGCAATAATTACTCTTAAATTAATTTTATTTTTACTAAACTAACGTTTTCGATCACTGAGTGATCATCTTCCGATTTAATTTACAACTAAAACGTTGTGCGTTTTATCGAATGTGAATTTAGTATGAATTGAATATGAATTGTATATGATATTCAATTCATTTTCAGATCATATTCAATTCATTCTCAATTCCTATTCAATTCATACTCAATTCCTATTCAATTCATATTCAATTTATATTCAATTCATATTCAATTCATATTCGATTCATATTCAATTCTATTCAATTCATATTCAATTAATATTCAATTTATATTCAATTCATATTCAATTCGTACTCAGTTCACATTCAAATCACATTTAATTCATATTTAATTCATATTTAATTCATATTTAATTCATATTCAATTCATTCATTCATATTCAATTCATATTCATTAAAAAAAAAATCTTAATCAATTCATGTTCAATTCATAATCAATTGGTATCCAATTCATATTCAATTCATATTTAATTATCATAATCAATTCATGTTCAATACATCCTCAATTAAATTCATATACGATTCATGTTCATTTCATATTCAATTCATATTCAACTCATTTAATTCGTATTGAATTCATATTCATTATGATCGTAATCTACACCAATGGTACTAGAAGTTTTCATAAAAGTTAAAGTTTTTATTGAGAGTAAAACATACAAAAATAGACGTCTAAAAGAGCAAAAGGTACCCGGGTACCTACGTCACTCACATTAGGATTAAATTCAATTCATATTCGATTCATATTCGATTCATGTTCAATTCATATTCAATATTCAAATCATATTCCATTCATATTCAATTTATACTAAATTCACAATTTATATTCAATTCTTATTTAAATCATTTGCATTTCATATTCGATTAATATTTCATTCTTACACAATTCATATTCAATTCATATTCTATTCATATTCAATTCATATTCAGTTCATATTCAATTCATATTTAATTCGTATTCAATTCTTAATCAATTAAATTGAATATGTCATGTTCAATTCATATACGATTCATGTTCAATTCATATTCAACTTATATTCAATTCATACTCAATTTATATTCAATTCATATTTAATTCATATGCAATTTATATTAAATTCATACTCAATTCATACAATTTTTATTCAATTCATAATCAATTCATATTTTATTCATATTCAATTCATATTCAATTCATATTTAATTCATATTCAATTCGTATTCAACTCATATTCAGTTCATATTCAATTCTAATTCAATTCATATTAATTTCATATTCAATTCATATTCAATGCACATTTAATTCATATTCAATTCATATTCAATTCATATTTAAATCATATTCAATTCATATTCAATTCATATTCAATTCATATTCAATTCATATTCAATTCATATTCAATTCATATTCAATTCATATTCAATTCATATTCAATTCATGTTCAATTCATATTCAATTCATATTCAATTCATATTCAATTCATATTCAATTCATATTCAATTCATATTCCATTCATATTCAATTCATATTCAATTCATAATCAATTCATATTCAATTCATATTCAATTCATATTCAATTCATATTCAATTCATATTCAATTCATATTCAATTCATATTCAATTCATATTCAATTCATATTCAATTCATATTCAATTCATATTCAATTCATATTCAATTCATATTCAATTCATATTCAATTCATATTCAATTCATATTCAATTCATATTCAATTCATATTCAATTTATATTCAATTCATATTCATTTCATATTCAATTCATATTCAATTCATATTCAATTCATATTCAATTCATATTCAATTCATATTCAATTCATATTCAATTCATATTCAATTCATATTCAATTCATATTCAATTCATATTCAATTCATATTCAATTCATATTCAATTCATATTCAATTCATATTCAATTCATGTTCAATTCATATTCAATTTATATTCAATTCATATTCAATTCATATTCAACTCATATTCAATTCATATTCAATTCATATTCAATTCATATTCAATTCATATTCAATTCATATTCAATTCATATTCAATTCATATTATATTCATATTCAATTCATATTCAATTCATATTCAATTCATATTCAATTCATATTCAATTCATATTCAATTCATATTCAATTCATATTCAATTCATATTCAATTCATATTCAATTCATATTCAATTCATATTCAATTCGTATTCAATTCATATTCAATTCATATTCAATTCATATTCAATTCATGTTCAATTCATATTCAATTCATATTCAATTCATATTCAATTCATATTCAATTCATATTTAATTCAATTCATATTCAATGCTCATTCGAATTCAATTCATATTCAGACATTCAATTCACATTCAATTCATATTCAATCCATATTTGTTTATTTTTTTTTTTTATTAGTAAACTCCTAATTTATAAAAATGTATCGGAGCTACTATTTTAAATACAATTAAACATAAAATAAAAATGAACAACTTATAATAAATTTAAATCATGAACTTAAATCATTAACTTAACTGTATAATAACGACAAACTAAAGTATGTATAACAATTTTAAAATTAGACTGATCTTGTAATTAACAAGAAAAGAGTTATCAATAAATCATAAACAAATTCGCAATATTCAGACTATCATTAATTCGGACTTATAGAAAAAAAATAGTTGAACGGTTTCGATTGGAACGCAGTGGGAATCACAAATGTTCTGTGTATGAAAATGAATGATATATGAGATTTGAAGGGGGCTCATGAATTGTACCAACCATCTAAGTTCATTATTTTTGACTTGCAGCCCAGTATCATATTATGCACGTAAAACCATTTTTTAGCAAAACAATGTCTTGATTAATAGCATGATTGACAAATTCCAATCATCTGCAAACGCGACAATAGAACCACGCAAATCAAGGCTAAAAATTGAATTAGAATATGTATATTAAAAATAACAATGGCCCCAAAGCTGATCCTTGTGGGACGCCGATATTGACAGTTTTCACATCGCTGAAGATATTATCAATACATACACTTTGTTTACGATTATGAAGGTATGATTTGAACAAATTTAGTGTAACACCTCTCACACCGATATTATATAATTTTGATAATTATATTTTGTGATTAACAGTATCAAATGCTTTGGAAATGTCAATAATAAGCGCAGAAGCTTTCATATTATCATTCAAATGTTGATGCAGAGACGACAAGAATGAGACCAATGCTTTTTCAGTAGAAGAGTTCTTTATAAAACCATACTGTATCAAGAAAATTAATTTTTTCAAGATATCCCAATAATTTATTTTAAATTATTTTCTCAAAAATTTTTGAAAACGTACTGAAAAGAGTAATTGGGCGATAATTATTTGTATATAGGTGTGAACCTTTTTTAAACAGTGGTTTTACGACACCAATTTTAAGTTTTTCTGGAAAAACCCCTTTTGCTAAACAATTATTAAAAATAAAAGTCAAACCTTGAAATACGCTCCCAATTATTTTTTAATTATTATATGGGATAGATACTTCGTCAATACTGTAAGAAGCACTATTTTTTAGATCGCTCACGATTGTGAATATTTCATTTTCACAGGGAAAAATAAAAAACTTATGCTGTTAAAATTTGAGTAAATTAAGGTATTTCTAACAGTATCATCATTCAATTCATATTCACTTCATACTCAATTCTCATTCAATTTATAATCAATTCATATTCAATTCATATTCAATTCATATTCAATTCATTTCAATTCACATTCAATTCATATTCAATTCATATTCAATTCATATTCAATTGATATTCACTTTATATAAACATATTAAAAGATGTTGTATAAAAGTTCAACAAGGCCCATTTTAATTGTTTTCAGTTGTGAAATCAGGAAATCCAAAGTAAATTTTTGCAAAACCTTAATAAACAAGTGAAACTATCACAATTAAAATTCTTATATAATTCTTATTCTTATACGGTTCAATTATATGGTTACGTTATACGACTGGAGATTATTATTTCTTTAGTTTGATAAAATAATTGTGCTTTCTCTTAAACTTTTTTCTTTCTCTTAAACTTTTTTAGGTCTTATAAAATATTTCGCTTAACAAACACGCATTTTGCCAATTATATTTTTAAATTTCGCGTATGGTAACTTATAGATTTATCAATTAAATTCTGCATACAATTTTCCTGGAGTCTTTAATTAACCCAGTAAATTTGAAATTGATTACGCAGAATTTAAGTATGGACCATGCGTGTTTTTGTGTTTAATTTCCGACAAAGCGAATGAATTTTCCTGAAATATGTGTATAAAGATATTATCAAAAGATGCAATTTTGATAATAGGTCCCTGTATTCCTCATCCGTTTATTAGATTAAAAAGCCAAACAATAGGGTGTTAAACACTTAAAAATTTAATTTATGCAAAGTATATACCGAAATATATATGCAGTCGCAATCCCGCCTCTGCACTTAAACTTAATAAAACAAAACAGCGAAATAACAACATTTGGAATGATGTTATTAAGAGTAGATGCATGTCTTAAACCTGTCTCTTATCTTTTTATACTGTCGTATTTTTTTTTTGTTATTTTCGGTGAATTATAGACATTTTAAAACATTCTTTTATTGTATATAACATTCTGATAGCATAATAATTGGGTGAATATATCTTTTATGTTTCTGTGGTATGGATAATAAAAATCAAGGTACGAATTCTTAACAATCCGAATTATAATAGCATATTATAAGAGGATGATTACATTATTATTCCTATACGTATCGTATAGTCAACAATAGCAAAAAAAAAATTCACAAAATCATTATTCATACCATGCCGGGCAAATTAATCGATCGCTTTAAAAAATTTCAACCGTGCGCGTATTACAATAAAATTCTAATAACTAATTTCCCAAATAATTGTACGACAATTTAAAAAAAAAAAATACAAAAATACTTTCGTAAAGGTTAATTAGATTCAGGTATTTAGTTTAAATATGTACATTGTGTCTCTACCACCGAAGTCGATTCAACTTGTCATAATTTTGTATCTATATAAAAACATAATAATAAACCCGCGGTGGTACAGATAATTAATCTTCCCATCGAAAAATATTCACCGCGCGAATTCAAAGTATTTGTATACATATACATATTTTCAAGTCAATATATCACCCTCTGCTACTTATTTGTTACACACAAAAAAAAACAAAAAAAAAAAAATGGGGAAAACAAAATTTGCTCAGCATGACATCTTAAGATCACTGACTGTGTATTAATGTTGTGTATCTCTTATTATTTTCTCGCCGTCTTAAGAAATTGACTAATTAGATTTTTGTTAGGAAGGTATGCAATTATTATTATCATCATTTTTGTTTGTGTGTGTGATGGAACACCAACTAATCCACCACCATCAAGAACAGAAAATGTGAATGAACCGAAATCAAAAATGACAATCATCTCTCAGATTAGATATATATATTTCTCATGCTAGTCCGCAATAAATTAAATCGACAAGCGAAGCCAACAAAAACATTAATTCGTAATTAAATTATCTTTGAAACAAAAAATATAAAAATCTTATTATCGTTAATTATTTTTTACGTTGAGACGGGTTGTACACGTACAAAATGCGACTGCCAAAAATAGTTATATTCTCTTAATAAATATTTAAAAATAATTTATAATAATTTTAGTTTTATGCTGTATCATCGTCATTTCTCTTCCCTGATTTCTCTGACATATACCATATCGTTACACATATGTACCAAAATCATACATTATGCTCGATTTTTTTTTTATTTTACTTTAATGGTAATTTTTTTTAATAAAACGTAGACGTTCATTAGTTTTTTGCTTTATTACGTTACTTTAATGATATCTTTAAGATTTTTTGTCATCGCCTTTCTCGCTTGCCGACGTGGTTACACCAAGAATATATGTATTTATCAGACAAGACGTGTTATTTACTACATAAACCCCTTTTTTTCCTTCCTGGATCTTGTACACATTTTTCTGTTTTATTAAAAAATTAACAATTTCATGGTGTTTTATTTATGCGTTTCTTAAATTGTAATATGTTCTTAATTATGTAGGTATGTTTTGTTATTATGTAATATGCTCGAATGGTTTGGTTTGAGAAATGAGAATTTTAGTCATTATTTTAGATTAGAAGTAACGCCAATTTAACAGGTGAAATACCAACTTTAATGTTTTACTGTGAAGTCTTATGTAACTTTGGACCTCCAAAGTTGAAACAATTTCCTTAGGTTTCTGAGCCGATCAGCTGTCTATACATATATAGGGTCGCCCTATGCATGTGGATATGTTGTTGCATACATTTTGAGTAGATTGGGTAAATATAATTCAAATAATGCGTGTAGGGAATACTTTACTTTTGGGGAAAATTTTAGTGGGATAAACCATCGTGATAAGCTGCTTTAGCCTACATTTCATTTCGTCCGGTACTGGGTTGATATTACGAACGTAGTTACTTTTCGATAAATTTAAGTGATATTTCCTCAATTTTTTGACAAATTTAATATTTTAGACAGAAACATTTTTTAAATTAATTCGTTTTTTGAATTTCGACAAATTATCCTATAATGGTTTATATTGCGGTGCTGAAAATAATGATTCAATAATCATGGAAAATCAACAGTTATCGCACCTGAAATACTCAATTTTATTCAATTATCAGTCAGTTTTAAATGTTTGGGCTGAAATACCACTAAAAAAGAATAAACGGATGATGTGAATTTTTTCAAACGGATCTTCCTTTTTCAAACGTAATAAGTTGATAGATTTAAAGTCTGCATAAATATATGCAAACAGTTGGACACTTTGACTATGCCCAACACAAATGTTTTACCAGAGAATAAAATATTTTAAAATTTTAATAAACTTTGTTTTTAAGTAGAACGTGGTGCAAACTATAAAGTTAGGTTCGCAGATTTAGCATCATTGAATACTAAACTATGCCTCCAGGCTGCATAAAATTTTCGGTATATAATAAGTGTAAATTTTTTTTCAAAAAGTTTAAAAAATTACTCGATCGGTTTCGACTTGTTAGGTCATCATTTGGAGTACCTACTGATTTGTAAAAGTAAAAACTTGGTTATATATAGTAGAAAAAAGGCAAAAAAGAAAAACAGAGCAGGAGAGACCAGAAATAGGCAATAAAAATTAATCTATTGATCGTCCCAGCAAACTGTTGTTTATACGGAGAAATTAATAATAAAAAAGGGGGAGGAGTACTGCAGGTAAGCGAATAGTCATCGATTGAGTAACAAAATTCACGGTATATTGTGGTTTGTTACTCAGCCGATGACTATTCGCTTACCGTCTATACTCCTCCTCCTTTTCTATTATTAATTTTTCCGTATAAACAACAGTTGGTTGGGGCGATAAATAGATTAATTTTTATTTCCTATTTTTGTCTTCCCTTCTCTTTTTTTCTTTTTGGCCTTTTTTCTACAATACATAACTAAATTTTTACTTTTACAAATCAGTAGATACTTCTGAATCTGATGATAACCTACAAGTCGAAACCGATCGAGTAATATTTTAAACTTTTTGAACAAAATTTTTTTATTAATTTATTCAAAAATCTAAATGAGTGTAAAAAGGTATAAACAAATTATTTTTTTGTCAATTAAACAATTTCGAGTCCTTTCGGAATTTAAGGGAACTTAAGATTATTTACCAGTGGCACTATTCTGGTAATTCCCTGGGAATAGGGAATTGGGGAAAGATTTTATATGTAAATTTAGTTCAAATATTTTTTTTCCGGCCTACTAAGGAGAAAAGTTTGATGTAAATATTAATAAATTGGGAATAATTTTTCCATATCTAAATTGGCAGGGAAAATTATTCCCAATTTTATATTGTTTTCAAAAAAATTATCACTAGATTTTTACCTCAGTATGCCAGAAAAAAAATTCTAAAATAGAAATTACATATAAAATCTTTCCCCAATTCCCTATTCCCAGGGAATTACCAGAATAGTGCCACAGAGTTCCGAACTTTTGAATACATTCCTAGCGAATAAGAAAAAAAGTATGTCCACGATTTCGCTCGAGATATTTAAGATAATAAAAAATTTGATAATGAGTGGGGAACCATACTCGAAAAATTTGATAATGAGTGGGGAACCATACTTACTCGACATTACAAATTTCTTAACGTTTCGTTCTGAACGTTTTATTTCACGCAAAATGATTGATTTTGAAAATTAGACCAGTTTTAATAATTGTTCATGATACACGATGAATCGAAAAATTAAAAGAGTGTTGTTTTGCTTAAAAATATATGTCACATGATTTTATTGGAATGGGCTAAATTTAACTGGTTCTAGCGCTACAACGGTAGTTTTGAGTACTAAAGTGCTCAACTTAATTTGTGAATTTTCAAGATCTTTTCAATGATGTGAGATACGTGTATATTCTATGGCTCCACCTTTCTAGCACCCCATCTAAAGGTTTTGACAAAAGTGATGATTGAATTCGTTTGGTCATCGTCTGTTCAGGATTGGTCACTAGTTTTTATCGTTTGGTCACTTACGATTAAACGGTAAATAAATAATGAAAAAGTCAAAAAAAACATTTTCCGAGTAGCACCTCATTGTAAGAAAATCATACCGTTTATATCAAATTTCGTTTGGTAATCGTTAGGTCAGGATTGGTCACCACATTTTGGCAGTTGGGTCGGGCCATGATGTAGGGCCATATCGCCAATCACAATATGCAAATTGTCTTGAATTTATTTTTACAAATTACACACACCATCCCAAGTTAGAACCACTAAATTCCACACTTGGCAACAATTGTTGCGATGATTTTTTAAAGAATGAATTGAATTAAATTGCGATGAATTTTTAAAGATTTAAGTGAATTTGGCCAAAGATGTTTCCACTTGTCAGGCCATATCGCCAATCACAACATGCAAATTGTCTTGATTCCAGACACCATCCTAAGTTAAAAACACTAAATTTGTGTGTTTCGAGTTTCTTACTTTTGTTTCTTTTCTAGCTACACTTTTTAATAATTTGTGTAACTACACATTTTGAGTCTACACTTTTCGTTAAAAAGTGTAGCTACACTTTTTATTAACGTTAAATACTTCACACCGGTGTGTATTCTACGTACATCAGTTATCCCACACATGAAATTTATAAAGAATCAATAACGTCATACCAAATCAAAGTGACTTTCCATTTTTTTTTAAATGCCACCTCTATTTCATTTCGTCGTATATCGTTGCTATTTCTATATATGTATATATTAAAATTTAATTGAACGTTAATTGGTATAATTTCCAAGACATACTAATTGTCTCCATTTCATCCTTTTGTAGCACAACAGCAAAAACAAAAATATGTTCTAGTATGTTACCGTCAGCAAGCGAAATGAAAATGTTATTTTTTTGGTTTTCCATTTTCTTATAGAGCAAATTAAAAATTTTAATTAAAACAAAAATATAAAATCGATTGTAAAATTAAACCGTTTTAAGAATTTTTACTAGCTAGCGAGATGGTAAATTGAGACATACTGTGGTCTCGAATCTGAGAACCTAGACCACGTAGATAACGTGACAAAAGTACCGCTTAGTTATATGACCAATTAGCAGTGAACGAATTTATGTAATAAATCTAAAAAAATAATTGAAAGTGCTTATTTATATACGGCTGCGCAGTAATCTCTATAATTACGCATACGTTAAACTTGGATTAATTGCATAACTGCGTCGATAAGGTTATTGAGTTGTGTTTGTTACGATTACGATTACGATTACATATTACATGCAATGCAAAAACATGTTTTAATATATATTTTCTTTTTTGTATTTCAGGTGAGTTTTAAAGATCAGACCACGGCTATTATCGTATACGATTGATTGCATGAGGTAAAAGTAAGTCGAATGCATTTATATGTCACAACCAGTTGTGTTGTGTAATTAAAATTTATAGTTTTCATGATTTTCTTAACTGAACTCATCTGTATGTGTAAGACAATTTGATTGAATATTTTTTGTTCTTGGTGTAGCAGATCCATTTAATTTTTAATGATTATAGTGATTGAGACATTAAACTGTACCGAAGGATATATGGTCGATTTGTATAGTATTGCGTTTTTTGTGTACTCCATATAAATCCCAATTTTGTTCAAGACTTAAATTCTTACAAATTTTCGAAGCAGCAATAATTCCTAAAAATAAAACTATTTTATGAAACTTGGAAAGTCATAAAAATTTAAAAAACTGTTCTCTGTAATAAAATTGGTTTGAACTACTTTTAACTGGTTCCTGGATTGGACTTATTTCAACATCGAGATCATTTTGTTTTGTTTCAAAATTATCATAATGAAAAATAACTATACATTGCTGCCAAACTTATGACATACTTTTTAATACAATCCGGATTAAGTGTGGCCTTTCACACGGGAATATTTTAAATATCTCCTAGATTGTTGATAATGTTTTGATTGAAAAAACTTTCCATATTCCATGTTACGTTTACCATCATTCGTAGTATTTTTGATTGCGTACGTTGCAGTTTTATGATGTGGGAAGCACAAGCTGACCCCACAATAGTATTCGCTCGATGTTAAAGGTATAGTCTAATTTTAACACTCAATATTTAATCAAAATTTCATTCAATCCGGCAACGACTATCTGTTTTCCGCGCACAGAGTAAAGAGAATAAAACAGATTTTAAAGGGAAATCGTTGGCAAATATGACCACCATGATTAACAATTACTGAGTATTCTGGTATGGTTGGGCATCTTCACTTTAGTAGACTCTGCTGGTTGCTATAATGTCTTCGCTAGAGTTAGATAGCGTTGGTTTCTACGTCCACAAAGCGGACTAGAATTGTCAAATCCATTGTTATGACAGTTTTAATCCGCCTTGCTTCATAGCTAACTATGATTCACATTTTGTTCACCAGATGTCAGCTACTTTGTTGAAAATCGCGAATAGTGCTACACCAATTAGCTCGGACACTATTGTATACTCTGTTGTTACTGTGGAGTTGAATTATGCCTAATTATGTCGGTTCATTAAGAATGTATTTGACTCTGAATATAATGTAGTCAGTATTATGAATACCGGCGACAGATGATAGTTTATTGCATGGTTCGGACATCTTTTATTATTCAAAATTCGATTAATCTCGGTAGATAGTGTAGAGTACAGTTTTAATTTCTCTAATTTCTTATGGAGAGTGATGAGATGATACTGGATATCGTAAATTTTCTGGACATTACATTTTACAAAGAGCCTATATGTCGAATATTTTCCTTGGCCAACATTATGTCAACCAAAGACGAGTTAAAGAATTCATTACCTAAGCAAAACTAACAGGGCTAATGAATAGCGTTTTGGACAGCGTCAGATGCAGGGTTTGCATTAACGAAGGTGGAAGACACCTAAAACGAATTAACTTTAAATTACATTCCTTGATTTAAAAAATAAAGAAATAATAAAAATAATAACAGAAATATTCACATTTGTTTTTGTAGCAACATTCGTGCTCTACCCTGTAAATGGTATATTTTTAATGTATAGGCTGTCGTTAGATTATTAATTTTCAGTGGCCATGTTTTCGACCATTGGTCGTCCATTCCATTATATTTGTTTAAATATATTTTTGCTTTGTGTTAATAATTGTTGTTCGTGTTAATGAAGTACTCGAGTGTACTACGAAATCCCGGCTTTCGACATCCCGATTTCAAAACCCCGGTTTTCAAAATCCCGGTTTCAAAATTCCGGTTTTCAAAATCCCGGTTTTCATTAATTTTTTTAAAGGAAAATTTTATCAAGCATATTCATTAATATTTGATAAAAAAATTACGAAATATTCTTTAAAACAAATTAAAAAAAATTATATTAGCCATTTTTAAGAACTTTATCGCAAACTCGTTTTTGAATGTTGTCAAAAAATCATTTAAGAGTCCCATTTTCCCACATGTCAAATTTTAAAAATTCAAACCGGGATTTCCTAAAAATTTAAATTTTTTTATATAAAAATTTTTGAAAACCAGGATTTTGTAAACCGGGATTTTGAAAACCGGGATTTATAAAACAAAACAGGATTTTGAAAATCGGGATTTTCAAAACCGGGAGTTCGTTACTCAACCAAAATACTCGCCTTCTAGATTTTTCTGGTCTGTGTCAAGGTTGCCAACATTTTTTTGACTTGCTTCGATACTCGTGGCTTGATATTACCTTTTGTGTGATAGGAGATTCAAAACAATCTTCGGCTGTTTTATTTTTAAATACTACTACGATTATTTGACCTCCACATTTTAAGCACCCGATCCAACAATTTTGATGGACATAATGGTTGGAATCGTTTGGTTAGCATTTCTATTTCGTCGCTTGGATGTGGAACAATTGGAACACTCATTTTGGTTAAAAATAAAATATTATCTCTACAATCTGTTTTGGGGTTGAAGAATTCCAACTAGGCCTGATTTACGTAGAACATTATGCACATTGCATAGCCTGAACCAGCCATAGTACTGACCTGTAAGATTGGTCGGCCCTTGACTTCTGCACTTCGACAGGTGGTCATAGTTGTGTTCTTTTACATCACCAACCGTAATCAGATCATAAAAAATTGTTTTTACATCCTATCCCTATCCGTTCGACTTCTTTACCTCTCCTAAACGTTTTTTTTTTCAAAAAATGGCATCTATAGTTAATGACTTGAAGTTTTGAGGAACTCCATTTTTGGGTTGATAATTTTGTAGAGTTTATGCTCGCTATACAGGTTTCAGATAAAGATGCGCAGAGTATTTTATCAGATTTTTGTCCAAAAGATAATCGTGAGGAGAAATTGTAAAGAAATGTAATTGGCTAAATATTGTGGGCCAAAACTGCGAATTTTGATCGAACTTTAATTCCAAAACATCCCTCAAAGCATTGAATGCCCTTTGGGAATTATGTAACTCTGGAAAGTTGGAGTCCAAATATGTGTGTAAACACATCCAGCAATCGAGATCATTCTGTTCCGCTTAAGAAGCTGGCCTTTTCTGGTATTTTATGCAAATCCGAAGTGTAGTAGTCTTTGGTCATCTTTCAAATATTGGGAATCAAAATTCATAAATTTAGTACGCAAAATTCAACCAATAGAATTCTTCCTCTTCTTCTTCTTCGCTGGCGCTACATCCCTTGATGTTATTTGGCCGCCTCAACAATGCTCTTATAGATAATTCGATCGACAGCAACAGGGTGCCAGACATGAAACCAAGAGTTTGAAGGTCCTGTTACGTCATCCATCGACCGTAATAGAGGGCACGCCGCGAGGTTCATTCATTGGGTCTGTTTTATGGTACGATTGGCAACGTAGAATGTGGTCGAGCCATCTCAGTCTTAATGATTTATGTGTTCAGACGCATCCTGTACATTTGTCCATCCTTAATAGGGCCTAGCATTATACGTATAAAAGTGGCGTTACATCTGTAGATGCTTTTTGCACAAGTACCATCGATCTCAGATAACTACGTGCATTTTCCTTTTTGTATTGTATGTCGCCTGTTTAAAATTATTCACGTGTTGGCCTTCTCGCGATAGCCATATATATTTGGTTTTTGATACGTTGATATGGAGGCCGAGTTGTTGGGCTGTTGTTTCCAATGGGAACAGAACTTCTTTTAGAAACACGATGTTACGATCAAAGATGCATATATCGTCCGCGTAAGCTAATATTTGGCTTGATGTATAATAAAGGGTTTTCCAATAAGGACTTGACAACTTTTTTTTTAAATTAACCGCAAACCATTTGAGATATTTCAAAAACTTTATTTTCGGTTTGAAGTACAATCAAAACATTTATGAATGGAACTCGACTTCGTTCATATGGCCATCGCGGGCACGTTTGCAGCGGTCGATTCATTGGACCCAATTTTCGATGACTCGGCCAGACATTTCGGCCGAAATGGCCGCTATTTCGCGTTCAATGTTGGCTCTGAGCTGTTCCAACGTCGTCGGCTTGTTGGCATAGATCAATGACTTGACGTAGCCCCAAAGAAAATAATCAAGAGGTGTTAAATTGCACGAATGAGGCGGCCAATTGACTGGCCCATTTCTTGAGATAAGACGCTCATCAAACTTGCTTTTCAGTAAATCGATTGTAACATGTGCTGTGTGGCTTGTGGCACAATCTTGTTGAAACCACATGTCGTCCAACTCCATATTTTCCAATGCAGGCCAAAACTAATCGGTAATCATGGCGCGATAACGATGGCCATTCACATTAACGTGACGATCGTTGTCGTCGACGAAAAAATATGGCCCAATGACGCCGCCGGCATGCAAACCGCACCAAACAGTTATTTTTTTGTGGATGAAGTGTTGATTCATGAAGCACATGTGGATTTTCACCCGACCACTAACGCATATTTTGCTTATTGACGAACCCATTGAGCCAAAAATGAGCTTCGTCACTGAAGATGATTTTGCGATGAAATTCATCATCTTGGCGCATCTTATCCAGAGCCCAATCGGAGAACGTACGTCACTTCATATGGTCTATCGGCTTCAATTCTTGAGTCAGCTTGATCTTGTATGGGTGTAAACCAAGATCCTTATGCAAAATTCGTCATAAAGTGGGCTGGGCGATGCCCAATCCTTGAGAACGCCGTGGAATTGACTGTTTTGGATCGTTCGCTACGGACGCCTGAACGGCAGCGATATTTTCGATACTTCAACCAACCCGTTGTCTGACTGGCACGGCAACATCACACAACGAATACTTATGTAGACTCAAATTTTTGCACTAAACTTGTTATTGCCTGTCTACTAGGGCGAGAATTACGACCGAAAATTGGAGTTAACGCTCTTAAAGTTGCGGTCACCGACTCCGAATTTCGGTAGTAAATTCCGTAATGAAGTATACCTTCACCAAGATGAAAACGTTGAGTTTACTGAATAAATTAACAGTGACGGTGCGTTCACAAATTAAATTCCAAGTTGTCAAGTCCCTATTGGAAAACCCGTTATAAACAACTGCACTACACTACCGCACTCCGGATGTTATTTCGAAATCCTCCGAGAGATTCCGAAGGCAATCATCTTGCTTTTAGAGCCACCCATGAATATTTTCTACATATGATTATTAATTTCATTTGATTGAATCATCGCCCCGGTTGCAAAGGGGTCAGCGTGCTTGCTCCAGCGACCAGAGGTCCTGGGTTCGATTCCCATTGATGACAAGGAAAAATTTCATGGCTGGTTTAGAATTAATGAATTAATCACTCATTATCCGAAATGAAAATATGATTATGAAACCTCAGTCGAGGCGGCTAAATCCCTTGATGGGATATAGTGCCAGAGAGAGAGAAAGAGAGGTTATCAATTTTTAAGGAATGCCATAATGTAATCCTATGGATGATATTACACACCTGTTAAAAATCTATGAATACAAAAAGTGCAAGCATGGCCCTTTCATAGCACTTTTCTAACACAATCCTCGGGGAAAACGTGGACGAAAACTGCATTGGTAGTCGTTCAAAATGCGCTCGATGAAAATTGATTACTTGTCAGCAATTACGGATTCCAAAATTTTGTCGCTGATGTTGAGCAGAGCTATTCTATGATAGTTGTTTGAATTCAGCCGGCCCCTTCCCGAATTGAAATGTATTTATGCAACGTTTCGCAAAAAAACCCGCTAAAATGATCTACAAATTTGTATCTGAAGCATTAAGCCTGAACGGTACCGAATTATGAACGATTCTCCAACAAATTCCAAAAAAGTTCCTATGAAAACAATCACTGATAATCATGGCCAAACGGGTAAGGACGCGTGGTACAGCATTCAGTCGTAGTAAGTCATCAAAAAATGTAGAATTTGTATCTACAAAACAGTCTCATTTGAATGGAGTTATGTTCCCAAAATATCTAATTTTGGACCCACAGATTCAATTTTTATTGACTCTCGGATGCCGAGATGTTTAAAACCTATATCAAAGAGAGTCAAAATGTCAAATATCCCAATTGTAACTGAATATTTTAATAATATTCCGCTCCAGAGCACGCTTCTAAGGCGGCAATCTCGGATTTAGTGGTTCGAAATTGTGTATCTTTCATCCAGCTTGATATCTCGACTATTTGACTCAGTACCTTTCTCGCCGTGATTACTTTTTATGGGACTATTTAAAATCACCGTTTTTAAATCAACAACGGAAAACTGTAGCTGAAAAAATTAATAAAAATTTGAAATCAATGAAGTTTCTTTGGATTCCTGAACTCGTGACCAAAATCACCATGTTTACCAGATTATAGGAACAAATTAAAATTTATTAAATATAATTCAGTTTTAAATGCGCTATCTGTAGATTTTATTTTATCATGTCATACTCAAATAAAATAGGTCCTAAAGGGCTTAAAAGGTTGTTCATTTGATTCAAAATCACTAGGACAAAGCAAAAATTTATTGAGACATTTATGTGATTAATTGTTTTGTCCTGGCCGTCAATTCGTGTTCCGTGAAAATATGAAAAGGATTTTTTTTTTCATTGGCAATCGAGTAGGTTTGAGTTGCCCTTAACAAATTTTGATTTCCCGCACTTTAAAATCACGTGCGAATAATATTTTCAATATTTCATGGAACACGAACTGACGCCCTGTGGCACTATTCTGGTAATTCCCTTTGAATAGGGAATTGTGGAAAGATTTTGTATGTAATTTCAGTTCAAATATTTTTTTCCGGACTACTGAGGAGAAAAGTTTGATGTAAATATTTATAAATTGGCAATAATTTTTCCATATTTAAATTGGTAGGGAAAATTATTCGCAATTTTATTTTGTTTTCAAAAGAATTACCACTAGCTTTTTACCTCAGTATGCCAGAACAAAAAATTTTAAATAGAAATTACATATATAATCTTTCCCCAATTCCCTATTCCCAGTGAATTACCAGAATAGTGCCACTGGTTGGGAAAAAGACTTGTCGAAAACGGATTTTTCATGAAAAATGGTATGCTCATGAAAAGTATTCGGTTTCTAAGAAAACATTTCAAATATGCAAATATTTAAAACGAAATAATATATGAACTGATGAACGTTGCTTTAAAGCAAAAGACAGATCGACCTTATACGATTTTGGCGAAATTTGGTATGTTGATTTAAAAAAATTTACGAAATGGTTTATGGCTGAACTTCTGAAATACGAATTGAAAAGCTATATACGAAATCGCAATGGGCTTCTTAACCGATTTTTTCATATTAATCGAATATTCAATTTTATATTAAAATTAGCAGTATCAAAAGAAAAATCTTAAATAATTTTGAACGGAATTCTGAAATAATGACAACTTGATCAGAATTTGGTATGTTCCAAATTTCGATTTTGAAAATTTTTTGTGAGTGGAATTTCAAATAGGATTTTGAAATGTTTTCGGTATTTTCTGGAATTTGCAAATATCGCAACAGCATTCAACAATCGCCTATTGTACCATTTTTCTATATTTCTGAACAAATAACTTTAGAATCTCATTTGCATGTAACATGCTGAACAATTCAACCCCTCTCTAAAAATAGATGTACAATTTTTTTAACTGAAGCATTTGAAAGGAAATACGTCTACGCAACATAATATAGTGATGGCGATGAGGATTTGACCAAATTAGGAGTAGGACTTTGTTCTATTTTGAAAGCTTAAAGCTTAGCTCTAAATAGAAATTTTACTTGTTTCTTTGTTTTAATGAACTAACAAAAAATTGTTGTAAATTCTTAATCCAGTTCTACAAATGAAAGTATTGCTTAAAACCGGTGGAAGGAAACTCAATCCTGGCTGCAACTGGAAAATATGTGATTATTGGAGCTTCCGATGTGGTTATTTGATTGAAATTGCTGGTGGAACGTCTTTTAGTGTTAAGGACGATTAAAAAGACTCTTGTTTTGACAAAATTCGTTTAGAGATCGGAGGTTTCTGTCAAATAAAATGTATACAAGAAAAGGTTAGACTTGACGACTTTGAAGTTTGTCCTAAATTGTACTAGATTTTCTTGTATTGTAAATGTATAAGTAAAAAAATATTATGTAAACATTCAGGCGTCCAAATTGAAATATTATACTAAATAACATTTAAATTAGTGTAGTCAATATTCTCTATAAATATGAAGCAAATAAATAAAACTTATAATAAAACTAATTATTAATTTATCTGTCAAGCTTCCGTAATATTCATATATAGCAAAATGCAAGAAAACACCAATGAAATGATAAAAAGCAAAAAATTTGGAAGTTCTGGAATTTACTATGAAAATTCGCCTAAATGTTTACTTAATCAAATTATATTTCTACATTATACATTGACAATAATTATAAAGGTAGTACAATTTTAGGTAAAACTTCATTACCATATATAGGCGAATGAAGTTTGTCCTAAATATTATGACGCCATCTAGAACAAAGTTAAGACATACTTCATTAGCACTAGACTTGGGAGAATAAAATTGAGAATTTTACCAAAACTATGTCCTCTCTATTATCGAGGGCAAGTCAAACATGTTTCCAGTATGGCTCAAAACCTGTCATACACAAAATAACCATCTAGAAACGGTAAAAATGAAATGACTTAAACCTTTTCAAACGCTCACAACGCTTTTTAGTATATTTGAAACAGCCTCAAAACGGACTAAGTCATTTCGGAAAAAATATTAGAATGCTGAATTCCTGAATTTCGTGCTGAAGTTAATTACCAGTAGCAAATAAAATTATTAAATTTTAAATGAAATTCTGAAATAAGGCCAGCTTCATCGGATCCTCGGCCGTTTCTTAATATCGATTTTTAGAAATTTTCGTAGATAGCTTCAAAATGTATAATTTTGAAAATGTTTTCGGTACTTTTTAGAATTTGCAAATATCGGAACAGCATTTATGTAACAATCGCCTATTGTGTCATTTAACTATATTTCAGGATAAACAATTCAATTGCATTTTGTTAATAATGAAGTCGTAGTTCAATAAAATATGACAAATTAAAATTGCTCGTCCTCTAATTGAGAGTATTTTATCAAGATGGCGGTAGCATCAAACTGAAGACACAGTATCAATAGACAAACGTCGGACGTCTTAGCCTTATACAGCTTAATCTGAAATTTATGAAGAAAATAGCATCACATTTGATGACAATGACTCTTGATTTTGGCAAAATCCGTTTAGTGGCCCTATGGAGATATCTATCGGATTTCTGCAAATGAAAGCAAAATAAATTGAAAACTTTGCCCAAACTTTATCCTCCATTGCGAAGGCAAGCGAAAACTGTTACTTATATGGCTCTTGTGAAAAGAGAACTTCAGTTGTGAGGCCAAGTGCTCAGAATGTTATAAGGATTCGTTCAGTACGTATAACCTGAAAGAAAATTTACTAAATCATGGTTTCTTTAGCAAACGTTTTTATAAAATATATTCAGCCCAACTATTTTTTATGGACCCTTTTTCTGTTGCCAACAACAAGCAACCAATTGATTTCATTCTCTAAATAGGGTGGGCAATGGAAAGTACGGATTAATTTGTGCAATTAATTAATAATTTAACCTTTCTATAATCGCAGTCATCAAGAAGAAGGTTAACATCATCATACACAGAAAAAATATAAAATTGAAATATCAATAACATCCATTCTCACATCATATATTTAATAAATAAACGTTCAACAAACATCATAATCTTTCAACAACCAGAGTTCAATATTATTTCATTTCACAACATATCTGATAAAAGAAGTATTTATGTACGAGCGTATAATAAAAATTATTAAAATGTAAATATTATCATTATTTACAATACGCCAGTACGATATAGCACAGTACAATAATATAACAATAATCATCATCAACCAACATCATCGATGAGTGTTAATTTAATTAAGTAAATAATTTCTCGAAGCTAGTTAGTCGTTCAGTCTTAATTTACAAAAAAAAAAAAAAAAATAAAAAAAGTGATGGAAGATTTTTTTTTTTTTTTCAAAAGTAAACACCTTTGCGATCCACTTATAAATCAATAAATAATTAAGATAATTATAAAATAAAATTTTAAAAAAAAATATGATACCAAATAAAAATTAATTTAGTTTTATAATTAAAAAAGTTTTAATGCTGTTTACGTCAACAAGTTTTATCGCACTTCAATCTGTACCAAACAAAATTTTTATTTCTGGAATGATTTTCATTTTTTTTTGTATTTGGAATTCCCAAAGGAGGGTGCGAAAAATGAAAATTTAACAAAAGTTAATTATTATGAAATATTTTTATAATGACTAATTATATGTGTGCCAGTGTGAGTGGCTTAGTATTTGCGAATTGGTTTAATAAAATTTTATGACGATCAAACGTTATTAGGCTGTGCATATACAGGGTGTCCGGATTTGGGATGCTAATCCGTTGATGCTCTAGCTACCCCACTCATTTCAATTTTTATTTGTATGGATACGACGGTATATACGCTAATGTTTGGCATGTTCATTTCTCTTTATTGTGGGAAACGAAATTTTACATTGTGCATCTTTCTAGTGAATTAACTCAAAAAGTTAATTTTTTGGGTTGTGTCACTTTTCATATCATGGGCGATATATTCTCGGTGCTTCTATTTTGCGGATTTCCTGACGAATGATTTATAAGAAAAGGATTACATCGACCATGGAAGGGTCGCGTTAAACTTGGATCAAAGTTACATGAGCTACCGGCGTACACTAATTTATATAGTGATTTGCGAAAAATATTTTTTGAACCCACTCCACCTTGCGTTTGTAAAACAAAATAATTTCAATTAACGAACGGGAATAAAATCGCTTATGGTTGTACCAATATCGAAAACATCAGTTAATCAAAGAGCCGGTAAACAGGACCTTAGAAATATTTATTCGGTGTATTAATTCCTTACTTGCTTATAAACATGAATTGGAAGACAAAACACTTCCGAAAGTTCAATGAACAAATTTAGACAATATACTTACTTTAAAATGTTTAAATATTGATTCTAGTCAGTAGCCAATGAAAAATACAAATATTTTGAAGAAAATGTCACGATGACCGTGATGCTCTCAGTAACCGGAAATCACAAAATACCATTTTAGCTATAGTCCAGGGCATTTAGATCAAAATCGACCGGAATAGCGGAAATTTTTAGAGACAGCAGATATCGAGATGCGGTTTTCTGCATTATGTTCAGGAAGGTCCCAGGAAAAAAGTCTATATCGTCTGGTTTAGCCATTTTCTGAAAAATGCCTTCTGTGCTGGAAAATGCATTTTCCAATTGCATCATTACTTGCACCATTATAGGAACGACTGGAAACTCGGAAAAATCGCTCGGAAATCGTTACCCGAGGGTTTTCTGGGATGCCGGATTCAATTCTAGTATTAGATTTCCCCGGGGGCGCTCGGGTGACTCTGTGGGGCTGTCTGGGAGTGATTGGGGGGAAATGGCAGCGTCCATGACAATTACTCTAAAATCATCACTCGGGGGTTTTCGGTAATGCCGAATTCAATTCTGGCATTAGACTTCCCCGGGCGTATGAATGATAAAAAAATTTTATAACCCCCGAGCGCTCCCAAGGAAATACAAACATATGATGAGGTTTTGGAAAATTGATCGACCTGAAATGCTAAAATTGTGAAAGGTAGACTACTCTTTCTTTAGTATATAAAGCCCAAACAAGCGCGGTTTGGAATGAAATTATTCGGATTGTGCGATGCGTCTAAATATGTGCTAAACGAGCCAATAAAGGGATCTAAAATTGAAACCATGCTGTATCGAATCTTACCGTCATATAAAGGAAAGAGTCACCCTGTATATATAGGCAACTGAACTATTTGGGTTATTCTGGGTAATAGATATTACTTTTACAGCGAGGTGAGGTTAGTGGTACAGTGCATTCAAAAACCGCCGATATGTGGTGGAAGATTTGCTTTGCTGTCTCTGTTCGGCCATCAACGTCCTCATCTGACGTTAACTTCAATAAAGTGAAGGAAATGGTGACGGAAATTTGTAGTTTAAGAATAAATAATATTTTCTGAAAATTGTTTGTAGAAAGGTTTGTAGAAATAAAAATCTTAGTTTTTGTACCACTGCAACGCACCATCTCACAAGGCTATCATTCAGTGAACTCATTTCTGGCCAAAAACTCAACAAATATCATCAAACAACCATCGTGATTTTTCTTTTTCGAAAATTCAAATTACAACTTCAGGCACCCGTTTTCAATGTTTTCATGATTGGATTATTGATTGGTGTGTATTATATCGGAAGGGGCCTACTTTGAAGGCGATACAATTACGATTACTTTTTTGACGGTGCAGTATATTATCCATGACCTTCCATCACTAAACCCAGGCCATTTCGAATTAATATTTTATTGTAGAATTATAAGCTTTTAATTTAAATAACTTCGATTTTTGAGGTCACCCTTAAAATCATAAACAACCCTTTAATTGGTTTTCATCAAGTGCATGTTACATACTTGGACGTCTTAACAATATTTTTTTTATAATTGAATAAATTAAATATTTCAATGTTGGGTATAATGTACCGATTTATAAGCTTGCAAAATACGTGTAATTTGAATGAATTTTTATATAACAAACTCAAGGGAGCTGACCTTTCAGTGCTCTCGTCCGACGTTTTTCAATTTTTCGTTTTTAATTTAAAACCATAATAATTAGTTATATTAACCGCCAATGGTACACCAATCAGTACCTACGGCACGAAAATGGAGCAAATGTAAATTCTGGCACTTTTCCACTCTCGCTTTATTTCGGGGCTTTATTGGCCACAATGGCTACAATCATTCGTTTTAGCTCAAATATGCGCCGTTGTTTTCGATAACTCATTGTGATTAGAATGCAATTTCATTATGCTGCTTTTCCAAAACAACTTGTCCCTATTAGTAAAAGAAACTGAGATAGCCAGTATATTCACAAGCCTCTCTTATGGCCATGTTTACGCCACCAAAACCATTTGCCATGAAAAAAAACGGATGATAATCGCTTGGTGCCAGGTCCAGGCCATCATAGACATGTAATGTCTGGCGTTGTCCTGGTGGAAGACGACGCCTCTTCTATTGGCTAATGCTGGCCGCTTCTGGGCGATTGCTGCCTTCAGTTGGTCCAATTGGTAGCAGTAGAGGTCCGAACTTAGCGTTTTGTCATTGGGCAGCATCTCATAGTTGACGGAGCCTTCTAATCCTAGCAAACACAGCAAAACCGTCCTGGCTGTCAATCCTTGTTTGGCCACCGTTTGGTGATCCATTTGTCGTCGCCAATTATCATCCGCTTCAGAACTGGCTCGAGGTTCCTTTTGAAGCCGGCATTATTATGCAAATGATTTAAAACTATTTTGTGGTAGATCTTCAGCTCCTTACGACACTACGGCAGCTCCCATGCCAGTCTACTTTGATAAGTTCCAGAATCGTATTGATATTTTTGACGATAGGCCCTCCAGTGTGTGGTGCATGTTTGATATCGGAATTACCTGAACGGAATTGATGAAACCAAAATTGCGCGGGTTTGGCTGTGACAGTATCGGAACTATAGACACCATTCACAATTTCAGTCGCCCGACTTGCGTTTTTCTCTTTATCGAAGCAAAATTGTAAAATATGGCGAATTTTCTCTCTGTTTCCCTTTATCATTGTCACGCTATAACTTACAACTAAAGCGATCAATCAAAACAAGAATTTTTTTAGTACATAAATCCCCCTTTCCAACGAGTACTAGTTTCCAACGAGTACAAGTATAGCCTATTCATCTGTCAATAATACCACGCCTGTTTCGGTCGATTTGCGCACTCCTTTTCATTTCACAATCGATAACGACTACGGCAGGCAACCTTCCTAACGCTGAACAAAACTATATTGAACATGTCCCGAATCGTCCCGTCTGCATCACCATTGGCCTCTGGTCGTCTCGATTAAAGATATACCGACGAAATGATTCGGTAATAGTACCAGATCGTCACCCGATACCTTACATTCAAAACATTTTCATCATGCACTAGCATGGATGATTGATCTTCTTCACAATCTATTTAGTCAGAGCATAACATTTAATTCTTGCTGCCCCATAGCAGCAAACACGGCCAAATTTGAACTTTTCGAATTTAGTCGAAAGTCGGTCTCAGGAATCCCTACAAACCTTTTATTAACCAAATCGTCTAGAGATGTCTACTCCGTAGTCGCAGACGACCTGCTCATGGCAACGAAAAATGAACAATAATACAAAATTACCGAACCCGAAAGCAAGATGAAGCTCATCCAACATTAAAGAAACTCGCCCCGATTCTTGGACATTTGTCTTCTCTCGTAAAGAAACCCAAAACTTCTCTTGACCCGACACGACGGGTGGGTACAAAAAATATTTTTACGGCTTGACACTAAATTGGGTAAACTTTTGAACAATTTTAAGTTCAGAATCACAACCGACAGGGGGTCATAGTTGTGTTGATTTTCGTCACAGATCGTAATCGGATGCTGAAGAATCCCTCCTGCAACCTGACCCTATCGGGATTCGAACCCGGTCGCTCCAAAAGTTTGGTCAGTTTTATTTAAACTTAACTAATCTGTTTTTCAAGAGAACTTAAACTAGTCCGAATAGTTTCAAATGCATTCTGAAAAACGACAAAAGTGACTAAGATTTGTTCATTTCGTAACCGTTTGTAATCGTCTCTGCTTGAATGACCAAAACAAGTTTCCAACATGAGTATCTGATTGGTTCTTAGAATAGACAAAATGAAATGGAAGTTGGATTAAACTGAATTTGGTATAATGAAAAAAGAATTCCAAATTCCTTAGTTTAAAACGAAACTAAGCCAATTCTCAACTGACTGGGGAAAATTTTCATTTGTATTTTGATAATGGAATTGCTGTACAAGTTTCCGATGTGCTTTAAAAATGGTTGTACTACAAAAGTGCGGGATTCTAATATAAGATTTGAAGGTGTTTTTGGACAATGGTGTACTAAAATTAAAAAAAAATTCATTAGAGAAACCTTCAAAAACCAATGGAGATGGATCAGTATTGGATGAAGACAATTTCTGAAAAGATATTCGTTACTTAATACCACAACAAAATTCGGTAATCATCATATTTTTTAACTGAATCAGATCTCATAATATCAAGTCGTATCTGATGGCTTTTCCCTAAATAATTAAAAATTGAGGAGTGAGACTATCTTTTACTATACGGATGTATACATAGATCCCGAATGCACTCACTTAATTTCTAAATGCACTCACTTAATTTCTTAATTTCTTGGCTGTAGTGAGGGCGAATGGTAAATCTGCAAAAATGTCGACGTACATTTTCATTATTACTATACTCGCACTTCTTAAAGAAAGTATAGAGTACTCATGGAGTAGAGTGAGCTTTGATTCGTGTCCTATTAAATAAATTAACTGCCACTTCGTTGTCCTCTCCAGAAATAGTTCCTTTGACACTTTGTGGAACTAAAAATTTATTATAATATGATATAAGCGCGAAACATTCTTTAACATTCAGGGCGGAACAGTACTAGTTTTACCTTGAGATTACTGTTCAACAGCTAAATATCAAAAAGAAATTGTTGATATGAACAGCTTAGTCATGTTGAGGCACGGTGGCGCAATGGTTTAACGTTACCAATGTGGTCCACAAACAGAAATGATAACGCGCAATATTTTTTGGAATCAATCAACTGACCGGTCAATTTTGAATGTCGTGCATAAAATACAAGAAAATGGATCGGCGGCAGATTTTAAATCGTCAGTGCCGAAAAAATTTCTACCATCTTGTGAAACAGCAAGGTTTGTTGATGAAAGTCTTTGTTAATAAGCAAGTAACAATTCAAGAGCTAAAGGGTGGTATAATAAAGCAAATTGGTAGAGTACAAGATCAATTAACACGGATGTCATCCTAAATTTATGGAAGCGGATTGATATGAAGTGCCGAAGCCATGGTTAATTATAATCTTTCGCGCATAATTTATTTACTATTCACATACTGAAACTCGTATTATTGGCTCAGGCATTAGAAAAATTATATCCTTTGCTTAAAATGCTCAAGCCTATTTGCAAAGTAAAGTGTTAAATAGGATTGCCAATTCAATCCTATAAACCAAAACTAAGCATATTCTAGATTCGTAACCTCGCTAAAAAATGTTAACGGATAAGGAATTTTATATAAGTTCATCATAAAAACTTTGAGTTAGTACCAAAAACGAATTCGATCATAATGGGCAAAGTTTCACTCAGCAAAGCGAATTTAGGGATTGAGTTGACAGAACTTCATTTTAGTTTAGTTTCATTTAGCTTTGACTTTGACAAAAAGTTCTTGTTAAAATCCTAATTACATCCAATTGGTTGAAGATCGATTTAGAAATGACCGAGTTTCTTCAGTAAAATAATTTTCTAAACAAAATAAAGTAAAACTCCTTTTGATTTTTAAGTACAGCTTAAAATGCATAGCCAGAAAAAAAATTCTGTTATGTATTTAGGCTCAACCACTTTATAAAAGTAACTCAATGACAAAGTGATTGACTGGTAAAACTTTTGCATATAATTTGTTTTTACCTCTGAATACCGGTAGATTTTTTATTTTCGCGGAAGTCAAGTGACAATATTCCCCCATGAAAATAGAAAGTCACTGCTAACGGTTTAATATATACTTCGACGGACGTTCTTGCTTAGTCGCAGCTTACGTAAATCTGCGCTGGGATGTTTTAACATCAGTATTTTTCGATATTTTATCGAAATCTACCTCTCTTTCTGCTAGAATTAATTTGACTTCTGTTTCGTTTATCAATTATCTCTTCTCTAGGTTATTGCTACAACCTATTAGAATATGTTTGAACAATATCTATTTCACTTATTTTCGTCTTACAACCGATAATAAATTATTTGGTGGCTTCCTCCTTTAAATCACCAACGCTTTGTAGAGAAATAAGAATAGTGGTTTGCATCGGTTTACGACCATGATTTGAATGCTTTTTTGGTGGAGCTGCTTGTAGATGGCCAATTTCGTGTAAGACTGATAAACGGTTTGTTGAAGCCGGTTTTAATAACTTTGGGTATCAATGCCAGATCAAGAGTCTTACAGACAAGGCCAGCAATATGACGAATCTGCATTACCTAAAACAACGAGACAAGAATTTAAAATTTCAGATCGAGAGAGCAAGGTTGAATGTCCAAAGTCCTACCATGTTGACATTATTTTTTTGCCTTGCAGAATACCGTTACTTGTAATAGGTCTTTATCGGTCTGACACATCCAGTGGCTGTAGTTTATGACTACACACAGTGCGGCGGTAAAGAAACAATATGCACTCCATTGGCAATGGCGATATCGATGGCTTTGATAGATGCGTAGCATGGTTGTCGAGAAGCAACAGCACAGGTTGAGCTAACGAATGTTTTCCGAAGTTTATAAAATGATGCATATAGCGCACAATTTCTTGGCAGTCCCACCAGAAACGTTGTCGAAGAAGATGGTCTGCATTTTTTTCGGGAAAAGAAAGAATGGTGGTAGACTGTTGCTAGCAGCGCTTGCGGTTAAGGCCATTGTCACCATCGTTCCTCTTTCAGCGGCTTCAAGTTTTCCGACATGTCGCATACCCTTCACGGCAATCACCTCGCCAATTTTTGTTGGGACCGTTGAAAAGCCGCTTTAATCCATGTCGTAGGTATTCGTTGCTTCGAAGTAATATTCATCCATCAAATGTTTATGGTTATGGAAAACTTCTCGACATTTGATTTACAAATGTTCCGGGGTGCGAAAACCTAGCTCAGACTGTCGACACATAAAATTGTAACGCCAATGTTTGCCCGCTTGTCTTCATTCCAAATCGGCGGATATTCAACTTCAAGTTTTTTAGCGAATTGGTACGCTAATTCACGCAGCTCGTTGATGCTGAGGCCGTAAAAGGTTTTAAAACCTCTAAAAAACATACCATTTGAACACAAAATAATTTCCAAAGATGTAAAGAATACTAAACATAAACTCACCATGTTTGATGGAGTCGGTTGGTTGCATTCACGAACGAAATCCAAAAATACAGCATCTTCCACACATGACAAGTCGCCAAACATCTCTTCCGTTTTATGCAGGTAGCGTTACAAACTGATCCTCGCAATTCCATAGGTTCGTGTAGTCGATTTAATTTGCTTTTTTTAACTAAGTAATCCTTAGTGGCACGAACCAGTGCATCAAAATCAATTGAAGCTGATTTGTCTTGTTCGGGGTTGTCGTTGCTAAAACTGTTTTAAAATACTTTAAAATTTTAATAGAATATGTTATGTCAGAATAAACGATTATATTTGACAGTTTTCTAATTAAACAGACGCTTTAACTGAAAAAAAGGATGCCCACAACCGGTTTCATTTAAGTGCTCACAACCGGAAATCACGACTATTCTCGACTCATTCAATTACAATTGTGGTAATTTTTACCGATTTTTTTTTCAATGTAATCGGAGCTAATGTAGAAGCTCGTCCATCCACTGCGATATTAACTCAAAAAATACAAGTATGACAGCAATCAAACCCGCCATATTTGCATTATGTCAAACGTTATGCAGCAGTGCTCACAACCGGAGACTCCCCATAAAAAAATTTAAAAAATTAAAAATTAATTTGCCAGCAAATACCAAAAGCACGTTCAAAATTTATAATAGAACACCGAACCCATCAGGAAAGTAAGTTTCAACATAACTGAGAGAATTTTATCTGCAAAACCAGAGGTACGAAAATACATTTTTTTCTCAAAACTGTATTCAATAGTGAAGTTTGTGCTAAAAAGATTATTAATTACACTGTTAAATTTATTATTTTCCTATTGGAATTTATTTTCAAAATAAAATTATAAAATTAATTATGCTGTCGAATCTAGAAATATATACAGATTTTTGCTGTCATTTTTGAGGAGGTAAGGTATAGACCAATTTCTAAGATTCAAGTAAAGTACATTTTTAAGATTCGGTCTATTAAAAATTATATTTAGAAATTAAGCAGTTTTATTGGGTTTTAAACATTTTACATTTTAATGTCTGCGAATGCTCTTGGGAGTTGTCCAAACGTACGTGGCCTATATTTTTTGACACTATTTTCGTCTGGGCTATGATTTCAGAGTCCATTCAATTTAAATTTAATACTGCTGCTTTATGTCAATTTAAAATCCAATTGGATATATTGCTCAAATCTTATAGAAGGAAATAATAATAAATTTTTCAAAACCACGGAACTTCAAAATTCCAAAAATCATTGTTAGACTCATTACAGTTAATCCATTTTCGCTCCATAGACAGAAAATATTATAAGCTGTCGAAAAATGTAGAGGAGATTCCGTAGACATTTCTGGTAATGGCAGTACAAGTGAAAACATGAACTCTTTCCATTATAGACATAGCAAAGTCCATTAGACTCAGATGCCAAACACTATAACGGTAGAAACCCGTCAAAAATGCTCACTTTCTAAATATAATTTTGAATAGAACGAAGCTCAAAAATATACTTTATTTTAATTTTAGCTTCTTAAAAATGCCAGCTAGAATCTGAAGATACTTCTAGATTCGACGGCATAACATTTAGAATTAGTCCAATTTTATAAAAAGTAAAATTTAAAAATAAATTCCAATAGGAAAAATAATAAATTTAACAGTGTAATTTTTTAATAATTTTTTGAACACAAACTATGAGTGTGAATCCAATAAGAATACTCTAGAAAATTGCATTGTGCACACTGTTAAAACACATTGTTGAAAGAGACAGCGCTACGATATTAAAAATAGATGAATCGTTCTCGCCATGTTTTTTCAAATATGAAATAAATTAAAAATTCATTTCCTCTCTTTCTAATGATATTCAGCTCACTCGCTCTTTCATACATCACTCATATTGGATTCCGATTTATTGGTTGAGTGTTTGATTATTATTTACATCTCGATGAAAATTTTTTAGAAAAGTTGAATATTTTCTAAAAATATTTCATCGAGATGTAAATAATAATTTTGAACAAACAATTAAATTTTCCACCGCCAATTTATGTATAAATAAAACTCGTTTATTTAAAAAATAGGTGTCACATTTTAAAGTCTCAATAACAGACCACCGTAAAGTTTATACCAAACCGAGATTTTTGAGTAGAAGATATTCGATGAGTGTGTACCAAAATACCATTATTATCGGATGATTGCTATTGGAATAACCTTTCGAATAGGACAGGTTTGGTTTCCAAACGAATGGGTCACGATAGATTTTTGGACCAAAACTCGTTCATGGAGTTCATTGAGTGGCACACGTTGAATGATCAATAACAGGACATCGTAGAGTTTGTACCAAAACTTCATTAAATACTGATGACACCTAAGGACTTAACCTTTCAAATGACATTCCAAAACGGGGGAAAATTTTTGAGTAGAATTTATTAGTTTGAGTAGTTTTTTGAGTAGAAATCTTGCGATGTTCTCTTATAGGCCGATTAAATGGTACCACTAAACAAACTCTGTGAATGAGTTTTACTCAAAAAACCTGCACTGTCAGTTGGTTTGGAAAGTCAGCAATGTCGCATTGGAACGGTTAAGTCTATAGATGTCATCAGTGTATAATGAAATTTTGGTACTTTTTATTTTAATAAACGAGTTTTATTTAAACATAAATCTGACGATGGAAAAGTTAATTGTTTGACCAAATTTATTATTTACATCTCGATGAAATTTGTTTAGAAAAATTGAATTTAATAATCGTATACATATTGCTGTTATTTTTTGTTGTAAACTACGCTCAGAATATATGAGTGAACAAAAAAACATTTTAATTTTTACTTTTGATTTTCCTGAGCAATTTTTTATTTCACTCAAAAATTCTTATATGAAATATTTTAACAGTATATCGCTCATTTGCTGCAAGAGTGCACAATCCAAAATTTTGTTAGAAACGGCACTACCATCACGAACTTCATTATCATGTATTCTGACTATCCAAAAATTTAAAAACCGAAATTTCTTCTCTTTTTAAATTGATATCTCGAAATCTGGGTTTTTTCACGATCCGCGATTTTATTTCCGAGATTTTGTTTTCGGGATTTTTATATCCAGGATTTTAAGTACTGGGATCTCGAGCTCCCAGATTTTGAAATCTTGGATTTCATGGGAAACCTGGTTCCGGCTGACGTTGTTGTGGATAAAACTCTGCATTAGACTACTTTTGCCATGGTTGGTTTGGTTCCGGCTAGCATGGTTTCTGCTGGCATGGTTCTGGCTGATAGCTTTTATGTTATGCAACATATGTTCATTGTGAAAGCTCCTTATGGTGCACCTTAGTTCTGGGCACCTTTAAACTGTTCCGGCTGGCTTAGTAGTAAAGCAGTGATGCACAATGCATTGTGCTACTTGTGTCGTAGTTGGTTTATTGGCGATTGCATTTATTTTATAAATGTAATATTTTTTTCCAAATGACCTTGTATGTATCACCTAAAGCAGTTTTATTTAATTCTGCTCATAATTACCCGAACACCCTGCGCGAGGAAATATAAATTTTTTAATCTGAACATATCGTCTTAATGTGAGAAACCTAATTTTCTTTTTATATTGGGAAAGCTTAATTTCCATTTTTGGTGTAACAGTATTAAAATTTTCCATTTGTGTTCCTTCGATATATAATTTCATAAAAACGATGAGAAAGGTATGCATGTGGTGAAAATACTTTGCTTTATATACAAAAAAAAAGTTCGACAGAAATAAGCTCAGGGGTGTTTATTACCTCTTTTTTTTATTCGCATTATATTCGTTTCTACGTATGAGGATTTATACGTTACATTTCTTCTATTTTAATTTTTTTTTACAACCGTCGCGTATTTTTTTTAGGAGGGGTTCCTACAACAATATTCTTATACACAAATACTTTTCTTTTCTAAAGTTACGGTTTTATAGTTAAAAGTTTAATAACATTTAGAAATAAATTAAATTTTTTATGATTTGATTTTTTTAATATACGTACACACACACACACCCATATAAGAAAGTTAATGTATTCAAAGTAAAATTAGATTTTATAAAACACAAAAAAAAAATTTTCTTTGCATATTCCTAAAGGAACTCTAAACCTTTTTGGTGTTTACTCTAAAATTACCCTTTTTATGTACTGTTGTTGGAATTTTTAAAGCAATAATTAGAAAGGGCTTATGCTTTAATTTAAAAATTAGTTATCTAAGTATTAGTTAGGGGTTGAAATGAGTGACCAAACCGAATATTTTTAATTTTATTCAAATTTATGTATATCGAGTCAGAGATCGAACAATTCCATCACACTAATTATTATTTTAATTTTTACGGTAGAATTCGTTGTTTACGCATACATCATCGTATAACCAACATACCGAAGAAAAAAAATATAAATTTAATCGAAACCCTCCCCAAAAAAAAAAATAAACGAGCGAAAGTAAAAAATCATTTTTTTGTTCATTCTTCACAATCCAATTTTCTCTGTTTTTCTACGATAACAACACAGTGATTTTTTTTATTTATTCTTGATTCAATTTATTATTTATATATTAACATTGATTCGATCTGATCATATTCGATTTTTCATGAATATAAAAAAAAAATTCATAATTTTTATTTACAATAACAAACCAAAATAATATTTTTTTTTCTATTCTGTTTGATTTGCTTCTGTAATTTTGTGCTCTTTAGTCATTTGAATGAGAAAGGAAGAAAAAATGCCATACGACTTAAAATTACAATTTTAAATTTACCATCCACAGTTGAGTTGAGTACACATCCCTACTACACACGGGGGGCGCCTAGTGAAAAACGATTTTTCCGTTATCAATAATGAAAGCTTTTAAGTAAAATTATTTAATTCCCATGTTAAATTTAATATTTTATCTAACGTTGTAGGTATAAGCGCTTGAATTTGATTTCTTTTTTCTACCATTCCGTTTTTATGAATATTCAAATTTTATTATGACGTAATTTTTACGAGAATACCGCTGTACGTATATTATGGAACAGAAAAGGCGCGAGGTGAAAAAGAAAAAAAGAAAGAATTGCCATATTCCCAAAATTGGCATTTTATTTGTTTGAATTTTCATAATCCGCTTTATAGATGTGTTTTTATTATTACATTCGAATTTATATGCGAAAATATTTTGACCTTTGGAAAAATAATAAAAAATACGATTTTGCTTGATATTCGATCAAATTCAATTATTGTCAGGTCTAATGATATTCGCTGTCGCATAACACATTTTACAAGACCCGTGAGAATCGAGAATGCGTCCATAAAAATTTACTTGCTACATTTTATTATTATGAGGGCCGCCTCGTGGGATTAATTTAACACAATATAAAAGGCAAGAAAATCACCCAACAATGAAATTAGAATGACGCATTGATCTCGTGAAAATATACACCCGATGAAAATTCCGTAATCAATTTGCGCTACCTTGTTTGTTATATAAAAATGGTGCGTTGGTATATTGGGAGTATATAGACAAGATACCAAATAGATTAATCTTAATTATATACAAAATAATTTTTATTGCACGTCTTATACGAGTATACAATGAGAAATCTGATTTGCTTGTGCGATAAACGATCAGCGAAGCTAATAAAATTTATAACTGAGTAGTAAATAAAAAAAAATCTTGATTGATTTATAAACAGCTGGTTAGAAGTAGTAAGTCTGAATTTTATAATATTTACGTGAAATAATTTTCAGTAATAAACGCGGTCACTACAATAAATTAGCATGGTGTCGGAATTGTTCGCGTGTACATTGAATAGTAGATCTGGTAACTACCAGATTAGAAACCGCACTATCGCACAATGCGGGATGGGTTTTATAGGATTTTCGTCAAAACTAAACCACTATCCTCTAAAATTAATTTATATGATCGCACGAAAAAAGAGAATTTTGCATTTTAGTTTTTTTTTTTGTAGAAAATGACTCAAATCTTGATTTAAAGCAAAATGCTTAATTTAAAAAAAACAATTTGTGTAAACAATAAATTAATCGATTTTATTTCTATTGGATAGAAAATATAGTTTATAAACAAATGTAAATTAAATTGTACACAGCATTAATGTCGGAAAAACAATTGTAGAAAAATGCTTTTTATTTGCAATCCCATTCAATGGCGTACTTTAGATATTAGCCAGATTTGATTTCTGTATCTCTCGAATGGCCGAAAATGAATATTCAATTGTGAGAAAAGAGTAGTAGTATATTTTGAAGATAAAAATTATAAATTCCTGAATTTTTTAACGACGATATAATAGTCTACTGAACCAACTATCAACCAAACTTGACGAAGGCCACAAAATCCTACTTAAATTATAAAAATGTCGTTGTACTATCTAGAAGAATTGAGTTAGTAGCAAAAAACTTGGAAGTTGTATAATCACTAGAACCTCAGTCACGCCATGCATCAGCTCTACACTCGGCATCATCTGCTCGTGCTTCTCTTCATCAATGTTGTCCTCCTTTATAACAGCCAACACACTCGAATTTAAGCGACATGGGGTCCTCCAACCCAGTCTACTTAGTATCGCTGTTGCTCCTGCAAATTCCTGGCTGTTTGTGCATCTTTTCTATAAACTGTCCTTGATGTGGAACGCCATCATTTTCCATCTGGCGCTATCCTATATTTAAAAACAAGGTTAATCCTTTGTGATGATTGTGCAGGATTCCTTTCTTATGTTTGCAACTTGTACACGAATCTCCCTTCTGTTCACGGGCCGTTCACCGCTTCTGATTTCCCTTGGTGTCCACATAACGTCATAACTTTTGAACAATCTGGCATTCCCACTCGCCTTGGCCGATATCTCTTCCAGATACTTTTCATTGTGATTTATAGCCAACGGATTCCCATAAAATCCTAAGTGAAAATCCATCAGTCTCAATTTGTTCTGGCCAGTATTCGTTTATGTTATACTCAATATCCCGTCTCATTGCGCGGCAAGTTCAATTTTCGCTGTCATTTCACCACCTCTGGCATTGTCACTAGCAATAGCACTTTCCTCAAGTTCTCTGACGTTCTCCCGCTTGACCAAGAAATAAATTACTATGAGACGTCGGTGCTGTATCTGGTTGAGCATCGCAAGTAAGCAGTTTGTTTCTTTCTTCTTGAAATATGGTAATATCCCGGTTAAATTGTTCATCATTTTCGAGCTGGCTCCACTGATTCTCCTTATCTGCTATCTGCTAACTACCACTCCATTCCACAAAGCGGAGTGGTTCTTCCCGACAAATGGTATCTGCTCATGTCTTCGACACAGTTAGCCTACGACTTGCGTTAGTAGAAAATATCTACTCAGGGACTCCTGCGTTATAGTCTTGTGTTGCAACTTAAGCTTAGGAGCTTGGGTGTGGGTTGTCCGAGTATAAATAGATCAGTTTTAGACCTCAAAAAAATATCCAATAGAAACTTTAACTTTACTGTCCTCTAGGAAACTAAACACCCAAATATAAGAAAAAGTTCCTTAAACAACTTGTTGGGAATGTGGCATGCCAGCTAGTTGATGAGAAAGGTTCAATTTTAAGTTTGTATCAAGGACTTATATCATAAAACTTCGTTGTTAATGCTATTCTTAAACTTTGCCAAATTAAATACTGGATTCAATTATAAATTGATTTTTTTTAAATATTCAATTTGGCTCGGATTTGATTTGAGACATCTCTACTGGATCATTGGTCGTCCCCACAGTTTGTGGCTCTCACTCTTATGCGTTTAAGGAACTAGAAAAAATACAAATTATTTATTAGGGGAAATTAAATATACCAATAGATGGCACGACCGTCTATCCAACAGATGTCAGACTAATAATAAAAAAAAACAAAATGCGAAAATAACACAAGCCGTGGACTAATTGCGTCCGTTATATGTTTGTTGTTATTTACAAAACAGATAGCATTCGGCAAGTGTTACTGATGGCGCCCAAGCAAAGGACATGGTCTTTAATTTTTTTATGAAGTTTGAAAAATAGAAAAAAAAAGTTTACAATTATTTTACAACTGATGCATTATCTGAATGTTGGAGCTTCTTCTCCGTATTACATCATTTCTTTTGACCCGCCTCTCGACGGATCCAGCCTCTGTACGATGCTTTGAATTGCTTGCTTCAAATTTTGTATTATGTGTTGCGGCTCTTTGACCTTGTTGAGTTATAACAGCCACTAATTGTGACATATCGAAAGCTCCAGTTGGCTTGGGAACTGTTTCAACTACCTCATGTTTATTATCTAATTTTTCCTTTATTACTTCTTTGAACTCATAATTATCCGGGTCTAACCTTGATTATTCATAGCCTCAAATAGTTGCAATATTAACCCATTTTGTATCCACTCGACGGTAAATCGCGGTACTTTAGCTGGAATTTTAATTCGGCGATAATTTATTTATTTTTACACTCATTTTCTGTGATTCATAATCCCACCTCTGTCACCAAGTGTTACGAATTTGTCTTACCAAATCCGGTTCGTATCACTGGATTGTTAATACCGTTTTAGAATTTGACGACTACAACACCAACACCACTACAACACCAATTCTCATGACACCGCTTCCGGAACATTCGCGAAAAATATTAGAAATAATATCTGAATAATCTCTTAATATGTACTGAACACTTACAATACCTCTACTGAAATATTCCCGAAAGTACCAGAAGTCTTTCCACATTAGTTTTCCTAAAATTCCTTAATCTCTAAAACACAACAAAAAATAAATTCCACACTTGCTACCATTTAAAATTATTTTTTACTGGCACCACAATTTTTACTGTGGGCCCACTTATTATTTTCCCGCTAACTTTCGTGTTTATTATATTGCGTACCGCGTCTTAACCGAGACTCATTAAAGAATAAACAGTCGCATTTAATCTACAGTACCTCTAAACTGCTATAGAACTAATTTTAATGCTACTACTTACACCTAGATGTCACGAATTTCACAAAAATTATTATTAAAGCAATTTACGCTGAATCAACCAACCGAACCGACCAATACACTGTAAATTACGTCCAATAGGCGAAATTGTGACAATACGCTCAATTTTCTTTGTATGAACAATTGTTAACACTTCGCCTTTTTTAATGTGAGACCGTGCCTCTTGCGCTTCTAAAATCCGACTGTGTAACTTTCAGATTTGCCTTCCTAATTTTGCCCACTGTCTTGAATTTTTTTTCGATAATCGATAAATATCCAGGTACGATAATAAAGGTGGTGAAATAATTATATTCGATAGTACGAGATGTTTCTAGAAACTAAGCGCCGCGGTGTAGAAATTTGTTAAGACGAATGCAACGAAGTGAAAAGTATGTTTTAAATTAAACTTAACGGTTTGGCGAATACTATAATATTCGACTGGATTTATCACAAGTATTCCGTTTGCTGGCTTAATTCTAATTATTATTGGTTTTCCGTCGACAACAATTTTTAGGTTTACTGAATACGGTCCAGAATAGATGATTGTTCGAATAGTTTTCCAGATTTTTAGGAATGTATATTTCCTGTTTAGTCAGCTGACTTGTGTCCGAAAGAACTAAGGCCCTCATGATAGTGCGAAGCTGCTTTACGAAACCCAAGGTATCTATGTTTTAGTCTGTATTTTGATCGTTGATGGAGAATTTACCGGGAACCTTGATGTTTTGACCATGCACTCGCTCTACTGAAGTGCAGTTGATGTTTTTCTTGAATTAGGTTGGAATACCTAATAGGATGTTGGGAGTTATGAATTTATTTTGCTTTTTGTTGCCTGCGGAGCTGTTCGACAAGACTATTATCTTTCGGGTATGTAGTTGTTCGAATGCAATGGGAATTGTTTTCTTTGGCGTCTCGTGATAATTAAAGACAATTGTAAAAAATTTTACTTACGTTGTTTGCGGTCATTTATCAGATTGGAAAAGCTTCTAGCCAACGGTTAAACTGGTCAACTATCGTTAAAATATAATCATAGCCATTCGAATGCACCAACCAGGTTCATGTGGATGTGTTCAAACCTGTCGTTTGATACCTTGGATTACGAAATTCTGAAGTCAAGTTGCGATGACTTTGGACTTTTGGCATATATAGGATTTTGTTAATTTATTCTTTCAATATTCATTCTTGATCAGAAGCATTTCAAAGCAATAAGTTTGCGCGTGACATGGATGCTGAGATGTAATAATATTGTAGACTAGCGAAGATCGTCCGTCGTATGTAGAGGGGGACGAAGGATCTATTTTTGCCTGTACATGTACAAGTCTCACGCCAAATTTGCTACTTCTCTGGTAAATCAATCCCTTGCAGGTTTACGTTTCATTTCGGGTTGCATGCTGAAATCTATTTTTAGCAATCCGTTGTCGCGTTGTTGCTGTACAAGTGTGTACGTTCTGTTTTTGAAGCAATAGCTGTTTGTTTGTTAAAAACATAGCAAGAAATTTTCTTTCGAAAGAAAAATATTTAATTTTCGCAAGGGCGGGCTTTTTTGAAAATAACGCTAATGGTTTCAAACATCCATTGTCGCGTTGGTGTAAGATACCTGCAACTGCACACTTCTAATGCAGTGTGGGTAGTTATGTGGAACTGCGAGGGGCAACTGCAGGTGAGCCAAAAATGTGGCAGCGGCAAGAGAACGCTGGACCTTTCCGAAAGATTCAGCGCACTCTGCGGCCCAAGAGAAGTTTCTCCGGTTTTTGCTTTTCTTATATAATGTGTCCAAAAGCCGAGGATCAGACAATAACAAGAGGATGTCACTTTTCAAAATGATGTGGTTGATTCCTTTTTCTACGAATTCTACGTTAAGGAATCGCGGGGCTGAGTTACGAAGACCATGTGCCATTCTGGTAAACTCGAAGGCCCAAAAAGAGTAGTTATCACATGTTTATGAATCTACTCGAGAGGCTTGGGAATTAGATGTTAGGCCCGAAAAATCTATTTTTTATAAAATAGTGGTGACGTGAAACTGTGTATGTGGAGGATATGCTATCTATCTGGGACTGTGATAGTGTTTAAGTATCGATAGTCTCCACAAGGGAGTACTTCTTTTGCATGATATGTAATGGCGAGGAGACTCGTGTTGTTGAGGGGCGGAAAATTCCAATGTCTGTCATAAATTTGATCTCAGTTTTGGAGATTTTAATTCTTGGCCTCAATGATCAAGGGTTCTTTTTTCAAAAGAGCATCACTTTCATGTAAGTATATGTTCGGGATATGTTTACTGCGGTAAAAATTCCAGCGGTGCATTCTGCATGTCGGACAAACTTGATGACACGTATCACAGAAATCTCAGGCCTCAAATGGGAGGCCAACCAATCCCATTGTTTGCCGTAGAGATAGCAGGATTTAGTGGTTGTTCGAACACTTGAAAGTGTTCGAAGTAGCTTCTCCATGAGCTACCGGTCGATGACTTAGTACTTGGTGTTTGATGGCCACAATCAATACAATCACATACACCCATGTTAAATCGGATTTTATTTTAACACAAACAATAAACTGTTATCATTAAGTTATTAGATTGTGCAAAATGAAAAAAATGTTGGTATACTTTACCATCGAAAGGTATAAAGAGTCCACATCAGTGATTCGAGGACTGGAAGACTGTTAATGATCTTATTCAGTGATAAGAAGTGATAAAAACGACTGCGGATAAAAATCATCAACCACAGAGTAAGATTTCACCTGTTCCTCGTATGTCACAAGCCAAAGCATATCCTTTTATTTGTGGTGAACAGTCATCCAGAAATATCATACAGTTTACTTTATGAATATTCCTGACGCTGGAAATAGTATCCCTAACTTCAGAATTGCCGCATCGATGTGAGTTTAATTAGAAAAAAATCGTTTTGTGGCGCAACTTTTCGAAATTGAGCGCTGATGGATCCCAGGATTGTATTCATTATACTCGTATTTGACATAAAATTACGCAGTAAGACGTGAGTGTGACCACCTGAGAGTCACATAGACTTAATCCGTTTAATTTATTTGTCTAATGTAAATGTAATCTTGGAGTTCAAATACGACTCGTATGGATCCATGTGGCGCTGGGCCGAATTCCGCAAATTTGCCACGGAATGATTTTTTTCTAATTTTACTAAAAGTAAGGCGTGAGTGTGGCCTTCTTAAGACCGCATAATTTTATTCCGACAAATTTGTACTTTTAACGCGTGAAATTTAAATACCTGATGAATTTTAATTACGTCTAGTATAATTTCCGGCCAAATGGCACAGTGGTTAACGCTTTGGCGTTTGGATTGGGATTTACCGGTTTCCAATCCCGATAGAGATTATGATCTGTGGTGAAATGTAACACATCTATGACCCCCTGTCAGTGTGCAAAACCCATAGGCAGACCCATCTTCCATGCCAGTTTAGGCTGGCATGGAGGTTACAACGTGTAGATGGTCTTAAATTGTTCCTATAGCCGTACGTCCTCGAGTTGGCCGGGAGGCCTAAAGTAAGGACGTAAAAAGCATACCGGCGGAAGAGCAGGGTGAGCCTTGAGCCCCAAAACAGATCGCATAGTTAACAATAAAAAATAAAAAAAAACAACTAAACGCAATAGTTGCAATATGGAGAGTTAAACCAGAACCATTTATAAGGATATGGAGATTGGAGAATAAAGTTTTCACCTAGGCGCGCTAAAGTAACTAAATTATAAATTATGAAATACCGCTCAAAAATAATATTTTAACTTTCCTTAAAAGTCAATAACTCGAGATCGTGCTAAATTCGTTTATTTAATTCAAAACGTTGTTCATAATGTTTTGGAATGTTGTACATTGTAAAATAAAGTTAAACCTATAATGCAAATTACATGAACATTTTGCATATATCCTTATTTTCGACCAGACATTTATAAAAGTGTTCAATGGATTAATTCATCAAATACAACGAGAAAAGTGTTGTTTTTTTTGGTCGCACATCTCAAAATATCATAAATTAAGACTAACTTAAGTCATATTTCAAAGACTAAGGATTCAAAGTTTTACAAATGCGGAAAATTATTCGTTCAAGTAAAATTGGAATCTTAGCAGATGTGTCACTTTACTAATAAAACCTTCACCTAAATTTGTAAGATAGGTGATTGTGGCAAATTATGGATTCTGATTTAGAATACAATTTTTATTTCAAACAATTAAAATAATTCAATAGTATAATCAAGGAAATTAACTCATAGACCAATTAATTACAACGGCATCATTTATTGCCTACTTGTAGATAAAATGCGGATTGGTTCTAGTTTACAAATTCGTATAGAACGACATGTAGTAAGCGGGAATTTTTCGTTTCGCTATTAAACCTATCAGTCCTCTCTTTTTCTTTTCTGCTATTGTAGGTTTCATTGTACACAGTGTGTCTTCAGTGTGCTATTTAAGTCAATGACCTTGAAATAAATGCCTTCTTTCGTAAACCAAATAACTCAAACTTGATAAGTGAAGTTTCAGATACTCCTTTGGAATGTAGTCATTTAAAGACTTTATACTCGTATCCATGAAATCAGACAGGTCAGTTCCTGCACTGTTTTTCAATTTTATACGTCGTATGATAGGGAAATCCGTTTCAGGCAGATAAATGGACTCATTTCTATGTTTCAGTTTGATTTTCGTTTCGATCTTGAAGTCTGCCATCAAGCCCCCTTTGTTGTGTGTATGACCAACACAGAGCTTAAACACATAGTACAATCTGGAAGCGTTTCCTTGTGGGCATGGAAGTGTTGCTTACACAGCAACATGAATACATTTAGCCGTTTTCTTGTCCCGCTCCTTTTCCAACCAGATCAGAGGCTACTCAAGAATGTGATTTTTATAGGAGCTTGAAGTTGCTGCTTTTCGATTCCGTTGCTGTTGTCATAGATCGTGCAATCTTCGCATTGATTCTTCTTCGGAACGAAGAAAGATATTTAAAATCCGTTTTAAAAATCGTACTGTACATAAGATAAGTTACAGAAGAAAGATTATTTAGTGTAATCTCAGCTACGTAGTCCGTATGAAGATCTGCTAATGTTTTTCAGCTATATATAAACTGTCTTTGCGTATTTTATCGGCAGTAGCTCTTCACTCGCGGAATCGGCCTAATGTGGTGTCTCGCTTCATTTTTCAAGGACTCATCCAAGCGTCGTGCACTATTGCCATGTTTACCTTCGAGGACTGTGTCACTGGCTGATTTCTTTACTTTACTAATTTCAGTTTAAATTGGCCTATCGTTTATCCCAAGCATATTTTTAAAAAAAGACTTTGCAGACTACTTTTTTACTTCGTTCCTTCGTGAAATAAAAAGCAGGATTGTTAGTCCTACAATTCTGCATTATGTCATCGTCTCCAACTATTAACACTTTCCATATATTTTGTAGGAGGTATTCTCTTTGACCTTAGAGCCTAAAAATCACTGAAAATTACCGCTCTCTCGTCGTCACTAAATTTTATATGTGTGATGAGGAAGGATTAAAATCAGGATTAATATCACGGTCGTCATTATCGGCAAACATATTGTCTTCTATAGTATTTTCACTGCCATCTAAAATATTACACAAAAATTGTTTAATTTGACGCTTTGGTTAGTTAATAATTCATATTTTCTTACTTCCATTGTTTACAGCCTCTGCGAACCTGAGGCACTTGAGTTTCATTTTCATCTTTTGCCGTTGACATGTGTATTCCACTTTACTTTGTTTTCTTCCATGTGCGAACTGCCTTAGCCTCATGATCTCCAATAACTACAGCTATCTTATTTTCATTACCTTCTATCACATTAGCCCCTTCAGGCTTATTATATTCCATGGGTGGAGCCATCTCAGTCTTATTTTTCTTCGTGACTAACACTACCACATTTTCATCTCTACCACTTAAGGCCTTCAATATATTCACCAAGCAAATAAATATCTTTATATGTATATATAATTCTTCTGTACGTGTGTATGTGACTGAACTCCTCCAAAAAGCCTTGACAGAATTTAATGAAATTTTGTGTGTGTATTTGAGTGGGTCTCTGGATGGTTTAGATTCACAATAGGACTTGGTAGATGGCACTGCAATCTTGTTCTAGGATTTTTTTTTTATTTTTTCTTTGTATTTTTCACATATCAAGGGGTCGATTTTGTTCAAAATTCGACAAGTTGACGAAATAACCGCCAGTATATAGTAGTGGTATGTGTGTTTGTGGTAGTGCGATGTGCGCCATTTAATGTTTTTGGATATGACATTTCTGGATTCATTTCCATTTATAATTTAAAATTTGTAAATGTAATGGCAAATATGTTTTAAATACAAATAAATTTATTTAATTATTTAATTTTAGTTTTAAAATAACTTCTATTTCTGTGTTTCTGCGAAAACAAAACATTCATTCGACATCGCATTGAAAAAAAATTAAAATTTGTGTAGTTAATTTTTTTCATCATCATTCAAATACTTGGTGAGACGTCAAAAAAGTGAGACGACGAAAGGACATACGCACCAGAAAACTGAACCGATTTGTACCGATTACCATAAAGTAAACATAACCACAGAAAAATTACACACACTAATATAAAATTGTATACTATACTCCTTATACGTATACGGAAACGTCATATTTTTCTGTCGAATTTTTAACAAAATCGACCCCCAAAACATATAACCCCAAAATTTCACTACCCCCACCATCCTCAAATCTTTATAGATATTATGTACGTGTGTATGTGAATAAACTCCTCCTAAACGGCTGAACCGATTTTAATGAAATTTTGTGTGTGTTTGAGTGGATCTCTGGATAGTTAAGATTTATAATTGGACCCGGTAAGTGGCACTGCAAAATTTAACTTTTTTATTTTTTAAGATTTTTTGCATATTAAAACATATAACCCCAAAATGTCACTACCCCCCCCCCCCCCCCCCCCTCGCCCCCCGCCCCCCACCCCCGCTCACCCCACCGCCCCATAATACTCTATACGTGTATTTGTTATTGAACTCCGCCTAAACCGCTAGGCCGATTTTAATGAAATTTTGGTTGTGTGTTTGACTTGGTCCCTAGTTGGTCAAGATTCGCAATTGGACCCGGTAGGTGGCACTGCGATCGGGTTCTAGAAATTTTTAAGTTTTGGGCCGATTTTTTTTACGACTTTTTGCATATTAGAACATATAACCCCAAAATCTCACCACTCCCCACCTCCACCCATTATTTTATAAACTGAAAAAAACATAGTGAATAATTGACTTTCTGATAATAATTCACAATTATGTTTGTCTACCATAGGCGGCGCTGATGTCGAATTATGTGGTGTTTGACGTACGCATCAAAAGATGCGTAAGCCACTTGCGTCGTAGCTTCGCATTGTTTTGATATTTCAATTTCTGTTTGCGTGCGTATTGAATGTATTATTAATTGATAATTTTTGAATCTTCTCGTGCAGTTGTCTTCATTTTTGGACTTGTTCCCTTTTTGCGTTCCAATTCACCGGTGGAATGATTTTTTTTAACGGCCCACAGTCGGATAATTGCATCCAATCTCAACAGCAATCTGCCTCGATGGCATTTTAGGTGTTTCAAACAATGCCAGAATCCGATTTTTTGAGCTATAGTTAGTTGTGCGTACTTGGCAATTTTGAACAAATTATAATTTTAATCAATTTTTCGTGCGAATAATTATCTCAAACTACAAAAAGTAAAAAACGATTGTATTTATACCCAAAAACTAATTCAGCCTCCTACGATAATGACAAGGGGCAATTAGTACAATTTTACCTGGAAAATATTGGTGTTGCACTTTCTATTCTCGGTACTGTATACTCGTAGTTTATCGAAAATTCGAATATCGAAGAAACGTGTGCAGTCAAGCCAATGTTCGGGCTCTTCTGTCGGGTCCGCTAGTTTTTTATATAGATAAAAATTATGATAAAAATCAAAGTAGCCGTAATCGGATAAATGAAAAACGACACTTATGCCATCTCTCGGAAACAGGTATTACCTCATTTATGACGATTTGATAAATAAAACTTGTGCGTTTCCAATCAGATGTATTACAAAAACAGGAAATTAGAAAATTTGGAGATGTGTCACTTTTCTCGTGTATGAGCGATATGTACAAACATTATTTTTAGTTGACTAATTTACAAAATCATATGTACACACAGCGATGTTTTGTTTCAATTTAAAATCAATTTTCAAACACAACACGAACCAAAAGGCAAAATTTGGAATATTGACGCGATATTATGTATTCCAAGAATGAAAGATGAAATTAAAATTATTCGTGAAACGCATTGACGTGTTAGCTGTGGATGGGGTACACATACTACTCGTACTTGATGTATGTCCAGCAAAATAATGTTCTCTAATGTATACTTGAAATCAGAATGTTCCATAATCACATAAAAAATAATTACATATTACACTATTTTAATATGTTGTATTAATTTAAAATTATATTCAGCGCTATTACATTCAAAAAAAAATGGTTTATAATTAATAATTTAGCGCAATTTTATATAAAAATATTTGGCAAAGTGGATTTTTTTCTCTTCATTTAATTACGACCAGATACGACCAATTTGAATCCATTAAACACATGTAAAACAATTTTCAATAATTAACATTTAAATTATGCATTTTTAATTATAAAATAGAATATATACAAAATATATTTTTATATTATAATGATGCACTATATTTAATTTTACTTAGTAATTAATGTATTAAAATAAATATTGTTCGAAAAATAGTGCCCATAAAATAGTATTACGATTTTTTATTAATAGCAAAAAAAAAAAAATTATCTAATAGTTTTTAACAACGATTTACCAATATATCACTTTATGCACTTTCGAAATATGTGGCGTATTTGCTTCCTCTCGGGGAGCGGGGCCGCCATATCGTAAAACCAAACTTTTTGCACACAAGTTTGTTCCGAATTTGGAAAGTTGAAAAACAATTTTGACAGTAAAAATGTTCCAATACGGTATTCTTGTAAAAGCTTTTTGCTTTATTAGTCGATGATAATACGCAAAATAAACAACAACAAAATTATTAAAAGTTTTATTTTTCACCTAAAAAAATAAAAAAAAGTTTGCGAGTTTTTTTTATTTTTTATTTTTTGCAACTTTTATTGGAAAAAGGATAAAAGTGAAACAAAAAATATCGACTGATAAAGGTTTTATTGTTATGTATTGTGAGGGGACATTATACACCACCGAAGAACTTAAAGCCAGAGAATCCGAATTTTTGTTTGTTTTTAGGTTTCTTGGAAATTGTTACAAACATTTTGATATTAAGTTTCGAATAGTTTTCTGTTCTGGGGATAAAGTTACATAAAAAAAGGACTTTACGTACATATTATATTTACTATCGTCTAAGGCAATCGAATTTTATTGACTGTCTTATTGACATTAAATTTTTTGAGTGGTAAGTTGGCAGCATAATTCTTTTGTCGACTTAAGAATTACTGAGAAAACCTTTTGCACAATCTTTTTGTCGTTTAATTCTATTTTTTAGAAATTTTTAAATCCTTATTTTCAATGAATCAATTTCGAAATAATAAGATTTTTCAAAAAGTTCAGGATCCAAAAGGTTGATATGGCAGTGCATACTTCTATTTTGGGTGTAATGTTGTCATTTAGCTAAATATTTTGGGGTTTTGATGATTTACCCTTTGTTAATAATTTTCAATGGCGCATTTAATTATGCTTCAGCCAACTGTGTGCGAAACTTTAATTGAACATTTTTTGAAAGTTATAGATTTTAGCTAGCAACCATGCATTGGTAATTCTTCAACGACTTCAGCCGTAAGTAAGGAATATCAAACATTTGCATTTTTTCAGCCCGTTTTCTCGAACCGCACCTGTTCCAGCACATTGAATATCTTTTAGTCGAATATAAGATTTGTTCTAGAAAAAAAGTGTAGAAGAAGAACGAAAATGAAAGGTTGGAAACCGATTTTTGATTTTTTTTTCGCAAAATCTTAATCTATAGATTCTCCTAAGCCTTATGTCATATGACGATCCTGATTTCGGCCCTGGTATATATCAAATAAATAACAGTATGTCGACGGGCTAGCGGCTACCGAGGCTTTGTAGCCGAAGCGAACAGGTCTATTCCTTATAAGTTGTTTGCAAGATTGATGACCGTAGGATGGGACTATGGCTTCATCGACTGAATTATTGATACCAATTGGCATCCTCTGTTGAACAATGAAGGCGTCTACAAGGAACTTTATTGAACCCGGATACTATCATTACTCCATTAAAAGGATTCGTCGAAAGACCCTGGGAAAACTGATTGAAAAGCTCAATTGGTTCACTTCTGCTTTCAAACTTAATGGACATTTTTTGTGCCTTCCCACTTTTTATGGCTGTACAAAAATTTCGCTATAAATACATAAAGTTCACCTTCTTAGCAAGTATACAATTTTGGGTATTTCTTTTCTGGGGTACTGCAGTTTCAATATTCAATCCAGAAACGGGTTCTTCTGTCTCTGCGTTTTAGCATCCATGTCTGCATCCTCTATGGTCCCATCAAAATGTAGCTCGACGTTGACCAGAAGCTGATTTTTATTCAAACAATGTGAATCGGTGAACTGTTTATCGCCAAAATCTTCTTCCGTGCCAGAATGAACATTTTGCGAATGTAAATATATATTACTGGGTAAGTGAATGTCATTAGGAAGGTTTTCCAGTGCTAGGCTTAACGACGTTTTTCTAAAAAAAAAATAATTGTCGTTCAATGTCTAATGATGTATTTTCACACCACCATATTGTAAAATTGAGGAAATCCATTTTTTTTTATCTTTTTAAATTATTTTATATCTACATTTCACTCACTCTCATATCTAGCTAATTTACGTTTTGTATATTTTACCAACACTTGTTTAATTTTTTAAAAAAACTGAAAGGAGTAGCAAATCTGACCGTGCACAAATAATTCACAGGTCACGATCGGGTTAAAAAAAAATTAGTTTCGGAACTAAAAAGTGACAAAAAATTACCTAGGACTAAAATAAGTTTTCTCGGCGTTTTATTTTTTGAAGGTACTCTAAACAGCAAAAAAATATGCCTCCTATCTATACATTGATGTCTCGAGAAGGACTTGTACGATTTCGTTCTGTTTAGAGTACCGCGCATTAAGTCGGAGAGTTGAAAAATATTTAGTGTCCGTAAGTACAGAGGGACGATTACCTACTATGGCAAATCTCTCTTAAATCCAATGCGACGATATGGCTAATATGGCTGTAATGAACGTCGACTTTAAAATTTAGACTGTAGTGAAATTTTATATGGGTAACAGCAATAATTTTGCCGGGTTTGTTCCATTGTTTCGCAAAAAAATACAAAGAGCAAGCCAGAAAAAATTAATTCATTCGTCAGCTTTATAGTAATCGGACGAATTTGTAAGGTTTTTTGAAATGTTTTATTGTTCATATACAAAATATCCTTAACGAACAGAGATAAATTCGTTGGTCACCAACTACGGTTCCCGCCCTTTTCTATTCTCACGTTCGTAATAATTTCACTAATCGGGTAATTAAATGTAATTCAATATTGAATTTTGTTACTCAGCCGACGACTAATCGCTTACTTGTTATCCTCCTCCATTATTTTTTCCGGATGAACAACAGTTGGTTGGGCCGATTAATAGATTAATTTCTATTTCCTATTTTTTGTCCCTCCTTCTTTTATTTATATTTTGCTTTTTTCTACTTTACAAAATTTTTACTTTAACAAATCAGTATCTACTCCTGGGGCGGTATGTTGTACCATCACTTCGAATCGATATTCAGAAAAAGTCGAATGGCGATATGTTGTATAATTTTCTAATCGCGATAAATGATAAAGTTTCTTTATTTAAAACCAAAGTAATAATAAATGTAGCAGACATTTCATTTTAGAAAAAGTATTGTAAAATTAAAAAACGATAAAAGTTGAAAATGATACAACATGCCGACTTTCGATTCGACTTTTTTTGAATTTCGATTCGAAGTGATGGTACAACATACCGCCCCTGATAATGACCTAACAAGTCAAAATCGATCGAGTGATTTTTTAAACATTTTGAAAAAAAAAACTTATTTAAAATATTCAAAAATAATTTTTTTTCGAAATTGAAAAACAAGTGTTAAGTGAAATTTGTTTATTAAGTGTTAGTTTATTTCGCCAAATGCGTACGGCAAATAGTGTTAAAAGTAAAACTTTAGTTCATAAATTTCCGTTCTGCCGATGTTGAAAAAATTCGTTTATTATTACGGGAATATTTTCCTAAATCTAAAGTTATTAGTAAAAGCAAGAAGACAACGGAAATTTGTATGTTCAAAACATGGTAATATCGAATAAATAAATAAATGCATATTAAAGGGTAAATTAATTTTCACGATACTAAGGCCTGGATTTCTAGTGCTAACCTTTCAGTTTTTATAATTTAATAGATTTTGTGAATTTACGGATTTTTTTTCCAATGTTCAGTAGCAATGATTATAGTACTAGGATCTGCCACATTGAAGAAGTACGAAACTTTTCTTTTGCGTCCAACCCCTATCGGGATTCGAACCCGGTACCTCCCAATCCAAACGCCAAAGCTTTAACCACTGTGCAATTTGGTCGGTGATCAATCTCTTATTTCACCAGTTAGGAACACTTTTCACGACATTCATTATCAGTCAAGTGTACGAACGAAAGAGCAAGATCCGCTCAATAAAACAATAGTACACAGTTTCGGAAAACTAGGTGCACTGGTTCTTAGGATTGATATTTTCTGGATCCTTACCATGTAAATAGGTGTCATTCCTTACCATAGGTTTTAGGTTTTCTGAATCCTACGGTTTGACATTGATCGGAGCACACTGATATTTGGAATCGAAAAACCGGATGAAACCGGAAGATGGTTTCTTTATCCACAGCTAAGAGGAAAAACCGATATGGAAGTCGTTAGGAAAACTTGTATAGAAATTTGACATGCGAGTCTCCTGAATCAAATGCTGGAAATCATAAAACTCTTTTATAGTTGTATTTTAGCCGCGAAAAAATTCAAATGTATTTGCACTTAACGTACATTCAAAGTAAGAAAATCGGATGTTGGAAACTCCTAGCTATATACCTCTCAATTTTTTATATGCCAAGGATTCACAAAAGTTCAATCCTCAGTACCGATGTCCCTAGTTTTCCGAAACTATAAATTGTTGTTTTGTTGAGTAGACCTTGTTAGCGGATTATCTGCCGTAAGAATTAGCTTCTGTAGTTCATGTTTTATTATGGATTGATTAGCTGATAAGAACCAAATACACACAGTTCACTAAAAAAAAAAAATATTGACAAAAACAATATTTTTTTTCTAAAAGTTGGAGAGATTTTGGTTGTAACCTGCAAAATATTTACCGTGAAAAGTTATTTTTTCTGGGCTGTTACATTCTATCATCATCATATTCGACTTCCGGCCTACTTTATTTCTCATTTTTTAGAAGTAAAAACGCAATCCATTTCACTTCTAAAATTACTTATTTTCTATTGTTTTCTCAGCTTACTCAACTCATCATGATTTCCATTTCCATTCTACGATTTGTAAGACTACTAGATTGATTGTTTTAAGTTTACTATTAAGTCGGTTTGTTTTATTTTTGTCAAAGCAGCTATTTTTTAGCATTCAAAATTTTCTAAAGTGCATTTTTTAATAAACGCGACCAACTTTAAATTTCCCAACAAAACACTAAAATTGGAATAACTCTTGAACGATATAATTGGTTAAAACTTTGTTTCGCGACTTTGTTTCAACATGAACTTCTTTATCATCCTGATTCGTTTGTATCTTCACTTCTGGAACACCCTCTATAAATGGAGAAAAAAAATATGAAAGTCGATTTTTTTGAAAATCAATGTAGGTGTGATACGATCGGCATCGTTTTCATTTCGCCATTGTTGAGTCGAATTTTTTTGATTTTCCCTCATTTCACGGGATGGATCCCAAAATCCTGACAAAAATATGAAGATTTTGTCTGGGAAGAAGATTTTGTCTGGGAAGATAAATCAAAATTTACAGTGAGAGTTCGAATGATGCAGGATTTATGCGGTCGATTTCGAATCGAGAAATAAATTTCTTTGCAAATTACATCTTTTATATTTTATGTATAACAGCGCTGTTTTAGTAATGTTTTTGTTAAGTCCATATCTTTTTCATATAATTCATCTCATTTATATTCTGCAGAGCTTTAGGAATTTCAAACAAAACGACTCATCCGAGTTCAAGACGAAAATCACGAAATTTCCAATATTTTGTTATAAAACATTTCGTTTCAGGCGTAAAAAAAATTTAGTAAAAATTCTTCGAATCCGAATTTTTAATCCTAAGCCACAACCATTTATTTGGCTTTCAATTAATTCCTTATAAAAAGCTAAAGATTGCGTATAAGTGAGAAGTATTCCAGCTTCAGGTATTTAAACATATTTCAAGACAGACAACACAATTTGGTAATGTGTTTTTTTGTTATCTTACTTTAAATCAAGTGACTACTTCGAAAAAAAAATCCTAGATATTTCTTTATTGTTTCAGTAACCACGATGTCTCAAATGCTAAAAATTTTCTATTGTCGTGGAGAACTCTCCGCTGGCCTCTACTTAATGGTATTTTACTAAAATGACTTGAAGTAAACTGTATTATAACTTTGCACTGGTGTGGAAGCCAAAACCATTGTTTGTGGAAAAATTTCTTAGCAGAATAATAACACACCACGCTTTATATTTAATTGATGTGGCGGAAAGCCAGATAGATTTAATGTATTCAGATATTCGACAGGAATATTGGTTTGCAATTCAGGGGCTTCATCACCATGACGTGTATCATTTTGACAGAATCAATCGAGTGGTATTTGATTTGTTGTTCGCTTTGGAAACAATTTTGAACTTGCACGTTGATCATTCTAATATCTTCATACATATATGTATTGGACTTCAAAAGGCTCTCTGTTTAAAGCTCTCCGCATTCTGTTTGCTCAAATTAATGCCAAATATATCTTTGAATATGTCGTCAGATACAAAAGAGCTTGGTACTTCTACAGAATATCGAGTTTTCTATGCAAGTGGTTTTGGCGCTGTACTATCACCAAGTCTGGCAGAAACCACTGGCAGGAATCATAATCAGTAAGCACCTTCAAGTTTCTATTAAGACAGAATGTTTTGAAAAGATTTGTTTATTGATGACTCAATTATGGTGTTTCTAGTTCCTCTTCGCACTACTAGCACCACTTGACGAAAGTGGTCAAGTCTTAGAATATTATCTCAACCATTTCAAGTGCAACACACATTGCTGCTTCATCCCGTATAAAAACGTATTTTGTTTTAAGATAATCTCACTTCACTTTAGTCAGTCTTGGATATTTTACTGTGGCCAATTTAAAAAAAAATATTTAAAAAATGTCGTGATCCGATATTTCTTGGTACTTTTAGAGCTCCTGTTTATTTTGAGCCAAATTTTGACGCAGGGATGCCAATTCACAAAATAAAAATTATAAATGTTATGTAATTTTTGGGATAAATCTTAGCTAACTGCATTTCAAAGTGCGGTAAATTTTGACGCATATAAAATAAATTCGACATGGCCCAAGAACCATTCGAGTATTCATGTATCCTAACTTTGTTTGGAAATAAGTAGGCTAGTGTGTGTGCGTGTGTGAGTCACGAACATTCGTTTATTAGTCATCCCTCACTACATCACATATAAATCTTGTTTAGGGTGCGAGGATAAATGCGATTAACAAAAAAGACATGCACAGAGATGTCCCTCATCATTTGGTAAAGTGAAATATTTAAACCGCTTACACATTTTCTTTGAGGACAGTTGCATCCAGTCAACGCTCTATATAATGGCCTCACACTACTCTCTGTTTTTGCATATGACATCCATTTATGTCTACACTTAGATGACAGCATATTAATGTTAAGATATTTACACTTCATTCCTATTTTGTGCTGGATTCTGGTTCTAAAATTAAGCTAGCAATTAATTTGTAAAAATTAGGAAATGCGTTACTACCCACAAGTTTCAAATAAAATGGAAAATTAAAGTAAAATTGCTTATTTTATTATTTTTATCGAAGTTAAAAGTTTATTTAACATAAACCGTTAAAATTCAAACTATCCGCAATTGTGAAAGGTTTGCAAGATCTTTTTAAAATGAGACTTTTGATAAAATTTAACCAAGTGCTATTTTTCACAGAATCCCAATCAGACTGAATTGAAATCTTCTTTTTAGATACTGGTTAGATACTTTTTAGACTGGTGGCGTTGGTAAAAGAGGCAGAAAGTATTTTCAAAATAGACACGCATAATCTTTCGCTTCGATGAAATGATTTCGAATAAATATTTTTTGTACTGTAAATTTATTTCCAACATCTACTTGACACCTAGTGATTATATAATGAACTGTCGACATGCCGTTTCCTCATCATTTGAGCAAGAGTATACTTTAGTAAAGATGGCTTCGATATACTCGACGACAACACTTAGAGGTTTTTTAACGACCCTGTACATCCCAGGTGGATTGATTGACAGCTTTCATATGAGCAACAATACCTGTCCAGATCAGTTTTCCAAAGTTTAAACGGAACTGACGTTGATTTTTACCAAAGAACTATTTTCAACAACAATTCTGTCTGTATTGCCCATATACGAATTGATTGCTCGGGTGAAACCTCATACTTAAGCTTTTTCCACAAATTATTAGATTTTTGGTCGAAATCAGTCCACCGGAAGCGACAGCTTTAAAACGAGCTTTTTCGTTTTTTGCAAATATTTTGAAAAGATTGCAAATTAAAGTTTTAACATTGCCGATTTTCATCAGTGTCCCAAAAATTTTAGTCAGTTTTTCAAAAAATTAAAAAAAAAAATTTTTTTTACAAAAACTGTTTTTGTTTTGTATAGTAATCATTTAAATGTATGGTCTTGTGTGCGTGTGGAGTCGTGCTCGTGCTGACTAATGGCTCTTAGTGTTTATAGACCAAAGTACAACTATAGCAGTAGTCACTGTTTTCGAAAAACAACTGTTTTTGAATTGATTTTTTTTGTATTTATAGTCGCCACTAAATCGACTGTTTTAACAAAGACTATATTTTGGTATAGACGTTGTTAAAACAACTGTTTTCGAACTACTTTTAACCCTATTTGCCGTAGGCACTTGGGAAAATACACTAACACTTAATAAACACATTTCACTTAACAATTGCTTTTTTATTTCGCAAAAAATTGAATTTTTGAACATTTTATTAAAAAAAATTGACCAGAAGTTTAAAAAATCTCTCAATTGAGATGTTAGGTCAGGAGTATCGTCTGATTTGTAAAAGTAAAAATTTACTTATATATAGCAGAAAAAAGCCAAAAAAGAAATGTTCGTCCCAACCATCTGTTGTTTATACGAAAAAATTAATTATAACAAACGGAAGGAGGATAGTTACTTAGCCGATGACTAATCGCTTACCTGCTAGTGATGTGTTCGAATCCATTACTACACTCTTTATTTTTTGTTGTGGATAAATAATACAATCAAAAGTTTTTAATTTGCAATATCTGAGTATGACAAAACAAAAAAAAACAAAAATATTTTTTTGACGGTTAATTTCAAAATTCGACCATAATTTACAACAAAACAATTTATTTTCGAAAATTAGTAATAACGGTTTTAGTCGCCGATATTCACCAGTATAGTTGTAGTGAGGTTTTCAAACAGTTGCTACAGTGAGGTTTATAAATTACCAAAACTGTTGCAGATGTATCGTCTGATCGGGATGACACTTCATACTTACGCTTTTTCCACAAATTGGAAAATTCAGTGCTTTTTGGCTGAAATCGGTACACCGGATGTGGCAACTTCCATAGGAGTTTTTCAAAAATATTATATTATAAATTAAATTTTAAACAAAATTTGTTCAGATTATTAATTTAAATGTTACTGGAAATTACAAATTTTTCCTCTACTGTCACGCATTCGGAACCACACTTCATACTATAGGTTTTTCCATAAATTGAGAAATCCATGCAAAATGTGGAGATCATCTGTGTACCGGAACCGAGCTTTTTCAATTTTTGCAGTAATGATTAAATTTTCAACCAGGGTTGACCTTGTAAAATCCAGTAGATTCAATTCTTCGATTTAGAAATTAAGCTTGGTGTTTTTGAGATCTATGTACGTTTGTCGTAAACGGAAGTCGGATGCTCTCCACAACATATTCATTCCTCCAGTTTTTATTTGAATAAGCAATCTATTTATCAACACCCTGTACTAGATAAACAGGTAGATTAAAATTAATATAATTCGATATTTTAATGCTGTTATAATTTAGAAATTTAATTAAAAATGTATAAATGCAAATTGGGTTGGTTTTATTTAGGTTGGATTACAGTAGTCCGATATACCGAGTATATACCATTTTTATTTAACACAAAACTACTATTTACTATTTTACTATAACATTTAATTTCCTGTTTATGTATCGCTATTATAAACGCGTACAATGTAAATTTATTAAAAAACGTTTAATACAAAATTCAATTTTATTGTATAGCGGCGTGTATGGTTCATCGATTAAGAGGCATTTAACATATCAATCAATTTTTAGAATAAAACGATTATATTTATTTTGATTAATACCGCGATGAGATGATGTGATGATGCACGTCATCGTTATAACTGACTGGGTGGTATGTCAACTAAATGAAAACGAGTTTATAAAATATAATTTGCCCTTACCATCAATATTCGCTTTGTCGCTACGATACGATTCGATTTTGAATGCGACAATCTTCATAATTATTATTCTTATATACTCCGTTAACCAACCAGCACTCAAACTCGTTAGTCGGATAGAACGAGATAAAAAGAAAAACTAAATCCCAAAATAACAAGCACCAACTGTAAATTGACTGATAATTTTCCTAGTTCGTGTATTTAGTTGTTGGTGTTCTGGTTTATTCATCGCTCGACATAAGTCTATATAGAAAAATAATGCCGACAGTCGACACAGAGTTTTATATACAGTTTTTAAATGGATGGAAACAGCACATTATGTTTGTTGTTGTTATTGTTAAAGAAAAACCAGAAATGAACCAAATCTTTCTTTCTTATTTCCTTTTGTTGTGATATTTTATATTTCTTTGTTTTATTTGTGTTTATATCCTTTTTATTATCATCAACAGTAAATATATATTTAAGACGATATTATTTTGTTCATTTGTGTGATATTTGCTCAATTTTGAAATATAACACCAACATATATATTAGAAGGAAACAGGACTCGTAAGACATACGTTGATTGTATAAAGTTTGTATTTTAATGAACCTGAGAAACATTTTTCCGCAAATTACGTTTTGTTGTATTTGCAATATTATAGACGGAAAAGCTGCAAGACACATTTTTACAATCAGCCCGATAGTTTAGTTTGTTTATTAGAATTGGCTTTTTGAAATTCTCTGTAGAGTATTTTTCGTGGAACGATTATTTAGAATTCATCTATAGGATAAAGATATATTAACAAACTGGATTACGTCATATCTGTACTCGGGACAAATTTATTGTCAGCCGTTTTTGGGATTTTTTTATACATATACAGGGTATCCCTAAAGTGTAGGTTCCAACGAAATAGGCAAAGCAAGTGTTATGAAATGGGTGATGGTTCAAATTATTCGACTTTTAGTATTTTTTGATGATATATGTACAATTTACCCAACAATTAATTAATCATTTTTTTTGTAATTTATATAAAAAATAACTTAGAGAAGAATTAAACCTCTCTTGAACGTATCTCTCGACAAATGAAAATCAAATATGTCGCATACCGCGTTAAATAGTCGCGATGGTCTCAAAATTGGTTTCGAAAGACAGTAGTTTGTTTAAGATTGGTCGATATATAGTATTCTGCCGCGATAACGCATACGATGTTTTGGAACGTAGAGATTTAATCGTTGCCGGGTTGGATGACGTAGATTACCTTTATTTTACTTTAGGCCGTCTGATAAATTGTCTTTCTAGCTATTAGGTAATTGTCTTATTATCCAAACAAGCTTACAATGTGGTTCTAAATCACATAAGTCATTCTTTAGTATATAGACCGACTCATACGCAACTAACCCTCATTATAAAAGTTACAACAGTCGCTTCCAAACGTGACATTATTGTGAGTACAACCCGGAACACATGCTCATCATGCACGGTTAGAATAATGAACACACTTACAATTCCATCGCAAGTAAAAACCAATATCAGATTCGAGCAGAGATGAATTCATATATTTTCCATCTGCCTCATATGTCCGATTTTATCATCCATCATCCAATTCGATCTCATACACTTTTAATGTAATTTATGTAGGAAAGAAATATTTGTAAGTTCTGTGAACAAAACATTTATAGTTTAATTCCACTCCAGAAATTTTTTAGTTCGGCCAAATGTAACTAGATTTCAGCAAAATTATTATATGGTAAGACATTTTTTTACCATTTTAATAGAGATGACACTGTCAATTTTTAATTATGGTTTTCAAACAATCATTTATCTAAAATTTTGATTTATGGATGTTAGAGACATCTATCAATGATCTAAATGAACTAACCACCAATTTAGTCAGTTGAACATTTAGACAATAAATCGATGTCAGGCACATTTCTATAAAAACTCTAATAATTAGTGCCTGATACCTGCTAAACTAATAGTATGTTGTTTCGTACCGGGTTTCAATAGATGGCGTAAAACAAATTGCACTGATGCTGTGTGCTTGACGCCGATTTTTTTGTCTAAATTTCCGACTAACTAAATTGATTGTTAGTTCACCCTGGTATTGTTAAATATCTCAAATATTTGTAAAAGCAAAATCTACCCGATAGTTAGTTCTAAACTGAAAAGTTAGTTTCGATTTATCAATTACCGACTAGAAATGGTTGGTAGAATGTTAAATTTAAGTTAATATAGCAGATTTCAATTAAACATCAGATGCGGTTTGGTTTGTGTCATCTGTGAACGATTGGTATGAACTAACCATTAATTTAGTTATGTAGTTGGAAATTTAGACAAAAAGACGACGTGAGGCACACAGCATGAAATTCTATTCTAAATCCCTGACAGTAGCAAACCTGTGCGACAAACTTAAGGTAAACCGTTTACTACGGTAAAAACCGGTTTTAGGACAGACATTTCCATCAGTTTGCCCCATAGAGTTTTTGAAAAGTAATTGAATTTATCGAAAAATTTATATAAAATTGACACATAGTCGTAATACGCAATTCAGGACTAAGGCTGTGTGCCAAACTTAAAGTAAAAGTTAATTTTAAGTAAATTTTTCGGTAAATTAAATTATTTTTTAAAAACCCTATGGCATTATTGTTCGAAAATTCTGCCCTAAAACCGGTTTTTACCGTAGTAAACGATTTACTTTAAGTTTGGCGCACAAATATAAGACTCAGACTCTAACGGCAATTTAATCGGAAGTATTATTCATACCAGGCATTCATAGATGTCACAAATCAATCCGTGTCTGCTATTTAATTAAAATTGGCTAATGAATATAAGATTTATCAATTTCGACAATATGTACGGGAGTGAAATCATAAATAAAAATATATCACACTGTTAACCTAATTTCTAATAAGAATTTTGAGTGAAATATTTCCCCAGCAGTCTCTCCAATTATCATTTTTAAATTAACTTTGTATGGCTTGCTGATTACATCTGCTTGAATAATTTATATTTAGACTAATATCGTGCGGGTCATAGAAATGACACTTTAGAAGAGCCCCTGTCGCCTCCTTGATATTAATCGAAATACGAACTACTCAAATAGGTGAAATCGGCATGCAATAAAAATTAAATTTAAAACTGATCCGTGGTATTTTGTATGTTAATAGTCAACATTTAAATTATCCAAGCAGCGGTAATCTGTAGTTAATGCAAGTTATTAGTTGTTAGAAGAATCCATTCCATTACAAGGAACTACTCATCCTAACAAATTTTGTCTTCGGCGATTTTTTTTGTATTTTTGTATCACTTGAAATATTTTTTTTCTATAAAATTCCAATTTGAAAAGTAGCCAACGGAAACGGAAATATGTTTAGAAAGGGATAGCACATTTGATCTCTTTCTCTAATTTTATGTATTTGTCTCATTAAAAAAATATATGTTTACAGTGTAACACTAATAAACAAAAGAAATTTAATAACCCAATTGGAATCATATATGTACGTTTACTTGCTAATTTTTTGTTAGAAAATTCACTGTCGTCAATATGTTTAATCGACTATTGATAAATCTGAATTAAGTTTGCATATTTTGGATGGATTAAAAGCATAGAGACATCTTTTGTAATTGTTCCGTTTGCCGTTTACGTTTAAGTCCGTTGACCATTTACAAAATCTATCTAAATCATTTTAGAGCTAGTTACAGTCGGCTTCAATATTAGCCCGAGCGAAAATGTTTATGCCATCGGCGAAAAGAGGACAACATGCGGATTTAAAACAGTAAACGGCACCGTTGATAAATATTGAGAATAATAATGGGCCTAAGCGTCTATCCTGCAGTGCACCTGATATCACGCAAAATACTTGGGAAGATTGGCTCAGAAGTCTTACAGTTTGCTGGCGGTCTGAAATTTAAGAATGCAACCATGGGAATGGATTAGCACCCCAAATGCCTCAACAATCTTTGCGATAAAAATTTGGTTATCAATTTTATCGAGCTGATCAGTCTTGTTGTCTCGAGTTTAAACTATCCAATAATGGATAGTTTAAAGAAAATAATAAAACAAAAAATCTTTTATCTGATCGCTCCGAAAAAAATTAAAACGCAAAAGGTTTTTCAATTATCTGGCTGCTCGCTCCGAAGTAATAAAAAACATGCACAATTATGTTATAAATGTGAAATGTTTAAACACGGAGGCTTATAATATTATTTAGTTGGCCTACTGGTATAATTTCAAAACAGCAGAAGTCAGCTTTGATATGTTCACAACATAAAGAGGAATATCGGCTAAACTACCATAATTATCACGGAATAGCTTTTCTGAATGCTACAATTTTTGGACGACCGCAGTTTCAGCGAAGCTATATAGCGAATGAATTTTGGGTGACTATCAATATGGTTTCCGTCTAACTAGAATGTGATGGAGAAATGCTACGAGCAGGATATCTCTGTTCATTTGTCTATTGGTATTCTTCCAGCAACCACGTTATGAGCCTAGTTTTTTAAAATATTTTTTTTTTCATTGAATCTGAGTAATTTAACTGTACGCACTGCGTTTTTATTTGTGTACTGTGCTTATACCGTGCCTACTCGATTTTTGAAATTTTATTCTGAAATGAATGTCAGTGTTGCAGAGGAGTGTGCAAAGTAAAAAACAATTAATTACTCTGTGCACCATAACCGCGGTAAGCTTGCTTGCTCGTGTTGTATTAAAAAACTAGACAGCGACCCGTGCGACCCATGCAAGCATGGGTAGGAATTTATGATTTGAAGAGAAATAAATGATGAGTTAAGAAAACAAATTAAAATGCAAAAAAAATTAAATTGCAAAATTTAAAAATATCAATTTTTGAATCCCATGTATTTTCAATGGCAAGTTTCTGAAACTTTGATCCGCCACAGCTCAGCCCAGGAAGAACCTTTCGAAAAGCATGCCAAATATCAATTTTCTACCTATTACCCTTCTCAAGTTGAACAAAGCTACGGACACTTAGACAAGATAGACTGTGAATTTGGGACATAGATTTCTATGTGCAGGGTGCGCTGATGATCCGAGTATCTTTATATTGGGTCGCAACATTATTTCCCTTCTAGAAATTATTCTTCCATTGAAACTATATCAGTTCAACATATAAGGCTTCAAACTAGTGAAGCTTAAACCAAAGAGAATACAACCTGAGACGGAAAATGGGAAATTTGTAAGTTGCTGATACGACTGACTAGTCATTATATTTAATAGCGTGTTTTTACGTCTTCCCGTCACAAATTGATTGGCAAATTGAATGGTAAAATATTCAGTTCAATATAAAAAAAGACGTCTATCTGATAATTCGCCTGTAAAATTTTTTGGGCATCACCATACGGCGTCAATTTTATTTTGCACTACTCTTTTAAGGTTACCACACCATGATCATATTTAGATTTTTTTTTGTATGAGGTTTTCCTTATAGATAGTGAGTGAGAACGCCAATGCTCCGTTTCACCGTGGGTGATAGGAGGCCGTATTTAATTTTTTAATATCGAATGTTTTCATAGTTCTACAAACATTTCACTCATGATGTTGGCACCATGGTCGATGAGAATGCTTTGTGTTGAACCGAATCTACAAACAAAACACTCAACGAAAGCTTGATCAATAGTCGACGCATTTAGCTTCGAATTGGAACAGTAATGCTCTACTTAGTCAAATCATATTGGATTGTACTAATTTATCAGTTTTTTCACTTTTCAAAAATGGTAATAGTGCCTAAGACAGTTATAATTTCGTCTCATTCCTTGACCTAAATCCAACGGACGGAGGTTCCAGGTTCGTTCGAATAAGGAATAGTTTAGATCATCAACACGCGCCTTTGAGTTTGGAACCGCGTATTGTAAATGACAAAACGCTTCGAGTGTTGTTGTATTTTGCAAATGATCATCGAATCTGCAATAAAAACGCCCTTCTCAATTTCTTGGAATTGACGCATATATTCCCAGAAAATCTTTTCCCATAATTACAGCACATTCTACAGAAAATGCATCCGTTACAATGTGCAAAAGTTTTGGAAATTGGTGGTAAATCGTGAAATAACGTTAATCCTTTAATATTGCATTTTGAAGATGAGTCACATTCCGGTATTTTCGTTGGAATCGAAATAAAGTTAATTTAGAATTGGATGTTTGTGTAATTCCTACTAAATAAATTTTATTTTTTCTCAAAAATTGTGTCAAATGTGGGGCGGTTTCCAATGATTGGAAACTCTGTTTAAATTCTTAACGAAAATTATACAATCAGATTTTACCAATTTGATTTGAAAATTTCAATTATCATAACAGTGGCTGTGATTTTGCCCAATATGTTGTCGACTGTTGGTTGGCCTGAAAGCCGCCAATGTATAAATAAAGATAAAAATGTACCAAGCTCCGTTTAAATGTTCTCGTATAATTTATAGGAGTCCCATGCGCCGAACAAGTTTTCATACCGCTTATAGCTAATTTTCACGGAAGCTGTAACTTTTGCAATATTCGAAAAAAATCCATTAATGGTCGATTTACAGCGATACTGTACGAAACTGACCGGATTTTTAATTTCCACTTGAAAAATATCCTATTCCTAAGTATGTCTCCGTTAATCCTGCTACACTTAGATTATTGAACATGACAGGATAGTATCCTCAGAGGTTCATCCCCAATTACGCTAAAATGACTTCCGCTGCTTCTATGTTGACTAACACTGAATTTAGCAAACTACTCCATATTAGATGTGACGCAAGCACAGAAGGTGTGGGCGGAGACCTATTTCAGATTGAGGCCTAGGGTAACGAGAATCCAAATTACTTTGTTTCTAAAAAAATATATAAAGCCCGGAAAGACAGTAGTGCAGAGAATTGGAGAGTTGAGTTGCTATTTACGCGTTCTTTACGTTGTTTTCGGTGCACTCTCGGAGAGAATAATGATCAGCGATTGTGGATGGAGTTTTATTGTGCGTCGAGATTTTCGCACCTACTGTTTTAAGAGTTTTTGTAGAGTGCGGTATCCGCGAAATTTGTTATGTTGGCCATTGTTCTACGATTTTCACTGAAAACTGTTGTTCTGCCATTCTGTAAAAACGAAGTGAAATATTAAAATTATTGGGCTTTATTTCACTTAAAAAATCATCGTATGTACCATAAATTGTGAAATTATGAGGTCGCATTTCCGGTTACATTTGAATAATGTGAACTACGTGCTAATGGTAATCGATTACGCGGACAGTTTTCTTCGCTCCTAATCTTGAAATTTGCTCGGGCGAGCTGAGAATTCCATTCCATTGTTTTTGATTTAGAACACAAGGTGATTATAAAGATGGCGTATCAATTTGTAACGGCCTTCTTACGATCGTGTGAGGTCCTCGTGCACCCAACTCGCACGAAAACGTATTAACAATTTTCGTTTGAGTTTGGTACGAATATTTTGGTTGACTTATGGGTTTTAATGGACGGTTATAAGGGATAAGTGGGTTCACACAAAGAATTCCTAAGAATGTTTTGGTTCTTTGACCTTATATCAGTTAATCTAGTGGACATTCTAGATCGTCTTTGAAAGTTGCTCTGATTTTCAACAAGACGATCTCAGAGCTCCAGTTAATCTATTTGCTCTATCTTCAACTATGCAATTTACTTTCTAATGCTAGACTGTATCCGAATTCGATGTGGGTCTAGAAGTTTCATTTGCTCACTGAATAGCTTGGGTTTAAAGTGACTTGGTCGATTGTTATGTTGACTAGTATGTCTGTAGAAATTTCACAATAAATTTGAAAGTCGGACGACCATATTTTCTCCTTTTATATGCATACATGTTGTGCTTTATCTCTAGAAAAACTGCTAGGAGTGCTCGGTTGAACGAGGGCATCGGTTGAAATTTAAAATTTTGTGTCATTTAGGCGCATTCGCATTGGGGCTATATGTTTTTCAAATATTTCTAAATGTATGCAGCTTGGCATTGTTCAAGCCAAGAGAAGTTTTTTCCGTTTTCAGCCAATTTACGTGTTTTGTTATAAATCAGTGGTAGTAGTTTACCTTACTCATAAATTGGTAAATTTGCCCGATTCTTTCTGATGTTAGCAAAATATCATTAGAAGTAATCTGGCAACTATGAAAGTTAAGAATGGTGGTACCAAACATGCATGTTGTGGTATTTATATTGAGGCCAAATTTCGATAATCTTTGTAAAAATGGGCCCTAGTTGGGTTGGTGTTGATTATCACCTCGCTACGAAAATGCTATATTGATAACGTGGGATCTCTCACGATTTCATTGATAAAGTTTTGGAATGTTTGCACATCGTTTCTGAAATCAAATGGTATTCTAGTCAATTCTACTACGATTGCGTAACGGTCATGAGTAGTAGGTCATAGAATACAGTCGTGCTCCTTCTTCCTTAGCAAGTGTAAAGAACATGATACTGAGGATGAAGAAGGTTCCACCATAGCTTGAAATTTTAGGAATGTTGCCTTGTGACGGATTGGATTAACCCTCTGTGATCCCGCGTAATATAGTGACGTTGGTCAATCAACGAGTGCTAATATAGCGTTGATTGCCACGTAGCTTGCGTAATGGAGCTTTTTCAAAAAGTCAGCACCAATAATTGTGCGATTCACATTGGCAAGGATGAGCGCGTCTTTGAATGGTTTGAAGGCGACCAAATGTAATACGTATAGGTTTAATAAGTTATTACTGTCAGGAATGTTATATCAATTTTCATAGCACGTAAAAATAAGTAGCTATACTTAGAACTGTTATGTACCGGTGCCTCTCGATGGATGAAACGTTGAATAATTGTGGAATAAATAAAAAATTAAAGATGGAATAATTTTTTTACCCTCAACAATTCAATAACACTTTGGTTGACCTCCTTTATCGGTTGAACCTACACTTCTGTGATACCCTGTACAAAAAAAAATATATTTTCATGTTTGGGGAGAGAGCAAAGAAAATATAGATATTTAGATAAAAGATAATGAAATAAAAATTTGTTGGGGTTAATTTGATTTCTTTTTATTTGTATTTTGGAAATTGTGTAATAAATATTTTTCGTATTACCATTGTGGTGCACACCTACACTACCCGAAACAACCCGATAAAAATGAAGAATCAAGCATCACACACCCAAACTTTCGAAATGACTAATTGATAATAATATTTCATTGTATATCGAACATGGTGAGCCAGAATTTTCTTTTTTGCTGTTTTACGTTTATATCCAACGACGACACCAACGACGACGGGGTGAAAAATTATGAGATGATAAAACACATACATACACACAAAAAAACGGTTTTTCATTACAAAAAAAAAAAAAAAATCCCTATTCACACAAGGGGTGAACATTCTTATTATTGCTGGTGTTGTTGTTGCTCTTATTTTTCTTCATTCACTTACAAATAATTTAATTAATTTCAAGTAGGGAAAAATCAATTTAATTTAAGTTGAAATTGATTAACAACAAAAACAAAATGAATCGTTATTGGGGTTTGATTGAATAGAATTTAATTTTGGAAATGTAAGACAACGGCATTGTGATTTATATATCTGTACTGTGCTGCAATATAAATATAATTTTAAGAAAAATGTGAAAAATTCGTTTTTCTAATGTATAAAATCAATTACCACATCGTCATCATCATCATCATCATTTTGTATGTTTTAATACACATTTCTATTGTATAATTAAAGTGATTTCGTCATTTTTTGTTTTAAAATTTTCATCTCGCATGAACAACGCAATTCACATACGTATAGTAGCAATGCCAACAACAACAGTTAAAAATGTCGATCTATTTTAGAAAATCACTAATGCCCTGGACGATCACGTGAGCTCGAGTTTAATTTTACGCGTTTTTCTAAGTATTTTAACAAAATCTACATAGAGTTTTTGTTTTCTTTTTTTTTTTTTAATTTTCTTAAAATACAATAAGATTTTTCTTCTTTCCGTCATTTTCTTTTAAAACAATTTTACGCCTGTCGTCTATACACCGCACATACACACACACACATACGATATACATTTAGAATAGAATATAGAACACAGTGACTGTGCGTGTTGTTGATAAGTATATGGAGTATACCGGGTGATTGACTTACATCGAGCGAACGAACCGCACTAACAAATAAATTGTTTACTTTAATTTAAGCAAGCAATGAATCACGATTTTGGGGTCGATTAAATTAAATTAATTTTCCTGTTACCATTTTTTATTTAAATTTGAACAACAAATAATGATTTTTAATTCTGAACTCTATTGAATACATTTTGTGAACTTCAATTTTGTAATTTCTAAATAGTTGCGGAAATATTAAATGGCTGAAAATTCAACAAATTCTAAAAATATTCATAATGAAAAATTCTACTTAGAATTTTAAATTCAATATCAAAAATTTTGCAAACTAAGGACAATGTATTAGTCTGCCAGCTAAATTTGCGAAATTTTATTGCATACAAAAAATCTAGACAAATCGGGAAGACATTTAATATTTTATTGTACATTTTTTTACATAATTTTGAAAAACCTTCAGATGTTTGTGCACCAAGCTTTAGCAGTATCCGAATTACAAAATGGTAAAAACTGCAATTTTTTCATTAAAAACTTTCGTATCGTAATAATAATCGGAGTGAGAATCTTTATCTCTAAATTCAAAAATTTATTGTCTGGACATAATGGAAAGAAAAGAGAAACCATTGAAAAAATGACGTATTTCTTAGTTTTGATGAACAAGCGTGGACAAAATATCGAAATTTAATAAAAATTTCAAATAAAATTCAAATTTCGAAAGGGAAAATTTCAAAATTTTGTGTTTCAGATATAATGCAAACAGTAGACATTGGAAAAATACCAAATTTGGGACAAAATCCGAGTATAATATAAAAAGGAGACCGCTTTTAAAAATATGAAATTTCTAAATTTTAGGTATCGGTTAGTAGAGAAAAAAATTCGAAATTTTACTTTTTTGTTATTATGAAAACAGAAGACGATTTCTATAATATCAAATTTTAGTTTGTTTTTCTTGTATAATGCAGAAGAGGGGTGGGGCGGGGGTATCATCGTCGTGGTAATATCATATTTTTCGGGTAGGGTAATCTTTCAAGAAATATCAATTTTTTTGATATTGTTCAAAGCGAACCCCATTAAGAAAAACGTAAAAGACGTAAAAGTACCGTTTAGGAAATATCAAATTACAAAATTTAATTTCTTCGTGTTCCAAAGTAGACATTTTTGGAAACATACCAAATTTCGAAAATTTTGTTTTCGGATATATGGCACAGAGAGGAGAGCCACTTTGGAGTATTAGGGAATTCTCAATTTTCAAAATTTTATTTTGTTCGATATTGCAATTATTGAGAAAGTAACAAAAATTTTGAATTTTTGTGTTTTGGGTGTAATGCGAGAAGTTGGCATTTCAGTTAGCTGAGGAACAAATGTCGAAATTTTATTCCGAGATAATGGTTTGGGTAGTAATATTTTTGATAATGAGATATTTGTTTGGTAATATCAAATTTTGAATTTTTCGAAATTTTAATTTTCGATTGCAATCCTAGGAGTGGATCTTAGGAGTCGTAAATTTCGAAATTACATTTTTCCGATATAATGATAAGGAAGCGTCTTTGAGGAAATATCAAATTAATACTACAAATCTCAAACATTTTGTTTTTGGTTACAGTGCAAGGCGGCACCAAATTTGAAAATTTAAGTTTATTGGTGTTATGAAAAGAGGGGATAAATTTAAAGCTCAAAAAATTATTATTTTCATTCATGATATCAACCTAAAATTTTGAATAAAGCTTCGTTTATATTAACCTCAATAACTAGCTGCTGTTTTGCCCTGTGACGACTAGAAGCGGAGATGGAAGGTTACTGACGGCAGGTGTGAATCTTATGTTGCTCATGCATGTAGATTATTAAAATTTTTCGTTTATATTAACCATGACTATTTCGAAAATAATATATTGTGAAATTTAATTTTCCTGGTATAATCGAAAAACGCCATAAAAAATATCAAATTTCGAAAATTTATTTTTCAAAATTGTAATATATTCCCCAATGTACGCCTTTGAACCAAAGAGAGGGCCATTGTGAATATCAAATTTTGAAATTTTTCAAGGGTGGCTTATTGGAACACCAAATTCCAATTAATAATGGGGCTTGGGTAATTATTAAACTTGTAGTTTGTAGGTATAATGCAAAGAACTTTAGCAAAATATCAAATTTTGAAAATTCGATCTTGTTTGATTACTGGTACAATGTAAGGAGACCATTGGGAAAATGTAAATTTTCGAAATTGTATTATTCGAATATATTACAAGGAATACCTCCCATGGGATATTAGATTTAGTAGTCTCGTTGACATTAAAAAACCTAATTTGTAAAATCGGTTGTTTAGTAGAAAATAACCTCATTAACTTAGAGCAAATCAACCGGCAAAACGGACTCTTAGCTGACAAACGAAAATTGTTTTATTAAAGAATTCTGTTAATTTTGTTTGTTTTCGCTTGACTTTTAGAAGCTACTCGTAATGGGCCGTAGTACATATGTTCTTAATTACCTGTTTTAATAAATTCCGTTAAGTATTTTGATACTAAGATGTTCTTTTGCATATTTTAGAAAAAGAGGAAACGAAAAGAAAAATAATGTCCTAAATACGACATAAAATCGCACTGCTTCAAATTTTGGGAATGAAAATTTAACTGCGCTGCAACAAATTTTGAAATTTTAATTTTCCGATGTAACGCAATGAATGGCTATCATTGGAGTAATTTCAAATTTCGATTTTTTTGGTATATTGCAAAGCAAACAGCATTGATAAAATATTAAATTTGAAAATTTGTGAAGAAACTTGCAGGCTTCGACGCGAAAAAGTCTTCGTTGAAGTTACGCACGTCGTCTAGATTTTTGAACTGTGACCTGAACAAATGGTAGTTGGATGGTGCTATATCTGGTGCGTAAGCCGCGTGCGGGAGAACTTCTCACCCAAAGTTCAAGAGGGTCATCCGAGTCATGCGAGGAACGTGAGATCGATGATTGCCACGTAAATTGCCTTTTCTGATCAAGTTCCTCGCTCAGTTTGTTCAATTATCGACTGTAGCGTTCTGCAGTTACCGTCTGAACAGTTTCCATCACTTCTTAATAAAGCACATCCTTCATGTCCCACCAGATACACAGGAGATCCTTAGAGCTTAGTAAGTAGAGTGTTTGCTCAGTTATTCGGGGGACCCGAGTTCGATTCTTGGTGATGATCAGTAAAAAAGTTGCAACTGGGTGTTTTTAACGTGTCATATGTTATTTATATATGTTCGTTAATTTTCATATTTTCAGATTTTATAGCCCCAGTACTTACGGCTTTGTCTTAAATATTTTTAAGTGGATGTTCTGTTTCGACATCGATATACTGCGGGTTGCCTGGGATCTATCCCTGACTTTCTACTTTTGGGATTCTCGTAAAAAATATACTTTTCATCACTCGTCACATTTTTCTGAGTTCCACAATATGTACAATAGAGTTTTATACTTGCTCAATAATGGACCTTGTCGATCCATTTTACGTTCATAACCTAAAAATTTTGAATTCAAATTTACTTTAAGAATTATTTCAGTAAAAATATATATCTATGGTGATTTTATAAAAATCATTAATACTCGTACCCTTTTAAGAAGAGGTAATTTGAATCTAGAGAATTTTAATTCGTTTTCTTGTTTTTCGAAATCACATCTATTTGAAAATGCAAAAAAAGCAGTTAAACTTTGAGGATTTTGATTATAAAATGTGGATTAAATATAAACAATCGAATTCATGTCTCCTAATGGCTGATGCCATACGCGGTATTACAGAAACCGTATTTTTCTTCATTTCTTTCCCCGTTTACGTATGATATCGGTTTTAATTGCGACTTAAACAAATTTTCAGTGCAACCACACTAAGCCAAACATAAATGAAATAAAAAAATATTTCAAGGCCATTTTTGACTTATGCCAGCGTTTCCCTAAGTGAGTTCCGCGGAACTCCGGGGTTCCGTGGCAATTTTAAGTAGTTCCACGAGGTATTACCAGATAAAATCGGTGCCATATGGTTATAGGGTTCAATGAAATTTGAAGAATCGGAAAAGGGTTGCGTGGCAAACTAAGTTTGGGAACCGCTGACTTATACATTTTAGTTTAAATTTTATTTTGGAGAGAGCACAATAAAACAAAATAAAAAAAATTTTTTAGTTATGTATATATAAGGATGAGATGCAAAGAGATATGCGAAGAGATTTCAATAATTATTTTTTTTTGTAAATTTTGTTACACATACATAAACATTATCTATTATGACTAGTTGGCCTTGAAAAAATTACCAGTTATCAGAAACCTCGTGTGGAATTAGGCAATACCGCTGAATGTTTAAATATTATGCAACAAGAACGTGTACGGCTTAACAGTACTTAAAACTATAGGAACAAATTTGGACGGGGCTTAAACCGGTTTTATTGATGGTTGTTTAGCGGATAACATACGAAGGAAATGAGTGCGATTTATAAAAAACGATTTGACACGGTGTTTTTAAGTGTACATCCGAAAGGACCAAATGTCGGTTGTAAGTGCATCTAATTATATAAAATATTGAAAACATTTCTACAGAAGAGGATTACACATTATTCAATGTATAAAAATGTTGACGATTTACCAGATAGAGGCAAAATTCGAACCACAAATTCGAACCACACCAAAAAAGGAGGATGAGGACATCATAAAGTACTTTGATGAAAATTCTTCGCGTGACCATCGCTTAGCTGTGGTAAAATTGGCGAAAAAGAATACTATTTTAACAAAAACAACCATACGAAAGAACATGGCTACGCATAGGGAAATACCTTGGTCAAACCATTGACAACACAAAAATACATAGAAAAGCAACTAAAGTGGGCGAATGAACAAAGATTTTACTAATATTGTGTTTACCGATGAGTTATCCTTTTGGGATTTTAATGTTAAAAGGCATGTTTGGCGAACTAAGCAAAAGAAAAAGATTGTCCGGACTGTGGAGCACCCGCCCCAGCTCCATGTATGGGGATGCTTGGTTTTGGTAAATTAAACGTTTCCACACGGAACCTAAACGTACTTTTCACGAATAAAATTTATTCACGAGGTGTGTTACCATCTATCCTGAAATGATTTACGAGTTATGCCGCCAAGGAACACATGTTGAAACATTCCAGTCAAAGATTGATAGTTATAAAATACAGCAAGACATAATTGTAAAATACGAGGGTGAGTTCTTCCCCGGAATAATTTTAAACAAAAAAGAAGCCGAATTTTTTGTTAAAGTTTTGATTATGACAGGCAATAACTGGAAGTGGCCTGGCATCACATTTCGAAATATTTGTTTTGTTTTGAAATTATGTAGAGAGGTGATGATTTGGAAAATGCTATAAATTTTATTTATCGGATTTATTCCAAGGAGGGAACCCATGTAATTTGGAAGTCAAAATCCAAATTTTAATTTTGCGTATATTTATTGTAGAAATATTATACACATTTGAAAGTTTTAAGCATTAGTAGAAAGAAAAGGTCCACGTCACTGGTAAAATATTTTTTTCGATTTTTTTTTAGTTTAATTCAAAGAGGGGGGTTGGGAAAATAAGAAAATTCGAAATTTTAGCTTTCTTATATAATTCAGTGGACATCATTGGGTCAATTTCGATCAAATTTCGATCTTTGCTTTGTAATTTTTGTTACGAAATCTATAGGATGGTGGGTTATTGTGTACCAATATTTTTCCTCTTGGGCTTATTGATTCAGGGGATGAACATTATTCGTGTTTTTTTAGTAGTCACACGATTACCGTTTCGTGTTATAAGTTGAAAATTTTTCAAGAGCTACGAAGTATAAGTGCTTGGTTATCTAAACAGCCTAAAAATTTCCCAGCATTTAGGACAAAATTTATTTTAGAATTAGGTGAAATTTGAATAGTAGTGGAGTAGCAGAAAAGAAAGATGGTTGTTCCATCGGAATTTTGTTAACGTAACACCATAGAAATAGCATTTCAATTTTAAATTAGATCCAAAAAAGTGGAAACTGAATCAGTTATAAGCTTGATGGAAAGCGTTCATCAATCTGAACTTGGCAAATTCAACAAAATTGGATTAGAAACGCGATTGAGATAAAACCCGTACAGTAAAAGCTTGTGAACGCATTGAACACGTTTAAGAAATTCTTCTGAGGGAATCTTCAAGACATCTCACTTCACTCACTCAATATGTCTGATTCTATGAAGCTTCCACATTATTTTTAACTTGGTTGGAAGTAATCATTAGTGTGTGTTTTAAACTGTGGGAATATTTATATTTTAGAAAATGGATTGTAAGGTGAAGCAACATGAACCTTACATAGCTACTCGAATCCCTCATATATTATTGTAACGGGCGCCAATACGATTATGTACGATAGAGAAATTATTTTTTGCTTAAGAGTAAATATTCCTTCATAGATACAAGAAAAAGATGCGTTACTTTTGGAACTGGAGAAAGAGGCAATACAAGTGGTTACAAACATAAATTATACGTATTTATATAAAGTTAGCCCATCTTTCATTACAGAAAAATCAAGAATGGCAACACTAAACTATCACGATAGTTGTTCTATCCCAGGGTTTCTGCCATATTATTTTTCATCCCAGGAAAAAATATGACGACATTAAAACATCATCCCATAAAATAATTTTAACCCAGCTATCGCTATAGCGAAAGTTTGTTACGGACGGCTTCAGCCAACCCGCAGATTTCAACTAGTCATACAGCGGCCTCAAGCACGGTGATTTAGCCGACTTATACTTAGGGTAAGGGGATAAGGGGGATTGGCAAGCCCAGCCTGTATATATGGAACCGACACAGAATAAAGTATCCCTTCACATCATACCGATCCGACACAAACTTAGTAATACATTTTATTTGGTAGACAAAAGAAACGAAGCGAAAAATAAGTAAACTTGATGCCGCCGTAATCGCAGTACAAATTTTATTCAATAAACAACAACGACAGCTAAAAATGGCCGAGCGAGAAAAATAAACAAAATGGAACCAATGAAAAAAATATTATCGCCGACCACTGACTCACACCAAAATTATAGAGCGAGACCAATGTCCGTCCCCGACAATGTGCACGATCACGATAATTTGGTGCTCGATTAAAAATCAAAAAAAAAATTGAAAAAATTTTGGAATTGGAAAACAAAATATGAATTTCAACAAAAGAAACCTTGCTTATATAAAAAAGTTTAAATTAAAACTAATAAAAAAAATCTTACCGTACCTCCAAGTTACGGAATTGGTGCCATCATGCCACAGGCGCCGCCACGCCCGGACCGTCGCGTGTTTCCCCTCCGTGAATCGTAGAACCGTTGCGGCCCACCCACCGATAATGCAAGTTGCTTGATAGGCTATCAAAAAAAATGTTGGGCGTCCTTCGCCTTAACCGTAGAATTTGGCCTTGATAGGCCGCCAAAATAATAATCGACGTACTGAAGATTTAACCCGGTCTCGTTGTTATTCGCGGGGCTCTTTGGTAATAATGTCGGCGTCCGACGAAAGTATACGACACTCGTTATTGATTCAGCTATACCGTTGAGCGAACCTCGTGTCCGCATTCCGTAATAAAATGTGGTTGAGAAAAGAAAGAAACGTGCTTTAACAACAGCGTGGCACGATTATCAAAAATGGCGAAAGGACGTGGATCGCACAACACATTTCAATTTTATTTTCATGGTAACAATTGCCCAGCAGAAAATTTTACTAAATTTACTCGTCAAAATAATTCACCAAATGTCCATATATGGATCCAACAACGTCGTCAAGAAATCCGTCACACAATTGGAAAAAAAAATCAAAAACACTTTTTCGTTCACCAACTATACCGTTTATAACTTTTATTTTATTATTTTCAATTCATACAAATTAATGTCACCTTTAATTAAAAATTTACTAGTTCTTATATATCAACTGACTCGACTTTATCACAATCCAAAAAAAACATAATGACAACCAAAAGAGACTCTGAATTTTTCTTTACATTCCAATCAAGCCTCAAACAAAAACTCTACCAAAACCAAAACTTTTCGCACCAAAAATTAACGATGCAGAAAAATATTTCTCCTTATATGCCTCTCGTTCTTGCAGATGCAGTTGATGAGCGGTGCAAAAAAGAAACGAGCGTAACGCGCCAAAAACACAAAACAAGAAACACAGAAAAAAAATATTAATCTACATTTTAGCCGCTCGTACACACCCACACATTGGGCTCGCTCTCACAAATCCATTCGACGTTTACGCGACACAGTAAGAATGAGAAAAACGTGAACTAAGGTATAAAGACAATCTCACACTGCACAAAAATAGTTAGGTTAATGTCATAATACAGATGGCACTGCCATCTGTAAAAGTTGTCATTCAATTGATTACAATGAAATTAAAATTTGAAGTAAAGAGTGTGAAGCCTTGTTATGACCGTGAAGTCGTAACAAAATGTTGGTTTCAAGTAATTTCTATTCGCCCGAGCGACACAATTGAGCGTTAAGCTCAAAAAAATCATTAATTTACGTGGACTATCGATATTTGAGCTATCTACAGCCCGTATTATAAAAGCTTCAGATTAGGGCGAACATTTTTTAGATGTGACGTACCAAAATCTTGAAAACATGTTAGTTTCATAAGACTTTTATGCGTACGGTCGGTCTACAATACGGGCTGTAGGTACGATCAAATATCGATAGTTCGAGTAATGTTCTTCTGATATAGAGGCAGCTGCGCCAAAATTATGGGATGCTAGTTAAATCTGTAGTTTTTTCTTAGGTGGTAAATCCTGGGATGGGATAAACTATAGGTTGACAGTGGTTGCCTGGGTCGATAAATATATCGCGATAGTTTAGTGTTGCCACTGCGTTTTGCTGGGATGATTCCTGGGCTAACTTTTTATACGTATAAATTATTGCTAAATGAGTGACCAACCAATAGGTTAATTATCAACCGAGAAACTACTTTTACATAAATTACTATTGTAGATGATCTCTGAATCTGAAATATTTAATGAATAAAAATTGAAAAACAAGTATTTCTCCAGCTTATTTTAGTGAACCATTTCCCGGGTATTTTCCGCCACTCCAGTAGTGAGGAAGCCGACCCCCCTCCCAATAATGAAATTGGGAAGATCAAATGAAATTTAATGTCACAACACATGATGAAATCCGGGAAAACATATTTACACATTCGCTGACCTCGAAATTGCAATAAAATACTAGAGGCGTCAAAATCCCTAAAATGTTTTGACACAACAGCCGTAGCTGTTTTTTTTTAAAACTAAATAATAATTTTTATGAAGAAACATAAAGTCGCGCATAAATATTTTAGTACCGAGCAATTTTTCACAATATGCTTTGATGCCTATACATACACGGAAATACAAAACCGCATTTGAATATTTTATGATTGAAACCAGCAATAAAAAAAGAAAAAATAACTCATAAGAACTGATTATACATCTTAGATTAAATAATATTCATATTAATTAATTATTTAAAATAATAAAATTTCACCGCATAATAATCTGTTTTTCTTATATACCAACAACAGGCATGTAAAGTATATGTAACATGAAAAACGATTAATCAGCATGATATCTAAGAATACTAAATTTTTATTTAAGGCAAGGTATGTGTGTGTGTATAGGTAAACTTGCCGTCCGTAAAAATGTAATAACACAAACACATTCATATTAAATTTTCCATGTCGTATCATTATAAATGAAAAATTACTTTTCGTATAAATTAACATAAGTTAAAGCTAGATGGGCGTTTAAATGAGGTCACGTTATAATATTATTGTTACATTGTTGTGTTTATATCAGTATAAAGCACGTGTTCCAAAAGAACAATACGTAATAGTATACGGTGCGGATTGTGTAGTACCTATACAACCAGAAAATACCAAACCTACAAATGAAATGAAACGGGAAATTCATCATCACTATGAAAGCAAAAAAAAACTGCCTTAACTTTATTTCTTGAATCGATTTTTCTTAATTTAACACACACACACACATAGCATAAAATACGCAATAAACGGAAAAACGGAAAACATTTTCCTCGAAAATTCGGAGTTGGAAAAATAAAATAAAATCAATTTAATTCAAGTGTGTTTGTATTGGATATATAGTATGTGTTGTATACGCGGGAAAATGAAGAAGAAAATATGTCGACGTCATAAAACAGATAAAACTACAATTTTCTAATTTATATCGTAAAAGTAAAAAAAAACAGCTGAGATGAGAAAAAGCAAATTTTTCCCGCATTCATCTCTATTATAATATTTTTATATATTGCATTGCATATGTATGTGTGTGTGACGAAACACACAACAGTAAAACTCTGGGAAAATGGTATATAGAGTGAAAATGAAAATTTCCATTTTTTTGCGTGCTTGCGTTGTGTAAAAATATGTCTATATGTGGTGGATACGAAATTGTGTGTGAAAAAATATACAACCGAACCGAATGTGTTTAAAAATATAGAGAAGGTAAGAAGAAAACATAAGAAAATACCACGCATGTCGCTTTCGAGATTCCGCCGAGGAAATTTATAATTCAGAGTTGTTTCCTATTTTTGTTGTTATTGTTGATGATGTTCTTATCTCTAATCTATACACGGACGAAGGTGTTACAACTTTATCGAAAGTCTGTGTGAATTATATCGAGTATTTGATATAAAGTAAATTTAATTGATTATGGATTTCCCAAGAGGATTTCAAGAAATGACGGCAACATATTAAAATTAATGGTGGAACATTTTTTTATTATTATTGCAAATGGTTCCAGTATTTTTTATATTTTCGTATATTTGGGAAGGAACCGCATGTGTTTTGTTCACGAGCATGATTAATTTTTATGTTTTCATTCTTTTATTAGTGTGCTGCCGATCATTAATTTTTTTCACAGTTCGATTGGCCATTGGCGTTTATGTTCCTTAACTTATGCCCTAAATGTGTGTTCCGTTAAATTGATTTAGGAAATTTTGCATGAATACAATATAATTTATGTAAATAATTATGTAATAACAAATTAGAAAAAAAAATCCCAACCAAAAGAAAACACTAGAGGTTTTACATTCGTTTACGTAGTTAAATAAAGTAAAGTAATAATGAAAACTTTCGACCTCGAAATAGAGATAAAAAAATAGTTTACAAGGTGGTTCCTGTTTAAGTCCACATTGCTGGGTCATTTGAATTTACTAATTTGAATGAAGCTTAAGTATGTAAGGTTTTCCAAAAATTATGGCATCCCGATGAATCTGATGAATTAACAGCTTCCGTAGGAGTCTATCATTTGCATAGTTTTTGCAAAATTTTTTATCGACGTCAAGCTACTTTTGCTTGAGTATGTACAACTTTGCATGACCGCATGGGAGCAGCATAAAATTAAACTATAAAATGGAACGAGAAAAAACGAGATCTTACCCTGAACCTCCTCCCCCCCAGTATGCCTCATCCAGCAGCAGTGTACCCCTTCCAGCAGTTCTGGGGTCTAGCTAGGACACAGTGACCTTATCAACCATTAATCTGAAAATAAATATGGTAATGCAACTTCTTTGTTACCGCGGCCAAATCCCCCTAAATGGGATGTAGCGCCAGCGAATTATAAAATAAAATAACTAGGACATACCATAAATCATATAAGTTGCTCGCTACCTGGTCAAAAATTCATTCAGTGAATTTTACTTTTTCAAGGCAAGGCGGATTTTTTTTTAAACCAATTACATTGGTTACAAATGACGTTTATTTTCTTATGAATTTTTTCAGCAACTTGGATGATTTAAAAAAAATTCAGAAGGAAGGAAGGAACAAAAGAACGCAACACTGAATCCGCCTGCACTCTCCCACAAACTATGTTTCCTAAAAATTCGATTTTGACCACAAAACAATTTCAAATGTAATAAATTAATTCTATAAATGATCGCAAATCGCAATTGCGTTCCGCTGCTTTGACAAGCCCCATTCTTTTTAAATAGAGTTTGAAAAGGCCATGAACCATGATACCAAAACTCGTAGCTGAGTTTTTTTTTTAAAGACAAAGCATACTTAGTTAACTTCAAAATATGTTCAGAAATACGGACCTCTATTTAACGAACCCTCGATTAACGCACAATTTTATATTTTCAATTCTGGAATATGGCCACCTGGAACGGAACTCGAATTTCTTCCAAAAATCGGTTAAGAATTGATCGAGTTCCGTCTCAGGTGGCCATATCCCAGAAATTCTTTCAATAATAATTTGAGAACCTCCTTTCCAACCAACATTCCTAATTCCAACATAATCGGCTAAGAAATGTCTGAGCTCCATCCCAGATTAAATTCGGTTTAATCGATTAAATTTAAAAACATTCAGATTTAACGGACAATCGGATTTAACGGACAATCAGATTTAACGGACTCCCCAATTAGTAAGTCAAATCGAGGTTTTACTGTATTTCATCTTTCGGCAGATAGAACAAGCAAGCCAATTGCGCTTAGCTTCGTAGCAAAAGCACTTCTTTTTGCTATTATTGAAGTTCAGCGGTGTTACAAGCTCGAATCCGATGTAATCCAGATGCCACATACTACATTTCTTTCAATATCACAATGAGTAGGCATCCACATGACCTCGACTCTATTGTTGCAACACCGGCGGTTTACAATCTTTAACCTTCTGAGCACAGCTTCTGAAGCAGCGAGGTTGAACGCAATTATCGCTCACAGTGCGAGAGCAATCAATTTGTCCTGTAACATCGTGCTTTGAACTCAAACTGCCGTACGTAGATTAACTGGGGGGCAGTAGGTTCCAAAACCCGCACCTAATTCAGATTGGGAGCCATCTGCAAAGAAGACTGACGACTCCGACATCCGGTTATTGAAATCTTGGGACAACCAAGTTTTTTTGATAGGCAAACCGCTGAGAAGGAATTACCGAAGTCAAATTATGGTAACAACCTGCAATCAAACCTTGGTCCACACCCCAATGCACCTTAGTCTGAACTTAGTCTGGGTTAACGCGCACACCCTTCTCAAAGCACCACATCTCTACAACTTGGATAGCACACTGTATTAAGTCAGATTCAATTGCTATGTGTTTACCTGAAACAGTGATGGCCAGATCATCAGCATAGCTCTAACCAATAAAACCATATTGGTGTAATTTAACAAGTAAACCATCAAGAGCCTCAAGAGAGATGAGAAAATACCTTCGTGATGGCAACCTTTGTAGCCTTTAACGAATACTGAAGGACAATCCAGTTCTACCTCAGCTATACGAGACCTTAGCATGAATCCAATTCATGCAGAGATGGTTTGGTCAATGTCAAAATTAGAGCAGACCTCGATGATGGTAGAGAACGAGGTACTATCAGAGGCACCTGCAATATCCAGGAACGTGCCCATGAAAAACTCTTTAATGTTAAGCGATCTTTCGATGCTGCATGCTACACAGTGGGAAGTTAGATAAATGATAAATCTGTCGACTCTGACAAATCTGCCGACTGCCTGCTTTAGGGATGAACATAAATTTGCTTCTGCTGCAAGATTGCGAGGTAAGTGGTCCCGGTGGAGAAATAGTGTGTAATTCAGCATGAAAGACCCCATCGGGACACCTGCCTTATACTGCGCCAAGAAGAAAATAATTCAGTGCCCAAACCTTCGAGAGTAACTCTCGGGAATCAACAAACTCAGACTTAATAAAGTCGTAACCGGGAAAGTGAACAGACATAAGTAATTTCGTAATTTGCCAATTCTGGCGATGCCGGAAAACTGTTAATTTCTACACAAAAGCTAATCCAAGAAGCCCTACGAGCAGATTTTAAACTTTTTTTTATTTCCACTTTGTGCTGCTAAGAATACTCGTAAATCCCAATAATTTTGAAGGTTAGATCTTTTGGCTCTGCTCTTAAGTTTCCTGGTACTATCCTTAGTTTTTTAAAATTAGAATACTAAAAACGATTATCCCGAGCTGACAAGATTTTTCGAAATCTAAATTGATTGCTTGCGTCAAAGACGTTGCTTGCATTTCAATATCGTTAGCCGAACGTATCTCACCCAGTTAAATTATCAGAGATTGGAGCTCAAAAGAGACCTGAGGAACGAACATCATTAGTCACTTTCCAATTGAATTCACGTAACTTAGCTCACACCGTTTATTGAGGAATTCGAGTTCAGAAACGTATGTGAAGTTATCCCCGGATTCTATCCTTGAAATAAAAAAAAATTAATCAGGCAATACTAACTTAATTATATCCCTCTAACTCTTATTATATAAAAATAAAAATGTTTATTAAAATTATTTTAATTCGGAAAATAAAATGAAGTAAAATAATTTTTAAATTGGCTCATAAATTTGCCAGATTACGATAATAAGACGGAAAACACATATCTCACATTTAGGAAAACACGAAAAATTCATACCGTTGCAACCTATGCGAAATTAGGCTCCGAGCAAAATATTTCCATATAATTCAATTTGGGCCAAAAATATTATTTCAATTTCACATGTAAAAAGTATTAACTCGTCGGATCAGAGCTATATAGTTTTGAGATGGCCAGACCCATGCATCACTTTTCGCGAAATATGAACAACATCGTACCATTGCAACCTAGCGAAAGTAGGCTTAATGTCTAATTTCGCTAGCTTGCAACGGTGCTATTTTGTTCATTTTTTTTGTTGTTGCGAAAAGTGACGTACGGGTCTGGCTATCTCAAAACGGCTATCTCAAATGGCTCTGATCCGATAAGTTAATACTTTTTACACGTCAAGTTAAAATATTATTTTTGGTCCAAAATGAATTATATGGAAATATTTTGCTCGGTGCCTAATTTCGCATAGGATGCAACGGTACGATGTTCTCGTGTTTTCCTAAATATGAGACATATGTTTTTCGTCTTATTATCATAATCTGGCAAATTTATGAGCCAATTTAAAAATTATTTTACTTCGTTTTATTTTCCGAATTAAAATAATTTTAATAAACATTTTTATTTTTATATAATAAGAGTTAGAGCGATATAATTATGTTAGTCAGGCAATACTAACATAATTATATCCTAAAACTAACATAATTATATATTATTATAACTTTTTTTATTTCGGGGATAAAATCCGACGATAACTTCACATACGTAGTTTAGAAGCACTTAGATTGTTAGACAGAGACGAACCTCTAATAATTTCAGTTATCTCATAACAAGTGAGGAACATTTCAGTTGCAGCCTACCACCAGGGGTATGTGCTTATTCCTGCTACGCTCAACAAGGTTAGAAGAGTTTAGGGTGAAAAGCATAATCGTAACGTCAGATGAGCTACATTTGTGGATGAGACTTAATAAAAATGCAAGCTTTAACCTTGGCATCATAACTGCCGTAAAAAATCCGGACAACGTTTTGATGTAATCCTGAGACAGCACCATCAAGAAGATAAGGTTCCTGAATTAGACAGAAATCTGAAGGCGCTACAGCAAATAACGACTTAAACTCATAAATGGCTGCTTTGCTATGCAAGTTTATCTATAAGACAGCATGGACGCCATTTGAATTCCAGCTAAAAAATAAAAATTATTACGACCCTAAAATGACTCTAAAATGTATCTTCTGAAGTACGTGTTGCAAAGCGGATCTGGACCCAGTAATGTACTCGAAGGATTTCTGGTCACCCCTGTAAACAAATGATTGGCGGTTAGCTTCATGTCGACTAAGTTCCGCTCGAAAAGGCTGCATTGACCCAATTGTAGTTTACCTTAAATTAATCCTAAACCAAATAAAACAAAAATTAATGAGAATGTATAAAGCAGTCATTTAGGCGAAGTCGTAACGCAACAAATATTTCTATTCAAATAAATACTTAAATAGAAAGCATATATAGAAAACATGTCACCATGATATTTTGGTAGACCCATATGTGTTCTCTACTTGTGCCAACCCAATTAAAATTTTAATGGAACTCTCATATGAAAAATGACATTAATGTGAAGAACAGAATTTAGCAGGAATAAAAAGCATAATGGGGAGAGTGAATAAAAACTGGGTGTTCACTCTGAGTGAGTGAACAGTATATGAGCGTTCTCTCAAAATTCAAACGTCAAATTATTTTTATTCACATCAAAATTGAGTGTTCTCTCCATTACGTAATATGTTGAGTGTATTATTTAACGAAACCTAACGAAGAGGTTTTTTTATTTACATGAACAAAAAATGCAACTGAAGCACGTCATTTGCTTGAGGAGGCCTACGGCGAACATGCACCATCGACGACTACCTGTGAAGATTGGTTTAAATGCTTCAGAAGTGGCGATTTCGACATTGAGGACAAGAAGTGCTCCGGAACACCAAAAACATTTGAAGACACCGAGCTGCAAGCGTTATTGGATGAAGATGAGATGCAAACTGAAGATCAACTTCCGTAGGCATTAAACACGACTCGTGTAGACACAAATTTTTTTTGTATAGTTTTACTACTGATCTCTCGAAAATCAAATTTAAACTACAGTCAAAAATGGCCTTGAATTTTTATTTTGTTTTGTTATTTTTTGTGTTGACAGTGCTACAGACGACCTGATTTGGTCGGACGGTCAGACGAATTTGGTTGTATTTTATATAAAATCGGATAGTGTGTATACATGTCGGTCCGCTAAAATTCAGTTGTATGGGTCGGAAGAAAATTTCAGCCGACCGTCCGACCAACCAAATAAATCGGATGGTGTGTATTGTTGTCGGTCGGATGATTTTAAGTCACATGTATGCATTTCGGAGAATAAACGGAAAATAGATAAAAATAAAAATTATTCGGTGTATAAAAAAAACATAAAATCGTTTTTTTTTGATTAACTATAAAATTTATGAATTTGCTTTTTGTAACATAAAACAAGACAATAGATTAACATTAACATAAATTTGACTAAACGAAAATTGTCAAAACTGGATGATAAATCGGATTATCTGTGTAGACCACATCCAATTTAGTCGTCCGACGATCGGTCCGACAAGTCCGATCGTTTGTAGCGCTCTTTAATCTGCTTCAACGAAAAAATTTTGGTTGAAAAATGCGTCGCATTTAAAACCGGTTTTATAGGTAAACGGGGGAAAGAGACGAAGATGAAGCTGCTACTTTGACATCCCGTGTGGACGCGCAGATTGCAAAATTTTTCACATTCAATATTGTGAAATCATTTATTGCAAGTCTTATCTGTTGAAAGGTTACATTTCGATTTGTGACATCGGAAAGAATAGTGCAAATAAGAGAAGAATAATTAGACATGGAATCTGATTTATCTCTACACTATATGAAATCGAGAATCAAGATAATAGGATTGAATTTTCGAGCAGTGAAGATCTTTGTCATACAGCTCCTAGAAAAAGAAGATCTTGCTTTCTGTCTGAAAGTGAATCAAGTGATAATGATAGTGCTCGTTATATAATTCTTATCAAAAACAGAGTATGATATATTCCAGATTTTGAAACCGAAAGTAAATTAAACACTGCAGATAGATCTGATAACAAAGAAAATTCAACACAAAAGTTGCTGATGAGACATTATGGGAATCATTGAAAGATGTTAGAAATTCTGGTAGATTTCCCGGTCATACCAAATTCAAAGACATCGCAGGGCCAGCTTCCTATGCCAAAAGAAATATTATACTTGGTACTGTAAAGAATGCTTTAATTTGTTAATCGACGAAAGTATAATGGAATTTATAAAATCATGCGCTGAACTCGAAGCTCGTAAAGTTTTTAAAAAGGACTGGACAGTAACAAAATCGCAATTACGAGCGTTTGTAGCAATTTTGCACGCTACAGGAGTTTATGAGGTAAAAATAATTATTTTTGAATTTTTGACTTATAGAAAGTCAAGCCCAATAAAAAAAAATATTATTGAGCTCAAAGCATCGAAGTGTAGAAATTGAAAAAATAAAAAATGTGTCTCGGAAACTATAGCATTTTATAATAATACTAAGTATGGTTTCGATATACTTGATCAAATGGCGCGAAAATATAGTTCCAAAGCATTCCCTCGTATCACGTATTTACGTAAAAATCTCAAGAAAAAAATTTCTTTTACAATTGGCTAAAGAAGCGGTAACTATGACCATGAAGCCGAAAATATTTTCAAGCCTTCATCTAATATACAGAATATTGAAAATCAGTTGAATTGCCAAATTCAAGTATCTTGCAATTTTGATGTGTGGCACAATGGTTTAAGCTTTAAGTTTAGTGATAAAAATCAGACCTACAGCCGTACGCCCTCGAATTGGCTGGCAACGGCGTAAAAGTATTGACGGAAAAAACAAACCGCGAAAGAGTTGGAAGAGCATTGGCCCCAGAACAGATTGCAGTGATAAAAAAAATAAAAAAATAAAAAAAAGAGTCAAATTGACTCAGATCAGGCAAAATAGGTATATACCCAGCATCCGGCAATCTAGTGTGTTAAAGATGTAAAATATACGTACAACTTAAAATTACATCACAGACAACATTTTAACGAAATATTTGATTAATTTTTAAGTACAAAGCCACTGACCCTACTAATTAATTCGAGTTAATTTATTTGATTTGTACCAAGTATTTCATTAAAGTACTCGAAATATTAAAGCACCAACAAAGAAAATATACAAAGAAAAGTTTCAGAATGTATCCACAAATTTGATTGTGTTGTTGTAATTTTTAAAGATTGATGGAATTTTTTTGTGCTTCTCGGAAATTTTTTTTCCCTTAAAATACAAAGAAACAATTTCTCTTTCAATTTATTCAAAAATAAATAACATTTTCTGTATAATGAAATTCGGAAACATACAACAACAACAACAACAAAATCTAAATAAATACGGGAATTTTTCCGATTATCTTAAACTTGGGCATTTTATTTGTATACACATCTCTCTTTTCTATGTAACAACTATATATAAAGATTGAAATCATCCAGCGAAAATTTAAGAAAATTTTATTAGGGTTCCGATCGATTTTGGAATGTGGCAGCTGGAATTTATTACTCTTACGACATGGCTTATACAATTGTGTTATGCAGAATAATATTCATAACGTACAAGACGGGTGCGATTTAAAGAAGTAGGATCAAAAAAAAATTAGTAGGATACGTTTTTTTAATTAACAGACCCGGGCCAAATACATCATACTACAATAAAATATAAGAAGTCTTGTTTTACATTCCTGGCATGCGGTTAGATAAAACTAGGTGATAGTTAAAAAGCTTAATTTATATGTATTTACGATATGTGAACCGCGATTGCGATACCATTGCACCGTTTGTCTGTCGCTAGTTAATCGGATATAAAGTTACTACTTCACTTTGTATTTGAAATATTATTTGGTATATGAAAAATGAATTCAGGCATTGTTGTGTCACGGTTGTTAAGTGTTTTGTAAACAGAGTTGCCTTACATCTCTTTGTCTGTATACTGTAAAATACTCATACGTACCATATTGAAATTTCCGCTTTGTTTGAAATTTTTATAAATCGATGGAAAGAATAACACTTTAGTTCGGAAAAGACGTATACGAAAATGACAATAAGTATGAAAATCGCATAAACGGTTTTAAATAACCAAAATGACTTGGCGTAATGTAGCGAATTTAAGCCTGAAAAATATTTTAGTACCACAAATGCAAAACAAATATTATTTTGGTAGATGTTATGCCAGTTATTGAGGTTATTATTCGAGGTTAAAGTGTTTACGGTGAAAACGGGGAAGTGGAATATGCTGAAAAACAACAAATTTTCACTGGGACATACAATGAACACATTAAAGGCTACTATTAACAATTTCTTTTAAATCGTGCGTGATTGTAATTTATTTGAGATGTTTTCGATTTTTCTGGTCATAGCATACAAAGAGGCCATTTACTCACAATCTAACTACCACAAAAAGTAGAAAAATGCAAATGTACCTATAGTGCAAAACAAGAGCTTATCGATTTAGCGAATTATATCACCAAATAAGAAACTTCTGGAAATTCTCACTATGTATATGAAGCCAACACATATGATTAAGAAGTTTTTAAAGTCGTCCGTGATATTAATTCTACTTTGTGGTAGTAACATTGTGAGTAAATGGCCTCTTTATTCTCTATGACTAGAAAAGTCGTAAACATTGTATAAATGCCATTAAAAACAATATTTTGTCCGAAAAGCCGAAAAATTTTTAAGCAACTATTAATATTCGTTGGATGCAGCAGCTATTGGCAAGGAACTACGATTGACGTACGAAGTACGGCCACACCAAAATTTAACGTAAACATAAAATATTCGTTCGTTAAAAGAAAACAAAACCACAAAGTTTTGTTTTGTGGTGGTAATTAATTCATCAAATCCTAACTTTTGGGACGGTTTATCTCAAAACCACTTCTCTCTTGTGGCTTGTTTCACAATTTTAAGGTCATTCCACCCTTCTGAATGTTTAGGTTTACCAATTTTTCAACACCTTATACTACGAGATTTTCAAAGATCGAGTAAATATTTTTTAATTTAGGAGCGTTCCAACCCCGGAGAATTTGCAATGTCTTTTTTTGAAATCTATGCTCCAAAGGGATACAGGATATTTTCTTGATTACATCCAAATCAAATTTTAAAAGGAAATAGTTACAATGAGTAGTTAAAAATCGCCACGATTTTTGTAATTACATAGAAACGTACTTCTTTTATACACCGCTTTTGTAGCGTGACTTTGTTGCTTTCGAATTCTTCCGAACGACGGGTTTCATCTTTCAAGATGGATGGGAAATTAGCTGCGCTCAACTTGACTGTAAACTTGGATAGGTTGATTTTAGGCTTAGCGGCTCGTTTGTAATTTCTATTTAACTAATTAATCTCAATCACAATATAAATCAAGTCTAATAAATCTACATTGACACGAGATAAATTATTGTCCTGTAATCTACAGAATCAGTGATCAATACAAGTGGAAATAGTTACTGTCACTCTAGTAGGATGGTTAATTGGAGAGCCAATCCCTTCAGAACATATCATGGAAAGATAGTTGACAGAGTCAGATTTTTTTTTTTAAATATCAATGTTATTTTATGGAATGCCTAAATTAAGACATTCCATAATATGTCCTTTTAGATGTCGTTTTCGCAGCGCTTTTCTAACACAAACCCGAGAGAAAAGTTTTGGTCGGTTGTTGACCTGCATGCACGAAACCCGCATTGGTAGTCGCCCAAAATCCGCTCCAAAACTGGGTCTCTATTTTACCACGCCATTAACCGCACGTTTGCGCAGTTAAACTTCGCCAGAGGTCGGCAATATTTTTAAAGAATTAATTTTAAAAAACGTTATATAAAAACAAATACATTTATTTTTTAATTTTTTTTATTTTATGTTTTTTTTAATTTTTTTTTACAATCTTAATTGCACAAAAAAAATATTTTTTTTTTATTATTTTTTTTTATATTAAAACAGTCGACGATAGCATCACAAATGTTGAATGAGCGGCCACTAACAGTTGTTCATGCTATCACATACATGCTGTGTGAGCGGTCTTTAAAGTGTATATGTGCTGTGATTCACAGTAAATGTTGTTAAATGGTTCTCTATAGTCTAAAGTTGATTGATTGGTTTTTTGTTGAAATCGGTCCTGACAACTGCCAGAGCAGCTTTTCCTTTTTTTGCAAATATTTGAAAGATCGATAAAACGATTAAAACCAAAAAAAATTGCTCCAAATTTATAACAAAATTGGCTCAGATCATTTTTTTCATTTTATTTGTAACAACATCCGAATACAAAGAACCGGAACCGGAGTGTATCCTCCAAAAAAATTAACGAAGAGGGCAAGCCACTGAAGCCCTAATTGGCATTGTGACGGAAATAGCGGATGACTTAAGATAAAGTTAAATTATCACAAAATTGAATCGCATCTGCAAATTTTCTACCTGTTACTTTCGTGTTCATTATTGATCGCAATCTTTCAAAAATCGATTAGATCATCTGCCGAGATACAAAGCATTACGCAGCAGGCACAAACGACCTGAACACACGTGTTAATTTCTAATTCTTGAGTTTACAAAAAAAATGTCGCCATCTTGTTTTAAGCATCCCAAAAGTTTGATAGTGACACGAGCTTTTGAATGGGCATAATTAAATTTTGTCATCCACTATAGATTCGAACCTTTCTGGTTCGAAATTTTTATGAAAATAACAAGCTTCTTTCTCCCGTGATTGGAATAACCAGTTAAGAATCTTTTCTTGAAGATTCAAATATTTTTTTGCCAATTCCTCATTTTTTTTTTGTTATTGGAAACCCTCCAAGAACAAAATTAATTCGTCAGGTGTTCTTTGAAACCGTGTTGTTCGATACTAAAAAAACAGGAGTGTGAAAAAAACGACCGGTGTGAAGTTTCTAACGTTAAAAAAAGTGTAGGTACACAAAAAGTGGCCACACAAAAGTGTACGATTCTGACGTTAAAAAGTGTAGGTTTGTAAAAATTTATATCAAACAACAATTTACAATAAATTATACAAACAAATTTGAACAAAATATTAAATAATTTCCAAATTTGCTACACTTTGGAAACTAACGCGAAATCTGTAGATGTGCTCTTATGGTCACTATACGGAAATCAAAGGGGACGAAATGGGCTATCTAAATATGTATGTGCCATTCTTTAAATAGGTTATGGCTCTGGACATAAATTTTCAAAAATATAATGTTTTCCTCTAAATTCCGCGGAAGCAAGGCTACACTATGGAAATTATCTCCATGCGAGCACATCTCCCGATTTCGCGATAATTTCCATAGTGTAGCATTGCTTCCTTCCGCGGAATTTAGAGGAAAACATTATATTTTTGAAAATGTATGTCCAGAGCCATAACCTATTTAAGGAATGTGCCATTTCCCACATATTTAGATAGCCCATTTCATCCCCTTTGATTTCCGTACAGTCACCATGCGAGCACATCTCCAGATTTCGCGATAGTTTCCAAATTGTAGCATTGCTTCCGGCTATTTTTGTCGAACTTTATATTTTGACATAAATTTTACTTATGTATAGTGACTAAATTAAAATTTGGAAACTATGTCCTATTTTGTTTAAATTTTTTTGTATAATTTATTGTAAATTGTTGTTTGATATAAATTTTTACAAACCTACACTTTTTAACGTCAGAATCGTATAAACATTTACACTTTTATGTGGCCACTTTTTTGTCTACCTACACTTTTTTTAACGTTAGAAACTTCACATCGGTAAAAAAACGTTATGATTTAAATTTTTTTGTTATGGCATATAAAAAACAAAATAAAAGAGAATAAACCAAAATCGTGTAGTTTGAAACCGTACAATTCGATGGAAGGTATCCGTGTTCTTCGAATACCGTATTCTTGGAGGGCTGCTACCTGTATTTAATTTAATTTTTTTTGATATTTTAATTTGTTCCGCGCATACTTGACGTTCATTTTACTACCAATGAACCAGCGATTTTAACCCTTCGAACATATATAAATTTAATCCTCCAAGCAACTTCTGACAAAATTATGTAACTAGAGAATTGACACAGTATTTGAGGTAAATATATTCTAAAAATCATATTTACTGTACTAAACATTTTCAAATTCCATCTTTTTACCGCGTGCGTCCCAAGTTTGCTCATGTTCCCTCTGTGCCCCACTTTGTGGAGGATCTGAATTTTTAATTTCTTGTTTGTTGTTATATCAAGCTCAATTTCAATTTATTTTTCGTAGCTCAATAACGATGTGACATCTCTGTATATACACTGCGGTTCACTTGATTAAACGCACTTGCAATTTTACTGCTAAATGTAAATTTTACTGTGATTTCTCACGGAACCAAAAAAAAACTTTTTATTGAGAACAGAGAGAAATCTCAATACTCAATAAATCCATAATCGATTATTATTCTGAGGCTGCGGGTGAAAACTAAGGTAAATCGATCAGTACGGTAAATCATAATTTTAGTACAAAATTACCATCGCTACCATGTCAAATCGACAGTAAGTTCAGTTGCAAAAATGGCTTAAAGGGTGAACAAAACGGGTTTGAAGGGTTAAAATTATCAACATAAACGTCAAATAATCTGAATTAGGAAAAACAGTGAACAAATACCTCAAGCTGCAAGGAAAACTATTGTAACAGATTATTGAAGTTGAAATGCAGCAAAGTTGTGGGGGCAATAGACGGATGCCATATAAAAATAAAATGTCCACCTAACCAACGCGATCAATATATAAACCGAGAGTTGGACTACTCTCTACAGCTTCGAGCCGTTTGCAACGCAAATTATAAAATTATTAATGTGTGTGTTGGCTATCCGGTGTCAGTGCATGACCAACGCGTATTGATAAATAGCAGAATACTTTTATTCCAAATCTGGGAACTCGGAATCGGGAAACATTTGCTTAGTCGCAAAACGGATCAGCCTTTCAATATTTGCTACGCTTTTCCGCACGTCATCCGAAGGTGTTTTTTTAAACCTCCAGCATTTTTGCAGATTTTTTTTGGGGGGTTTGTTTTGGTTTTTTGGGGAAATTCGCATTCATACTGTTTGAGTCAGTCGAAATGTCAATAAAATTCGATGGAGAGTTACTGCTAACATTTTGGAAGCTATTGAATGAGCCCACGGTGGTAGATGAAGCTTAATTGATATTGGCATCCCAATCTATTACATATGTTGGATGTAGTGCATGTTTGGTCTTCAAAAAGTCGTGAAACTCATCAAATATCTCCCATTGTGTGGGCAGTAGCTCTTCATTTTCCGTAGATACCCCCGATTGGGTGGGGCTGTATCAGTTTCTGCAATGAAATAATTTTATAAGTCCATGGTTAGAAAATTTCAGTTAAATATTAACGTTATATTTTTTTTAATGTTTTGCCACTTCCGTGTGACATTTTAAAAATAAATTTCAAGATTGATTTCCTTAATCACCTTTCTTAAAAAATGAACGTATGTAAATACATAGCCTACAATGTCGAATAAAACACACTTACTCCCAACACTAACGTTGATTACAATTTTTTTTTCCGGAACTTAGTCCAGCATTATTCTGCCTCTTATCAATGAGTTCTCTTCTAATGTCCGTGAAATTAAAAAGGGAAAACATATTTCCAAAACTCGTATACTTCAAACTTACATCTTTGGGAATCATTTTTTTCGATTTATCCATTTTATCGTGTTTGTTAATTTAATATATTTTATGATATAATTCTTTATCTGAAAAAATAAAAAAATAATTAAATTTATTTATAAAAAATTAATTTTTAATATGAAAATTCAAAAGATTTTACGAATAATCGTCAAAAAGAAGGAAACAAAAATGCAGCAACAATCATTTACCTTTTTGTTGTAGTTTACCCTACTTTTTAGAACAGTATTTTAATTTACCTAGTACACTGTTAAAAATAGGTAAAAATAGTATTTATTTAAGGTTTGGCCCGCGACCTGAGAAAGAAAATTAATTTGACTTGTTTCTTTAAAATTACTTCATAGATCCTGTCCTTGAGAGAATCATATAATGATTTAAAGTTTATCCATTGAAATCTTTGCCCAGTGCCCAGGCAGCTTCAATTCCTGCAATCAGCTCTGATAAACTTTAATTAATTTTTTTTTATCCGAAAGAATTTAATTAATTTTTTTTTATCCGAAAAAATACATTTTTTCCAATTATTATTCATTGCTTGCGGTTGCACATCCCAAGTCACGTGCTGCTTGGCGAATTTCATTCTTTGTTGCTTGCGTACAGGGTTTAGTGGTGGTTTTTGTTTTTTGAAAGGCCCAGTTGCCGTTCTGATTTTGTGGGTAGGCTGAATTGGACGCTAGCCTATCAATTTGTATCTTGCTGCGTCAGAGCTGCCGCCTTCGAATTATATCTGCTGTCTTGATAGTTGCTTCAATATGCTGCACTGTCTCTTAAACAATTTGCACAGGGTGTTCACTACGCTTGATTTTACGAGCTATAGCGGGGTTGGATAATCCCTTCTAGTTGTAGGCATCGATTCATGCATTTTCGTGCCGTATTAAAAATATTTCTTAAAAGGCATACTCGTGAATGGCTTCTAGCAAAAGTAACTAATAATATAAAAAAATAATATATAAAGTAACATCAAATAAATAAAAATTTAAATATTTCAATCTCAAAGTTTTTAAAATCACGTTCATTTTTTATGGAATTTTAAAAAACAATTCCTTTCTTTTAGTAGATAAAGATGTATAGAACATTTTCTACAGTGCACGTGCTTGCGAAACCAGCAGTTTTCCAACTTGCATCTAGTTGCCTCTTTATTTCCACTAAATTCAGGAAAATGATCAATACAATCATACCGTATATACGAGATTGTCGAATTCGCTCTGCGTTCTTCTTGAATGAGATGGAAATCCGGTATTGGTAATATCCACTGGAGGACGCCCTCGTTTTCGTGAATTGGTGAAAGAATTCATCAGAAAGAATGACAACCGGAATTCCAACAAATCTAGTCTAGCCATTTGACCAGAATAATTTTTTCATCCTTGCTGAAACATTGTTCTAAATAACCGCGGTTCTAAATTGTCGAGCTTCAAAGAAAAAGCTGGCTTGTGAAATCCCTGGACGTTCTTGGACGTTTTTTATTCGTACTTTTATTGCTACAAAGTTCTGGAATCTTATCGTAATACCAAAACCAAATTGGTTCAGCTTGCCCCTCCTCAGCATCATCAGGATTGTCACTGCCTTCATAGAGAATTGCAAACATTTCGTCATGCGTTACTTATTTACGAGCCATCTATAAACAAACACAGGGGTTTAATAGTGATAGCCGTCAAATAAAAACAAACGAAAAAAACGTTTCTATACAATGTACATGAGGATGTACATGACCGTTGGTACATGACCTAAACAACAAGTTGTTTTTAGAATATACATTATTGGATATTTAAATGTATAATAAAAATTATTTGGCTTACCAGGATTTTTTTTATTTGCGTCAAAATTGGGCTAAAAAATAAAGGATTTTCACTACTAAAAACAAGTGATTGTACCTTGACGTTTTATTGAATACTGATCTCATTTTTGTAGTTTGAAGGGAATTTATTGTATTTGAATGATGAAAAGGAGAAAGAAAACTGAAACAAACATGCAATAGAGGAGAAAATATGAATTTCGTGAATACTTCGTCTCTTTGAAAAGTTTGTACATATACTCGTGTACAACTGGTCTAAAAGGGTTAATAAAAACTTTGTTCTAAAAAAACAAAGAAAAGTGCAGTTAGATTGATATGTTTAAATTTTTATTCATTAATATTTTACTGAGTACCAATTTCTCTGTTCTCAATAAAAATATATTTTTGGTTCCGCGAGGAATTACAGCAAAATTTACATTTAAAAGTAAAATTGCAAGTGCGCCTAATCAAGTGAACCGCAGTGTGCAATATCATTATTCCCAACTGTATGTTGCATAAAAAAATTATAACATGTTGATGAAGACTCCCGACTTGTGGGTAGGGAAAGTGTGATAGGTCGTTGAAATTTTGTAGTGTTTCAGCTTTTAATATTCTCGATAACACGATTCCATTTTACATTTTACTAATTTAAGAACAAATTTAGATGGCAATGAACAGCACATTTTATTTTTTTGGTATTTAAGCAGTCGTCGGAATTTTTCGGTCCATTATTCAATAAATTTATATATAAAATTATTTTACCATCCCGTATTTAATAAAAAAATTTCATTTTTATTTTTAGGTAAGCACCACCCCACCACCAAAATCATTGACGCATACAACATTATTGTAAGTAATGATAATCGAAATATATATGATTTATGTTCGTGTAGCCGCATATAATTACGTTATGAATGATCGTTATTTATATCGCTGGCCAAACAAATTCAATAAAAATATTTCCATCTTATTAGCTTCCGTCTAATAATATTCGTGTATGTATACAAGATTTTTTTTTTGATTTATGAATAAATAATTTCCTATTTTACAAATTGTTGTTGTGCTCGTATATAACAGGCAAAAAATTAAACATTTATTGGCAAGTGGGGTCCCTTTATATGGCCCATGTTTTTTTTTTATTAGCTTTTATATTCGCTCCATTGTGTTGTGTTGGCGGAAAACTGTCTATATTTACACACAGATACAAAGTGTGTAGATCTAAAAATAAAAATCCAATTTATTTAATAAAAATGAGTCGCGCATAAAAAGCTTAAAATGGTTATAAAACTTGTCATCATGTTTAGGGTTTATTATTTACACTAGCGGCTACTAATTTTTTTATTGTTAATTAATCTGTCATGTTTGTTGTTTGTATTTCGTTCGAAATTGGGTTCTTCATTATGGTGTCTGTTTAATTAGACGGAAATTGTTCTACTTAATAGATTTAGCGCGAACAGTCATAAAAGTCGTGTTAATGGCACGACAGTGATTTTTCGAAACGTCATGTGTATATGCCACTAGAAGCTATTCGAAACACCTTTTATAGAAATCAAACATATATTTTGTACGGGATGAAATTTTTTAAATTTAATAAAATTTCTCGTAAAATTATAAAAAAAAATGTTTAAAATTTTAAAGGATTTTCTTAATAAAATATATATAATACAACATTTTTCTCGTCGTAAGATAAAACATAATCATTTTGTTTGATCTTGGGCCAATTTTTTTTTTTTTTTTTTTTGATAATAAATTCAAAATCTTATCATTGTAATGTGCTTGATGAAATATTTTACTCGCGACGGATTAACTTTATTTATATTTTTATGACACGCTTTTTATATTAGCAGATGAATCGCTGCTATATAGTAGAGTAGAGTTGTCAAAACGCGAAACATTTTTATGGAGTTTTTATTTAACCCGCACCGGGTAAGGTTAGTAGTTCATTATTTGATGGCTACAATATTATCGCGGTGTAAATTTTTCAGCTTAACATAATCTATACTCGACTACAACTTACTGTACACGGCATTGGCATCAGTCCAAATCCCACACATCGATTGTTATTGAATTTGGCTCTCATGGAGTTGTCTTGTCCGACATGATCCGACCTTTCATGTAAGTTGAAAAACAAAATGCCCGACGCCTTTATGATCGGAGTGAAGTTTTCGGACATGTACAAATTTTTTAGACACATACAAATTTTTTGGACAGAAATAGTTCAGTTTGCACTTTTTGAGCAAAAAAAATTAACTGTTTAAGAAATAGTAGTAATATACTAGGTAAAATAACAAAAATCGCAGAGATTCAAATCACTTTTTTTTTTGCAAAAATACACGATATATTATTTAAACTTCAACAATTCAGTACATAAACTCTATGGTCAATAACGAAACACGGATTCCTGATTGAATATCTTAATAAATTCTCTTTCAAAGGTATATAACCACTGTATCAGCCAACCAATCACTACACAAACCAAGGAAATATGTTGGCCAACATTTAAGAGAGGAACAAAATATATGTGGCCTTTCTTTGGTAAATTTAGAACAACAATCCCATATATGTTCTTCCAAACTGGAATAGCTTTAAACCAACTTTCTGCTGGTATAGAATAATTCTATTTTACCTGTAGTTTTAATCTTCACCACCAGGACACTTTTATTGAATACTTTTATTTTTAAATGTTGGCAAAAAAAATATAAAAGTGATTTTTGCAATTTTGACATCGCATTTTTCTAAACTAAAATTTACTTTTATGTCATAACAAATATTTATGAAAATAAAAAATGTGTTTTCGACGAAAATATGTCTTATTTTTCAGATTAATTTTGCATCGGAGTTAATTTTTTGTATCGTTGATTTATGTCATTTGGTTCTTTATCCTTTATGCGATAAAAATACTACATTACTCCCAGAGTGGCAACTGATAAAAATAAAAGTATTTTATTAATTAACCGGGCGGTGAACATTTGAACTACAGGAAGAATTGAATCGAAATAAATTTCGGATTGAAATTTATATGAAATTGTTGTTGTAAAATTCCCAAAATAAGACGCTAATAGTATTCTAGAAATTCCTATGAATTTTCATAAAATTAGTAAAGTAAAATTTGTTTTAGATCTACAAATATTTTATTGCGTTTGTACGGGGAATCATAAAATACGATTTGTATAGAAATCAATACAAATTTTCTTGCCTTTCCTGATTTTTAGCAATTGTTTTCCATTTTTCGTTTTGCGTTGATGAGGGTTGACAGACAAAGTGCGGAAGTAATCGTCTATTTTTGTTAGGAATTGTGTACATTCCCGAATAATCTCCTTCAAATGTTGTTCTAAAGAAATAAAATGATCCTGAGACGTTGATAAACTATCAGGGGAAATCATGGTCAAAAGATGAAATGTTTTTTTTCGGCTGAACATCTATAAATTTTGAAATAATCTCCGGGACAATGTTTTAGCAGTTTCGATATTTTCTTCTTTTGAGCACAATGACAAAACTCATTTTCTTCAGGCTTATTAAGGTAATTAGGATTCTGAAAAAACTTTAGTAGTGAAACCAATTGTCCCTTCTTTTAAAAATCTGGTTTTTAATTTCACTTAATATTTTTCGATGAAATGCCTTACGCAGAGAGTAATGACGCATCTTGACGGCTTAATGCCTCTATAGATTTTTTTAACTGGCGTTAGACTATTAAATTTATTAGAGGCCAGGACACCATCAGTTTTGTAATCCCATAGACGCCCAAGATTGACGTTTACGTTTTTAAAATAGCCGGTTTAAGTATTAAAAAAAATTTCATACTTTCGATTGTATTCCATCGGGTCTTGCAATCTAACAACAACTGAAATTTGTGGAGAATACTACTTTGGAGAATACTATTTCGAACCGGAGATTTTTTGAACAATTTTACAATTCCCTTTATTTTTATTATTGTTTTTTTAATCCACATACTAAAAATAGTTTGAATGTTATCTGCAACAAATTCATTTTCAATTGAATCATCTGACTCAAAATCATCATTATATGAATCCTCATTCTCAACCTCATCGCTTAAGTTGTTACACGAAGAAACTTTTTTTTCGTAGACAACTTTCATAACCGCCAAGTAAATTGCGTGATTATAGCACCGTTGTTGAAAAGCCGGCGGCAACCTACCATATATCAACATTATACTGGCTCCATCACTAGTGGTAGAAACAATGTTTGTTTCGTAATTCAAATCAAACGATCGAATTTTACTGGTAACCATTTCTATGGCCTTATCAGCAGGGCATGAACCTTCTATTCTCATCAAACCTAAATTTTCTGTTGATCCACCGGAAAAATATAAATGTACCTTTAAATAACGACGATTACGGAAATTCGTCCATTCATCAATAGATATACTAAATTTTTTATTTGCCGTTTTCATTTCATTGATCTTGGAAATAATTTGATTTTTGACAGTATCGTGCAATTTAAATATTAAATTCATCTTTCAGCAATGAAATACCTTATAATTGTAAACTTTTTCGGATAAATAAACTTTTAATTATTACATTAATTGAAATTCCATCCTTCGCAGCAAGTTTAGAAACAATTCTTTCCAGTGTGAGACATTTATCAGAAGTTGTAAAATACTCGCCGATGCGTTTAATTTCTTTGGTTGTCGGTTCAGAAACTGCACAGGTAGAAGATTCTTTTAATTTTCTCTTCAAGTTATGGATACTTGTTAAATGCCGATGTGAACCCGTTGTTGATGAGGACTTACATGCGAGTGACTTTGCGCAATGGATGCACGTAGCTCTATCTTTCTCAAGCTTGCCTCTTTTAAAATGTTCCCAAACATCCTCGCTATTATATTCAGACATATCAGTTCAATTTGGGGATTAAAAAATCTGATTTTTAATTTGGGGATTACAAAATCTGCTTTACATTTATGTTATGATTTTATCAGAAAGATTTTTATGCATGTACAATTTATTGACAACTAATTGATGAGTGAAATTTGTTAGGATAGCTAAACATTTTAATGTTTTAAGCGACATCTCATCTTGAGCATTAGAAATAAAATTGTTGTAATTTTTATTTTAATTCTTAATAAAAAAATATTGACAATACAGTGAGTGGATTTGAAATTCGGACAAAGAGCTTGTTGGATTTTATTTTGAAAAAACATATACACATAAATATTCTTTTATTTCGATTTTTATTCATAGTATAATTCATTAATACAACAAGTACACAATTCATTAATTAATTAAATAAAATTATCCTTAAAATTTTATAAATTCAGTAATTAATTATTACAGTTTTAAATTTACGCCGATTAAATATTCGGACAATGGCAGGTACAAATTTAACGTTTGTCCGTACTTCACATTTAATATTTCGTTAGATAACCTTTTTGCTTCAGCACAGCTGGTAGTCTTCTCGGCATCGAGTTTACTTAGTTTTGGGTAAAACTCGGCCCAATTTTCCTCCATTCTTCTTGTAGCTGCTTGTAGCTGCTACCATTCTGCTTGAGCTAGCTTTTACTTCGAATGTTTTGTTTTCGCACTCTTCTGTCGAGCTCCTCCCACAAATTTTCGATCGGATTAATATCCGGTTATTGGGGTGGTGTCTCTAAATCTTTGGGGCAGTTGTATAACATATAGGACTTTACTCCGGGGCTTTATGCTTGAGATCGTTGCCCTGGTAAAAACTAAATCGATCAGATATTCTCAATTTTTCAGTACTCTGCTTCAGATTACGTATTACGTAAAATTCCGAAGTAGAGATTTTTATCCATGATTCCATCAATAGATACCAGATTTCCCACTCCAAATTTTACTGGTGATTTAAAATTTTTTATGTTTAATTCTTCATTGGATTTCCTCTACACTTTCCCTTTCCATTACAACCAAAAACATTGTATGTACTTTCATCAGTAAATAATACTGTATTCCAAAATGTTTCAGTCTTATTCAAATACAACTTGCAGAAATCCATATGTTTTTTTCTGTTAACATCTTAAATATATGGTTTCTTTCTTAGTGTTCGACCATGGTATCCATTATTTCTAACAGTCTCTACTGATACAGATTTTCTATATAATTCGTTCAGTTTAGTGGTCAATTTAGGTGCACTAATTTTGGGATTTTCCCCTACTTGACTTATTATCCACCGTTCTTCATTACGATTTAACAGCTTAGGCCGACCTTTCTGAGGTATTGAATCAATTCTATCTTCTGTTTTTTATATTTAATATATTTGCAATTTCCCGAATCGTTTTCCTTTTTTTTTTGTATTGAAATATGACTATGTACTTGTCTTTGTTCAAACGTCATCTTTTTGTTATTTCTTCCCATTTTAGTTCCCGACGATAATTACAGCACAATTATTAGTTTCTAACTAAAAATTATTACACAGCTCATTAAACAAGAGGTTGCTTTTAACTGGTAATTTTTTCAAGGCCAAGGTGCATATCCACACTAGGGTAACTTTTATCTGGTATTTTTTTCGTTTCTTTCCCCTTTACCAATAAAATCAGCTTTATCTGCGCCGCAATATTTTGATTTTATTGGTAAAGGGGAAATTGATTGATTGATTGGACTGTAGAACCAAGTACTTGACGAGTGTCCCGGTTAACCCGGGCCTATTCCTACAGCCTTTGATACACATAACAATAGGAGGGATAGGAAAGGTTTTTTTTTTGGGACAGAACGACCCGGTTTCAGACACCTAGCGATCGTACGGCACAACACAATTCTAATCTACTTCTAATCTACGGAGGGGGGATAAAGGTTTAATAGGTTCAATGGATAACGATGATATTGGTCTTCAAAAATTGCTTCTTTAAATCAGCAACCTGATAAAAAAATATTTTTATTTCACGACCATCTGGAAATTCCCTGAAATATAATTCAACATTAATAATTTCCAGCTTGATAAAATAAAATTGATTGATTAATTCACTCCGAATACAGTCACCTAGGTAAATCCGATAGTGAGTAATAGAAACACAACACAATTCTAAACTACACAATCATCAATTAATATTTTAAAGAAGTATTAGTCCACAAACATCTTAAGACTCCTGAAATTTAATTCTTCATTAATGTTTTTCGGCTTCCTAAATAATACAAACATTTATTGATTAATCCTCCTAAAACTCAACAACTTACAAAAGAATTTCCTGAAATCATAGTTATTAGAATTATATTAATTATAAAACTAAACTGAAATCCAGTAGCATTTAAAAATTATACTGTAAACATGGTTGGGCTGTATAGTACTTAAATTGTCAGACTAATATTTTGAAACTTACAACCAATTTCTCAGAATTCCATCGTCAAACAGCGAAACACTTAACATCAAATTGGTAAGAAACACAAATCGAAATATACAAAATTTCAAGATCAGTCTCGAAATTTACGTAAAAATTTCAAAATTTAGTAAAATATTATAAGTTCCATCTTATCGATAACTACACCAACGATAAGTTTTGTTTTACGCCGCAATGATTTTATTGGGTAATTTAACTATATCCCGCGAATCTCTTTTTAATTAATGTGTTCAAGATAAAAAGGTAATTCAATTATTACAACAATAATGTTAGTTCCGAATAATGAAAATTAACTGAATTATTCATTAATTTAACAAGTATGAGCACTTTAAGTAAGAACTAACAAGCAATTTATTCAAGATTTCAATATTCTTAGCTTATTAAAGAATCAAATCAATTGCATACATTAAAGGGGCAATTAAATATCTATACTTAAAAGATTTTTTCTCAGTACAATACAGCCCTATCCTTCATAATAAGCCAAGCTTAATAGTGAAATATTATTTGCACGTAACAGTACATAATAACAATCTTAAGTTTATACAAAATAATAAGAAATCATATAGTGATTTAAACAAATAATTAATCGTTCGTTAAGAGTTAACTAAATAACATCACAATACTGTTAGTAAGACTTTATTGGTAAAGGGGAAATAAACAAAAAATGCCAGATAAAAGTTACCCTAGTGTGGCATAAGCCAACTAGTCGTAACAGATAATGTATATGTATGTGTAACAAAATTTACAAAAAAAAAATAATTATTGAAATCTCTTCGTATATCTCTTTGCATCTCATCCGTGTACATATATACATAATTCCGCATTTGTTTGTTTAATTTTTTTTGTTTAATTCTGCTCTCTCGAAAATAAAATTTAAACTAAAATGTATAAATCAGCGGTTCCCAAACTTATTTTGCCACGGAACCCTTTTCCGATTCTTCAAATTTCATGGAACCCTATTCATGGAAAATACTGTTTCGCATAAATGTGTTGTTTAAGAACGGCAATATAACTCTAATAGCCTTTTTGGCTAAATTTTTATATTCATCAAATATATTACAGCAGAAAGTTGCTAACGGCACCTCCTCGAAGCTAGCGAGTATCCGAACTAATTTCAATTAAATTCTCGTATTCTACTGCTAGTAGTCCCGTTTTTTCATTACTTTTGAAATGATTTTGTACCCAATAATTATCGTTATTGTTCAATTTTGGTATATATGTATGAAATGTAGAGTGTATATGTATGTGTGTATGAAATGAAACCTTATGGCACGGATTTTATCTGGTACTAGCTCGTGGAACGAGCGGACCCGAGGTTCTGCGGAACCCACTTTGGAAAACTCTGACATAAGTCAAAAATGGCCTTGAAATATTTTTTATTTCATTTATGTTTGTGTTAGTGTGGTTGCACCGAAAATTTGTTTAAGTCGCAATTAAAACCTGTATCATAGGTAAACGGCGAAAGAAACAAAAAAAAATCGGTTTCTGTGATACCCCGTGTGGCCTCAACCATTGATGTAAATTTTTACCTAACGGAAAATAACAATTTTTACGAAAAAACGTTTATGAGGTACGTTTTAGTTAAAAATTAGTACTTTGTCCGAATATTAAATAAACCAAAAAATGGGAAGAGTCTTGCGAGTAAAAACATTTATATGTCTTAAGAAACCATTTTGGTTAAATATTGGTTAGAATTGGGTTAATATTATAATTTGTCTTTTACATGAAAAAAAAAAATAAGCGTTGACATGTTCTTTGTCCGAGTTTCAAATCCACTGTAGGTGCTGTATAGATAACAGAAATGCAGGAGTGAAAGTATCATTAATTTTTCCTCGAAATTTACACGATGATCAACGTGTTCACAATGGTCCAACAAATCCTGATGATGCTGCTTTAATTTTTGTTTCAGATCGCGATGGTAATATACCAGCTACACTCGAGTTTGCAGTGCATCCAGCTGACTCTAGAACCTTGAAAAGAATTAATCCATTATCCAAACACCTAGATCCAATGATATTTCCATTTTTGTTTTTTCGTAATGGACAATATGGCTGGATAACCAATATGAATCATTCTTCGGAAAATGTCACTACAATCCGAAACAAAATTACACCGCACTACAATTTTATTCCCATAAAATTGCAGTCCGTTTCAACGTTTTTAATCCGTTGCATTATGGTAGAAAACATGTTTAGCAATATTTAGTTTATTGATACGCTAGAGTTGAAGCTAATAGATTACATTTTATACAAACCACGGTTCATGGCAAAACTATATCAAGATAATATGGCAATGGTTCATTCACGTGTAATCCAGCGTGGACGGAAATTAAATAAAAACTTAAAAATTTTCAAAATGCTTCAGACTCTACAAACAATACAGGCAGGCAATGTTATAGAATATGATAAAATAAATCAATATGCGAATTGTCGATATATTAGTTCACAGGAAGCTGCTTGGCATATTCAGGAGCTTCCAATTCATGGCCAATCTCATAATGTTGTTACACTATCTGTTCATTTGCAAGATGGTCACTCAATATTTTTCACCGAAGATAATATTGAAAATGCTTTAAGAAGATAGTCTGTTAGGACCACAACTTTAACCGCCTTCTTTGGATTAAATTCTTCAGACTTTGTTGCCCATACCTTTCTATATCAGGATATTCCGTTGCGTTATTCAAAACAATAAATGGCAAAAACGCAAAATTCACACTTTGGGACGAAAACTATCAGTAGAATCATTGCAGTTTCTCCAAAAAATGTTGAATTGAATCATTGAAGGCTACTACTTCTCCGAGGTTACATCTTTCGATTCCCTAAAAATTTAAATAATTGTGTATACTAAACGTTTAAAGAAGCAGCTAGGGCACGAGGCTAATTAACGATAACGTTGAGTTGCATAATGGTTTATTTACTCATATGTTGCCAAAATCACAGCGAGCATTATTTGTTACTATACTGAACTATTGCAATCCTTCAGATGTTGCTTCTTTTATAAGAACAACTGAACCTATGGGAATTACTCAATAATGATCAGTATGTCGCAGCTTACATGATATTTTCGTCCTTACATAATATGATTTCTCAGAAGTGTTTTTATTTAGATGGACCTGATGGAAGTGGAAAAACATTTTAGAAATGTATAATATGTTGCATGGATGGGAATAGAAACATTTCTCTTATCCAAAGGGATGACATGTCACTCTGCGCTTTTCTTGCCTCACAATAAGGATGCCGTGAAATTTCCACAGCGAGTTTTTAAAATCTATTGATTGTGTTATAAGGGATGAAGCTCCAATGGCTTTCAGGTATAGCACTTGAAATTGTGGACTTATGTGATATATCACGATTTGATGAAAAATACCGTTTGGCGGAAAGGTAATAATCTTAGGAGGAGATTTTCAGTAAGTGGTAACTGTTGTTAGAAGTGGAATCGTACGTCAGCTATAAATTCGACCATAACAAATCTCATTTATGGCAACACTTTCAAGTATTCAGCTTAAATAAAAATTTGAGAGCAATACGTGATCCACATTTTAGTGGTTGGCTTTTGAATATTGGTGATGGGGAGAGTTTTGATATCTCACAAACTACAAAATCTCACTACTCTATTCCAATACATTCACGTTATATTTCTGATGATCTCATTACAGATATTTTTGGTTCTTCATTTACGACAAATGATTTTGCATCTATATCAAAACACGCAATTTTGTGTCCGAAAAATGAGCATATCTGACTAATAAATGATAACGTATTTGAAAATCTTATTTCAGATGAAATATGTTATTATGCAATTGACTCAGTTAAGGCAGATGACAGTTCTGACGATGACAATATTCAAGTTAATTTTCCAGTAGAATATCTTAACTCAATAAATCCATCAAAGGAACCATCATATTGCCTTCTTAAATTAAAAAAGGGTTGTATAGTTTTGTTGTTGCGAAATCTAGCAATAAAAAAGGGATTATCTATCACAATGGAACATAGCTACTGGTTCTTGATTTTAGTGCCAATTACTTAAAGGGAGAAATAATTACCGGATCGCATTCAGGGAGGGACACTATATTTCATTACAAGAATTACATTAGACCACAGCTATGAGCCATTTTTCCCTTTCAACTTCGTTCGACATCAGTTTCCAGTACGCCTATCTTAATCACAATAAATTTTACATGCCCAAAAACTTTATACTTTTGCCTTTATGCGTCATGTGTACAAAACTATTAACTCAAAACTATTAACTAAAATTAGTTTTTCTGCTTATTTTCCTTCAAACGGGATAAAATTTTGACAAAATGGTATTATCGACTAATCAGCGTATTATTTTTGGCATATTATTTAAGACTGCGGTCCAATTCGTGACTTATTTTGTGGAGACTGATTTTATTTGAAAGTCTACAATAAGCCTCCTGTCGAATAGACTTATTGGAAACTTGTTAGAATTATTTTGATGAATTACCAGTTTGAGTTCAAGCATTGCATAAAAGTCAAACAAGTTTACAATAAGTCTAGCCGACAGGAGGCTGATTGTAGACTTTCAAATAAGTCAGTCTACACAAAATTAGTCACGAATTAGACCGCAGTCTAAGAATCCAAATAAGTTATGCTGGATGAATTTTTTTAGTAAATACAAGGCAACGGTACTAGATTAATTGATTGATTTTGTATCTACGGCCAAGTTTTTATTCAAGATCTCCCGTATAAAGCCTGGTCCGCCGTACACTCTTTTTACACATAACAAAACCGAAGGATTGGAATTGTTAATTAGATGGAATAGAATCGGCCCAGTTACAGACATCCTACCGTTCTAAATATTAGTTTCATATAAAGCTAAATCTGATTTTCCTAAAATTATTAGTTAATACTTTCACTTGGCTAAGGGATATAGATCCACAACGATTAATATACGATCTATAAGTCCTGGTTGGTCCCTTAAACACATATATGAAGTTATCCCAGCATTATATCCCAGAAGATAAATATTTTCAATGAGGCAACACTAACATATCAAAAACCACTCTGCTCTTGTGTGAAGTTAGTCCAGCCCAGAAATTTTATCAAAATTAATGAAAAAACACAAAAAACTGTTAAGTAAAAAACCAAACCAATCTAAATAAATCTGATCGAAAATTAACTAAAGTATCAATAAACTGTAAGATTCTGAAATGCATATAGTAAAAGAAAATTATAGGCCAACAAAATTTATTCCGTAGCGCAAGTTTCCGAAAATGAGCTGTGGGCACCCTGTTAAAGTTAGCCAATAATTTCCAGCTGAAGTAAAAAACCGATAATGTAGATAGTTTCTTTGCTTTATCAGCCGAAAATATAATACGGTATGTCAAATGTTAATATGCGTCACCCGAAAGTCATCAGCCAACATTTCTCAGCCGAAAATATTTTTTATAACAAAACAATTTGTTTTCTACAACAAAAATAAAACAATTTCAACTGAAACTGTTAAATCTAAAACACTAAAACATATTTTTAATAGCATTATTAATTGTCCGGAAAAATTATTTTTCCTATTGTGAAACTTTTATATATATATATAAATACAGGGTGGCTGAGACCAAGTGTTACCAAATGAAAACGTTGTAATTTTTTATTTTTTGATTATTTTTTATTGAAATTTCGTGGAATATGTTGAAAACATATTACATTTTATGAAGAACATGTTACTGCTCGATATGACCTGCTTTGGCTCTGATTATTTGATTCAGTCTTCCATAGAAAGCATTGCATGCTTACCGACCGTGCGCTTGCGGAGTTTTATTCCATTCTCGAACAAGAGCTGACTTCAATGCATCAACACTTTCGTATTTTTTAGTGGACACCTTACTCTCCAAAATGGACCATATGGGGAAATTCATGGGATTCAAGTCTGGTGAATATGGTGGCCATTCTTTCGACGAAATACAGTATACCTCTTGGTTTAAATTGACTCCATGTTCGATGAAAACCAGAGGAGTGCGTCCATCTGCAGTCACTGCAGCCCAAACCATAACATAAGCTGGTGATTGTTGCGCATGGCAACTCTTGTGTCCAAATTATCGTTGGACTTGTGCTCTAACCAAATACGATCATTTTGTTTATTCACATACTGTTGAATGGTGAAAATTTTCTCATCAGAAAAGACAATTTTTGGAATCTCATCACGTTCGGCCAAGGCCTTCAATGCTCGTGTTCTTTCAAGCCTAACTTTTTTTGTGCCTCCGTAAGATCTTGAACTTTTTGTATCTTGTAGGGTTTCAAGTGTAGATTGGCACTTTGACGAGGATTTCGTTTAATTCGTTTCTTCACCTTTCGTATCATTTCTTTTGATGTTGCTGTCTTTTTAGGACCGCCTCTGTTGCGTTTAGCGATGCTACCAGTTTCGTTGTATCGAATTATGGTTCGATAGACAAACATTTTATTCACATTCAAATGCTGGAGCTGACGAACTATTGCTGTTTGTGAATTTCCACCCAAATACAGTCCAACTATTACGTTTGAATTCCATTACGATTTTTTTGTGAAGATATTAATTTAGAACAATTATTTGTTGACCACATGTAAACAACTAACCAAACTACAATCTGTTTCAAAAAATTGACGCGCGAAAATGACAACTACACAAATTACAGCAGAGTGAAGTTAGTAACATTTGGTCTGAGCCACCCTGTATATATATCATGCATACAAAATTTCTAAAAATTCAACTTTTAAAGTGTCATGGTTGGAAAATAAATGAAATAAAAGGTTTTAGTGAAGTTTACCCACGGAAAAAAATTTTGGTCACTTTTCGTGTGGAAAGCCTGGGAAAACTCGTTTGAATATATCGTACAATTTTTAGAAATTTTCAAATATTGTATATACGATAAATCCGAACGAGTTGCCCCAGGCTTTCCAGTTAAAATTTTGTTGTAGAAAACAAATATTTTTGGTTAAAAAATACTTTCGAGAAATGTCGGCTGAAAAATGCCAGCTGATTACTTTCGGCTTAAGCATTATTATTCGACTTACCGTAATATATTTTAGGCTGACATAGTAAAGACACTATTCTGCATTATCGATTTTTTTCGGCTGGAAACTATCGCCTAACTTTAATAGTATCTCTGGGCTATTTCATTGATTTTTATTTAAATTTTCGTTTTGCTCTTCAAAACAAAACTATTTCACCAAAACTGAAAATGTCTCAGATTAGAGCTACGTGATTTTGAGATGTATCCACTAATAGCTAATCTTAAGCCAAGTGACCAATAACAGGAAAATCGTTCAGTAGCCAGTTGCTGCGAATGAACTCTGGACTAGGAATTTCATTGATTCTCGGATCAGGGAGGGTCACATAATTTTAAGATGTATGCACTAGTAGCTAACTTTGGGATAAATAAGAAAAAAATCGTTTGTTGTCAAGTTCCCGAAAATGAACTCTGGACTAGGAATTTCATTGTTTTTGAATTTTAATTTCGTTCCGCTCGATAAAATAAATTTTTTTTCGCCAAAACTAAAAATATCTCGGACCAGGGAGGGCTACATGATTTGTTGATGTAATATGTTATGGTAAATGCCCGAAATCGGTAAATGTCCGAATGAAAATTTGAAAAAAACTGTTTTATTGCTTCGAAATTTATGATATGAGAGTCCTATATTCTCGAAATGGTACATCCTTTCACGCCACGGAGTATTTTTAATTGGAATTTGGAATAGTAGGGACTAACGACTTTAGTAATTTTCACGGGCTCGCGGCAGCCAATTGTGCTCCTCAAGACGCTTTGCCCCTGAAAAGGAATAAATGAAAATACGGGTATGTATGAGAAAGGTCATCAAACATTTCGTAACCATTGGATCTCTAGACTTCTTAATTGTGTAAACGAATTTAAAAAATTAAAATTTTGGTTATTTAAGGCGGATTTAGTGTTGCGTTCTTTCGTTCCTTCCTTCTGAAACTTCTTTTGTAATCAATCCAAGTTAATGAAAAAAATTCACAAGAAAAAAAAACGTCATTTTTAACCTTAATTGGTTTAACATACACACTAGTAGCAAAGTTTTTGCCAAATCAGAAGAAACTAACTCCGTGGCAAGTTCCCGAAAATGAACTCTGAACTGGGAATTCATTGGTTATTATATACATTTTCGTCCGGCTCTATACAATTAAAATTAGTTCGCCAAAACTAAAACTGTTTCGAGTCAGGGCTACTGCTCTTGAGATGTATTTACTAATATCTAATTTTAAGGCCAAGACTACCTGCGATGTTTTTCCATTTGCTTTTAGGCACAAAATATCTGTATCGAGATGTTGAACATCAAATTGCAACTTATGTTTAACATTCTGAACATTCCACTGCATCTGCTGAATATCGTTTTGTTCTTGGATCTTTCGTCGCCTATTTTTTGTTTCATTTCTCGCGTCAAATTTTTTATGGTTTTTTGCGCCTCTTTACTTATTGATAAAATTTTTGATCCCATTTTTGGTTTTGTTGGTCAAATTTTTGATTCATTTGATCAAATTTTAACTTTATAACAGCAATAGTTGCGCCATATCAAAGCGTTCAGGTAGCCCGAGAACTATCTCCATCATCTCACTCATGATCTTTATCATCTAATTTGTCTCGATTTCCTTTACAAAGTCATAATTATCAGGGTCTATTGCTTGCTTCTCTATAACCTCGTAAATAACGTTATAGAATTTGACGATTTACAACACCAATTTTCGTAATTTACATCCCTTCCAGAATAGTCCTGAAAATACTGAAAACGATCGTAATGGTTTGGTCGATTGTCGTTTGAGTTTTGTCACTAATTGTTTTCAATTGGGCATGCCTGCGTAACGAGTTATCCCGAAAATTCGTTAAATCCTCATCTTTCCGCAAGGTTCCAAGTGTTCAATTTTAGAAAGCGGCCCTTCAAGACCACGATTAATTCGTTCCGTGTTCGTTGAAACCGTGTTGTTCGAGACTACAAAATACGGACATGTGAAAATAAAAAAAACGTGACGCTTCAATTTTGTTTTGTTATGATATACAAAAAACAAAATAAAAGAGAATGATCGAAAATCGTGTAGTTTGAAACCGTATAATTCGAGGGAAGGTATCCGTATTCTTCGAATACCGTGTTTCCTAGGGATCGTTTCCTAGGGATAAGCAGACGGAAAGAACTAGTGACCAATTCTCAATATCAGTCGAGCAAATGATTCCGATCGTTGGATTTATCAAATTATTAGTATTGGTCTACTTTCCAGAACCGAATACTTCGAATCAGGTGGAAAGATTTGTTTTTAAAGAATTTTCTTATTCAATCATTAAGTACGAATGATCAAAGAACAACTAGTAACCAATCTTAAACGACATTCGGCCAAATGATTCCGATCGGTTGATTTATAAAGTTATTAAGATAGCTCGATCATTTTTCCAAACCTGAACACTGCATCGTGCGTCGAGTTTTAACGAATTTTGTTAATAAATAATTAAATAGGGATGACGAAACGAAAACAACTAGTACCCAATCATAAAGAACAGTCGACCAAACCATTCGGATCGTTGGATTTGTGCTGATTCTGGGTTATATTAGTCAAAATGACGTTTTGCATTTAATTGTTGCCAAGTTATGAAGAACCAAAAAACTGAATTGATTTTATCTTATGTCTTCCACTTTAGGTACAATTAACTTCAAATGCAATTTTGAGTAAGCGGCGTCATTTCGTTTGTGTTTGACAACCATGTGCTGATTAAGCATTATTTTTGCGTAGAAGAATCATCACCGAAACCAAGGAAAGGCTTGATAAATACTATGGGGACTCTGCACCATCAATTTCCATGGTCAAGAAGTGGTTTATTGAGTTCCGTTATGATCGTACATGTGCAAGTGGTGCCGAACGTTCAGGTCGCCCAAAAGAGGTCGTCACGCCAGGAATAATCGAACAAATCCACATCGGACGATCGGAGAATGAAAGTGCGTGAGGTGGCTGGCACAATGGGAAAAATTAATAAATTGAGCTATAAACTGCTACCCCATCCAGCATATTCTCCAGATTTAGCGCCCTGCGACTATTTCCTGTTTCCAAGCCTGAAGAAATGGCTGAGTGGTAAGAGATCAGTGAAACAAACGCCTATTTTGAAGACCTTGAGAAGACCTATTAGTTGGAAATTTATTTGATTATCAAATAAAAAATATAATTTTCTTGCAATGAATTTACCGGTTAATCGTAAGTGACCAAACGATAAAAATTAGTGATCAATCCTAACCAAATGATGGCCAAAAGAATTCAATCATCAGTTTTGTCAAAACCTTTAGATAGGGTGCTAAAAAGGCGGACCCCTCCAATGCTGCTACCCAAACCCAGATGTCACTAATCTCACACAAAAAAATATTGAATAAATGTCCGCCCACGCTAAATTGTTTGTCCATCAAAAACCAATATAGGCGAGATCATAACAATATTTAAACTGAACACATTTTACGTCGTCACATCTGTTTCTATTTTAAAGCATAACGAGCGAGCCAGAGCGCAAACAACGCATTAAAGAAAGTCTTTACCAAACCTTATTAATTTTACAACAAGTAAAATTATATCGCCTGAAAATCTAGTTTCGGGGGCGGCTATAGCAATTCGTCAGATTAGAAAACAGCAAGAAAATTAACACAATAAATTTATTGTACACGAATTTATATTTCGGATGACAGATTTGCTTGCTATGTAGTTAAACATGCCAGTTTCACTGCCACCCGTAGCTATAAATAAATAGACATGATAAACGAAAACAATGCGACTTAATACGTCCTCGTCGACTTTCCATATGTTTTAATTAAACGGTACGATTGTTTTCATTATTTTTTTTTTATTTTCCGCGGCTACGTTTACACATCTCTCGTGCCATTTTCTATAATAATAAAAAAAAAAAAACATAAACTTATTTATTTATTATTATTATATTATTATGTAAAATATAAAGCCAAACACATAAAAAAATCCGTCGCCTCATCTCATGTTTGGCGCCTATCCAAATGACCCTGTTCTCGTATCTATTCTATTAGTTATGTACTCGTGTTTCGCTTAAATAAAATCGGATATTTTTTTGTATTGTGTGCTGTGTACGTATGTACAAAATCTATATGTTCTGCCTGTTGCTCCCAAAGTACGGCAAAAACAAAATCGGAATGAAAAATCCAAATACCTACCCAATGAAAACTCATTGTCAGTATACTATACTGCTAGTGCTACCAATATACTACAGACTGTTTAATGGATATGGTAGTTTAGTTTTCCTATTTTATATACTTTAATGAAAATTGTTCTGGAAATTGTTGCAATCATCATAAAACCGTATTTATGGATTTTGTCAAGTGAATTATAATTTATAAACATAAACATAGTTTTATATACCATTAAGTTGTTTTTATTGTAATATGTATAAAAAAAATGTCGAAACAGTTTTTCAGAACAACAATTTAAAAAAAAAAAATTACAAATTTTTGTCGTCTCGGAAAATTTTTCGATTCTGTTACAAAAAGCATACCGTACCCAAAAACATGTTTAATTTATGTTAGCAACACAAATCCGAGAGTAGTATAAAAACTCTCACTCATGTATTTTTATCCACAACATACAATTAAAATTTGACATCAACGCCGTCACCGCCGCCACACACCCGTTAAATTTTCTACACATCATACCAACCAATTAGCATATTTTTCACAAATCGGTAATTTTCCCCAAATCGATTAGTAAAACCTAATTCCAAAATTGATTAGATTAACATATAATAAAAATGACAGGTATGACGATAAATTCCGAAAGAGAACGATATACAGGGTGGCCCAGAATTGGACGATCACACGAAGTAGGGTGATAGGGGCAGCTCATTTCCAACAAAAACAGTCAAGTAAAGTTTTTTCGAATTGTTGATGGTGCAAAAGTTTAATTTTCTTATTTAATACGTAATTTTAATGTTCTGTCAAATAAAAACAAGTCAACGTCTCGTTTTTTAAAGTCTTTTTGTTTCTCAAAATCTTTTGTTGATGTACTTAAACATCAACAAACAATGTACTACAAATGCCAGCGAGAAAACAATGTACTACAGAAAGTTGAGTCACAATCAGAAAAATATGCGACATCAATGCATTACATAAACCATAAATGAAATGCATTTCTGGATATTTACAGTGGAAATAAGCAATGCCTTAAAAACTACTGGCCACTTACAACAATTGAGGGCGACACGATAAGTCGACGGTTCAACGTATGTTATCCAGATAGCAGATAAATTTTAAAAAGGAAATTACGAAGGTAGAAGTTATTTTCGGTTTCCTGTTTTTGTTTTCATCTCGTTCTCTTAAAACCAAAATAAATTTCGTCATACTTAATTACAAAACAATAAAAATATTATTTCTTTCTCCAGTTGTTTTGAAATTTTGATGTTATTATAAAACGAATATCCTTCGTGTGCCGAAGGATATTCGTGTTTTAATTTTTCTAGCATGTACATTTTTATTTTAGATTTTTTACTTTTTTTTGTCATTTTTATCCAACCTAACTAAGTCGATTTGTAATATCATCCAATTCGAAATTGTTGTAATGGGTACGTAGATTCAATAAAAATAGCAAAAAAAAAGTACAAATATAATGTAAAATGCAGAAAAAATGCGACACAAAATGATCACATAATATTCACCCGTTCCACACGGGATGTCAAAGAAGCACTGCTTCACGCTTCAAAAAAGTCGTAATAGATTTTTTATTGCTAATTCAAAACCTTATTTGATATTTATTCACAAATTTTTTTGTATTATTTTAATCTGGGGCGGCATGTTATAACATCTTTTTTTTCGACTTTTATCGAATATTATATCTCTTTTTCGTAAAATAAAATTGCTTACCGTTTTGCACATAATACTTTCTTTTAATATGTAGAGATCGCAATAGAAACAACGTAAATGATAAATGAAAAAAACATTAAATTTTATTCGTGATGAAAGAGAGATATAATAATCGATAAAAATCGAAAAGAGTAATGTTACAACATACCGCCCTGCTCTCTCGAAAATAAAATTTAAAAGAAAATCTGTATCTCAAAAATGGCCTTAATTATTTTTTATTTCATTTCTATTTGTGTTAGAGTTGCTTTACTGAAAAAATTTTTGTTGAAAAATGAGTCACAATTAAAACCGGTTTCATAGATAAACGGGGAAAGAGGCGAAAAAGATATCTGCTTTTTTGACATCCCGTGTGGAACAGTTGATTAAGTGCTTATCCCATGCGAAAAATCTGCTGTCAGAAAAAAAAGGCGAGCAAAAATATAGATTTTTCTGGTTGTGCACGAAACAAAAAATGTTGTCAGTAAAATTTTACTGAGAGAATGAAATGTAAACTCAAGTATTTTTTATGGCAGCATTGTTCACACATCTATAAAAAATATATGTAAAGATAAGAAATTTTTCTCACACTCATACAACATAAATCGTTTACCATTTTTATAGTCAAATGTTCATTAGGTTTTTTAACGTTAATGGTTTTTTTGAAGTTAAACCATACAATTTTACTATAAAAATGAAATAAAAAATATTTTTTTTGTTTGTCACTCATAGATTTTTAAAATTTTTTTGGTTTCTTTTTTTGAGTAAAAAAAAAAAATTATGACAGCAAATTTTTTCCATAGAATTACGCCTTTATTCTCTGCTCTCTCACGGTTGTATTTACATTTTTATAGTGGAATACACTAAAACTTCGTATTACGTTATCTAAATACGCGCATTTCTTTAAATTCTCACTAACTTCTTGAATTCAAAAATTCAATTTATGAATTAAGAAAATCAATTATAGTTAAATTGTTCATAATTTATTAATTTGTTTTATAATAATTTAGATTTTTATTAACTTTGTGAAATTTATTGTCGTCGCAATAAGGAGGCATCGTGTATTATTTTTACATGATTAGTTGTCGACTTAAACTGACGTCATCATGAAGAAATGAATGTTGTCACAGGCTGTTTTTGTTAGAAATGAGCTCCCCTATTGCCGGGCTTCGTTTGACCGTCCAATTATGGGACACCCTGTATAGTATGTGATGATTGGCATCCGGCCAATGAATTTTCACATTTTTTAGTTTTTGTTAATTACGTAAAAATTTTGAGTAAAATATTATTTTTATAATATTTTATGAATGAATGGCACAAGGTGAATTTTCTAATTTCTTAGATATGTATAGATAGACACAAACACACACACACAAAATATTATTTAATCAAAAGGTCGATCGACCGACAGATGAAAATTTATATAACGAAGAGGAGTAAATTTATGCATGGGCACACGGTGTTTTATGTACGAGTACCGGCCGCACATATAACTCAATCATAATTTGCATCGACATTATAAATTTTGTATTTTATTAATAGATTTCCGTGTTATAATAAATTAATAATATTATTTAGTAGTAATCGAAATATAAATTAAAATTATAAATTAAAATAAATTTTCATACACGCGACAAAATGTGAAAAATCATGTTTTATATCATCAATCATTTTCGTTGTTTTTCGATTTTTGATTTTTTTTTTTGTAATAACATTTTTATGTGTGAATTTTATTATTCACAATTTTTATTTGTGGTGGAAATTTTTTGTGTTATTGTTATTCGTATTTTTTGCGTATACGGCGCGACGACACGTTGTGGACATGTGGCGCGTTCAATAGTTGGAGGTTATGCCTGAAAGAAATTTATGTGGAATTGTATACCACGTATACAAAAAGTTAAGGTGGCTAAGGTGGGAGATGTCGCGTTTGATAATAATTTTACGGTGCCATAATACAACGGGTTAATAACGTGGAAAATTAGTATCATTATGAAAAAACGAGAGGGTGGTATTTTTGTTTTAGAATTGACTAAGATTTTATCATATTGTGTATTTTTATTATTAAAATTTATGGTTATTAACTAAACATATTTAAAAATAATTGTAGATAATATTAATTTAAAATATATCACGAAAGTCTTGCTTTAAATTTTCAGATCAATTTTTCAATCAAAATCCTCGCCTGCAAGTCGGTTCTGGCTTCCCTTTAGATTAGAAAATATTTGACATTTTTTTATGAGCCTATTGCTGCACCCAGCACTACAATCTAGTGAAAATGGTACTAGAATTTTTTACAAATTAAATACAAATTTGTTACTCAGTAATTCAACAATTCATTTTTCGTTACATCGTGCTTTTGGCATTTCTGTTCCCCCAATTAAGATGAAATGATTCACAAAAAACGATCATAATGCATCGAATTACCTTCCTGTGCAAGAAATAAGTAACTCTGAATTTATTGCAACAGTCCACACTCCCAAAAATGCATTGAATTACCTTCATGTATACTAAAACCTCGATCTGCGTCGTTCATTGGAACCGCGATAAAGACGACGCAAATCGAAACCACGCAAATCGTGATAAATTTTCCTATACATTCATATTTTTATGTCTATATAACTAGTATGTTAATTAGTACTAAAACAAAACATTTCCTTTAGAAAAACAGAAAAATGTAGAAAAACAGATACAGAATAAAATGGTGAATTCCTTTTATATAAAATTTAAGCAACGCAAATGGAAATTTTAATGATGCAACTCTAAAATAACGAAAATTGAAGGACGATGCAACTTCAAAAATGACGCAAATCGAAGCGACGCAGATCGAGATTTTAGTGTACAAGCATCTCTGAAATTATTACAGGAGTACATCCCTGAAATTATTACAACAGCCCACACCCACACAAATCAAATCAACCATAATGCATCGACTTACCTTCCTGTGACAGAAATAGGTACCCCTGAATTTAACAAATATTTTGGTAGATACTCGATCGGCTAGCAAGCAAGCAATTTGGTAACAAAAACCCTGGCTTCTCAATCAATTTTACCAAGGAAATTTGATTTTCAAATTATGTTGCACGATTGCAAAAATAAACAAAAATTTTATAAAAATAGAATTTTAAATTCAAATTTTCTTGATAAAATTGATTGAGTAGCCAGGATTTTGGCTACCAAATTGCTTGCTTGCAGATTGTGTATCTACATTCTACCCCATTATCTCGTTAACTCTCACAATACTTGAACAGAAATTTATTGCCGTACCTCTGAAAGGGATGGAGAAATGTCAAAACTGCTATAAATTGAAAAAATAAAAATGCTACTCCGTTTTGCCAGAATAAACGTTTAAGAAAAAACAGAAAAATTTCAAATATTTTTTCCGTTTCTTATTACTTCCCAAATAAATTGACTCTAAAATATATATTTTTTCTCCAACCGTTCCAAAAATGCAGACGGATACCTTGGACTGTTCTAGATTTTCGTCACTTCTTCGAGAACGTCAGTTTAAAATCCTGTTCTCAAAAATGGCATTAATCGTTGTTGAGCATCGCATGTGACGCATATTTGTCTCGGGTTACCCTCGAAATCCCGGAAATTAATCCCGTATTTCAAAAACACGGATCCTTAAAACTACCGGATTTCATTGTATCGACTTCCAACTGCAAGATTCAATTAAAATTCAGGACAAATTATTATCAAACGTAGTTTGAAGTATCGAATTACTATTCAAACTATTTTTGGACGTGCTCTTAGAATTTGGCCAATAATAATTATAATTTGATAATTTCTTAATCAGCTATGGTCCAATTTGAACGGTAGTTCTGGCTTTGGTCGAAGTTCTCAAGTTTTTCCACGTCGAATCGAACCGAAATATTAATTTACCTTGAAATTTTAAATAAAAATCTTGAATATAGCCATCGGCATGCCATTTTGGACACTAACATATATGTTGGTACTGCCGACTAGGCCCTTTCTTAACAAATTACGGTCAAATTTGGTTTGTAACGCGTTACAACTACGGGAATTATAACCAGTGCCGCGGAATCGGGAAGATCGCAATCGTTTCATATTTACACAATCCTGGTTTTTCAAAAAATTAATGGAGAGAGAGGTCAGTAATTTTCATATATGGAAATTTCAGGTTACAATGATATAAAAGATCTAGGATTTTTAGAGTATACGAATGGCAAAACGACAATGGCAAAAAAGGCTTAATGCCAAATAAAAAAAAAATAAAAAAAAATCGAATAATGAATTAAATTGGATGCCACATCTGCTGATCAAATGTTCGAGAATCTCTGCACAATCAATCAGCTGGATAATGAGCAACAAAAGTGTAATTTACTACAGGAGTTTTATAACTATGATTTCAATAAAATTTGTTTTGCAGGTTATATAACACAGCTCGAAAATTTGACGTTTCGGTTAAATGCTTTAAACACTATGATCGATGACACTGAAATAATATATTATGGCATTAAGTATGTCGCATAAATTCGGCTAAATTTACTGCATGGCGTTCGTAATGTTGACTTTGAGGTCATACATTTTTTGCTGGTTCTTCACTTAGACCTGCGATTTAAGATAGCCCCAAAGAAAGTAGTATAAAGGCGTTAAATCGCACGACCTCGCCCAAAATCTGGCAATTTCGCCAAAAATCCCGCGTGATATCATCCCAAATCTAACATTCATCTAAAAATGGTCCTCATCGCTAAAAATGATTTTTGACGAAATTTTGGTTAATTTCCAACCGCTCCATAGCCCAATCAGCCAACACACGGCCTTGTCTATAGCGGTCGTTTAGCTTAAATTCCGGGGTCAGTTGGATTTCGCAGGCTCCCGACGCAAAATTCGCCAAGTTTAAGTCGCCGAAAGATAAAGTTCTTGTAAACGACGAGTAAATGACTGCCTCGGGGTTTTTCGGGCACTCTCACAAAATTATTAGAAGTTTAAGCACCAAAGCGCTTATTTTTTTCTTAGCCTAAACTACGAGGGAGTTTTTCGAGTACCAGAAATCGACTATTTTAGGTTCCGATTTTTTAGGAAATGGTTCGGGGGTCATCCGGTGGGGCCCAAAACCTATGTATTATTTATTTTGTTCGCACGATTTTATTAAAAATTGGAGAAGAGGAGTCTTCATTTGCTGGGAATCGATTGTGATTGCTCCAGATCTCGGGAAAATTCGTTCAGAGAGTGGGCCCTTGGTTCCTTTCTTTAATTTTTTTTTCGGTTCTCGCGATTTTTATAAAAATTTGTGAAGTAGAGTTTTCCAGTACCATGATTAGAATGCGATGGGTGCTAATTCACAATCCCTTTATTTATTTTTTCAACTCGGAACGATTTTCATAAAAAAATTTGGAGGAGCAGTTTTGGATGGGTCCTGATTTCGGTAAAATTTATTTACAGGTCATCCGATGGAGCCAACAGTCAATTTTTTATTTTTTTTGAAAGGGGATTTTAATTGCTAGGAATCGATTGTGATTAGTCCAGATTTCTTGAAAATTCATTCAGAGGGTCGAAGGGTTGGCCCTGGGATTCTTTCTTAGTTTTTCTTTAGCTCATTCGAACTTTATCAAAATTGGTGATGGGGGGGTTTCGAGTGCCAGGAATTGGTTACCTATTTTTGGAAAATCCGTCCAGTGGGTCGACCGGTACAGCTCGGATTCGTTTCTTCTAATTTTTTGGCTTGTGAGATTTTTATAAAAATTGCTGGAGGGGCGTTTTCGATTATCAAAAACCGATTTTGATGGGTTGTTATTTAGTGAAAATTGATTTAGAGGCAGGGTTGGCTCCCCACTGGGTAATACTTAAAAAAAACCCGGTTGGGTTTTTTGGGGGTAATAATACTTCTTAAAAAAACGCATGTTTTTGTTTAATTTTTTATTTTTTTTTTGTTTAATTTGTTTATTCAATTACATATTTTTCACTTACGAATTGATAAAATTCATTCACTACAATATACAGAGAATTCTATTTTTTCCTTTAACCCTTTCCGCGCCGCGAACACAGCACATTTCAAAAACCAATAATTTCTTATTGAGAGGTGAGAGAAGAGTAGAGGTAATGCATTTGACCAATGACTCCTAAACTACAGGCCGCTTACACCAAATGATGACGACACGCTATGTCGACGTTTTCTTTGCTTTCTCTAGTTGTTTTGTTAGTGTAAATATCATAAAATTATTAGGCACATTCGATTGAACTGATTTAACTGAATAATCTGAATTATCTGAGGTAAACTGATGTGATATATTCAGCTAATTCAGATTATTCAGTTAAATCAGTTCAATAGAATGTGCCTATTGTTGCGCTCAAATTGACGTCATGTGCGAAAAATGAGAGTAGTAAGAGGCCTGTAGTTTAGGAGGAATTGATTTGACACATGATATAGCTGAGTATACCATAAGCTAATTAGGCATTAATATTTAAATTCGTGGTATATACAATGGTGGTATATACCACTAGGCCGCAAAGGGCTAAACATTTTTTTCACATAAATATATTTTTGAAACACATGCACAACTTCGAGTAAATAAAGAATAAAATTTCATGGTTTTGATTCGGTATTTAATACTCGTTACTTTCAACTACCCGAAGTAACGATTACTTCAAAATGAAAATATTCGTTACATTTACATGTGTGCATAATTACACACGGACACGACGAATATTATTTTGTTCATAAACATTTAGTACTCGATCGAATGCTGTATACGCTTGTTTCGTGGGACGAGTAGTTGTTTCACTTTGCTTTTAATGTAAAGGTTAGTTATACTTTTTTTTTATTATTAAGGCAAAAAGGGAAAGTACATAATAACATATGATTTACATTTTAAAAGATTAAAGCTTTCTATCTCATTTCTATTCAACAATCTTAACGTTTTGCTTTCATAAGGAGCGGGCCAAATACTGTTAATTTTAGGATAATAACGTGCAGTTTTTATTTCAGCTAGCACAAAGTAAAATATGATCGAGAAGCAAATATTGTTTCGATATTTAAAATATTCCTGATTCCTGCGCAATCGTGTTTTACAATTAATAAACTTGTTCCTGATTACATAATGGTTCTTCTTGGAACGCAATTGTTATAGTTAATTTTATAATTGAATTTTAACATTTGAATAAAAACCCAAAAATACCCACCTAATAAACCCGAAAAAACCCACCGGGTCAGGGTTTTTAAAAAAAAACCGGGTATTTTCCAACCCTGTATTAGAGGTCATCCGGTGGGGCCGAAACTTGGAGCCTTCTTTTAACATTATATTTGACGAGTTTATTAAAATTTAGCGGGACAAGGGTTTCGAACGTAAGTTCTGATTTCTTTATAATTCATTTAGGATTCCCCGGATAGGCCATTATGTAGCACCGCACCATGTTGCGTCATGTTTCACCATGTTGCACAATGTTGCTCTTTCTTGTTCTACGTTGTGTGATATTGCACGATGTTACGTGATGTTGCACCATGTTGCGGTACGTTGTGAGATGTTGCATTATGTTTGGTCGTATTGATCCTTGTTCCGTGATATTTCACCTCGTTGCTTGATGTTTCATCTAATTGAGAGATGTTGTGTGATATTCCACTATGTTGCGTCATGTTGGCTCGGAGACTTCTAACATTTTATTTGGCTTGAACGAATAATTATTTTAGGTGTCCTTCGGAAAGGCCGTCATGATGCATATTATTTCACCATTGTTGCACATAATGTTGCATTGTGTTGCACCCAGTTGTGTGGTGTTCGCATAATGTTGCGTTATGTTGCACCATGTTGTGGGATGGTGCATCATGTTGTTTGATGTTGCATTACGTTGTATGATTGTCTCATGTTGGGGGATGTTGCTGGATATTGCACCATGTTGCGTCCTTGTTGTATCATGTTGTGTGATGTTGCACCATGTTGCGCGATTTTATGCTATGATTTTGCGTCCTGTTGTTTTGTAGTGTGTTTTGCGCTTTTCTTTAATTATATAGCAGGAATTATGTTGCATCATATTGTATGTTGGTTGTGTTACGGTGATACATACACATATATTACACCAATCGCGTCTTTTAGAAAATATGGCTTGTTATGAGTAACAATTTTGATTGGGACCATTTGCTATGTAATTAATGTTTTGTCCGTGGTTCTTTTTTCGCATTTTATTCCGCCTAAAACGATTTTGATGTTGTCTGGTGCGGCCTGGTTCTCTTTATTTAATTATTTCGACTGGCATGATTTTGATAAATAATGGTGGAGGGAATGCCATGGAATCAAAGGATATCGATCGCCACGAGTCAATTTTGATGGGTGCTTATTTCGGGAAAATTCGTTTAAGGTTCTTCGGTGGGACCCGAGATCTTTTTAATTTTTTTCGGCTCGAGCGATTTATTTAACGATTTTTAATAAAAATGGAAGTGCTCCCGTTTAGCAAGTATGTTTTGTCTTGCTCGACAATATGTCCACTATGCCATCTCAATCGAAGGGGATGGGACTCATATTAATACTGTCCAGACGTGTTTATTGATGATTTGGATAAAACTTCATACTTAAACTTTTTTCAAAAATTGGAAGGAGGTCCCAATGATATTTGGCGTATCAGTCAATAAGAAATTAATTGGATTGAACGCAATACCAGCCCACACTTGAATTTACTCATGGTATTAGGTTCATTTTATATATTTCAGCGCTTATCCATTTAACTTCATATTTGATAGTCGTATTTATGGCTGATTGCAGAAGAAAAAAAACTGTGTACCAAATCACTTGTTGCCTAAGCATAAATTTTAAGCGTCTTTTTTTAAAGTGAAAGCCGAATATTTTTATAGCGATTGGCCTACATATGTCTTTTTAAAAAGTTGATGATACAGCAATAAAAAATACAGGAAAATGCGTTTTTTATAGATCTCCAAATATTGAAATCAAATACAATTATGTGAAATACACTTGTTGTTGCTATTTTTGATGGAAAAATTGGAATTTTCATTTTATATGCGCATACACACACAAACATATAAGAGATTTATGATGTTGTTTAATTTGCATAAACGAAAAATACAACAACACCGAGTTATATAAGATTTTTTTTTAAGTTTTGTTCAAGAGCGAGCATATTGAGGAGGAAAATATTGATAGGAAATAAAATTCGTTATACGAAAGAGGTTTATATAGCGTTTTAGAGGATTATATTACGATCATAAAATTACTTGAATATATATAATACATTTTAAATGATTTAGAGGAGCTTTTCGATTGGTTATGTATATTAAAAAAAAAAAAAAAAATTATAATAAAAAATCAGGATGTGCGTGTATCATAAAAATAATGCTGCATTATTTTATATACGACTTTTATATTACAGCCGTTACCATTGGCAACGTAATAAAATCCAGCGGAATCACGCACCCATAACGTCTAATTAAGCGGTTGGGTATAGATTTTAATTGAATTTTCTCCTTTTCAAAATATCTCTATTAACGTCTGAATATACATCCCAATTTTACTATTTATAATTTTCCAATTAAAATTCATACGACAAATGAGCAATAAAAAATAAAATAAATTTTCCAAAAATAATAAAACGTGTAGAATGTAGATTGTTGTATAAATTTTCTTCATTCTGGTTCTTCTGCTCCATATAACAGTCTACTCCATATTATGATGTTGATCTTCCTGTGTGTGATGCTTGGATATTGTACTCTGTTGGTAAAACAAAGAGCAAAAAAAAAAATTCTTTGGTTTTTTTAGCATAATTTTTATTACAACATCAAGAGCGAAATGATACACGATGTGATGGTGTACGGTTATCCTACAGAAAAAAAAAGGTTCGTTTTATTGAATTCGTGCACGATGAATACATTATGAGAGTGTTATACCGTACATACTTTTTTTTATTATCTGTTATAATCTTGGAAGAGTGTATCTATGTCTTGCGACACGACTGGCTCATCATATTAATTTTTATTTTATTTTAAATGGTGCGCTGGTGGTAACATCAAACACTAAGGAAAAACACAATACATATGCTTCATGTTTCTTCCAGACAAATTGTATTAAATTTTCCCCTAAACAGCAACTTGATTAGATACGACCAAATTGACAAGAGACACATAATATACACAACAAGAATCTAAATCTAAACATCAATATTCGGGTCATTGATTTATTTGAGCAGTTGGTTTAACGCTGAGTTTGATAATATACGAAAATAAAGTTCGGGTAATTATCTGCTGCCTCTATAACTGCGACAAGCGGGAAAATTTCATTCGTTCTCTAGTTTAAACGAAAAAAAACCTGTTTAAATAAATTTTGTAATTTACTCAACGATAAATTCCGTTAAATTTTCCGAAAAAAAAATATTTATTATGATTTTTCGCTGTTATAACAATAGACACAATATTTTTGTACATTTGCCAAATTATAAATTGTTGGTGGCCTTAGCTATATAGTAATATATTGGCTGTTTGTGATTTACCACTTATTTACTCTTGGTCGGGGGAACAGAATAAAATATTTGTCTTGCCATATGTTTCGGGATAATCCGAGAAATTTTCCATCCATCATACGCCCCCCACATACCGGATCACCAAACCGTATATGATTTTCTGTATTTTTTTTCTGTATTTCAGACTCAGACGATACACAAACTAATAAAATTAACGCAATAAAGCGTTATTAACTTACTTTGAACCTTTTTATTTTTTGTGTTTGCTCTCGTTCTATACATATATTATGATGATGTGGCTTCGTATTTTATTCAACTCCACTCTAAATAAACCATCCGCATCTCTGTATATGAGAAAATCACTCACCTGAAATAAAATTGTATGTTCACAAAAAAAAAACGTAAATTAAATGAAAGGCTAAACAAAAAATGAAATTAAATTCAATTAGAACCGAATATATAATGACCTTTTTTTGCGGGACTCCCACGAGTCTTGGTTTACTTGAAATGCATTACATCGTTAAAACTCATCGATAAAAATCTATTTGTCTTTTTATATTATCCTAATTTTTCAAGCTGCCCTAAATACAAATCGTACTTCGTAATCTCATCTCAAAAAAAAAAACATCTTTAGTTGAAATGTCAAAAAGGGCAAATTTTCATTTTCTTTTTGTTCCTAAATTTCTAATACATATATGACTTTACTTTGACACTCGTATCAACAATCACACATTCTATACACAATAAATGAAAGATGTAAAAAGGTCCTAACAAAAAAAAATATGTATATATGTAACGATAAAATTGGGTAACTTTCTATGGTTTGTAAAGGGGAGACCAAAATTATTAAAACCTTTTTCATTTTTTATATTAAAATTACGTTCGTTGGTTGATTGTTATGGAAAATTTTTGTTCTTTTAAATTAGACCAGTTCTTGTGTAAGCGGTGAAACGGCACATTAAGTGATTAAAATTACGTGATTGGCATTATAATGTTAAGGTAGAAAAGAAATGGTTAACGCCTTATAATTGAGTTGACCAATTAATTTTCAATTATGAACAATAAATTTGGCGAAATATCTCAAAACTGTACAACAAGGCAGAAGTCTCGGTCGAATAGAACAAAATGTCCATATTCACAAAATGATTCAAATATCTGAAAATTCATACAAAAACCCCTATACCTCTTCCAACATCAAAATTAGTCCAACCAATCCAACATCAGATACCACAAAGCCATCAAAATAAATGATTAGACATAATTTTATACGTTTGTATGTTTTGGACCTCCAAAATTCCAACATAAGAAATTTTTTAAAATTGATGGAAAATCAATTTATCGACAACAGGAATAATTTAATCATTAGCCTGACAGTGATGATACTGGAAACGATATATATCCTGAGCAATTATATGAATACGAACACGAAGAAAGATGGTTGAATGGATGTCCAACATTTTCATGTAACACTCTACTTCAACACACATATTATTGACAAAGCCATTATAATTCAAGGACTCCAAGAACTCAGAACTATCCAAGATCTTAATTTTTAGTTTTCAAATTTCACACCAATTTTTTCAATGGTCTTATTGGGCTGGAATTTGTCGAGTTATTCCACGAAAATTTAAACTAAATTGTATGTCAAAGGCATACCAAATAGCCCCAAGAAGCAAATTAATCGCCAACATTCCCGTCAATTTAGCAGATGAAGAAATATATGTTAAACCTGTAGTCCTTAACGGAAATTGAACTATTCCAGAAGGAATATACAAAGCTGTAAAAAATTATGCTCTAATGGATGTAGTAAATTACTCACCACAGAATAAAACAATTTGCATAGAACACCCTATAGAATGTGAACACGTCAGTAACTCATCATGAATTAAATAATTTCAATTTTAAAACCTTTGGTGACGAAAAAAAATACCACAAAATTAATACGTACTTTACATTTAAACCATGAAGAGCGTAAAAGTATACACAATTCGATGATATTTTCAAAAAAGGACATGGACAACTCTCGTTACTACTTCACGAATAAATTCAAACATGATATAAACTTGGTCAATGGTAAACCGATATTTACTTAAAGCCGAAGTTGAAAAACAAATATGGTAAATGGCATGCTTAACCAAAAAATAATTAAACCTTCTCCCCATGGTCTTGTCCTATCTGGAATGTCCTCAAAAAGAAACGCTTCAGATCTTTCAAAATGGCGTTTGGATCGTGTTACGGATGCAGAGGCCTCTCTCACAGGCCACTCAACTGTGAAATTAAATTGGATTTTTACTCCAGAATCCATCGACCGAAATTTCAGGAACGTGAATAAATATTTAATAAACGGGTGTGGCCACCCATGATCCACCGGATATCCCCGAGTAAGAAGTACAACATCTGCTAAAGAAACCCCCGAACGGTCCATCGACCTCTAGAGCCCGATGCCCGTTTCTGCCGATGGAACGTTTCTCCAAAAGACAAAGCCTCTCTTCACACGGAGAGACCTCTAGAGGATCTCTCACAATTCATACTCCGACAGCTTGAAACAGCCGGAGTGTCGCGGGGAGATTTTACGGTTGTCCCCGAATGGACGATACATATACTGGACCAGCCACTCCGGTCCTGTAGATCTCTTGCCAAGGGAATGATGGGGAGTGACAAGCCCAGTTTGAAACTATTGAACCGCCCGAAATGAGAATCCCCCTCCCAACATTCCGATCCGAGAAAAGTTTAGTACATCATCTTATTACAAACAACAAAAAAACAGGGTGTGTAACAAAATCCCGTTTTGTCAAAATCCCGGTTTTCAAAATTCTGGTTTTCAAAATCCAGGTTTTTAAAATGCTGGTTTGCAAAATCCCGGTTTTCAAATCCCGGTTTTATATAAAAAAAACCCGGTTTGAATTTTTAATATTTGACATGTGGGAAAATGGGACTCTTAAATGATTTTTTGTCAAAATTCAAAAATGAGTTTGCGATAAAGTTCTAGAAAATAGCTAACAGGGATGGAATTTGGCCATTTCTTAACAGATTTTGTTGAAATTCGATACGTATGATGGAAATGAGACTCTAAAATGATTTTTTCGATAAAGCGGTAAATAGAGATGAAACTAGGCCATTTTTAACCGATTTAGTTGAAATTCGACATGTGGGTCCTAAATGGGATTCCAAAAATGCGTTTTTGATAAAGGTCTGGAATAAGGCGGATAGGGGAAATTTCATAACCGATTATGCCGAAAATCGGCATGTGGAATGTAAATGGTTAAAATGCGTTAAAATTTTAAAATGAATGATGTTTGATAAAGTTCTGGAATATTGTCATTAGGGGCCAACTAGCCCATTTCTTAAACGGTTATATTGAAACTCGTCACGTGCCATGGAAATGGGGTTGAAAATGTTGCAAGTACAAAATCTTACAGTTACAAAATGTTGCATAACAAAATGTTGGCAATATTTTTTTTAGTAGGTGTCATTTTGCCGCCTCTGTCTTCGCAGCCTGGGTTTATTCTTGTAAATTTTTGACCAATGTATCTTATTTTTATGTTAAAATATTATTAGTCCAGCCGGCCCGAATTAATAAAAAAAATTTTTTTTTTCAAAATCAAGACTTCTAAACTAGAAGAAAAGAAAATCGGGATTTTGAAAACTGGGATTTCGAAAACCGAGATTCCATAGTACATCCACAAAAATAGGTAAAATAACAAGGTTAATAACGGAACAAAAAAATAAAGTGAGGCCGATGAGAAAAAAAAAATAAAACCGAATTCCAGGAATCATAAGCAGTGCTGTTTTTTATTCAAATACAAAAAAATTGTGTCCAACGGGAAAAAAATAAATCAAACGGAAAGGGTTTAACGTAAAAAATTTCGAAGAGAAAAAAAAAATCACGCTGAAAACGGTCGAAAAAAAAATCAAACTAAAATATGGTCGCCGAATGTGAATTATTTTGAGGGCGAAACTAATGTGCATGTGTGCGCCAATCAATCGTTATTCGGCACTCGATTTACAAATACAATAAAAAAAAAATTGGATAATAGAAAAATAAAAAAAAATAGGAATTTAAATTGCATTTACTTTAATTAAAAAAATTGAAGGCCATAAAAAATAAATAGAATACCAAAAAAAAATTTACCTTTTGACGTTCAGAAAGGTCCCGTCGAAATGGGTTGCGGCGTCTGTTCACCGTTAATTCAAAATGAATGTTGGGCGTCTTCCCGCCCTTAACAAAATGCGGATGGCCACGTTGTTGGCCATCCTTAATCGTAAATGTGTTGGGCGTCTTTCTACCGTTAACCGTAAATATTTGGCATTGTCTCGCCGAACCCGAAGAATGTTGAGTGTTTTCCCGCCTTTAATCAAAAATTTACGTTGGGCGGCTTCCCGCCGTTAACCGTAGCGGTGTCCTAAATTACCGATAAGCCTTGACCGTAATAATATGAATGGCCTCACCTGGCCACCCGCATATTGCTGTGTTTTACCGATAAAATCACAAATGGCGCATTAGCCACATGTTTAACCGTAAGAAGTGATGCGTTCACCGGTAAAATAATTTGCGAGACGACACGTTTTATTTAAATGCAGCACCCGCTTGAATTGCGGTGTTTTCGCCGTTAATCATATCGCCCGTAAATTAACTTTTGTATTCCATGCATTTCTTAAAATATTTTTTTTTATTTTATTTATTATAATTATTAACGCATGCATCCAGACGCCTACAAGAACAGCAGAGTAAATTTAATTAAATTTTTTTCAAGTGTATTAATCTTGTGGTAAAACTTGAAATGTGTAAGAAAGATTATTTCTAGCTCCTCTTTTCGAAATATCCTATGAAACCCTATTGATATAATTTTAAAGAATAGACAACGATTTCGGGCGGTTTGCGTTGAGTGTCAGAAAATTTTTATGCAAGTTATGGTAGTTTTTAATTCAAAAAATGGCTATTTTAGAAAATATTTCAAATTTTTTATGGTAGAATTGGTTCAATCTTTTTTTCTACATTTATGATTCTGAATTTTTTTTATTATCGGCACTAGAAATGTTCACAGGTTGTTGGATGTATTAATTGATAATTTAGAAAAAATATTTACTGAATTTATTTTTCCAAGAATTCGAGTAAATTTTCAAATTTTACTACGCTAATCCTAGAGATGTTCACATGATCTCAATTACATAGTCGAAAATGTGACAAAATCCTATGTATTGTCTAACGACATTTTCATGTTTGTGATTGTTTATCCCAGAAACATTCGCTAATCTGTTTTATTAAAAATACAATGGATTAAAATAAATTCCAGAGACGTTAACCGGATCGCGATTATACTTAAGATAGTCCAGAATTTTGATTTTCCTTTTTATTTTCATCAGAATTTAACAAAATTCGCTATTTTTTACGATTTGTGACTCGTAAACATCTATTGGCGATATAAAATGTATAGACGATGACCAGACCAACAAGTTAAAAATCATCATAATTAGTTCATAGATAGTGAGGTTCACACAAAGAATTGACCCTTAACAAATCGCTTCACAAAACCTTGACTTGTCCCGTCGGTCTCCGACGACAGGCTGAGCAAATAAGAACCGTTTCCTAATGCCAGCGGTATACTGTTCAAGGATATGTAACATAAACAGAGGTTTATACCCAAAAATCTGTCGAAAATAGAAACTTTTTCTATTTTCGACAGATTTTTGGGTATTGGATAAAAACGTTGTTTTGTCTATTATTTGACTATCACAACTTTTACTGAATTTATTTCAGCAACTTGGATTGATTGGAAAGAATGCAGCACTGAATCAGCCTTTATTGCAAACAGAAATAATTAAATTTAGCTTTAACCATATAATTTTTAGGTTACCCTTGGATTTCAAAATATCGGGAATTCTTGAAAACCCAACTACCGAACATCAAAACCCTGGATTTTAAGATATTTAGTTTAAAAAAGAATGAATTCTGATATTGAAATTAATTATGGTTAGTGAAAATCCTGTAATTTGAAAATTATATATACAATTTCTAAAATCTACTTACAATTCACAAAATTGTTTCTTTTTTCAAGACCTTTCAAGTGATATCCCACATGATTATGAGAATGATAAATACTTTGAGTGCTTTCAGCGCCACAACGGTAGTTTTCAGTGCTAAGGTGCTTCAGCAATATTTGTTGCATTCTTCAAGATCTTTCAACGATATACGACCAGTTTATATTCTATAATAAATAAAAATAGTATCTAGCGCCAAAACGGCCGATTTATAAACTAAAGTGGTATCGTCAATTGTTGAAGACTTTTCAATGTATATCGACACGAGCATATGGGAATATTGTAAAGCAATATCGTGGTATTATGTGCTTTTTTGGATGAGTTCTATGGCAGGCACCCGAGTTCTATGGCAGGCACCCGACACACTTGAGGTCAAGAACCCAAAAGCTTTCAATTCTCCAAATTAAAAAGTAAAATACGAGATGCGAAAAAAAAATCGGATCGCATAAGCCGTTCTTAAGACATTATCGGTACAGACATTTATCCTTCCAGACATCTAGACTGACGGACATTTTTTTCGTGATTTAAGGATCATGGACCATCAAAACTTCGGGAAAAATGGTTTTGGACCAGAGCCATTTTTCATCATTTTTACCAGGATTTCAAAAATTGGGTCTTACGACCGAAGTTAATTCAATAAAGCAAGAATGATTTTGATAATCGGTTTCTAGACAGTTCAACGAAGAAATTGAATAAAATAATTGTTGGATCCGAGTCAAGCTTCAAGTTCGTGAACACTGATGTGATGTTAAAATCCCTATTCACCTTTACAATCAAAATTTATTAAGAAACGGCGTATTTTCTTAATTATATAACACCAGATTAAGGAACGGGTAAGAATTTTAATTTTTGATACGTTCAAACGTCCTATCCAGTCCTAAATACAATGCTTGATCATAATTTGTTTCGAAACGACCTCGTTCCTTTTGGAATGGCCATAATCAGAACATCGTAAAATATTTATGTTAGAATCCCATAGTCTTACGCTATAAACTTAATTTGGAATTAATCGGTTAGTAAACGTTCTATGTAGTTCCGTTCACTGTAGTCCACTTCCAGGAACTTTTCTAATCCAGGTATATACACTAAATTTGACCTGTATTTATTTAAAAATAGCCTGTTCCATTTAATATGGCCGAATTCTAGAACTTTATCGATAATTCATGTTGGAATACAAATCCGATTGCGGCCAACTAAATTAATTTTAAGATCGGATTGAACCTTGTTCTGGAAATTGTGTTTTTTTAAATAAAACTCAGCTACTTTTTAACCGATTATGAAACTTTTATAACCGACTATGGCCCTATTCGATCTGTAGCGTTGTCATTAGAACATGCTTTTTGGATGAAGTTCTGACATATGATCATCTAAAATTGTTCTTGCTGATTAAAATTGTTAAATTCCTTAACCGATGAATTAGCCACAAAGATCATACGATATAGGTCCATTGAACTTTTTTTGGGGGGTTACGTTAAATCATTGGTTTACTCCTATAAAACACAAACAATCAATGATCATATAACCAATTAATCATATTATTGGTGAAATTAGTGCAGATTTATGTAAAAAAGTGGCCAATAATTGGTGTTTCCAAAATTGAATTTTTTTAAAAATCCAGAGGCGCTCATTTGGATGAAATAATTTTTAAATAATAATGTCCATGGACCAATGTCTAAAATAAATAAAAAATTATACTGATATCTTATACCGTTCTATCTTTATGGATTAAGGTGGATATGGAGTTATTACCGATAAACCCTATGCTTCAGACAGGGATAAGCGGCGGATTTTCGTGAGGTGGAGAACGACTCTTTTTCGTCATGTGCAACGTCGGTACGCCGGCGCAGTTGGAGTGTTCCTTTAGGAACGTACGCCGGCTGTTTCTTGTAGGAACACTTTATTTATTATGCGTTATTTGATCGATTTAATGAATCCGATTATATCACAGCCTCCGACATGTTACTTCATTCCGTGGTTACTTTTTGTTTCCTTTATCTCCGATTTATTGACATATGGCGTCTACTAGACGGTACCAACTTACTCTATTCGGCGCTATTGTTTTTAGGTCTCGATATAACATTCTTGTTATATCATTGGCCCCTTCTCCTAGTGTGTGTCCAATCCATTTTCACTTTCGTTTCTTAATTTTGTGCTCAAGTTTCTTTTACCTGGTCCGCATCAGAAGTTCTTTGTTTTTGATTGTGTTTGGCCAGAAGCATTTTATTAGATGCCTAAAGCATTTATTCACTAATAAATATGTACAAACCAGTGTTCGTGTTTAGTCACATGGCCTTGGTTGTGCCATGATCGGTCAAAATCTAGTACTATTAACAACAGTATTGGAGAGAGAATGCATCCTTGTCTGATTATGCCTGTGTTGTAATATTTATCACTTTGATTCCCCTTTTATTGAACCCTATTGCCGGCCTTTAGATTCCTTAATGAGTTCAATTGATTTTCATTTTTTTTTACTAATTCCAAAACTTCGAGTCGTGGATCCCAAATATCCAACACAGAATTGATAACCTCCATTGTTTCCTTTGCGCCGATGGTAAACTATGTATCTCAAACCTTTTCAAGATTTGAGAGTAATGCATCCGAAAAGGTTTATCGTAGGAGGAATCTTGTGGGTTTTTCATATTCAAGAAACCGCCAAAGCCGTTCGTCATGTACACCACGAAGCAACTTAATTCTTCCGTTACTGTCTTGTATTCGGCCGCATATGACATTACATGCGTCAAAATCTGACAGGTTAATTTAAATTCGTGAATCAAACATTATCTAAAAATTGCACATGACCGTTTCGCGAAGCACTATAAATTACGCAGTAGAAATCAAGAGCTGACTGTGAAATAGGATGTTCAAAGGATATTTGAACGTGAAAAGGTGACATAACGGAATAGAATTAATGTAACACGTATCATATCTCGTAACATATTGCCTGGCTTAAACCTTTCAGGCTGTGGGACGTCCCCACGATTTGTCACAGCGCACGGTTAGCGACCTATCACAATGGTACAATATTTTTTTGCTGTACTGTAATTCTTCTCGATCGATCTGTTACTATAATGCGTGGATTCCACAGCGAAACAAATTTCTTCAGTAAAAAATACTGGGAAACCGAAAAGAGAAGAGTATATTTAAATTACGATAGAGTGTCAAAGACAGCAACTTTTGTTTGTTGTTATAGCAAAATTTATAGTCAAAATAGTTACAGATTGGGAGCAACATAACCTAACACATTTGAAAATAAACGATTTTTAACGAAACACAAAATTTTCAAAAGCTTATTTTTACTCATGTACGTAGCGGCATCATTTTTCTCTTGACATTTCACTATAATATTTTTTCAACCATAAAATTGGCGTAATGTGCGAAAAATATTTCTCAACGCCCACTATTTTTTGAAGGTGTGTTAAAAATGTTGCCATAAAAAGTATTGAATTTCATACTTTTTATGGCAACATTTTTCTAACACTATGATTTTGCCAGTAAATTTTACTGAACAAATTTTTTGTTTCTCTCTAACAAGTAAAGGATTTATTTGTTTAAGAATTTTTTGGCTTTTCGGACAAAATATTATTTTAATGGACACCCATACGATGTTTACGACTATTTTAGTCGCAGAAACAAAGAGGCCATTTATTAACAATATTTCTACCACAAAAGTAGAAAAAATGCGCTCCCCTCCCCCAAACCTTTAACCCCAGGGCAATAGTGTACACAAAGATACACAAACCCTTACAAAAATGAGAAATCCCTTAGGTAACTTCTTGGCAGCTTGGTTTCGTACTGATAAAAAAGTTGGTCTACTCATCAGGTTGCAACGACCAAACTGCAAAAAAACAACTCTTGCTTTGTACCGATAATACAAAACAAGAACATATCGATTTAGCGAATTATATATCACTAAATCAGAAACCACAGGAAATTCTCACGTTGTGTATGTGTGTGTAACAGCCAACACATATAATTAAGAAGAATTTTATAATCGTCCGTGAATTTTATTTGTTTAAGAATTTTTTCGGCTTTTCGGACAAAATATTAATTTAATGGACACCCATACGATGTTTACGACTATTTTAGTCGCAGAAACAAAGAGGCCATTTATTAACAATATTTCTACCACAAAAAGGGGGGAGGGGAGCGCATTTTTTCTACTTTTGTGGTAGAAATATTGTTAATAAATGGCCTCTTTGTTTCTGCGACTAAAATAGTCGTAAACATCGTATGGGTGTCCATTAAAATAATATTTTGTCCGAAAAGCCGAAAAAATTCTTAAACAAATAAAATTCACGGACGATATAAAATTCTTCTTAAAGGATTTATGTTTTTATCTCGTGTTAATTTCACTGAAAAAAATTGTTGCATTGTGGAATCCACACATAATACAAAAGAATTATCGATTGCCAATAATTCGCATAGATTTCGTTCTTGGCATGATGGAGAAAAAGATTTTTTTTGTATGGTTGTGTATGATAAATCAATTTGTTTTGTTTTCGGTAGTCAGTCGGTAGGGAATTGTTTAATGTGCGGTACAAAATAGCTTATTGGGTCAGCGCTGTTGTGACTTTGGGACCTTTCTATATCAAACCAAATTAAATATGGCCGAATTGCGAATTTCGAAAGTTTACCGATTTGAAATTTCAAGTTTAAATTTTAAGCACTGAACATTTTCTCGAAGCGTAAAATATAAGACGCACGTTTGTCAAGTAATGCGTTATGATAGATACAAATCGATGATGTTAACAAAATGTGAAAGTTGTTGTCAGTAATGAAGTACATTTGCAAAATGGTGGGAGATACATTTTTTCTAAGAATTTCCTCATCCCATATTAAGCTAATACCCAATAAATATTTACGTGTTACGCAAAATGTCTTTGATGTTTGTACTCGTATATTATGTCGTACAATTTCTAGCCTTCGAGTTTACTGTACGTATACATTCCTGGCTTTAAATATTACTTTTTAAAGATTAGATTTTATAAAAGAAGAAACGGTATCGATCATTACTTTTCTCTACATTCCACACCACCCATTTAGATTTTTTTTTTTTTGGTCGTTGTTTTATACATTCGACCCTCGACTTAGGTTATTTTCTTGATTTTACAGGAATTTTTTATCTATATATATTTTTTAAAACAAAATTCAGAAATACAGAAATACCTAAGGCAAAGTTTCCGAGGGAATATTTTATATTTTAATAATAAAACGATATTCGTTCTTCTTTTAAATTTAATAAAGCTGAAGTTTACTTAAGCCACAACAATATTAAGGAGAAACGTAAAAATTTGTTTTGATATTTAATGATGACGATGATGAGGATGGCGACGAACACAATCAAGTGGTATAGATTTCCACGTGAAAACATTATTTTTATGTACCACCAGTAAGTATCAAAATCCAAATGTACTCGTATTTATACACAATCTACATGTCATTGACGTGATTATACCAGGCAGAGAAAATATTTTGTGTAAACAAAGATTATGCGCATTCTTATCTATATATAAAGTCGAAAGAATTCGTGTTTTTTTATACATAATTAATTTACTTTCGGTTATCATTTTTTTATCTTTAAACCAAATTATATATCCTTTTTTGTTGGGATTTTCCTGAGTACTGTTTTATGATTATGATTCCTTAACAATTTGCGATTTCATTTTTTTTATTTTTCAATTTTAAAAATATAAAAAACCTAAATTTTTTTTTAATATCTTTAAAGAGCTTTTATGAAAGCGTTTCTTTTCCTTTCGCCTACTTTATTACAAAAGCGAAAAGATGTACTGTGTAATGGATGTGTAAAACGATACTAGGTATTGGATTTATGGTACGATAAGGAGGGTGTCTTTATAAATTGAAAATGAAAATCTGATTTGTTAGGAGTTTGATAAAATTCATGAGTAATTTAGTATACGAAAATTTTTGACTATACAGGGTGTCCCAGAATTTTACAATCAAACGAAGCAGGGCGTTAGCGGAGCTCATTTCCAACAAAAATAGCCAAGTAAAGTTTTTTCGAATTGTTTATGGTGCAAAAGTTATTCCACTTTTAGTGTTTTTTACTGAAATCGCGAGCGCACCCACCAAAAAATATATTTAAAAAAAAAACCAAAAGTACTTTTGTTTAACTGACTTTTTTAGTACGATTTAGAAGAGTGTGCCTTTCCAATAAATTCATTTTTATAAACTGTATTATCTTCTGTCAAATAAAAACAGTGTTTTTGTAAAGTCTTTTTGTTTCTCAAAAATTGTTTGTTGATGTTTAAGTGATGCCTGTGGGGAAAGAATGTACTGCAGAAAGTGCTTTTTAATAATATTTATCGCTTCGATTATACATTGCCGCATTCCCTGTTCGGTGTAGTTTATTCTTTCACAAACCAGCTCTTTATAAAAACCTCACAGAAAAAAGTCTAAAGAATGTAGGTAAGGAGACCGCGGTGGCCATGGAATGGACCCTCCTGTACCAATCCAGCGGCTTTGATAATGTGCGTTGAGGTGTTGCCTCACTACTAGTGCATAATGATGAGGGGAGCTCCATCATGGTACAGTCACATATTTCACGTGTTTGTAGAGACACGTTATCAAGTAATTCATCCAAGTGGTTTTGTAAAAAACTTAGATAGACTACCCCGTTGATCCAACGTGGCAGTTCAAATGGGACAATCAATTTTCCATCGACTATTCCCGCCCACATGTTCACTCCAAATAGTGCAAGTCCCAATAGTACACGCTACTCTGATTTCTTTTTAAAATACGATACAACGTGGACCGTGGCACTCCCGAACGTCTTGATAAACAACGAACACTTATAGTTGGGTCGTCTGTCACCATTCCAATTACTCTGTTCCATCTCTTGTCGGATGATCAGGAACTTTGCTTTCTCTGGTATTCTCTTGCTGCAGCTCGGACGTTGACATTACATAAACCATAAATGAAATCCATTTCTGCACATGCGCGGTGGGAATAAGCGACACCATGCGGATGACATTAACATTTTAATTGTAAACGTTCGAGTATGTGTGGAACTACTAATATGAATTACAAAATGTTTTTCTTTTTATACCACAAATTTTGTTTGATTCGGGCTACTAGATTTGCTTCAAAAATTGGTATACTCTAGTTTAACATTGTGTTCCTCATTTTGTTTTAGAACTCGAAATTTTGTTAATTGATTGATTGATTGATTGGACTGTAGAACCAAGTACTTGACAGGTGGTCCCGGATAACGCCGGGCCTATTCCTACAGCCTGTTTACACATAACAATAGGAGGGATAGGAAAGGTATTTTTTTTTTTTGGGACGGAACGACCCGGTTTCAGACACCTAGCGATCGTACGGCACAACACAATTCTAATCTACTTCTAACTACTGGAGGGAGGATAAAGGCTTAATAGGTTTAATGGATAACGATGGTATTGGTCTTCAACAATTGCTTCTTTAAATCAGCAACCTGAGGGAAAAATTTTATTATTTCACGTACATCCTGAAATTTAATTCTAAATTAATGCTTTTCGGCTTCCTAAACAAGTTGATTGATTGAATCAGCCCGGTTACAAACACCTAGATAAAGTCGATCGTTAGTAACACATTAACAAGGCAATTATAATCTACACAATCTGCAATTGGATGCTTCATTTGCCAAAACGATTAACTCCGTAAAACAAAAAGTTGATAAAAACTGAGAAAATACGAAAATAGTTTTTTTTAAATTCCTCATAAATTGCAACTTTAGTTACTTTTAATTTTGTCATTTAGTGGTGTTAACACTTCTTATTCCAAAAATTTGTTTTGAATATATACCGTTAGGAGCCAATCAAGTAGGTTGATATTAAAATTTACAAATATTCTAAAAATGGAGTTAATCGGTTTGGCTTGTGAACCATCCATTAATATTTCAAAGGAATATTATTTCACCTACATCGGTAGATTTCCTGAAATTTAATTCTAAATTAATATTTTCCGGCTTCCTAAATAATATAAACATTTATTAATTTAATCCTAATGCAATTCCACAACTTAAAGTAGAATTTCCTGAAACCATAATTGTTTAAATTGTATTAAAAATTACTCTAAAATCCATAAGTATTTAATAAAAAATATGTGAGGCATCCCAAAGGCAATGGTACATATTCGATTAATTACCAAGTAATTTATACTGCACTGGACATATTATGCCGAGCATGGTAATGGAGCTTTATCGTTCCTCAGTCAATTTCTGTCAAATATGGTATGCAGAATTGGATTGGCACTATAACATTATGCTCAATGGAACTAGGCCATTTCTCAACAAATGATGGTCAAATTCAGTGTGCAAAGCTGAATTTGACGAAATTTTGGGTTTCGAATAACGAATTAAACCAGGCCGCCTCCTAACCTACAACTTTAAAATTCATTTTGCAGTGCTGGGCTAGGATTCTAATAAGAAAGATCAGCTTAAATTGGGATTTTAACGTGTCTCTTTGATGAAGTTCTACAATTCGACCATTCTAAATGGAACTTGGGGATCATATTAATAAATATATATTGTCAAATCAGGTATTCTGAATTGGGTGGGGATTTAAAAATGGTATTTAGCGAAGTTTTGGAATTCGACCGTCCTAAGCAATTTATTAATCAATCATGTTCGAATCTTGTATGTTGAGCTAAATTGCGACTCCAACATAAATCCCGGATGAAGTTCTGGATCTTTCCACAAAACAAATCCGAAAGCAATCGGCCAACTAGTTTGCTAGAATTCCAATCCAGCCCAATTCATACCCAAAAATTAATTTATGTATCTTCTGCAGTATACTGTCTAGAAACAGATTACTGAGATAATTTCGCACATCTCAGTCATTCAAAAAAGATCAAGGTTTACGTGAGGTGGTGGCACGAACGGAAAATAAAACCACGCGGAATGCTTCTTACATAATTGGTGCATGAGCAATTCATTGAATACGATTTAGAACTCATCAATACTTGTGTCTGACGTTCCCATACAATTGCGAACCTGTTTCGAGAAATATTGTCGAGTCGGATAAATTCTTTCATAGAAAACAGTGCCAGCAGTAAGCAATCTAAATGAATAACCAACATTAATAGCCCGAGGCACATCAAAGATTTACTTGTCGTTACAACGAAAATAAAAATTAAAAACCATTTTCCCTTTGCCATGCCGTAACACATATCGCTCATGACATGAAAAAGAGACACAACTCAAAAATTAAAATTTTGCAGGAGAGCAAAAACAAAAAATGCTAATTACGTTATTAGATTCCAAAATCCTAAAACGAAGAATGGCACTTTGTGCTCTATCATTTTCGATGAAGGAAAAATAAAACTGTTTTTATTGAGGGATATGGATACTAATATTGCACATCTTTCTAGTGAATTAACGGAAAAAGTTCATTTGTTTTCAGTTGTGTCACCCGTCCACACCACGGCGATACAAATCTTTAAAACTTTTCAAAATACAAATTTTTACCGCGCATTATTAATAGTTATGGAGAAAAATAATTTAATTAAATAAATTATAAACCATTTAAATAGACTGTAAAAAAAATAAATAATAATAACACCTATCAATGTATGTACATATTATTATTACAATACATACATGAATTTAAATTACATTGGGGAAATCACACGATGACTCATTTGAGTTGAGACCGGTTTCTAACCTCAAAAAAAAAACCATTCACGCGCACACACGTCACATGAGTCCCAGCTCATCGATAAATTTCTATGTATGTGTAAAAAATTGTAGGAAAAAATCATTTTAAAATGTCTTCGCATAGTTCACCCAATATAACATCGTGTACGTCCACACCGCGGCAACCCCTGTCCGTCTCCCCGATCACCCCACCCATAAAACTTATAATTGTATAGGTAAAGTACAAAGCAACGAAGAAACTACCGGACTCAAGCAACCGCAATATGGATATGCACATCGAAAATGTTTTACACAATAACATAAATGATAAATGGATTTTACACATATACAATAATACATTGAACTAATTATTAAAATAATTATAAATAAAAACAGTCAATTATATTACATATACATATTATCCACATCCCCGTTCCTGTCTGCCATCACAATTGTGTGGGTAAGGCAAAAGAATCATGTCAAAAACTTATTTTTGAAATGCATTCTGGGCCAACACACACTAAAAAAATAAAATAAAAGATTTGTTTGGCAAGAAAAGGGATATATACATATATATTTTACATATAGTAGTATTCAAATCTCGCTGGAATTCTGACAGTTCTCGCGCAGAAGTAATATTGCGGGTGCACAGTGATGTATTAAGTATAATATTCATGTGTTTTGTTTACATTTTTACGTTGTATTTGTATTTAAATGGAATAGGAATTTAAGGATACAATTAAAATACAAACTATAGATTTTATAAATTAAAATGATATTTAATTCGATAAGTTAAGAATTAATTCAAAATTCCATTAAATTGAAAACTGAATTTACTTTTTTGTTGTTGTGGTTTTGTGCGATACGAATCACATTTGGTTATTTATTTTCCCTAGTCCGTACCAAAATTAAATGTTGTCATTGTTTCCAAAAGGCGTGCAATATTTTTTTTTTAGACCTATTAATTTTCACTTGATATATGATTGTAATAACATAAATACATAATAATTTTGAATGTTTTGTGTATTAAAACTGAAATATAATTCTTTTTCATGGTTATTTATTATTTTATTTAAGTTTACTATCTAAGATAAATGCGACCCATCCAAAATTTTTATAAAAAAAATTCTTCACCACTGAGAGCTGCGCAGAACAGTTAATTTTTTTTTTTTTTTTTAAGATTTGAATATTACTATACATACGTAATACACACACTCACTTATATATACCATATATCACATACAAATTTACTCATTCATTTCAAAACAAAAAATATTCGAAAATACAATTCCCATAATAACAAAAACACACACGCGCGAATACGCCTCGTAATTTCAATGATCCTTTTTATTTTGATCATCACGATAAAACACACCGCATTCTTTTTATACATACAACAGTATATACAAAAAAAATGTATGTACATAAAAACAAGAATATTTTCTCTTTTACATTTTTAAATATGTATTCTTCTTGTATATACTAACCAAAAAGGATACAACTCGCACTCACACACACGCAAACCGTACCATATCACTACTACGACGATATATTATAAATGCGTTTTTCTTATTACAACAATTAATAAAACACATTTAAATAAATAAAACTAAAATTTTAAATTTAAATTAAAAATTCAATAAAACATGAAAAACAAATAATAAAAACACTTCCCTTAAAAATCTTTCGGAATCGCACAGCAAACACCACGTACACCAAAAATGAGTGTAATACACCCACATTGCCGCGCACCACACAATCTTTTTTATCTCTTTATCAGTATTAATGTTACTAAAATTAAAATTAAATAAATTTTAATTATAATTTGTATTATATAACTATAACCGCAATCACTTTAAAATAAAAAAATTAAACCACTTTAAAAGAAATTTTAACTTTCACTACACAGAGAAAGACAAAAACGCGTCTTTCTTCTACGACGATCAAATCAAACTCCCATTTAGAACTCGAAATTTTGTTAAGTGTATTTTTTAATAAGCACGACTTACTTTGTGAAATAATTGATAAAAAACATTTTGTAAGATTTCTTCTGCAACGTCGAGCCGAAATTTTGAAAATGAATATTTCATGGTCTTCGAGATTGGTTTCAATTTTCGAAATAAAATAAAAACATTAAAAAGAGTCATGTGCATTAGATAAGAAAATATTTTCTTGTAGGTTTTATAAAATTTTTGTATCAAATTTCCTTTTAAGGAAGATAAGTAATTATTTTGTAATCCACGCCACCCATACCGTTGTTGAAATTCAAAATTATTTTCGGTTTCGTAAATGTTTTGTTCTTTATTTTTTTCCATATTCTTTTTCCTGTCTCGATCATTTCAGCTTCTGTATGTCCTGTCCTAATACCATAAACAGTTATTACCAATGTGAAAAACAATAAAATGTGGCAAGTAAAAAATTACCAGTGACGTACATTGCACATCAGAATAGCGCAAGAGGTTATTGCCACATATTTTTGTGATAGTGGGTCAACTTTTTGTAGTACTTTGTTTTCCCGCTGGCGCCGCTTAAGTATCAACAACATTTTTTTTATAAAAATGGTTTTATTGGAAAGGTACACTGCTCTAGATCATATTCAAAAATAAAGTTAAACAAAAGAACTGTTGGTTTAAAAAACAAATGGTGGGTGCGCATGCGTTTTCACTAAAAAACACTAAAAGTGGAATAACTTTTGCGCCATCAACAATTCGAAAAAACTTAACTTGGCTGTTTCTGTTACAAATGAGCTCCCCTATCACCCTGCTACATTTGAACGTCTAATTCTGGGACACCCTGTATAAGGCTAACAATGGTGCTCTGGTATCCAATCTCATCTTTAAAAATTCCTTCCAGTGAACGCAATGGTGGAACTGCCAGTTTGTTTCTTTATGCACTATAAGGAATGGACAGATGAAAGCATTCAACCATCACGGCATACAAATTGAGAGTTTAGGTTTCCCGGTTATAACTATGGTCGAGAATAGTTTTAAAATCGGTGTTAGGTAATAATTCATTAAGCTTCTTAAAATCAGCCTTACGGAATTTAAAACTAGGTGAAATTTCACAATTGTGAAGTTAGTTCAGAATTTCATCCCAGAAAAATAAAAAAAATATCATCGGGTAACACTAAAACTGCAAAGATATCTCAGCCCAGAATTGAATATAGTAATTTTCTTCAATTTCATTTTATTCTAGCCCAGATTTTTTTTTTCAAATTTTAAATATTAAAATTTAAAAATAAAATCACAAACTAAAAATTATAATTCTGGAATTTCATAAAATAACGATGAGCTATTTGTTGTGCTATAAAATCATACTTAATAAAAGGTCATTGACTTAATGTTTCTCATGCGACACTGAATTATATAAGTCAGCTCTAGTTTAGAAAGGGAATCAAAAAGGTTGGCCTGGCCTGTCTAGATATATCGGTGTCTAGCAACGGAAAGTATTATAATCTAAACAAAGTTGCACATCTAGTTCTTAGTTCCAGTTTTAGTTTTAATCTGATTTGCATATTGTGAATAGAACTATGATGGGTTGGGCCAGTATATATGGTATCGAGTTCATATAACATCCAAAGGGACTCGGCTTGGTTTGTCTTAGTTTATCAGAGGGTCAGTATTGGCATGTATTTTATTCGTCAAAAGCTCATTTTAGATTGCTTTTGTTCTGAATGGGCTTGAGCCGAATAAATTACATTCCAAAGTCTGGCCTCTAATACACTAAAACATACCAGGCCGAATCCCTTTGGATATTATATGAATTCGATACCATATACTGACCCAAACCATCATAGCTCTGTTCACAACATGTAAATCGGATTAAAACTAAAACTGGAACTAAGAACTAGATGTGCAACCTTGTTTAGATTATAATACTTTCCGTTACTAGACACCGATATATCTAGACAGATCAGGCCAACCTTTTTGATCCCCTTTCTAAACTAGAGTTTATTTATATGATTCAGTGTCGCACAGAATACATTCGCCATCCCCAGAGAGATGGTGATTCAGGTTTTATTGATGATGGGCATATATCATTACATTACCTATCAGGAAAACTAACCAATTTGATCGGTATCTCGGGCAGTTTTTTAGTTACAAGCCATTTTCGTTTTTAAGAGGTAAATTTTAGTCCTTGTTTCATTTCGGTTTAAATTTTTGTAGACATTGTTATTGTAATTTAGAAAATTTAATTTTTTATCATTTTTAATTTTAGTAAATTTATAGTGCAATAAATTTTTTGAACAAAATAAGTTTTAATATTAATATTTAAACTGCGAAATTATCACTCTAACTTCCTATTAGAATCTTAATATTTCTTATTAGATTTTGGGCTTGTAGTGTAACACACACACACAGATACAAACAGCCGTGGAATCCGTGGATTACTTCACACCCGTGTAAAATTTCGAGATTGAATGGAATTATTATATTTAATTCTGGGCCGGAATATCATGGCAGTTTTGGTGTTACCCGATGATTTTTTTTTTATATTTCTGGGATGAAATTCTGGGGATGGGTACAAAGGGCGGAATGTCGAAGGGCCGAATGTCGAAAGGCCGAATGTATCAGGTCGAATGTATCAAAGCGCCGAATGACGATGGGTCGAAGGGCCGAATTTTTTTTTTGTTGTTAGAAATATAATTTTATAAATTTGTTGTTTTATGAAATAGTTTGTAAATTTTTTTTTATTAAACATAAATGAATTTCTTATGAATTTATGTATTTTACTATTTTTCATCTTTGAATATTCATAAAACTCCACGTATCCAGTCAGCGATACATTTTGGTGAAGGAACATTTTGGAGTTGGGGTCGTTTGCCCAACTGTCAAAATCCCGAAATCAAAATTCTGACATTTTGAAATGCAATAATTGTAGAGGCAAATGGCTTCCATAACTCTCACCGACACGCGGGAGGTTGCTGCTTTCCTCCCCCACTTAGTCCTCCGAGGGGCTTTAGATTTAAACTTCGGGATTTCGAAAATCGGGATTTTGAAAGTCGGGATTTTAAAAGTCGGAAGTTTTTTGTCGGGATTTTGATAATTTGGTCTTCAGATAATAGGTATATGGTACAAAAGTAAAAAAACAATTAAATTAAATAAAAAATTAAAAAATGTATATTTAAAAAAAAAAAAATTAAAATATCGGCCTTCGACCTATTCGGCTCTTTGACCCATACGGCCCTTCGACACATGCGACCTTTTGACATTCGGGCCTTACACACATTCGGCCCTTCGACATTCGGCCCTTAGACACACATTGGCCCTTCGACATTCGGTCCTTTGATATCATACCAAAATTCTAGGCTAACTTCACATACATTGAAATTTCATAGTTTATGTTAATTTGGCATTGTTGGCTGGAAAATGTAATTAAAATAGATGTATGATACAAGCCAATTGTACTGAGAATCAATTTTTTTTTCAAAACTGTAATTATTAACGCCAGTAAAGAATACTAAATCAAGCTGCCTGTTTAGATTGTTGCATTCGCAGCCACCCATAATTGGTATTTTCCTCAGATTGTGTCCATATAAGATGTAGGAGGTAAGCTCCTTGTCAACCTGTACACTGACATGGACGGTGGATTGGCGCTGAATTCTGCACTCCAACAGAGGGTTTTAGTTGTCTAACTAACATCACCGATTGTAATCGATGACGAAAATTCGCTTTGCATCCAGCCTATGGTGGGATTCGAATCCAGGACCTCCCGGTCCATGTGCCGAAGCTTTAACCACGGCACCACTTGTCAAATTTTTGCTAAAATTAAAGATCACACCACACGTAACTTGTCATTAATATACATAGCTGACAACATTTATTTGTTTTGTCAATTAACACATTTTTATGTTAACAAATTGGATACAGGTATTTTAATGTTTTTGGTTTAATGTTGCCAGAAAAACTAACTTGAAATAATTTCCCAAACTAGACCAGTACGTACATGATGAATGATGAATATCTGTTTTATACTTTATAGTTACTAGCTTTTCAGTGTATGTACTAAATAGAGCGTACGCTCATCTGACATTATAGTCAACCATAAACCAATTATTAAATCTAATCAATTCTGTCACCACTCAATAAAATAACTGTGCGTTAAAAAAATTTGGAAAATACCAAGAACATCAATAAAAAAAATGAATTATATCACTTTAACAAGGCAAACACATATTATTGGGTCTGTTACCGGTTGTATACACACTCACTTAGTATAAGACGACTCCCACCGAAAATGCCGAGGAACAGAACAACATTCATATAAATAAATCATAATGCTCGTTCAATGTTATGACATTTTGTGTTTTTTTTTTTTTGGAATTTAGAAAAATCAAAATTTTTTCTTGACACTTTTCTTATTATTAAATATTAATTTTATTACGGGACATAAAAATGAAAATTACGTGATTTTTTATGATGAAACGGATATGTGTATTATATTATGTGTGATGTGGGCGTATTACTCTTATTAATCATAAAACATGAATTAATTGATTTGAATAGGAAGCAATATTTGGCTTTATGATATATGTACAGGTGAAATATTATGTATCGTGCAGAACAGGTAAATATTTCAAACTATGTACATGATATGATGGTAAAATATTGTGTTGCCCCTTTTGTTTTATGTACGGAATATATGTACGGATTATAGAGGGAGCAGATGAACGGGATGATGTTACACGATTTTGTTACATTTTTCCTCTTATTTTGATTGATGTTGTTTGTACACATCATACCTATAAACACGCATTCTCACAAGACACAGAATTTGGTAAGAAGAGACACAACTGTAAAAACAGACAGTTTTTTTTCTATGTGTGTGTGTGTGTTGACGAAATTTTCTTTAGGGTGATTAATTTTCTTTTTTGTGGAATATTTTTTTTATGTTACGTTTATAAAAGGAAAATTTTTTTTTTTTTTTAGAAATTGTCATAAAAAATGAGTCGTATATTCTAAAATCGGAATGATATGGTTATGTGTTTTGCCGCCACCGCGTTGTTATTGTGGAACATTGCGAAACCAAAAATATGTAACATATTATCACGCCCAATGTGTGTGTTGGCATTCGTCGTATTCGAATTGAGTTGTACGTGTAAATGTATGTCATAATTTGATGAACTTTATATTATATTTAAAATATTTTTCTTCAATTTTTAGAATGTCTCCAAATGTTGCACAGATGAACTGAAATAATTAGGTAGGGCAAATAACAGCACTGCAAATTCAATAATAGGAGCCATGTCAATATAAACAAGGATTCGCATTTTCTTACCGCAGGACATTGACTTAGAATTCAACTCCTCTTGTAATTCGGTTTTTAATTCTGCATCAAAATTCCCGAATAAATTTTAGTGCGATACTTGACAAAAAGCAAGCAAATAACACGAAGGTTGCGAAATGCGAATAATAATGCTACTAAATTTTGATTTGTTGTTTTGTTGATCTGTCCGTGCTGCTCGGATGGAGGTCGAAAGTACAAGAAACTTTTTCACATAAGTGTCTATTTTCACAACTATGTGTAATGGTGCTAGCCGATGTAGGTATTTTATTTAGGCTTGTCGTTTGGTTAGAAGGATGCTCACCGATACGTGTCATCACCAAATGTCGTGGTGACGTTTGGTCCAAAACGGACATCTCCAACATTGCCGCCCTAAAGAATTTTATTATTTTAATGGTTGTTGTTGCTATCTGGAATAGGCAGTAGGTAGAACTTACTGTCACCGGCTACCATGAGAACATTTTGAACGTGCTAAGCTCTTACCTCTCTTACCATTGGTGTCCATCAACAATTGACCGTTGACGAGGTTGTCATTGGCTCTCAACTCGTTGTTGTAGGCGAGAAAGGTATTCCGTAGACCGAATTGGTTGATACCAGAAATGGTGATACATTCGCAGCAGTCGCTGGAGGATTGTGCAGTCATCAGGATCATTCAACATGGGGCAAAACGGTCGGGAGTTTAAGATGGACTGCCCCGGCCTTTGTGTAGTTTCGTGAATATTGGTTCTGTATAATCCAGGCCACTGTGCAAAAACGGTATTGACGGAGTAAAACGATGCGATGGAAGATTGGCCAGTAACTGCTGGCTCGTTGTTGAATGATGGCGAAAGCACACAACATATTAATGCGCTTGCGATTTCACCAAATTGTTAATTTCACGCGATGTGACTACTCATCTTCTTGGTTAATAGATTATTAAATTGACGATTGGTAAACAGCAAAACAGTGCCGTAAGCGGTCGTTATAAGCATATGTGATCCCATGCTTGACATTTGTGTTTTTTTCTATAGTAAATAATCAAATGTATGATCAATTCCAAGCGTAAATTATTAAATAAAATAAAATTACAAATTGAAATACAAATTTAAATTTAATAAAAAATTGACCATGCAGTTGAACATTATAAAAAAATATAAATTTAATGTTTTACTTACATGAATTTGTTGTCATTTAACAAATCAGTTTTGATAAATTTGATAAACCACAAATCACCGCCATAATATCGTTCACATATGGAATTACTGAAACTTCAATTTTCTCAGACAACACCTTGAATATTTGATGGCGGCCTATTCTTCTCTCCACATGAGAGGGTGGACAGATGTACTCTTTATACCCCTGGTATTATACCCCTTTTCTCATAACCAGTTTGCAAAATACTCAAAATTCAAAAATATAAAATGGGGTACGAAAATATACCCCAAAACGATCAGTATTTACATTTTTATGCTTTTTTATAGTTAAATTCTCGAAGCATTTAAAAATGTTCAATCATTTCTCTTGCCCACTCCGAACGATTTGCAAAATTAAATAAATTTTATTGAAATTTGCGACTTTATTATCCGCAATTCAATGATTTATTACGTAATGTTATTAATGATGCTTGAGTTTGCTACTAGCTATATAATGAACGGCAGTATTAAATGTCCAAAACGGCAAAATGTATATTTTGTCGCTAAGTAAAAACAAAGGTTGTGGCCAACATTTGACCCTCCTCCACCACGAATGTAAGAAAATCGCAACATTTATTTATTTATTTAGTTTCATTCAAACAATTTTTAGACTGCACACCACATTGTGAGCTTAAAGCTCATTCATATGGTGGCACATAGTCCATGAAATCCAACAAAAAAAAAAATATTTTCAGCTTCCATTGTGTTTTCCGGGTTGAATTGTTTTCTTTTCGTTTCGTGTAGATATTCTAATATGTTTGTATTTCCAATAGCGACTACCAGAGCCACACTTCAACTCAAAAAGAATGCATAACGATAGAGGATCTTCATTATCGCCTTCTACCAATCTATTTGAATGGCTTTATGCCTCACGATCTGAAATGGATGCCTTTAAGCTGCGCTTGGTTCTTTCCTTTATTTTTTAATTTATATTAGTTGTTGTTTTATTAGTATTGAAAATACAATAAAATTTCTAAAATATAAAAAAACAAACACGTGTCACGACATCACTGTACTTGAATACTACGGCGACTAAAGGCAACTAAAGAATTTTAAAATTCCCAGCATCTGATTCTCATGAAGCCTACATGCTAAAACCCCATGCCACGTCAAGTGTTGCGTTTATGTGTGTATGCTGCGCGTGTATTCTCACAATCTCGAACAGTAGGCGTCGGCTCGTCTCCAAAATAACAAAAACAAAAAAAAAATTTTGTTTGGGAAAGAAATCCTTACCAGCATAAAACGAGAACTTAGACAAATTTTGGTAAAAACAGTTTTTTATCTTCACTTTCGAAAAATGTGGGAAATCCCATAGTACGCAAAACTCTAGCATAAAGCAAGAAAGTTCCCACGAAAAACACAGTTCCTGTCGTTTGTTTTTCTCATTATATATTTTTTAATAGTTTTTATTTCAATACCCAAAAAAGAAAAAACGAATAATTTGTATAGGCCTTTTAGCAGCTCTATCCAAAATTATTCCGAAAAATCGGAAATTATATTTGTGTTGCTGCAGTGAAGCTGTACCCCCAGTAGAACGTTGTCCCCAACCGGTGTAGATTGTAGGATATATTTTTAAGCAGCTTCCTGAAACATAATACAGTGGAAATTGTGTAATTTGGACACTCACGATACCGTAAAAAATGGCCAACTTATAAAGGTGTCCAACTAGAATAAGGTTTTATACAAAAATCAAAATTAACAGCTTTAAGGCTGTTAAGCCTTAGCCAGTTGGTGCAAGACAAAATCGTCCAATTTAGCCAGTTGACCAACTTAAAAAGGTGTCCAACTTAACAGGTTTCACTGTACACGAATATCTCTGTATACTTGAAAAATGTTGTTGCTGCGTGATTTTGAAGCAAGGTAATATTTCGCTTGGGCTCCTAGCTATTGGTACAAATTCGATGTATTTGCTGGTTGACTGGTTATCACACAATGGCTATATGCATGTCGATCGTGCATGTTTCTGATGTAATTCAGAGCAACTGCAAACTTTTGAAGACGATAGTGGAGCTATAAGTTACATTCAAAATTGACCTTTTAAATTGAACATAAACCTTTTAGAGAAAACTATGAACTGCACCCTCGCTATGAATGAGCTTTGATACTCAAAATGGAGTATGCATTTTTGCATAATTGTAAATTGTATAAAAATAAATAAATAAATATAAAGTTTCATAAAAAAAATCGTCACATGCGCCCAACCAACAGAAAATTAACAGGAACCATTCTTCTTCCAAATCCAATCCGGAACATTTCCGCGCCTACCAGACCTTTTGCAAATGTGGCATCCCCAAAATATTTACAAACAAGAACAAGCTCCCACAAAAAAAAATGGAACCAAAATCATCACTCCCTGACCAGCCCTGTTACACATCCAATCCAGAATCCTTCCGCTCTCATACGATTCCCTCGCGACGCTACTTTCCAAAATCAATGAAAAAACTTCAAAAAACGAGAAAGGTTCTACATAAGCTATCTCATTCGGTCGGCCGACCTCCGCCAAAACCCCACTTGGACCTCCTAATATATCATCAAAATTAGTCAATGCTGGCCACAGATCGACACATAGCCAGACACCTCATGACAGGAACGAAATCTATAATCTATTAAAACTAATTCAACAATTGTTCACAATACCAATTTTTGGGATTTTATACCCTAGTTTTGAAAATGAAATATTAATTTTAGAGTACCATAATTTAGGAATTTTGGTCTCTAGGTCTCACTCTAAGTCTAGTTCTGTAGCAATTTTTGTGTTTCTCTCGATCTGCTGCTTCGTAAATGGTTCACAGAAAAAAGCTGGTCTGATCATTTCTACACCCATCTTATCTAATTCATCGGCAATCATAAAGCACTTAGCAGTTCAGAAGTCTGGCTTTGTCAGAGGATCGTCCAGTAGAAACTTTACTGATAAGGTTAACTAATCCTGTCGAAGAAACACCAATCAACATTTTCAACGTGTATGTGTCCCCTTGTAATGAGAGTAGGTGCACGTCCTACAAGTCAGACATCGAAAGGTTAGTTCGAATTTCCGTACATTCAAGAACGGTCCTCACGTAATGGGAAACTCCTTAAAACATGGAGGTAAATTATTTGTGTTATGTTCCTTTGGTTGCCAAAGCTTCTTCATTGTTTTTGCTAGGAATTGTGTACGCAAAACAAAGTTTAGCCATTTTATTTGTTACTTCAAAATCATTGGCAAGATCTGTAAATGAGCAGTTTAATTTCAGTTTATGCATAAACCCTAAGGTTATTCTATTTCTCATCGACGTGGTGCACTTCTCTTTTTTTACTAACTCATATATATTCACCATTACATCAAAAAAAAAAGAGAGTTGAAATTCACAATAAACAATAAACGCCTTTATTTATCAAAACAAAATGTTGAAATGTCAAAATGTACATGGAATCACCACTTATAATTCCTGCCACCAGGTGCTAGACTCTTAGTATTTTTATCACTGGAAATTTTGACGCGACAAACAAATAGAATGTTTTTTTTTCAAACTAAGGCAGCCAAATCAGATTTAAAAAATATTCACTGCGAGCTTTGTACAAAATTATTTTGTAAATTTTGATTTTATAATCTAGTGATCAAATCTTCTTGGATCGTAGTCACGTCGCATGAAGTGATACGCCTAAGGGAAAAGAGAACGCAGGTGAGCCAACATCAGATGTGGACCACCGTATAGCGTTGTATGGTTTGTGCCTATGAAATAATTTAATTGGTAAGCTGGTTGTTTTGGGGAAGGATACTCGAATGCTTCCTTGTGTATGGCATATTTGACTAACGAAGGCGATGGAAGGGTTTAGAAATCAAAGTAAGCTCTTGTCTAATAGATGATTACCGTTAGTGGGAATCGTCAGGCGAATATCTTAGTTAGCGAAATGAATTTCTTGAACCAGCTTAATCCAGAACTCGAAAGACCAATTGGGCTCGAGTACCGTAATGAGGCCTTTAAAGCGCGTTTTATTATGCTGCAGAAGTCGTAATACGAAGCAGTTTTCTGTTGGCTGTTCGATCACAGCAGTTCCACCATTTGCCTCTGGACTTCGATTGAATCCACGTTGTCGTCTGAACCGCTCATCAAATGGTCCTCGTAGAAGTCTGTTACGGATGGCACGCAGCCAACCCGCAGATTTCACTAAGCACGCAGAGGCCTCGCTCACGGTGATGTTTTGACGGCTAGATCTCAGGGTAATGGCATGGGTCGTGGGGAAATTAGAGGCTTGCGTGCTTCTGGGTTACACCGTAGAACAAAAAAAATTAAAAGCAAATAATAAAAAATCCGAATTTAATTTAAGTTGACTAGAATTTGTCGAACGAAACTCGAGGAAACGTAATAAAATTAATAATAACCGGGTGTGTCCATCCGGCGGTGACCGGAAGGCCAATGACCAGCCACAACGTTTCATTGGGGTACATAATAGGGTAAGGCTGAAATCACTACTTCGACCGTGTGGATGTCCTGCCAAGGGGCCTCGACACGAGATGAGAATCCCCCTCTCATCACACCGACCCGACAAATTATTTAATAATTGATTTTATTATTTTAATTTGATAAATGCAAAAATTGACTCGAAAGAATATTAAACCAAATGCCGCCGTAATCGCAGTGCAATTTTTATTTATGCAAAATAGGATCCTACATTAAAATAAAGAAAAATTGAATCATAAAAAAAAAATTGTTTCATCGGTAAACAAATAAAAATACCAATGGCCACCAGTTAGTTGCGGTGCCTCTTACCGATAACCAAAAAGTGTACAAATGGCCGGTTGGCAACCGGTAAGTTGCGGTGCCTTTCACCGATAACCAAGTAAAAATGTATAAATGGCCGGCTGGCCACCTGTACCTTTGGGCGTGCTGTCCTCATCTGGCCACTCGTAAACCGTAGATAAATTTGTTGGGCGTTGGCTTGCCTCAACCATATAAACAATAATTGCGGGCGCCCGCCTTTGGTAAGTAAAACCGTAGAATGAGAAACAAAAAAATTGGGCGGTTTCGCCAAACAACCGTATTTTTCTTTTCGGCGTCTTTTCGCCGTTAACCAACAAAATTGAAGTGGCCTCAACTTGCCACCCGTAAATAATTTGTAGAGCACTGTCTTCGCCGTAAATCGTAGAATTGCGAATGGCTACGTTGTTGACCACCCGTTGCAGGTGCGGTATTACTCGTGATACCGTAGTACTCGATACTATTGCTGTATTGGATTGTTGTTATCGAACCAATTTGGACCGCGTACTTTAATTCACTTTACCAAATTTAACTCCAGTGTGAAAAACCACCAGTTGTATCGCTCCGCGTCTCGTGCCGGTTCTTTACGAAAAACCCAAAAATTACATTTTCATCAATTTACCCGGCGATAAACCAATTCGAAACACACACTTCTAGTTATCCGATTTTTATTTATTTAAAACAAAACCTTTAGAAATGTATATCTTAAGTAAAACTAATTTACAACAAAATCGGCTTAGGATTTTAGCCTCACTCCATTATTTCACTCGATAATTTTCAAAAAAAAAAGAAAACCAAACCCTCAACCAGACCACTTAACAAAACTTAATATGTTTTTTTTTATTTAAATATACGCACGACTATCTTTTTTAACAACTAAAACGAGGCTCTCGAAGTTCAAAAAAAAATGTCTCGCACCACAAATATAGAAGAATATTTTTGTTGTGTTTTCACGCGCATTAGCTGCACGCACCAAAACAAGAAAGCACAATAAAACTTACTCCTCTATATCTCAGTCGCTCGCACACACGCATAAGGGATACACATTGGTTTCGCTCTCAAAATCATTAGACGTTTACGTAATACAGAATATTAATACTCCCAATGTAATACCAATGACATAACACAGATGCCAATGCCATCAGTAAAGTGCATTTTTCAAACAATCAAAGAGAAATAAAAATTGAAAACGATTTCTTCTGAGAATTGCATGATATGGAAGGCTGGCAGTACCGTAAGCAGCAGTACTTCACACACGAGAATCTCGAACTGCTTCATTTTGAGAAAATCGCCATACGATTCGCTGATAGTTTTTGTGTCCGGGCGCCATCAGGATCTGTCGATACAGCACCCGAAAACGAGTTTGCATTTCGAAGATGTTGTGTTGAAGATTGAGTCCATTGCAAAACTTCTGGTGTAGCGGTATGCCGGTTGTTGTTTTGTGCGATGCGTCGAACACCATGTTCAGTTCGTGTTGCGTTACACCGTGATGAGGAAGACAGTACGTCTGTCGTGATCTTTTAGTGAAGTGCATTTCCTTCATATGGCCCAATCTTGCATGAACTTGTGGTATTCAGAGCGGAATTGATCAGCGTAATTGAAGAACTTAATCCTCTCGTGACCTTCTCAGATGTGATGAGTTATCATTGAATGGTAGGGTATAGTCTATCTTCTGGCTCATCGTTCATTAGTTCTCGAGATCCAAAAACATTCTCGATTACAAGAGGATGTAATCAAGTTTCCTATTTTGAGCGATAGGTGAACCGCTAACTCGGCTGATGCGTTCATTCTTTTGAAGCATCCCAATGACATCAGCTCCGAGTCAAATGTCTATCTTGTTGGGAAGATGTGTATGAATGAGAATAGGCAAGTTCCAACTGATCCAACCTTTCCAACGAAGTGAGATAAAAGGAATTATAGAGACAGTTTATTCCACCATATTGAAAATAATTTGATACCTCCTACCAACATAGCTGTAGACCGCTATAATAATTCTAAATACTTGGTTATGCAACGGAAACCCACTGACATCTTTTTTGGAAGAACATAGAGAATCAATTATCAAAGTCTTGCAGAGACAATAGTTCACGAGAATCTGGTCGAGAAATAGTAGGTAAGCCAGTACGGAGACCTATGAAACTGGTGACACTATTTATGCCTATTTATTTATAAAACTCAAATCAAAAACCAATCACACTAATTTTCCATTACGATTGTCACAATACTTATAACAAGCTTTCCCTCTCTTCTGTTTTAGTTCCTGGCTCTGGTGTTTTACTATATTTTACTAACGAATAATCCAATTTTAATTTCATGTTTGGTGCAATAAGACATTCCAAGTTTTACCCTCCGTATTATGCACGAACATCACAGAAAAGGGCTTCAACATCTATTCCGGATACTTCCAATCTGTATCCGTCACCATTGACAGTGGGATCATAGTCATTATTTGTGGCTTGGTCTTTATTTTTCTGTCACACACGCTGAGACTCGCGCTGGGGATTGCTGATTTTCCCAATCCAACTTTCCAAGAGGAACTTTCTACTCATCAACATGGAATTAAACCCATCCAGTTACATTTTTGATACACGGGTCGTGAATTTTAAGGGAGGAGTTAAGATCATCAGGGATGTTAAATTAGTACAACGAGCCCAGCAGTTAACATACACACACACTTATGCCTATATTTTAGGCAAATTAAGATAATTTTAGTTTTTATATACAAAAAAAAAAATTGTCTTAAGCTAGTTAGTTCTGGTTTGAATTTTAAGTAATAAAGTTGTTTTATTTAAATCTCGAATTCTAACCTAATTCTAAACTTGAATAATATTTTGTTCGACTAATTTGTAAATCAAAGGCCTGCTACAATATTTTTAGAAATGAAACTGACAATAACAAGAAAAAGCGGATGAACTTTACTTACCAGCATCGAGATGACAAGTCGTCCGTGCATTCCCGTGAAAAAGAATATTAAAAATCACCTTGCATATAGGCTTTACGGTGGTAAGCTTATATTTTGGAGTTGTATTTCTTGCAATGGTGTTGGAGATTTCCTTTTGTCTGATTAGGTTAATAAAAATATATACCTTGACATTTTAAATGGCCATTCCGCCGTTTGTAATTATAATCTCATTGGGGGAGACCGGTTGTTGGAACAATAAGACAACTCACCAATTCATACCGCAAAATATGCCAAGACTTTTTGATTTTGATTCTGGCTTAGAAATCGTAACCGGAAAATCGAAAGAAATTGCCGAAAAAAAAATCCGACGGGTTTCGTTCAATTTAACTCTCGAATATCTTAAAAAATTATAAATTCAATCACAAATCGTCTTCAGACTGAGTCATAGACACAAAGGGAGACGTCACTAGAAATAAAAAACGAAACAATTAAGTTTTTATTTATGATTTTTATAAACATTAATTTCAAATTAATATTTTATAATTAAAAATTAAAAATTTGTTATTTTACTTAAGAAAACCAAACTTTCGTAAAAAAAATTAATTTCTAAATACTTTTACCCGTGACTGTAATATAAAAAATATTAACATAAAAATTGTTTTTTTCTTTGCAAAAACGTAGAAAGCTTTTTTGTTTCAAAATGAATCATATCTGTACAGTGATAAATTTTTGATCACCCAGTCAACTCAAAGGCTGCGATATCGTATCACTATTTCCTTCATTAGATCAAAATAATTTTCAATAATTATTGGGTAGTATAATTTTAAAAAATTCCATCATAATTTGGTTGGATGAAGTGAACGGATTAGGACCGGTAAATTTTAAATAGTCCAACAGTCAATAAAAATTTTATAACGATTTAAGTAACACTGCACCAATTTTCAAGAGACTCCGTGAGTTAAGTCTTCTTTCAAAAGAATATGAGGAGAATGGTACTGAAAATGCAATCCATTGCAAATCGACTTAAAAAAAAATCCTCCATTCTATGCCTTACGTGAATTTTTGGTTTCAAATTTATTTTCATTTCATTCAAAATATCCGTCATTTTAATTCGCTTAGCACCTTATAGTACGATACATCGTGACATTGAAGAAAATTTCTAAAATGTTGTACCCCACCATTTCATATTACAACTGCGAGAGCTTTATTTCTTTTATTGTATATATATGTTTTATTATCTTCACAATAATGACTGAATTTAAAAACTTTCGAATGATACACAGGATAACAAAAAGCTTTGGAAAATTCGTTTTTATATTCACCATTTTTATACATATTTGATTTGAATTAATCTAACTCGCGTCTCATCCCACCAACAGCACATTACACATCTCGTTTATAAGCATACGTGTCTGTAAAATTGCTCACGTGTTATCATTTTTTTTTATTAGTATTATGGTTATTACTATTATCATTATTTTTATATGTGAATCTAAAATGTCATAATTTTGAATACATAAAAATAAAAATACACATGTCGCGTTTTAGTAAATTTAACAAAAAAAGATAATCAATATGACAGAAACCCATTTTATTATTTAATATTGCAACAAAAAAAAACCGAGTTTCAATATACAAAAGTAATAATAAAAAAAGCTCGTCGTACATGCTTTTTTGGAAAAAACAATTTCAATACTAATAAATTATATATTGTTTATATGGATGGAGGTGTTACCATTTGGTTTAAAAATATGATTGAAACGTTTTTCGGGAAAAAATACCTTCTCTTCTATATTAGCCTCCAGACAATAAACCATATATGTATGTTGTATACGAATAATAATATTCATGCAGACGTTTTATCTGTGTATACGATGAATGAAGCACCGCATCTCTACAGCAAGTCGTATACATAAAATGAATTAAAATTATTCATTAAAATTTTTCTTTACATTGTACACCAAATCATATTCTCGTGCTCGACTATAAGCGTTTGAGGTGAAAAATTAAAACACTAAATTGTCACAAACGTACCACCGTATATATTGTGTTTATAAATACATTATGCAAATTATTTATTCATTTATTAATAATATTTTTTAGGAATAGGATTAAATTGAATAAATAGAAAAATTTAAAATTTTGAATAGCAGTCATAAAAATCCCAACTACAATATTCAGTTTTAAATTTATATGCAAATATTTATACACACGACCATTGTTTTTAAGCTGAACAAAATCTCCCATATATTCCCACCTCGCGCAGACACACTACACTGTGTTCTCTCGTCGGTGTGTGAAAAGAATGAAAATTTATTTGTTTTCGGGGAACGTATGCTAATACTTTGTGGGAAATAAACATATCATTATATAAATAACGTATGAATTTATTTTAGTAAAATTTGATTTAAGCTGGAAATAATTAGAAATTAATGTATTGTATTCGTAAGGGTTGTGATGGTGGTGTGCAATTCGCGGAAATTCTTGTGGTACTTCACTGCCGCAATTCATTATGATAAAATAATCGGTTGACGTTAAACGGCATAATAATTAAAAAAATTGTAATTCGGTGTCATCGTCATATTATAGTAAACTATTTACAAATGGCAAATGTTCATCATAATAATTGTTTGGATTACGGGAAGGGACGGTCAATTTTTTAATCTAAATCTACTAATATATCGGAATGTGTAAAATTAGTTTTATACAAAAACTGTTTACGAGAGGAGTCCGTGCAGCGCAACTGCGAGGGTTGAGATGTGTAAAGATGTTATTTTGTATGGGACAAGAAAACCTCAAGATTTCTTATTGTAATCTCCTTTTTCTGTATCACCCTATGAGCTCTATCATAATCTGTTGAGAGCGCCCAATGTATAGAATTGTATGGTTGGTATCACAAGCATGAATTGCAATTAACGTATGTACCAGCAACTTGGCAAGAAATGGTTTTGTTTTTACACAAAATTCATTTGTGGCATCATTTGATCATAGTGCACCGATTTTCTGTCACCTTGTCCTTTACTTTATTGATGTTAGCTTCAGTTGAGGCCGATCACAGCGGGGCAAATCTTCCACCTCATCTCAACCGCTTTTGAATACACGTGTTTTTGATAAAATCGATTCAGCACAAGCCTTCTGTAATATTTTTAGCGGTACGGCACAGAGACAAATTCTTTGTTTAATTTTTTTATTCATTATAAAAATCGGGAAACACACTTGAGATGAACTGACTTCATGTCAAGAAGAGGACAGTTCTGCCAACTTAGCTACAAAAAAAAATGTTTGCAATTCCTTTAAGCGGGGTTTTTTAAATTACCCAATCTCGTTACTTTCTTGACTCCAGTAAGTAATAGGGAAAAGTGGTATTAACAATTACATATTCGCGTATATTGCTCACGCGACGATTGCATATTTGCGAATTCCGTTGCATATTCAATAAGTTATAACTTCAACAAAGGAGATAATTGGAAAATCGCCGTGCAGGCATTAAAATCTCGTAACGAGGTGAGAAAGCTTGAGAGAGAGAGAGAGAGTAAAGTAAGGTGTTGCAATTAAGTAAAAATTGGCAATCACCTATAACATCGTTTAGTCTAGAACACCACTTCAGTACTAAACGATGATTTACACCTTTTCAATAAAAATTAATCTTGAAATATGTCGTTTCCTTTTCGGGGTGCCCTTAATCATAGTGGACCAAACACTCTCATTGTGGGAGTTGTCTGATTGTTACAGGGCACCTTCTCAACGGGAAATATAATTTTATCCCCAGTGTGCCAAGCTAAAGTATGTTTACACATTTCAAGACCAGTCTTTTTTTTTGAAAGGCTTTAGCTTAACATCATCTTAGAATATTTTTCGAATAGACTCTATCTATAGCTATAGACTCCAAAAATTGTTCGAGGTTGATTTGCGGTTCTAAAAATAAACAATTTTGTGGTTATATAAATAAACAGTCTTGTAGTCTCAAATAGTTAATCTCATCAGAGACATTAGTTCGAAACCAAACCTTGAAAAACATCTTGGTAACATCACCTTGATGTCTTTCGTAAACAACAATTTGGATGTCCGGAAATTTCAATTGATTAATAAAATCGTGATTAATTTTTAAAATATAATTTACAAAATCCTGGTTTACAAAATTCAGGTTTTAAATTTTTTTTTCTCAAAATCCTGGTTTTAAATCTGTTAAATCTGCACGTTCTGAGTTTGCCGAATTTTAGTTCAAAATACTGTATGGCTTTTAGCAAGGTAAATTTAGTAAATTTTAGTGAGTTGCTCAAGTAGATTTTTGGTTTGAAGCACTGGGTACATTTAATTTTTATATCTACTTCAACAAATTAAATTTGAACAAATTAAACTAAATTAAATGGACGAAGTTTCAATCAACAAGACCAATTTTAAAATTTTGTTTAGAAAGAGTCGAGATAAACTCAGGAGGTTTGACATCCCAAATACGTTTGAAAATTTATATTTAAATTTTGGTCAACCCCAGAATTTTATCTAAAAGGAAAGTTAGAAATGAATGGAAAATCGGCAAAAGTTCATATTATACATATAATCCCAACTATATTTTACATATCGAATTTTTACCATACTCGGTTGGAAAAGATATAATCGAGTTCTGCTTATCATTGTTCAATTCTAAAGTTTCGTTCAAAATTCATGTTGAATTCAAACGTATGGGCAATTGGTTGAGAGAAAGCGTAGTCCCACGTTAAAATACAAATTCCAGAAAAAAGCTCATGTAATAGGTTTTAAATCCATTCTAAAAACCGAATTTGCATAGTTGGTTGCAGTAAGAAAATCCCGTTGTGGCTGAAACTTTTGTTTTTAAAACTGTTGCAAGTTTTATTTTTTTATTGACACTCGGCCATTTCTCGACCCATCATGGCTAAATACGAATTTGGGTTTTCATTTGTATTTTAACATGGATTTTTGAAGAATTTTTGTATACCGCCATGACCAACGTAACTTGACCATTCCTATACCAATTATTGTGTAGTTTGAAGTTCAGAATTATATTGGTGTTATAATACAAATTTTGGACGAAGTTGAAAACTTCGGTTATGTTAATTGGTACTATTAAATTAAAAAAGTCTAATAAAGGGGACCTCGTTTCATTTAGAAAGGCTGAACTAAACAACTTCATCAAAAATTCACGTATATGGTTTGAAATGTCTCTGGAATATAAAAATGAAGGGACCTCATAATAAATGATCCTAATATGTAATATATAGTCCTTCGAACTCATCTATAAAGGTTTCTGTTCTTTACTAATTAAATTTTCATTTTTGTGAATAAAATTACAACAGAGGATCAACCAGCAGAAAGTAGAGCCGGCAGCCACATCATTATTAAAATCATTAAAGGTACCAAAGGTGGTCATACTAACATTTTACAGTCGTAGGGCTCGTTCATCATAATAGCCAACTATTGAATACGCTAAAGGTGACATATCTAAAATCCCATCTGAAGAAGGGAATCGTTGGAGACAACTATCAGATGGCATGGGAAATCATACAGGGCAGATAACAAGCCGCTGTTACCCTCATCATACTCCAATGCTATATTATCATTACATAATATACAACATGCAACAGCATCCAGCTACACGATACTGTGAAGGAAATGTTGCACAGCACCAAAAATCTGAAGCTATAGAATCCATTTGAAATCCTCATCAAATATTGTATGAGATTCCTAAACTGGATTATTGCCTGGAATTTTTGACGAAAAGATTCTAATCACTAGAGCAAAAACTTAACATCGCACGGTTGGAGATCAGCCACGGAAAAAATTTTTAAACTCGTTATACCCATTTCACATTAAAATGAATTCAAAAATGTATGGAAGGTTACTGACGGCAAGTGTGAATCTTATGTTGCTCATGCATATAGATTATGATTTAGGCTACCATAAAAACATATACCCAGGGTAGTTACAGGGGGGTTTTTCTAACACTTTTGTTAAAAAACTGAAAACATTTTACAATAAAATGACTTCAAAAATGTATGGAAGGTTACTGACGACAGGTGTGAATCTTATGTTGCTCATGCATATAGATTATGTTCTAGGCTACCATAAAAACATACACCCAGGGTAGTTACAGGGGGGTTTTTCTAACACTTTTGTTAAAAAACTGAAAACATTTCACATTAACATGACTTCAAAAATGTATGGAAGGTTACTGACGGCAAGTGTGAATCTTATGTTGCTCATGCATATAGATTATGATCTAGGCTACCATAAAAACATACACCCAGGGTAGTTACAGCGGGGTTTTTCTAACACTTTTGTTAAAAAACTGAAAACATTTTACAATAAAACGACTTCAAAAATGTATGGAAGGTTACTGACGGCAGGTGTGAATCTTATGTTGCTCATGTATATAGATTATGATTTAGGTTACCATAAAAACATACACCCAGGGTAGTTACAGGGGGGTTTTTCTAACACTTTTGTTAAAAAACTGAAAACATTTTACAATAAAATGACTTCAAAAATGTATGGAAGGCTACTGACACCAGGTGAGAATCTTATGTTGCTCATGTATATAGATTATGATTTAGGTTACCATAAAAACATACACCCAGGGTAGTTACAGGGGGGTTTTTCTAACACTTTTGTTAAAAAACTGAAAACATTTTACAATAAAATGACTTCAAAAATGTATGGAAGGCTACTGACACCAGGTGAGAATCTTATGTTGCTCATGTATATAGATTATGATTTAGGCTACCATAAAAACATACACCCAGGGTAGTTACAGGGGGGTTTTTCTAACACTTTTGTTAAAAAACTGAAAACATTTTACAATAAAATGACTTCAAAAATGTATGGAAGGTTACTGACGGCAAGTGTGAATCTTATGTTGCTCATGCATATAGATTATGATCTAGGCTACCATAAAAACATACACCCAGGGTAGTTACAGGGGGGTTTTTCTAACACTTTTGTTAAAAAACTGAAAACATTTCACATTAAAATGACTTCAAAAATGTATGGAAGGCTACTGACGCCAGGTGTGAATCTTATGTTGCTCATGTATATAGAATATGATCTAGGCTACCATAAAAACATACACCCAGGGTAGTTACAGGGGGGTTTTTCTAACACTTTTGTTAAAAAACTGAAAACATTTCACATTAAAATGACTTCAAAAATGTATGGAAGGTACTGACGGCAGGTGTGAATCTTATGTTGCTCATGCATATAGATTATGATCTAGACTACCATAAAAACATACACCCAGGGTAGTTACAGGGAGGTTTTTCTAACACTTTTGTTAAAAAACTGAAAACATTTCACTTTAAAATGACTTCAAAAATGTAAGGAGTGCTATCAATGATGTCGTTTTTTTTATGTTGCCCTGTATTTGCATAATGATGATTATGGTAGTTTTTGTATATTTTGAGAGTCCTTACACTATACATACGCAAATCGTTTTTCAAAGAAAATTGACGTTCTTTGCTTCAAAACGTTTAAACAAAAATTTTCTCTTTTTTTCATAAATTCTTTGATTTTTCATAAAACTTTCTGCTGATAATTATTAATTTTCATTAAAATTCCAAAAATTTTCTGCTGGTTTCGAAAAATATCAGCAGAAAAAATTTCTTTTTTGTGATCATGATGCCTCTAGCGGTGAATAGCAAAACACGTTTTTTCTGCTGGAAATTTTCTGCTATCTTATACAGCATGAGAAATCTTCAAGCGAAACACTGTTCAGACAAATCACCAAGTACCCCGCTTGCCAATATAGGGTACAATTACCATTCAAAAAGAGCCAATTGGATCGGCTCGAAAGTTCTCGGCAGCGATGACTACAACGGGTTCTACACCTGGCAACTAAATCAAGTAAAGATCCAGAATTGAGATCATTATACATAAATTTCATGCGAGTACATCCAGGTAGGTCACATGAAATAAGTTGACCGGGGTAGAGGGAAATTTTATCTACCCCATCATGCAGTGGTTAAGAAAAAAGCAGTCGTTACCAAAATTCGCGTAATGTTTGATGCTTCGATGAGAACATCCACAGGCATCAGCCTAAAGCAGGCCTTATGTGCCGGCCCTCCACTACAGAATAATCTATGGGCCATCCTTCTTAGATGGAGACAACATCAGTTATTGTTCTCTGCACACATCAAAAAGATGTACCGTTAAATACTAGTTCAAGGGGCGTAACATATGCTGCACTATATGTGGCGATTCTTACATTACATCAAGGCAAGATATGTCTAACGAAATCCCGGTTTGTCAGAATCCCGGTTTTCAAAATCTCGGGTTTCAAAATCCCGGTTTTGTATAAAAAAAACATGATTTTTAGGAAATCCCGGTTTGAATTTTTAAAATTATGGCATGTGGGAAAATGGGACTCCTAAATGATTTTTTGACAAAATTCAAACATGAGTTTGCGATAAAGTTCTAGAAAATGGCTAATAGGGACAGAATTTTGTTGGAGCGCTAAGTGCCCGTGAGAGTTATCAAAGCCGTCAGCCTCTACAATTATTGCATTTCAAAATGTTGCAACAAAATATTGTTTTTTTTATGGATCTTGCAACTAAAAAATGTTGCAAGTACCAAATCTTGCAATTACAAAACTTTATTAATTATTTTGTGCAATTACTACCAAAGTCCTGTTTTAATTCACGATTATCTAAATTTAATTTTGCCCATTTGAACCCTGGCAGCTTACAGTCTACCCTTGTGGAATTCAGACACGTATGGAAAGATGTACCATTGAATCCAATTGCTGTGTCGGAGACATGGCTTGAAGATATACATAAAGACGTTCATGTTCACTTGGATGGGTATAATATTGTACGGAAAGATAGGATTGATCCGCGTGGGAGACGTGGCGGTGGTGTAGCACTTTATGTACGCAGCAATTCTGTCAAATATAAGGTAGCTAAGAAAAATGCTCTTGGGTCAAGTTTTGACTGTCAGCTCTTGGAAGTTAGTAACAGTCGAAATCACATATTGTTAGTGGAGGTCATTTATTTTCCACCTCGGGTTAAATTCCTTAATAAAATTAATTAAAAAACCTTTGGGGGATCTATCTAGTAGGTATACTAATATTCTTATCCTTGGCGATTTTAACACGAATGTCATTTCAGATACACCTGCTGTAAAGGAATACATAAGGATTTCATATCATTACTTGGTTTGAGAATTGCTTCGCATGATCCTATGAATTTTAGTAATACTGCTGCCATTTGTTTGCTACTGAATAATCTATCGAATTTGAATTTATTTACTCAAATTTCCGCCCCGGGACTATTTACCACCCACGATATGATATTAGGTTTCTATAATTTCGATTTGTATGTTTTTAGTCGCGTCAGTTTTTGTTTTCGCCGAGCTATAAACATTATTGACCAGAACAAGTTGATTGCAGAGGCTAATCGATTTGACTGGTAATGGATTTTTTCTATTCCTTCATGACAAACTGGAGTATTTTAATTCATTGCTTGTAAAGCTTCTGGATAGATTGGCTCCTCTGTGCAGAGTCGATCGGAAGCTATCTGATGATTTGTTCATGCTCGATGATTCTATCCTGAAGCTCCGGAATATTAGGGACTTCTTACACGCAGTTTGGAAATCTAATAAAAATGATACCACTGCTTCCACATGCTTCCATTATACAGTTCTTCGTAACAGGGCTAAAAATTTGATCAGGGCGTCTAAATTTCTCTCTAAAAATAAGCAAGCGATTTCAACCGATGGAATTCTCTACGCATTTTGCTGATAGTTCTCAAGGGCTGCCTTTTAATTTGAGGGATTTTGATAACATTGGCTCTCATTCTGTCTCTGACTGTGCAGATGGTATACCTATTTCTTTTGTGCGCTTAATTCTTCCAGTAACTCTTAAATATCCGGCTCACATAATCAACACCGCATTAACCAACACAGTTTTTTTCTAAAGCGTGGAAGTTGGCTTATTTATTGCCGCGTAGGTAAGATTTCGAAGTCTGTTTAACTGCATGATTACAGACCAATTAGTATATTTCCTTGTTTATCGAAGGTCTTGGAGAAGGTCATTAAGAGTCAGATTCTTACTTATATTGACAAATTCAATCTATTGCACCGGTTGCAGCCGGGGTTTCGCGAAGGTCATAGTACAACAACTGCTCTCACCAAAATCGTTGATGATTTGAGCTCATATGTTGCAAACGGGATGGTGTCTTTTTTGTTTCTTCTTTATTTCTCTAAGGCGTTTGATTTTGTAGATCATGGTATCTTACTGGATATATTGTTTACGCAGCTTAATTTTTCCAGCCCCTCAATCAGACTGGTGGTATCTTATCTAACAGATCGATACCAAATTGTCAAATTAAATGAGAAACTCTCCGAGCCTTCCCGTCTTTTCTAGCATTCCACAAGGTTCTATCTTAGGTCTCATACTATTTTGTATGTTTATTAATGATATTGCAAATTCTCTCACTTCCGTAAAATTTCACCTATTTGCACATGATATACAAATTTATCATTCAGCTGCGCAGTGCAATGTGGAGGCTTGCGTGTTAAATATCAATGAAACTCTTGCGATGGTCGTAGTTTAGAGCAGGGACAACCTAATTAACATTAATCCGGGGAAATTTAAAGCCATGTTTATAACTTGCAATAAACGATTGCTACAGAGTCTCATGTCTTCTGACATAATGGTAGATGGCAACAGAATTGAAATAGTGAACAAAGTTAGGGACCTTGGTTTAATTGTGAATAGTCAGCTAAATTGGGACGATCATATTTGCACTAAAATTTATGCTACGCTTAGGAACCTGTGATCTCATCAAAGTTACACTCTTCGTGATGCTAAACTTAAGTTAATTTGATCGCTAGTTGTTCCTCACTTAGTTTATTTTGCGCCTATCTACTCGGGTTGCTCGAAAACTTGTTTTGGTCGATTAAGGATTGCTTTTAATTCATGCGCTCGATATATGGTCGGTCCTTAACTGAGATTTATCTGATTATCTGAACTTCACTACAGTCTTATTTTTGTATAATGGTATGGTATGGTTATTTTTGAAATGGTAAAGTTTTTCAGATCTGCCCGGCTGTTCAATATCCATCTGCTTTCTAATTGTAAGTCTAAAGTGTGCCAAGGTTCATTTTTCGAGTATGCTGTAAAGCTTTGGAATTCCCTTAATCCTGATTTTCAATCCATTGTCAGAATGAATCAATTCAAGCAGGAATGTTTTGCCTATTTCTCGTCTCTAAATTGATAAATTGTGTTGTATTCCATATTTTGTTCATTTTATTAGAAGTAATTGTTAATTCTGTATTAAAACACGAAAAATTTAAGTTTAAGAAATAGCAGAAATTAAACTCAGTTTAAATTTATATTTATAGTTTTTTTTTGTATTACCATTTTTTAAATTGTCCTTAGCTATAAGGAGAATTGTAAAAAATCTAACATGTACATTATTTGATAAAAAAAAAAAAAAAAAAAAAAAATAGAACTAGAAGAAACGAACACCCGGATTTTGAAATCTCGGATTTTGAAAACCGGGACTTCGTAGTATACCCCAAGGCAAGCAATATTCAGGGTCAAGCAGTCATCCTGACCTATTAAAGGGATTATGCAAGGATGAGATCTTTGGATGACGATTTCGACCGTTTAAGCCAACAAGCCTGCGAAGAACATCCTGGTTTGCCAAATATTTATCAATTAAAATGCCGCGTAGACTCCAAATTTTAGATTTTCTTATCAAATTTTAGAATCCACAAGTCAAATTAGGAAAATCTTATGTTATAATCTCTAATTTTGCTAAGTCAAACTGAAATCGAGATACACATTTCTGTGTATAAGTATTCAAATTATCTTTGCTAATGACCCCAGTTAACCTCTTGGAAATAATTGTTCATATCTTAGTTATTTTCTTAATTTTAATAATTTCGGTAATCTATAATTTGTTGGCAAGTTTTTATCTTCCTTTTGTCGTCTTGAATACATTTTACATTTTTCATAATAATTTTTATGGTAATGCAGCATCTTTCAAAATTAGAGTTTTTAATTTAGTTTTGCAAATTAGAGTTAAATGTTCATTTGATTTTAAAGTGGATAATTTTGTGCCCATAAAGCATATTATGGCTATATATAACAAGTTACATATACTTTGCAGCAGTTTTACATCCACAACAAGATTTATTGTATGAAGTGGTAAACATATTATGGCAATAATAATCATTTCATTTATTTCCTTCATCAATTTCCTCAAATTTTATTTGTACAATAACAGCTTAAGTACTAAATGTCATAATTTAGATAATTTTCAGCCTATTCCGTTCCTAAAATAGCGCACACACGACAAAAAAATATTTCAATCCGCAAATTTATTTGTTATATGACAGTTAATATGAGCTCCTCCCCCGCACATTTTATAACACAAACTGGAAAAATACACATAAATTATTTAAATTTTCATGCGACAATAATATAATCTAAACATATACATTCGTACATGCAAATAAATTAACATATTATATAGCTACATACATAGACGAAAATTTATAATTAGTAGTGCTGAAAATATAAAAACAAATACATAATTAAAATTACATTACCAAGCTAAAATATTTAATTTAATTAATTATATTGAGTAGCAAGTAGATTTTGTGTTTTTAGACGTTGATAATATTATTTATTTTTGCTGACTTTATTTATATTATGTTGGTTGTCTCGACGATCAGTTGACAGTTTTGAATACGTAGAGAGTCTCCGTCGTATTGGATCCCAATATCTTAAAATTATTTTACATCTTTTGAGTGATTGCGTTAATTAATTTTAAATCAGCAAATATATTAATATTGAGCGGTGCCTAAATGACATAGCACGTGTGTATACGGAATTACGAAACACGTACGCGACGCCAACCAATCGCAGTAATCAATCACAATACATAAATAGACATAAATTAACTTCATTTTCATGTATAACAGATATATGCCATTATACGTACATGATGAGAAATTTATCTAAACACTTGTTGCAAAAAAAAAATAAAAAAAAAATTTGTCGACAAAATTTCAATTTCAGTGAAGGATTAAAATGACATATAATACGAATTTATATACGAATATGTAATCTTGATTGAAATCACAATTGAGTATAATCTAATGATAAATCTTCTTCGTTTTATTTTCAGGTGAGTGACAACCCATATGAAAAATTGTAAGGTAGATATATAAAATGTTAATTTTAATGTTTTTATAATATCAAATCAAAAATTGATGTTTTTGGTAAATCTCCCCATCATTAAAAATGTATTATTAAATTATAATTTAATTTTCGATGTGGCAATACTAAATACAATCAATTGAATTAATATTAAATGATTTGTAATGATATTTAATGTACAAATATATATTATGAACCGTAGTCAATCCCGTAGTGAATTAATTTTTTTTTTGATTTAAATTATATTTGTTTTATTAAATTGTGTAAATAGAAAAATAATATAAAATTAAAATATCAAACGAAATGTTTAATGTGGATCATTTAAAACAAATTAAGTTTAAAATTAGTGCGGATAAACGGAAGTTGTAATTAAACTGGCGACTTAAACAGAATTTTCTGGGAACGATGTCTTGTTAAAAAATTATTTAATATTAATTGGAAGTGATATTAATAAAAATGGTGTATCGTAAATTTCATTTCCGATTAGAATTTTAATTACCACACTTAATGTCGTTAAATCGGCAAAGAATTTAAAATTATATTGGCCAATTATATTAAGCGCGCTCTTTTTTTCAAGTTTTTGTCGGAACCGATTTGGTTCTGATGAGCGGAAGAACCCTCTGGAATACTCAAATAATATGTGATCTTTATTTTTGGAGGGAGGCATTGAGGTGGCGAGCTAGATAAACTCAACTGGATAGAAATTGCGCCGTTAGCATTTTTTTAATAACTGTCTTCGCGCTATTGTATGTACTTATGTAATTAGAGGCGACCCGGCGAATGTTGGTAGCTAAAAAGGCACATTCTACATTATAATCATGTCGAGTATACAACTCGCCTGGTTTACTGCGGCCAGTAAACATTACATTTAGTATTTTTTCGCATTTAAATTATTTTCAGTTCCAAACATAATTTAATTAAAGTGTGAATTTTAATTAACTATGGAATCAATTTTTTTTATATATTCGGACGAAGAAGAAGAATCATCGCCAAAACATTTCCAAACACACAGTGAATAGAAATGATTCTAAATTTGTGATTTAGAACCAAACTACCATTAGTGGTAAAATCATCATCTCTCACGCCATAATTATAGTGGCGTTGACCAGGATTTTTTTTGTGGGGATGGCACAACCAACGATTTTTGTGGTTCTAAATGAAGTTCTGGGAATTTTAGAAATAATTTTATGTCCAAAAGGGATAAATCTTCAAATAACCGAAGCTGAGAAAACAGAAGCTATATCCACTACTTTTTCGCAAACTCAAAAACTCCTGGTTAAGTCAACGGGAGATAATGCCCATAATCTGAAAGGATTTGTTAGTCGGAATACGATGATAGTAAGAATGAAAGTTGTTTATTTCTTCTTTTATAAAAATATCCATACTAGCTGACCCGGCAAACCTCGTTCCGCCCCAAATTACTTCGTTCCGAGCAAATACTTTTGTCCTTCACGAAAATTGATTTTGATGAGAGAAAAAATCAAACAACTCAACTCAATAGACGATTGAGTTGGGGTGCCATTCCATTCTCTTTTTCATCGAATTCAACACATAAAGTATTGAAAGGGAATGAAATGTCGATTGAAACTCAGCCTCATCTATCGAAAATTGAATTGTTATTTGGATTTTGGTCTCATTGTGGAAATGAATTGGAATCATTTGAAATTTAAAAGAATTCACTTAATAAACACATTTTATTAAACACTTGAAACAGTAGATTTTCGAATATTTTAATTATTTTTTTTTTGTTTCAAAAAGTTTAGTAAATCACTCGATCGATTTCGACTTGTTAGGTCATCATCAGGAGTATCTACTGATTTGTAAAAATAAAAATTTTGTTATATATATATAGTAGAAAAAAGCAAAAAATAAATAGAAGAAGGAGGGACAAAAAATAGCCAATAAAAATTAACCTATTGATCGTCCAAGCAACTGTTAGTCATTCGGAAAAATTAATAAAAAAAGGGGGAGGAGATTTAATTTTATTCGGCCAAAAAACTTTGTAATTATAAAAAATTCTTAACCAAAGAAAACATAAATGGTTAAATCGAATTATATTTTTTATTCACGACCCGACTAGTCAGAATGACGTTTCACACATGACCCCGCTGTTTTTTTTATATATCAGAAAAAGTATCGAAAAGTTGACAATTATACAAAATAATGAAACTGCTAGAAATATATATGCGTGAAGTTATCACAAGTCCTCTCTCGTTAATTTTTTGACTGATTAAAGGTTAAAAAAAAAATATTTTAAAATTGAATGCAGATTAAAGTTTCATTACAAAAAAAACTAGTCGATCGATATTTTAATGCTTTGCTTGGAATACCACGGTTTTCTGCATTTAACGATTTAACCTTCTCATTGAGTGGTTCGCATTGTAAAGTTGGATTTTCATTGTGTTGTGTTCTTGAAAGTATTTTTTCCCATTTTTCATTATCACATATGGGTGTTGCCGCAGGTGATCCATTTCGTAAAATACTACGAAGACCTCTACTTAATGTCGGGGAATTTTATTTTTGTGCACTTGCAGGTGACTGTACGTCATTTCGCGATTCTTTTTGCACGGTTGGTGAAGATTTTGTTCTGTGGAGAAAAATGTTCGTTTTTACTTGCCTTGCTTTTCAATTTTTGTTGATGTGATGATTCTTCATAGTCATCGCGGTTGATGGCAAAATTCTTGGTCGAAATTGATTTTGATGTCGTTTCCAAATACCATAGTTTGTGCTAATAAGGTACACTCTTTTCCCCAATGGTTTGACGATGTAGGCTTTTCTTCATTTTTGTGGACTTCTTCTTGCAAATATTTTATACTTTGTCATCGACGTTGTATTTGGTCGATATATAATGTAGTACAGTGCGAGGCTGTCAACCGTGTAACAGTTCCTCGAGTGATTTGTCCACATTTGTTAACAGTGTAGAAGGATAAGACGATAAAAACTTCAATATTTTACGTTTTCACGATTGGTGCCACCACGAAAAATTCTCTTCATTGCTGTTTTGAAAGTTCGGACCATTCGATTGTAGGTGGAATCGTGGTAATGTCAAATGCTCGATGTTGTTCGTACGACAGAATTTAGCGAATTCTGCAGACAAAAATTGAATACCATCATCACTTACGATGGTCGATGGTAAACCTTTGATTGCGAAGATTTTTTCTAACGCCCGTATTAAAAATTTAGCGATAATGTTGTTTTCGTCATTGGTACGACGAATGGAAATTTGTGAAGGAAATTTGTGTGTGGCGACAAAAGAAACAGTTTGTTCATAAATGGTCTCGCGTAGCTGATATGAACTCTCTGCCGTGGTTCATTTCAGTTTTCACATTCCTTGACGATTCTTTCGATGTCACGGTCGATGTTTGGCCACCAGGAATGTCGGCGAGCCAATTAATTCATATTGGTAACATCGCAATGTCCATCGAGTAGTAGCTTCATTATTTTCCCTTGTAGGATATGACGACAATTCGGAGATGGTCTGTCTGTAAGAAAAGGATATCATTAAATTTTTTCAATCTAAGACAATGCTTAAAATAATCTGAGTAAGACGGTTCAGAGACATTTAATTGTTCAGGCCACGTAGGACTTCATTTACGAAGTAGAGGGTTGGAGCGAGTGTGTTGTGCTAGTAAATTGTAATGCATAATCGAGAATGCGATCGGTTTAAATTTCATTGACTTGAAAACAGCCCTATTCGCTTCGTACACGTGATACTGCGTCGGAGTTGCCGTAATATTTCGTAGACTTATACGTTATCACCGTTGAATACGGTTGATTGCGTTTTTTGCTGGGTTTAAATTACGAGGCCAATGGCTTCGAACCAATTATTATTTGCGACCTTGCAGGTATTGATCGAATTTTGTAACGCCGTAGATAGTCGACAGTGCCTCTTTTTCAATTTGCGAATACTCTTCTTGTGCACTGTTGAGTGCTTTTGAAGTAATCGCAATTGGGTGTTCAGTCCCGGCAGGATAACGATGACAAATTATGACACCGATACCGTACAAAGAAGCATCCGTTGGTAAAATGATTGGATAATCGGTGCGGAAATGTACCAATTGAGCAGCAGTATTACCAATGACTTTAGTTCATTGAACGATTTTTCTTGCGCTTCACCCCAGTGAAATTTCACGTCCTTTCTACGTAGTTGATTAAGCGGTACAGCTACCCGAGTCAAATTATTGATAGAAAACGATTATTGACATTTCTCGGTCGTCGTAGATTTTTTATCGCTTCGAAGTTGATTGACGTTCGACGTTCGGTCCATGGTATGACCCAAGTATTCGATTTCAGGCTTCGCAAATTCACATTTGTTTAGTTGTGGTTTGAATCCGTTGGATTCTAATCGTGATAATAATTGTTCAACATTCTTTAAATGTTCTTCATTGTTAGCGCCGGATATAACGAGATCGTCTAAATATACTGCACTTATTTCTAAATCAGCTGTGACTTGCTCCATTAGTCTTTGAAAAATGCCTGGTGCGCTAGATACTCCGAAAGTCATGCGTTGATATTCGTATAATCCTAATGGAGTATTTATTACAAGGGATTTTTTGGATTCATCAGTAAATTTGAGTTGTAGATAGGCATCTTTCAAATCTGCTTTTGTAAAAAAGTGACCACCTTGTAATTTGTAAAATAGCTCTTCGATTCGAGGGATTGGGTGACGATCCATATCGACTTGTGGATTGGCCGTCACTTTATAGTCGGCGCAAATTTGTATTCCACCATTCGCTTCCTTCACTGGTACGATTGGAGTAGCGCATGATGAAGTTTAGATTTGTTTTAAAACCTTTTGCGAAACCAATCGTTGCAAGCTCCCCAAATGAGACAATTCTTTGTATTAACATAGCGATCAAATTCGAAAATTTGCTGTAAACTGCTTCGTGAAGTCTCAATTGCTGAGAAGGATGACGAATCCAGGTGTAAACCGAGTTGCAAAAACGTGGACTTCTGGTCTCTTCTCTAATTGGATCACTGCAAGTACGACGGGAAGATGCATTATGGTAACCGAAAAATAGACGACATTTTGAAAGTTCGCAAAAATCTCATCATTTCGGTAATATGGATTTCAAAATTTTCATGCGTTGTGCTTCCGCGCAATTCGCCTAAACTAAACCTTAACGTTCACTAATGAGAGGTGCGAAAAACTCTGTATTATCGACACAAGAAAAATGACGCTAAATTCTAAATAGGCGGTCTACATATGACAATCTTCATTTAATTTTGCGAAAGTCACTAAACTGGTGCAATTTTTAACGTTACAATCATTGGTGGTGGCTAATATTTTTCAAATGGCACTTGGGCTCATGTGATATATTATTTGAAAGGCAAATATTTCATTTCTGCGAACAACGGTAGGTAGTTTTAAAATTTTGAGACTAAAATATTGAATATTACTTTACAGACAGTAAAACAACATTGAAGTTTCATATTAGTTTTAATAATTTTAAACCGGTTGGCCCTTTTCGACAAATTAAATTTAGGTGTCTAGGTTGTCTTGAATTTTTAGCAGTATTTATTCAGTACATTACACTCTAGTCACTTGGACTAATAAACAACTTGTATGTAACTTAAGGTACTAAATTATGTTCATCTACGATTCAGATCGATCGATTTTCCGTAGTTTCTGTCTGGTATGATGGTTTTAACCACATTTTTCTTGTGATTCAAAAATCGCACCTAAACTGTTGATACTATACAGAGTACACCAGCTCAAAATATTTAGTTTTTTTGAGTCTGCGAATAAAATTTGAGCATTTGTGAGCTAAAATACCGCAATATTGATGTGTGCTTCGAGCCGTCTTCTAAGCGTTCATGCCTATTTCGGGATTTACTTTGAGAATTTATCCATTTTAAGGGTTAGATGCAGGACTTTAATCTTGATGCACCAGGGTGTACCAACCATATTCCTTAATACTTTGTTTTGCATTGTTTGGATGGCATACAATTTGTTTCCTCATCAACCAGTGCATTTTTCTGTATTCAAGCTGTAATTCATCGTTTGTTTTACGTGTTCTCTCCATCGAAGCTTAGCATCTAGGCCATATCTAGAGACCTAGTTGGGTGTACGCTTGTGGTATTATTTCTTGATTTATGATAACCGGAACACATCCAAGCCTTGAAGTTTAATTCGCCATTTTATAAGCTAATTAATTATTTAAGGAATAGATGATTCTAACTTCTATATGGTAGGGTGATAATGCAGGGAGATTATTGGTATTCATTAGAAATAAAACTTCGTAATAAACTGTTCTGTGATGGCACTGTTTTGATTCCCTTCAGTTAAGTATAGGTATGGCCTAGTTTTTATTTGAAGAGTCGTCTACTTTGCAAGTATGATTCTAATATCATAGCAAATTATATTGATAAGAAGTTTCTTAACTTATGAAAAGTCCATTGTCCGAAACAAGGCACTTTGACGCTTGTCAAAAGCCTATGTTACTTCCATAAATATCTTTGTGTAGACTTTTTCTCCTCTCTAATGATTTCTCAATAATATTGGTTATCCTGTAAATCTATTATTGAGTGTGGTTACGGAACATGGAGCATAAGCGTAATTATTTCGATGATTTTGCACCAACGGCATTTATCTCATGCATATTTCTTCTTTTTCTCATGCTACATCTTCAGTTAGTATTTCGGTTTCCGACGCTTTTTCATCGTGTGGTTGGATTATTGTTTCGATTGTTTGTACTCTTTGCATCATTTTGGAAGCTAAATAGACCAATTTTGGTGACCGCATCAGACCGCATCAGTTTGTACCACCTAGTTAGTGATTGTAAAATCAGTCCTAAATTTGAAAACCGGTTTTTCCTTTGATCTTTTCAAAAACCGGTTTCTGGTTAATAACCGGTTTATTTCATAATAATAAATAAGTATGTAAAATATCCTTGCACCTTAAGAAAAATTTTATTTTTAGTTTAAACTATTCGTAATAAAATAAACAAATATATAAATAAAAAGATAATTATAAAAATATAATATAAATTCCATTCAATTCAATATATGTAACAGATTTTAATACAAAAATTCGGTAACTAATAAGAATAACTTAAATTTTTGCTAAAATAGGCTCTTAAAAAGCAGAGGCTATCAATTGTTTCATCAGCAAGGCGCAACCTAATTTTAGTACAGATTTTTCTTGAAGTAGAAACAGGTCTTGTATGTTGGTTGGCGGAATCGTGAATAAGAATTTATATATAAATTCAAAAAGTTTCTCCTCTGGAGAACGGTATCGTCGAACTGTGTTAGTTCTCTTCTTACAACGGTCAAGAAATTTAAAGAATCTTTTTTAATTAAGAGAGACGGCGGAGCTCTTATTCCTTTTTCAATTGCATTTTTCATCTTCTTTTCATAGTTAGTTGAATTTGTTTTTGGTTATCGTCCGACGGTACTTCTAAGTTATCTTCCTCAGAATGGTTATCTGGGGGGTTGTATGTTTTTTCCTGAATCTGTTAATCTTGTCAATAATTTGTAAATCACAGATATAAGCATTTTTTTATTTAATTTGGAATTTGCGTTATTGACATCGCAGGAACCAGTATGTAAATACTGAAGAACAGCTAATGGCTCCGTTCGCCTTTCATTGAATTGCGAATTATTCTAGAATCTAAGGTTTCCAATTCTTTCCCATGGTTCAGTTTTACATATTTTTTCAACATGCTATTTCTTGTTAGAGAAACTCTAAAATCGTTTACTACTTTACGAATTTTTGTTATCAGGGGATGTATAATAGGATTATGTTTAAATTGGTCGGATAATTCTGAATCTAAATTATGATTCTGTGAAATTTCAAAGTTGCCTGCACCGGGATTTACATCATTCTCGCATTCGTTTTCGGAATTTACAGTTCCTAGACAGTTTATTTCGTCAAAAGTATCAGCACTTTCGGATAATTCGTCAACACCAATGACATCCAATTCAGAATTTCTATTCATGCCATGAGCAAGGCAAAGGTGACGTTCACCTCTCAAGTATTTTCATTACCGATGCTTCATCGGTGGTTATACTTACAGTGTCCTTTTCAAGCAATAAAGGGAAATCGTTTAATTTATTTTTAATTATCTCAATACAATTTTCGGCTGGGGCACTGCCGTGAATACGGACCAACCCTAAATTTCATATTTTTTCATTGGAATGTACATTTATATTTAAGAATCGACGGGTTTTGATAGAAGTCCACTCATCAAAAGTTAAACTAAATCTAATTTTATTCATTTTCTTGTTATACAGTTGGGAGCTTGTTTCCTGTTGAATTTTTGCAGCATAATCCAATACATTTTTTTTCTGGTGTTAGGTGATTTTGGTATTTGATTGCACCTGAATCCTTTGGCCATAAGAAATACCCTGAGATCATTTGAGGTGCAAAACACAGAAAATGGTATATCATCTCTTGCAATAAGCCGATATAAAATGGCAGACAAAAAAAAATCTTGTTTATTTTCACCAAAGAGTTCTATAATTTTGTTTGATGAACTTGAATCAGAGGAACGTGATGGTGATGGGACACTTATCTTCCGTTTTAGTACATTTTTATTGTGGATCGCTCGTACATGGGAATGCAGCGCGCTGGTAGACCCACCGCTATATTTAATTTGTTCTTCACATTTCCTGCATTCAGCACAACTTTCATTTTTTTCTCGTAGAAAATGAGCCCAGATGGAGTACTCACCATTCTTGTCTTTTCTATATTCTTCAAACATTTTATTTTCAGTAGTTTTAAACTATTTATATTACGATTAAATTATTTTGATTCATAAATCATATGAAATGATTGAACAGAAATGTAGAAATGTCAAAATGTCAAACAAACCAACAATAAAGTATAATTTGTACGAATTCGAAATAAATACTAGGCGAAGGTCGAAAAAATATGGCGAAAGTACATGCAGAGTCATCTCTTATAAATATAGAAAAATATTTCAAACCCGGTTTTTTTTCAAATAATTTTTTTTTTCCAAATCGGTTTTCCGGTTAATTGAAAACCGGGTTTGCAATCACTAGTGCCACCTGGCCAAGATTCAAATGATCAATCACACAGTAATCCGAAAATAACATGATAATGAGGCGGCCAAAATGGTAACTACCATCGTTGGGTTTAATGGCCACTTTAAATAATAAAAAAATCCTATAACAAGACTGCTACACCTGTTAATATTTAATTGTGGAAGATTTGGTTCCATATTTTATCTCTTATTGGTTTTCATCTGAGACATGATTATGTGCTTTTCTCAATGTTTAAAAGAATGGTTGTGTCACGAACGTTGACGGCGGATGGTTGAAGAGAACCGTTTGTTTTGTAGAAGATGATTTAGAAAAGAATTTTACCTCACTACAAGCGGTATGGTGTTCATTTGTAGTTCTCCAAATTGTGGATGAAAGTTCGCAACCTTAGTCTAAGATCCAGCTACTTTGTGATCAGGTTGTTGTGCAGCGAGATGGCGGCATATTTATGAACGGGTTTTGAGTCGGGGTAACTTTGATTGTGATGCGAAGTAAAGTGGTGGGGAAAAGAAAAAAAATATTTGTTTTGTTAATTTTATTAGGAATTCAAACAAGAATAATTCAGACTTGTTCACAATGATAATTGAGTTCCGTGGTGAACATAAGTTTTTTTAAGTCTGGCGTTAGCCATATTATTAATAAATATTAAAATAAAAGTTCTTATTATATTTAAAAACAAAATAAAGTGTTGGAGCAAAACCTGGCCTTTCCCTAACAAAATATAGAACTAAGAAGACAAAAGTGTAGAAAGAGCAGCAGCAATTGTTGGGCTGCACCTATTTTACGGGCGGCCGACTCGCGGCTCTAAAGTGGTATCGAGTGTCACGAATATCAAAAACGGCCGACACGTTGACCCAACGGAATCAAAGGTGTACGGTAATTTGATTTTGGATAATCGTTGGTGTTTTTTTTTCTGGCAAAGTAGTCAACGATTAATGAATCAACCGATATTCCGCCCCGCCGGATGACCGGTTGAGGTCAATCGATTTTGGGCAGCGTGGTTTGGAATGGACGAGCAAGGTCATTCATTCATTGTTGGTGTAATATTTCCGTGGTTTGCCTTAATAGTATTTGGTGTGACCAAGCTGAGGTTATCACTGGTGATGTGGTATATTTCGGAGGTGGGCCGCAACAACATCCGGATGGTAACTAAACCGCAACGGGCCGGTTAACTGGAGCTGCCTGTAGCAGGATGGCGGGTAGCCGTAACCCACAATAAATTGAATATTAAAGGCACAATTTTTTATTTTTCCTTTATTTTTATAATTAATTTTCGCTTGTCAATTAAATTTCAAAAAAAAAAATTATTAACCACCTAATGTGTAATTGTGTCACAGGAAGGTTTGGTTGATATTACAGTATTTAAAAAATAAAAATTATCGTCATGTCAGACAGAGCAAGCATAACTAATAAAAATTAAGAAAAATGAAACTAAATAATCATCGGATCGGTACGTCGGCGGTTCATCTTTTTCTTTGTGTCGGTTCCATAGAAGGGTGAATCCGGTCGGCCTTGAACGAGCACATTCGGTATGTTATTAAATTTTTTTATCATTTCCTCAAATAATCCTTGATTTTATTACCATTGTTTAGTTTAATATTATTTCCTGTCTTGAGTATACGCGGCTTATGCCAGCGGCATGCAAACCTTAACAATCCCATGGCCCAAATAAACCCTGAGGCCTAGTCGGCAAAATCACAGTGAGAGAAGCCTCTACGTATCTAGATAATTCTGTAGTGTGGTGGACGCCACCACATTGTTACATAATAATTAGTTTCAAGACTCCAGTTCAGACATATTTTTAGTAGAACACGCAAAAAGTTTGCTGATAAATTGTTAATTCGAATGAGTCGTTAAAAAGTACTAAGATGACATAAAATTTCGTATAGTATATGTGGTTATCGAGCTAACCCATGTTTTGTAGAGCTTGTACAATTTGAATGATAAGACCAGTTTTATGATTTCATGCCTGTTTTTTGGCTTTAAAATGTTGGTATATAACAGATTTTTTCAAAAATTCATATTCCAAAACGAAAAGAAACCCATATTTTTTATGTTTTCTTTGTTTGAGGAATGATGCAACGTGAAAAAAATAAGTAAACGCTATTGATATCGAAAGTGTAGTGAAAAACACATTAATCGAAAAATCATAATTTTTCTCATACCACAATTTTTAAAATTAATATTTCTTCTTTTTTTTTTCAAAAGTACGAAACATGCAAACGTTTTTCGTGTTTCTTGGATGGATTAACCCTACAATGCATGATTTTTTTATTTTTAACGAAAAAAATCGACATAACACATTTGGTGCCACCTTTCCGAAATAAGAAAACGAAATCACATTTTATTCAATAGTTTTCCTGAAAAATAGATTTTCATGGTTGTATCATATATGATACATCATGCATTTAGAGTAACAAAAATAACCAAACTTTAAATTATTTTAATACAAATTTATTTCATTAAAATATAGATAATAAAAAGGCACATAGTTTTATTTCACAGCCTATGTTCAGACAATTCAAATTTCACAGTCAGATAACAAATAAAATTAAAACAGAATTTAATAAATATAATAAAAAAAATTTATAAATCAGTCGTGCAAGTGAAACGCTCCGAAACAGTTTCGATCTTTGTTGAAACAAAGATGCACTTGACATTTAGTACATTGTACAAATGTTAATTTTGAGCAACCAGGCAATTTGCACCTCTGTCTGTCAGACATCCAACCACAAAAATGGCCAATATTGTCTACGCGAACATCCTTTGGAGGTAAGTGGTTAGCATTAGGTTTTTTCTTTTTATTTTCAATTTCCGCACTAATTGCATTTGATAACGGTCGGCCACGTTTCAAACAGTCTCGGTTCTCACTTACTCTACACAAGCTCTCAGCAAGTTGAATCCGAAAATCCACTAGACTGAGACAATGTGTGCCTTTCTCTTTGGCAATTCTTTTTGAGAGCAGCCACGAATTAACCACTGTAATGTCTAAAAGATGGTAAAAAATTCGAACATACCACTTTCTAGATCTCAATTTAATTTTATGGCGGCCGATAAGGCTATCTAGTAGGTCAACCCTACCCATATGTTTATTATATTCGATTATAATGTTAGGACAATCCACTTCGATCGTTTGTTTTTTGCTACGAATGTACCGTTTGACTTTTGTGGTCGGTAATTCTCCTGCAAACGTTGATAATAGTGTCACATACTTTGTGTCTTTCCACAAAACAACACTTACGTCTACATCTTCGACTGTGCCAACCTGTTCTACAACAAAACCTCGAGGCTTATCTTTTAAAGCACGTTCCTTAGGTAATTTACAGAAAGGCAGTCTGTCACGACTCACGACGTACCGTGCCAATCGTTTGAATACCAACTCTATGCAGTTCTACAACAAGTGGTAAACTAGTATAGTAGTTGTCGAAGTAAACGTGATGATTTACGTGTCGTGGCACATCCCGCAATAATCGAATTACAACATTTGAGGAGCTACCTAAATTCGGTTCACATGCTAGTCGCGTTTCATTTTCTTGTCCAGAAAATAATTCAAAATTGTAAGTGAATCCGGAAACGCCACTTAGAACAAAAAACTTGTAACCCCATTTGTGAGGTTTCATCGGCATATATTGTTTCAGGTAGCTTCTACCTTTAGATGAACAAAGCTGTTCATCTATTGAAAGATTTTGTTCTAGTGGAACTTTTTTGAAATTTTCGATGAGTGCATTAATCACTGGCCGTATTTTATATAATCGATCATGGTTAGCACTTGTTCGTGGTAAACAGTTCTTATTGCAATTAAAATGAAGATATTTTCGGATTTTTTCGAATTTGTTGATCGAAATGGTATCTCGAATAATATTGTTCCCCACTTCGACGGACCAATATCGGCGCAAGCTTGTTACCTGGTGCACAGACGTTATTATACATACTCCGATGAATTTTTCCAAATCTCGTACGTTCAATGAAAATGTATTTTGGATGTTTTCCTCAGTGGCGTAATAATTTGATTCTTGGACAATATGTTGTTTTAATTTCGAATCAAACAAATAATTGAAAATTTGTAGCGGGGTCTGTAGTAGTTCAAGTATTTCCGATGGCAATGTTTCATCGCCCGAAAATTTATATTTTTCTGGACAAACATCTATATTTTTCGTTTTCCAAATAATGTTGCTGAACTTTTTTTTTAGTTCCTTAACTTCACTAGGCTCATTGGGAACCACATCAAGGTTTTGATCTTCCGTAATTTGCAGATTATTTAATTCATTTTCATTATTAACTATTATAAAAGGTAAATTTTCGATATCAAATTGACCTTCGTTGTTTATTTCATCGAATGGTTCTATAACGAAGCGGCAGTTTATTCGATCTAAATTTAAATCTTCATCGTTATCAATACTACTTTCCAGATCATCTTCACTTTCGCTAAAGTTAACAATATTTGCAATTTGATCAGCGTTTATATACTTCCTTCTGTTTTCCATTTTCACCTGCCTCAAGTATAAAAATATGATTTAGGAGTGCGAAAATCATTAATTTTCCAAGTATAAGAACTGGTTGTATCATATATGATACCACCAAAAAATGATGAGTACTTGCATGATGTATCATATATGATACAACCAATGTTTTCCAATATATACATGGATATATTGCAATTTATTTATAAAAATTAATAAAAATGATAATAATAAATATAAATGATTGACAATAATATTTTTATATATAAAATATTTAATAATTACCTGCAGCAACAAACACTTTACCTCAGCAAGCTACAAACAACTACTAGTTTTATATCTAATTTACGCGCGATAAAATAGATATGCATTGGTATGTGTGAGTAAATGAGCGTATGAGCGATATAAATAGAAAAATATAGCAGAAAACACGTATAAACATCATATATTTGAGTTTGAATTGGTTCAATGTCTCCTAAACTACAGGCCTCTTACTACTCTCATTTTTCGCACATGACGTCAATTTATGTCTAAACCGAGACTGCGCAATAATAATGTTAAGATATTTACACTAACAAAACAACTAGAGAAAACAACAAAAACGTCGACATAGCGTGTCGTCATCATTTGGTGTAAGCGGCCTGTAGTTTAGGAGGCATTGATTGGTTGTATCATATATGATACAGTATGCATTGTAGGGTATCGATATTGAAATCTCTTTAAGGCCGGTAAAAGTGTAAAAACGAATTGTGTGAAAACGAAGTAATGCCCAGGGGTATAATGTTGAAAGGGTAATATCCAATTCAGAATCAGGTCGCTTTCATGTGGGATCGCTGGCATAATATATTCTGCACGGCTGACTAATGAAAGAAATGAACATATTTTGATTTTGCAAATTTGAGAATTTTTTTCAGGTTTGTGTAAATAATCTGCAACCTGAGATTCCGTAAATGGTGTTTTCTATGTAAAACATCAATTGTCTGTCTACCATGACATGTTAGTTTAATATTCATAATGAACGTTAGTTTGATATCTCATTACGACTGTATATGAAAACTAAGTCTCGATAATAAATCTGAATGCCTTGATGACGATAATAACTTTAATATTCCCAGAAAAAATTCATTTTGCGATATCTTCACTTTAGTCGACGCACTAAAAATCACTTAGACCTGTAATTGTAAAGTTTCTTAGATACAATCAAATTTTGAGAATTTTGAACATCGAAAAGATATAGGTCAAAGAATCGGCTAATTTAGAGCCCTTAACCGAAACATGGTAAAATTGTGCCAAAAATGTCTGTCTTAAAATAGGATCCAATTGCACCAAATGCCAAAACAATATAATGTAATAGATAAGTGCCAAGTTGGCAGTACTCTTAAAAAATATATGATTGTACCATTTTACAAAGCGATCATTCATCGCTAAATAAATTTTTAACCGATTTTGTTGGGTGGCGAACAAAAATTTTTATATAGAGTGGTGACAACGGAAACAGTTTAAACTTAAGATTATACAAATTTAATGATAAATATTTTTTTTAAATAACCAACGTCTGTAATATCACTCAATATTATACAATCGGCATTTTTTTTAATGTTTGCGAGAAACAATAAAATTAAATGTCTTTGAGTTATCATGGGTCATTCAAAATCCTAAAAAATAATAATCCTCCATAATACGTATTCGTAACATTCAACCGTCAATATAACAATACACTGGTATCGAAAATACCCCCAGAAATACCATAAAAATTTACGTCAACATTTTTAACGCAACAGATCCATAAAACCAAATATACACAATTTTGTAATAAAATTACAAAACATTAAACATTATTACACATTTTCAAAAACAACAAACAAATATAAAAAAAAAAATTGAACAAAATAAAAAGCAAAGATTGTTTTTTATAAGAAAAGCTCCTGCGTATGCCGGTGTAATCGCCCCAACCATTCATTTTCATTTTCCATTTTGAAAAGGCAGCCAAAAAAAAAACATATACATTCGGCATAAATTTGATAAGAGTAAAATGGTAATAAATCCTGAACATGGTTATGTTACATTACAATCATAATGATATTTGTTGCTGGGTACATACATACGAGTATTTTATTATACGACACAACTAAATACATAACATAAAACACCATTTCAATTCTTTAAGACCGCCATGCCATACCATCCCACCACCAGTATTTTCTTTCACATTTTTTCTTTTTTTCTGGGTTTGCGGTGGGCTAAGCAACACTAACAAGATAAATTGTATTGAAGGATATAAATATAAATTATATTTTTATTAGGACAAGTAATATCATTTTTAAGAAGTTTAAAGACATTTTTAAAAATAATTAAAATTGATTATTTAATTAAATGGCATGGCAACAACAAATAGTCTCTTAATAAATTAATAATTATTATCGTATTTATTTTGTATTTTATGGGCGATAAATTATAATCAATAAATATTTCTTATCCGGTATCTGCTCTACAATATAAGATTGTACATTTCGTATTCTTATATTTCAACCATCTTATATTTAAGATATATCGCATATTATATTCAAGATAATTGTCATCTTTCCCTGCGCCAATACTCTCCCTGCCCATTAATCTCTGGCCTTTTATCGATTACCAATTATTCCCCCTCATTACTCTTAGGTTATTCATCATTCTATGTACGCGCATTCCACACGTAAAATTGGACCATTTCCGAATCATTCTCGAGTATTTCGATATAATTCTTAGATTAAGAATTTTTTTTCTTCAAATGAGAAACTGAAATAGAAAAATGTTTTTAAAGCAACATACAATTTGTAGCGGAAAAAATTGCTTTAAATGAGTCGTACTCTAGAACAAGTGGTACAAATAAAATGGCATTAGCCTTTCTATATAAATGATTTTAAACTCATTTTCACTGGTTATAAAATGGTATGTTCAGGGTAGAAAGTTTAAATTTGTATATATTCTGTATATCCTCCCGAGTTTTTATAGGGGGTTCTCCAATCAAGAAATACGTTCCATGAGATATTCATTAAGTTTTCTTATGAGATTAAATAAAAATTTCAATCTTTTCTCAAATCAAGAATTTTTTCTTAAAATGGGAAACTGAAATTCGATTTTTTTTTTCTTAAAATGAGAGTCTGAAATAGGAAAAAGTTCTCTAACTAGAAATACATTTATTGAAATATTCAAATGGAAGATAAGTTAGTGTTTATAGCAAGAATTATTTTCTTAAAGCGAGAAACTGAAATAAGAATTTCTTTTAATAGTGAATAAACTATTTTTAGTGGAATAAGGATTCCTTATGGGTAATGGTAATGGTTTTTTATGTAATTTGTTAAAAATTTGCATTTTAAAATATAATTATTCTTACTCTTGAGCATGTTGTAAAAATTAATACATAACACCAACGTGTTTAATATTGAACCTTCAAACAACAACATAATTTTGAATGTTTACGGAAAAAATATTAAATTTGTATATATTGCTGTCAAGTCGTTCTTAACGATCTCTAAACAAGAAATAAATTTACAGAAAAATTCGTTTAGTTTCCTTATGAAAAAATAAATAAAATTTAAATTATTTCTCAGATTGAGAATACTTTCTTATATTGAGAAACTGCAATAGAAAATAGTTATAATGGCAATGTAAAAACAACCTTTTGTGTGATAATGGCATTAACCTTTTAATACATTTAGTTTTCTTATGAATTGAAACACAGTTTGAATTATTTCTCAAATTAAGAATTTTTTTCTTAAAACGAGAAATTGAAACAGAATTATTGTTAAATAAAATATACCTTGTATTTTTTGTTAAGCAAAATGAAATTTTCTGACTTGTGAGAAAAATGTTTTTTTTAAATTATGTTTTCGTAATTTACAAAGTAACTTTTTTAAAATTCTAAACGATCTAAACATAGCTTCACTGTTTAAATGTTTTCTGAAGAAATGTTAAAATTAATTGCTTGCCAAGTCCTTGTTATAGTTCTCTAATTTCTTGAAACATTTATCTCTAGCTTCCTTATGAGATGAAATATAGTTTAAATTATTTCTCAGATTGAGAACTTTTCTTAAAATGAGAAACTGAAATTGAAAATTGTTTTAATAGTGCCTGATTTTCTTGTTAAGCAAAATGAAATTTGCTGTGATGTGAAGAAAGTGTTTCTTTAACTGAGTCAGTTAGCTTGATTTTAATAAATTTTGTTAATTCAAAGTGAGTTTAGTTCAAATAATTGCTGAATATGAAACATTTTTATTGAAGAATAATTTTACATTTTTAAATATACTAAACGATTTTGATGTCAGCTTAGCTGCACTATTTAAATGTTTACGGAAAAACGATTAAATTCGTATGTATTCTGTATTGCCTCCTAAGTTTTTATAAACGTTCCCTAAACAAGAAATACATTTACTGAAATATTAATTTAGTTTTCTTATTGGATGAATAGTAAGTAAATTATTTCTCAGATTAAGATTTTTCCCCTAAAATGTGAAACTGAATTAAGAAATGGTTCTAATAGCAAAGAAAATGTTTTCAGTGGCAAATAAAAATATACCCAGTTGTGTATTTAAGTAACATGAAGTGTGTAGATGCAAATGTTGCTTAAAATGAGTCACATTTTAGCTTGATAGAAAACATTTAAAAAAATAATTATTTCTCAGATTGAGAATTTGTTTCTTAAAACGAGAATCTGAAAAATTAAATAGTTTTAATGGCAAAGAAAATATTTTTAGTAGTAAATATTAACAAATCCAGTTTTATTGTTAAGTAAAGTGAAATTCATAGAAGCAAATGTTGATTTAAATTAGTCACATGTGAGCTTGCTAGAAAAGATTTTAAAAAATGATTATTCAACAACACAATTTTTAAATTCAACTTCACTATTCAACTTCACTTGAACATTAAAGAAAGATAGGCTAAATTTATATGTATTCCATATTGCCTACCATGTTGTTATTTACGTTCTTTAACCCTTTCAACACTGTAGGGACATATCGTCCCAGAGAAGTTCTATCAACATCATACTACAAATATATTTGAAAACTTTGTATTGTAGATTGTTTGTAGATGCTTACATCTACAATTTTTAAGTATTTATCAGAACTTTTTAAGGACCATGAAGCAAAATGAAATTCATAAAAGCAAATGTTGCTTTAAATTAGTCACATGTTAGCTTGATAAAATACATATTAAAATATCATTCTACGAGATCTCGGACATGTTGTACTATTAATTTGAAATAGCAACACAAATTTTAAATTCAACTTCACTCTTTTAATGATAATGAAGATAGATTAAATTTGTATGTATTCTGTATTGCCTACCAAGTCTTTATTAACGTAGAAACAATACAGATATTCACTTCCATTTAGTTTCATTTTGAGTCTAAATATAGTTCAAATAATTTCTCAGATTGAGAATGTTTTTAAAACGAGAAACTGGAACAGTAAGAGTTTTAATGGCAAAAGATATAGTTTTTATTAGTTAGGATTCATTTAGTTTCATTGTAAGATAAAAAAAAAAAATTCAAATAATTTCTCAGATTGAGAATTTTTTTCTTAAAACGAGAATATGAAATAATTAATAGTTTTATTGGCAGGGAAAATGTTTCTAGTAGTAAATATTAATAAATCCAGTTTTCTCTATAAGCAAAACGAAACATTTGCCTAATTATACATATTAAAAGAATGCTTTTAGTAAACTTTAATTAGTTCTATCTTTTTAATTTCAGAAAATATAAAGCGATTATTGTTTAAGTAATTTGTGAATAAGCAATATTTTTCTTCATAATCGATTTTAATTTAGTTCATTGTTTAAATAATTTTTTCTGTTCATTAACAAAAAAATTACATTTTACGTTTTACAATGTTTCAAAGTTTAAGGAACAAATACGTACTAATTTTGTATTTATTCTGTATTGCCTAGCGAATCATTATTAAAGTTCTGTAACCAAGAAGTACTTTCTAGAAATATTCATTTAGTCTTTTAATAAGATGAAAAAAATAGTTTTTAATGGTAAATAAAACATGCTCGGTTTTATTGTTCAGCGTTGATTGAAAGTGAATTTATAAAAATGTCAAAAATATTGCAGTAAATAAGCCAAATGTTAGCTTTCCTGCATATTCATATTAAAGGAATGCTTCATATTATTCATATCAACAAAATCTTTCATTCTTCAAGTAATCGAACTTGAACATCTTAAACGGTATCCAAGAAATACGTAATAATGGAAATTACAATTTATTCATTAAAGAAATTGTTTATTTCGATTACAAAGATAATTTATAGCAGAGCCGAACATTTAAACATAAAATGACGTTTCGAGAAATCTTAAAAGCTAACTCTATTAAAATGTATTTTATTTATTTTTCAAAACTGGACATTTCAAAAGTTGAAAATCAGACAAAAAAAGTTCAGGTGTCGCGAAGATTTCACCATCGCATTTCGCAATCCAGCAATGGTAGAGTCCTATACACGTATTTCTAATATAATCTTGTTAAGTTATAAAATAAAAATTCTATTAACCTGACTTCCTTCCAAACTGCCATACAGAAAAATACATAGTAGAAAATTCAATTTTCATGAAAATAGAAAAGAAAATACAAATCTTTAAAAAATATTTTTTTATTTTTCTTAAATTCAATTGGAAAATGTTTCATTCATAAAATATAATATTTCCCGGAGGGCGCTAACAGTGTACCATATACAATAAGACAATAATCATTACAGTTTAGTTGATATCAATTTAATGATTTTATATTAAAAAAATATATATATATTTATTTTCCACTCTCCAATTGTTGGGGTCGAAACCATAAAATTATTATTGTTATTATTATGATTGTCCCCACTATTATTTTGCTGCTATTTAAAGTGAAGAAAATTATTTTTATGTCGCTTACCATTTTGCTAGCGAAACGACGGATTTTATTTTTGCTATACGACCGACCGAGAGTGTATCGTATTGTGTTGCTGTTACGTTATGTTGCCTTCTTTGAAGAGATTTTCCTCCGGATTATTTTTTTTTATATTTTATTTTGTTTTGAATCCAATACATTACGTGTTTGGATTTAATAAATAGTTTTTCATTGTTGATGATTTCTACGGCGATGTTGTAGTTTTTTTTTTGTGCACACTTACACACAATGTGTATGTATATACAAAGGACTGATATATAGCAGCACAATGAGCGTTTGATGTACGATTAATTTAGTTAGGTCATTTAGGATAAGAAAAAGAAAACTTTTGAGATTTTCTTTTATGTTTGTGTCGAAATTTTTTCAATTTTTTTTTCCATTTATTCAATCCGGTTTCATTGACCAATTGAATAGATTTAATACCATAATAAACTACCACCGAGATTCGTTTTTTTCTCTACCCTCTCAAAATAACTATATTTCGTTCAGCACCGAATCAACATATATCCTCTGTACATGTTATGCAGTTGTATTAAATCGTCGACGGTCGTTACAAATTGTTCAGAAAGGGGGGGGGGGGGGGGGGGTACGTGAACAAATTGGGACAGTATAGTTAGTTATGTAGTTTATTAGAATTCATTTTCAGTTTGTTGTCATTTTTTTTTATTTTTATTTGGATAGTTTTTTTTCTGTATGATCAATTCTATAGTTTGTAATTTATTTTGGAAACGGGTTATTGCTTTAATGCGGCATGACTTTAATATGACACAGTGCTTTATCGTTCTGTGCTTTGTAGTTTATTGACAGCCGTTTATAATTTTACTAATTGAGTGTTTAAATTTAATGATTGGAGAATTAAAATATTATATGTCAAGCAGCGCTAGTATGTTTTGGTAAAGTTGCATTGTTTCATCATATTGTCAGTTTACGACGTTTTAACCCACAACAACAATAACTATTACAAATTACAAACATATTAAAATTAATCGAGGCATGGTCCAAACAAGACGTTTGACAGTTTGATTAGACTGCAATGACCAAACTACAAAAATATTGCAAATACTCGATGTATCATCACTTTTATTGTATTTAACGCATACATGCGATTCCTATATGGAATTTTGGGTTATTCTGGGTGATAGATACATGCGGCACTAAATTTATTTATTAGTGCGTCGCTTTCTAGGTTGGTTAATTTTATCCGATTTTAGTTTAATCTTGTGGGAACCGCGGATTGCATTATTTCGGCACAAAGCGAGAAGATAAACGTCAAGCAATTGTATTCCGGGTTCACGAGATGTCCTTTGAGACGTTCACAGGTACTGGATATGATTCTGAGTCCATCATTAATACAAAACATATTAAATTTCACCACTGCGTCAGCTTCCTTTGTGCTAAGGAATTTGCTTCCAATATCGCAAAGTGATATTTACCTGGTTCAAGCACCGTACCTTATTGATGGATGCTGTTTCTAGATTGAATATTTTTAATTTCTCAGGTTACAACAACAAAACGCACTTTTTACTACAATTAAAAAATTTATTTCGGGAACTCCCGGTTCTTTCTTTCTTAGAGAACTTTGATATAAATAATGTAGATGGGTCCGGTCTAACTCTGGTTTGACTTCAAGTCTGGATTGCGTGGTTCCAGAATCGTACCGCTTCCCCAAATTAGCCTCTAGTATGTTGATATCCGCCCGCTTTTTCAAACATCACCGACAAAGACAATCTCGTTTAACATAAACCTTAAAAGAACTATACTCTTAAATCTTACTGTAATAAGAATTTTAACGAGGATCTTACCATCTGAGCTTGTACGCCTGCTAGTATCTTTGAGCGAAACTTGTTCGAATCGATCGAGTGATCACATGTGCTTTCGAAAAATCCTGTTATCTTATTATTTAAAAAAAAAAAATCCAGGAGACCCCAAAATATAGCCAATAGATCTATCCTCTGATTAATTTCTGCAAAGAGAACAACTGTCTTCCTGGAATTGCCAGACTCAATAGGTCTCTGCTTAATAATGAAGCTTACAGAGTTCATGTGCTGCGGCTTCCAGATGGCAGACCAAGCCGAGTTGTATTTTGAACGCATCAACTGCTTCTTCAGGTGTCGTTAAAAGTTGTCCTCGCAATTTATTTTTGATTTTCCGGAATAAAAAGAAATTGGGTGCCAAATCAAAAGCCGATGTGTAAAAGCTCGCACTGTCTTGATGGAGAATGATTAGTCGTCGATGGGGCAATGTGAAGTTTTTGACAAATTGACAAAAAACCTTATAACAGCCAAAAAGTGTAAAAGAAAATGTATCACTTCAAATTAAAAATGGTATACTTTTTAAACATAATTTGTAATTAAGAACAACAAGATAATTAAAGAAAATATGACCCTATTGCATCTTTTGTAGAAGCCAACATAGTTATGAGTACTATCGAACCATAAATTGTCTATGTTGGAATCATAAAAATTCAATGAATGATGAACTTACATTGTTAAATATGCAGCCGTAATTTCATCAGCATTTGAATTTACCATCGATAATGAAATTCGTCAATTCTGGAAAACTACGTATTTCGAATGGTAATGAACTTATATGACACAGATATTTAATCAGAAGTTCGTTGGTTTATAGAACATTTTGTTAAAAATTATTTAAGATTGAACGATAGGTGTATTACGTTTTCAATATACACTCGCGAGCAACTAAATCGACTCAAACCTCCGTGTGTTGAAAAAAGCGCTTTTAAACGTCTTAACCAATTTTCATAAAACAACTTTTTTTCACTGCTTAGTGTTTTATCTTTACAAGAACGCTTTATCTACTTTTCAAGTTAAAGCAAAATACGATGTTTCCGTGCCAACAAGCACGCCAATTGTTGTATTAAAAACGGAGAACTAAGAAAATAAAGAATTTAAAATTTGAGAATTTAAGATTTGACTATCGTGAACATTATTGGAAGCCGTTTAAAAAAAAAACTTCCCCTGTTCATGCCAACGTTTGAAAAATCCGAACAAATAGAAAAAGTTTACAATATAACTGGCATATAACTCAACATGCGAGTAAAGGTCGAAGCTGTTAAAAAAGGTAGTACAATAATAGTACAATGTTAAAAATGCCAAGGCTATAACCATACTCAACGAAATTGCGCGCGCGAACCAAGATGTGCAAATATGCTGAAAATCACCCAACACAAACTTACAAAATATCTAAAGGAGAACCAGCAAATATCCTGTAAATTGTCCTGTAAAAAAAATATCCTGTAAATCTGTAACAAATCTCTACCAGTTTCATCCGTTGTTTTCTCAAAATCATGGATACGACTCCAGAAAAATCCGCACAAGTTGTTGCGTTATTGCAAGAATGACGCAATCAACGAGAAGCTCCTTGTCAGCTAAATATGAGCCAATCTGTTGTCTCAAGAGTATCCAGAAGGTTTCAGGAAACTGGTACCTTTAATTGGAGACTACATATCAACCTGTTTCGGTGCACTGGGACAATCGATCTATCGTCTTAACTTCACTGCTAAATCGCCGTCTCACGATCGTCGAGGTCCAAAAATGACAGCACGCTACCGCAAAGAGCGACTCGAATTCATCGAGCAACGGAGCTCCGTTATATTCACTGACAAGTGCAGAATATGTCTCCCTGGAGATGATAGGAAAGTCCAGAACTACCGACGTCCAGAAGATGATCGTACCCGGTGTAGGCCGTAGAGGAGGTCTGACCGCTGAAACATATATCGAGGACATTCTCTTGGACCATGTAGTGCTCTACGTAGGATAAATTTCACTTTGATGCAGGACAACCACTCGGCAGTTTATAGATGAGGTTCGACTCGAAACGACGAAGTGGCAGTCTTCAATTCAGACATGAATCCAATTGATCATTTATGAAACGGAGAGTCCGCGCCAGAAATCCGGTACCATCTAACATCAGTGATCTCAAGATTGCGTTGGAGTAGGGCGTGATCCCCGAAGTCTTTATCAAAACCTTAATAAGGTCAATATAAGGAATAGCATGCGAACCGTTGTAGAAGGAGGAGCAATACTAAGTATTAACCAATAAAATTGTTTTTGTTTGACCGTATTTTGGTCAAATCACAACTTTGGTAGTGGACAATAAATGATAATTACTTAAAATGTTTCTCGCTTGCTGTTGGTCAGGACTAGACAGAAGCACGTTGTCTGTTGTGTAAGAACTAACTAAGTCAATATAAAAACCGATATATTCCATGTCATAATTTTATAGCATTGGTGTTGTTGTTATAACATTCTCCCCGGTCAAGATGTGAAGATTATCGCGCTTTATACTAGCGCCTCCAGAGGAGTGACTCTGGATGGTTTATTTTTGTTTTCCTATGAGTAAGAATGCAAGGAACATTGGTTGAATCCATGTAGGTTTTTTAGTTGGATCCATGTATCGGGCATGTTGTTCGTCTTCCTTTCGACCACCTCGCATTTGTTATTCACTCTTCCTTGTCGCAGCTGGAGCAGTTCACATAAAACATCATCTTCTTGATTCTGATGCATAGCCTGGGTTAGCTGGGATATGCTAAAGTCGTTGGTGCCGATACAGTTTTGCCATTCAGAAGTTGTCAGTGTCGATGTAAGTCTGTTCACATAAGAAGTTCCATTTGTGGCAACTCGAGACCTGCAGACCTTGTGTTGTCCTACCTTGTTGTTACCCTCAGTTGGAAGGAGAGTTATCTTTGTAATCGAGCTCTTGAAGATGGTGTTTTTTGAATTTTAATTGACCACTCAATAACCCCACTCTGGTTAGACCATCTGACCCGGGATGAGTATCTGTTATCCTTCCCATTGCCCATTTTGTATAGGTGGAAGTTGTTCATCCTCTGTGAGAACTAGCTGGCCAATCCTGTAGCTTGCTTTTGGTTTTTTACATTTATGCCTTTATTGTAGGCTGTTTAAATAATCCTTAGAGCATATTTTCAAAAATCCTTGAGTTATCTTTGAAAGCAGAGTCAACCTCTGTTTTGGACTTATTTTGGTTTTGTCTAACTCAGGGGGGTGAAATCAGTGCTCTCCCGATTAAAAAGTGACCAGGTGTTAAAGCATCAAAATCATCTAAATCGCTTGACAGCGAAAGAATCCGCTAGAATTTAAACACGGTGCAATTTGTGATAACACGATGCTGAACTCCTCGTAGGTTAGTGTTGTTTCACCGATCACTTTCTTTAAGTGGCCTTTCGTTGATTTGACTTCAGATTCCCAAATTCCTCCGCAGTGGAGACTACCGGGCGGAATGAAATGCCAGTTTGTTCCATGGTTAGCTGATTCGTAGAGAAACAAATGAGCAACGCGGTATATCCTTTGTAGGACCTTTGGATACACGAATTGCAAATAGACATGCGTAATCAATGCCTGTATTGGACAATGGGGCAGATGGAGTGACTCTAGCTTCCGGTAACATACCCATTAACTGTTTTGATGCTGCTCTTCGGTACTAGACATTTACCATCCAAAATCCAATATTTTGAACGTAATTGTGCTAGAGTTGCTTGTACCCCTCCGTGAAATACAAGATGGTGTGCTTCAATTGTGATGAAGTTTGAGTAAATATGATTTTTTGGTAAAATCTACTGCCGACCCTCAACAAACCATTTTCGTCCATGAATGGATTTAGTGATGATAGTTTGACCTTGTTAAAGTTAGCCGAAAGTTGCCAGCCAAATGTGAAAAGATCGATAATGCAGATAGTGTCTTGACTACTTCAGCTGAAAGTTAAACAAATTATATATTAAATTAAAATATTCCAGCCGAAAGTGACTAACCTACAAAATCAGCCGAAAACATATATGTATTATAACCACCATCAAATAAAAATTTCAATTTAACCGATATTAATTTATTGTTTCATATCATTAATATTTAATTTATTAAAGCTTAACGTTAAACGTGTTATGTTTGGGAAAGGTCTCATTTGAACAGGTTTGTACGTGGTACGTAATATCTGTTTCATTCAGCCGAAAATTGCCAACAAAGAAGTTTAAAAATTATCATGCTTTAAATGGCTTGTAATTGACGATAAAGTGGTTTGAAACTCAAGACTATGCCAGACAGACACAGATCTATGCCGATTCGGCGGGCCGTTATCATAAGCAAATTTTAAATATGTGTTTTGGGCGGGTCTGTTGAAGTTATAGGGGTGAAATTTTGTGTTTTCCCTTGTTCTGACAATAAAATCGTTTATCATTCGAGATTTTGCCATATGGGCACCAATCTGACTTTGCCGATTCAATAGCCCATGACCGTCGGTAGATTTTGATTATAGGTTAGGGGTGAGTCTGAAAGGGTTATAAGGGTGAAATTTTGATTTCCCCCATTTTTCGTCGATAAAACCGTTCGTCATTCGAGGTTTTGCCATATAGACACCAATCTGACTATACCAATTCGACAGCTTATGACAAAACCTGAGGAACATCACAATTTCACCCTTATAACCCCATCAGACCTACCCAAGCATGGGCTATCGAAACGGCATAGTCAGGTTGGTGTCCATCTGCCAAAATCACGAATGACAAACGATTTTATAGTTGAAAAATGGGGAAAATCAAAATTTCACTCCTATAAGCCTTTCAGACACACCCCTAACCTATACTCAGAATCTACCTATGGTCATGGGCTGTAGAATCGGCATTGTCAGATTCTTGAACATGAAACGATTTTTTACCATGCTTGATAATTTTCAATCTTCTTTATCGCCTAATTTCGGCTGTATGGGGCAGATATTCCGCTACATCCCTTTAATACCATCAGACATACCTTTTACTAATACTCTGAACCTACCTTTGGCCATGGGCTATCAAATTGGCATAGCCAGATTGGTGTCCTATGCCAAATTCTAGAATGACTAACGATTTTATCGTGGGGAAAATCAAAATTTCTGTCCTATACCCATCAGACCCACCCTCTACTCAGAATCTACATATGGTCATGGGCTATCGAATCGGCATAGTCAGATTGATGTCTTTATGTCAAAATCTCGAATGAAGCACGATTTTTGACGATGCTTGATAATTTTAAATCTTTCTTACCGACTACTTTCGGCTGTATGAGGCAGATATGCCGCTTCATCCTTTTAGTCAGATTGGTGTCCATATTCGTTGAAAAATGGGGAATATCAAAATTTCACATTTATAAACCCATCAGATCCATCCCAAACCTACTATGAAAATCTACCGATGGTCATGGGCTATTGAATCAGCCTAGTTATATTGGAAAAATCTCATTTGATGGACAAATTTATCGTCGGAACAACGGAAAATGGAACATTTTACTAATATAACCGAGCAAAACCTACTCCAAACACATAATTAATTTCCACTTACCCGTTCATCTGTTAAAATCTTGATATACAAATCATTCATCAGCTAAAGGTGACTGGGTCTCATGGCTATTGTATAGAAAATTGATGATTCATTTGTAACTTTTATCGATGCAATCTGCATTATCGACATTTACAATATTTCGGTTGGTGTATATCTGAATTACCATCTTTCGGCTGGAAACTTTCGGCTAACTTTGACAGTATGATAGTTTGTCGTTTTTTCTGGCTTTATTCGTTGTTTTGAGGAGTTTAATGTATGCGGAAAATTCCGAATCTTGTATTGTTTTTTATGATTACATTGTGTGATCTGGTTAGTTCGTCTACTGTTAGAAAACTTGGTATCTCTCCAGGAACTTGATGTATTCGATTTTTAAAGATAGTAATAAATCTGTAGCAGTACGTCATAGGTCTTTTGATTTTAAGACCCGATGAAAATCGTGAAAAATCTATGTACTCTTCTTGAGGAGATGCGTAGGAGGAGATACGCTTGTTTTTAGTTCTTCATGGGTTTCTTGGGTTTTTAATAACTTTGCCAATAGTACGGCACCGCATAATTCCAACCTTGGTAACGATATTCTGTTTTTTATATGAGCGACTTTGGTTTTTACTGCTATTAGATAAACGACCGGTGTGGGTCTTGGGAGTTTGTTGTCTTGTAGTATACCACTACTGCAAATGTCTTCTCTGATGCATCGCTGAATCCATGTAGTTCACTTTCTCTTTGTTGCCTATGTTCTATTCATCTGCTTATGGTAATATTTTCAATTTGATTCAAACCTTCTGTGAATTGACGCCATTGTCGTTGTAGTTCAATACTTAGAGTTTCATCCCATCCGACCAGCTATCCATAGTTTCTAATAATTTTGCTTGGATGATGATGGGTGCAAACCATCAAACAGTTTGGCTACTTCTGCCAATATGCTCCTTTTTGTTGGTTCTTTTATATTTTCGGACAATGAAATCTTGAAATCAATGAAATTGTCGAAAACTGGGTTGCAGGTTATTCCGAGCGTCTTAATTGTTTCATCGATGTTTATGGAGCATAACCCATATTCACGAGCGCTTGTAGGTAGATGTGTTGTCAATTCGGTATGGTATCAAAGGGCCGAATGTCGAAGGGCCGAATTTCAAAGGGCCGAATGTGTCGAAAGGCCGAATGTCGAAGGGCCGAATGTCGAAGGGCTGAATGTGTTGAAGGGCCGAATGTGTCGAAGGGCCGAATGTCGAAGGCCCGAATGTCGAAGGGCCGAATGTGTCGAAGGGCCGAATGGGTCCGAAGGGCCGGATTTTTATTTTTATTTTTAGAAATATATTTTTTTTACTTTTTTATTTAATTAATTTATTTTTTTATTTTTTTTACATATCCTTTTTTCAAACAAAAAAAAAATTGGCACTATTTAAGTCCAAACCAAACAAATGTGTAGGTAAAAAATCATAGTATGTAATGGTGTTTTTGATAAAAAATTTGGGTAAGATGAGATTTTTTTTAAAACTTACGCAAAAAATTTCGCTTGTATGGAAGTACAACCAACACAATTGTGTATATAGTTATATTGTTTTTTTGAACGAAAATAATTTCAAAACACATACAAAAATAAATTTTTGACATGGTACTTTTAGAGTACTCACACAATTTTTTTTTATTTTTTTTTATTTTTATTTCATTACCAGCTTAATCATTATAAATAAAATACATTGTGTGTAAAACATTATTAAAACTAACAAGATTAAGAAGGTAAGATAAGAGAACCATTGGATCAAATAGATCACGTGACTGGTCCCCTGATTCTAAGCCACAAAAAAATATTTGAATTCTATTTACAAAATTAAAACCAATTTAAAATCAAATTATTTTACAGTTAAAATTGAGAGAAACAAATATTGTATAATAAAATTATAACTACATCTTAATTACTACACATGAATATATTAAAACCTCTTAAACTACACCATTTAATTTTAACATATATAATTTTAAAACCAATAAAAACAAAAACAATAATATTTTAAACTAATAGTTGAAAAAGATGGTCAATATTTTTAGTTTGATGAAGCCATTCTTTAAGGTATATTGAAAAACTAGAGAAGTTGCCGCACTTACGAATATCCAACGGTAAATTGTTAAAAATGATTGGTGCAACGATATTAATAAAGTTTCTCCGTAGATCTAATCTAAACTTAGGAATATGTTTCAAGAAAGTATGATTTGATCTGAGATTATACCCTGCATGAGTCACAAAATTATTCCCACTTTTAACATAGAATATTCTAAGTACCTTGAAGACGAATATGTGACGTAGAGGAAGTATGCTGAGATTTTCAAATAATGGCCACGAAGGCGAAAAAGATGGTTTAAAGCACATTATTCTGATTAACTGCTTTTGTCGCACGTAGATAGGACGTAGTGTAGCATTGCAAGCACTACCCCAACATGATAAACCATATTGCAGTATTGAGTCCGCTAATGCAAAGTAAATCGTCCTAAGTAAATATTGCGGACAAAATAGCCGTAAGACATACATTTTTCTGGAGACCAATGATAGTCTAGTTTTCAGTCCTTGTGTGTGCGCTTTCCAATTTAAATCTCGATCAATAATAATACCTAGATATCGAAATTCATCAACAGTGTTCACTAAGAAGCAGTCATTAGGAGGGCATTGCGTGTTATTGTTTCTGCTGCATTTGAAAGTATGATACGTTGTCTCAAGATACAACGATGAGGTATCCCTAAAATGTAATAATTTCGTTTTGTGACTCAAAACAAAATTATGTGCTTCCAACCAAATAGACAAACTTTTTAAATCATGATCTATGAGCATGATATTATCTTGATAACTTGGACTAGCATATGTAAACGAGAAATCGTCAGCAAAAGCAGTTGGAGACCCTCGAAATTGTTGTCGAAAGATACCGTTTACATACACTAAAAATAATAAAGGTCCTAAGACAGAACCCTGTGGGACTCCCACATTTATCGGTAACTCTTTACTTAATTGTCCATTTACTCTAACCAATTGCGTTCGCCCATGCAAATACGAGGACAACCAATCCCGGGTTATCCCTCTGAATCCACAACAATATAGCTTTTTTAACAATGTGCTATGTTGAACTCTGTCAAAAGCCTTTGTTAAGTCTATAAATAGAGTAGATACCTTGGACCCTTTATCAATATGTTCAGTTACTTGTTCTAGGAAAGATACAATAGCTTGTTCAGTATTTTTATTTTTCCTAAAACCATATTGGTCAGGAGAGAAAAAGTCTCTTTTTTCTAGGAAGAAAACGATTCTACTTTTTATGGCTTTTTCAAATATTTTCGAGAAGACCGAAAGTAGAGAGATTGGTCTATAGTTGTTCATACTTGTTTTATCATTATTTTTAAAGATCGGAACAACTAAGGCTCGCTTTAACGATGTAGGAAAAATTCCAGTTACCAAGCTTAAATTGAAAATAAAAGATAAGACATCAACTAAGAACCAGGACATTTTTTTGACAACATTATTTGAAATCCCATCCAAACCAGGAGTTGAATTATTTTTTAGCGAAAGAATTGTAAAATACACTTCTCCAGATGAAATTTCCGAAAAAACGCAACTATCTATAGATTGGTAATACTGACATATTAATCTATTTTTGTCATCATTCAAGAGGAGACTGGCAGCATTTGCATCACCAACACTAGTAAAGAACTCGTTAAATTCATTTGCAATCTGCACTGGACCAGACATTTTGCAGCCTCTTTTATTAACAATTTCTTTAATTTCAACTGAATCAGGCTGTCCGTTAATTATTTCATTGACTGTTTTCCAATTTTTACGAGCATCACTACCATTGTTGCTGAACTTTTGAGAATAAAAGCTTTTTTTGGCTATATCAATTTGTAGGTTAACAGAGTCACACAGCGTCAAGCTATATTGTTTCAATCTACGGTTGCTGTTATGTTTTTTTGCAAGGCGACAAATATTATTTCTTTTACGTATAAGTCTCAATAGATCATCAGACATCCATGGCTTTAGCTTCGTTGATCTATTGGCAAACAACTTAATGGAAGTGCTTTTTTTAATATGACCTTTAAAGATTTTAATAAAATTATCGTAGGCCTTAGAAGCATCTAGGCAAGAATAAACATCAGTCCATACTTCATACAATAGTAGTTCCTTTAGCTTATTGAAATCAATCTGTAAAACTTCAAAGGTTCGCCGAGAATTAGATTTAATGTTAAAGGTTCCTGTTATTTTAATTTCAATTAAACAGTGATCTGAAATTTTTAGGTCTAATACACTGTAAGAAACTACCGGAAAATACCTTTGATCAAATCTATGGAGTACATTATCAATACAAGTAGCTGTGGTATTTGTAATTCGTGTTGGTTCAAGAATATTATCCAAACCATGTTCCGATAATAAAATTAGCAGCCTATCAAGCATTGCGTTCTGCTTGAGGAAGTCGATATTAAAATCACCCATGATAATTAAGTTAGAGTGGGATAGACCTTCCAAAAGCCCACTGAATTCATCAATAAAACTGGAGATATCTGTATATCCAAGACGATAAATACAAATAATACAAACTAATTTAGAATTTATAAAGAAAGTCAGACCGACCGCGTTGAATTTTGGAAAAGTAGATTAAATTGTTTGCAATTTAGACTGCTATGGGCATAAACAGCAACACCTCCCGAACGTTTATCATGCAGGCAAGAAGTGAATAGATCGTACCCCTTTACACCATAATTCGCGACTTCATTGTCGTAAATCCAAATTTCAGACAAACCAATAATTTGAGGCTGTAGATTACCGGAACCTATGTATACAAGCAGCTTATCTAAATTTTTCCTTATACTACGTATGTTTTGGTAAACAAGATTAAAGTTCATTGAGCTGCCCATTGAAATTAATAATAATCAAATTAATGTAACCATTCATAATAAATAAAATTATTTCTCGCCGCTTAATTAAATTGGTAAGACTACCGAGCCATTCATCAAAATAAAAATATCGATCAAATAAACCGACCATGTAGTGGTAAAAAATATTGTAGTGTAGTTGAGCCTTTAGACAAATGCCAAAATGACATTTATAAGGTTTTAATTCAATTCCAGTATGACAACAAGACAAAACAAAATTATTTGATGTCAAAAGAGAAAATAATAATAATACATAGAAAACATGTAAACAACAACAACAATAACAATAATAATAATAATATACAGTGGATAAAAAGTTGGAAATATAGTTGATGTGTAGTTTGAATAAAATATTAATAATAAACAGAAATGTAAATGATCTAATTTTAATAAAAGTGAATATAAAACTATAATTACTGTGATTCAAGAGTGTGAATGATGATGATGTGAATGTGACCAGTGCTTCAGGTTCCTTTACTGGATGATGAACCATTTGGAGAATCATGATGTGTTGACTGCTTACCCAACCGAAAAATATCATTGAGACTAAAGATTTAATGGGAGAATTGTGTTAATGGGCAGGAAAAGGGATACACCTATTGGTGGCGCATGACAAAATTTTCCTTCACCAAAATGTATCGCTGACTGGATACTTGATGAAAAATAGTAAAATACATAAATTCATAAAAAATTCATTTATGTTTAATAAAAAAAATTTACAAAATATTCAATAAAACAACAAATTTAAAAAATTAGATTTCTAAAAACAAAAAAAAACAAATTTGGCCCTTCGACCCATTCGGCCCTTCGACATTCAGCCCTTCAACACATTCAGTCCTTCGACATTCGGCCCTTCGACCCATTCGGCCCTTCGACATTCGGCCTTTCGACATTCGGCCCTTTGTACCCATTCCGTCAATTCTTTTTTGTTACTTGCTTATTTTCTTAGCTTAAAATCTCCTGCGTTTAGCAATTGTATGAGTTGTGATTGGGATTCTAACGAATCTTATAATGTATCCGCTCCTGAAAGCAGATCATCAACAGAAATCAGCGTGATGTGGAAGATAATAAGCTACAGTTGAATCTTCCTCATCTTTTAGCATCTCTATTTGACCAAGTTGTTCATATTCATGCATAAAGTTTGTATAACTTTGTTTGACATTTGGTTCTCTTGATAACCTTCTTTCGACTTGGAGGAACCTTGCTATTGCCATGCGTTTAGAATCTCCCAAATTGGATCCTTCTGGAATGGGATACGTAATTCGTAGCGCCCATCTTTCAGTCGCAAGTGCGTGTCACGAATGAATTCCTCATACTCCTCCTCTGGCTTTGTGAGAATGCGAGGGGAATACATTTCTTCTTTTGACATGTCCGCGATTTCTTCCGCGGGTCTTTGTTTTCCGGGCAGCTGGATGCTTTCTTATATTTGCAATTAGTTGTTGTATCTGTTCGCCCAGATCACTTTGTTCTTTTAGTAATTTCTTTATTATAAACTCTTGTTGTTGTTGTGGAGCGTTTCACCTAGCGTGTTTCATTTTCCTCCAAAGACCAATGTTTGACCGTATTTTGGTCAAATCACAAATTTGATAGTTGACTTGGTTGCGAGGTTTGAGTCGATTTAGTTGCTCGCGAGAGTAATATCGTGAAGCGACATGTTTTTTTATTTTCTAGCGATTAAATTTAAAACTGCTGCACAGACTAATTTCTAACTCATCGGGCCTAGGGTTTCGTTATCATTATGTTATTGTTCTCCGTCACTTTACAACCAGTTATCGCATTATTCAACACACAGAAAATAAAATCGTATAATATGCCGAACATTTTACCAAACAATAGAGAGCTGCATTACCAATTATAAAAACTTAATTCCATCTCCAAAATCTGTCGGCAAGGTGTATGCATGCATAGATGAATAAATCAATTGATTGGAAACCCAAAACTGAAAATTCATTTCAATTGATTTTCTCTCCAATAAATACAAGTAAAAAATATCCGAAAATTCATAATTCACCGTACATAAATCAGGAACAAAAACAAGGAAAAAAAAAATATTCTAAAATTTATTTGCTTGCAGCAGCAACAGTATAATCCGAGTATGTATGTATGTCTGTACGTATGTATCACCGAGTATAGGAAAAAGGAAAACGAGAAAATAATTTTGTTTCTCGGAAAACGATAATTGCAATAAATCAATAACAATTTTCTTTACGTAACGTTTTATTTGTACAGTTTGTTAACGAATGTCAAAAGAAAATTTGGAAAACAAAGTATTTGCATTTTACAAGAAACCTATTTTTATGGATCAATTTGTATATTATGTGTGATGAAAAACATATTTTCTTCTCATCATCTTGGGTAACGTTGTATAATTCAACAGATAGTCAATATAAAAATGGAATCAAGACATTCAGACATACCGTAGATATGTTGGTAGAGTTGAGTTAATTTAAATATTATATTCATGTTATTTTCGAAAATCATGTCGTTGCCGATTGGTAGGAAGTTTTCGTTGTAAAATATTTTTTTGTTTTTTCTGTGAATTACAAATTGCGTGAAAATATAATTTTTAATTTATTAAAATGAAAAACAATACGAATAACAATATATAGGAAAAGTTTTTTTTTTCTGCACGTTTATATATATATTTGGGTGGGGAACGAGATTTTAAGTCATTTTCACGTTTTAGGTGCGTGTATGTGTTTGCGGTACATGACTAGTACTTTTCACCGGAAAAATGTACAAGAAAATTTTTTGATTATAACTTTTCATTTCACCAACGGCGATACCAAAATTTGTTTTTGTTGCGGTTGACGTTTTAATGTGAATACAAAAATGTAGTAGTAGTACGTGACAGAGTGTAGCACCCATCTTTTTTTTTATAATTTACATGTAGCATAATTTTCCATGTCACCCCGTTAAACTTATTTTATAACAAGAGTAGAAAATCCGATGAAATTTTGTTGTTTCATTTTATTTCTGATGTTTGTTAAGTTTTTGGATTACAAAACTACTGTAACTACACCAGATGACAACAAATTGTGGCACAACTTGTGTAGTAATAATAATAATAATAATTAATTTAGTTGGTGTAGTGTAGTAAAATGAAAAATTATTATTTAAACAGGAAAATTATGAAAAATAATAATTATACTTGTCTGTATGTTTGTATATACGTACGGGGTTGTGTTACAAGAAACATGATTAATGAAACATTATTGTTAGTGTTTTGTGCAACTTTTTATAAGTTTTTTATTTCAGCTAGCCTATCTGATTATCAGGTTCCGTCCTATAAAACTTTTTATCTTTATCGCCGTGAAATGTCAAGTCAACGGTAATTTCTGTTCTAATTTGAGAATTTTATTTGTTTAACCCTATTACATTATGTAGGTTTATCTGATGCTACCCGAAGACGTTACGTGTCTAAACTTTATTTTTTTTTTAAATTATGGCCAGGCAATCAATTTAGCGACGATTCTTGATATAGGTCACACTTGGAATTCTAACGACTTTATCTATATACATGTTTAAGAATATAAAATTTCATAAAAAAATTCTTTTAAAATTTGAATTCTTTTTGATGTGTATACAAAATAACAACTTTGTTGCTGTATATCGGTTGGTTCTTTGTGTCGTAGTCGACGGAATTTATGTATATATCAACTTCCTCTTCGCGGTCGGAAGGTATTTTCATTTTCTAAATATATACAACTATATACAATTTCATCATCATTTCGAAAATCATCTCAACACTAGTCGTCATCGTACCACCACCTTTCGTTGTACATAATAAAAAGAAAATATTTTCTTCTAGAAAATGTTATCACAAAAATAACCTTTAAAACGATGGAGGAAAACCAAACCAAGAAAGAAAATGATAAGAAGTTATTTGTTTTATTATTACTTTTTGACGAAGAGAGGATTTTAATATAAATAAAAATTGTCATTTTTAAGTTTTTCGCAAAAAAAAAAAAAAAACAAACGTAAAATTCGTAAAATGAAAAGTTTTGACATTTCCCCCGAAAAGCAAAAAAAAAACCAAATTAAATTGTAAAATATTTGAAATTTCGGCAACAAGGAAAAGTTTGAGGAAAATTACTTTTCGTTTTTTTTTGTTTCGTAGATGTATGATTGGTTTTGATTAGAATTTAGAGTTTGTTTTAATTTGACATGATTTGTCGTAACGCGGCGCACACAATAATGCTTATGATCTTGTCGATATCTTTTTATTTTATATTACGAAATTGTATGTTTAAGGCGTTGCACGCGCCAGTTTTAAAATTTAAAAATAAATTTTTTTGTTTGTTGGCAAGGTTTGACCTCGAATGAAAATAGGGGCCATCTAAAATTTTAACTTTTGCATCCGTAGATTTTTGGACTCGTGATAATGCGTCGTATAATTGACAGTTTCCTTTTCTGCACGTCCCGTTAAAACGTTGGCAATTATTAAATTTCGTTTCAGCCGTCGAACAATTAATCGAGTTCCATTACAAAGACCTCGCTTTGTATTAAGATTTCTTAGTAGAATTGTAATACTTTCAACTATTAAATTCAATTTATGAAGCGGCATCCCAGGTGGCGTTAAATCATTTAAGAATTCTGTCGGGTTAGTTCTGAATGTCTTCATCATTTGCATCATCAATCGAGTCAATGCTATAATATGTGACGGGGCTTTCCGGAAAACGTGCCAACACTTTTTCGTTGATCAAGTCCTCATCTGCATTTTTGGACATAAAATTGCCATTTTTGAAAAGCTTTCGCCATCAACTGGCGACAGCGTTTCACCAAATATTTCTGTTATTATAGAGCCTTTGAGGCTTAAACGTGGATTGTACGGAACAATCCATGAATTATCCAGTGTCTTACCATTTATAATTGCACTGCCACAAGCACTTCGCTTGTATTTGGATATCCATTACAGTTAACTATCGATCCATCTTGAAAACGTTTAGGGAAATTTTTGCTGCATATTCCATTGACCATGCAAGGTGAATTGCGATTTTGCTTTCCACAGGGATCATGTATCATTTGTTTTGTAATGATAGCATGTAGCTTTGGAAAAACGTCAATATCTGAAATTTCCGCAGAAATAAATTTGTCAATGGTTTCTGAATCTTTAATTTGAGGACCCTTGCCACTAAATCGGGACGAAATTCCGGAGACTGACCTTTCAACAAATTGTTACTTATTTCACTCCATTTCGGATTACATGTCATTGTAATGAAATAGTATGGCTTGCCATATTTACGGACAATTGCCATAGCATCTTGATATTTGTGGACCATATTTCTCGTGCTTCCTTGGAATGATGATGGAAGGATTATAGCTGTTCCAGAGACTAAACCTTGACTAATAGCTTTGCTATTAGTTTGCAAGTAATCCATACGGCCCCTCTATTTTTCCGCTCTGAGTTTTTTTTGATGTTGCCGAACATAATTGAGACGATTTGCTTCTGTTTTAATATACGCATCAACACAATATTGTTGTGTTAGTTTTCCGCTGCATAAAAAGGGATTAAGTTCATCCCGAATAGAAAGTCGATAGCCATAATACTGCATTTCAGTAACTAGAGTTCGTGGATTTATTTAAAAAGAGGCAAACCAACACCCCAACTTTGATCACCATGTGGGAAAAACAATGGTTGTTCTCAATTCGGATCAAGTACCCTGATTCATCATTAAAATTAGCGCGGCAATGAATTAACAGATCTCGTTGAAGTGGAGGCTCTCCATTATCATTTTGGAGAATAAAAGCAACTTCATTAGATCTCGGAGAATTATATTGTCGTTGATCAAATCTTCGATATTGCATTATCGCCATTGAAATCGAAGGCGGATCTGTACCATTTTCTTGAGCATCGTGAATGGACTCTTGGTCTACCTCATAAAGCATTTTTAATGCTTGTACGAATGGATTTATGGTGGCCATTAACGAAGCATTAGTGCCCAAGGCACTATGTTCGCACCCATAGATGCAAATGCCAACGAACTGTTTATTGATCGAACATTCTCGAAGAAGTTTTTTGAATGTTCATGTTTCTTAGTCCTAAGATCCTGATTTTTTGTTGAAATAATAAAATAGGGTCTAACACAACTTTTTCTTTTTGACGCAGTGGGTAAAAGGTTTGTCCTGTGGTAATTCACGCGGAAAATGTTTTGCGTTACAGAAACGGCAATATACATTTAATTCTCCACAGGAACACTCGGCTATGGACGATCTCATAAAATTCTCAGATCCACATTGAATATACTGAAAATTACGAACCACCACAATTTCTTCAGTTTGTCGACGTCTCGCGTTATTCAATTGCCTTTCACACATTTTTAGTTCATGCTGTCCTATTTTATTGCTTCACGCCGGCATTTTATATATTAGATGTTTCAAAATATCGTATTGAAAATAAATGATAAACCTGCGTGCTTTAAAAAAAAAAGTCTGTTGTGGAAAGAGGACATTTCATTTTTAAATATTTAAATTGACAAATTGATTGACCTCCGAAGTAAAAACTTGGGATTTGAAATTTTACAATGTTCCTTCTTTCCCCGCCATTTCTGGTTAGTAGTATCAAATATAGTAGTATTTAATAGGGATTTTAACAAAATTCTACAATCTATTCTTGCTGGAATAAACTTTCCCATTTCATAACCAATTGTTAAGAAATCTGGTTGCTAGATTGACGTGGATTTTGAGCTGGAGGAATAGGAAATTGGGGGAAAAATATCCGTATTATTTTTGCGTTTCTCCCCTACTGAAGGAACTAGTTTGTTGTAAATTTTTATGAAACAAAGTAGATTGGGAAACTTTTCATGTAAAAAATTTTTATAGCGAAAAATAATTTCCCATTTAACTTTGTTTCAAACATAGTTACACACTAATTCTTTCAGTAGTCCAAAAAATACAATATGGTTAAAAATGCTATGAAAATATTTTTCCCAATTCAATATTCCCAGTGAAAGCTAGAATAGTGCCACAGATCCATATTTTAAGTCTTATATCTTATATGTATTTCGAACTAGGTTCTGAAATAAGTCAATGTTGCGGGCGCTTCTCATTTACTTCTCCACAAGAGCAAGACAATTAATTTTGCCAAATAAAGAATTTTATTGGGAAAGTGTCTCAGCTTGTCCACTGTCAGCGTAATTGTGATTTCTCAAATTTACCATCTACCACTTAATTCATTGGATGATTATTACTTTCTTTTGTTATTTAAAAAAAAGTACCTCGTGTCATTGTTTCACCCAGAAAAGGCTTGCCAGTGACGTTGGTCCGGATGTGAAATTTGATGATGAAGAGTGTGCATGTCATTGGAAGATTTTTCTCGAGAGCTAGAGATTCCGTTCCAGCGAGAGTCCAGTTCTATGTGAAAGTAGGATGGCCACTCTATCTCCAAAATCGAGATATACAGAAACTTCATAAATATAAGACGAAATTCCGTTTCTATTTTGAATAACGTTCTTCTTTTCTAGCCTGACTTTTCTCGAGTCGTAATTACTCTCAGTCTGCGGCAGAAAGTTTTCGGCCTATTGCATACTGGATATTGTTCGAAATAAGCAGCTACTCCGTTAGACACTGGTGGTGGCCGAACTTCGAAAACAAAATCGAAACCACAGTGACGAAATATCGACCAGTTTCTCCGAATCCGAAAAAGGTGTTCGAAAGTGGGCCAATCAACCATTGATGATCCAAAAAATGGCGCCTTTTTTAGCCCTCGTCAAATGGGGAGGTACAAAAGTTTGTAAGATCTTTCAAAACCACCACGAAGAAACATTTGGGAGATGTAGATAGTATTGATCACACGTAGCTGACGTCTCTTATGTATCCGAACTCAACTTCAACGAAGAATGTGAGGACACAGTTCATGGTGCGCCACCTTATTTTCATGCAAACCTTCTCAATCGGTGCGAAGTGCATTGAGGGAGATAACAAGTAGGTGCCTGGCAAGGTGTTGCGTAGTGTAGTTACACAGAATAAGTTGGTGCGACAAATTTGTCGCCGAAATTTTGAATAGTCAAAATTAACATCAATTGTCGATTGCCATTTAAGGACGACTGAAGGCAGCAATCTAACCATTTCTTTGGCATGTCCTATTTTACATTACGTTTTGTGGTTTGTGTTAAATAATTTGTGGTCACCAATTCCATGGTAATTTAAAGAATAACAATTCACCGAAAAAAAAAACAATTAACCCTATTCGAGAATTTCCCAAAAATATTTTGCAAAGAGCTAAATAGGATTTCTTTAAAGTTCTGCAACTGACTTGTTGCAGGTTAACTAGCTTACGAAGTATTAAATATCGGTTTAGTGCTTCAAATTAACGACAAAGTATTTTCAATTTTACGTAAATAATGTTCAAGATTTTAAAAGTTAAATTTTTTTCAAATTGTTTTACAGCAAATTCTCATTTTTCAAAATTATTTTCAATTTAAGCTAAAGTTGATTAAATAACACAGGTCAACATTTGATATAAAACGAAACACTTGGAATGCTATGGTGCTTTAGGGGTTTTTCGGGTCGCTGATTACGATGAGCGGGTTGGTTAACTTTCATCACATCAGGTTCAAGGTCATTTGAAGGTCAAAGTGTCTTAATGCGACCGAAAAAATCTGAAAAAAATCATGCGGATGTTTTCGAGGTCCCTGAGTACGATTCCGTAGTTTGTTTGATCTTTCGCCTTTGTTAAAAGTCATTTGAAGGTCATTTGAAGGTCAAATCGACATATTTCGACCAAAATATTTGCGAAAAATTCATGCGTATGTTTTTAAGGTCTCTGAGTACGATTCCGTAGTTAGTCTGACGATACGACTTTGTGAAAGATCATTTGAAGGCCATTTGAAGGTCAAATCGACATATTTCGACCAAAATATTTGCGAAAAATTCATGCGCATGTTTTCAAGGTCTCCGAGTACGATTCCGTAGTTTGTCTGAGCTTACGATTTTCAAGTTACAAAAATGAAGCTCAGCCCGTGGGTCTCGAATTACTTTTCTTTCATATGGGAGCCGTGTATAAGCCAGGCGTCGCTGCCGCCGTTTAGGAACCTCATGGTGTGTAATTTTCCCAACACAAAGATTTTTTAGAAGGAACAGCCAAAAACGGATGAACACAATTAAGTAAATATTTTATCTTCTAATAACAGTTGAAATCCTGCAAGAGCAAAAATTATAATTTACTTGGTAAACAATTTAACTTGTTTTATAAAATCTTGAACATTAGTTGTATAGAATTGAAAGTGCTTTGCTACTTAAAAGAACAATTTAAATCCTATCCCACATAAATTTAAATCGCGCGCGCTCGAAACGCGATATGGTATAGGAATAGTATATCAAGTTATGCCAGTCCAATTGTACTCGTGAATAAAAAAGATGCCACCAAACGTTTATGCATTGACTATCGACGGCTGAATGAAAAAATAATAAAAGACCGATATCCACTACGTTTAACAGACGAGCAGATTGATCAGCTAAGAGGTGCATCACTATTTTCAACGCTGGATCTAAAAGAAGAATTTTTCCATGTACCGGTGGTGAAAGATTCGATTCCATTTACGGCATTCATATCTAGTTTCGGGCAAGAATGTTCTAATGGAATTTTGTATATGACAGATGGTGGCCGAAGACTATTGGTGCTCCCTAAATTGTTGTACACAGCTATCATACAAAGATACCATCAACAGGGTCATTTTGGCACAGAGAAAACTGTCGAATTAGTGAAACGAGAGTTTTTCATCAAAGACGTGGTAAAGAGAGTGAAGACGTACATTCAAAACTGTGTACATTGTGTTATGGTAAACCGGAAATGACGATTGCAGGAAGGTTTTCTACACCCGAAGCCAAAAGGTGATAGCCCATTATCCACGTTTCATATGGATCATTTAATCCATTTCGAAAGCATTAAGAAATCCTACAAATACATTTTGTCATTGATCGATTGATTTTCAAAATTCGTTTGGCGGTATCCATGTAAGTCACTCAGGTGATACAAAAAGCTGTGTTTAGTAATCCAAAGCTAATCATTGCTGACAAAGTACCAGCATTCACGTCGGAAGAATTCAGACTGTATTGCGAAGAAGAAAGGATAGAACTCCATCTAATAATCACGGGAATGCAATGAGTACAGTTCGTACAGTTCGTACAGTTCTCGGACAGTTCGTGTTTAAAAACTTATTACGTACACATATAATTACTCCGACACTAATTTTACTAACAGTAATTACAAATTTACTATTTACAAGCACGAGTTTTTGAATACCATATAGTATTCCTGTTTAGGTACGTAAAATCCCGCTTAATGTTTCTTCGTATGTACTATTCGTATAATATTCGTATAGAAGCAAGATCCGTATAAAATTCGTATAATATCCGCATGTTTACTATTTTGATGATCCGTTTAGCGCTCCGAGTTGAGCCCATAAAAAGCGATATGGTACAGAATATGCATTGCGAAGCACAGCGACCCGCCTTATATAACCCGGTCCTAAAGTTCCGCTCCTATCGATTTTTAAATTCCTATAAACTGAAATTAAATTTGCCCTTTTCCAGAATGTACATTGCGGAGCAACCGGAGCCGACCCGCCTGGTATAACCCGACCCTAAAATCCCGCCCCTATCGATTTTTAAATCCCTATGTGGATTATAAATAAAAATTAAAAAAAAAAATAATTGAAATAACTATAATTTTTTTAATTTTTATAAAAGCCGGGCCGGTAGCCCCAATCTTAAGGTATAAAATGATATAAAATAATCTTAAAAGCATTTGTGCATCGAAAAAAAAAACTATTTTGTCGCGTTTGGATTAATTGTTATTTTAGACCATTTGGGGTCAATTAGGGCCACTTCAGATCATTGAGAGATACCTGGGGTCATTTGCGGATATTTTCATGGTCATATTCGTAATCAACACACTAAAATACCTTAGAATACCGATTTTCAGAATTTTTGGAGGTAGGACCTATTCGGAAGTATATCCACGCAGTTAAAATTTTCAGCCGTCAATTGATATCAGGTGCAAATTGAATGAAAAATTGAATTTTATTAAAACCTCCAATGTTGGACATTTCTATAGCTTGGACACTCATTCAGTCCCTTGAAATTTCATATATTGGTTTAAAAAAAATGGTAAAAATACTCTGTATATTGGACAACCTCTTAATATTGTTTTATTTAAAATATCACGTTTTGAAATATCGCTTTTTGATAATTCGCGTTTGAAAATATCGCGTTTCAAATGGGACCCTGAAATAAAAAGGTGATCCTAATGCCCAAATAGTTTTTAACTTAGCTTGAGAGTTCAACAAAACATAAATCAAATCATCTTTCGCCGTAAGAATCATGGTAGCGCCAGCAACAGATAAGTAAGGAGCTATTTATCAACTGATTGGCGTTATTCCCAGGATGTATAATGAAAATTGGCTTGAAATATGAGAGACGAATGTGGTTCTAAAATGGAATTTCAATTTGAGTTCTGGGTTCGGAGAATTGCCATCCTCGTTTTTCGGAAACGACTAGGTAGTTAATGCTTACTTAACAACTTATTGGGCGCCATCCTAAATAAGTATGCAGAATCATTCAAAGTGAATTCGTCTACTTATTTACTTTGAAATGTCAACACAATGAGAGTCGTACTTCGGATAACGGCGTATTAAACGTAATGTGTGAAAACTGTGGCATATTGCATAAAGCTGGTGCGTGTAGGTTACGCGTCAGTAAAACCGACTCACTCGCGGTGACTTCGGACAACATATTTCTAGGCGCCAGTATGGTTCTTTTACCGAACCAATTTTCATCGTGAATGTTCCATTGTGATCTCGTCTTCCGAACAACAACATGACAAAATTGGTTGGTGAAATTAACTGTACCTTGTTTATTTCCATTTGACCTTCATTTCAGTGAGGTGTAGCTGTTCAATAAAAGGTAGGGGTTATCGAGAAATCCCGCAGGCTGCGTCGCGTGCCTCTGTCGCTCGGTTAAGCATTGCAAACTGTTATAGCTGTCTCACGCTATAACAGTTTGCAATGCTTATACAGCACGTTGGAAAGTTTTCGGCGACCAGATTGCGATGTAACATAAAAAGTAAGAGCAAAAATATTTTGCCAAATTCGGTAAATGAAACAACACTTGCGTATTTGTATAGAGTTTATTTTTATTTTAAAAATAAAAATTGACACGGATTATCATACAAAGACGCTCAAACTAAAAATCTTAATATTTTTTGTGATCTCTCTGTTAAATAATCATAAGCTCGTTGTCCATTCGGTTGTGGGCAATCCAATATATTGGCCCCTCTTACCAGCAGTTCCAAAACAATATCAAATTTTTCTGTATATTGTCGTGCTGCAATCAATATCGGTGACCAATTAGATTTATTCCTTACATTAACATCAGGATTGTATTTTAATAAAAGCGTTAAATGAATGAGTCGTACCCAATTGAGACGATCACACATCAAAAGCAGTGGAGTGTCCTGATTCTCATTGCGACTTTCGAGCGGTACACCCTTTTCAATTAATTTTTCAATTATGTTTAGATTTCCAGCTTGAATTGCTAAATGCAGCAGAGAATTTTTATTGTTATCACAAATAGTTACATCTACGCCGGGTTGTTCCAGCAATTCGTAGGATAATTGATAATTTCTTGCAATGGCAAGTAATAGATATTTGCCGATTTGCTGATGTTGCGATTTTAGGAATTTCATTAGATTTTCATCTTCAAGAAGTAAGTTAATTGAGGAATTATAATAAGAATGTCCATTCAGTAAATGATTTATGATAGAATTTCCTTTTTTATCGATCACAGTAATATCCGGGTTTCTTTCGAGAAGTAATTTCGCTCGTACTGTGTCGTTCGTCATCATAAATAGAGGGGTCTTCATTGCAATGTCTTTAGCATTAATATCTCCCCCGTTCTCGAGAATATAACGAATCAATTTGTTGGTGACTTCTCCAGCCGGCAATGCCATGCACCAATGCAATGGTGAGAATTTTTCATAGTTTGTTTTAAAATTAACAAACGACTTCGACGCCCAAGTAGTTAAAAGTTCAAAAATTTCTACTGATTTCGCGTAGTGGATAGGTAATTTACCATATTTGTCATACTCGTTGATGTCCATCCCAAGCTCTAACAGCTTTTTTGTTATGAAAAAATTGTTAGCCTCCACCGAACGGTGTAAAATATTAATCCCTTTAAAATTAACCTGTTTTTGCAGTAGCATGTTAAATATATTGTTTGAAGTTGGAGTTCCTTGCAAAACGGTTGTTAATAAATTACCGAAGTGCCAAATGTCTATTTGATTTAAATCACATTCCATTAGCAGAATTCGGAAAATATGGTACTTTGCATAAACTAAAGCATTTCGAAAAAGCTTATTTTTCAATTCTGTCGGCAAATGCATAAAATTAATACCTTTCATGGACATAACAAACTGGAATAGTTCTACAATATCCCCGTTCGTGTGACTGCCAGTGATCCGCAGCAACAGCTCATGCAGTATTTCTCTTGGAATTTCTGAACAATTTTGAATTACATATTTCACTTTATCATATTGCTCCATAGACAACATTTTGGTTATATATTTTAAACCCACTTTTCGGCTTTTAAAATACAAATCCTTAACGGATGGATATTTCTCATAAATTTGCTTGACTTGTTCGAAACATGAAAACGCTAATAACCGATGAACTACGCCACCTGCATATTTTTCTTCATCGTCATAATCCTCTATAATTTCAAATTGTGTTGGATCAATTTCCAGCAGTTTAACTAATATATCGAGTGTTTCAGCTCGAAAACGTGCCGATTTTATTGGTAGACAAGTACATTGACTTGTTTGCGTTTGACAATCGCTGTACTGCAAAATTTTCGTGGCAATTTTGTAATGTTGATTCTCAAACGCATGATGAAAAACTGTATTATGATCGTTATCAGAATCATAAATGATTCTTATATAATTTACAATTTGCCGCCAACTTAAGTGTTTCTCCATCATGACTGCATGCACGACATATTCGAATATGGGCCAATTGTCCTTACCAAAAATTCGCAGGAAGTATTTGTTCGATGTAAATATATCGTACATTTTAAATCCGAATCTCTTATACACGTTATCTAAATATTCGAGTTGGCCATACAGCATACTAAAGCTGGCTAATTCCAGCACATTAATCTCAGTTCCGAGCTGCAAGAGTCTAATTGTTGAATTAAACATACCTGAAGCAGCTGACGCAGATAATAATGAAATTCCTTTACCATTTTTGGCGTTTAAATCGAGAACGTCATTCAAATAAATACATTTCACCATCCTTATTGCTATCAGTTTCCCCTCTTTGCTTTTCGGCGACAAGCAGATCACATTCACTGCTGTTAAATTATCACGTTTTAACAAAATCACAACACATTTTTCTTTGTCAATACACTGGTCTGGTTCAACCCAATGATATTCCTCGTATAAATCCACAATGGTTTTACATTCGTTGTCGCCATATCCGATAAAAATTGTGTTTGTGGACCAAAATTCACTGTCACATTTAAGACAGCTCGCGATAAATTGTAAATCTGATTCGTAAATTTCTAAAATTTTATTTGCGCACTCCACATCTCCGTTTAAAAAGGTGGAACATAATGGTAATTCAGACTGATTATTAACTTTGAGTGGTTTATAAATGTTAACACCATCGTTGAGGTATGATGAATCCATATTTTTATATACGCGATTTATTCCGTGTTTTTTAAATAATCAATGTGCGACCGGTGCGCGTTCTTATCAGAATTAGACTAACTAAAATAGTAAACCGAAAATATTTTTTTAGTTTGTATTAAACAACAACAATTTTTTTTTTACTGCGCGAGAATCAGAATGAGAGAATTTTTTTCGAGTGATGCAATCGAATTTTATGTTTCGAAAATAATTTCGTCATATCTAGCAACATATATTTCGGAAAGTACAGAGATTAATATAAAATAAAACTTACAGTACAATCCGGGAAAATTTTTTATTGTGCGTGGTGTCTTTTATCGCTTTTGATATTGTTTTTGCTTTAAAACCCAAAACACATCAGTTATAATCATTAATGCTATCACCAAATATATTCGAATTCTTAACATCATTATAAAGGATGGGCCATTACAAAGTTTGGTTTTAAAAACACTATAACGCTGTACTTCTTTATTTTGTGGACACTTTTTATAATTGTGTAGGTTGGAGTCTCCGATTTAAGAATAAAAAAACAATTTCGTTCCCTCTGCCTTTCTTACAGTACGCCATCCTATGACTCCAATTTGTAAGAACTTTTTCGATGATTTCGGTGCCTATTTCACGAATAATCGTCGCATCGTAATATTTTCCGCATTATTATCCGCATGACATCTTCAAAACGACAGATTATTCGGTTGTTAAATTTGGCGCGCAAGAAATCGATTGTCGGTCGGTTCGTTTAGCAAGTGGTGCCACTTTGTTGAAACCAAAGGCTGTTCACATTCATAGCATAGATTTGAGACCTTAAACCCTTAAAAAGTTGGTCAGCATGGCGGTCGCCATTGTCGGTAACTACATTTCCAGTAGCTTTTTCCAAGAAAAAGGGGCCAATTAAGCAACCACTCCAAAATCCACACCATACGGTCATTCTTGGACGACGCACTCTTGTTCAAAAATGTGTTGCCATGGCCCATGATTTGAAAACAAACCAATCGATGGCCCACCCTGTATATGCACAATCAAAAAATTATTTAGTCTCAATTCTGCGCTTCTATAAAAAGGTTTGTTGTTGTAGAATTTACGTTTATAGTTTTTCTCTTTTCCATTATGTTTTATGTTGGATTTACCGCAGCTGGTTTTAAAATAATTTTTGAATTTTTCATATAGTATCACTTCATTTTGAACAATGACGTACAAACTATAACGTGGATACAAGTAGGTTAATGTGGAAAAATTAATCGTTAAATAACCAGGGTTATCCAATTCGAGGTTGATAAAGTAGAAATCTGTATACCGACATCTGTCAAAGATAAACGTCAAGTACGCTGTCATTTATTTAGCTGACATTTTGCCATTTAAGAATATGGAGCAATTAATAATCGCAAATTGGGTGTTGGAAAAACAGGCCGTCGATGCTGATTTTTCGAACAAAATTTTCTTCAGTGATGAAGCTCATTTTTTGCTTGGTGGATACGTTAATAAGCAAAACTGTAGAATTTGGGGCTCAAAAAATCCACAATTGATTGTAGAGAAGCCATTACACCCGGAAAAAGTCACTGTTTGGTGCGCATTGTGGTCTGGTGGTGTGATTGGGCCGTATTTTTTTGAGAACAACCATGGACGAACCGTTACCGTCAATTCTGAGCGCTATGGCCGCATGTTAAACGATTATTTTTTTACGAAAAACGAAGATTATGATCTTGACGATATGTGGTTCCAGCAGGATGGAGCAACCAGTCACGTAACACGAGCAAATCGAGATCTTTTGCAAGAGAAATTTCCTGGACGTTTGATTTCGCGATTGGCTGATGTCAATTGGCCTCCAAGATCATGTGATTTAACGCCTTTGGATTTCTTTTTGTGGGGCTACGCGAAAGATCGTGTTTACGCAAACAATCCTCAAACTCTTGACGAATTGAAAACTAATATTCGTAAAGTAATGGCCGAGATACCGCCCGAAATGTGCCGAAAAGTCATTGAAAATTACCTCAAAAGAATCAAGGCCTGTAAGAAGTCCCGTGGAGAACATTTGAATGATATCTTGTTTAACTAAAAATGGCAAGGATCAATCTGTAAAATGAAATAAAAATTACAATACATTCCGAATATTTTGTGTGTTTTTTTTAAGTTTACTTTATCAACCTCGAATTGGATAACCCTATATAAGGTAGGGGAAAGAGAAATCTTTATTTTTACGTTTATTTCAGGGCTTTATTTAACGTGGCTAAATCATCCTTTTTGCCTCAAATATGCGCCCTTTTCTTCGATAACTCGTTGCCATTTAGAAGGCAATTCCATTATGCTGGTTTTCCAAAACGCCTTGTTCCTATTAGAAAAAAAACTGAGATAGACAGTTTTCAGAAGCCTCTCTTGAGGCCATTTTTACACCACCAAGAGAATTTACCATGGACAAAAAAGATGATAATCGCTTGGGGCGAATTCGTCACAAAGTGCGTATACCGAATTCCAACATATGGTGGAATTAGGGATTTGCCGCGCATCGGCATAGCCCGTCTCTTGCCCCTTTCACATGGTACGAAAGAACGATAATGACTGGAAGCCATATACAGACTACCGCCCACTCAATTCCGTAATGATACCGGATCGTTACCCGATATCACACATCCAAAATGTCTCGATAAATTTACATGGATGTTCGAAATTCTCAAAAATTGATCTCGTTAGAGCCTATGATTTAATTTCCGTGGTACTCGAGGATGTAAACAAAACAGCAATTAGGACCCCATTTGGTCTTTTTGAATTCACACGTAGCCCATTTGGTTTCAGAAACGCCGCTCAAAGGTTTCAACGATTTATCAACAAAGTCAAGCGCGATTTAGACTTCGTTTTCACGTATATCGACGACATCCTCGCGGCATCGAAAAATGAGGAACAACACAAACTACATCTCGAATAACTTTTCAAACGACTAGATGAGTTTGGTGTCAACATAAAGAATTCTAAATGCGTTTTTGGTTCGAACTCTTTCGATTTCCTCAGCTACACGATCACGCCGAATGGTATTCTGCCATCAAAAGAACGAATTAATGCCATTACGGAATTCCCATCTCCAACCACGAAAAATATTCGACGCATTACACAACATTTCACATCCCGGTATCCGTGCCACTCGTAAATTGATTGCCGCTCGATATATCTGGCCAAGCATAAACAAAGACTTAGGTAATTGGGCCCAAGCTTGTTTATCTTGCCAACGATCGAAAGTCGAACAGTTGCTCCGAAATTCCCATCGTATTACTAGGAATTCGAGCTACGGTTAAAGAAGATCTCAACTGTTTACCGCCGAAATGGTCTACGGACAGACACTTAATTACCTGGTGAGTACTTTCCCGAAAATCCTCTTTCTCCTCCAACTACAACCGACAGAGTCGTCGCGCAATTACGCACAACTATGCAAAATCTTATCCCTATGAATACTCGACAAACACGACAAAACGAGATTTTTGTCGTCCCGAAATCTGTCTATAACAGCGATTACGTTTTCATACGAACGGATAAGATTCGCACAGGACTACAACTCCCATACGAATGCCCATATAAAGTCATTCGCCGGTTACGTGGATACTTTGTCATCACAATTAATAATAAAGGGCAATCAGTATCTATCCATCGATTAAAACCGGCCTATGGAATACTTTGCTCTGCGGATCGAATTCCTGCATTAAGAATAGAAAAACCCGCACGAATCATGGCTTAAACAATCCGCTCCTAACTTTTAATCGTTTTCCAAACTAGAATGGGGTACTGTAGCAACCCAATTATTCGCAAAATAATTGATTCTACAAGCTTTGACGAATACGACATATAATACGCGACATACACCCGTGCGACACACAATTAGTTCGAAAATTAAATTAATTAATCGTCACAAAAATAAAATCAACTTGTATAAATCGACCGCGCACGTGCGCATGCAAAATTGGCCGTACGATATACTGGCGTTGGTTACACAAGGCTGACAATATATAAAGAAACGAAACGAAAACAAAATGACATAAAAAATAAAAAAGAAAAATCTCTTCCACGCGCGCATTTACAAACCTCCCAACCAAGCTCCCGGAGCTTTAGCGGGTCATCATGGGCGTGTGAGGCCTGGCGTTGTCGTGGTGGTGCACGACGCCTCTCCTATTAGGTAATTCTGGCTGCGTTGTGGTTGTCATCGTTAAGGCCTTCGACCATGATCGTTTCCACTTGACATTATCGTATGTAATCCATTTCTCGTCGCCAGTCACTATCCGCTACATAAATGCCTCGATTTCATTCCGTGACACCAAGGGTTCGATGGAAACGGACTCCATCTAGGTTTTTCTTCGTCAACGCGTGCGGCACCCAAGCATTGAGAGTCATTCTGATGCGAGCTGAAGGTTGGTGAAGGAAATGATTTAAAACTATTTTTTGGCCGATCTTCAGCTCCTGGGTGATGCTACGACAGCTCTCAAGCCAGCGTACTTCGCTGATTTCCAAGAATTTCCAAGACATTTACGATGATACGCGTTCGACGTGCTTGATATCGAAATTACCGGAACGGAATCGATGGAACCAAAATTCCTCGTGATTGGTTTTGACAGTATTAGGACCATAGACACCATTCGCAATTTCAGCTGGCTGACTTTTGTTTTCGCCTTTATCGAAGCAAAATTGCTAAATATAGCGAATTTCCTCTTGGTTTACTGATTTTTCTTGGTTAAATAAACGGAACAAAATGGGAAAATTTGTTTACCAAATAAAATGTTTTGGTTGGTTAGTCTAGATGCATTGTTGAGAAACCGTCACAAATAGCGCAATTACGCTGAGCATCGGTGACCGCGCGTGTTTAAAATCACGCTGGACTCTCTTCTAGACGATATCACAAAACAAGGTATTTTTGGCCAGTGCACAGTGTAGATTTTATTATGTTAAATTAAATTATTATTTTATAAAAAGTTATTACACCCATCCCCGATTTACACGGGACTTTTTTACACGATTTCGTTCTTACACGGTTTGAAAAAACGAAAAATATATTATATTTAAAAAATATTTGTTATTTTTAATTTAATTTATTCTTTCTAATTCTAATTATGTTTTCACGGTATTCTGCGGAACAATATACTGTGTAAATCGGGGGATGTGTGTATTTATTTTAATTTAAATTACATATAAACTTGTTTTATTAAATTTAATTAAAATTTTAATTTATTTCCGCAATGTTTATTTTCGCAAAGAGTTTCAGAAGCACGGTCTCTCACATGCTCATATTTTAATCATCCTCGAGATCTCGAGCGTTGGAACAAATCAAAAACTGCAGAGATCGTATTTAAAAACATGATACATGGCGCTTGCGGTGATAATAACTTCTTCGCTCCATATTTGGAAAACAAAATGTGTAAAGCACATTTCCCAAAGGAGTTTCTGGATGACACAGTATACAACGTTTACGGTTATACACAGTACCGTCGTTGTCAAGGCAAAATTGCTACTGTCAGATATTCTCAAATGAACAATCATTTTTTTGTGCCATACAGTCCATACCTATCGCTCAAATACAGCGCACTTATCAATGTAGAGGTATGTACTTCATTAGCGATCGTAAAGTATGTTTATAAGTTCGTTTATAAGGATTTGATTGTGCAAATGTCGCCATTATTTCAGATGGAAATCAGGAACTTCGCTTCCATGAAATGAACTCGTGAGGCAATTTCTCGTTTGCGATGAGTCAAAAATGCATGATCGGTTGCACACAATGATGCTTCTGTCCGTCCATCTGGAACATCATCACCAATTTTTCCTCGAACATGAAAAACTCATTTTTAGTATACCAAACCAAATGCATCAAATTTGAGTTTTATTTCATGCTTAATGCCTCGGACGCAAATGCTCGAAAAATGCTTGAAATCTCACAAAATTATGACTATGTTCGCAACGATTTGCAATGCCATCACCGCTTCAGTTTGGACTATTCACTTTAATTTTAATGAGTGATAGTCAAGCGTTCGACTATGCATTATATGCTATTGAAAACACTCTCAAGCAGGATGGCTTAAAATGCGCTTCTTTCAGCTTGCTACATAGCTGAGGTAGTACACTTGGCCCAATTTAACATCGAACAGCTCAATGTGAAGCAATTTCCAGTATGCTCTTGAATATAACGAATAAACCCCTCAATGCTTTTATGTTCCTCTACAAAACAGGCATCGATCAATTACTGCGCTAATCCATGAAAAATTCAAGTTTGGCGACAAAGTTTTCATCCACGGTGGTGATTTCAGACAGGCACTTCCAGTAGTACCTCGAGGTAATCGAGCAGACATCACTGAGTGCTGCATCAAATTAAGCTCTCGGTGGCGGCATTTAAAAAAAGTAGTAACGGCTAATATGTGTAGTGAATAGTGAATACCAGCCTCTACACAATCTGACTTTGAGACGTAGCGTTGGAAGGCTGCAAAATAAAATTTCCCGCCAACCAAATATCTCAATGACAAATAGAAAACTCAAAGGAAACTAGATTTGCTTGGTAAAATATTAGTGTCCGGAATCTCCATTTTTGATGCATTCGGCGTTGTGAGCACTAAAGGCGACTGTTCGAGTGCGAACTTTTGTACGAACTTTTAGAATCACACTTTTCCAGCGATTTATTGAGCACAATGTAGCTCACATTTTTTTTATGATTAGGTTGATCGTCTGCGAATATTTTTCTTAAAGTTAAAATTTTTTTATCTTTTATGTACGTAATTTGATTAGTGGGAAAGTGTGATTCTAAATATCCGCACAAAAATTCGCACTCGAACAGTCGTCTTAAAGGCATCGAAATTGAGAAAAAATATCTCATTTCAAAACTGAGTACAAATTTAGTTTGAAACTATGGTTAAACATGGCACACTAGTACGAAATCATGATTTCGAGTTAATCATAATTAAGAAACTAACAGTAGTTGCTTTCCAATCGACCACGGCAAGTACTTATAAGCACTTATGGTTTTTGTCTTTGCTAAATTAACTACTCACAACTGCTCTATCATTTTATTATGAGTAGTTGAAAGCTGTTACGATAAATTTACCCGCTAGGTGATTGTGTGTAGTATTTTTCTATCAAAAATATAATTGGATGTCGTATATGTGAAGAGCTAATAAAATTTCGATAGATATTTTTTTATTAAAAAGTTATCACAAATAAACTACACATTTGTAGGTTATGTTTTGCTTTTGTATTTTTTTGTGCTTTCCAATCGACACTTTAGCCAATACAAATTTTTTGCACTTACAAGTACTTGCGGTGGTCGATTGGAAAGCAACTAGTGTGTCTATGACATGATGTAGCATTTACTTATTACCATTTTAGATTATTATTATTGTGATGGGCAACAGCACCAACGATCATGTGATGTTATAGCACAAAGGAATAATTAATGTTACCTGAAAGTAAAGGAAAGTTAAGCACGTGAAAGCTTTTACTGCATTTTATTAATAAATAATATTGAAGCGCTTTACTGGGCGTTTCGTTTTTGCATTTATCGTACTAAAACCAATCTACGGTAAATTTAAGCTGTTTGAAAGCATTGTGAAACTTTTAGCGGATTCGTTTTTGCTGTAACTACTCATAGAAGCGTACGTAATTCAGCGAAGTATAAAAATAGATGATATTTTATTACGACCAAAGAGCTTCTGTCCACCTTCGATACGCCTCTAGTCCATAGACATAACTTTTACGTTCCATTGAGTTAAGTACTTTCCATCTCCATATAATTTTAAAAGTGTAACGATATGCTGCCAGCTGTATAGTTTTATATTAAAATAATTGTTTGTGTGTATTAAATTTATCAAAATCATAATAGACTTTCAATATTAAATTTATATTCTTGTCATATTATCAAACTATATTATCATCATAATAAAAGCTATATAAAAGCTCTGTATATTTTAATAATAGATAGTTTTATAGTTGTAAAAAAAATATTTATGCAGATGCAATATATATATATATATATATATATATATATATATATATATATATATATATATATATATATATATATATATATATATATATATATATATATATATATATATATATATATATATATATATATATATATATATATATATATATATATATATATATATATATATATTCTCATACATAAATTTACTATGTATCTAGTTTATTACCCAGGTGATAGAGAGAATAATCTATTAAAGTTTTTTTTTTATCAAAATATTTCGTTAAACACCAAAAACTATCATTCATTGGTTCATTGTACATAGTTACATATATTTATAATATCCATTCGATAAAACTTTTAATGTAGACCGCCAACCGTAACAAGAAAATATATAGATTAAACGATATCGTTCGTATCCCGTGCGGTTTAATATAGCAACAGTAGTAGCAACGGCGGCCGTATAAGCGATTAAAAAATGAGTTTTTATTTCAAAAAAATAATGTATAGTTTATGATTTATAGGTGCAGTGCAAAATGGGTATAAGAAACAAATTCTTTAATGATACAGGGTAAGCACGACTAGCGTAATACGTCCGAATAAAATACCATTTATTCGAATTCGTGGGTCATGCTTTGATTTGTAGCGGTTAGAATATTGCAATCAAAATATTCTAATGTTTTATGCATATATCGCAAACACATCATTTCACAAACTCATCGCTAAATCATCACTCATCACTCTGTAAGACGGAAAAACAGAAGGATCATTCCAAACGAAAACACAAAGCAAATAAAAAATTTATTTAGCTAAAATAAATTTGGGGATCCGTCCCGAAGCCCGACTTACAAAACACCAATTTATCAAAATTCCACCCCACCAAAAGCGAGATTTTTTTTTGAAACGATAAAATTTTTTTGTCTACATTTTTATTAAGAACTCGACATTTTCTTGATTGATCTTCATCAAATTATGGGGTGTGATTTACATTTTAACATGAATGTTTCAAGAATTTTTAGAATTTGGTCATGCTCAATGGAAGTTGGCCATTTCTTGATCAATAAATATCAGATTTGTAAAAGCAGAAATGGATTAGGATTTTAACTTGAATTTTGAACGATGCTGAATGTAACTGGGCCATTTCTTAACAATGGTAGATATACTTTTGCTACACACTGTAGATTAGGATTCTTATTTACATTAATTTGGAGGATTTTTTTGGAAATTGGCCAAACATTAATGGAACTAGTCCAAATATCAACGTATTAATGTAAGAGCTGCATGGGGGATTTTTACAAAAATTTTAGATGCAGAGATCTATTTTAGGCAATACTGATTTGAACAAAGTCATTTCTTACCATATTATTGGCAAATTTGATATGCAGAATTCATTTAAGAATTTAACAAACGTGGAATTGATTTCTTATGCACCAGAACAGTTTGTTTTTTGATGAAATAGTGAATGATAAAATAAATAAACGTAACCCTCCAAAAATACGGCATTCGCAGAACATGGTTTTGTAGAACACGGATACTCACCCATTCGCTCAAATTACACGGTTTCAAACAACACGATTTTCATTCTTTTTTTTTGTATACCAAACAAAAAAAATGAGAAGAAAAGTTTTTTTCCTTTTTTTGTAGTCTCGAACAACACGGTTTTAAAGAACACGGAACGAATTAATCGTATTCTTTGAGGGTTTCTTGTATAATTATTAGGGTGAACTGAAGGTTATTTAGGGTTACGTGTTCACCAGCATCCTATTTTTTGCTAACTGTTTTGGATCCACGCGTCTTCTTTGTTAATTTTTCGATTAGTTTATAAACATGAGGTGTTCCGTATACTATTTTTAGCCGAGCGCGCCAGGCCTCAACCGGGGTTTATGTTTTTGGGAAATAGTCTTGTTAATTCTAGGAAGTAATCCAGAAATCTGCAGAGTATTAAGAGGTCACTTGGCTTCCAACAACGCACCTTTTATAATTATTTTTGAACCATGTTTCAATACGCTTAGCGTCAGAATCAAATTCTGTTTTGCTCATGTCAAAATACACAGAAACTTCTTCAGGCAGTACGAATGCTAAGCTTTCCACATGCCGATTTGTATGTTAAAACATTGTTCGAATTATATCTTCCACTGTTTGGCCGAAATGGAATAGGTATTCATTGTATTCGGCCAATAGAAAATATGTTTTAGTCGCAGCTACGTTTGACTTTTCCAATCCTGATACAATCCTGGTCGGATTTAATAGATGTTCCAATCGCAAGCAACTTTATACAGCTCAAAAAACATCTCAGTGTAAGCTGTCATTTATTGTGAGCTCATCATGTAAAATAATAATTGCACGTTCTGGAACAATCCGTTCATGGACCAGCATTCAGCCTCTGGTAGCTATTGCACACAGATGGTTTTGTCCCTAATAAAATATTTTTATTCTCCCCAACATTTTTCTCGGATCATGCAAGAAGCTCTACGAAGCAAACATAAACTTTAATGTTTCCGGAATGGAAATATCATTTAAAATTTCCGACTCTTTCATTGTTTTGGCTCTCAACCTATTTTCTGTTTTTACAATTGGGATTGCACTCAATACTTTCTCTTATTTTTTAGAATACAGATGGAATAATTTTTTGGGGACATTTAGATATATATTTATAAAGCTTATCTCAAGTTTAATTTATTTTTAAATTAATAATTGTTACCAAAAAAAATATATATTCAAATATATGCGAATCACCATTCCCCATAAAAATAATGGGGAAAGATTAATGTCAAAACTGCTATAAAATGGATTTTTCCTCCAATAAAAAAAATTCCCAACTTCTAGAAAAACATCTCTTATTCCCGGGGAAAACCGGAATAGAGCCACAAGGCCGGAAATTTCTCCAATCAGAATACAATTTGCTTTGAATTTCTCTATTTTATTCAAATTTGTCGCCGGTTACTTTTTAATTTTTTTTTTTTTAAAATAAGAAACATGATTTTTTACTCCTACTAAGGGAAAAATTCCGACTGGGTAAATCAATTCGAAGTTATTCCCTTAGTAGGGAGACAAATATTAGTAAATTTGAAAACAAATTTGAAAATATGGTTAAAGTAGGCGGCGAAAATTTCCAATAAAATAGAGAATTTCAAAGCAAATTGTATTCCGATTGGGGATATTTCCAACGATTTCAAGAATACGGTCCCAGAAAAAATTTATAATTTAAATCTGGTTAATCTAAACGGTAACGGGTGTATGTAAATCTATTTTAACTATTTATAAAATATTAGCTGAAGTTGAAAACGTATTTTGAGTTATGTATTTTTAGTTTCATTTAAATATAAAACTGTCTTTTTCAGAAAGAACTATATACAATATATTTTATTAAAAGAACACATTTATGCTTGATAAAACGTACGTATAGTAAACAAAAATCTTCAATCAAAATCTCACGTTAATCCAAAATATATATGATGGCAATAAAAAATAATAAATTTAAAAAAAATTCAACAGACAAACGGTCTAGTTCCATTCAGGATGCCTGTATTCCACAGATTTATCCAAAACCACGTTAAAACTCCCAATCAGGCTCTAGAAACTGATCACCTAGAATACTAATGGCATCATTGCTTTAAAAATTTTGCTTTATGGCGTCATTTTATGCGAAAGGTTCCAATCTTTGACTATAGATGGCAGTCAAAAAATAATTTTATTTTTTTATATAATATTTTTATCGTGAAACGTTAACCGTGGTAACAAAAAACAATAAAAGTGATTTCGGGTTTTTGAAAAGTGGACAAATAACCCCAACTCATAAATTTGGTATCATTCAGTTCGTACCACAGAGCCACCTAGTCAAGCAGCGCACTAATCATCGCATCCTCAGTACCACAACGCAGTCCACCATTATATATGGTGGATAAAAATACCATAAATTAAATAAGTTAATTTACATTAAAATATATTTTATTTAAATAAAATTGTATTAAACTAATTATAATGATAAAACTGCCATCCTGCAGATTTCATCTAAGCGCATGCAGAGGCCTCCACGGTGATTTTTTGCCGGCTGCTCAGAGAGAAGTGCTATGGGTCGTGCGGGTTGAGGCTTGCATGGCTCCTGGCCTACACCGTGATTACAGAAAGTTTTAAATAAAAAATTAAAACCATACCAAACCGAGAATTATTAGTATTTTATTTTTTAAATCCAAAAGGAAACCACAACCCAAAATAATAATCCCCGAAAAAAATCGAAGGAGAAACGAGACCAATGTGCATCGAGCGCTCGACAGACCAACGGTTGTTTGTGCGGCGCTCGATTACAAAAATTGAAAATTTAAAATAAAATTTAAAATATATAACAAATGAAAAAAATAAAATCAGACAAAAAAAAAATCAAAAAACAAATCGGTTGCTGCCTTGGGCGGCCGTCATGCCACAGATGGCCTCATCCAGACCGTTGGGCGTCTTCTCGCCTTCGTTGGGCGTCTTCTCGCCTTCGTTGGGCGACTATGTCTTCGTTGGGCGACTTCCCGCCTTCGCGCTTGAGGGCTTGCCTGGTTGGGCACTATCGATGATGGGCGTTGGCTCGCTCCACCCTTAATGTACCGTTGAATGGCCTCAACTGGCCACCTGTTATCACCACAACAACAAACTACCATTTTGATGCACAGGTAAAACTATGATACCCGTGTTTTATGCGGTGCCCGTAGAAAAATGTAGTGTCCGATAATTATATTGGCACGCACTCGTTATTAATGCTTTCCTCTATCATTTAAATATGAAAGCACATTTCTTAAATACTTTGTATTTTTTATTATACCGATTTTATTATAATGTAATTATTCATCCATGTGGTCAAACGCCGAAAATGGATCTTTTACAACAAATTTAGAACAAAACTTTCCTCTTCTTTACAAACTCAAAAAAAAAAATAACTTTATTTGCAATCAAATTCAAAAACTTTATTTTTCTGTCAATTCCAAATCAAAACTGAATTACCAAACAAAAAATTTCGCACACCAAACAACGACGCGCAAAACGTTCTAGAAGAATCTTGTTTCTTCTCTATTTTTCGTTTACATCAATTCGCATTGATGAAAACGAGAAGCATATAAGAAAAAATATTCTTCCAGAGCGTTTTGCTTCGCACACACCCGATGCATATTGGTCTCGCTCTCTGATTCAATTGTCTCTTACCGTTGCGCCATCATAAAAAGGGTGTACAAAATCAAAACCGTCGCGCGTGCGTTCAGAACACAACAAACAACCGGTAAAAGTGAGCAAAGGCACAAACCACCTAACCACACAGTAGTAACAGTTTTAATAATCATAGTAATTAGTATATAACGCGAGGGGGAGTGATTTGTTTTTTCAACTACAGAAAAACACCGCACAATCATTATGTCCGGATAATTTTTCCTATTCCTGTACATACCCAATTGGTTTTAAGTAAAAGCAGTGCACCTAGAATACTAGGCGGTACTGCTTGATACGTCATTAGATGACATACGTCATAATATATGTTTGTGAAAAGTAATAAACAATTTGTTGAGAGAATCACGGTTTGCGTTGTGCCGGTAGATGTTCATTGGTACTACATTGGAAATTTTGCAGATAGTTTTCAGTTTTTAGTGCATTGATATACGAGCACACGGTTTTCTTTACTTCTGATCAAATGTCAGTGCCTCTGTATGATCTAACGTCAATTATGCTTGTGGAGTGTCTCTTCGATAACATGACGTAATCAATTTGGTTTTCCGTTCTTCCATCGCTCGAATTTTTCTATTTTCATATGTTGAACGTAATGATGTTGGCCATTGTTGATACTCAGCCGAAGCAAGTTGTACGGACCAATATATAATGTTGTATCATTGTGTGAGGTGTTACTCATGATGTGTTTCAGCCCAACAAAGAATATATCTTTGATATCGTCAGATTGTCGGCGCATGATTTTGAAAACCGCGATATTGAATTTCTTTCTTGTCTAATAATTTATATCCGCATGTTGATCAAAAATTTCTAGTACAGACAAATTTTAACCCTTTAAAATATTCAGATTATACATTTATGTACATATTTACAAAATTAAAGATGACAGTTAACACAAAATATGTTTTCAAAATATTAGAATCAAAAACGATCACTTTAAAAAAAATATTAAAATGTTGTTGTTGTTTCACGATATACCAAAACAACCTCGAAAACAACGACGAAAACAATCCATGTAAATGTAGCATCAGGATTTTTTAGCAATTTTTTTTTTAATAAATACTTCGGCCAGAGACTATTAAATTAAACAAACGTGAGTTTGTGCTCCTGGTTTGATCAGAATCACTTTTTGTTGGTTTTATGATAGCGGTAATTTCGTCTTTGAGTAGCTAATTGTAGATATTGTGAAAAGGCATTTTCCAAAGGAAAAATAATAATTCGCCTAAATGTCATATTTTTATTATATTTACACTGACAGTAACGTTCATATCTTTACTTAGGAATTGTTTAAAGAATTATTCCACACCGGTAATCAACCTGGTTTTAAAAGCCATAATTGAAAAGGAATATTTGTATACGCTTTGAAAGGAAGCTTAGTTGTTTTTCTAAACAAAAATGTTATCCATGGTAGTAAAATTCCTAATAAATTTCTAGCAGGCCTTTAATTTTTCTGGGAGATCAAAAAACAAAACCAAATGAATAATTTTTCAAAAGAAGTCTAGAATGCGTTGCTTTCTTCAATTTGTTTCTTTCAATGTTTTCCATGCTATTTCGCCGAGCAAAAATACATATACATACATATCGTCGGATACAATGCAATAGTGTGTATCTACAAAATTCGTCAAGCACATTTTTTTTACATTATCCTTAATATCGCCACTGTTCCACTTGTTCCCTAGTTTCAGTTCCACCCAAACATATTTGATGTCAAATCTATAATTTTGTAATTTAATTTTCATATATAAGCTAGAATTAGACCAACAAGTTGTTTTCGCCTCCTATAAAAAACTGAAAAACACCCTATTGCATTGTTAACGAACGACGATATGTGTAAGGAAATTTTGTTGTTTCTTTTGCGTAAAGTGAAATTAAATTATATGGGTGGTGTGCGCAAGTTCATTAAACTTGAGTGGCCCCCGATTGCCATCTCTGTAGGTATAGAAGCACAAATGACCAAATCAAATTGGAATACAATACAAACAATTGCCATTAACGATATGTACATAACAATGACATTGAAGCCCGGCATGATCATCAACAATATAGTATAAAAAAAATTCCAATTAACTGAATTTTATAAAATTTAAATTCATCAGAAAATTCAATATTCGCGTTTTTCGTGTTATTATTATTGGCGGTGGTTTGATGCTCTTTGTTATCTTTGAAAGATTTCCTTTTGATACTTTTGTATATAAAAGTTTATTTTATTTATTTATTCACAAAATCAATACATATTTCATCATTTTAAATTAAATTTTTTTATTTATTTATTTATTTATTCATTGGAAATATTTAGTCGTCAGTTGCTGTTTTATTTTTCCTAGAATTGTTGTTGTTGCTTTTTATTATGAAAATTGGGTTTTTTTTTGATTTTATTTCATTTATTTACCATCAACCAATTAAACTTTTGACAATGTATGTGTATCTGATTTGCACGATATTATGATAAGATAAGGCAGGTCTTATAAATCAAATGTTCATAAGATAAAGTAATTTAAAGCTTTGGTTTTTAAATTCGGACCACGTTTTTCTTATATAAAATAGACAATTTTATACAAAACGCACGAATTTATTCCCATTTACACTTTTCGTATTTACATAAAAATATGATGCATCGAGTTATTTATGATCTACTTAAGAATTTCCACATTTCCACCAATTTTATGTCTCATATTAAACATATACACGTATAATATTTTTTTAACTCAACTCCCAAAAGATTTTCATATGTAATATTTTAAAATCATTTAAGCTTGAAACAAACGAAATAAAAAAAAAATTCATATAAATTGACTTTATCTACAAGTAAACTACGTACTTGGTACGTTTTCGTTCTCATTTTCATTAAAAGAAAAATATTGCATATCGGAGTCCCATGGGAAATAAATTTGAACGAATCTATACGATTTTGAGCAAAGAGAAAAATTATTTTTTTCACCGTCCATTGACGAAATGATACACAAGATCATTACACTGTTATTACATATTTTACCATCCTCCTCGACAAAATACAATTTATAACCATCTACCAATTTTAAATTGTGAAAATCAATTTAATCAACTCTAAAAATATCGATGATATATCCTTTGTGTCATTACGTACGAGAAAAATAAGTATAAATTTCTTATGGAACGTACAAATGGGGAAGGTTTTATGAAATGGAAAATTTTGTTTTTCCAATTATTCATTTGGTACTGTGCCATATATACGAGTCGTTGGAAAATGACAAAAATATATGTATGTTTATAATGTTGAATTGTAGATATTTTTTGATAATACGAGACGGTATGCGAATAAATTAAAAGTCTAATTTTCGTTTTAATCAAAGTAATTATTATATCAATATTCAGGGATCTAATATTATGACAGACAGTCGACAGTCAATATACACTTGATCAACGTTGGGAGATATTGAAAACTTATTTCCATATACATGCTCCGCATCGCCCTCCAGCTCGTTCAATGTAAAATATTGCTGCTGTGGCACGGATTGCGGTTCACAAGAATTGAATGTCAGCGATAGGACTTTGCGAAGAATTTTACACAAAGACCTGGGTATGAAAGCATACAAAGTCCAACTTGTCCAAGCTCATTTTCACCTCGGCGTTTATTGACCTAGCAAAATTGACATATTTTGGACACACACGTAACAATTGAGAACCTATAATACACATAAAATGAGTAATGGGCCTCATTAACTACCAATGGCGACCGTGGTATGTTAACCGACATCCAAAGATTTGACTACGTTAAACTATTATTTGTGGGGAGCCGTGAAGGGCAAATGCTAATTATCCAGAGAGGATTGAGGCTTTGAAAGATGCAATTAAAGTAACTATTGGTGAAATAGAGGCTCAATGAAAATGGGGAAATAATCATTTGAAAATGAACTAAAAGTTACCGCACTTTGTATAACATTTTACCTCTTAATATTTGTATAAACGAGTATCTGACACAAATTTAATAACTATTTTTTCTTTTTTTTTTCAGGTGAGTGGATTTATCTGTAAATGGAACTATACGTTGGGTAATATTTTTTAATTTCATTAATATTAAATATATTGGAGTAATACATTTTTAATCACGTTTCTAAAAGTGGTGAAGTACTTCTTTTCCGCATTCTGGTTCATATAGTCGAGTTCATCGAGGAATTTGACTCGGCGAATGGTGACATATGCTTGACCCTACTCGACTGTGGATCGTTGTATCTTATATACAGCCGGTGACCACGATCGGTCAATCCAATTACTACATTACCCAGCCCTTCACTGATGTCAATGTTGGCACCCTCACTTTAGCTCCCACAAATATCTCCAGTACCGAAGCCGCAAGCGTTATTGATATCAAATGGAATTATGTCGTTAAAGTTTCGATTTCCAAAATTTTTTATTTCGTCTACCAGCTGATCCTTTTTTTTATTTTAAAAAAGAAAAAGAAAGTATTATTTGTACAGTGGATTCAATGGCCATTGAAAGTCAATTAAATCCCCCCTTTTCATTCACGCATACGCCACCCATTGATACAATTACAGTATATGTAACGCCCTGGCGCGAGGGTCGCAAACAATTGGCACGTCTTGCCGGGTGATGTAGTCCAAGAGCAGAGTGACTAAGGGCGGTCTCCCACTCACTTTTTCTCTTTCTATGTATAGGAAGTCCTAAACCACGCGACCGCATGTCGGATTAGAAATGTGGGGTAAAAGTCAAATGGACGATAAAATTGGGTGACAACAAGATGGACTCATCTGGCCGGACGTACTTACCGCTCTCTCCCTTATTCCTTTTCGAGCCATTTTACTGGACTTGTGATGCTTCTCCCTCCTTTTTTCTCTTTGTTTTTTTCTTTTCCCTGTTTTTTAGCTTTCTATTTCGTTAGTCAGCTTGGGCTTGGACGCCCGTAAATCTCTTTTCTTACCCCACCCAGTAAATATTCCGATGTATGGTTTTCTTATTTTTATATTTCATTTTTAAACTCTTATAGAGATCGGATCACAATAATATTTTTCATTTTTTTCTGCGATTCCTCGAATCGTATATATATTTTTTCTTTCTCTCGCTTTTTTCCGTCATGACGTTTCATCTCACTTTTTCGTTTTTATTTCTTTGGTTTTTCCATTTGCGCTCCTTCCATGTTTTTCCGCTCTTCCGTATTTTTTTTTCTTCATCCAAACAAAAAACTGACCCAACGCCATCTCTCCTTCAGCACCTCATTCGGCTGCCATTTACTATAATTCTCCATTTACGTATTTTAGTTCAACTGCTGGATTCCTGATCACGCACCAAACAAAAGCTGTCAAATTTTACACAAAAAAATAATTTGACAGAATTGCATCGGTTGTACATATACCCTTTTTTTGTTTGTGGTATCTTCCGACCGCCGGTGCCTATGACTTCAACTGCATAAACTGCGGCCTCGCACTGGAAAAAAAAAAACAAAAAAGTTATACATGTCAGAGCCCCGACATACGCTATTCTTTTACCTGCACGAACATACATCTCGAATGCACAGCTCTTGATTTCTGTGCAAAATTAAACTTACCGGAATTTTGGTAAAACTGTTTTCTATAATCAAAAATCGTTATTTGTAATTAAATTTTAAAACCCTAACCCGTGTTGATAATGTAATCTTTAAATTTTTCTAAAACTGTTAGTTCTTCGTTGTTTTTTGTAAATGCTAAACTTTTTAACATCACTATAAAAATTGAAAAAGGTCTCGCGGAAGCTGCTACTTCCACTACACAGATTTTTACTATGAAACTTCATCCCAACTAATTATTTCGCCTGGACTTTAGAGATGCCGAATTTTGGTGAAATAAAGTTTCTCTCTCTAAACTCGTCATTTTCGGTAAAATTTAAAAAATGATCTGAACTAATTTTGTTTGAAAATTAATTAACAATTTTTTTGTTTTTAATTGTTTCCTCTTAAATGAGAAATGCTTTTAAAAATATTTGCCAAAAATGAAAAATCTCCTACGAAAGCTGGTCCTTTCGGTGGATCAATTTCGGCCAAAAATCACTGGAATATTTCGATGAGAAAAGCTTAAGTATGAAGTTTCACTCCGGACACAGATATTTAGCAAAGAAGCTCGAGGTCAAAAATGTTCATGCGTACTATACACAAAAAAGCTTCTTGTCAAAAATCGACCTTGCCGCTTATGTTTTGGAAAACTGATCTGAACCGATATTGTTTCAAATAACGAAAAAGCTCTTATTGAAGCTCACAGGGACCACATTTTTACTGAATTACAGTTTTTGGAGAAAATCGTTATTTTCGCGTAAATTTTCTAAAACTGATCTGGAACGGTATTGTTACAAAAGTAATTTAGAATCTGTTAGTTCATACTCCGTTTTCTCGTAAATGATATACTTTTCATTTATTTATGCACAAATTGAAAAAGCTCTTGATGAATGTGTTACTTCTGGTAGAAAACTAAAAAGCTCTAATGGAGCCTGCCATTTCCAGTGTACTACGTTCGGTCAAAAGTCACTGAGATCTCTCAATTTGTGGAAAAAGCAATCAATCCCTCCGTAATTTTATTCCCGTTTATATTTTGGGAAACTGATTGGGACCGGTATGTCTGCAAAATTAATTTAAAATCTTTTAGTTCGTAATCGTTTTTCTTCTAAATGATATACTTTCCAAAATATTTGCAGTACTGTTCCATAAGCACATTCATTTCTATTGAATTGTATGGAATCCTTCAAGTACCTCACTTTCATTATGATAAGGCTGGTGTTGTTGCAGTAATAGAATGGCCTTCTGGACCAGTAAGTGCTACGCTGTGAGGTACTCGGACACATGCTGGCTTAGTTCTTGCAGTGATACAAGAATTATCAGTAAGCTTGGTATGTTGCCTGCTACCATAGCTCATGCCTATCGCGAACTACGCCAGACTCTTGTTGTTGTATTCATCTAAATTTAAACGCATTTTGCACCTCTCGGACATATTTGCATCGTAGCTAGAGACTTGACCTGTCTCTGGCTTTCGAGTATTGAGAAACACGGTCCGTCTAGACCTTTCTTATAACTGAAACATATTCAGAAGCTGACACTTTCCCGTTCCTTCTTGCTGATTTCGAGGGGTCTGAAGAATTGTAACAAGGTGTGAAATGTAGTATACAGTTGATTCACTGCATCTGCAGGGCTGGCAATGCCGGTATTGTTTTTGTTGTTGAGCACTTTTACCTGATTTGAGTGTATTTTATACTTTTCGTTAACGTTAAAAATTTCATTCCGGCTGTGAAAATACCTTTCGTAACTGTTTATGATGAAAATCTAGACAATTTCTAGTTTTGATAAAAGTGACAATGTTCTTCACAACCTTTTGGCAACATAGGCCCACATGTATCAATTCTCCCAGTAGAAAATCTTCTACAATATGCTACACATTGTAGTTTATTACAAGATTTTGTACTGTTGTGGTCTCATTTCACAATGCGAAGCTGGTTTATTTATTGCTTCGGTTGAATGAAAACACTCGGTAACATTTCGGTGAAATAAACATGACCCTAATGCTGCACCAGCACTTGTGGCACAATCCAATGAAAATGGTACTGGAATTTTTTACAAATTAATTACAAATTTGTTACACAGTGAGAAAATTTTTTACAGGTCCCGTTATCTTGCAATTCGTATATGGGCTGGCGTTAGACAAAGCTACACCACACTTTTCGTATTTTTGTTAATATTTGTTGTATCGTACTGGGGGTGGTACTGGAATTTTTTACAAATTAGCATAGTTCAACCCCCAAAAACTTCCCCTAAGGAGTGAAATTTGCATTTCTGTGATTTTTTGTTGTATAGTACTGGGGTGGTACTGGATTTTTTTTACAAACTTACTAATAAAACGGCATAATTAAATCCCCTAGAAAACTACCCCAAATGAGAGCAACAGTTTAAAACCATCGTACCTTACTGGTATATACAAGATGTTTTCACTAAATAAATTACTATATATTGGAATAGTTCAATTGTCAAAAATTGCACCTAAAAAGTGCAGCTTTTTTTAAATCATATTTCTGTGTAAAGAGTTTTAGAACCCCTTAAATAACTACCCATGAATTTATTACAACCGCCTACACCCACGAAAAACGATCAAAAAGTATCGAACTTACTTCCTATGCAAGAAATAGATACCAATGAATTTATTACAACAGCCCACACCCGCAAAAATCGATCAAAATGCATCAAACTTCCTTCGTACGCAAGAAATAGGCTGTGGGTGGGGCTGTTGTAATAAATTCAAGGGTGCCTATTTCTTGCATACGAAGGATGTTTGATGCATTATGATCGATTTTAGTGGGTGCGGGCTGTTGTAATAAATTCTTGATTTCCTATTTCTTAAATATAAATGAAGTTCGATACTTTTTGATCAATTTTTGTGGGTGTGGGCTGTTGTAATAAAATCATGGGTGCCTATTTCTTGCGTACGAGGACGGTCGATGCATTATAATCGATTTTTGTGGGTGTGGGTTCTTGTAATAAATTCTCGGGTGTCTATTTTTTGCATAGGAATGAAGTTCGATACTTTTTGGTCGTTTTTGTGGGTGTGGGCTGTTATAATAAGTTCATGAGTACCTATGATCGATTTTAGTGTGTGTGGGCTTTTGTAATAAATTTATTGGTATCTATTTCTTGCATAGGAAGTAAGTTCGATACTTTTTGATCGTTTTTCGTGGGTGTAAGCGGTTGTAATAAATTCATGGGTAGTTATTTGAGGGGTTTTAAAACCATTTACACAGAAATATGATTTAAAAAAAGCTGCACTTTTTAGGTGCAATTTTTGACAATAAAACTATTCCAATATATAGTAATTTATTTAGTGAAAACATCTTGTATATACCAGTAAGGTACAATGGTTTTAAACTGTTGCTCTCATTTGGGGTAGTTTTCTAGGGGATTTAATTATGCCGTTTTATTGTAGTAAGTTTGTAAAAAAAATCCAGTACCACCCCAGCACTATACAACAAAAAATCACAGAAATGCAAATTTCACTCCTTAGGGGAAGTTTTTGGGGGTTGAACTATGCTAATTTGTAAAAAAATTCAGTACCACCCCCAGTACGATACAATAAATATTTACAGAAATGCGATAAGCATGTTGTAACGAAAAATATCGTTTTTGAATAATTGCACCTCTTAGGGGTAGTTTTTTGGTTGAACTATACCGATATGTTGTAATTAATTTGTAAAAAATTGCAGTACCACCCCCAGTACGATACAACAAATATTAACAAAAATACGAAAAGTGTGGTGTAGCTTTTTCTAACGCCAGCCCATACACGAATTGCAAGATAACGGGACCTGTAAAAAATTTTCTAACTGTGTAACAAATTTGTAATTAATTTGTAAAAAATTCCAGTACCATTTTCATTGGATTGTGCTACAAGTGCTGGTGCAGCATTAGGGTCATGAAATAAACTCTCGGTATAGCTCTGCGGGTATGGAAAATCGATCGCACCGTTCCTTACGATGTTTCTTCTCAGAATGAATCAAGGACTGACTCCGTAACCGATTAATATTCTAAACTTGGATACAGTGAATATTAAAAAATAATCCTTAAAAGATAGTGTGTCTGTATATATTTTAACACAACAGATGAAAGGTTTGCAAGAATATTATATTATTCCTCTGCGTTGTGTTTTGTTCTTGGTGGCGGTGAGTGGAATTCATTCTGAACGGTTGTGCATTCAATTGTCTCCACACCAACTTGGGTAAGTGGAGACGACTAAGAACAGTAGTAGCCGGGTTTTTATATCATTGGATAAACCGATTTAATTAATTTGTTCCAAAAAACGTGTTGTTTTGCCGGTCCAAGCATATTCCTTTAACTTAGCAGCAGGTGCATCAAATCATTTTTATTATCCTTCCAGTAATTTTAGAATCACTTTAAAAATGCAATTCTCTCTCTGCATTTCGAAAATGCTATGTAGTATATTCAGGTTAAAATTGGAGGGTGCATGCATGATTCTCGTGATAGACAATTTTGTTATTTCATTTATTATCCGTTCGTGTGTTGGTCCATATGATTTCATTTAAATTCTGTCCCAATTTTATATATAAACCGAATATTCAAACTTGTTTTGTCCGGTGGCACGTTTGTGTTCTTCTGTAGTGCAAAGTCTGTTCTGTGTGTCTCCATTAATCCAGTTCCGTGGATGTATACCTGATGCTTTTCTTATACCTGATGCAACGTCAAAGCCGAATGGCTGCTACCTTGTTCGGTACTATTGAGGGATGAATGATCCATAATGATTTTCTTATATGAATGAGAGATCATGTTAGAGCCAAATTTTAACTTAATAAATTATTGAATTTTATGTTCACTACAAAATTTTTAACAGGGGTGACATGTTATAACATCAAATTTTCGATGATATTTATCGATGATTTTGTTTCACGTTTGTAGAATAAAATGGGATTCTGTTTCATTTTTACAACATTTTCCAGCCTGCTAGATTAAAAAATTGTTATATTTCTATTCCATTTCTATCACCAAATAGTTTGTTTTTAAACCAAATTGGAAAAAGGTACTGCTCATATTTATTCTAGTAGGTTATGACAGCAATATAATCGTAAACGTATCAGTGGCCAATGTCAATCTATGAAAAAGAGACAGAACATTAGATAACGTATCGAATATGTGATGTTATAACATGTGACCCTAGATGTTTCGGGAATGGGAAAAAATTTAATGTCAGCCGGTGGAAGGCGTCTGGATCCACCAAAAACGCCAGATATTGGCCGCTAAGGTTTTGTCCCCCACATTTTGAGATGCGCAATCGTTGTTTATCTTTAGAAAGGAAAACCCATCAACAGCAAATAATACATGTCATTATTGCTGCGTTTGAAGGAAGAATTCGTGAGAAAATAGCCCTAAATGCAAAATTGCGGCGAAATCATATTCTCCAGATCTAGCTGCCAGCGACTGCTACCTGTTCGCAGACCTCAACAAAATAGTCTAGTGAAAGAAATTTTTCCCGAAACAAACGAATATTTTGAGCCCTAACATAAAGCGTTCTACAAAAAAGGATCGAAATGTTAGAGAAGCATTGGAATGAATTTATTACTCTTCAAGGAAACAATGTTGATGAACTAAGTCGAATTTGGCAAAAAAAAATGTTTAGCAGTTAGCGTCGGAACTTACTTACCGACACAAGTTACTTAATTAAGAACTCCGGTTTAGGATATCAGTGGAACTATTCTGGTAATTCCTTGGGAATAGGAAATTGTGGGAAAGGATTTATATGTAATTTTTATTTAAACATTTTTTTCTGGCGTACTGAGGTTAGAAGTTAGTATTAATTTTTTGAAAACATAATAAAATTGGGAATAATTTTCCCTGCCAATTTAAATGTTTCCCAAATTTATGTTTATTTACATATGAAACTTTTCTGCTCAGTAGGACGGAAAAAAATATTTCAACATAAATTACATATAAATTCTTTCCCTAGTTCCCTATTCCCGAGGAATTACCAGAATAGTGCCACGGGACGGTTTTGGAATTATTAATTTACTAAAATTTGAAATTTATTTACTAAATATTTTACCGATAATTAAATTGGTTCATACGAATCTGATATTCGTTGTTCGCAACGAAAATTGTCTAATTTGTCCGAAGATGGAACGAATGACCTTCCTTTGAAAGCAACAAACAATCGAATAAACAATCTACAATCGTTAGAAGCCAGCTCTCGAGAGAGTTGTAAATTCCAAGTTGCCATGGAGGTGCTCGGTGATGTGAAGGCCGTTATTGTTACAAGTCAGGTGCAAGCTAAGACCAATGTGCGATGTATTTTCTGCAATTTTCTGCACTCCTAACGATTTTTGGAATTAAGTCACCCACGATGATTTTAATATCGTGATGCGGGATGTTATTGGATGACTACCACGTGAGTAGTCTGGCTTGCATATCCGCATGTTGATAGGGCGATGATATGTTAGTTCGCGTGCCGATGGATGAAGAAGCCAACTCAAAATTCTCCTTCAATGTGATGGCCGCTGTATTGAAGAGTGTAACCATTGGTGATGTGATGGATCCCAGTCCCAGGCTATTTAAGCTCTTATAGTGCAAGTTCATTTAATGTGAAACTCTTTGCCTGGTTTAAAACACTTTGGATATCTCCAGGTCTTATGAGGCTAGGCACTTTCCATGTTCTAATTTTTAAAGCATTGTCCGTGTACAATTTTCGAGGTAGTGTGTGTGATCAATCCGATGCCTTTGTTTAGGGTTCATAACTTAGTGATTTTTATGAGAAAAGGCTACGAGACTGTCGCTTAAGCCGCTTATTACGTGTGGGGGTCACGTATTGGTTGTTAATCTTAAGGCATCCAGTCCAACATTTAACACATTTCTTGACTATAAACATAATTTCCGCTGCTCGTCGCCACTACACTGCCTGATTCTGATACGACTCCGCTCTTTGTAGATTAGCTTTCGGTTTCTTATGTCGTATGACCGAGCCGTTCCCGTACATAAAAATACCGTTCCTATTGTTATGTGTAAACAGCCTGTAGGAATAGGCCAGGAAGGACACTTGTCCAGTATTTGGTCCTGCAGTCCAATCAATCATTGCTTCGTGTTTTATTCATAAAAAATTGTCCCACATACTGCTCTGCTCGGAAAAAATTCAATTCACTTATGAGACCACCCACGAATTATGAGTTAATGAAGCATATCCAGCCAAAATATCAGCCAGTTATATTTGTGCAGATAGATATTTAATTGCCCTATTTTTATGAATTAAAATGGTGACTTAAACTTGCACGTTGAACAAAGCACTTGAAAGCCGCGTCAATCAATATCCCATTTGGGATTTAATTTCGAATATATTTTTTGCACGTATCCTTCACATTTATCCAGTAAATTTAAAAATTTTTGTTATCTTACATAATATTGTACCAAAGAGTCGTATATGTCGAATACATTTTTTATCTCGTATCGTTTCGAAAATTTATTATTTACAAACAAAGCCCTAATCTTATGTCAATTTTAAAACTAAAATTTACAACCTAATTTTGAAAAGTGAAAAGTTTCATTTTTGTTTAATTTTCGTGTAAATTATCATCCTATATAACCTCCTATCTCCCTATGTGTGTTGTGCGTGTGTATGTGTGTATATATATGGGTTATGTATTGTGTACATATTGATTCATTGGTGATAAAAATCCATTATATGACTCGACTGTAAATAATGGATGTACATATAACAAAAACAACAACATTGAAAAGGATGTACCATCCTATCACCAGGATCGTATTATTTTTAAAGTGTGTATACGTGTATCATGTAATCTCCCCCCCTCCTAAAACAATGTATAAATATAAAGCTCACATTTTTTGTGTTTACTTTAAAAATCATAAAATTAAAATCCAAACAGCAACAAACATTTGGCAAAAAAAGCTCACTGATAAAGGTATTTTTTTTTCTAATGCTTTATGGGTTCATGTGTGTAACACGTATAATTTGATTTAGGTTAATTTACGTTTATATCCAATTTTTTATGTAATTTTAATATTAATCAAATATCCTCCATACGAATTTTTATCTTCCTGTTCCTGTCCGATGTTGTAGTAGTGGTGGTGTTTTATTGTTGGCAGCTCGTTTTTTTTTTTTTTTGATTTTAATAGTCGTTGTTATTTTAATGGGCTCAAAAATAAATAACTATTAGGTGGTTCACTATTTTTATTTTCATTAAAATTTTATCTGGCTATGTATTACGGAAATAAAATATAATAATTAAATTTTATGGATTTATCTCCTCATCATCATGGTGTTGCTACTCCTATGTCTGGCAAAAAATAATAATTTTTAAATTGTTCACAAAACTATGAATAGAATTTATTTTATTTTTGTATGGCTTTTTGTTTTTGTCCTTATTACATAAAATATACGTTATAATGGGTGGCTTAATGAGGGATAAAGGTTTAAAGTCGTAAATTTGTTACGTTTTTGAATATCATTAGATGAGGGTATATAAAATATGTTTTTAGTCAAAACATAAATTTAATTTACTATAGCCATAGTGACTAGGTAAATTATTTATGGACGAAAATTGTGACGTTGCCCAGAATTTGACTTAGACACAAACCCTTGCGTAATTGGGTTCATTTTTAACAATAACAATCATAATGTAACACTCTTGTTTTGAAATAAATACGCAGGCGATACCGCAAACTGGATAATGAAAAAAAAAATGTAAATTTATTGTGTTTAAATTGATAAATGGTCTGATGATTGATTAACTTATTTAATAGTATTTTACGAGGAGATGAGACGGAATTTGGAGCTAGATGGGCGCTGTTGACCAGAAAGTCTGCAGCAACAATACTGAATTTTTGAGAAACAGAATACTGAATCCATTCTTTCACTGAGGCAGCAACAAGTTAAAACTTGGGTTATTTGAATTCTATGTGGGTTTTATATGTGTGCTGTTGTTGACCCGCAGTGCTCGTTTGGTAACTATACTTTCGTACTGCTTCACGTTAAAGATTTTACCATAATCTCAACAATTATTAATATCGCAGTTCTCGAACTAGGGACTGTAAAGAGTGGCGTTAAGTAACTTAATTCACCTGTAAGTTCGATAATTTTTACATATGTGGTAGTCTCAAAATCAGATGCATACTTTGGATACCCGTTGGCTCTACCTGACTGGTTTAGTTTGAAGTGCCGCAATCGAGTATTGTCTCTTCTCGGTTAAAGTTTCACCAGCACAAATTTTTAGTTCTCAGATCTCAGGGTATTCTCTGTTTCTAAAGGATATTTCTCGGAATAGGTAGAAAGGGCCGAAGGGCCGAATGTGTCGAAGGGGCGAACGTATCAAAGGACAAATATAAAAGATGTCTAAGGACCGAGTGGGTCACAGAGCCGATTTTTGTTTTGTTTTTAGAAATATAATTTTTTAAATTTGTTGTTTTATGGAATATTTTGTAAATTTTTTTTTATTAAACATAAATGAATTTCTTATGAATTTAAGTATTTTACTTCTTTCATTTTTGGATATTCAGGAAATTTCACGTTCAGCGATACATTTTGGTGAAGGAAAATTTTGGGGTTGGGGTCGTTTACCCGACTTTCAAAATCCCGGCATTTTGAAATGCATTAATTGTGGAGGCTAACGGCTTCCATAACTCTCACGAGGAGTTATTCCTCCGAGGGGCTTTAGATTTGAACTTCGGAGGACATAGGAGCGGGATCAGCAAACAAGTCGCACTGCGTGCCGCACGTAGGAGCAGATTATATAGAATCTATTAATGATACCTACTCTAGTAGGTAGGTGTAAAAAATAAATATATTATTTTTTTATGTATAAATAACAAAATTTAATATTTAATATTTTTAAAAAATCCCGACTTTTTTCCGGATTTCTAAAATATCAGCAAAATCGGGATTTCGAAAGTCGGGATTTTGAAAGTCGGGTTTTTGATAATTTGGTCTTCAGATAATAGGTATATGGTACAAAAAATGCCGCCCCGGTGGTAAAGTGGTTAGCATGCTTGCTCCAGCGACCGGAGGTCCCGGGTTCGATTCCCGGTGGTGACAAGTAAAAAATTTCACGGCTGGTTTAGGATCAATGAATTAATCACTCATTATCCGAAATGAAAATATGATTATGAAACCTCATTTGAGGCGGCCAAATCCCTTGATTGGGATATAGTGCTAGAGAGAGAGAGAAAGAGAGAGAGAGAGAGAGAGAGAGAGAGAGAGAGAGAGAGAGAGAGAGAGAGAGAGAGAGAGAGAGAGAGAGAGAGAGAGAGAGAGAGAGAGAGAGAGAGAGAGAGAGAGAGAGAGAGAAAGAGAGAGAGTGAGATAGAGAGAGGTACAAAAATAAAAAACATAATTAAATTAAATACAAAAATTAAAAATATATACTTCTAAAAACAAAATAAAATAACAAAAAATCGCCCTTCGACCTATTCGGCCCTTCGACACATTCGGCCCTTCGACATTCCGAACTTTGATATCATACCTATATCTCGACTATCGCAAATAAGGATTGGGAATGAAAAATCTCGCATTTTTTGTTATTTTCAATTTTCCGAGTAGTTTTAATCTGATGTTAAATTTAAGAACTGCTTCCAAAATAATAATGCAAAAATATAGAACATTTCTGTTTGTTTAGGTATTACTGAAAAGAATAAACATTTTGTGCTAGAAGCCGAAATAATTGACCTCTTAAACATCAAACTTTGGCTAAAACAGATCTTCCAGAATGCTTTATTCGGTCGTAACAATTAAAACATGGGTGGTTTCAAAGGGTACCAAGTCTGGAGAATTCGCCGCATACTGTAAAACTTCCCAACCTAAGGAGAAGGTGAATTCCTCGGTTGATTTTGCTGTATGTGAACGAGCGTTGTCATGCAGTAATATCATCTTCCACCTTCCTTGGCCCGTGAATGGTCTTTTTTCGTTCAGAGCGTCTTTGTTTTTGATCTATTGAGTCTCGTAATGTTCAGCTATAACAGTTTGATCAGGTTCAAGAAATTCCACCAGACACAAAGTAACACTTTCTTGGTATGCATATATTCATTTTTGCAACTACTTTATGGCTGGCATGGATCAACCAATGGTTTTCAGGCTTATCGTACAAAAGCCGCTTTTCATCATGCAAAAAAATCTTTCTTTCTTCAATTCCACAGTTTGAGCAGCATTTTTTTTTCATTTGAAAACAGAGCCGAGTTTCTATTTGCACACCTAATATAATATTAAGGATTTTCGCCATTTTTTATATTGACACTGAATGTGCGGCCATACTTCCGCGGTACATTCTTTAAGAAATATGCATTATTATTTTGCTATTTTAGTAAATTTCACCCCATTTAGCATTTTTTTAAATCGGAGTCACTTAAGGACTTCTTTGTTTACTCTTTTTATCCCTAACGTGGTTTTATCACTACAAGTATTTAACTAATCAATTACTCGAAAAGTGATTTCACCGAGAATTAATAAATTTAATTTTAAATCAATTATTTGGACTTATACTCCGATCCGATTCTGCAGCACAGTCAGTGACTGAAAAATGGTCTTAGGTAAGACTTTTTGTCTTTATTTTGAGTTTAGTCTTAATTATGACACTTTTCGTATTCTACGCATAGTCCTAGTTGGCGTTGGTCTTTAAAAAAAAATCTTACGTAAGACATACATATTTCGTGGTCTTATTGATCACAGACTACGCGCATGATTCGAAAAGTCTTATAATTAAGAGTAAACGAAAAATAAAGACAAAAAGTCTGACCTTAGACAATTTTTCAGTCACTCACTGTGCTTCAGAATCGAGATATTAGACTAATCATTTGAACTCCCTAACGAGCCATACCATATATCAGGGGAACTATATGCTAAATTCATAAATTTAGGAAGTCTCGGACTTAATTAAACAGGCCATGAAAATTTTATTTATTACTAATACAAATTTGAAATTAAGATGTAACACCATAGAATAATACATATCCCTTTTTCAACCAAAAAAAATCCAAACCGCACAAATGTGTGAGTATAAATTCATAGTATGTAATGGCGTTTCTGATAAAAAATTTCGCTTGATTTGAAGTAAAACCAACACAATTGTGAGTATAGTTATAGTTTTTTTTCGGACAAAAATAAGTTTGAAAGGAAAACACAAATGTGTAAGTTGGTTGTAAACAGATATAAAAATAAATTTTTGACACAAAGAAAAGGGATATACCAAAATATTTGTTTCGAGAATAATCCCGAATGCTCTCCAAAAATTATACGAGTACATTCGAACAAACATTTTTTTAGTATACAAATAACGCCTAAATGTTGAACCAAACCAAACCACCTATACAGAAATTCTCTCGAATGGTGCCCGACATTATATTGTTCTATGGTTACAAGGCTTTTTCGTACTGGTCCCTTTACTGCCACACATTGGTCACATCTTTGACACCATTCTACCGACTGTTTACATCCAGACCAGTAGAAACGTTGGCGAATTTTGGCTAGTTTTTTATTAATCCCTAGGTGACCTTTACTTGCTCCTCCATGATACTCCTTGAGGGTTTCCGCCATGCTTTCCCAATTTCGTTTAAAACATTCATTTTCTATGCGGAGGCTATCCCATTGAGCCCAATAAGCTTTCACAATGAGGGTTTTGTCGGCTATCTCGCTCCATGTGGGCCGGTGTGCCTTTTCTTTATATTCCATGATAAATGACAGATCAACATCCCGTAATTGCTCCTTCCTGATCATTTCACCAGTCCATTCCTCATCAGGTGGCGCTTGCATAAGCCGAATATCGATGATGTTGTCCTTACCCTCAGGATACAGCGGCCTGTATCCGATCCCAAACATCTGCCTAATTCCTTAAATGATCGTCGAAATCCTTGGCCATGACGATATTGTCGTCCAAATATAGTAGGCACGTCCTCCTATGTAATCCCTCTAGTACGCGCTAGATTAGCCGTTCAAAAGTCGCAGGGGCGTTACATAATCCGAATGGCATAACGTTAAATTCTTGATGGTTTTCGTCTTATCCGAGAGATTTAGAGTCCTAATTGGTACTTTATTATCGCTGCCCAAATTTTGCTCATAATATTGTCTCCGAGTTCGGTAGCACCTTCTTCCGACAATCCATTATAATTTGTCTGGCCGTTTCTCCTATGGCGCTAACGTGAAGTGGCAACTCGATATTATCGTAAGTTAATACACTCCGTTCCACATCCGCCACCAAGCCATTCGTTCTCATGAAGTCCATCCCCAAGATGACTTCGTCTAAAATATCTGCAACCAGCACTTCTTGTTGAACTTGAAAGTGATTTCGCCCAATCCTTATTTTTACGACCTTGTTACCTTTTATTTCTGAATTTTCTCCAGTCGCCGTTCGTAATGTCATTCCATTAGCTGGTTCTGTAATTCATTCGATAATATCTTCACGATCAATCGTATGAGTTGCTCCGGTATCCAGCGTAATCATGCAGTTCTTCCCATCAATATCGGCTTCAATTGTTAAGCTGTCACCGCCTCTTGCTACTCTCAAAACGTGGATGGAGGTTATGGGGCAATCGGTTGTAGGAGTTAGCTTCTGCACCTTCAACCTGACTATTTTTAGTTCAACGACTCCGCTGTCATCTGACTCTCCTTTCTGGCCTGCTCTTGTTTGGTCTACGATTCATAGGAGATGGCGATCTCCCTCGTGTCTTCTTAATCTCCCAGCAGTCCCATGAGATGTGACCCATCCTATCATATACCCAGCATTTAATCTTACCACTTCCATCTCCGAACCTTGGCGTAGGCCGTTCGTTGTCTATTCTGGAATCGATCTCCACTCGGCGACTTTTCATTGCTGGTTTGATGATGGGCGATTCTCCTCCTCTTTGATATTTGATAGAAACCGATTTACTTTAAGTTTGGCCCACGTCCTAAATAAATGAAATAAAAAATGAAGTTTTGTTTTATAATTCTTTATGCGTATATTATCAATCCATATTTATTATTTTATGACGAATGGGTCTCAAAAGAAAATAATAATCGATAGTGGGCCTTCGGCAAAATAAGGTTGAGAAACACTGATTTAAACCATTTAAGACTAATTCTTTGTAATATCATTGAGTTTCATAAAAAAGGATTTCATTTCGCAGGATGCTTTCACTTTGAATGGAGCTGTTGAATGCCCTAATTTCTAGAAATGCAATGATTTTATTATTGATATTTTTTTCTATAAAAGTTGTCTCTGGATCGAACTACGAGTGATATTTCTTAATTTTCTCAAAAGTGCTCGAAAGTATCTATTTATTTAAGTATTTATTTTTCATACAGCGAAAATATCATGCCTGAGATTTATTATTAGTAGCAACTTTAATAATGTAACCGAATGAAAAACATTTGGCGGTGGTCCATTTAGCTGAGGTCAGCGTAAGAGTCAATCCATACACTAACGAATAAATTATGTGATTTAGTATCAAAATGTAAACTTATTTGATCTCTGGCATGCAACTTCTGTATCAGACCAGCTAACGTAAAATAAAGAGAAAAAATAAGAATATTGAGCTTTTGTTATCCCATAAAAAAGCTATGCAATCTAGGTAATAGATTATGTGTCCACAATCACGTCCCTGATTTTAATACGTGTTTGTGCCAAAACCTTCCTTATGTCCGCTTACATAATAATACACAAGGCCTCGTAAACTTTATACCGCAATCACAACTTTTTATTATTTAGAGAGAGCTTTCACATAAAAAATTATTAATTTTGGCACCTTTGTGTTTGGACGAGAACGACGTCTGTTTAGAAAAATTTTACTGTTGAGATAAAAAGCAGTTTGACATAATTCTGGTTTTATTACTTGATATTAAAGATAGAATAATAAAATGAGCCTTGCGACAATAAAATCCAATCGTAATATGCTAACCTTAACTCAAAATTGAAATCATTGGCGTACGAGCTTTTTGTTTTATCTGTACTAGATATCTCGCCATTTGATTGATTTTCCATTTATATTGCACACGCACGATTCTCTAATAATATATCTTGATGAGTTCATTTTTAAATGTATACATTTAATTGTATTGTAATGAACGTGTAAAAAAGGTGGTTGGTGGTGGTGGTGGAAAAACCAATAAATCAACGTGATTAGATTTAACTTAATAACTTATTATACAAAAGTAGAGAAAACAAATGGGCGGACCCCACCTCATTCATGTACAATTTTTACGTCTATTTTTATTACACACAATAGAAATGTCTTAAAAGCTTAAATTACTAAAATGGCAATTAAGTATTTTAAGCCGAACGACTATTCCTACACGTAACGTAACTAACCAACCAACCAACAAACAGCAGATGGGGGTAGTTTGATTACACACAATACATAATTTATATTTGATTTGATGGATGGTAAATGCGTGTTTAATATCTTCGCTTGTTCTTTATACCGTTTTCTTGTAAAAAACATACAAAAAAAAAAATTGTAAAAATTAACATAAAATTTAATTTTATATTTTTAACATGACTGCGAACCGTTATGTGGATATTTTCATACACACATAACATTTAAAACTATTATTATCGAGTTTTCAATCCATTATCGCAACTTTATATATGAAACATTATTACACCCACAAGGATTTAAAATAGAAAATAATTTGTATTATTAAAATATTTGAATAAGACTTTTAACCAGGAATATATGAATAATAACCGCATGAACATGTATGGTGCGAGCTTTTTGTTGCGCACAAATAGGTCATTGGGGGAGAATTGAAATTAAAATTCCTTTTTCTAATATGATACCTCCTTGTATTGTACCATTAGAACGAACCATCTGTGCCTCGTTATGTAAAATACAACATTTTTTTTTTGTTCAATGTTTATAAATAAAACGATAAAGATTTTAGACATCATATGGTCTGATGTATATCTTTTTAAAAATCAGCCGACAAAAAATTAAAAATAAATCAAAATACAATCTTTCATTTTCATGATACATATACTCGTACATCCGTTGCGAAACCAGTGCTAAGCATGAATGGTGGTGGCACATGAGACCAATTTGGTTTCAAAATTTTCTATGGTAACATTTAGATTGCACCAAAACATATATAGATTATAGTTTAAACCTCTATTTGCGTGCCTTACGTCAATTACTCATAAAAGTTTAGATGAATTAATTTGTTATTTACAAGAGCTTAGGGTATGCGACAAACAAGACGAGACTTATCGAGCTTTGAATATACGTGTACACAAACAACTTTTTTCTCTGAAATGGAAGGAAAATCAAAACTAGGGGTTAAAAACTCACTGAAGGATCATGTTTGGTCAAAAAAAGACCCGAAAGGCGTCTTACTATAATTAGAATGCAGCCGGCGTCTTTCGGATCCCAATTGCAATTCATATTTTTATTATTTTATTAAATTGATTTTCAAAAATAATATCGGTACATTAACCATCTCGGTAAAGCCACCACCACCAGTATCACTCTCAGTCACAACGTCAGAAAACCCGGTAGAATAAAGCTTCATGTACTCGGCACATGTTGACGTAAGTTTAGGCCCCTCTCCTTGACCACCTCGTATCGGTCTCGTCCGTTGACCCGTACGATCTCATAAGGTCCAAGATATTTTGCAGCGATTTTTTCAGTATTGATAAACTGTGTCCTCTTGATGGCCACAATATCCCCAACTTTGTATTTTTGTGCCTCTCTTCTCTTGCGAGTATAACTCTCTTATATTCTTCCTGAATGTGCATAATCGACTTCCTCGCCTGCTCTCTCACATCTGCTCGCTCCTTGTAACATGATTTAACAGCAAATCTTGAGCACTTCGCTTTTCAACGCCCATCACCAGCTCAAACGGCGTCATCCTAATACTCCTTTGATAAGTGTTATTTTATAAATTGATGCACCTTAGGCACATCTTTATACCACTCATTCGGTTTTTCCAAAGACAATTTGGTTCATACGGGTATAATAATTTTGTTTACTCGTTCCGCTTGCCCGTTGTCGTCCGTATGTATACATGTGGTTGTTGCGTAGTGCTGAATATTCTCAGTTTGACAATAATGTGAGAATTCCGCCGATGTAAAAGAGGTACCTTTGTCCGAAATAGTGCACCTCGGATTGCCAAATATAGCTTTCTGCAACTCAAGCCACTGAATGGGCTCTTTGGATGTCGTGGTCTTGGATGTGAACTCCTGCATCCTTAACGTCCACTCTGCTATTCGTGAATTGATTTCTTTTTTCTTCCATGGTCTCCTTGAATGTTGCACAACTGGTGCACATAGCAAATAAACCCGAAATTTACTCAGAGCCCTCACGATTGCCAATACCTCAAAGTGGTAGCTGTCATACTTCTCCTCACACGACGAAGTTTAGTTCCGTCTTCGCGTTTACATCGTATAACTTGAATACAGGTTGGCACGTCAAAGCCCTCTTCAGCTGTTCGATTGCCTCCTCTGCTCCAACTCTATTGCAAACCTCGCATGTTTCCTCAACAGGTCTGACAGCGGTTTTGCGAGTATCGCGTAATCTTCTACAAGATCGGAAGTAGCCTGTTACACCTAGACAACTTTGTATGGGGAATAGGGAAAAATATTTTCATATCATTTTTGTCTAAATTGTATTTTCAGGCCTACTGAGGGAATCAGTTTGGCATACCTAAATATTTTCGAAACAAAGTTAAATGTATGTCAGGATATCAGAAGTATGGGAAAAATATAAGAATGCAATGAGTGGAGATATTTTGCATGCTCATTGACAAAGTTAGAGGATAGCTTTTTTTTTTTTTTTTTTTTTTACTTAGGTTTTCGGTTGTATTGGTGTTTGTGATTGTTCCGTATAGAAGATAGATAGAGTAGAATATAGATGAAAAATGTGAAAGTTCGCTCAAAATCACAAAAATATGAGACATGTATGAGATCATTGAGGCAACCATAATAAGTGAAAATTGTTTGTTTTTGTAAAGTGTTTTAAAAATCGCGCCGATGGAATTTTAAATATCGTGAATTAGCACGATATTCAAAATGTGGAAACCGGGATTATAAAATATTTAGTGTGATGAAACTTATACTTAACGCGGGTCTATAAGCACCCCGATTTGACAATATTGTCGCATTACTCTTACTTTCTCAAAATATTATACTATTTTATAAAAATGAAACGATTCCATTACAAATAAAAATATGGCATTGTTATGAAATAGACAGCCAAATATTTAATTCCGTGAAATACAATAGTTCGAATCCCATCGGTATTAAATTATTGAGAACTAACACCTTGTTTTCTCCATGTCAGCGAGTTGTCACGCATACATTTGCAGAGTACCAGTGTTCAGATTAACAAGCAGGCTGATGATAATTTTACGTGTGTTTGTTTTCAATTTTTCTTTAATTAGCCTACTGAGGTGGTTTACCAAGAAACTCGTTTTTTTTTTGGTCCATACATATTATTATCTTGAATTAATTAAATAGAACATAATTATTACTAAATACTAATTCTTTCTTTAATACATACACTCAATAGTCCCAAAAACTGAATGTATTGTAACTCTCATAATTCTCCCAACGTATAGAAATTGCTCAGAGAATTATATAATTTGACTCCGTTATACCCTAATGATCGGTGCGAAAAAGATTTACTATACATATATAGGTAATCGATAGTGAGTATTTCTAGTATTATAGTTATGAACTTCTCTTCTTTTACATTAAGTCCAAGAATTTTGGTAGATCTCCGTTTTCAAGGCGAAACATCAACTTCAAAAGCGTTGTAGTGTATTCTTTGGTTAATAGACTTCCACCCTAGTACTTCAAGCATTTCACTTATATGTGTCCTAATTTCTGCTCCTAAGATACCTCGCATAAATCTGTTCTGATTTTTTTTGGATGCGATATATTTCTGATTAATTCATTATGAATAACACTGATGAACAATAATCAATATGTGGTGCAACAATTGATTCGTAAATATAATTTTTGTCTCACGTGGCATTTTATCCTTAATTCTTTTAAATAAGCCTAAATATTTATACATTTTTTTAGCAATATAATTCAAATGATCATTAAAATTTAAATTTTCATCTATGAAAATACCAAGGTATTTATATTGTTTCACACGTTCAATGACATGACTTCAGTATCTCCTAATATATTTTGACTGCATTCTAGCATTGTTTTTATTGACATCACCATCATAATCAAGGTGTCATCAGCAAACGTATTCACTTTACAAACTTTTATAAATTCCACTATATTATTGATGCACAGGATGAAAAGCAATGGCCCTAAAGTAGATCCCAGCGATACTCCGAGATTATTTGGTATTGGCTTAGAGATACAATTATCGATTTTTGTATATTGTTGCCTTTCTTGAAGATAATTATTGAACCATTCAAACGAGGCGTCTTGTATTCCATGTTTGATTAATTATTTTAGTAAAATTTGTCTCGATTGTTTCAAAAGCTCGTTTAAAATCCAGGAAGAGTGCTTATTGTCATCTATTTCAGATTTCCATTTATCCGACATTAAGTTTAATGCATGGTCGAACAAATAATTTTTATTACTGATTATCTCGAATAGTGAATAGAAAGCAAAACTTTACTGATTATGTTCATCTTGCATAGAATAGAAAACAAAAAATGTATTCTCTATTCTCACTGTAGTGGGATATTCTATTATCCATTCAAACAAATATGAAAAGTAAAACAAAAGATGAGAATAAAATTTTGTTTTAGTTCTCACAAACAAAAAAATTGGATAGAAAAATCAATTGCCACATGGAAGAATTCTTAAAGAAAGAATTTATATTTTAACTTTTTTCTTTCCTTTCTTACCGAAAAAAAATATCGTGGATTTTGAAAGAGAGGAGGAAAATAGTAAACGATTTTTTAAAAAAAAATAAAAATAAAATCCATATAAAATATAAACAACTTTGGAAGAGAGTCGAAAAAATCAGGGTTCATAAATACTCGTCACTTTGTTTCTATTCCATTTATATTCTCTCAATTGATGATTTTTTAATTTTTTGCCCACCTTTTCGATCGTGAATAGTAAAATAAATGATTAAGAACAATATTCAGTTTACAACGAATAGTGAGCGAATACTGAAAAAATAATCAAATCGATGTTCTCTGCTCCTTGTTAAACGAATAGTAGGAATACATTTGTATTTTGGAGTAAATTTTTTCCATGTGGCAATTGATTATACTATCCAATTTTTTTTGTTTGTCAGAACCAAAACCAAATTTTATTCTCTTCTTTTGTTTTACTTTTCATATTTGTTTGGAAGGATAATCGAATATCCCACTACAGTGAGAATAGAGAATACAGTTTTTTGTTTTCTATTCTATGCAAGATGAATATAATCAGTAAAATTTTGCTTTCTATTCACTATTCGAGACGTGTGGAGTTGCCGAACTCCCATCGTGGCGCGTCCCCAGGTGGTGGATAGGGGAATACTCTTTAACCGGCTTGCCGGAGGGTAGGTAAGAAATAAATTACCATCCGCGGACCAAATCTGGCTAGGGGAAGGAACCCCGAACAATAAACCAACCATTAACGCAATGAGTGTACAACCAAACGGAATGTATACCCCAGGTGGTACGTCCACTTTACAGTTGGCCAATCCACCCTTACACGAGCCAGGCTCAACGGATTCTGGGGTGAGCCAACCATTGCGAAACCCGTTTATTCCAAGCACAAGTATTTATTGATCACCAACTAGACAAATGCATCCCGCTACTCAGCAGGAGAACGAAAATGCTGAATGCAGTCAGAACGGAAACCAAGAAAACCACCACGATGTCACTAGAGAAAACTAATCGCCAAAACAAAAAAAGAAAATCAGAATCTTCGCCTGAAGTGGAACAATCAGCGTCAGAAAACCACAACCCCTACGACCTGAACAGTCAACTACGGACCTAGTGAAGGTACATAAGAACGTATCACTGATACCGAAAGAGAGACCACTGCAACCAGTTAAAACAACCAACGTAATCATCCAATGGGAAATGCAGGAAAATCAACCAACACATAAAGAGATACCACCGCCACCCATTAACATACTTAATGTTAGTGAATACGAAACAGTTAAAAAAATAGTGAAGTTAGTTCCAAACGATAAATATAAAGTCACTGCACTGAATAATAACGTTTGGAAAGTGAATGCACTTGACCCAGAAACCTACAGAATGTTATCAAATGCAATCACCGCTCAAAACATCAAATGGTTCACCTATGAAAACAAAGCTGAGCAACCAATTAAAGTTCTGGCCAGAGGGCTACATCATACATGCCCAAACGAAGAAATAATTGATTAACTTAGCCAAAAAGGATTCAAGATTCTAAACGCTGTGAACAAATTAAAGAGAAAGGTCACTATTAAAGCAAACGGTGAACGAGAAATAACCAAAGTTGGCCTCTCCCTTTTCATGCTAACATTTGACAACGCTGAGAGCATTGATAGAGTATATGAAATCAAAGCAATCCTTAATATGAAAGTTAAGATTGAGACATTAAAAAAGAACCCTAGTATAATACCACAGTGCTACAACTGCCAGGCATATAACCACACACGCAAATACTGCAATAGGGAACCAAGATGCGTAAAGGGCGCTAGGAAACATCTAACAAAAGAATGCAACAAAAGTAAGAACGAACCAGTAAAATGCATACACTGTGGTAATCATCACCCAGCAAATTACAGAGGCTGCGAGGTAGCGAAAGAACTGCAAAGAATGAGAGACAACAATAGAAATCAAACAAGTCAGAATTCTCAACCTAGGTTGCAATCCTACTCAAAACGAATCCCCCTAAATAGCGGCAAAGTAAAAGAAGGCATAACATATGCACAAATGGCTAAGCAGAGCGAAAATAACAGGAACGCTCCGAGTCAGGAAACCCATGTCCTGCACGAAATACTTCAGAAACTAAACGCTATCAATTCACATCTGGCTGACCAGGACCAAAGACTAGAATCTATGGCCGAGTTATTGAAAAAAAACAAGAACAGAGACTAGTTACACTGGAAAATACATTGATGAGCCAAGATAAAAGAATAACGGATGCGTCAAGTAAAACTAGAGAAGAAGTAAAACTAGAGAAGTTATTGACTACTTTCATTCTAGTCCACACAAACTTAACAAGAAAAAATAATGATACACTATTTAAGAATTGCTACCTGGAATGTAAATGGCATACTGCTCGTTTTGCTGAATATAGTTATTTCGCCACCTACATTCGCGAATCTCGATATTTATCGATTATCGATAAATATCGAGATTTTAATTTCACGATACGAAATGAGAAACGAAAACAGCAGTCGCGTTTAGAAATCCAAGAGACACGGTCTCACACAATAGATAATAAAACAAGTGTAAAGTGCCGAACAATCGTTCACACCATTTTGTGAACTACCATAAAATAATATTTTATAATAAATAATAAATAAACAGTTTATATAACAAAAATTTAGTGAGTGTTAAATTATTTAATAGTGAAAACCCCAATAACACCGCTATAGTCATTTTACCAGAACATCGTATGTCAAAATACGTGGATATCAGTGCTATCAAGCTCTACACCCAGCAGAAAGAGCTAGAGGCGGGAGAGCAATTTTCGTTAAGGACAATATAAAACACCACGAAGAATTAAAAACAGAGGAGGAAACTATGCAAGTAGCTACTGTATCTATTGAAACCAAAAATAACAAGAGCTATAGTATATCAGCAATCTACTGTCAACCCAGATATAACACAAAAAAAAAGACTACATCAAACTTCTTAAATCGCTTGGTAATAGTTTTATTATTGGAGTCGACTTTAACGGGAAACACATATTCTGGGGATCAAATAGAACTAGTCCCAAAGGACGGGAGCTATTTGAAGCAGGCAGGATATTAAAATGTGAGTTTCACTCCAGTAGAAAGCCAACCTACTGGCCTACGGACCCAAATAAAATTACTGACCTTCTGGATTTCTATATATCAAGAGGTATCTCCGAAAACTACTTACCAGTTGAAAATGAAAAAGGGCTATCGTCAGATCATTCTTCAGTTTTAATGACAATGAGTGACACGGTAATGAGGAAAGCGAGCCCTCCAAGAATAACAAATAACAAAACCAACTGGGAATACTTTCGACAGCTAGTCGAAAAAAGCATCAATCTATACGTGCATATATCGAATGCTTACACGATAGAAGAAGAACTAGAAAACCTCATTGAAAGTGTGCAAAAACGGCCTGGGAAAATACTCCTGATGAGCAAGAAATATTACAAAAAAGTATATCCTATCCAGTTGAAGTGAGAGAGTTGCTTAACGAAAAAAGAAGAGCTCGTAAGACTTGGCAGAGAACCAGAGCCCCTGAAGACAAAACAATCCTAAACAACTTGTGCATCAAACTTAAACTACTTAAAAAGGAGATTAAGAATGAGTCAGTTGCAAGCTTCCTAAGTAATCTGACAAGTAAACCTGACACAGACTATTCCCTGTGGAAAGCCACCAAAGGTTTAAAGAGGCCTAAAATGCAAGTGCCACCCATTAGAATGGTTGATGGAACCTGGGTGGGCTCGCAGCGAAATGCAAAAAGCTGATTTGTTTGCCGAACACCTAGAAAATACCACCAAACTACCAACTGGACAAGCGGATAATGAATATCTACGACCTATAAGCAAAGTAGACGAGGCATCTGCGCTACCAGTTACTCTGAAAGAAATCAAACAAGAAATTAAAAACCTCAAAGATAAAAAAGCCCCTGGATACGACTTGATAACGGGGCGAATAATCAAAGCTTTACCAGAAAAAGCACTAAGGAAACTACAGCACATAATCAATCAGTGGAAAGTAGCGGAAGTCATAATGATTCCAAAGCCCAATAAATCACTAAACGACAAAACATCGTATAGGCCTATTTGTTTGTTAACAACAACATCAAAAATTTTCGAGAGACTGTTTCTCAAGAGGTTGAAGGCAATTATAGAGAGCAGAAATCTTATACCAGAACATCAATTTGGGTTTTGAGAAAGGCACTCAACGATACAACAGGTACATAGGATTACTGATATAATTGAGGAGGCGCTGGAAAAAATGATGTATGTTCAGCAATATTTTTAGACGTATCCCAAGCATTTGATAAGATTTGGCACCGCGGTCTAGAATTTAAGCTCCAACGAGATTTGCCAAAAACAACATTTTCAATTGCTAAAGTCTTACATCAACGACCGTTGGAATACTCTAAACTGAAGAAAATATTGGCAGGGGTTTCTCAAGGCAGTGTTCTAGGCCCCGTATTATACCGCCTGTATACGAATGATCTACCAGACATAGAAGAAGCTAGAATAGGAACGTTTGCTGATGACACAGCTGTTATGACCACCGATGCTAGTATCGTTGAGTCCACCAGGAAACTACAAAATGCTATTAATACAGTGGATAGCTGGACAAAACGATGGAGGATAACACTTAACGAATCGAAATCAACACATATCAACTTTACAAATAGAAAATTAGAATATATTCCGATTAGTCTGAATTCATAACCAATTCCATCTCGGCATGACGCTAGACTCTAAACTCAGGTGGAAAGTGCATGTTAAAAAGAAAAGGCAAGAACTGAATTTAAAATTCAGAAAAATGCACTGGCTTATTGGAAGAAAATTCGAACTGACAACGCACAACAAACTGCTGTTACATAAACAAATCCTAAAACCTATCTGAACGTATGGTATTCAGCTTTGGGGCTGCGCAGGAAAAACTACAGTGAAGATCATTCAAACATTTCAAAACAAAGTTCTACGTAGCATTGTGAATGGTCCTTGGTACATTAGAAATGACAATCTCCATCGAGACCTAAACATGGAATACGTCAGCGATGAAATACAAAAATTTGCAAGGAGTCATGTACTGAGATTGCAGCAGCATGACAACGAGGAGCTGCGGAACCTACTGGATCGCACCAATGGACCAAAGCGCCTAAAAAGAACAAAGCCTTTAGAATTAGTGGTTCCTTGAGTCGCTTAAATCAAAGGACTGGCAGTGCTGGGATGGACCGATGGGTCTCATCCCACAAGAGTGGACTGCTAAAATAATAAAACAATTACTAGGTAATCTCTATGATTAGTTGTAATATTATACAGAAATAAAGATTTCTTAAATGAAAAAAAAAATTAAAAAAAAAACTATTCGAGACGATCAATAGTAAAAATTATTTGTTCAATCAGACAAGAAAGAATAATATATTTTGTAGAGCGAATTTTAGAACCCTGGAAAAAATATAAATGAAAAAAGTAATAAATTTTAAAATTGAACACTGGTAATAGCAGTAATAGTATTTTATTAAAATCGGAGCAGCCATTTAGGAGGAGGATTCATTGCAGTGCCACCTATCTAGTCCAATTGTAAATCTAAACCAACCAGGAATCCACTCAAACACACACACACACACACACACACACACACACACACACACACACACACACACACACACACACACACACACACACACACACACACACACACACACACACACACACACACACACACACACACACACACACACACACACACACACACACACACACACACACACACACACACACACACACACACACACACACACACACACACACACACACACACACACACACACACACACACACACACACACACACACACACACACACACACACACACACACACACACACACACACACACACACAAAATTTCATTAAAATTTGTCCAGCCGTTTAGGAGGAGTTCATTTGAAATTTATTTCAGTGGACGGGCACACATTTCTTGCGCAAGATTTTAATGCAGTTTCACATGAATGGCGTTCTCGAAATCCAGATTGTTGGTCGACTAGTATATTATTGTTGTTAATGTGGTTTATTAATTGGTTTTTAATTACTCGTTCTAACACAGCTTCGTAGGTTGCTAGCACATTTATCGGGCGTAGTTCTTCTGGTGTTGTTGGCTTAGGAGTTTTCGGAACTGAAATAACCTTTGATATTTTCCATTATCTCGGGACATTAGCTTCATATAAACTTTTATTGATTAAATTCGTAAATTTTGATGAGAATATTTCATTCTTCATAGCGTCTACCATGATAGTACGGTTTATATTATGAATCCTAGCGTTCGACTCCAGACTAATATTTTGGAAACAGAATGGAACTGTGTAAGGTACGGACTCGATTCATTAAAATTCTTTACATTTGGAATATTGTTATGGATGTCAATCACACTGGATACAAATGTATTATTAAGTGATTCGGCCAATTCTAGTTTTTAACTTTAGCACTAACTCTTCAGCTTCTTCGTTTAATTCTTGCTCTATTTCGTTTAAGTTAGCATCTTGGCATCCCAGAAATTGTTGATTTAAAGCATAGTTGAGTAATTCATGAGAATAATTTTTTCGCGAACGTATTTCTATCGGATCACAATTTGTTGTTGCTTTTATCTTCCCACAATTTAAATTAACGCTTAACATACAATGGTCACTAATTTGTTTGTACCTACTTCGCATTGCATATTTTTGGAATTAGTTATCACTAAACCTAATTGATTAAATTTTACACTGTAATATTCAATGGATTTGACATCAATATTAAAATCACCGAATATGAAATTATTTTTTTTGTGGTTTATTATATTTTCCATCCATTCGTCAATTTATTTCAGAAAACTGCTCTCGTTGATTGAAATGATCTGTATACTGCTACAAATATCCCAGTCGTATGGTATCCTTTTGTGATTTGTATTGCTAAAAACCAAGTGTGACCCGTTTCACAGTTGGAAATTATTTTGAAATTTTTGTTTTCATGAATGTACATAGCAACTCCTCCTGTATCAAAAAAACTACGGATTTAAATGCTGGCAACAATAATGAAACAGTCGTGAAAAAAATGAAACTATCGTGATAGAAAATATTAAGATACAAACTTGCAAATGTTACAATTTAAAAAAAAATGAAAATTTTAATAAAACCAGCAAAACCGTCATATTTTAAGTCAACCCAAAAATAAATCTGTCGTGAAACTGTCAAAGCCGCATGAAACACAACACTCTCAAATCAAAAATGAAAACATAACGAAATAAATAATAAATTTTAGTTCCATATAGGTTGTTTTTGAGACTTAACTATTTACTATAATTAGCATTTACGATAAAGTATGCATCCGAGCGTTATTCGACATAAACGTTTGTTGAAGAAGCGGAGGCTTAACAGCTCTCCGTAGTCAATATTCTGATGATAGTACCTTTCAACCTATCTGATTAATTTGAGTATGACCCCCTGAATATGAATAGGGGAATAAAGACTAACGGGAGCTCTTAAGCCTCCGATTTCAGATTTCGTTTTATTCTATTTTTCTCGGTTGCAAGTAATATGTTTTTCAGTATAGTATCACGACAGATTTATTTTTGGGCTGACATTAAAACATGGCGGTTTTGCTTTCGTTGACAGAATAATTTTTGGGTTGCTATGTATAGAAAATTGAGTCTTTTTAAAGATTTTTGGTCTGACACTTGCGTATATTCAAATGTTTTTGGGTTAGAATTTGGGCCAACTTCCTATACATGCGTCCATCTCTGATTAAAATCTATATTTGAATAATCATGTTCTAAAATACATAAAACCGTTGTTATATCATGATCTGCGATGAGGTATGGTACCTTGCGCGTGCTTAAAATAACATTCATCATGAAAACCTCTAATATTTACTTTTCCTTAACACTGAAAAACACCGTTTGTGCATTAACCAACATTTTTTGTATGTGTGTGTGTGTGTGTGTGTGTCAGGGTAGGTAGTACAAGTATAACAAAAGCAAAAGAAATATTCTAAAATTAATTTTCATCTGATATGAACTAACCTAAATCTGAAATTCTGAACTAAACATGTACTAAACTAACAATTTACAAAAACTTTTTTTTATATTTATATACACAAACGAGAAAGACCTAAATTAAATAAATAAAGTCCAACATTTTTTTAAACTTTATACACATACATATACAAAAAAAATGCTTAAGAGTATGTACGAGTATATAGGGAAAATTTATGGAAATGCGTGCCGTACCCTAAAAAACTATTATTTAATTTTTTTGAAAAAAATTAATTTTGTTGCCAAAACCGTTTCATATCTTCAAGGTGAGGTAGGTCATATTACGGTCGACCTATGTTTGAATAACCTTTTTGATCTTTTAACATTACCATGTCGTCACCATCTTCATTATCATATACACAAGACAACATAGTGTTAAACATATTTTCTTTCGGTAAACGAAGAACCTGTAACACATACGGTATACAACATATTATAAAATATTAAAATGCTTGTAAACTAGGAGGGCACCAACTATAGGTACTTATATCATCATTAAACTAACAAGACGAGTTAGATTAAATTAAAATAAAGAATAATAGTAAGAAGAAGAAAACTCCAAGTATAAAATATTTCGAAATACACATACTCGAACGAGAAAAGTTTTTTTTCTTCTTGTTTGAAACGATATACATATAAGAAAAAGCTTCAATCTATCTTTAAACTTTTTATAATTTTTTGCTTTTTTTTATATTTTATAATAAAATAACTTATTTACTTTGAAGAAATATAATAATGTTGTAATAAGATATGGTATTTGCATATGAATTTTATAAAAATATTTTAGATAACCCTATATTTGTTCGTAACACTCGATTGTGCCAATATTACAGCATTCCTTTTCGTTTATCTGTAACGGGTTTCATAAAGATAAGAGAAAATTAATGTTTGATTTAAAAGTTTTATACTCTTTGTACATTAAAGTTATTATTTTAACTTTTTTTCAACATAAGATTAAAATTTAATTTATAAAAGAAATTATTTTAAGATTACTGATTTAGATTATTAAACATAGGAGTAAAGTGATAAGAATGTTAAAAGATTTTGTTTCTAAGGGGGGAATGGGTGTGTGAATTTTTATGCTTTGGTAATTATATATGGAGTCTTTTCGTACAAAACCCATGATGTATATTTAATGAAAGGTGTTAAGTTTAGCTATAGATCTACAAATTTTAGAAATCTTATTTGATCTTTATCGAAGATTTAAACATTACCAATTATAGTTTCTGGATTTTGTGAAGGTCCAATTTCTATTCAAAATAATAAGTGTTAAATCACTCGGATTTGTTTAGCCAAGATAAGTTATGTTTATGTTAAACCAATTTTAAGATAAACTAATAAACTAAACAATTTAATTATAAATTCAAATTTTGGTGATGTGGGATTTCTATGCGTCATTGAGAAGTGGAACTTGATGTCAATATTTTATCCATCATTTACGATCTCCATATTTTTGATATCGCGTCGTATTCTTTGTTCCCTTCCGTTATACCAAATAACCATATACGTCTTCCGGTTAAACGGTTCCAAACAACAATATGTCATGTGTTGTGTCTGTATGTTGTGTAATCTCATAATCTCAAACCCTAGTTGTTGAGTTTTCTGTAAAATAACAAAAAAATGCTCGATAACAAATTTTTCACCGACCAAACGGCACAGTAGTTAAAGCTTTGGCGTTTGGATCGGGATGTACCGGATTCGAATCCTAAAAGGAGCAGGATTCAAAAAGGCTGGTTTACTTTTCATGCTACAAAAAAATATTGTGATTCGTAACAACCATCATTTTCGATAAGGTATGTGACCGCAATGCAAATAGCAACATGGTACAACATTTCGCAATATTATTGAGCATAATGCTAAATACCTAATTAAAGAAAATCACAAGATTCAATGCGAAGTAACATGACGCATCTAGGTACAAAATCGTGGAATATGATGAATCATTATGCAACATCATGCTACATCACGCAACATGTAAAATTCTGTAATATAAGAAAGAATATAGTGCAACATTATACAATATCCCTCAACAACATGCATCAAGCAACATGGTGCAACATCACGGAACCTAACGCAAGATGATGCAATATTCCAAAACATTCCCGCAGCAACTTCCCACAACCTGGTGCAACATCGTGCAACGGCCCAACCAGAAGGCTAATAAATGAACTATTCAGAAATAGGCACTCTTGTAACCGTTTCCTTCCATTCGAAAGCCATAGCCCGCCAATTTTTATCAAATTCGTTCAAGCCAAATAAAATATTAAAAGACGCAACATAGTGGAACATCTCACAACATTCGTCAAAAAAATGAAAAATTAACTCAACATGGTGGAAAATGGCAGCCCCTCCGGAAGACTCCTAAATGAATTATCCCGAAATCAGAACTTATAATCTTTTCTTTGTATTCGTAACCGATTAATAAAATGTTAAAAAAAAGGTCCCAAACCAAAGAACCATTATGAATAAAAATTCATTAAAATCGGTTACTGGCGCCCGCTCCTAATTACTGGCATCAAACATCCCTTGTGTCTGCAATTGTTATCATAATCGGTCGAGCCGACAAAAAATTACAAAATGAACCGCGGCCCCACCGAAAGACCTCTAAACGGATGTTCCCAAAATTTGAACCATTCTAAATCGATTTCCGACATTTGAAATATTCCCTTGGTGAAGCCAAAATATTAATTAATGGAAACCGCAGCCCCCTCCCCCCCCCCCACCCAATATCCAAATGAATTTTCCCGAAATCCGAACCCACTACAATCGGTTTTTGTTACGCTAAGGCGCTTCAGCAATTTTTATAAAAATCGTGCGAGATGAAAAAAAAAAATTTAAAGAAAGGGACTTGGACCTCATAAAACGAGCCTCTCAACGGTATTCAAGCTCCCATCGCAATCGATTCCTGGCACTCGAAGCCTTCCCTCACCAATTTTTTAAAAATCGTGCTAGCTAAAAAAAATTAAAGTGCCCAGACTCGTTCGATTCGACCATCTGAACGAATTTTCCTGTAATCTGGACTAATCTCAATCGATTCCTGCAAATTAAAATCCCTCTTCACCAATATTTAATAAAATCGTATCGACCCCCTAAACCAATTCCTAGAAAATCATGACCGATGCAATCGATTCCAAAGAAATAAAATAAATAGGTTTTATTGTTCCTCAGCTCTGAAAATCAACCACGTGCTATCTTAAATCGGGGCCTTAAGTGCTAGTCTCCTATGGAGGTTGTTAAAATAAATGAATCGTGCTTAGATGTAACAATTTCATCAGTCACATTGAAATTGCAGATTAAATCAACGATTCCTTGATTTACAAATATTGGCTCACAACCAAACTCTGATGAAGCTGTTATTAATGTCGAAACTAATCCACGAAGAGGGGTTGGGTCTCACAGCAGGTGTGTGAAATAAATGAATTAAAATAAAACACACTTGCTAGTTTAAAAATGAAAGAATTATTTTTTAAAGGTATGTCACATTTGTAGCTGCTACTTTTCCAATTTACGGATTCCCTTTGTGAAGAAATCCTGGTCTTTGGAGACGATCCAATCAATAAACCAACTTTCGATCTCTGCGTGAGAAATAAACAGCTATTCAGAAAGAGACGAGTGCATCGACGGAATAAGTAGTAATCTGAAGGAGCGTTGTCTGGTGAATACGGCGAGTGGGTAGAACTTCCCAGTTCTGTTCTTTTAAATAAATTTTCACAACGTTTACGACATGTGGTTTTGCATTGTCTTGCTGACAAATTAATTTGTTTTTTCTATACATCCATTCTGTGGCACTATTCTGGTATAGCGGGAGAGGGAATTGTGGAAAGAATTTACATATACATTCTATTGAATATTTTTTTTCTGGCATACTAAGGTTTTTTTGAAAATAAAATAAAATGGAGAATACTTTTTCTGATAATTTCGCTATGGAAAAAATATTCCCAATTTACAAATATTTGCATCAAACTTTTTTCTCAGTAGGCCAGAAAAGAACTGATTTATAGATAGATGGTTTGTAAAATCGTTCCCCACTTCCTAATCCCCAGGGAATTACCAGATATCCACTGGTCGTTTTTCTTCTATAGCTCGATTCAAATGTATTAGTTGTCGTCGGTAGACATCGCCATTGATCTGTTCACCTGATTCCAGCAGTTCATAATATAACTAACCTTTCTGCTCCCACCAGATACAGAGCTCGACCAATATCTCGCTTTGGTTGCGATGAACCAGCTTCACCCAAGATTGTCTGCGATTTGGATTCTCATATTTAATTCATTTTTCATCTCCAGTAACTATAGGATGAGAAAAACCTTTTCTTTGTTGTCGTTGAACCAGTATTTCACAAATGGTTTTCGACGTTCGAGGTCTATTTCTTTTAATTCATGAAGAACCCTGTTGTTAGCTTTTTGAGCCAGTCCGATTGTTTGTAAACGTTTTGAAGCAGTTGATTGACCACCTACAGCGAATTCTGTTTGTATCTGAAAAGAATCTTCACCCAATAACGTTTCCAATGCAGCGTCTTAAAATTTGTTGGGTGATTTTCCATGCTCTTTATCGTCAATGAAAAAAACATCATTTTTTAATCGTTAAAACCATTCTTTGCACGTTGTATTCGATGAAGCATGCTCACAATCGCATGCGCTTCAATCAAATTGGATATTTTCGTAGTACCAACCGAGTTCCATCCAATTCCGATTTTAATCATTAGTCTGAGTTCCGTCCCTTTCGATTGGGGGCTAAACCGGAGCACTTCTAAACATATTTTCTAAACTCAATGAATCAATGAATCATGATTTGTTCAGTCATTTCTCGACACTCGAAAATATGCTCTCTGGATTTTTTTTACAAAACCGTACTCCCTAACCAAATGTTTATGACTTTAGAACTCATCACAACCGATTCGTAGCACTCGAGAACCAATTTTATAAAAATCGCTTGAGCCGATAAACCCTAAATAAATTTTCGAAAATTAGGACTCATGAATAGATAACGGGATTAAAAAACCCTTATCACCGCAATTTTTATCTTTACCAATTTTGAACAGAGTCGTGCAAGTTGTAAAATTTAATAATTAAGAGGCCCCATCAGATGACATTAAATTCGTTTGAGGTTTTGAAAAATGTGAAAAGGGGACCATGTTATTCATAACAACAAATCAATATTGTTATTCATAACAAACAACATTTTCAAAACGACGCAGTTAGTGCATGTCACCGTAACGTAAAAAATATAACATGGTGCAACATTTCGTAAAATTTAGGAACATGCCAATTATCTAATTAAAGAAAACACAAGGCACAACACGAAGCAACATCAAAATCACACAACATGGTGAATCATCACGTAAAATGGTGCAATATCACACATTATGCCATATTCTGTAATATGACGAAACAGTGGAATATCACACAATATCCCACAACAACATGGAACATCAGCAACATGGTGCAACATAACGGAACATGGTTCGATGTAACGCAACATGATGCAATACCCCAAAAGATAGTACAACAACCCACAACATTGTGCAACATAACGCAACATTATGCATCATTACAATATGTTTCAATATCAGGGTCCAACTGGTGGAGGACTAATAAAAGAATTATTCAGAAATTAGAACTCTTGTGCTCGGTTCCTTGCATTTGAAAACCCTGTTCTGTCAAATTTCGGCAAAATCGTTCAAGCCCAATGAAATGTTAAAAGAACCACCATGAAGGGTCCACTGGAATCGATTCTTGTCACCCGAAAATCACCCTCGCCAATTTTTATCGAAATCGTTAGAGTCATATTTTTTTCAAATATATGGGAAGCGAGCTCTACCGAAGGATCTCCTAAACGAATTTTCCCGAAGTTAAGATTTATCGGGATTAATTAGACCCAGGCCCCACCGAAGTATTCCCTAAACAAATTTTCAACTCCTTGAAAAGAACCAACCTTAGGTTGGTTTCTTTGCATTTGAAAACCCTGTCAAATTTCATCAAAACCGTTCAAGCCAAATAAAATGTTAAATGAAGACCCCAAGACCAAGAACCATCATGAATAAAAAGACCCATCGGAAAAAATTCCTGGCATCCGATAATCTCCCTTGCCAATTTTTATCGAAATCGTTAGAGTCCATTTTTTTTTTCAAATATATAGGATCCGGGCCCTATCGAAGGACCTCCTAAACAAATTTTCGAATGGAATTAATTGGATCCGAGCCCCACCGAGGGATCCCCTAAACAAATTTTCAACTTCTTGAATTCTTTTTTTTACATTTGAAAACTATGTCCTAACAATTTCATCAAATCGTTCAAGCCAAATAAAATGTTAAATGAAGGACCCATAAGACCAAGAACTGTCATGAATAAAGTAGACCCATCGGCATAAATTCCTGGCACCCGAAAATCCCCTCCCCTCATTCCCCCATCATTTTTTATTGAAATCGTTAGAGCCGATACTTTTTAAATATATGAGACCCTGGCCCTAACGAAGGACCTCCTAAACTGATTTTTCTAAAATTAGGACTTATCGCAATCAATTACTGGTATCAGAAACCCTTTATTATTAGAAGAATTTTTATGAAAATTATGAGCCGGAAAAAAATTAAAAAATTAGCACGGCCCACCGAAGTAGCCTTCAAAAACCCTTTATTATTAGAACATTTTTTATGAAAATTATGAGCCTAAAAAAATTAAAAAATTAGCCCGGCCCACCGAAGGAGCCCTTACTGAATTTTCTTGAAATTAGAACCCATCGAAATCGATGACTGAATTTGACATATACCCTTCATCAATTTTTATGAAAGTCGTGGAAACCGAAAAAAATTAAATAATGGTACCCGGGCCCCAACCAGAGGACCTGCTAAATGAATTTTCCAGAAATCCTGACCAACCCCAATCGGTTTTTGAAAATTTGAAAGAACATTTAAAGACAGGAGCCTTTCTGAATGAATTTTCCAGAAATTAAACACACATAGCTGGCACTCGTAACCCTCCCTCACCAATTATCGTGCGAACTGAAAAAAATATTAAACAAAGGAACCCAGGGCCCACCGCCCGACCCTCTGCAATTTTTTTTTTTAAACATTTTATTGAATTCTAACTAAGGTTTGAAAACTTATTCTTATTTTCTTGTTTATGAGATTCAATAAATAAAGAAAATTGTTAAAAAAAATAAAAAAATCCCTCTGCAAATGGAAACGCTCTTCACCACTTTTTATTCACATCGTGCGAACCACGAATACCGATAGGGGCAAGATGCAAAGAAAATTTTCATCTACAGATTACGATCTGTGATGAAATGGAACACATCTATGATCCCTTCCCTGTTGGAGTGCAAAACTTATGAGCCGACCCATCCTGCCATGGCAGTATAGGCGGGCATGGAGCTATGCCATGTGCAGATGGTGATTAAAATCGGATCTATAGCTCTATGTCTTCGATTTGGCCGATGATGCTTAAAGTAAAACGGAAAAATGAAACCGCGAAAGAGCAGGGGGTGCTCCAGCCCCAAAACAGATGGCATGGATTAAAACCACAAAACAAAATCGTGCGAACCAAAAAAAAAACAAAACCAACGATATGTCTTCTCATTTCGGAATGTACAAAGACTTTTTAATATTGTATTTTAATAAAGATTGTTTTATCTTAGGCCGGGTTCATATTTCGCTTCGTTCATTCATTCAAACATTTTTTTCGACCAACCATCTCTTGTAAAAAATACAGAAGTAAAAAGATCGTCATTTTGGAGCAATATGATTGGTCAAAAAACTGTTTGAAACAATGAACAAAGCAATATGAATCCGGCCTTAGTGAAAACTAAATTTATTCAAATTATCTGGCGGTACAACCGCTACAAACTTCAACCAAGTAATGTATCATAATTTTTCAAAATATTCTTCCAGTACCTTGGCATTCCGTACGATTCTAATCTAAACTGGAAAACTCAAGTCACATGTGTAAATAATTATTTTGTCGTCTGCGCCTAGAGTTTTGTTCCTTTTGCGCGATTTTTGCCGGGCAAGAACTGAACCATCTTCGCAATTATTTACGTTTAATAACGTTTTAGCTACCACTATAAGATTTGTATGTTAAAAAACTTTGCCTTGATATTTAGTAACATCAGTCCAACCGAACAGCCACCACCGGAATTGAGCTACTCATTCTCTGAGAACTTTCGTAGGGGAACATGAGTTATTTTCAATTAGGAATTTATAGAAGTGAAATCTTATCAGCCTCGCTACAAACAAATGTCGCTTGTCACCGAGTATTGGCTGATTAAGCGTTAACATAATAAAACATAAAAAATTCAAAGTTATGTTTGCATAACAAGAAGAAATTGAAAGCTCATAAAATTATAAATTAAATAGGCGTGTAATTGAATAAAAACAAATTTAGGGACTAGATAAATGTGTCTTGCTTCTATATACCTTTAACATCGACAAAAATAAAAAAAAAATTCAAATTTTTCATTAAAAATAGAAACCTATTCCTGGAACGGATGGTATTACAACAACAGCAAAACTTGCTATTCAATCGAATTGATTTCATTTCGATTTGCTCCAATGAATATCTACATAATATGTTGTGTTGTGTATAGTTGAGTATACAACTCATTTCGAAATAAATATATTATGTATATGGTGGAAAATACGTGAAATCACAAATTGTTTGATTAAAAAAAAATGTTTGTGGGACACGATTTTTTGTTGTTGTTATTGCGGCAGATACAAAATTATGTGAAATAGGTCGCTGCAAAATCACATGAAACTATCACAACCGTAGACTTTAGCGTCAATGTTTTGTTTTTACGGTTTTAACGGTTGTGAAAAGGTTTTCAAATTCCATCTGTCGGTAGAAACCCACTGACTTGACGTTAACTCAGCATTCCTGGGCAGCTTTTGCATTCTAAAAGATAGCATGTTTGCTTGAGCTGAGCTCTTCACTTATTCACTTTCCGGCTTTAGCTGCTGGAAATCTTATATTGCGTTGAATTCAGCTCGGTTTGATTTGAATAGCTGAATTTTATAACATGCAACGGATTACCGGAACCAAACATATTGATGGTGCCATTGAAGCTAAACCGATTAAATTTTCCTGCTGGTGTGTTGGCCTAGATTCTAATTTACTCAGGATATTGGAAACTTGTCATCAGGCTACTTTCAGCATTATATGCTACAACAGGATAAAGGACCCACTAATGTTAATTGTGTTCCGTCCTGTAGCATATATTTGTGTGCCTTTTCAATGCGTTTACGCGTGATAAGAATATTTTTTTTCTAAAATTATTGGATTTTTAGTTCTTGCTGGTATCTTCGAATTAGTAGGCGTCTTTTCACTCGTAGCAAACCATTTTCAGAAATAGATTTAGCGATAGGAGCTTACTAGCTTTGTCTAGATTCTTAGACTTTTTGATATCTTCAATTTCCTTGTTGAAATCTTCTTCTTGAAATATTTTAAAAATTAGTATGTCCGCTTGAACACCTCTCGTACTATTTGTAACCATTCGCTTTTATTTTCCGTTGTAAGAAATCTTATGGAATAGCCCTTTCTAAGTTTTATCTCTATTTTTCATATTCATCAAACTATCTTCTCTTTCGTTTCTCCATGTAAATACTGCTTCGTTTTCGTGTTCTGCTTCGTTTTCCAATGAACATTTACCTGTCCATCATTACCGACTTCTCGTGGGGTCTATGCCACGTGATGCAATATCTTGCGTTATTGCTAAAATCCTATTTGCTTCAAAATTTTTGAAGCGGTTTGGCTCACCCGTGATCCAACTTAACGTGATCATTGAATCCATCTAGACATATATCCTATAGTTGCGTTTAGCTCCAAATCAATAAATGGTTTTTGCCTTTAATATACTTGTTGTTATACGGCCGGTCTATTGTTCTACAATATGCCGTGACCGTATATGAGTATTCGATGCATCCGCGAATCCGTGCAACTCTTTCTGACTTATTTTTGTTGTATTTACCCGTCTGGCTATTTTTATGTCACCGACATAAAAAATTGTTTTTTATGCTTAAGCCATTCAGCATTTATGTTCTAATGGCGGCTCATCCCATTGAACCCCTTCCATTTTGCATTATAATTGTGGATGAGTCAGTCAACAATGAACATTTGGTTCATTGGCCAGTCTCTATTCGTAGCTGGTCTATGTCGAATTCAAAGGTGTCTTGGTTTGGATTACATAGAATTCAGTCGCTTAGCGTGGACATTACCTGCGCTTTGCAGTCCTGGCGGAATATTTTTCAATATTTACTTATGGTTGGAGAAACATTTTCTTAGATTGACCCCAATTGCTTGGTGATCATCATTAGCGCTCGTAATGCATCTTTCTGCGATTCTTTGCTGTCACGGTCAGCAGATTTGAGTATGATTGATGGTCGTCCTCGGCTGGCTACCATAAGTGACAGTGTTCAATTTATATACTTCCATTGTTTTGGCAGGATCACTTATTAAGGCAGACTTGCCGATGCATTTTTTCTATATCGGCTGTCACTACGTACTTATTTTTGCTTCATCGCCATCGGAGTATGATGTCAGAAAAATTCTCCTATAATTTTGGGCCGGTCATCATGATGTCGTTTAACGACGCTCCTGTCGTTGGCTTGGACGACTAATGCTACCTTACTTGGTAATGCCGTAATGCGGAATATAATTTTTCTTCGCCATTTCTCCGAACTAATTCCATGTGTTACGGGCTCAAATATTCCGAGTTGTTTGAATAGGACCTTAGCCGTCCTTCTAGTTGCTAACTCACTACAAAGGTTTTGGCTGTAACTACTGTTTTCGATGGCGAGTTGTTGCAATTATAAAATGTGTTGTGTTTCCTGTTACACACTAAGCAGAAAGTTGTTGCTAGACACCTATATGTTTGCGTCTGGTCATTCAGCATGTACAAAGATTAAGCACTATTTACCAATCTTGCAGTTTCCACCGTTTAAACAAATTGCAATGCTCCAATTTAAGATGGTCCATGCACTGTTGTACTCAGCAAGGTGGGGAAATAGTTGCTGTCTTCATTGGCCGTAAAGGCTGTATAATTTATGCACATGGTATGGCAGCCTTGTTATTTCCTATCGCCTATAAAAATTAGAATCGTCTCCACAAAACTGAAAAAGCTATTTGAACTGAAAGAGCTTTTCTATTTTGGGGACTCGTAACCAGTTTTGGTAGAGACAGCTGTGAATTAAAATATAGTTAATTGCTAGCAACCTTGGGTTGCTATATCGTGCTTGTGTTCCAGGCCATCTCGTAATTCTCCCCTGAAGTTGCTAAGTGGCTAAAAGTTGTGTTACTCATTTTTGAAGCTTGGATTTTGTATTATGTTATTTTTATGACGTTTGACGATGTTTTCGTTCCATCGTTCATATTCATGATATAATTATAGTGTTTCTACTTTCAGTAGTTGTACTGATGTCTGCATGTCGCTGATTCTGCAATTACCTCGTTGTTGTACTGTTAATTTCCTATACATACATTTGTCACATAAGAACTTTCTGCTTTCTGAATAATTAATTAGATGACTCCACTGCACCTGAATGTTGACTGACGTTCTTTGTTTTCTCTTCCGAATGGAGGTCGTTGTTATATTTTTAATTAGTTAGTTTACAATAACAATAAAAATCGTTTTTCACGAAATGTTTCTTTTACTCAGTGGTATACGTTTCACATTAAAAATCCCTAATGATGACTTCCGGCTCCATATAGTGAATTTGCGAGTTGAAGTATTTTTCACCATATACATATAAATATATATTATTGAAATGAACCATTTTTTGTATTTTGGTCTCCCATATGTAGATGAGACAGTTTTGGAATGGATCTAATTTTGGATTCCGAAAAAAAAAATTGAAAAACATTTCTGTCGATTTTTATTTGGGTAGAAAATTTCATTTGGTAAAAATTATAATCATTCACTTGAGGATATTACACATATATACAGAATATACAATGTTTGCTGTGTTGAGCTTTTTTTAGGTTTTGTGTGCTTTTCGTTTGAATATGTGATCAAACACACAAATATGATAAATAGATACATATTTTCTATATGGTTGTGTGTATGTGTGTGTGTGTACTGAAAGAGATTGAATTCAATTATTCTCTCTGGATTCATTTCATATAATAGTCAAGAAAATAAAATATGAATGATGGTTTGGTTTCCCAAAATTAATGAGATTAGAAAGATATTAGAAAATAACAAAAAATAAATAAAAAAAAGGATGGTGTAACGATTTTTCTTTTTCCTTCCTAAGCTAAAAAAACACCTCGTTTTTGGTTAGGTTTGGTGCATTTAAATATTATATGGGATCGATATTTCTTTGGCAATTCTGCATAATCACTTAAGTGAAAATAATGCACTTTTCAGGGGGGAAAATTAAGTTAAATACTAGATTCGAAAAAAAAAATATTTACATAAATATTTTTATAAGCAAAGAAGACATTTTTCAGATAAAATAATAATACTATTAAGGTGGTGATACATGTACAGATCTTGCCTTTAAGGCATAATAATTATGCGCGCTGATTGGTTAAAAGTCCGCCATCTTGAATCGCCTTATAGGCAAAAATTTTAAAATGAACATTTCTCAATTTTGTATAAGGCAATTTGTTTGCCTCTGAAGGCAAAATCTGTACATGTATCACCGCCATTAATCGATCTAGAAACCAAATTTTATAATGTACTTTCCAATTTCCTGGAAAATAAGTTTTTTACAATAAGTGGTTGTGTTAAATAACTTTTTTTAAGAAATTTTATATTAAGTGGTTTAAGTTATTTTTCCGAATGGTTACCTGGATGAAATTGTTCATTTATCAATCGTAATATATAAATTAAGTCATCATTAATGATGCCTTATTAATTTTAAGAGGACCATTATAGCATTTTGGAATATCTGAAATATGCCTGCTCATAAGAAATTATGAGTTGCTGCCTCATCATTTGAATACTCGAAATAAACCATGCTCCGAATCACATTCCATATGTAATAATCTCTAGATGAAAATTTTGGTTAATTATTGAAAACAAACATGGTGGCTATATAGAATTATTTAGTTTTTACCGCATACCGCACACGAATCGCTGTAGTATGTAACTGATTTTATAGATTCCGGTATACTTCGCAAATGTACGAAAACACAGGTCGCGATGTCAAAGGTGAAAACCTTTCGTTTTAGTTTTCTTGTCGAGCTTTTTCCATTATACGCTTGTGTTGCATTCTCTAATTAATCTTAATTTTGAAGTTTCCTCTGAAACCTCCCTCTATTTGCACTTTAAAAATTTGGCGTTATTGCGTTACCAAAACCTGCTACTTTGGTTATTACTTAAATTAAAGTTTAATTCATTTTTTTGAATGAACGATTTTGTAAACCGGGATTCCGTTACACACCCCATTGGTTGATTAACTGGTATCAACAAATGGGGTGTGTAACGGAATCCCGGTATTCAAAATTCCAGTTTTGTATAAAAAAGTCCCGATTTTTAGGAAATCTCGGTTTGAATTTTTAAAATTTGACATTTGGGCAAATGGGACTCTTAAATGGTATGTTGACAAAATTCAAAAATGACTTTGCGCATCACTATGGAACTAGGCCATATTTTAACCAATTTAGTTAAAATTCGACATGTGGGTCCTAAACGGCATTCAAAAAATGTGTTTTTGATAAAATTCTGGAATAAGGCGGATAGGGATGAAACCTGGTCATTTCTTAACCGATTATGTCGAAAATCGACATGTGGGATCTAAATGGGATTTTAAAAGGATATTTGATAAAGTTTTGGAACATTGTCATTAGGGATGGAACTAGGCCATTTCTTAATCGATTGTGTTGAAATTAGTCACGTGCGATGGAAATGGGATTATTAAATGATTTTTTGATAAAGCTGTGTGTACCTGGAGAAAAAGAGGCAATATTTCAGAACTTAGTCTAAAAATCAGTTTAGAATCTTATTTCCATCACACGTGTCAAATTTTGTCATAATCTGTCAAGTTCTGTCGCTAATGGCCATATTCTAGATCTTTAGTAAAAAATCGCTTTAGAATCCCATTTAGATCTTACTTGTAGAGTGTTACGGACGGCCTCAGCTGACCCGTAGATTTCAACTAGTCATGCAGCGGCCTCACGAACGATGATTTTACCGGCTAATACTCAGGGTATTGGGTCGCGGGGATTTGGAGGCTTGAATGACTCTGACCTACACTCTGTGTTTACAGATATTAAAAAAAACGCAAACTTAAATGAGAAAAAAAAACCGGAGGTTCCGCCGAAATTTGTCGGACGAAACTTGATGAACAGTGTAAAATAGTTGTAACCGGGTGTGCCCATCCGACGGCGACCGGATTTCCCGGAGTGACAAGTACCCAGTCTGCTGAAGAGACCCCGCCCCCGAATGACCCATCGGCCCCGAAAGGCCGATGCCCAGTTGCAACGAAGCAGCCTTAGAGGGTAGGGACGTCTCATCAACAGACCAAGCCTCTTTTCACCCGGAGAAACCTCCAACGAATCTCCCACAATTCACACTTCGACAGAGACCGCTGGATTTTACGGTCGCCCCCGAATGGATGACATATTCCCTGGACTCCCCAGTCCGACCCTGTGGATGTCCTGCCAAGGGGGTGAAGAGAAGTGGCAAGCCCAGCCTGTACACAAGGTATCGACACAGAATGGAGTCTACCCTCCCACCATACCGCTCCGAATAAAAATTTTAATAAATCATTTTATTAATAATTTTTATGTGTTGTGAAAAAAATCAACCAAAAAAACCAAGAATAATTCTAACGAATAATAATCCTAATGTTGAAGTAAGCACAGACCATTTTTTTATTCAATAAATTGAAAGCCAAAATGAAAGGAAAAGAAAAAAACGGGAAAACAAAAGAAATGAGTCGAACTAAAACTGAGATTGACCCGAAACAAGGTCGCCGAAAGTGAATAATCCAATTAGCGAGACAAATGTGTGACCCCGGTTGCGTATACAAACATCGTAACTGGTGCTCGATTACAAACAAACAAAAAAAATTGGAAATTTTAAAAACTGAAAAATAAGAATTTCAAAGAAACAATTGAACATAAAAATATTTAACTAATTAAAAAAAATCGTACCGTACCTCCAAGTTGCGGCTTTTGATGCCGTCATGCCATAGGTGCCTCGTTCGAACCTTTGGGCGTCTTAAGTGGCCTCACCTGGCCGTCCGTAAACAAGTTTGGTTGGGCATTGTCTCGCCAAAAAACGTAAATGTTGCGGCCTTGTAGTCGTCGTGCCACAGGTATTTGTTACAACCGTACTGTTGGGTGTTGGTTCGCCTTAAACCATACATTTCCTGTAGGGCGACCTTTCGCCAAAACCGTAAATAATAATGAGTTGGCCTCACCTGGCCACTCGTAATACACGTGCGTCTGCCGTCCGCTCTTAAATCTTTGGTGCTTGTGGCACCTCCGAAGAAATTTGGCTAAAGTAAACAAAAAGCGCCTCCTTAAAACTTAGGCCACGCCGGTTCGGGCAAATAAGTATCAACTCTCAATTGTAAGACGCGATTTAACTCCAAAGAAATTTTAATATTTCTTATTGATCAAAACTATGTAACCAGTATCACTGTTGATGGTTAATTGCGAATTTTATCTCCATACGCGCACTACGTCACGACACAAAAATGTATTCCCGATGAATAAAACAAAATCCATTTGATCCAGAATTTAGATATTTTTTCCATTTCTTTATTTCACACATCATTCTATTAAATGTTTTCACTTTCATTGTATTATAATAAACACAGATATAATTATATATTATATAATTATTATTACATTAGGTGGTCAAGCGCCGAAAAAAATCATATAAAAAAAATATTTGACCAAAAATATACAAAAAGATCAAGCTTAACTTATCCACATTTCAACCTCGCACTCTGTTATATAAACCAAGCAAGACTCACTTTCCGAAATAAATCCTCGCACGTATATTTCTTGCTTGTTCGTGCACAAACAGTTGATGCGCGGTTCAAAAAGAGAGCACACGTGGCGCGCCAAAAACACAAAAATAAAATATTAATCTACATCTTACCCGTTCGTACACACGCCCAAGGGCACGCATTGGTCTCGCTCCAAAAACCAATATTTGGTATTGCTGTCGTATAATTAAAATGGCACAACACAAAACCCGCTTGTTAAATTCCCATCGAATCAGTCACAGTATTGCTACTCAAACATAGATGGCAATGCCACAACGATCAATAATAAATTACAAATTAATAAAATGAAAATGGGGAAGGAATTTAAATGTTATGACCAATGAGTCGTAACAGAGTTTTAACATAATCAGTAAAGAAATGGTCAAGTTCCATCCTTATCGACCGTATTCTAGAACTGTATCAAAATGTTAGTTTTGAAAAACTGCTCCTTTAACTGCTCCCGCTTTCCTGGAATGTTTTTTCTAAAGGCCCTCGGAGGGCTAAACGGAGGGCGAGGAGCGATGCGACTTTCCGCGTGCTCGCGAGTGTTATTGAAGCCTCTACAATTCGGTATGACATTAAAGGGCTGAATGTCGAAGGACCGAATGTCGAAGGGCAAAATTACGAAAGGGCCGGATGTATCAAAGGGCTGCAAGTGACGACGGGCCAAATGTGTCAAAGAGGTTACTTTTTGTTTTTGGAAAAATATTTTTTTTAATTTGTTTTAAGGAATATTTCGTAATTTTTTTTTAATCAAATATTAATGAATTTGCTTGATAAAACTTTCCTTCACCAAAATGTATCACTGACTGGAATTTTGACATTCGGCTTCCGCCCTTGTAATCAATTATATTCGAAAACAAATAGCAGAGTTACAAAAGTCATAAAAAATAAAACATTATTAAATGTCCACCATTATTAAATTACTCGATATCTTGGATCGGTCTGGTGTAGTAAATTATTGTTGGGAATACAAATTAATTCGGTCCGTTTTCAAAAAGGGGCTCTGACTATAACACATTTTTTATAGTTAACATTCAGTTTGTATTGCTTTGAGTTTCATACAAAACTTGTTTTTCTATGATGTTGAATATGTCGGATTTTGTGATAACTAAAAAAAATAAATAAATCGCTCCAACCAATAAATCATCTAGAAATGGTTTCGATGTTTGAAAAATGATGATTTCAGTGTTGAAGATAAGCCTCGCTTGGGACAGGTAAAAAAATTCGAAGACAATGAATTAGAGGCGTCGCTCGATGATGATCTGAGTCCAACTCAAGAGGAGCTTGCCGGTAGAGTGGAGGTGTGACCCAACAAACAGTTTCCGTATGATTAAAATCTATCGGCATGACCCAAAAGTAATGCAATTGGGTCCCTTAAGAATTGAAACCTAGAGACGTGGCAAAAGCGACTTGTTTCTTGCGAGCAGCTACTGCAAAGGCAAACAAGAATCGGTTTTTTACATTGGATAATGACTGGTGACGAGAAGAGGATTTTCTACGATTACCCCAAGAGGAAAAAATACTACCCGGACAATTGGTGCTATCGACCTCAACATCAATACCAAAGGCGAACATTCATGGTTCGAAGGTTATGCTGTGTATCTAGTATGGAACCAAAGAGGCTTTGTGTACTACGAGCTGCTACAATTTGGCGATTCCATTACGGGTGAGCGGTACAGACTACAATTAATTCTTTTGGGACGTGCTTTACGAGAAAAACGGCCGGAATATGAGGAAAGGCATGATAAAGTTATTCTTCTGCATGCCAACGCTCGGCCTCTCGTTCCAAAAGTCGTAAAAAATATTTGGAATCGCTGAAGTTGGATATTTTACCGAACATTACTCCTTCTGATTACTGGCTGTTCCGATAGATGCAACACGATTTGGCAGGCCACCGGTTCACTTGTTTCGAAGAAATTGAAAATTGGTTTCAAACTTGGATCGCCTCAAAAGATGAAACGTTTTTTCGAGATGGGATTCGGAAAACTGCGTGAGAGTTTTGAAAATGTCGTAAGCAGCGACGGGCAGCATTTTAATTAATCTGTTCATTCATTGTAATTTAAAATAAATTCATTGTTAAAATTAAAAAAACAGGCCGAATTAATTTGTACTCCCAATAAATGTGACATAACCTTTATATCGCAATTTGATACCTAAATTTTCTGACGCCAATTCCGTCTAATATAACACAAAAATAATTTATTGCACACCTGAGCGAGGTATACTTATCCTCGACAAGACGTGCGACATTTGTCCAAATTCTGATGGCTGTCTGGTGTAATAAATTATTTAAGTTGGTTAAATTGACTTTTTTGTTATTAATAATCTTTTGGGGTGAATATTACCCTTAGGCAAGTTATAGGGGTGGCCTTGAACTAACTAATTCAATGTAGTTTGTAATAAATTTTGGTCCAGGAACCATCCCGACATCATAGTTACAACAAAAGTCGCAATTTCGAGTACGTGGAAAACGGCAACTGTAATAAAATCGAGATTTGTTTGTCTAACCAAATTATGGTATGGGTTTCATTGATGCAGGCGAGAAATTGGTCGGTGCCAGGTTTAAAGCACTAACTTGTTGGAAGAAACCGTTTTTCCTGTACGATCAACTAAGTAGCCGTCGTTTGAACTATCATTTTCCAATTTTTGTTGTTACTGGCTTAATAAAATTATCCATTTCACCAAGTGTTTTCCTAAAACATTCTTAACACAATTTTATACGGATTCCGTTATTTTCAATATGATAGGTATAACTATATGCAGTCTGACCTTCAACTTCGGTGTTTTGCTAACAGTGATCCTTTTGACAGGGTTTATTTGTAGTAGTCCCGCCAAATAGAATATACTTTGTTTATAATTCCCTAAGGACCAATATTTCTTGAAAAACTGTTTCTATATTTTATAGATAAAGCGGCAATCTTTCGGTGGGTTACACTCTCCTGTCTTAAATATTTTATTTCAGATAAGAAAAATTTCGATTTTTCTTTATGTGCTGACGCTTGATATATTTTGAGGGCCTTTGAGTGTTATTATTCAAACTTCCAATATTTGCGTCAATCTCCCCTGTACTGTCGGCTATATTCCTTATAGTGACTTGCGAGTTTGCAATATTCATAACGCAGTCACTTGAATTTTAACTAAGCACGAATTTTGAAGAACTTTGAACATTTTGGTCTAAACGTTCACGGTTTGCTTCAACTTCCCTTCCCTTACTACTTATATCTGATTCACTATCATAAGATCTTGGAATAAAATTTGGGTCGGCATCAGAATCATCGTAATCGCTCATGCTGATATTATGCACAAAAACTATGTTGTTTACACTTCAGGGAAATGACGACGATATGTACTGATTTTTAGAGGGAAATGATGACACTTTAGCATGAATATAGTTACAAGATGTCTCGATGTGATTTAGTACTAGTTAACTGAATTAGTAACCGCTGCGAAATTGATTTTAATTTAACCGATTTTTATCTCTAATTGTTTATGGAAACTTAAGTGTTATTACCCAAATATTATTACAGGACTGTCACTTAAGTTATTTTACCGATTTAATTTTCTGTATTAAATTTAAAAATACGTTTTGCTTAAGTACTAGTAAGTTATTTTCCCAAATTAATCTTTTTTATATACATTTAAATACAATTTAATATTATAGCTTAACTGTATCAACATAACATTGTGAAAATTGAAGAGAATTACGCAAAAATTTGTGAGGTTAATAACGAACAATAATAAGCCAAATTTGGCAAAACCACTTAAGTGATGTTAAGTGATTTTAATAAATTGTCACAGATTTATCTTGTTACGTTGATAATTGTTTAACATTTTTAGAAGTTTGTTTTACTGTTTAGCTAAAACTTTGAATCGCGATTGTTGTTAATCATTTACACAAATATACAAAATGTATTTACATTAAATTACACACAAGTTTGAGACCACCTCGTTAAAACAATTATTATATTTGCTTTCGTCTGACATGTTTGTGCGTATACGCACGCACAATTAAAACATGACAAATGTAGGTAAATAAAATGAAAGAATTCAATTATTATTAAAGTAACAAGTACCTACATGTAACTATATAGTGATGTTTCTTTAAAAAATTTTACTATTTGCACGATGGTACCAAACACCATCCGCATAATATGTGTGTGATGATTAAATATTTATTTTATTTTGTTTTATAAAATTATTTAATGATATACTAAAATAATCAACAACTTAATACATAAATGCTACTACTAATTCTCGTCTTGAATTTTTTTTTTGTGTCTTTGCGTTAATAATTTTTGAACATGCAAATTTAATGAAGATGTAGATATAAAAGCTTAACAAACAAACACTTTTATTTTCATATCATAGTTTTACGATTCCGTTGACATAAGTAAATACAGTAATAATTTATTTAATATAAACATATTTTGTTTAATAATATTTAAACTTTTATTATACTCGTACTTAAATGAAAAATTATGTTTTTCTTGCTGATGGTTATAAAATTATTATGAATAGAGACTCATTAATTACGATTTTCCCTCATTCATTTTACAATTTTTTTTTGTAAAAAACTTTGCTCTATACAAATTATCCTTATTAAATAAACAAACTATGGAAAAATTGCTTGATTTGCTTAATTTGTTAAAATTATATAAAATAAAACTATATACCATATAATAAATAATAATTCCCATTTTTAAATTAGTGTTGGTTTTATTTAAACATGTAGTGACAAAATTATATCGAACAAATACAAGAGTCATTTTTAAAGAATCAAAATGGAAAACAAAAACTTAAGTGAAACTGCAACTGGATAAGAATCAATTTTTTAAAGTATTTATTTATGTAAATTCAAAATTCATCTCAAAATTTTTTAAATGTCAAGAAAATTTTTTGTTTTAGTGAAATTTTAAAATTTTTAGTGGTGTTTTTCGATTTATAAATCAAGTTACTCCCAAATTTTAATTTCAAATCATGTTTCCATAATTTTTTATACAAATTGTTTTGTCAAATTTTATGGTTGTAAATATTTTCCTAAATACGAAGTTATCCTAAAACCAGCAACAATAAAAAAATACCGGTATCATACATATGTAAAATTTGTAACATCGAATAAATTAAATAACTTCTTCATATAAACGGATAAAATAGTTATCAGCATGATCCTAAACGGCTAATTTGAGTAGGACTATTGCAGATCATGAAATTAACACAATTTTCAAAAATTATGAATTAGAGGTATTTCAACACATAACCCGGTTATTAAATATATAAATTCAGGTTTTCTAAATTTTCCGACATTACTAAACGGTGGAACCACGAGCAGAAAATATATTTGAGTAGGTCTAGACCTGTGTGAATGGCAAATCAAACACATTTCCGAAAACGTATAGTCCCTGGGCCCGTATTCTGGAAATCGGTGGAAATTTCCCCAATCGGAATACAATTTGCTTTGAAATTTTCCATATTATTCAAATTTTTCGCCGGCTACTTTAATCATTTTTTCAAATTTGTTTTCAAGTTTACTAATATTTCGAATCGATTTACCCAGCCGGAATTTTTCTCTTAGTAGGGGGAAACGATTATGTTTGTTAATTTAAAAAAAGAAACGAAATTTAAAAAAATTGATTGAAGTAGCCGGTAAAAAAATCGAATAATATAGAGAATTTCAAAGTAAATTGTATTGCGATTGAAGAAATTTCCATAATTTTCAAGAATAGTTAGGATTAGGAATATTTGAATACCTATCCGAGGTTATTCGATATAAATTCTGGGCTTTCAAAATTTCTGACATTACTAAACGGCATTACCAACGTGGTCGTGGTTATGTGTCATCTACTAGTTTTTACGCGATTTCGTAGACAAATCGTCGATGACGTAGTAAACGTCTACTATTCATGGGCTAAATCGACTACTCGTAGACAACGTTGACTCCCCCAGTAGTGATTGACTGATCTATATATTTTAACTTCTGTTTCCAGAGATTTAAGTACATTAGCTAGATTTATTAATACTGTGTGTCTCTCACCGTGTTTTTCATCTAAAACTGAGTGCCTGATTTTCATTTTTTTTTGTCTAAATTTCCAACTAACTAAATTAAAGGTTAGTTCATACCTGTTACATATAGATGTCTCTAATGTTATTAAACCAAAACGTGCACGATATTTGCATCTCAACAGCAAACTTAGTTCAGATTTGCCAATAGCCGATTAAAAATCGATGTTGACTACAGTCGACAATGTCACAATGTCGACAATGTCAACTGTAATCTATTGTATGCATTTATGCCACTCGACTGCATTTAATGTCTTCTTTAACACATGCTCTAATGCCCAGCAAAATAATGGGTAACTCAGAACTCCAATATTTAGTATTTCCTCGAGCTCTAAATGAAGTTTATAACGACTGTGAAGTTTCCGACAAAATTAAAAAATAACAAAACATGGCGGAACATAAAATTTGTCGAAATAACAAAAATGCACATGTATTAGTAAAACAGCTGGCAAAAGCAATGTTAGGCTTATTAAATTTTTTTGTTATCAATAGTTAATAACGCAATTATTAGCGACTTCGGAAACAAATGACAAATAAAAATAAATAGATTAATACGAAATTCGAAATGTTATACTTATATTTCATTATAAATTGTAAAAATATTTTATTACGAAACCCAAACATGGGGTTTTTAAATCAAAAAATTACTAAAGAGTACACCTAATTTCTTATACTATCGAAATATGTTTGGTAATAGATTTCGAATAAGATAATTATACGTCGTAAAAATCAAAAACAAATCAAAATAAATGTTCCAAGTGCGTTCAATGTCCACATGTTTTAAAAAATTATACGAACGATTAAAAAATTCAAAATCTAATTAATCTCAGAGATGTCTAAGAGAAACGGTATATTTGGCTAGATGGCTTAAAAAAAGAGCTATCAAACGACACCTCCTTTATATCAATACGATGACCAGAACCAATTTGTTGTTAAACATGAATATGACTGTCTAAATAACAGAGGGGATGATCACTGCGGAAAAAATTGCCCAAATTTCAGAGATGTCTAAGAGAAACGGTATATATTGCTAGATGGCTTAAGAAAAGAGCTATCAAACGACACCTCCCTTCTATCAATACGATGACCAGAACCCATTTGTCTTTAACGATGAATTTGACTTTTTAAATAACCAAGGAGATGATCAGTGTAAAAAAATTGTTCAAATCTCAGAGATGTCTAAGAGAAACGGTATATGTGGCTAGATGGCTTAAGATAAGAGCTATCAAACGACACCTCCCTTATATCAATAGGATGACCAGAACCCATTTGACGTTGACGTCGAATATCGTTAAAATTGTCCAATTCTCATTGTTTTTTATAAGTACAGTATAAGTGGGTTTTTATTTCAAACATTTAGTTTCGAGTCCCTCCCATCCATCATGATTCTACGGAATTGTTTTCCGGTACTTTAGATCCTTGCATTCCTAATTTTGATTTTAATCAGTAGTGATTTGTAAAAATATAAAACAGAACCCTTTTCTCACTCGACACCTTTTAAAAATTTTACCTGTCATCAGGACTCATCACAATCGATTTTTCCGACACTCGAAAATCTTTACACATTTTCAACAAAACAAACAAACAATCCCGTAAAAAACAGCAAAAAATGGAATTCGGAGATCCCTGAAAGCGTTTGAGCTACAAATTTTGAATTAAATCATACAAGATTTGAAAAAAATGTAAGATGGAACCCGTGTCCCACCGGTTGACCCTCTACATAAATTTTCCTTGACTGGGTGGTGTCGTCTGACATCTCTTATATTAGGCAATTTTGCCACATGTACCGTTTCTCTTAGACATCTATGAGATTTGGGCCATTTTTTTTACAGTGATCATCCCCTTGGTTATTAAGACAGTCATATTCATCGTCAACGCCAAATGGGTTCTGGTCATCGTAATATTATAAGGGTAGTGTCGTCTGATAGCTCTTTTCTTAAGCCATCTAGCCACATACACCGTTCCTCTTAGACATCTCTGAGATTTGGGCAATTTTTATTAAAGTGATCATCTCCTTGGTTTATTAAACAGTCATATTCATCTTCAACGACAAATGGGTTCTGGTCATTGTATTTATATAAGGGTGGTGTCGTTTGATAGCTCTTTTCTTAAGCCATCTAGCCACAAATACCGTTTCTCTTAGACATCTCTGAGATTTGGAAAAAAAAATTTACACTGATCATCCCCTTGGTTATTTAAACAGTCAAATTCCTCATTAAAGACCAATTGATTCTGGTCATCGTATTGATATAAGGGAGGTGTTGTTTGATAGCTCTTTTCTTAAGCCATCTAGCCACATATACCGTTTCTCTTAGACATCTTTGAGATTTGGACAATTTTTTTTTACACTGATCATACCCTTGGTTATATAAACAGTCAAATTCATCGTTAAAGACAAATGGGTTCTGGTCATCGTATTGATATAAGGGAGGTGTCGTTTGATAGCTCTTTTCTTAAGCCATCTAGCCACATATACCGTTTCTCTTAGACATCTCTGAGATTTGAACAATTTTTTTACACTGATCATCTCCTTGGTTATTTAAAAAGTCAAATTCATCGTTAAAGACAAATGGGTTCTGGTCATCGTATTGATAGAAGGGAGGTGTCGTTTGATAGCTCTTTTCTTAAGCCATCTAGCAACATATACCGTTTCTCTTAGACATCTCTGAAATTTTGGCAATTTTTTCCGCAGTGATCATCCCCTCTGTTATTTAGACAGTCATATTCATGTTTAACAACAAATTGGTTCTGGTCATCGTATTGATATAAAGGAGGTGTCATTTGATAGCTCTTTTTTTAAGCCATCTAGCCAAATATACCGTTTCTCTTAGACATCTCTGAGATTAATTAGATTTTGAATTTTTTTAATCGTTCGTATAATTTTTTAAAACATGTGGACATTGAAGGCACTTGGAACATTTATTTTGATTTGTTTTTGATTTTTACGACGTATAATTATCTTATTCGAAATCTATTACCAAACATATTTCGATAGTATAAGAAATTAGGTGTACTCTTTAGTAATTTTTTGATTTAAAAACCCCATGTTTGGGTTTCGTAATAAAATATTTTTACAATTTATAATGAAATATAAGTATAACATTTCGAATTTCGTATTAATCTATTTATTTTTATTTGTCATTTGTTTCCGAAGTCGCTAATAATTGCGTTATTAACTATTGATAACAAAAAAATTTAATAAGCCTAACATTGCTTTTGCCAGCTGTTTTACTAATACATGTGCATTTTTGTTATTTCGACAAATTTTATGTTCCGCCATGTTTTGTTATTTTTTAATTTTGTCGGAAACTTCACAGTCGTAGTTTTTAGTGTGTTATGAAAGCGATTTGCCATATACCATTTTCATGTCGATGGTAGGCCGAATCTAGTATACGTATTACTCGACATACGTCTTAGCATTTATTGCTGAGGCCATATCAAGAATTGGGTTTGTCTCTGGTCAACTCGGAAAACCTGTTGCAATGATGGTGAGCAAATAACGGTTTCCATCCGATGGTGGTAACGAACCAATTATATCTATATGGATGCGTTGGAATCGAGTTTCCTGAATTTTGAAATTGCCATGCGGTGATTTGACATGTTTTATAATTTTTGATTTTTGGCATGACAGAGTTAACCAATTTTTAACGAGTGAGGAATGTAAACTCAATGATTTACTGAAGAAATTTCACAAGAAAGTTCGTGGCCAGCGAATTGAAGGGTTCTATTTATGTGTCGGAAATCTATTGAATTGGGGATATGAAATCCAAATGGCGGATTTGTCGTGGACTGCGTTCTGTGCTAGAAAAATATAACGATAATCAAGGACGTATGTTCAGTGTAGATTCTATACATACGACCTGTTTAAGGGCTAAGTAAATAACTATTACAGTTCCCTGTAGAATGCAGTATACCTGACTTCGTTTTGCGAGAGCTTCTTACAAAACAACCCTATTGGTCCTGAAATACGCGTTTAACGGTAATAAATTCGTTTGTGCATTCATGAGGCCAATATAAATTCTTGACTGCTTTTGGCGTTTGTAAAGTTGTTAAAGTTGCCAATTGCTCGTGAATCGTTTGAAGGCTAGTCGTGGAATGAACCAATAATAGTAATTCACAATTCCGACAAATTTCTGGATTGATTTAACTGAGTACGATGTGGGAGCTTTATTACGGCTTCTTTACGCTGCGGCGAAGCTTTATAGGAATTCAAGTGTTGAACACCGAAGACATATTTTTATGTTTTAATTTTGACATCGTACTTTGCAAGACGTTCGATTATTTGTCTGAAATGAAATAAGTGTCCCTCCTTAGTTTTACTTCCCACCAATATGCGTCGTCAATATATAGATGAAAACGAAGTCAAGGTGTCTTTTAGCACTTCATTCATAAAGCGCTAAAAGTTTTGGGCTGCGCATTGCGAAGAACAAAAGACATTCGTTTATACTGGAACAGCCTAAACGACGTCGTAATATCCGTTTTAGGTACACATTCGAAATCTACTGGTATTGTGTGGTATGTTCGAGTATTCGAGTATTAACATTAACTGTTATTGGCGAGACAGTTAATTTCCTGGTTATAGGATTATAGGATCAAGAATGCGTCTTCCACGCAAGTCAACAATAAGAAAGCCCGAATTATGTTAAAAAGTCAGCTCCGATAATTGGCCGGATTACTGACACGAGTACGAGTGAATGAGTAAGGTGCGTCATAGCCCAATACCGAATTTAGTCTCACAATTATTAATAACGGGCATTTTTTTAAGCCCGATAGAACTTGAAATTGTAAGAAGTAACACTAAAAATTAAATTGTAGTCAAATTTTTTTTTTTTTTTATTCGAAAGATCAATAAATGGCATTAATATTTGCAAATGATTTCGGGCATATGGGCACCCCGGCTCTTCTTGACGAAACACATTCTGGATGTCCGCCCATTTTTTCGAACCCTGCTGGCCACATATGCCACGAATAACACGAACAATGCTGGCCTCCAAAGCGTCAATTGTTGCTGGTTTATCAGCATAAACCATAGTGACTTCACTTAACCTCACAGGAAATAATCGAGAGGTGTCAAATCGCAAGACCTTGGAGGCCAATTGGCAGGTCCATTCCTCGAAATTAAGTTATCGCAAATTTTGATTATAATAAGTCGATGATTGCGGTCGCCTGAAAAAATCTATATGGAGATTCAGTTCCACAAAAAAGCATACCTCTAAAGAAAAGATGGCGATTCGTATGCACTCGACTATCTGCTGCAAAGATTAGTCAAACTTATTCGTTTTCAGGGTTTGGCTTTGTGGATACGTCATTTCGATGTAAAAATTAGTTTGGTTTAGTACATTTGTGTGCTCTTTTGTGATTGGAATATTTGTTTCTGTTCAGAGTTGAGTAATCTCTTGATGTTGAGACAGAGTGCACTTGTAAAATATTGGTTGATTCCGTAGATTTATACATCCGATCCGCCTGTTAAAAATATGTTAATTAAATTGTTGGTTGATTAGTTGGTGTGTCTTAAAATCACTTGCTAATCTCTTCATGTGGGCTGTACAGGGACCACATTATGGTTACATGTTTTACAGGCGCGATCTTTTTGTTTTCGTAGTGATCATGTTGGTCAATGCCGTGTTTCATGCAATGCCATGTTTCATGCATGTGCAATGTTTCACCTGTGGCCGGCAGGGATCTCATTATCCCTGTCAAATTTCTGTAACCGCAAACTTTGAAAAAATATCTTTATTCCTACTGTGACGGGCAACAAGAATGGATCAAATACATACGCATATACACAATACTTCGGAAAACATTATACTTTTCGTAAATTTGAATTTTACTGATAGTGAAACCTTGAACGAAAACCACTCCGTCATTTAATTTTCGGATATTTGCAGCAATCGGATGACTTTCACGGCAAAATTGTGCACTTTTCCTCAGATGCCGTCCCTTAAGTATTGGTAAGAAGGCGGTAATGTTTCATTGAGATGACCGGTGAATCACTTCAAATAATACGTCGGTACTCCGCATCAGACTTTCTAACTTGAGCTAACAAAACATCTTCTCCGTCTGAAGTCATAATATAGCCAAGTTTTCGGAACCTGAAGAGGATCTCTGCGACCCGATGCATCCTACAGTACACGTAGCTTGGTATATAACAAAAATGTTGCAAGAATTATTTACAAAAGAATTAACGACTCCAAAACCCATGGGCCGACCAATCTTCCATGTCAGTATAGGCTGGCGTGGAGCTTGTAATGTGCAGATGGTTTTAAATCGGTCCTATAGTCGTACGTCTTCGAGTTGGCCGGAAAGCGTAAAGAAAGGACGTAAAAAACAGATCGCATAGTATTCAATTAAAAAAAAAATAATAATAAAAAAATAAAAAAAAAAATTAACGACTCCGAAAAATTTGTAATTTTCTATTTAACTGAACTAAGTTCCCTGAAAAATGTTTGTATGTGTGAATGACCAGGACTAATACAATATTTTAATATTCGCCGTGTTTCATGACACCCATTTATCCGGCCGGACCAGTTCAAATGTTATATGGGAAACGTAATCCAAATTTTCTTTTAGATCACAAATTTGGATTTGGAATCTAGCAAGTGCATTTGTGTTTGTTTCTTGAAATATGAACTGAACCGGATCAGATCAAGCATGAAGAAATACAGCTATTGTTGATGCGATGAAATGTTCATAAATATATAAAATTGTTTTTCACATTTAAACATAAAACAACTTTGTATCGTCCCCATTTTTCTACAAGTGTCTAGTTTTTATTAATAATTTTTTTTTATTCCTTCAAATTTTGAAATTGAAAGTTTTTCCTCAAATTTTATCATAAACTTTAACCAAAGTTTTGTGAAACTTGATTTTGGATGGTATGACTGGATTATGAATACCACTACCAATTTGACGGGGGGTAGCAACAAAACTTGCAATAATTTTTTTCAATTTTAAGAATATTTTTGATATTGGCACCTAACACTTAAATACCACAATATTACATAACCATTTATTTTTGTTTCGCTTTAACAGCACTTAACTAATTAACCCTTCAGTACACGATTTTTTTTGTTAAAATTTTTTTTTAATATATTTGAGTATAGTGCGAAAATCTGGTAAAAGTATCAAAACAATATTCTTTTCAATTTTTCATTGTTTTTTTTATTGAAAACATTAATTTTGATGAGAAGATTTTGTTTGCAACTGACATGTTGGTAATTTACATCGTAAACGTGTTGAATCCCAAAGTGGGAAATGAATTACAGTATCCAATCTTACGTCTTAGGTAAAGGAAGACCACTAGTTTTACGTTTCTTGCTATCAATTTCTTTCAGCACGTCGTAAAAAAAATATTTGAAATACTGGTACGGTGTTTGTAAATCTTTTATAGCATTATTCAATATTAAACTTCCAGCAAAAGTACAGGAGACATTCTTCATGTTTTTCTGTTTCTATTTTAATTCTTTAGGTTTACGAATTGCAGCAATTTGAAAGTCGATGGATGATGAGGGGTTCAACCACTAAGACGCTTTCGAAATCGTCAGTAGGTTGCTGCCTCAAGTGGTTTAACAATTGCATCAGATTGAGAAGAACTAACCGAGATATTTTCACAACCTTCAGAACGTGATACCTCCACTTCCAAATCACCAATTTCATTTTTTTCCGAATAACTTTCTAATGTATCTTCAGAAACAATTAGCTGTTCGATGTCGCTTTTATCGTTGATTTCATCTTTATTCGCAGAAGTAATATTTTCAATTAAATCGAATAAATCACCCTCATTTAATTGACCCCCTCAATCTATTGGAGCGCGGAAATTTTTATAAATTAATGGCATCTATGATTGAAATGTTAACTGCCATTACAAAAATTCAAAAAATTTATATAAAAAAAACTGTTCCAAAACCCCCCATAAAATACCAAAAAAAAAGGTCACAAAGAGTTCGTGATGCTAACCGGACAAACACAGACACTTACCCAAACACCCGCTGGTGATAATTATGAACAGCACCAAAAGTAGGACGAACATCCTTCAGAATTTTTGGAACTTCCACTCTGACATCAAAAAATTTTTAGGAATTATGCCCTGGTGGTGAACATTAAAACTACAGATAGAATAGTATTATTCTATACCAGTAGAAAAGTTTGTTTAAAACTATTCCAATTGAAATAACATATATGGGGTTATTGTTGTAAATTTACCAAAGAAATACGACTGTTATATGATAAAAATAATAGTGATTCAAAAATGTATCGCGGCGCACTGAAGGGTTTTAATCACTTTCGCTTCTAATGTTTCGTATTCGTGCTGAATCTCCAATATGACTACCCTTTACGTACTGTTTTTCAAATTTTATACAAAGCGGAACATTTTATATTAGCCTAGATTTTCGTAGTGGGAAGTGCTCTCGTTTTTTTGGCAAAATAGTCAAATATTAACCCAAGTGACCAATTAACGTTGTGCCAAATGATCAAATTTGAAAATTTGTCAAATAAATGTTAAAGAATATCTGAAAGTTTTGAAGCAAACTATATGCACATTTTTGCTGGACAATTTATCTACTTTTTGCCAATAAAATGTTTGTCGACAATTTGTTGACAAAATATTGACAAATTTTTGGTCACTTTTTGGTGGCATGCGGTTATACTGATTAAACTGATTATTCAAAAAATGATGTCAATCAAATTGCAATAACATACCCCAAAAACGTTAAATTTGGTCGAAACGTTTTGTAATGGACTAATAAATAGAGGAAGATCATCATAGCAGAACAAGTTGAGTGTAATTGGTGAAATGTACGAGTGTACGAATATAAAAAAAAATAAAATATTCCTCAGCACCAAACACTCCGGACATCACAAAGCAACGGTAAAAAAAATAAAAATGCAATTGTTAATTCTTTATTTTTTGTACTTGAAATACAAACCATAACAAATCTGAGAATTTTATTTTTCACTAAATTTTAAACGATCCTATAGTTTTTGCACATAAATCAACATCATACAGTAGTTTCATACATGTAGTGGTGAACATTTAAATTTTCCTTTTTTTCTGGCTTTTTCAAGGCGAGAAATTCCGGAATTTTGTCACAAACATAAAGTTTTCCATCTGCATTTTTGCACTCAACTAGAACATGTTTGTTTATAAATAATTTGTTTTACAAGAGGATTAAAAGCTTGAGTGGAGTTGTGTCCGATTTTTGTATGGTTTTAGCTGTTACATCTTTAAATTTCATTTCTGGTAGAGTGTTGCAACATAAAATGGTTATGTCTGTTGGAGATATGCTAAAAAATGCATATAATGGATATTAAGATGGTATTACGAAAGTCTTTTTCAAATATTTATTTGTTGATAAAATGAGCTTTTATTTGTACATATTTATTTATTTTAACAATAATTAATTTAATATTTTTCTTTTGTTTCTTTCCAGGTAATAAAACATCTTTATTTATATTCCTGTAAAAAAATTAAGTAAGTCCAAAAAATATACTTTAGAGATTGCAGTCGTATTGATTTTAATCGGTTCATAGGAAGTGAAAAGACCAATCACTGTGATTCGCGAACATCGAACGAATATAAGAAAGTCGAGTGTTGGTCACAATTTTATTCATCCCAAAAACGTTTTCTTCCTTTATGTTATTATTATTATTATTTAGTGTTCCTCTTTTCATTTTGCCGTCAAGAATAAGAAATTAAAAAAAAAAATGAAATAAAATTTTAAATATGTATATGAATTATAAAGACAAAGTCGCTGTATAATAAAAATAATGATATTCCTTTCCTGTTGACCTGAATGAAAAAAAAAACGTTTGAATTGTAAAGTACAGAAAAGTCAAGAAAAGCTTTTTTTCTTGTGCAGCAGCTTAATGTTTAAAAATAAGAATATTTTTTTTTATTGTCTAAATTATTCGAAAACACCGTCCTTTAAATAAATTGTTACCACAACAATAAAAATAAAAAATACATTTTGCCTCCATTGTGTGTTATGGTTTCTAGATAGGTACGGATGCGGTTAGATGTATAGTCACTCGAACATATAAGAGAAACGACGGACCATAAACAATTTTTTTTTAAAGATGCTATAATTTAATTTATTTATCTAAAATAAAATGACGATGAATATTCAGACAACCTTAATTAAAAATTCAGTTTTTTTTGTTGTTTGTTTTGTGTGTTGGGTGAGCTTTTACGTTTTGGGGCAAATAAATAAAGTAAAATAAAAAAAACTTTAAACTGAGATAAAAATGTGATAAAATTATTTGGGATTTTTTTTTTTTTTGGTTGTGTGCTGTTGGTTATATTTCTAAACCAAATTCTAATAACCGCTTGTACCGAGGATTTCGGTATTAAGTTCGATATTCGAAAAAGCAACAGAGTGCACATAAATTTAGTGTTATACCTAAAAGCATGTTGTGTGTGTGTGTGTGAAACAGGAAGATCAACATATAAAAAATCTCGAATAAAGTAGATTTATAAATTTTTTCCTCTCGACTAACCGATAAAATATATTACCCCAGGGTGAAATACATACATGTAGTTTTGACATACACAAAAAAAAAGTGGGGGATAAAAAACAATAAAAGCTTTCCTTGGTTTTGTTATTTTAGAACTTTTCAAAACTACATAAGCATATCTATATATGGTGTGAGGTGGTGAGGTGATACGAGCAGTACTTTAAATTACTTTTTGTTAAACTACATTCTTCTTAATGTCGTATTTAATTATTCTTGAATTACTTTCGAATGAGATTATTATAACAGTTTTTAATGAACAATTAAATTAAAATAAGTTATTTTTTGTAATGTTCTTTTCATTGTTGCTTTAAAGTTAAAATAAGTTTACCAAGCCCTTGATTAACGTTTCTTAAGTGAAATTCTTTTAATTGGTTCTCAATTTATCGCCTTAAAATTGCTTCGTTCTTGTATAGGTGCTTCTTGCATGCAAAGATGTAGTTTTTAATCGATCTAAAATATTTCTTCGATGTGGATGCTTATCTTATATATTTTCTTATCCAATTACTCGTATTATCTTATAGTGTGGTTACATGCCAGGTACTTTGAATAAAATTGGTTCCGATGCATACACTTTTAATTTTTAATCATGACTTATTTAAATTATGAAAAATGAAGGAAAGTGAAACGATATTATGGGTGGGGGGGCGCATATGTTCTTTTTTCATTTTTATTATTTCTACTGCGCTGTTCTCGTATGGTAACTCAACTTAGTACTAGCAGAACTTATTTTATCTAAAAGTGCTGATGCAATAAATGCATATTTAGCTAAGCTCTCTAATCATTGATGGAAGTCTTTGCCTAATTTAGAACTTCTGAATTAATACGTGGTAAAAAAATAGAACCTTACCAATTTTCGACTAGCTTCAATTGAGCGGTGGGCTAATCTATAAATACTAACGCAAACAGCTTTCCGGCCTACTGCGAAAAAAAGTTTGATGTTAATTTTTATAAATTGGCAATAAAGTACAGGTTCGATTTGTTCAACATATGATGGTTGCAAATTTCGACGAAAGTGCTGAAAAGTTTGTTGCATCAGAAAAGAAACTTTATGATTTACAAACTTTAAATATTTTATTTAATTTTGTTATTTTGGCACCCGCAGCTATCTTTAGATGGCCTAAATTCCTAGTAGCGAATCATAGTTTGTATAGTCAGTAATGCACATCTGCAAGTTGTCGCATTTTTTTTTGTCAAGAAACGCAAAAGCTTGCCCAATCATAATTCCAAAAAATACAAAACCTCTATTTTTCACTTTAAGCACCTTATGATCAAGGGCACGAATATGGCATGAAAACTACAGTACTAGATTCGTTTTTTATTTAAATCAGATTCGTACAAATTTGTACCCTGAAAATTGCTCTTTTAACTGTCATACAAAACGTTAAGTTACGTTTCAGCATGCAGATATTATCATTTAATAATTGGAGGTCTCAAAAACAAAGGACGATGAATTTGAACGAACAGTTAGATAGGCTGCTGTTGAAAAGTGGCGTATTCCCTACTGATGGTGATATCGAACTTTTTAAGGAGATTTTTGTGTTATCTAAATACCATTAATGCGTTCCTAAGCAACAGGAAACCTCTTAGAAAAATGGAATTTTCCATTTGCTAAAATGACATGATTGCGTCATGTTCGATGTTTGCAGTTGGTCCAGTTTTATTGTGTTGCACATATGAGCCTTTTGCAGTTCCATATCGAAACTGGTGACTCTCGAACATCTATCATTTTATACATGTCTATCTCGGTTTGTATTATTGATGAAAGATTCAGGGCATCTGTGATCAAGTGTCGTCATAATGGCGAGGGCTACGCTTAGATTTAGAAAACAATACTGTCGTACGCGGTTCAAATATCCAGTAGCTCACGATCAAACGAATATTTCTATTCGGCAGGAATAGTTTATTAGACATCACATCTTCCTACAGCAGTAACATCCATCGCCATGTTGTATTTTGCGTTAGCTAATGATTAACTAGTAGTGTAGATTTTTAGGCATGCGATTATTACGATTTAGATGTTTGTGTTTTTCAAGTTGTTACGGAATGGTTCAACACCATTCTGCAGATGTCATTTAAGCACACACAGAGGCCTCACACGGTGATCCTTTGCTGACTAGATCTCAGGGAGAAATGCTAAGGGTCGTATGGTTTGAGGCTTGCATGGCTCTTGGCCTACACCGTGATTACAGATAGTTAAAAATAAAAAAACGCAAATTAAATAAAAAGAAAACCCGGATGTTTGCCGAAATTGGTCGGACGAAACTTGAGGATCCAAACAAACAATTATACCCGCGAGAGGTGCCTTGGTGCGCGCATCCATTCGAACCCAAACGGCGCCGAGCGCTGGCTTCGAAACCGGATGCGAGTACGAAGGGACCGCAAACACTCCGCCGACGCGGAACGGAGTCTCCGCTTCCATCATACCGAGCCGCAGAAAATAAAGAAGAAAAGAAGTAAGAAACCAAATGCCGGGAATCGCCGTCCTGTATTTTATTTTTTTTTTTTATTTAAAAGAAAGAAAGGGGGAAAATTTCCATCAATACTGGGAGGACAAGGTTGAATGTCTAGATAAAACAAAATAACATAATAGCAGAAATAAAAAACTAAACTGAGAGCCCCCAAAAAGATGGAGCGAGAAAACAAATCCAAGAAATAATCAAGTACAAAAAAGGACCGCAGAAAAAGGTGGAAACGTGACCAATATGCACACCGAGCGCGCAACACACAACCGTGCCGCGATTACAAAATTTTAAATACAAAATCAAAAAAAAAATATTGAAATAACAGGAATTACAAAAAATAGAAAAATAAATTTTTAGAATAAATTAAAAAAAAAAACAAAATGGAAAAATGACCAAAAAATTAAAATATAAAAAATCGTACCTCCCTGTTGCGGCCTTAGTACTGTCATGCCTCAGGGTCGCCGCCTCCGGACCGTTGGGGACGAGCTCGCCAAAACCCGTATAAATATTTTTTGTTTTTTTTCGTTGGGGCGACTCTTTGATAATTTTTTTCCCGGTTGGGCGTCCTCCGCCTTACTCGTTAAATAAATGGCTAGCCGGTTGGCCACCCGTATTTAATGGGTTAGGTTCGGGCTCGTCAAAACCCATATACAATTCCTCGTTGGTCGACCTTTTTGCCTTCCTTTCAAACTTGTCCAAATAGCCTCAGCTAGCCACTTGTCTACTCTGTGATTGGGTGTCGTCTTGCCAATCCCGAATGTACAAAAATTTAAAAATGTACAAAAAACAATTATTGCAATACTTGTTTTGGGGTTGTGCCGCCCTGTTCATACGGTGTCTTTCACTGTTATCTACCAAACATATACCGCAATAGAGATGGCCGCTTGATGATCCGCTCAGATGTATTTAAAAGAAACAAAAAAAAAACGAAGAATGATGTTACACCAGTGCACGTCATAATTTCCGCCGCTAGCTCAGAGGTGGAGGTAAATTTGGTCGTGGGGTTGTGCACTGGTCGATCTAGCACAACTATGACATGACCTATAATCGATGAAAGCTTACTCCACTCCAACTCACCTTCTTCCTCACTCCTTGTAGTCAATTAGTTTAACCACTCATTTTAAATAATAACAATTTGACACTCGAGTTAATTTAGAACAAAATTTCAATATTACACATTTATTATCAAAAAAAAGAATTATTTTTCAAACATTATACATTTCAATAAAAAAAAATTATTAAGTAAATAAAGAAAGTAAAGTATATAAAGCAAACTGACTAAACTTATTATTTGTGCGAAATCAAATGCGTAAATAATTCTTAAGTTAATCAAACCTTATTATCCGGAATGATCAATGGCATAAAAAAATTACATAAAAATAAACGGTTACCTTAACGGAGTATTCTTGGCGAAGAAGCGCTTCCTACGACCTTGGTACTGCGTCGGTTTCCTATGACCAATATTGGCAAGAATAAAAATAAAAGAAAATGTTTGATTAACTGAAAAAATTAAATAAATAGATAGTCTGATCACATATGCTAGTAAGATTAATCACCAGAAATTTAATTAATGAGTACCAAGAACAGAGAAAAATTGAATATTAAAATACTATGATACACCAAAACAAAGAAACGTTAATTCAAATGTAAGAAAAATATAAAAAGGGTAACTTAACCAAATGCTTCGATGAATTACTGTTGCTGTCCTTGACTGGATACCCGCAGAGATGCGGCCCCGCTTTCACCAACCACCGTAATTGGGTTACCGTTATACACGAGCAACAGGTTGACACTGGAACTTGCTGCCTCCAAATTTCCCTCGGATGATGCCTCGACTTTCTAATTTAAGTACACAATACACATCCATTTGCATAGGATCACATCCCCCCCGTATTTAACTGATTTTCCGTTTTAATTATGGATAACTACACCAAAAATTAAGATATTTGCTGATTGCAAGAGAAAAACAAAACGACTCGAAAACACTTATATATTTCGCTAATTTTGAGTTTTTTTGTTGTAAAAACCTACGCTTAAACTTGTATGTAAAAGCTCGCGTCAGGCATAACAAGTGGAATTAACACTGGGTTGAATTTGCTTTTATATTCACCATTGTCTATAGGTAAATTTTTAACCAAAACCTTAAGCTTAACGAACTTTTTTATTGCCACTCATTCGCAATAAAACTATCACTCAACCACAAATCCTCAGCACAATATCTGTGAGGTAATTTTAACACGTCCACTTTTTAATGTATTACCCAATAAATTGTAATTTTAATAATTTTAATTTGGGCACTGCACCAGATATATTTGCCTGCCATGCAGTTCAAACGATACTTATCTAATAATGAAACTTAACAAAATTATTTTTACGTTCTCTACAAATGCAACCAACAATAACAAAGATTCCGGTCGGTCTATGCCGTACGATCACGAAAGAAAATCCGCTAATCCAAAACATTAAGCCTTTACTCCACAATGAAACATATTTTTTCAGTAAAAAATACTGAGAAACCGAAAAGAGGAGAGTATACATATTAAAATTACGTTAGAGTGACAAAAACAACAAATGTTGCCATAAAAATTTTTGAGTTTCATACATTTTATGGCAACATTTTCCCCAGTAAATTTTACTGAAACTTTTTTTTTTGTTTCGTTTTGGTACGTGGCGAAATTGTATTTTTATCTCGCTATTTTTTTACTGAAAAAATATGTTTCATTGTGGAATAAAGGCTTTAATCGTACGATTTTTGCTTACGTATAGAATATGGTGCGTACCCCAAACTGCAAGTCATATTCATACTAAGCAAAGCCTAGAGGAATACTATACACAAACATATGACTACGTCGCAGGCGCAACAATATTTAAAATGGTATAAATGAAAATGGTACACTGTGGCACGAAAGTTTCGGTATACGCGATTCGTAACTGGAACGCACGTTACATGCTTTGATTCGATAACCACAGCGAGCGCGGCCCGCTAAATGCGACACCGGTTTTCTGCGGCAAGCCTCAACTGGCGGCTCGTAACCGTTGGGTTATGAGTAATCACCCCTGACCACTCTTTTGCAATTAAAATTCACGACACAATCTTTAGACACTTGAGCGAGATTTCTTGTTTTCTTTTGCACACGAAAGCAAACTTGGCAAACTTATAATATATATGTATATAAAAATTAAAAAAAAATTCTTTTATACTACTAATGTAGTTTTATTGGAACAATATTGTTCCACACAAAAACCCAAAAAAAAAATTATTTTATCATCGGGTTATATTTTATGCAATATAAATTTTTAACCAAACCAAAAAAGCAAATTGTCTACTTTACAATGTGACGCTATTTTTTATAACTTTTTTCTTACTTTTAAAACTTAACTATCTTTTCACAATCCTAAGAGAAAAAGCCTTTTCTTTTCAAAAATCAACACTCAAATGACAAACAAAAAAAAATTTCGCACACCAAACAATGACGCGCAAAACGTTCTAGAAGAATCTTCTTTCTTCTCTGTTTTTCGTTTGTATCAATTCGCATTGATGAAAACGAGAAGCATATAAGAAAAATGCTAGAGCGCATTACTTCGCACACACCCGATGCACATTGGCCTCGCTCTCCATCATGTTTGTCGCGCGCCTTTCCACGAAAGGCACGCAAACCCAAACCACCACGAAGTGCCTTCCGAACACAACAAACAACCGGTAAAATAAGCAAAGACACGAACCATCCAATCGATTAAAGAAGACACAAACCGTGGGGAATATAACATAAAGAAAATGATGGTTACGATCACACAGTCGTAACAAATTATGATTTTTATTTTGTACATAGATTGTCAAAATTTCACACAACTTATGTTTATGGTAGTCCGCCACCAACGCCATCTATTGAAAATAATCCGAAGTGGCTTTATAAATGAATGATCATTGTGAAAATACAATTTTCATTGGTGGTGTTAAGTGTATTTGTATACAAGATTCTTATACAAAACGCAATTTTCGATTTTCCGATTTTTTATTATTTTTCGGTTTTCCTTTGGATTTTTCCGAATTTGCTTTTTTCTTAAGCCGCCATCGAAGCTTTAACCACTGCACCACCTATCACATACCAAATGTACACACAAAATTCATATAAAAAAGGCTTTTCATTCGATTTTTCGAGTTTTCTTGGACTTGGATTTTTTCAAAATTTTCTTTCGTAAGAACCATCTCATTGCAATTGCGATCACAACAAAAAAAGATTGGATCAAATCGGTTCAGCCGTTCTCAACTACATTTTTTACACCATTTTTATATAATATAGATTTTAAAGCAAATTATAATCTGCAGACGGAAATATCCACCGATTTCAAGAATACGCACCCTCGACTAGCACTAAAAATTTCCGTGAGCACTAATTAGCACAAATTGAGCTTAATCGGTATGCAAAGTTTCATTTTGAAATTCGAAAGCTTGCCTGTTACAGTTACCCACAGTTACAGCTCTAAAAGATTTATAATTTTGCACTCTCTTTAATTTTTTTCACAATCTTTTCCCCCTTCCACATAACATTAAGCCAACGGAAGATCTTTATTATTCGCATATTTATTTAAATGTGAAACCAGAATAAGATGAAATAAATTGTTACAAATGAACTTTTGACCTACTCCGTCGAGGCCTACATAAAAACACTCAAATCACCACAATAATGTTGTATTTTCCATATATTTGTTAGTGGGATTTAGGGGGTGATGATTTATCACAAATTGTTATCATGTGAAGCTGTTTGTTGGTTAACGTATCAATCACATGTCTCATATTTATCATAATAACAGACATTTTCATATTTATGTTTGTATGGTTTTGTTGTCATAATAAACATCATATGTATACATTCATATAGCAAAAGTACTGACAGTGTTATTAAAATTTAACAAAAAAATGGAGCCAATTAAAATATACAGTACAGTAGCACAGGAAACCGGATCCTCTACACAATATAAAATTGGATGGCTGCAATATAGCATAGGGGATGAATAAAACATAATTCATTATATTCAATTCCTGTAAATAGAAACCAAAATTTTATTTTATTAATTAATGATAACCCACACACACACCCCATCCATCCCTGTCGCATGCACTCATATAATATACCGAAACTCTTAATTTGTATATAAATAAAATGAGAAATAAATAGTAAAGTGGTTTCTAATTATAAACCACACACTGTATACCAACAAACAAAAAAAAAAACTTATTCGTTTGTGATAATTTGGAATGGAAACCCAACTTAAAACTCACAAACACAGAAGAAAATAACATTTTTTGTATATCAGATCAAAATAAGTTTAACTTAAGTTTTTCATTTAAAATTTTTTTTACTTTAAGCAATAAAAACTACTTAAAAAATTTATTTTATATTTTTAACTGTTTTCAACATATAGAAAATTGTCACATTTAATTCATAAGTTGCAATGGAAAATAAAAAAGCATAAATAAACATAATTTAATTTTAAATGAAATAAAAATTCAAATGGTTGAGCTTTTTAAGGAAATCAATTTTAATACATCGTATGTACTTACTCGTAAAAAGTTTTGAATAAATTAACCAAATTACATATTATGCTTTTAGGGGTTTGTGCTGTTTGTGGTACACCTTATATGTATGTACAGTGTTTATATACGAGTAACAATGTAAGATGAAAATTAATTCAAATTAATTCTGTTCTAGATTTTCAAAATAATATTCAATATATTTAGAAAAAGCTTTATTTCTCATAGTATTGGATTTAGAACTCTAGTAAAGTAGCATACCTATCGAAATAATCTTATTGTGATTCTTCTATAGATGTACATATTTTCATTAGTGTAACAGAAATAAATTTATTATATGTATGTAGTTTCTAGTCGACAACTTCTCTATATAGGAACTATGCTATATATCGAGAGTATACAACAAAAAAAAAAGTATCCTAATGTATATTATTCCACCGAATCTAAAATTAGAAAGCATACAAGAATTGAATTTATTCCGAAAATCCAAACAGCAACAAAAACTTACATAAAAATAAAATACATTTTGAAGATTATTGTAATGCGCTGCTGTATTATATACAGCAGTACTTGTTACTATTGTTCTATCTTGGGAGAGAGATTTTTTTTTTCTGGGGTACCAAGTTTTAAAAATGAAAATCCGTTTTCTTCTATTTTTGTTCGTCGTCGTGTGTATATAGGAACGAGGTATGTATGTTTGTGTATATTTTAATGGATACGAAACGAATCATAAAATGGATTATGTATTTTTCGATAGTATTCAATGAAAATTGGTTTATTGTTTGGCGTGGGTAAATTTTATAATAAAATTTTCTTTATTTTATTATTATCTGATTACATAAATTATTGAATGGTTTTGTATTAATTCGGCGATAATCTAAGAGACCAGGGCCGGTTTAAGCTACTAAGCGGATTAAGCCTCGCACAATAGTTCTGAAAGACGTTTATCCTCTAACGACTTTTTGAATTAACATTTGTAGTCGAAACATCTAATTTGATAGTTTGTCAAACACGATTAACTAATTAATTAATTAATTTATTTATTTAAAGAAATTCATTTAGTAAAATTCCAGCTAACATTAAATAAAGAATAAAATTAAATAAAAGGATGAACATTTTATCACTTTTGTTAACATTTGTTAACTAAATGTTTCGAGGTCGAAATATTGAAAAACTATTTTAATAGAATCCATTTCCAATCGCGGTAAATTCCGCCCTTATTGATTGGTTGATTTCTCGTGAGGCCGAGCTCCACCGTGCACCCTTTCTACATTTAACAAAACCGAGGGATAGGAAAGGAAAGCTTGTAACGAAATACAGAATCTCAATTCCGCTAGTAGAATTAACCCTGCAGAACCCTCTATCTACGCGGTGTACATTTTCCCGCCGGCTAATGTGAAAGGTCGTGGGGTTTGTGGGGACATGCAGATTCCTGGATTCCACTGCATATAAAACAAAATGAAAACTAAAAAAAAAAAATGAAAGGAACCGAAATCATTCAAGCAAAATTAGTTAAGCGAAACTTGAGTAAATGAAAAAAATACCATAATAATAAACCGGGTGTGCCCACCCAGGGTCGAACGACCGGAGCCTCCAACAGCTGGAGGCTGCCGGAATGCTACAGAGAGACTGTGTAGATTTTAAGGTCGTCCACGAACACGAATGGACAACACATATACTGGACTCATCACTCCCACCCTGTAGATGGCAAGGGGAGTGGCAAGCCCAGCCTGTAAATATGGAACAGACACGAAGTGGAATACAAAACAAATTCCCCCCCCCCCCCCCCTATAACCCCTAACCGAAAAAAATTAACATATCATTTTATTTGTTATTTTACTTGTTATACAAAAAAAACGAAGAAAAAGAATAATCCTAATGCCGTAGGAATCGCAGTGCAAATTTTTATTGTGACAATTTTCACGAGAGATCAGCGGCGAAAGGAGGGAGAAAAAAAAATCAAGCTCAATTTTGAGAGCGAAAACAATACGCACCTCGACTGCGCACACCACAACCGTTAGTCGGTGGTCGATTACAAATACATTTTAAAAATTAAAAATTGCAAGTTTTGAAATTGGAAAATTGAACTTTGAAAATAAAAAAATAAATAAAATAAAAAAAAATTGGTACCTTCACTTTTGCGGCCTTGAAGGGTAGCCATCATGCCACAGGTGGTGCCACACTCGGACCATTGTGGCCTTGTTGCCGATAACCGAGTGCTGCAAATAATTATCGTTGAGCGTTATTTCGTCTTTAACCGAAAATAAACCGTTGGGCGGCTTCCCGCCTTTGATAAAATAAAAAAAATATCGTTGGGCGTGTTCTCGCAGATTCGTCTCCTGCCTGCCCGTTGTTAATGGCGGTGCCCTTCGATGATGCGGTAGACGTAAATTAATTACGGCACCCGAAAAATATGATATTCCTTATCTATTCGATGAAAATTTGTCAACCGTTGTTAAATGCGGTCCCTGTAGGAGGAAAAATTGTGTTTTTATGACGTCAATGCGCAAATTCTCCAAAAATTAAAATTATCTTTCACCAAATAAAAATTAAAAAATAAACTCAAACTTTTAATGATGGCGGTCTCCGCGCAATATTATCAGATACGGAATACACGTAAAATCTCAAGCAAAACTATTAGGAGAGTTGACCTTGACACTTCAAATAAAATTTCTTTTATTATTTTTCGTACTCATTTATTAATTAACTCAATATTTCCAAAAATAACTGTAATGTCTTACAAACTAGGCCTTTAAAAAAAACTTTTTTTTTTTACTTTAAAAAATTCGACTTAACAACGTACCAATATTTCAAACTGAACTATTCAACTAAAATCCTCGCACCAACCAATAAAGGATATTTGTGTTCGTTGCTGTTTCTTGTTTTACTTTTTCGTGCGCGTCACGTACCTACTCTTTCTCATCGCGCACCACACGCACACACCAAAACAAGAAAACACAACGTCCCTTAAGCTAGCAGAACCCATACGGCAGAACATTACAAGATAGTATGGAGGCTAATTAAATGCTCTATTGCCAAATTTTGGACTCCATCACTTTTTAGGTTTAGAAAAAGAACCCATATCAAATAACGGTTTAACGCTCTACTTAATTTTTTTTGTGCTCGCTCTAGGAGAAAAGTAAGGATTTATCACGCAAAAGCTAGCTGAACCCAAATCGGACTAAAACCGAAATTAGAACGCAAAACAAGAACAATTGACATTCAAATAATTTTTTAGGCTCCACTCGTTCTTGACCAAATTTCAGATCATTTTATCTAAAGCTAGCAGAACCCAAATTAAATTGCCTGAAATTTGGCCAAAAACGAGTGGAGTCCAAAAATTTTTTAATGTGGCTTTTGATTAGACCGTAATGAGCCTACAATTATTTGTTGTAAATTAATCTTGTTTTGCGTTTGAATTTGGTTTTTGGTCCGATTTTCGATTTAGGTTCTGTGAGCTTTTACGTGACAAAGCCGTACTTTTCTCCTAGAGCACAATAAAGAAAATAAAGTAGAGCATTTAATTAGCCTAAAATTAACCTTTAATTTTCCAATTGTTTTTAAATCGTTCTTTGATATGGGTTCTGCTAACTTTTTCTAAAGCTAGCAGAACCCGCGTTTTAGTTGGAAGAGATGGAACCCAAAATTTGTTAACAGAGCAATTAGCCTATAATTATCCATACTATCTTTTAAAGTTCTGCCGTATGGGTTCTGCTAGCTTAAGGGACGTAAAACACAAAAAATACTCCTCTACATTTTTGTCGCTCGCCCACTCACAAAGTGCACTTTGGTCTCGCTCTCAAAATTACTCGTCGTTGGTGCCAAACGAAAACCAAAGTATGCAGGTTGATTTACACTCACAAAAAGCCTAGTGTCGACTGCTCGAGAACAGATGGCAATGCCATCACAAAATACATTAATATTATTCAATGGTAACGAATAATTTTGATTTTTTTTTAATTTTTTTTTTTTAATTTTTTTTTTAAATTAAATTCAAAAAATCAAGCCCATACCTCAAACAATGTTATGACCCCACCAGGAGTCGTAACAATAACTAGCTTTAGCTTGAAGCATGAAAATTAGATTAGAACCCTAATCTAATATTATTACCTAGTTATAGGTACTACAAGTTATTTGAACCTAATTTTAGTTATAAGCGATGAATGCTTGAATACGAAATTAACTTAAATTTAACCAGAATCATTAGAATTTGCTTGTCACCGTACTAATTTTGTTGCGGCTAGAATAGTGCAATCAACGCAATTAGCGGCACAACTCTTAATCGCCACCAGGTTGTTTTACCACTAACATCACGAGTATCCTAAAATGAAAACAAAAGAGCAACATGACGAAAACAAGCAACGTGTTTTTTATTAGAAAAATAAATTTTACATTCATTCAGTTCTTCTTAACCAGCTGCACGAGCAAACCAAAAATAGTAAAAAACTTCGTGCGCTCGTCGTACACCACGATGTCACACTGCCATTACATATGCCTGACAATACAAAAAAAAATTGAATTTAAATTTCTTTGCATCGCACTCACAATAAAAATAATTTAAAAGTGAAAACAAAAACATAATTTAAGAAAATACAAGAATTTTCACGTTCAGGTTTCATATCAAAATGTCAAAATTATTTTACATTACCGAGTCGTTGCTAAAATATATTAACATTGTACAAATACGTGCACCTGCTACCCATTATTGTCAACAGTCTCGCCAATGCGGTAGAAATTCTCTCGATTAGTACTCCAATGTTGTTGCACCTTTATGCGGCGACATTTTTGACACTAACTACTCCCCCACTTGGGGGTGGCTAGTGTCTAGTTCCGGACCACTAAAATCGTTACCGAATTTTTCCACATGACGTATTATTTCTCATGCGGCTCTAGTTCTGTGAAATTCATTGAGAACTCCAAGTGGTCTATTTTTCTCTTATATCAAATAGCAATTGCTTAAATTGTACATTGACGATGTCCGTTTCTTCTTTCTTTCGCAGTGTTTTCATTCAACATTTTCTTGTGAGCTTTATTTACGATACTCAATATCAAAATCGTATCAGCAGGCGCTTCGTTTAACAAGTGATCTGTCCTATTTTTGAACTGTGGCTTCGTAAAATTCCTTGGAATTCCGCGAAGTGTAGATACGAGTATGTGGGGTTACCCACGAAATCCACTATATCAAAATCCATTTTTCCAAAATCCAGCGAATCTATCGTTTTAATAAAACGGTTGGATTTTTTTATGGATTTTAGAAACTAATTAAGAATGAATTCGAAATAAGCAAAAATGATCGATTACATAGATTTTAATTTAAATTTGTGAATATCGAAAAATAATTTTAATATAAATAATTTTATTATTTAAAAATAATAAATATTTGAATTCTATTTACAAAATTAAAAACAATTTAATTTACAGTTAAAATTGAGAGAAACAAAAATTGTACAATATAATTATAACTACATATTAGTAATTCACTACCATGAATATATTAAAATCTCTTAAACTGCTTCATTTAATTTTAATAGATATAATTTTAAGAACAATAATATTTTAAACTAATAGGTATGAAAATCAATTGTGAAATTGACTGCTCCAATTATGTTACTACTAATCATGTACACGAGTGTATTTGTGTTTGTGTCTGCGTCTGTGTCTGATGCCTGATGGCTGATGTCTGATGTATGTGTCTGCGCATGTGTCTGCATCACTGAGAAAAATTTTGGTTTGTAAAATTAAAAAACGAAGTTTTTAATTTCTAAAAGTTATAAAATTTTTTGAATTTAAAAAGTATTTGTTTGAAATTAAATGAAATTTTTGCAAACTAATAAATAGCTTTTTTATTTTAATAACATATTTTGTAAAATGATTCATAAAATACTTTTTAAATTTAAAAAGTTTATTTATTTAAACAGAATAATTTATTTCCAAAGAAGGTTTTTAGAATTTTAAAACATTTTTTTTGATATAATGATAACTTATGAAAATGTTTATATTTATTGTTTTACCAGAAATCCCGTTGTTTTATTTTTCAATTCGTCTATATTTTATATAATTCGCCAAATCGATATGTTCTTGTGTCATACTAAAGCTATGAAAGTTTGAATTTTTGCAGTTTGGTTTTGGTAGATGCAACGTGATGAGTAGACCAACTTTTTATCAGTACGAAACCAAACTGCCACGAAAGAACTTGAAGGCGGATTCATTGTTGTAGTTCGTTGTGTTCATTCCGTTCGTTGTGTTCGGTATTTTTACTGGAGTTTTATTTTAATGTGTTCATTGTTGATGGACAAATTACAGAACGATTTTGCTTCCACCTATAGACGAAAAATCGAAGTTTTCGACTTTTGAAGTTTTGCGTTTTGTAGTTTTGAAGTTTGTTCATAAAATATATATTTTTTTCTCGATTTATTATATACGCATACAATTTTTATTAAGAATTTAATTATTAAGAATTTTAACAATAAAACAAAAATACTGAAAATTTCGTAAACAAAACATAAACACACAAAATGAACAACGTACTTGATAACAGAATAAAAAGAATGAAAAGTGTCTGTATTTGCTATTATATATCATGTTGTCTCTTTCTTGCCATGTTTCTTCGGTAAAAAAGTTGGAGATAGATCAACTTGATGAAAAAAATACCGAAGAAAAAAATGTCATTTCCGACAAATCCTATTGGTTTAAAAAAAAACATAACGAACGGAACGAACACAACGAGCTACAACAATGAATCCGCCTTGAGGTTCTCATTATATTTTTTTAAGGGTTGTGTGTATTTTTACACGATGGCCCTGGTGGTTAAAAATTGGGGACGGGAACTTAATTTTCTACTTTGATTTAATAAAATTGTGTGACATTTGTTAAAAAATAATTATTTAAAAATTAAAATAAGTCGTTTAAAGCTAGCCAATAATTTTTTATTTTTAAAAAACAATATCTTAAAATACAAGAAAACTATTTGACATAAGTAAGAAAAGTATTTTTGAAAATAAAAACAATTTTTTTATTTTTATAAACTAATTTGGCGAAAAAATTTATTTTAAAATTAAAAAGTTTATTTTTTTGTTTTTAAAAACGAGACTTTTCGTCTAAAAAATATATGTATATTTTTATGATTTTATATGTATATTTTTTTACTTTTACTGTTTTTTTTCTCAGTGTACAAATGAAAACCACCAGTAGAAACCATCGGCCACTTCATCCTAAACTGTAACTACTCTTCGGTGGAGATCCAAAAAAGTTACAAAATCACGATTTCGTGGATAACCGTTATCCATCGTTTATGCATAACTTTCTATTTGGAAGCGTGTAAAATGGTTTTGGGCTTTCGTTAGAGACCACCCCAACCGCTCCTGGGAAGAATGGCGTAAAAGTCTACTATCTCCATTTTTGAGTCACGAGTTCGAACGCGAAACTCGACCTTTTATTGAACGAAGCTTTGAAATGAACAAGGAATTATTCAATTAGTTTTCTCTCGAAATTCAAACTCTTATTGGAAGACTAACCAACGGCCGCAAACCCATAGGAACCCGAAACTAATAGAATTCGTGTCTTGCCAATTGCATATGCTTGAATTCGCAGTCAAAACTGGTTCAAGTTGCAATAGTTTGACAAAAAATGCAATGCCGAACACGGATCGTCCTGCAGGGCCTCGTTTGCATTTAAAGCCTCTCTCAATAGAGAACTTAAACTTCTGATAGCGGGTTTCACAACACTACCGATACTCAGCCAATTAAGAGACCTCTAGTACCTGCTATAGAAGCCACTCTTCCATTGAGGATAGACCCACGACCTTACATAGAAATTAAAGTCAAATATAGAGGAATTAAAGAATTATTCAATAGTGGGGCTACCACAAGCAATCTATAGGCAAAAACAAAACCCGATTATTGGTCGCGGCACTGTATATGCTTTCTTCATCTTATCCCTTGGAAAGTGAGTTATACATTGGAAATTAATTTTTAGGCATGTCCTTTCGCCATTGGAATCAACGCAACTAGTCAGAATAAAATCCCTATTTCTAAATTCCCGAACATCACATAGATACTGGAAGTTATCAGTGTATTAAGCAAAGCCACTATAACGTATCTCCGGCTGTCCACGTATTAATTTGTACCGAACTGAACAAATGTTATACATGGGCGTTATTTTTTTCGATAATAGACGGATTACTCTTTTGCCTTATTGACACCAAACATATCCCAGCCTTAGGCCTAAAGGACGTCTTTTGGTAAATTCCCCTTTCCAAAAACGCCCAAGAAGGACTGTATTCGCATTTTATGTATTCAGAAGTCCGTTCAAAGCAAGATCGAAGCAAGGGAACGCAATTGGCAAATTTAATATAACAACATTAAATAAGCGAACTCATCGCCCGCTAGGGATGGCGGGAAAAAACACCACACATTTCAAACCTTTTAAAGAAATGAAGGAAATTCAACTGCTGGAATGCCAAGAGACTTTCGAAAAACTTAAACTACTGCTAACGAGTGCTTCAGTTCTTGTCATTTCTGACTATTTTCAACTTTTCCACGTTCGTTACGAAACATCCACTGAAGGAATAGAAAGAGATCTTCAAAGGCTTATTTTTTTTCTCTCCCAGAAACTAAATTAAGCGGATTCCGAGCATATATTGACATTTTGCGGAATACTGTTAAAATAGACCATGCTTCGCTTCGTACTCTATTCCTCCGACTGCCTTGGGGATACAAATTTTTGCACTTATGGGGTTCCCGAAGTTATTCAATTCGTTAATAATGAACCTAACTTCGCTTCATACTTTCCATTCCACCGCGTCGAAGAAGGATAACCCCTCATCCATTTTACAATCGAAACTGGGTCTTGCACACAAGTGAAATTAGGAAAGCAATGCGGAATCTCGCATGCACTATCCAGCTTCGTTCATCCAACACGATTTAAACATCGCAATGATTACAAAAATTTTTAACAAATATCATGCATCAACGAAAGTCTGGTAGAACTTGCGCCTGTTGACTTTAAAATAAGAAATGCATTCCCAAGTTAAGATGAACTTAAAGAACGCCTACGAAAAATTCGCGCATTAATATAACCTTTGTACTCGAGAAGTAACTTATCCTCCTTGGTATTTTGTGTATGTGCGAGAAGATCCCTAGAGTTAAATTTGTAGTTACATTTGTGCTAAATTTACGTCCTAATTCAAAAAGAGACAAGTACGATGTAATGGTGTTACGGTAAACTACCGTATCACCATGCAAAGGATAACAAGTTTGAATTTAACCTTGGTTTTAATTTCAACGTAATTGTGGTTGTAACAGGGAAATCCTGAAACGAAGTACTACAACTACCGTACTAGGCGACTTGCCCGAAAATATTATACCTTTTCGCTGGTGTATCGAATATCTATCAAGTCTTCAAGGAAGCGGGTATCAGGAATTCGAAAGAATCCAACATCAACACAATCGACATCGCTCACGGATTAAAAGTAATAGTCTTCCACCCACAAAGTGGAAGATGCCACACTTTATGGTGGCAAATCTTAACCTCGAATTACAAAAATTAACCAGAAGATGAGCCGAGCCACCATACGAAACTCCCAGCGGCTATAACTCTTTCTGCTGTTTTGTAACAAAATGTCAAGATGAAAGCGGTTGATAAATTGGTCGGCAGATCAAAATATTCGGCTAGAGATGCCCCAAACTAAAACTGTTTTTAGTAGTATAGAAAAGAGAATAGCATAGCTGAATGATGCAACATTTATATGCAGTTATAAGAAGGTAAGCAATTTTATTTGTAGTGTGAGGCGGCGATCACTGCCAAATATAAAAAATATTGAGAAACTCCATTATTTGGAGACTTATATTTGGGGTGAAGCACTATAGAAACATGTGAGTTCACAATCAAATTAGCCAGAGTGAAAGCACATCGGCTGAAGATAGAACAGTTGTACATTTTGCAAGGCAGAAGGATACGCCAACGAGCCAAGATGTAAACATCCAGACAAAGTAAACTTGTGTTTTAATTTTTTAGGAAATAAACTGATATATCAAAGGAACAAGGCCTCGGAATAATTTATAGAATTTATAACAACAACGACCTTGGAAAATGTACACGGACAACTCTATAAAAATGGGAACCTGGAACATGCTAAGCCTCTTAAGGCCTTCCAGACCATTCGGTTCCCCCCATCCGGACTCCAATAATAATATGGATGCACTAAAAACTGGAAACTATCTGCAAAGTTACCAATAAGGTATCACTGAACATCTAAACCGACCCAATGGAAACTACGAATCTCAAGCAATCAACCAAGAGCAGTGGCTATCCAGTCAGCCATAACTACCGCAGCAGAAAAAACTATTAAAAGAAGACCACTTCGACCTGAAATCAGGAGGAGCTCCGCCGAGGAATAGAATGCTGCATTTATGTCATGGAAAAATGGATCCTGGATGATCCTCGAAAAATGTTGGAAGTACAACATAACGATTTATTAGCTCTATATAAATTTACAACATGCATATGACAGCATCAACTGCGAAAACCTTTGGGTTGCACTCATAGTTCTCAAAAATACAGAGACGCTTGTATCTCTCTGTAAGCTAAAGATTTGTTATCTGGCTGAAGGTGTAGAATTGTAGTGGATGCAGTTGTGTCTGATTCCTTCACGCTGCTTATTTAATAGATTAGGCCAAATGCTTGGATATGCAGAGGATATCGTGCTTCTTGGCCGGAGGCCTAATGAAATCAAGGACAATTTAATACCGTTTCTCGGAGCGGGTGACCATAACTTTGACCTAAAGACTTCAAATGTCTCGGATCAGTTATAGCATTGACAAATGATGTCCAGCCAGAAATTAAAGTCCACATAACAGCCGAACATAGAGTCTTCTACGCAAATTGGATTCGAATGCATTTCGAAACCAAACGTCCTCTTATAGATTAAGCCATTATCGGATTCATTAAATCCAACCATATTAGATGGCTGGGCCATGAAGAACGATCCCCATTACAACGACTGATGAGGAAAGTCTCCTATCAACAACCAGTCGTATCTCGCAGGGGAAGACATACTGGCGCGATGACGTCGAACAAAACATGCGAACAATAGGATGTCGAAACTGGAGGCAGTGTGCAATGAACCAAGATAGGTAGACGATCCCCGAAAAGTGGGCAAAATCCCTTCTTGGGATGTGAAAGAGATAAAGAGAGATAGACATTCTAAATATAGTTAGTTCAATTCAACACCGATGGAGTGATTAAGTCGCAGGGCGACAGAAAATTAAATTCCCTTCACACCGTAGTAAAACAATTTAATAAACATCCATCCAAAATGTTGGAACGAGTCAAAATTGGTTTGAACAATAGCATTTGTAAATCTTTTACAAGAGCGGCAAAGACGCTACACCTAAAAGTCACACCAGAATTGGCAACCACTGCATTTTTTATAACAATTACGTGTTTTATCTTGCTGCTAACCAACCAACTTGGCTGAAGCTGAACTAAAGCTTGAGATATTTTCGAACATGAGTAATTAATTCACCACTTTCACCAGCAACAATAAAATTTCCGTTTTCTCGTATTGAAATCTTGCTTTTAAAATTTCTAAGAAACCGAAATTTCAATAATCTTCTATTACGTTACATAAAGACAGTGATAATTTCAATATACATAAATCATCAAGACATAAAATTTTTGGTAAAAATTATATAGAAGGGTTAAAGCACATGAAGCTTTATATGAAATTTGTTAATTAAGGATTAAGAATATAGACAAATGTGAAGAAAGCTTTAGCTATCAATAACATATTTGCTTCTACAATGAGAAATGCTTCTTAAGGTTACGTACCAACAAAAAGTTCAAAATTTGATGAAGTTAATATTTTTGGAAGCTTCAGGTATAACATAAATATTTTATGTATTACGTATACCCAAATTCTTCGAAAAGATGAATGAAGAAATTTAAATTAAATGGTGACTTAGGAATTGCTTTATTAGTCAAGTTCCAAATACAATACACAAACGATGAAATATTATAAATATTTAATGTAATTGGAATTATAAACTTTATAACATGCAGTGAAATTGCGGGCTATCCATTTAATCAAATTCACCAGATTAATTCGTATTTAAACTTGTGCTTAGAAAATTTACGTAAATTTGATTGGGGTTTTAAAGCTTATCTCATCATTCTATCCCAGAAAATAAAAAAAATATCATTAACTACAAATTAAAAATTACTGAAAAAATTATTAACTTTATTACATTAGATATGAGTTCAATTACAAAATCTGACTAAAACCAATGGATGGACAAGAGTTTATTTTCGGGAACTTGCGATGGAAAATGAAATTCCAGAAATCTATGAAATGGAAGCCCTATATGTTTCCGAAACGGTTGGAATAGCAAAGGCTTATGGTTTCGATAACGCCCACGGGTACCTTGAGAGCTACCACTGTTAAAAACTATACTTCAGAGAACTTGGAGAGAATCATCAAACATATTTGGAACAAAGGGACGTTTTTACTAAAAACTTTAAGAGATAATCATTACAAAATTATGTAGCCTTTGTGGCAACCAAAAACACATACTTTTGGCTCCTCACAAATTAGTGGTACAACTCTAAATCGTCACCCAGTTGTTTTACCACGTGTAACTCGTAAACAACATAAAACATGGCTCGTTCTCAAATCGCTGCCCATGTTGTTTAACACAATTCTTGATAAAAAAACATGTTTACAAAAACGAACAAACAAGAATACACATGGACTATTGTAAAAAAGGAGGACCCAACATTATGAAAAAAAAAATTGCAGCGAATCAGTTCCGCAATGTACACGATCTGTGCTGCTATAGAACAGGCAACTATTCACTATAACGGGAGTCCCACTTTATCCTTCATTTCAAAATCCATTGTTGCTAAAATCCATCTTTTTAGAAGAAAACTACTTTTGAGCAAATCCATCATTGTCAAAATCCATGTTTCCTAAAATCCGTACCCAATTTTGTCAAAATCCACTATTCCCAACACGGACACGGACACAGACACAAACGCAGACGCAGACATCTGACATCAGACATCGAACATCAGAATCAGACATCAGACACAGACACAGACAAGACACAGACACAGACTCAAACACAGACATCATACATGAGACACAGACACAGACTTCAGCCTTCAGAGATAAGACATCAGACGTCAGACATCAGACATTAGACATTAGAAATCAGACATCGGACATCAAACTTTAGGCATCAGACATTAGACATCAGACACGATCCAAACATCAGACACAAATACAGCCACAGGCGCAGACATGGACATCAGACATCAGGCATCAGGCACTAGACATCAGAAATCAGACGCGACACAGACATCAGACACAGACACTTGCACAGGCACATACATCAGACATCAGCCATCAGACACAGACAAAGACACAGATACTTGCGTTGGGACTTGGTGATCCAGTTAGTAGTGTTCGCAATATCACGAATAAATTTTTAAGCCGTTTTAAGCGACTTTGCCAATAGTTACATCGATGCTGATTGTTGGGGATAGGTGTACAAAATATTCTCTTATGATTCGTAAATTTCCTGTACTCCGAGTTCCAGTTGCAATGTTAAATGCGATTTTGAAGGAATGAGATATTTATCCTGTAATCTCTTTTGCAGGGCGAAGTGTAAATTATCTCCCGCTAATATGTTTGAGGGATCAATTCCGCAAATAACTAGTCATCTTTCACTGGTCATAGGGGACGAAGAAAATGAATATTGTTTTGTTAAACAAAATTTGAATGGAAAATGTGAAATTTACTAAGTAAGAATAGACCTCAGCCAAGACATAACGCCCGCATTGGTGTGTATGGCTTTTGTTGTGACATAGCTCACTGATTAGTGTATATCGTTTTATTGTTTGATTTTCTTGGCGAAACATTTTTTCTATCTAAGATTTTCCTTCATTTGACATCATTTACCATTTTAATGTAAACTTACTTTCGTTGTCAAAGTGGTTTCTTTAAATACAGCAGCGGTGAAATAAAACAAACGAGTCAACAAACGTACCTATGTAGACAATAACAACGTGGAGAACTTTCATACAACAATTAAAGTTCTCGAGACGAGATCAAGCGTTTGGGTCTGAGCGACCTGAGCTCTGTTAAGTCCTAAATAAAACTGAAACAAAAACACTGCTAGAAATGACGAGCGCAGCTAGAAAGAACGCTGATTTAATTATTTTAGAGTCTATGGAAACTTTTTTTTTTGTTTATTTTTTTTTTTTTATTTATCCCTGCAATCTGTTCTGGGTTTCCCTGCCCTTTCGTGGTTTGCTTATTCCGTCCTTACTTTTACGCCAGTGAGCCAATCCGAGGAGGTACGGCTATAGGACCGATTTTAAGACCATCTGCACATTGCAAGCTCCATGCCAGCCTACACTGACATGGAAGATGGGTCGGTCCATGAGTTTTGCACTCCAACAGGGGGTCATAGATGTGTTACATTGGAAACTTAACATAAATATAATGAAAGAGATTCCATTTATAATTCGACATTCCAATGATTAAAGAGCCCCTGGAATCCACAGGGAAAACAACGGTCGTGCGATAATCGAAGTAGTCCGAAACACAATCAAAAGAACTGCTAAGACTCCGTTTAAAAAAAACCAAAAAATGCCATATATTATTGTTAAGCCAAATGACGCTTCCAAATTTGGAAGCAGCAATGAAGTTAATTAAAAATTAAAAGAAATAGAAATTAAAAATTAAATAACAAATTAAAAAGTTAAAATATTTTTATAAGCCTCTAATCTAAATGCATTAGCTAGCAACGCGGATATAACAAACGCTGGTCGAACAGAAAATGCCTTGCATACTTAAGAGCTATAACAGCACCAATGAAACGTATTAATTATGGTTAATATATTTCCAAGAAATGGAAATGAAATCTGATGAAATTTAAATATATATAAAGGAACATAGATGCCAGCAGCATATAGAAACGCCAATATAGGTTAGTTACCTCACAAAAATTTCAAGGGGACAAGCCGACAACTATGGTCTAATGTCCTTTGAAAAACAATCAGTCGTAGCTTTTTTGTCCACCACCGGGACACGAGCCCGGGATTCCCGAATAACAGTATAAACTCTATAACGAAGTGTGACGTAGTATAGTTTGACAATGATATGTAATTTGTTACATTTAACACAAAAACGCAATTTGTTGTTATTATTGAAGTAAGTAAGGATTGATTTTAATTAAACAAATTTCAATTGTTTCCCCCCATCCTTGTACGACATTTTTCTCATCGCTTAAAAAACTGTTTAAAACTTATTACACTAAAAGCTGCAATGAGAAACTGTATCAAAAAATAACAAATATTTGCAAGCTTGTCGTATACGAAAGCTATATCGACATCTATTTCCTTATATAGCGCTTATACGTATACACAAACTGCTTCCAAAGTAATTTTCACAGACAGTTTTTGTTTTTATTTTAATATAGTTGACAGTTTTCCTTCATGTTGTGAAAAATTTAAATTATTTTAACCTTTTTTTTTTTTGATATACAGCTACAATACGTTCTTCGGAGGATTTAAACTAGAATTAATTTAATTATAATGATTGTTGTGTAACGAAAAAGTTGAGGAGGAAAAACTTTCTTAATTCCTCATGCTACAATGCTAATAAATACTTTGTGAACGATTAACGTGACGTTGATGGAATAAATACCGGATTATACGGTACCGTTTGTTACTATACGTGCATATATCGACAACTTTAAACAATAAACGTATACAGTGCGAGCAATAACAAAAAATTTTTTTTGTGGTTTTCCACTAACATAGTGGCGTAATACGAGTCAACCAATAAAAATAGCAAGTTGTGCTTTTCGAGTCGAGAATTTATATGTCAAAGTTCAACAAACAAAATTTTATTATACGTTTTTTTCCATAAGAGGTCTAGGAGCTTAACAAGCTTTTTTTACATATCTTCATATAAACCAATCTGGTATGACATGAAAAATATTTCACTGATATTTCTTTCGTATCGTTGTTTCTTGCTCCTTCTGCTTTTCTTGATAAAATATATGCAAATTATTTCAAATAAAATGTAAAATCTTTCAAATTTTCCTCTCGGGTTGGTTGATTATTCTGCTGTCGAGAATCTCATGTAAAAAAAATTATTTGATATGTTGTGAATAAAATAAATAATATTCCTCATGTTGTATGCCAAGACTTTATGTGAAGCAAAACTATTACTTTATCCTATTATCATTATTTTATAACCAATTTGATATTTATTTAGTTTGGTGTTTTATGCATGCATAATGCGCGCACAATTTGTTTTTTGTTGTAAGAGCTTAATGAAATTTTTTTTGTAATCCGTGCCTATACAATGAGCGGTAAATGTTACAGGCATTGGATTCTCCGCGAGATAAAGTTGTTGTTAATAATTCCACGGAATAAAATGAAAAATTTATGCAAAAAAGGAAATTATCGTTTTTTGCCTGCATACTAATTTAGGTGTGCAGAGATTTTAATGCTATTAATTTTATTTAGGTAAACATAATTAACATGTACATAATTTTTCGGCTGTAATTATATGTAAAACCTTCTAAGTTCAATAAATATCTACCTACCTTGAATTGTGTCTGCCAGAGGTGAATTAATCAAAATATATCATCTATGCATTATGTATGATTCAAATTTTGTACAATTGGTATGGAAAGTTAAATTTTTTGTAGAATTCCATACTTCTATAAAAACTTTTTTGTACCTTAAGGCTTAGCGATTTAGATGGCTTTGATGCTATTGGATAAAAGTTTCTTAAATTCAATTGATTTTATTTGTTATAGCCTATATAGACACTATACCGGTCAAAAGTTTTTGCTAGATACGCGTTTTTACAATTAACGATATTGCAATGATATTTTTGATGAATATTTCATTCTAAATAAAAAATGGGTAAAAACTACGAGGTTGATGTTAAATTACGAGCATCCATTTTCACGCTCAGAAATTTCGAAAATATTCTAGATTCGGAAGTTTGCATTGCAATACAGACGGTTTGAAGAAACAGGGCAAAACACATTTTAAAACCGACAGGCGAAGGCTTGAACCATTACTGCGTTGGAAAATGACTAATACCTATATCCAAGCGCAACAGAAAAAATACATCACCGCAAAAAATACGTGAAATAAACCTAGCTCGGAAAAAGAAATTGCCATTGAAAACCGTTAAAAAGAGGCTGAAAGATCAAGAACTAAATGGCGTGAAAAAACAACATAACTTTCGACCAAAAACCCCTAAACCGGCTAATTTGAGCAAGTATCACGAGCAATGGCAAATTTCACAATGGAAAAAGTCCTTTGGTCAGACGAGTCGATATTTGAAATTTTTGAGTCGAAAATATGGAGTTATTTTTGAGATAACAAGGTAGGCAATTTGGTTGAAATTTAAGCACGAATGGATTTTTTTCCTTAACTATCCCTACTAACGGTAGAGTAAAGTAGTATACATTTAGGCGGAATTCTGGCAACAATTGTTGCGTAGTTAAAATAAATTAATGATTAAAATTAATTAAGTAAATAGTCCCATATATATAGACATGAATTTTTATAATGGCCTTGGTATGTAGTTTAATACAAAAATGCCAAATGGTCGGTCCCTGGGTTCGGTCATGTAAATAACAAGCAATAACTGCAACATTTGTTGCACGAAATTTCAATGAAAAATGTTATTCTACAGAAGTCAAATATATCCGATACATGAGAGTTTTGACATCTGTAGAACAAAATTTTTCATTGATGTTTCGTGCAACAACTGTTGCAGTTATTGCTTGTTATTCATATGAACCAACAATTTAGGATTTTTGATATTAAAGGTGGATTTACATATCCGACGATTTTTCGGCGAAGGTGCTTGCCGCAGAAAATTCGGCGAACGCTATTTTATTAATGATTTACATATTCAACGATTTTTTTTCACACATAAATACATACATAAACAATATTTTGCACACAATGTCAAATCGTAGAAAAAATAAAAAAATCAGAAGATTTTTTTTTATCTATGTGTGCTGTGACGTCGCGCCGAAAAGATAAATTTTGTTCATGTCTTCGCCGTGCCGAAAATTCGGCGAAGAAGTTATTTCTGATTGATTGAATGTGTCACGTGATGTTCGGCGCAGAAAAATCGTCGGATATGTAAATCCACCTTAAGTATAAGGGACCGACCATTTAGCATTTTTATACCTTAGATTATGTTATGCTTTATCTTCCAATTGTTTAAACACATTTTTTACATTTTCATTGGGCATATTTAGCACAAGCCTTACTTTCAAATGGATGTTTCGATTGTGTTACACAATTTTATTTGTATTCGCCTAATTGTATTCTTATTTTTTTATTTTCACACAAGAGCAACATTTAGGGAAATAACTAACCAATATAACAAAAATTTGTTATTTTTTTGTTAAGTATTTGATAGGGATCAGTATTAGAGAACTATAATCGAAACAGGATTTACGTACCAACACGACAATGATTAAAAACATTCGTCTAAAGTAAGTAAATCTTATTTCTATCAACCATATCGCCATCAAATTTGATGAATTGGCTGCCATAATCACTCGATCTAAACCCAATCGAATTCTTGCGGGCACAATTTGATCGAGAGGTTTGAGAAACATTTCCATCGTCTGGGAAAGATTTGTTGAAAAACTACAAAAAGAGCCGTAATTCGAGCAAATTATGTATTTTATTTGGTTGGTTTCACGTGACTCTACGATGCTTGGTTTTGTTATTTTTAAGGTAGTGATTTGAAAATTATGATCGATGTTGATGGTGGATTTGTTTCAGGTATATGTTTTTGATTTGGCCCTGTTTTGAATTTTCTCTTGATTAATTGTATCGATATCGAGTATTTTCACTAATTATTGTGAAAACGCGTCGACTACTGATAAGAAATTTGTTCGGCTGTCATATTTATGTATATTGTTGCAGGCGTTGATATTGCTTCTAATTTTCTTGCTATAAATGGCAACAAGTAGGAACGTTTGATTTGATTTTCCACTTCGATTATCCTCCGATGCACTTGTTCATATTCTTTCACGATGATGGCAAAAACACAGTGACCGTTTCTTAAGAAGTTGGCCCTGAATAGTCCCTAAATTTTCTGGTGCAGAGCCACTGGCGCTAGGATCGCCAGCATTTTTTGAAATAATTGAGGATATCTTGCTTCTCAAATATAGCAAGATATTCCTCCCTCTCTCTTATTGTTTCGCGGGTTACCCTTAGTGCTTTCGGATTCACACGTTTTTCATGCCTTCATAATAGTGATCATCGTCATCATAATCGTGATTTTCTAACTCAAGTCGCCACATCAGAATTTGGGCATACCGCAAAGGTAAGGTTTGTATTTTTTAGTGGCCCAAACGATAGCCAGTCTCTCTTTCATTCATTGCGTACTTTGATTCTGTTATATTATTTAAAATTCTGGGGGCAAATGCGATGGGTATTTCGACGCCATCTTGAATCTGCGACAAGACTAAACCTAGTGCAAAATTTGATACATCTGTCGTAAATATGAATGGTCTTGAAAAATCTGGATACGCTAATTTCTGGCCCGTTGATCTTAATTAAATTTAAAACCAAATTTATAAATGTCAGTTTCTAAAAAAGGAAATGTAATTTCTGGGGCACAACATCACCCAAGACGGTGTGAAACCAAATTTCGATAAAAAAAACGCCAAAGAAATAAAGTTGAAAAGCAAACGGATGTACCTAGACTTGTTTCGGGTTTTTTTTTGTTTAACTTCCAGTAGTCTATCACTACTCGTACTTTTTGAATTCCCATGAGTATGTGCTGTTCGAATTTCGCAGAAACACCACCAATACCATCCAAAAATTCTGGATAGAAATTCTGGAAAGGATTTGCTCTTATATGTTTTTTTGTAACAATTCGGGTACCGATACGTCTTTGTATACACTGGATTATCGTCTGTCGTGATAATATTTTATTTGGTTATGGTCGTTGGTGACACGTTTTTGTCTTTCGTTATCTTTCTGTTAATACCGATTTTTCCTTTTCACTTAAATATTCAGTTCGCGGAATAGTTTTTCTATCGATAAATTTTGTTTTTTTGCGGACACCTCAAATGTTACTTTTGCAATTATTTTTGGTGGTTTGGGTCTCCTGTAAGCACATTAATCCTAGTTTTAAAATGTTCTGTTTTATACAACCATGGCTGTATCATTATTTCTTCGTTTAATCTTTCGAAGCTTGGCATTCAGGGTCATTTTGTTAGATTTCTGAAATTCTGGGTCAAAGGTTCCACCGAAAACTTTGTGGATCCATTTGTCTCATGAATTTTAGTTCATAAACTAAACATGGAAGGAAATTTAATATTCTGAGTTTCCTGAAAATTTACTGAGTCCTCTCCTTGAGTATCGTCGGAATTATGTATTTTTATTTGGGTCTTGTGACAGATTCTCTCCAATTTCTTGCTCGATTTCATGGGTCTTAATTAAATTTTTACTAAGTGCCCTTCTTGATCTTGGTGTTTTGGAATGGGTTCGTGATTCCTTATTGTATTTGTTCTGTTTTGGTTAGGATTCACTACGTTTGTGTTCTGCTGGTTAAAACGTTTTTGCCAGTTTCTTGGAATTAACCGAAATAGGTTCGTAAAAACCAAACTTACAGAGTAATGCGTAAGCCTCTTCAATACTTTTAGGTTTTGCCGACTGGGAATAACCAAAATATGGTTTTATCACGCCAAATATGAATGCAGTGATTTCTAGAAATGTTTGAGGGTCCCTCGCCTGAAATAAAATACTTTTTGCTCTCCGATTGGTTTTGTTCGTTACAGTCACAATGTTTGTTGTTGACGTCAGAAGTTCGAGTTGCCTCCGTCGTGGTTTTTGATATTGTTAGTCAACAGCAAACCAGAAATCAGCATATTGTCCGTGAATATTATCTCTTTTCAAGTACATACTTCCATTGGTGGTAATGAAATGAGCGCAATCATCCGACCGTGCTCATATTGGAACGGGAATATTGAAGTTGCCAATCACAAAAAGTTCACTCTGCACTTGTATGACATCCGAAATAACATCAACAGCGTTGATAAATTGTTGACGGGTTTCGGTCGATGCGTGCGGACTCAACAGGACGGGGGGGGTTGTTTATTGATGTTAATGCATAGTATGACGATACATTCAGTGTCTGAAATGCAGACCACCCGACTACCAAACTTCACATGAATACAAAGTTCATAAGAACTCCTATTCCCATCCAAAGTAAAATACCCTTTGTCATTGAAGTCGCTATTCAAGTTTGTTTCCAATATTGCAAGCAATGTGCTAACCAAAATCCTGGCAACTCAATCAATATTACCAAGAAAATTCGATTTTCAAATTATATTTTTTTATAAAATTTTTGTTTATTTTTACATTTGCACAAAAACACAAAAATTTGCTGTTCATTTTTTGAAACCGCAAACTTTACTGTGCAATCGCAAAAAAAAAACAAAAATTTTTTGAAAAACATAATTTGAAAATCCCATTTCCTTGGTAAAATTGATCGAGTAGCCAGGATTTTGGCTATAGCAAATTGCTTGCTTGGTAGCCGGTCGGGTATCTACCTCATCGCAAACACATCGAAAGAGGGTTCTTGTGATTTCAGAAATACATTGCGGCTTTTAGCACGAACTCCTTTTACGTTTTGTTAGTAAAGGGACGGGCAAATGTGTGCGTGAAATTGTTTTTTGAAGCTTCTGAAAAATTGTTGAAGTAAGCCAGGAAAGCGAGATACCTTCATTTAATCAGGTGGTCTTTATCATGAATTTTTACTGAGATAAAATTGATCTTACGTGAAATAGTATGAAACTCTGAGTCTTGAAACGAATATATTTGGGGTCATACCAGGGCTATCTGTTAATGCTGTATGTTTATTTGTAGTAAGACATGAATTAATTCGTTGCAGATGACTTTCAAGTTCCTCCTCAGGGCATGCAAGAGTTTGAGTTTCTCCTGCCACTTTCCTTATCGGTCTATTATGAAAATTTTCCGTCTCTATTATGAACCTAAAAAGCAAAATTGAATCGGATTTTTCCGAACACACTAGAAAAAATCCTACTGCTATTCAGTTGACGTATTTTGTATTCGATTGATTTTATTTTGACGTTTCATCAAAATATAGTGAAAGGTGATTTATATTTTAATAATATTAATGAAATAAATAAACTAATAACATTTTAGTAATTCTAAATAATTACAAACCAAAAATTTAAAATGCATGATTTTATTATAAGACATTTTGAATCAATAAATTCTTAATATAAGGTGACAAATTCGTGAAAACAAAAATTTTTGGAAGTCATGTTTTAATTTTCTGATTTTTATGCTTTGAATGTGTAGTACTGGGTACAAAAAAAATTATGTAGAACTCGATTTTTTTTGTTTAAGAATTTTTTCGGCTTTTCGGACAAAATATTATTCTAATGGACATCCATACAATGTTTACGACTGTTTTAGTCGCAGAAAACAAAGAGGCCATTTATTAATAATATCTCTACCACAAAAGTAGAAAAAATGCACTCCCCTCCCCCAAACTTTTAACCCCAGGGCACTTTTGTACACAAAGGTACACAAACCCTTACAAAAATGAGACCTCCTTACCTCCTTAGGTAGCTTCTTGGCAGCTTGGTTTCGTACTGATAAAAAGTTACCTAAGGGAGTTCTCATTTTTGTCGGCAAAACCTAAAAGTCCATTAAAATAATATTTTGTCCGAAAAGCCGAAAAAATTCTTAAACAATTTATATTCACGGACGTTTACAAAATTCGATTTTTTTTGTTGTTGTTGTTGTTGCATAAGGTACAGCCGGTCAAAAATTTAAGAATTTGTATAAAATGGTGATGCATTTATACAAATATAAAAAAATACAAATATAAAAACAAGTATTTACCCGAAAAATATAAAATAGGTTTCATTTTAAAGGTAAAACAATACGGATTAAGAAAATTACAAAAATAGTATCATCTTCAAGTTTATCATTTTCAAAATGGCCACTAAACTAGATTTTCTCAATTTTCTGAAAAACTTTTTTTAGCACCATCAGTAACATAATAATATAGTTTTCAAGAACTTGATTATTTTTTCGATGAACAGATGAACTGCCACAGTGGCATGACTAAGACAATCCGATATAACAATGAAACTGTAGTGCAGCAATTTCCCATCTACATTTATGTAAATTACAAATGGATGAATAGTCGCTTGCTTATTATTACAATGAAAATGCGGCGCTGCATTCTGCATTATAAATGAAAAATTTTCTGCAAAGTCACATGAAACAAGTGCTAGGGTCCAGAGTAAGGTTTTTATTTTTTACGAAGCTAGATTGTTGAAGTGAAATGAAGTTATGAGGTATCAGATTTTCCAGCTTCTTTATGAAGTAATCCAAAAATTATTCTAAAGGTTTTGAGTACTTTTCCAAATTGCGTCTGTCAGTTGGAATCCACTGACTCTCGAAATAAACTTAATCGTGGACAATTCTTGCATTTTAGAAGATAATATGTCAGCTTAGGATCTGGACATAAAATAGATGAAATGCAGTCTTGGTATTTTAGTTAGGTAATAGTTTCTATTTTGGTTCCATAAATAATTAATTTTACATTTTGATGTATTGTACAAAAACACACAGTATGCCACTGCTTCCTGGTTGCATACAGTTTTTAGGACGAAGCAAGCAAAATCTGGAAAATCCGTTTTTTTACTCGTCGTTCTATTGGAGAATCTTGTAGCCCTCGTAGCTACGGGGGCCTTCAAGTGCAGGAAGACCAAATGGGCCGTTCGTTTTCTGAATATATTTAGCTTTATGCACCAAGTATTGTGTTGTGTTGAACTCCTGTTGAATTTTTTGTATGGTTAGTTACTTCGGCAGTGTAGTCAGCAGCTGTATCTTATCACAGTTTTTCTCCAATTGTTTGAATTTACTTTTCATGTGATCCATGAATTCGTCATATAAATTAGCCTTCATTGCGTTGTGCATTGATTGATTCACGAGAGGCTCGATTCCAGGAATCAGTTTTTATTGTTGAGGCTGTTGGCTACCTCCTAGTTTACTGGCAGATATGGGCGACATTCCAATATTTGGTAAAATCTCATTGATTTTTTGAAGAACGCTCCCTTTTTGTATTTGGCGTTCTACACTATCACTCCTAATGAAATTTATTACTACTGCAGTTGATGACGAGTTCGGCATAACTGCGGAACTTGATGGTGAAAATAGTGATGTATCTATTTTAATTTTTCGACGTTTAAAAGAAATGTTCACATATTAACAAGTAGTACAAATGAATAAATTTTCATTTCTTTCAATCGAAGGCGGCAAAAAATTCATAATATGTTGATACGATTTTCGTAAATTTTTAGAACACGCCGAGCCAAAAAACGGCTAACAACACTTTTTAATTTCGCTCATTATTTAATTCAAGTAATACAAATTCACTATCTGATAAACTAAATAACTTTTATAGTTTAAAATTTGAACTACCTAAATATTGATTTTGACTCTTATTTATACCAAAAATTTAAAACTAGAAATGTATACCTGTGAAATGTACCTGACAAACTCATTTTAAAAGGAGGACCAAAACATTTTGTGTAGTAAATATACGGGGCTGGTCGTTAAAAAGAATTAGTTTTATTATTCATTAGAAATAATTTTTACCTTAATTTGAAAAATTGAAGCAACGGTTAAAAACAAAAGATTATTTTAGGTATAAATTAAGAACCGAATAGGTATACCGATAATTTTATATGGAGAAATAGAGTAGTCATGATATTAAGGGGTATATCCTCTATCTGGTCGCAAATTATTGCGAGGCGAAATATGGTTACTAGATTTAAATTTAAATTTATTTTGCGATTGTAAAGTAGAAATTCACGAAAAGACTGCTACGCATTTTCCGAGGTCGCAGTCTTTTTATGTATTTCTACTTAACAATTGCAAAACAAATTTAAATTTAAAAAACATGTAAGAATTCACATGGCAAAATAAATCTAGTAACCATATTTCTGACCGCAAATAATTTACTTGCGACCGAATAGAGGATATAGCCCTAAAACGTGTTTTGCAAGAAAACGAAAAATATCACTCATTTATTTTTTTGGTATGTTTTATAGAATTAAACGGCGAACAAAAAAAATAAAAGAAAAGAAATTTTTCAGAAAATTGAGAAAAACCAGTTTGGTGGCCATTTTGAAAATGAAAAAGTTAAAGATAAACTATTTTGGTCTTTTACCTTCGAAATAAGCCCTATTTTATATAACAACAACAACAATAATCGAGTTCTACAATATTTTTTTTTTTTAATTTTCCACCATAACTATTTTTTATGTGAATTCACTAACTTCAGATTTGTTTGAAAATAACGAACTAATATCCCTATTCTCTTAGTCGTGTCATTTCATACGACGCGACAATTGTCATATCACTTCGTCTATAAAACTTTATTCTCTTAATCGACTGAGGTAACGTGACAAAAATAAATCAAATCGTATCAAAATAAATAATCTTAAACCTACATTTTCTTCCTCTCCATGCTTGTATCGCCTAAAAAATTCGCAGAACTACAGGTGTCACCTCAGGTGACATGGAACTTTTTAAACGACTAGCGGAATACCATTCTTGTCACATCAATCGATGATTGTCGCTGCAGCCGACTAAGAGAATATGAAAGGATGGTTATCGTAAGAAACGACAGGTGACACGAAATTGCTTTCGAGCCTGACATGAAATGTTGATTGATGGCCAAGTTATTTGATTTCCAATAATTAATATATGTATTCTGATATTAGTTGGTTTGGTCTATTTATTATAGTGTGAGGTGTTGTCCTTAAGTTCTATGAGAACGCATTTCATTTTGTTGATAACAATTTCATTGATGGCCGAAACCATCAATAAATGAAATAACTTTGTCGAAATGCTTATCATGTTCATATTTGGGAACTATGTGAAAAAAACGAAATACGGGATTTGAAACCTATAGTGAAGTTTCTGTCAAACTAAAAATGGCAAAAAACTTTACAACAGCCCAAAAAGTGTAAATTTACACTTACAAGAAAAACGTGTTATGCAAAACTAAATAAGTTGTTAAAAAATAAGTTCACAATAGCAAGCTAATTTAGCTACAACCATGTGCAATAACCACTCGTTATGTTTTTTAGAAGCCAACATAAATATGCGGAGTAAATTTTTTTTTTTTTAATTTTAATATTTTGCAATAGAAGAAAGTGTAGTGATGTTTCAATCGCCAATGGCAAGGTATCGTAGAGATGTCTAAGTAAATCGAAGTATGCTATCGTGTAGTATGCATATTTTGTGGAAGCCAACATAATTATGATTGCCGTCAAAGCATAAATTTTCTATGTTGGAATCAAAAAGTTCGAAAATTCAACCATTCGAAGGCCATTGACAAGGCATCGTAGAGATGTCTAAGTAAATCGAAGTATGCTATCGTGTAGTACAGACCCCATTGCATCTTTTGTGAAAGCCAACATAATTCACGTGGTTGGATGATGAATTCACATGGTTGAATATGCGGCCGTAATTTCGTCAGCATTTGAATTTACCATCGATAATGAATTTACTTGGTTGGATGATGAATTGCAATAGGGTCTGCACTACACGATATCATACTTCGATTTACTTAGACATATCTACGATGCCTTGTCCATGGCCTTCGAATGGTTGAATTTTCGACTTTTATGATTCAAAACAATTATGTATATTATATTTTGTTATTGTTGATTTTAATGACGTAATTTTAATTTAGATAAATATTTTTTCCCATATTTTTTTTAATTACCTTGTTGTTCTTAATTACAAATTATGTTTAAAAATTGTATCATACCTATCATTTTCTTTTACACTTTTTGGCTGTTATAAGGTTTTTTGTCAATTTGTCAGAAACATCACACTGCCGATTTGAATCCCCATATTTATTGAGTGCAGATATCTTAGACTGGAAATAATTGGAATTATAATTCCATTTCGATTTAATTTGCCTTTGTCTTACCGAAAATAGGATTAAGCATTTAGCCTTTGCAACGTATAATAATAAATGTTGCTATGCAATATTCTTTATAGCAACACACTTTTCATTCAAAACCACAACACACAAGTTCTATATTTAAAATCGAAGTTTGGAAAATAACCACGGCTTTAAAAAAAAATTACTGACAAACCACTGACCATTTCGTTTGTTAAAAAAAAATTAAATAATCCTCTTAAAAATCATTTGTTGGTCCTTCTATATCCTTTTACAATGCCAAATTTTTACGTTCTCGTGTACATACAACAATATTATTCTGGTAAACTTAACTTTGTTGCTGCTATTCCCGTTGCCACTAGAACCAACCGAGTATTTGCCAAAACAAAAAAAAAAACCAGCACAAAATAATAAAAATCCATCTATTGTGGGATTGTGTTGTAGAATGGTTATTATTCTGTACTTCGGGTACGATTACTACTTTGACTGTTATTGTGCGCTATATATCCAATTTACATTCATTCTGTATATCATGTGAATGTGAGCGCGAGTATGTGGAAAATAACAAAACGTATAATATTCATAATCAGGATAATAGCAATATTATATTGCTTTAATATTTTTTTTATTTGCGTGGTGTTCTCCCGAATGTAAGTACGTTACGTACGTATATGTGAGCGAATCAAATTGGTAATTTTTTGGTTTGCATCTAAATATCAGAACGTGTATAATAACATTTTGATTTTATGTTTTGATATGCGGATGAACTTTACCATTTTCGTCTACATATCATAATATCTGAGAGCTTTCAACTTTTAGCAAAATAAAAAGAAAATGCTATGTGTGTTGGTGTTGCGGTTGGTTTCCAACTTTTATCAATAAATCTAATTTCTTTTAATGTATTTCTACTGTTCACCCACCCGGTTATTCTCTATTTACGAACAGTTATGGAATAGTTTTACAAAACTTTATAATATTTATAAATAGATATTTTATGACATGAAGCTTAATGACTACAATCGAATTTATTAAATGAATTATTCATTCAACATATTTTTATTTCTTCGATTTGATTAATCGAATTTAAATTCGTATTGACATGATTTTTTCATTTCTTCTTTAGTTCCTGGTATATGGATAAAACCGTTTAAATTACACCGCGTGCACAAACAATGTTTTTCCTCACAGAAGTCTATACAAAAACTAATTTCAATCAATCACAATAATAATAATAACGTAGTATAGGGAAAAGTTTTCAATGTAGAAAAACATAACCTAAAAAGACAGATAAATATATTATAAAAGTTTTACCATGACAGGTATATACATGGATTGACAGACAAGGTATCAATGTTTGTTTTGGAATTTTTCACCCGTTTTCATAGTTGAGAAAATTTTTGTGATGTCTCTAATTACGAAGGTGCGTGACTATACAAACGATGTTATATTATGGAATATTAATTCGTGACTAATTATTGCGAGCGATTTGCTTCGCAAAAATTTCAATATTTATACCACCTCCTTCTTATCAATTTCAATTAAGGTTATGTACTTTTTTGACAAATTGAAATTTCGCCTTGCCAATGATTAATTCGATATAACATATAATATTAGGTTTGCGTGAGCTTTGATTTTTTGCGTTTATTTGAAACAAGTCATTTGGAAATTAAAATTTCGTATAATTAACGCACAAAAATATATTTGGACAAAAGCGAACCAGTTCATTCTGTTTTTTTTAATATTTGTTTGAATCAAACTGTAATGCTCTGAAATATCTTGATCAAAATACTTTGTATAAATAGTTTAGTTTTAAAAATTTTTAATTTTGTTTCGTGACCACAACTTGGAGACATTTGTTAATGAATTTAAGAATTTACATAACTTGGAAAAAATAATTAAATTCATATATTGAATTTCTCTTTGAATTCAACTAAAAAGTATTATATGCTGGTACTTCTTGAACGAAAATCGTTCGAAAATTAGGGTTGCAGTACTTGGAAAACGACGGCACTTCGCGCTTCATCAGACTAGGGATCCCTGCGCGCTCAGGGAACTCCTCAGTGCTTTGCGCCTCGATAGCGGCGCTAACGCGCCTTTTCCTTAGTGTACCTCTAACTAATTCGTCAAATCAGTTTCAAGATGTTATAATAATTTAATGTTTTTTTTTGCTACGATAATTATAATGCTACAACAATACCGATATTTTATGATCGGTTAAGTGGCTCCGTCCCGGTTAGCCGTATTGTTCCTCCAAAATTAATTTAGAGTTTCATTTCCATCCACCATACCCAATTTCATCCAGATCGTTGAGGAAATGTTTTAGTTCCAATAGCCATATTGCAAAACTTTTCCATAAATTATTTTAGATTCTCATTACTATCCACCATACCAAATTTCATCATAATCTGTAAGATAAAATCTAGCTCCGCCCCAGTTGGCCATATTCCTGTACTTCTCAAAATTAGTAAAAAGTCTCATCTCCATCCACCGTGCGAAATTTCATCATAATCTTTTTTTCTCTTTAAATCAGCACTTTTTCCAAAAATGATTTAAAAATCTCATTTCCATTCATTATACAGAATTACATGATGATCAGCAAAGAAATGACTTATTTCCGTGCCGATCGGCCATACGTTAAAACTCCTTCTAAAAATTATTTCAGTTTCATCCAGCATGAAAAACTTTATCATAATCTGTTCAGAAATAACCTAGTTCCGTCCCAGATGGCCATATTCCAGAATTTCATACAAAAATTGTCTTAGAATGCCATTTCCATCCACCATACTCATGTTCATCATGTATGGTTCAGTTCCAGATGGCCATATATCTGAACTTCTTCCAAAAATCATTTTAGAATACTATTTTCGTCCACCATAAAAAACTTCACCATAACCTGTTTAGAAATAATCAAGTTCCGGCCCAGATGGCTATATTCCAGAATATTGATTGGTTGATATAATTGAAAATTATTATTAACTTAGTAAATTTAAATAAGACTGCCTAAATAAAACATCATCCTCAAAAAATCGTCAAAACGAAAATTGCCAAATATGAAACTTAAAAAAAAAATTGAACCAATTAAGAACCAATATTCTATTCCCTGCACCAAAAAATAAAATAAAAATAAACAAAATAAAATAAAAATGGAATAAAGATAAAAATAAATTTAATAAATCAATTTAGCTCTCTATACCAAAAAAACTACAAATGACACTCATAAAAACCAGTCTCCACTTTGAAAACCACTCACTCAATCAATAAGATCCATGCTTACCCTTCCCATCACAAAGGGATAGAAAAACAACATGCCAACATCCTGCAACCTGCAACCAACGCATCGGTATCAATGAGACATGAACTCATAATCCAGTTCAAGTGAAACCCAAAAACCTAAAATGACACTTTTCCAACACTACACTCCCAGCCATTGATCACAACTGTAATACCAACCTACCGAAACATACCAACCTCCTCAATTGATCCGCCATCTATTCAGAAGTACACGATCCAAACTAAATAAATTAACTTTAAGGTACCTTACATAGGCGTCACTTTGACCGCCCAGGACTAAGGTGGTGGAAAATTAAACCAATACCAGTGCTAAAGATCAAAAATCGTTATTGACACCAAACACACCAAATGTATAGGAGATATGACACACCACACACTAAACCAAATGAGGAACCGGATTTAACTACGAGAGAACACCACCACCATACCGAAATAACCAAAATCATACCAAGGAACTAGCAAGGCCAGCAATACGCACCACAACAACCATTCCCATCGCTACCGAAACCGAACACGAGAAACCACAACCTAAAAGACAAAAAACGAAAGAATTCTGAACGAAATTATATATATATTTTCCACCACTGATGTGCCGGTCATTTACAGAAAAATCGCGGCCACCCCCGTTTAACTATCAACAACTGAACATCAACATCAAAACACTGATAATGCAAACTATTATTTGTGAAATTGCACCAACTTCCCAAAATTGAGGCACTAATATACGTAATAAACATTACAGAATTCAGCCACGCGGTCAACCAAGAACCTGCATCACTAGACACCAAACATCACTAGACCACAATAATCAAAACCAAACCAAAAAATCTTGCGAAAACAAAAAAATATATAAATAACTACTCACCAAGAATGGAAAGGGAAAACATTCGCATTAAATGCGTATACGCCGCCTGTATACTCCGACAAAACAAACGCAGAAACCAAAAAAAAAAATTTATGAAAGAAGGGGCCAAAAATGTGTCTGCACTTGCACACCAATGGCAACAACAAAACACACCAAAAGTCTTTGCAAAATTTATGAACTTCGATCGTTTTTTCCCCCACTCCATTTTATATATTCCAGAATATCTTCTAAAAATCATTTTAGATTCCCATTTTCATCCTTCATACCAAATTATATCATGATCGATTGGAAAATGGCAGAGGTCCATCTCAGTTGGCCAGATTTCAGAATGTCTAAATACCTTTGTAAAATCAGATCCACCATACCAGATTTTATCCTAAAACCATTGTGATTATAGCAAATATGTGAATTATCAAATATATGTACTTGGCAAGTCATAAAGCATGCAATTTCAATTTTTATGATTTCCTTGGCAATATTCGTAGTTGTTCGTCATAATGTATTTAAATTGCTATGTTGTCATTGTTGCCATTGAAAACGATATGCCACAAGTGCAGATTAGAATGAATATAAATGTATCTTCTATCTGTAGACTTTACCCTTAACATGAATCATTTGCTACAAGCGCCCAAAACGGCGGATTTGTCAACTAAAATGATGACTTCAACATTTTTACTTTTTCTTAGTAGTTTTGATACATGATTGAAAAACTGTTATTGTTTCCAGCGCCATCATGGTAGTTTTAAGTACTTAGATGCTTCGATGGACTTACAGGATTAAACGGAAAAAATACCGTCAAGTCTTATCGTGGTTTGGTAGAATTTTGTGGGTAACTTCGTAAGGAGCTAAAGATTTTTCATTTTCCTAATTATTGTAGAAGAATATTTGGCGAAAGTGAAATTTTGAATTTTTAGGCCATTCTCGAGTTATCTTCGGGACGGCTAGTCTTCCAGGTAAAGAGCATTGTTTACCTTTTTGGACTTAAGCAGCTTCAAAACGTCGGAAGAACTGATTTCGAGCCGTGGTAATTAATTTGTCAGGATTTCAATAGATTAGTCCCTTAGACCAAACAACTGTAGCTATTGCGATCCCTGTTATCCAAAATGTGTTGTATCCTAGCTATACGTATAAATTTATTTCAAGCGTTTCATTTACCGGTAACTCTGGTCATTTTTTATAAAATATGACCTTGGTGTATACTATTGTTGATGGAATAGGAAATAAATTAAATGTTTTGACTCTGTCGAACGGCATGTTAGAGTTAGTGGTAGTACTCGTTCCGATGTCTTTATTTGAATTTGCAGAAACTTTAGCGGTTTCGTGAAACGAACGAAAATATGTATCCATAAGTAAATTAAAAACAATAATGACATTTAGGCGGATTGTGTTTTTTTGAAAGAAATATTTCCTTGTTTGTTTTTTAAATAGACTTTGAGTGAGTACCCACAATAGCGAAACTTTTGAATTTCATTAAAATGAAACTTGACGTACCTCAGGGGAAAGTTTGTTCTGGTCCAGAAGCCGGGAAAACGGAAAATATAATTTTAAAATTTCGCCTTGAAAACGGTAAATCAGCAATAACTGAACAGGCCTTCAATAACCCGGCTTTGGTGACGAACGCGGGTTCCTTCTCCAACCGTGACTGCATAACACCGCAGATCCAAAACCTTGATCATGATACCAGGTTCCCAATTTTATTTCACGTTTAATCGAACATATACATTTTCTCCGAATGGCTTACAAGTATTAATACGAGTATTAATATTTGGTATATCTTTTAGTGGCGTGAGTTCAAAAGCAGTTATTATTTTATTAATAGGATTACTCGGGTCTTCGAGTAGAACTTTAGCAGAAAACGACATTTGTAAAACTCGAAGTATTACGATAACTGAACCAGTAAAATTGAAAATATTTGGTGCAATTCATTTGTTCCTGGTAATGCTTTCTACCAATTTCCTCTTCTAATGGCAAGCGCGACAATACATCAGGCACCACCAACTCCACGTTTTCTTCATTTAATGACATATTGTTTTCCGGATAACATGTGTTATGGATGGGACGAAGCCAACCCACGGATTTAATCTGCAGAGGCCTCTCACGGGGATTTGGCCGACTAGATCTCAGGAATTTTGGTTGTGGGGAAGTTGAGGCTTGCATGTTCTTGGCCTACACCGTGTCACAGAATAAACAAAAATTAAAAAGCAAACTAAAAAATGAAATTACGTTAGGAACGTTAATAAAATTTATAATAACCGAGTGTGTTCACTCAGGAACGACCGAATCTCCCCGAATGACAAGTACAATTTCTGCTGAAGAAACCCCCCCAAATGACTCATTGACCTCTAGAGGCCAATGCTCAGCCACAATGAAGCAGTTTATGAGGGTAGGGACGTTTCTCCAACAGATCAAACCTCTCTTCACCCGGAGAAACCTCCAGAGGATCTCCCATAATTCACACTTCGACAGCGTGAAACTCCCAGAGTGCCACGAGGAGACCGTGCTATTTTACGGTGAACCCCGAATGGACGACACATACACTGCACCTGCCATTATGGCCCTGTCGATGTCCTGCCAAGGGGATGAAGAAGAGTGACAAGCCCAGCCTGCAACTATGGAACCGACGCGAAATGAGAATTCCCCCTCCCATCATACCAACCCGAAAAAAATTTAGTAATACATTTTATTGTTAATAAAAAAAAGAATGAGAAAAATGACAAAAATACTAACTGGAAAAATATATCCAGGCCCGATGGATGAAAAGAGAAAATAAATAAAACCGAATGCCAAGATATAATTCGCCTTTCAATTTTTATTATTTACAGTAAGCCCTCGATTTAACGGGCGTTCGATTTAACGGACAATTTTTCTATTTTCAATTTTTCGGTTATCTATTATGATGGGATTTGGTATGTTGGATGAAAGTAGGATTCTTAAATGATTTTGGGAGAAAATTCTGGAGTATGGCCATCTGGGACGGAACTTAATCAATTCTTAGCCGAGTATGATGGGGTTATTTATGTTGGATGGAAATAGGATTCTTAAATAATTTTTCCAAGAAATTCTGGAATACGGCCATCTGGGGTGGAACTCGATCAATTCTTAACCGATTATGATGCGATTGGGTATGTTGAATGGAAATGGGATTCTTAAACGATTTTTAGCCCTATTCCAGAACTTTTTCCAAAAATCATTTAATAATCCCATTTCCATCCAACATGCCCAATCCCATCATATTCGGTTAAGAATTGGCCGAGTTCCGCCCCAGATGGCTATATTCCAGAACTTCTTCCAGAAACTGTTTATGAATCTCTGTTTCATCCAAAAAACAAAATCCTATCACAATCGATTAAGAATTGGTCGAGTTCCGTTCCAGGTGGCCTAATCCCAGAACTTCTTCCAAAAATCATTTAAGAATCCCATGATCGAGTTCCGTCCCAGGTTCCATTCCCATTTCCATCCAACACACCCAATCCCAACATAATCAGCTTAGAAATGCCTGAGTTCCTTCCCAGATGGTTATATTACAGAACTTCCCAAAACTGTTTATGAATCCATCCTTTCCATCCAACAAACAAAATCCTTTCATAATCGGTTAAGAGGTAAATGAGTTTTAGGTGGTCATATTCCAGAACAAGTGCAAAATCTATAGTCGATTAAATTTAAAAACATTCGGATTTAACGGACGCCCCCAATTTGTCCGTTAAACCGAGGTTTTACTGTATTTTGCAAAACCAAGAGTAAGAAATGTTTGACAATGATCCGAAGATCCCAACCTAAACACACCACTCGTTATACGATCCGTTCAGAAAAATTGAAAAAATGAGAGGCACACAAAATAATCGAAAACTGAAGACGCACCAATGTGCATCATGTGAGCGCGCCAAGCGACCGTTATTTGGCAGTTGATTACACAAACATTTAAATAAAAATTGAATAATTGAAAAATTGAATTTGAAAAAGAATAAAAAAATTAAAATTAAAAAGCACAAAATGGTACCTTTAGACCTTCGTTTGGTTCACGCAGAACCGTTGCGATATCCTTGCCCGCTGGAATGGGTGCGGTGTCTTCTCACCATTACTCAAAAATATATCATTGGGTGTCTTCTCGCTTTTAACCGTAAAAAATCGTTGAGCGTCTTCCCGCCTGAAACCGAAGAGTTGAATGGCCGCAACTTGCCACCCGTATGTGTGATCTCACGTGGCGTAATGTCTGTTGGAAAATTTTTCCGCGTGGCGATTTTTCCTCCGATTTGAACTTGATTCAAAGTTATCTTGATTCAAACTGTGGCGTCTTCACGCCCATTAATAAAATATGCCTCGTTAGGCTACCGATGTAATATGCCTTCATGCCTAAAAAAACTTCACCATAAAAATTTAGGCAAGCCGTTAACAAGGCCCGCTATTAAAACTAGTTGCGGCGTTCACTCACCGATATCTTATGCAAATAAGTATGCGACCAGAACCAAAAAAATCAATTCTAACCACAAACTATTGAATTGACACAGCAACAAACCGTTGAAATGCAACATGTCCAATATTTTACTTGACCACCCAAGTAATTTTCACTTCTAATCAAACTCAATTATATGTTTTTATATTTTTTTTAACTGCCGCAAACAAAATAATCTCAAGTCAAGTGAAATTTTAAACTTTTATTTTTGTCACAAAAAATTGAAGAATTTACAAACTTTTTCTTTATTTTCCGGCGCAAAAAAAACAAACTGAATATTACCAAAAAATCAAAGCTCAACTTTACAATATCACAAGTCAAACTCGGCTTTACAATTAAAATTCCAAAACTAGACTTTTTTGTATGAAAACTAAAAACTGAACTTTTTATTTTCAAAATCAAAACTAGACTAAAAAAAGACGGGAAAGGTTCGGAGCCTATAAGCATTTTTGTTGCCTATAAAATAAAAAAAAATAGTTTTTCCAAAAAAAAAATCACAAACCACCACACCTAAACATTATTACCACCCTCACCCACCATCCAATTCAAACCCCAAAACCCATATCACCCGCACCACCCTATACCGCACCACCCATAGTATCACCCTTAACACCTCGATACCCACTTCCACACACACACAAACCACCCACACAAACCCTCATCCACCAAATCCCAAATTCCCACACCAAACCCAAAACGCCTCATCCCACCCCTCCACCTCCCATACCACCACTCCTACCACCCCCATAACCACACCACCCACACAAAACCACATCCAAACGAGATATATTTTGATTCCACATTCACATGCTCTATGAAACCAAAATAGAATAGAAAATGAAAAAAAAAATCTAACAATTTTAAGGAGGGGGGGGGGGGGGGTTAACAAAACCCTACTTACCTCCGAACACCCTAAACACAGAAATGTCCAAATCAATAGGGATCATTCCCATGAATTGCTTTAACTTTTAGTGAAGAAATTAAGTTGATATCTTCATTCGTTCTCAAGTTATCGTGCACACAGACGGACAGACGGACAGACGGCAAACCGAAACAATATAGCATTTTTTTTAACAAAAATGCTTAAAAATTCTCGCACCCAAAAAACGCACACACGCACAAGGTGCACATTGATCTCGTTATCAAAATTTTTCGAGGTTTACGCGATACTTTAGGAGTGTGTAAAACGTTAACCAGCGTATAAAGGCCAATTTACACTCACAAAAAAACTTAGTGACAATGCCCGAGGGTAGATGGCAATGCCATCAGTAAAATGCATGATTATTCGATGGTAACGAAATTTTCTAGAAATAAATACAAAAAAATGTTCGCACGTGAGCGCAACGTTATGAATCCGAAAGAAGTCGTAACGAGCTGTTATGGTTGTAAATGGTCTTGGCGTCGACGATATGGGCATAATATTTCTAGAACCGATTTTCAGTGCGCTCTTAACATATTTATTCTTTAGGAAATTACTTTCATCATCGAACGACATTGCTTGAGGATCTGGGGTTGCACATTCAAAAATGAAAGATAGATAAATTTTTTCCCCTCATTTCTTGAAAAATACTAGTACCATTTACGCCATTAAATAGCACTAACGATGCTTTAAACTATTAAATTAGACACCATCGGTGGATGACCTCAACTGATGGTCTGCAATAAATACCTAACCTCAAATTATTTGACATAATCAAATTTATTTTTTATTTTGAATGTGTCATGAAAAAGTCATTTTTAGTCACTTTGACGTAAATTTTTAAATTTGCTTTCATAGGGAGGCAATTCAAAAATTAATCATAACGAAATTGGTAGATACAGTTTGATGCTGCAGCTACAGACATATAAATCTATGATCTACATCCAAAATTTATTTACACGGCTCGATAGCTAAAGGATCAAAGAATTCGTTACGTTGAGTGGAGACTGTGACGCATCGCATGCAGTGGAGGGCGAAATACCGCCATTTTAATTTTCGCCGTTTGTATTGAATTCTGTATTTTCTTAACCGATTATGATGGGATTGGGTATCTTGGGTGAAAATGAGATTCAAAAATTATTTATTTTTGGAAGAAGTTCTGGAATATGGCCATCTGTGTCGGAACTCGATAATTTCTCAACCGATTATGATGGGATTGGATATGTTTGGAAAGATTTTTGGAAGAAGTTCTGGAATATGGCCACCTGGGGCGAAACTCGGTAATTTCTTAACCGATTATGATGGGATTGGGTATCTGTATGGAATAGGGATTCTTACATGCTTTTTGGAAGAAATTCTGGAATAAGGCTATCTAGAGCGGAACTCGGCTATTTCCAAACCGATTATAATGAGATTGGGTATGTTGGATGGAAATGGGATTCTTAAATGATTTTTGGAAGAACTTTTGGAATATGGGCACCTAGGGCGAACTCGGTAATTTCTTAACCGATTGTGATGGGATCGTATATGTTGGTCCGAAATGATATTCATAAATGATTTTTGGAAGAAGTTCTGGAATAGTGCCACCTGGGATGGAATTTGATAATTTATTATCCGGTTATGATGGGATTGGGTATGTGGGATGGAAATGGGAAATGGGATTCTTCAACTAGGGCGGAACTCGGTAATACCAAAATACGAGCCGGATCTCACTATTTCAATAATGATGGATACTTTAATGTTAATGTCTCACCAAACCGCTCGTTGACCGACTTCATGCTCAGCGAATTTAATTTATAATTTATGTTACATAGATACTTCTTCAACAATACTAGGTAATACATGCATTGATTTAACTTTTACCAGAAACCTCGATGTATCCTGTACGCCATTTGTTTTGTACTTTTCGTATCGCAGACCTACCATTAATACAGTTATAACACCGTAATTATTTGTTTTATTTGATTTCTTTCCTGAATCCGACGAACGTTAATGCACTTCATGCTAAGTTAGTTTACTCGTTCTTCTAACGTTTGCCAGAAATCTCGATGTATTGCGTAGGCCACTTCCTTCCCGAAAAATTGTACCTATTCACTTTATATGTCCTTACACGTCGTGTGTGACACCCACTTTTGTTTACTTTGTTTCAGATGTAATGTACTTTGAGAAAAAACCCGTGTAAACTACATCGTGTAATTTACGCACCCAATAGTGGTCCCTAGAATCACAGCCATTTTGTCATATATAGAGAAAGAGTTGTTGGTGGAGGGGCGGAATCTAATCTCATCTCTTTCCTCTGTTTTTTTGTCTTTTGTAGTGTTACCGTGCTGTCACCTTAATTTCTATTTAATTTACGCTCTCTCGACTCTAAGTTAAATAAATATTAGGTTTCCTAACTAACCATTTCAATATCAATAATCGAAGATGAACGCTGCCGTCTTTATGTAATAACGATAGTTTGAAATTATTTCTCCAAAATTTTAAAATGTCTTTTTTTAAAGTGTCTTCCGTTCAAAAATTATAAAGTGGTTCACTTTCTTCATAAATTTTAGACTTTCAAACCAAAAACGTGGTTTAATTCGGAGAAAGATTCTTGCACACTTTGTTAAGCAGTTTAATGACCAAATTATGGTTTCAACCCCGCTTACATATACAAGAGCCAACCCAACTAATTACAATTGTCACAGAAAATAACTTATCAACCATCATATTTAGGCATTTACTATTTTAATATCGTTAATTATTTTAGTATTTAATTTTCAATAATAGTTTACCATTCCTTTTTGTTGAATACCGTATCATGTATTATGTTTATACCAAAATAAAACCGAAATTAATTAATAAATTAAATATAATACCTTACCACATATTTCCCGTACCCCTGCGCTATCCACTTGAATCCGCAATAGAATTAGATGGATATAATAAAAGTTCAATCAAGTGAATAGTTTCCACCACCCCCCCAAAAATTACGTTTAATAGTCAGTCACGATCTATAGGAAAAAAAAGAGAAAATTATGCACGGTAAATTAATTTCGATTCTAATCGATGATAATAAAATTTAATGTATTGGATTACTCCCCGTGTAATGGATACCCCACCACCATAAATATGTACACGATCTGGTTTTCATTCAATATTCTATAATCTATAGAATAGGCCTTTCAATCGAGTGATGCGGTGTAATAGTGAACTATAATTAAACTATACACAGAATGATTTATAGAATTCAATTAAAATTCTGGATCACATTACGATTCAATTTTTGTGTTCAAACTAGAATCAAATTTCGATTTGATATATCTCTCTATTGGTATTATGGATTACCGACTATACCGTCAATCGTCTACATATTATAAAAAACTGTGTGTGGAAAAATTCAATTTTCCCGAATGTGTATCTGCTACACATTGTTAAACTTTCAATTCACATAGACAGTCACATGCTCGTACTCTCGTATATATCTCATTATTTCACAACCTTAACGTAAATTTCATTTGTATTTTATTCGCTTTTGAAAGATTTATTTCGCAATAAATACTGTTGACTATATCCAGATTACAGATACACGTTTCCCGTTCGCATCTAATTCTAAAATAAAATAAAAAATCTAATTATTTTAAAAATAACAATCTGTCTTATCGAGTGAACAACAAAACAATTTTTTATATATTTATATACATATGTGTGTGTGTGTGTGTAATGTTTATATGTACATGTGTTTTTTGTTATTTTTAGATAACATATACTCGTGAATTAAATTGTTGTGTGAATGCGTATCATAAAAAAATGCTTTCATTATGCCGTCGTATATCGAGCTTTTATCGTATTATTTTTTTATGTTTATGTGCAGCAGGTATAAAGAAAATTCAATTTGGTTTGAAATAAAAATACCGTGATTTACAACTAAGGTGACTAAAGGGGTGGTTTTACGTATAAAGATGATAAGAAAATGAAACTTTATCTTTAAGATTTAAATCCAATCACGAATCGCCTAACTGTATCGGGCAGGCAAACATAGTTTGCTTTATTTTAGCACACGGTATATTTAATTTCTAAATTCTTATTTAAATAATCGAGTTAGTAGTTGAAAAACGCTTGGAATTTAATAATCTAAATAAATTATCTCGGTTCCACATAATGGAATATATTTTTTTGGGATATTTACTTTATCCATCATTTGATAATTCATTTTTTTTTTATTTTTTATATTACAACTGATTTACAATCATTTAGTAATTTATGTTTCTTGAATAAAGATTCAGATTTGATGGGCAGTAACCCAATGGTTACTCCTGTTTGAATGTACATAATTTATTATATTTCTCTGTCCTAATTAAATTCAACTGCTAGTTCTGAAGGTTTCTGCCTTTGTGTCCGCGGAGATATCCGCATGATATTTTATTTCTTCACTAATATATTCCATGTTTAAGTCCCTTTGTAGGTTATCATTTCTGATGTACCACGGTGCATTGACAATGCCACGCAACACTTTGTTTTGAAAACAGTGTATCGTTTGAGTATTTAACTTCTTGGTACAACCCCAAAGTTGAATACCATAGGTTCATACTGGTTTAAGTATTTGCCGATATAATAGCATTTTATTGTGTATTGTAAGCTCAGAATTTCTACCTATTAGCCAATACATTTTCCTATATTTGATGTTCAATTCTTCTTATTTCTTTTAAACGTGCTCTTTCCATCTACGCTTGCAATCGAGAATCATGCCGAGGTATTTGGCTGTATTTGCATTTGGAACCTGCTTGGAATTAAGTTCCACTTGTCTCCAGTTTACTTTCTGGTTTGTAAAGTTTACGTGAACCGATTTTGCTCCGTTTAGACTAATGCGCCATTTCTTTGTCCAGCTACTCACTAACTTGGTTGTTTGTTGAAGTTTTTTCGGTGCTTCTGATATATATTTTCCAGTTGCCAGTATAGCCGTATCCTCTGCAAATGTTGCTATGGTAGCACCTTCTGTATTTGGCATATTTCTGGTGTACAGGATATACAACATAGAACCCAGTACGCTACCCTGTGGTATGCCTGCTGCTATTCTCTTTAGTTCAGAGTACTCTCCGTTATATTTTACACGGAAATGCCGATCTGCGATGTACGATTTAAGAATTTGATAGAACTGGTATATCTCGATGCAATTTAAATTCAAGTCCTTGATGCAGCCAAACCTTGTCAGATACTGGAACATATTTTTTTTTTCTCAAGTGCGTCTTCTATTATGTCCGTTATTCTGTGTACTTGTTTTATCGTAGATTTCCCCTAAATCCAAATTGGTTTGGTAGAAAGAATTAAATTCCGTTCTTCCATATTTGAAATGGCAGGAAGTAGTGAAATCGGCCTGTACGACTTTTTGTCGTTTTCTGGTTTGCCTGGTTTAGGTTAGGAATCATAATCACTTCGGCAACCTTCCGCTGTCGTGGCATTTTTTTTTTTTTTTATTAAATAAATTTATTTATTTATTTTTACAATATTACAACAGCTGATTCAGAGATCATCTAGAAATTTATCTTTCTTAAATCAAGTTCTCGGATTAAGATGAGTAACCTATTGATTACTCATTTTATAATAATTTCTTATTCTAAACCAAACTAAAACACATTAAAAATTAACAGTGCCATCTATGGCAAAATGGTAGAAAAAATTCGAACCATATATATTTTACTGACATCTTTCGAAATTTGGCCAAACTAAAATAAAATTTAGTTGAATTTGACTATGAATATTTTGTCACTGGACCGACTAGCATAATTTAAGTTAACAGTTCAGTCAAATGTCAAAACATTGTCAACAACACTGTCACAAAGAAAAATAAATTTGGTTAATTTTCATGTTTGTGTTCCTTAAACATGGTGAGCTAATTAAATGTGAACCAGTTTTTTTGAAAATAAAACTGAATTAGATGATGACGTGATTGGTTTTTAATTGTGGTGAAATTTTAAGTGTGTTCATTTAGTAACCATGCATGATAAAGTTATGAGATAGACCATTTACTCACTATAATGACACATTTAACGGGATTTTTATTTAAAATTGCGTTCTTTTATACCCAATGAGAATTTAGTTTGGTGCCCGGAGCAATCGATGCTCGCCGTTTAAGCGCAGGTCCATTATCTGCTTGTGACATGGTTGGAATTTACATTTTACTCCATAGGTTGGAATCATTCATAATAATTGTTTCAACTTAAGCAATAATTACAATATGAAGGAACTGACGGTAATATTTAATTATCGTTCCATTATTTTACAGGTCCATCTAACAAAGAAACTTTAAATTTCGCTAGTTACCCCGTGTGCTTTGTACTTTTGCTTTCGACCCCGAGGCATATAAATCAAAATTGTTTTTCGTAATTGCACGGTCGCAGCCGCTGGATTGGATGATGTATGCTCGTCTCTGCAAATAAATGTTCGTATATTTGGCAATCCAGAAGAACAGGGTGCACAAGTTGATTTGCACTGTACTGCAGGCACACACACTAAATATCTTCCATCGCGATAAATATGGCGTCGCATGAGATGGCGTGCAAATCAATTAATCTTTTAAATTATATTTATTATCGGTAGTTAGTCTATTTTTATATAGATGTCTCTAGATAAATTGAATTTTTAAATATATTAAATATGTTGAAATTAGTAGTCTTCTGTTGTTATATCTGCTATTCAAAATTTCCCAGGCGGCTTGGTAATTTTCTTCTGTTGGTTGGAGGTGGTTGATTAATTTGTCCGCAGCACGCTCCAACTGACCCTTGAGATAGTTAATTGTATGGGTATCACTGATTTGTCTATTCTCATGGATCAGTTTGGTGAATGTATCACGAAATCCAGTCCACTTCTGGTAATCCTCAGCAAATATTGGGATTTCAATCCGTGGTAGGCGACAACGGACACGTTGTTTGGTTTGTTGGTATAATTTTTTCGGTTTCTTCTATGCTAAGAAAAGAAATATTTTTTATTTCATTTTTTCGTAAAATTTTATGGTTTTATATTTTGGCATAACCTAAAAATTCATAAAAGTTTTAATTTGTACATTTTCGTACATTTCAATTTTTTTATATATATTTTAATATTTTAATTTTTATATACATGTGCACCACAAAAAACCACTAACGTTAACAAATTTCAACTCTATAAAAATTGCGAATGAATTATTTTGTATGAGTGTGGGCCTTATCTTTACATTAATTTTTTGTAGATGTGTGGACAATGCTGCCATGAAAAAATACTTCAATTTACATTTTTTATAGCAGTATTATGGTAGTATACTAACACCATCACAACTATTCTCTCAGTAAAATTTTATCGACAACATTTTTTGTTTTGCACACAACCATTAAAATCTATATTTTTTTCTCTCTTTTATTTTTACTAGCAGCAGATTTTTCCTATGAAATAGGGCCATTAGCATACTTATTTAATATGGCGGCAATAATCATGAAATAATTAGCCGATTCGGAAAGCGCCTTATCGATAATTTAGACAAAAAAATTCGGCCTCGGGCACTCAGTACAAGAAAGCTAATTCGAAATTTAAATACGTAATATAAACGGGATATTTTGGTGCACTCAGTATTTCACTAAGTGTCCAATGCGACAGTTTGAGTGAGGGTACTATTCTATTTCGGGGTCTTTAGTTTTGGAAAGAGATTTTATTGGCATTGTCCAATGGTTTGAGTTTTTATGGATGTTTAATAAACTCTTTCTTATTCCCCAATTACAATTCACGTAAAATTATTTTCAGTTTAACTGTGTTAAGGTAGACTGTTTTAGATAAATATTTTAGATGGTATTTGGTTAAATAGCTTAATAAAATATAACCCGAACTAATTGAAAATTAAAAAATAAATTTTAGAAACTAATTAAAAATTATTTCGTTACCTGCGTCGCGCGAGACACGACTCACATTTCAATCATTTTCGTTGTAAATTTTCTTCGCACTTGCTAAATAATAAATTATTCGCTGTACCTTGTTAATATTTTTTCGACAAAAAATTCAGATGAAATATAAAAATTATAAAATCTTTCCATCACTTAGAAATAATCTTCCTCCTTCTTGTGCTGTACCATTTAATGTTGGTGGTATTGTATGTGTGTGTGTGTGTATAAACGTTTATATTTTTATTAATTATTTTATCTTTTCGTTTAAAGATAAATAACCTTTTTAGATAATAAATTTTTATACAACAAAAAGTTAAATTATGAAATCCACTTAATTATTTAATGAAAGTTATTAATTATTTCAAAGTGTCAAGTTTGATAAATTATTTAATTGAAATTTTACGTGCTCTTTCTGAATGCCGTTTAATGTTACGAGAAATGAAAATTTGATTGATAGCACTCTGCAGCGAGGAAAACCATTTTCACCTTTACTTCGCAGGAAACTTGTTTGGCCATTGCGCATTTGATTAATAATTTTTTCACTTTTTTTATGTGACTCCTATTGTTGCGCGTACATCTTGCGTATGGATGTGATAAAATATGTATGCATATTCCAAAAATAGTTTTACGATTCTCAAATAGAAAAATGGAAAGCGTAAAACAAATAACTTTATTTGTTTATCATCTTACATAACGTACACTCACAAGGAAATATAGAAATAAATTCGTACGGAATTCATATTTTCTATACTCCCCCGTATATGGATACTGATCTATAAAAATGCCATATTTTCGTAAATGTAATAAAACTACAATAAAAATCAAACCATTCAACTCCAAAAATATTTGTACAAATACTAAATTGAAAATTATTCAACACAATATTGAAAAATTCTTCTGACTCACCATAATAAATTTATATATAATTTATTATAACCAAATTATATAGAGCGCCAGAGTACATAACCGCTATATACACCTCGATAAATATCCATAAGAAATAAATAAAATTCCATTCGATGAGCGATGATATAATTTTCCAGTACCCTCCCCTTTGTGCTGAATTTATTAACCAAACTATTCGATTTCGAGAGATGAATGGAAAAATAGGAATTTCGCTGTTTTCTATTTTCGAAATTGGAAAAACAAGTTGTTATTATTATTGTTATTATACAGGAAGAAAATAACTTCTTCCGAACAATGCGATTACCTGTTTTAAGGTGGTGGATACAGAAGGTTTGTGTGCTAAATATAATGTAACATTTAAGCTTTTACGATACAGCCGCCTGTTTTTATATTTACCTGCGAAAGAGAAAACCGAATGGAGTATTATTGATAATCACCGGCCTACCAACCATTATGATTACATTACAAATTACTCTAAAATTCATTAGTATTTAACTCTTGAATTGGCAACCACGAGATAGCCAAAAAAATTCAAAAAGTTGTAGAAAATATGTGAGGCATCCCAAAGGCAATGGTTTCCGGAAAACTTTCAATATTATTCAATATCAGACTAACTAACTAATTGAATATTTCAAATAAATTTAGCTTATTTCGCAAACATTTCAAATGATTTATTAGTTTTGGTCACTAACGAATATTCGTTTAATTACCAAGTAAGTTATACTGCACAGAACATAGTATGCCATGCTCAATGGAGCCTTACCACACCTCAACCAATTACTGTCAAATATGGTATGTATGGATGGTAATTGGATTGACACTCTAAAATAATGCTCAATGGACCTAGGCCATCTCTCAAATGATGGTCAAATTCGGTGCACAATACTGAATTTGACGAACTTTTGGGATTCGGAATATAATGAACGAAACCAAGTCGAAACCAAGTCGACCTAACCTATAACTTTCCATTTTAGTTTGTAGAGTTGGGATAGGATTTTAATAAACTAAGGTAAACATGTTTTGTGGTTTTAACTAGTCTTTTTGGTGGTCAAACCGTTCGACCATTCTGAATGGAACTTGACCATACACCAAACTATTATTGTCACATAAGGTATACAGAATTGGGTGGGGATTTAAAAACGGATTTTAGAGAAGCTCTGCAATTCGGCCATGTTAAGCATTTTCTTAACTAATTATGTTCAAATCTGGTATATAGAGCTAAATCGAGATTCCAACATAAATCCTGGAGAAAGTTCTTGATTTTTCTTCAATATAAATTTGAAAATAATCAGCCAAAAAAAAATCCAGTTCCAACATTCGCCATAGCTGAACCAAACTTGGCCTTAACCCGTCAAGAGATGTCTCAGTCAAATTCAATTTTCCCAAAACTAAAGTTTGCTAGAATTCCTATTCATCACAATTCGTACCGTTTAGAAACAGAATAATGAGACAACTCCGCACATCTTAATCAATCAAAAAAGATCAAGGTTTACGTGAGGTGACGGCACGAACGGAAGATAGGACCACGCGAAAGGCTTCTTACATAATTAGTGCGTGAGCAAGTCGTTGAATAGCATTTAGAACTCAAATCAATCGACATTCGTGTCTGACGTTCCCAGGTAAATGCGAACCTGATTCGAGAAATATTTTTGAGCCAAATACATTTTTTTACAGAAACTAGCGCCAGAAGCGAAATAGTCAACATAAAATGGCCGAGGGATATCACATGAAACATTTACTTGTCTTTAAAAACTAAAATAAAAATTAAAACCCATTTTCCCTTTGTCATGCCGTAAAAAATATGAGGTCTCACCTTTTTAAACCAGTCTACAAAAAATATGTTATTTATATTATTTGAAATTTGGAATTTTCATCATGCATTATTAATAGTTAGAAAAAAAAATAATTTAAGTAAACAAATTATAAACCAATTTATTTAATAAAAATCAGTTAATAACAAATATGCCTGAAACAAATGCCTGAATGTACATGTTATATATTTACAATACATACATGAATTTAAATTACATTGGGCGAATCCACAGGAGGACGTGGTTTCTGGCCTCAAAATGTTATTGCATACACACACAAGTTTCATGAGTGATTCATCGATAATCGAATCATTTTTGCAATGTCCTCGCATAGTCTATCCAAAATAATTTATCGAAAACAATTTACACAAAAATACATCGATAAATGGAAACATTTACACACACACAAATATATATGTTACGGTCAACGTGTACAATCTGGTGACTATGTACAATTACCGGTCATTATACACAACCACCAGCGCGCTCGGTATATTTGTGAAATATCAATGACTTTGCTTTAATTATTCACTTTAACGGGCTACTACATACAACTACCAAACCCCCTTGCCTAAAGTGAATAATATGAAAGTTTTTTTACTTAGTTTAAAATTATAATTAAAATTCGACACTTTAAGAATTGTAAAAATTCTGGAAAAGCGGGGTTTGGGGGCGGTAGCCCCCATCGTCTAAGGTATACAACGAATTAAAAACTACATTAAAAAAAATTTTTATTTACAAAACATTTAATTTTCATTTTAAACATTTGTGGCACTATCAGAAGAAGCGTTTTAAACTTTCGTATTTAACACTTCAACCAAAGGGGCCCGTCAACTATACAGAACCACCGGCAAAAGTGAATAATTCTAAAAAATTATACATATTAACCGACGCAGTTGGTAATTATGTATAATAACCGGCAGCTATACACAATAACCAATTACACACTCTAACCGTAACATATACATACATTAAAATTATATTAATTTACAGTGAAACCTGTTAAGTTGGACACCTTTTTAAGTTGTTCAACTGCAGTCTTCAACAACCATTAAAACCTTTTCAAGTTGGACACCTTTATAAATTGGTCATTTTTGACGGTACCGCGAGTGTCCAACTTACACAGTTTCCACTGTAATAATATATTAAACTAATTATTAAAATAATTATAAATAAAACCAATCAATTATATATACAATTAATTATGTGTTCAGATATACACACACATGCACACATACACACATTGATGAAATACAGTGCCTTCTATCAATGCCTCCTATCCTACAGGCCTCTTACTACTCTCATTTTTCGCACATGACGTCAATTTATGTCTAAACCGAGACTGCGCAGTAATAATGTTAAGATATTTACACTAACAAAACAACTAGAGAAAACAACAAAAACGTCGACAAGCGTGTCGTCATCATTTGGTGTAAGCGGCCTGTAGTTTAGAAGGCATTGGTTGTACCATCACTTCGAATCGAAATTTTCGAAAAGCAAAAATGATGCAACTTTCACTTGTTCGATTCGACTTTTTTCGACTTCGACTTTTTTCGATTCGAAGTGATGATACAACATACCACCCCATGTTTCCATGAACCAGGCTGGAGTTAGGTTGAGTTGAAATTAGGTTTTGGTTAATTCCAAAATGGTGTTGATCGTTTCCATGGAGTAGAGTTAGGTTGAGTTGAAATTTTGATACAGCTTGATAAAGTTAATTTAATTTGTGCCTAATAATACTATATGTATAATTTTATATGCCCGGAAAATTATTTTAAAATAATTTTTTGTTTTAAATATTCATATTTGTGGTTTAAAATTTTTAATATAAATTTCCTTGACATTAAAAATGAAAATTTTTCATTTGCCACCATTTTGAATTTCAACTCTACTCAATCCCATTAGTTTCGTCGAGTTCAAAATAATTTAACGAAAACTCAACTCTAATTTGTTTCCATGAACGCTAACTCCAACTCAAGCCACTTTCAACTCTGCATGGAAACAATGACGAAATTTATTTTGGTTTTATGAGAATGAGGCGGAGACAAAAACTAGAAAAAACTGGAAAACGGAAATAAAAAACGAATAACCTTCTACTTCGATGTAATAATTACAACTAAATATATTTTGTAATATAATTTTCCTTTTTAAAATGTATCTGCCATCTAGTTGAATTGTCGACTTAGCGTGTCGTCATCAGTTGGTGTAAGCGGCCAGTAGTTTAGAAGGCATTGTGAAATACGAACACCACGCAAACAGATAATTCTTTTATATTTCATTTTCATCCATTTCTGTCATTAGACTTTTAGCCAATTCACCTTGTATATAACCATATGATTATTTTTATGTGATGATGTGTGAATGCATATAATAGTATACCTCTTTTCCTGTCTGCCATCACAATTGTGTGGGTAACGAAAAAGAATCATGTCAAAAATTCACTTCTGAACCAACATACACATTTGTGCATTCCACTTAAACCGTTTTCGTCCGAAAAATAACACTATAACTATAATAATAGCAAAATAATTTGTATACTGCCAAAAACCAATAATGATATATAATTAAATTTATATGTTAAATTATAATGTTTTTTCAAAAATAATTCCGACTTAACTAAGATCAGTTAAAATCCGGAAGACATTACAATCTGTCATTTTTGATACACACATATGTGTGGGTTGGACTTAAATTGAAGCAAAAAAAAATGTGTCTAGTGGGAAAAGGGATATACAAGTGGAAAAAAATTGTATGTATGTATTTGATTTGTATGGATTTAAAAACATACGGTCGAACTTATTTTTTTCATCCTTTTAATATTTTACTCTTAAAATTATCATCATGTATATCATCTTCCATACACACAACCACACACACACGTAAACGGTACAAAACCACACTATGGCGAATTTTATATCGTGGTATCCCTCTGTATAACAAAATTCCGAATGAATTAAAAAATATAACTAATTTAGGTAAATTTAGAAATGAATTGTCTAAATTTTTAAAGCAGAACCAGAATTTATTTTAATGAGGAAATTTAAATGAAAATGAATTTTTTTATTTATAATTTTAAATTGAAAATGTTAAATTGAAAAAAAAAATGATAAACAAAGCATGTGATTAAGAAGTTGCACTACAACCCACAACGTTCTTGCAATTGAACTAATATATTTAATGTAATGTATCTTAAAATTTGTAAAAATAAATCTACCGAAATAAAGGAAAAAAAAAAAGTTGTTGCACAGCTCCGAAAGATAATTAGTTCTGAAATATCGGAGAATTTCATAAAATGTAAAATTTCCCACATTGAATGCTGACAGTAGTTAGTGGCCTTTATTAAACCAGTGCCATTCGACACCTGTGGAGTTGGTATATCAGCAATCCATGTTTTGTTTTAATTGTTTATTACCACGATATGTTTGTTTTGAACCGTATTTTCCAATGACCAACTACTCCGTCATAGTCAAGTCGAGCCACTAAACGTTGAATTGGCTGGCCGGTAGGCTCTTGTTGTTGGCGGTATATGATCTTCGGGGTTCTCGTTGCGTAGTAATGATTGAGTTATTGTTTCGGGCGTACATTAAAACTATTACGCCACGTAAATATTTTGAGGTGATTAACAATCTGAAGCAAATTTGAAAATAAAATTAAAGAAATCAAAATATATCAAAATCAAATGGGGTAATTTTAATACACCCTGTATAATGTATTTTAATATCATTATTCTTTAAATAACTAGTAAATAGGTGAACAGTGATATCACAAACAGCCGTTACTGTTTGCAATGATTTCTTGACAAGTACTTTCAAAATGTTTTATAAACAGAACGCTTCCCTAACATGCTAATAAATCTGAAAATTTCGAACTTAGGTTTAAAAATTTCATGAGGCAACCGCTTTGAGTAAACATGTTAATTTCTACGACCTACATTAAATGCCAATACCATGGCGTTAGGTAATAAATTTATCCTAATCCTGTGTAATAAAATCTTACCGTATGTCAAAACGTCGTATCGATTTAAAAATCGCTACAGCCTTTCACTTAAAAATTTAGTCAGGTATTCGATTTTATGGTTCCTCGTGTTAATCCCCGTTTTGGTTATATTTTACCATTGTTGTGCATACGTCATAACATACGGAATATTCTCTATATACATAACGTACGAATACATTTATACGGCCTATGTATATTGTGTACACAAATATTGTATTATGATCTCAAAGGAAAACATATTTTTCATATACAAATCCATTTTAAACACAATGAAAATAAAACAACAACAACAATAGCAAAAAAGGAAAATTCACTTTAATCCCGTAATAATAGCAGATACAATTTTTATTTTATTTTTTACAATTTAAATAACATATGTAAATGCTTTCGAAACAATACAATATCTGCTTTTATATCTGACTGTAAAGCATGTAGATTTTCATGGAGAAAATCTTTAAGATTTTGCTTTCTTATATGGAATGATAACGGCAAAAACTATTACAATACGTTTTGGGTTAACAAAAGATTCTTATAAATTTTATTACTTACTGTATATTAAGCTACATACATAAAATTGTTGCACTAAGTAATGTCGAATTGTGCGGAATGGTATACATTGTTGGATGAACTATGACTTTCATCTCGTAGGTTCTAGGAAAAACTAATCCAAAATGTATGAATGTTTAGGAAGTCGAAAAATATTTATTTGGCAATTTGTATTACAATAGGAAGTAAAAATTGCTTGTGATAACTTTGTCGTCGGAAAGTTCCCATATCTTAATTTTTAAGATGCCTATAACGATCAGAATGATAACGGTCAAAATTCAGTTTTTTCATCATTGCACTATACCCGAATTTAGTGTAAAATTGAACTAAGTTCTGTTCGGTTGTATAATGCTGTCAGTCACTAAAAATGCATGCAAGTTTTTTATTAGAAATATAAATATTTTCTCTTCAGCAAAGAAGGCGGAAGGCAAAAACCAAATTTATCATTTGCTGTTTTCACAAGAGGTATTTTGGGCTTAGGCGTACGCGGCCAATGACATAGTCAAATGTAAATTGAAATAGGTTCAAATTTTATGCCATGAAACTGAACAAAAACGATGATTTTTAAAGATCGAGCAATTATTAAAATTTATTCAAGGTAACAGAGAAACAAATTCGTTTTGTGTATTGTGGAAAAACACTGCTCTGAATATTTGTAGCTTCCATTTCATCGGTCCACTATAATTTTATTTATTTATATTGAAATAAGTCTACAAATTTGACTTGAAATATAAAGGGTGTCACAATAACCGGTGCAGATTTGACATATCAGTTATTTTGGCTCTGGCAACACTAATGTCATTCTTTCTTTGACAGTAACTCAATATATTATTTCTAGTGGACGAAATAATTCGCTTAACTTAACACGTCAACAAAAGAGGAAAATGTTGGAAATTTAGTTCCACAACAAAGATAATTCAAACAGATACAAACAGTATCAAGAAGTGTGTACATCAAGTGCGTGATACCGGCGACCTAGGCGACAATCCAACGCGTAACCGTGATCATCGTATTCGTTCAGCTGAAAATATCGCCGCGGTGGCTGCAAATGTGCGCCAACGACCGAGTACATCAATTCGTCATCGTGCATCGAAAATGAACATCAGCCGGTCTTCCATGCAAATTATGCGTAAATTCTTGGTTTGTGGTCCTATAAAGTTAAATTAGTCCAGTAATTGAAGCCCCATGACCATCCGCTTCGATAACGATTCGCTGTGTGGGCCATATCTTGAAGATATTGGTTTGGACGACCTTTGGTTCCAGCAAGATGGTGTGCCATGCCACACATCGGGCGTTACAATAGCGAAACTGCGTTAAAAATTAGATGGCCGCATTATCAGTGGAAATTTTGAAGTGAATTGGCCGGCAAGGAGCTGTGGTTGCCTTTGGATTTTTATTTGTGGGGTGCCGTGAATGACAAGGGTTATACGGACAATCCAAAATGCACAATGCAAAATGTGCTCAGAAATTGGACCGACCGAATGTAGTAGTCCCGGTAGCTTTGTCCTTAATATTTTTCAAAAAAAAAAATAAATTTGAAAATATATTAAGCCGTTTTTGTTTTACTAGATTTTTAAATTTGAACTTCTTATTGGGACACCCTTTATTTATGTAACAATACAAAATAAAATAAATCCGCTTTGGATTTTAAAATTTAAAATATAAAGGTAAAGTACCAAGTAAGTAACAATAATAAAATCACTGGGGACATACATTGCCTAGATTAAGGCTAGATTTAAAATTATCTTTAGTTAACAAAAATCATACTGTGTCTATTTAAGTGGAGGAAGTCATGATCTCTTAGTTGTCTACTATAACTATAGGGATCTTTATTTTATTTGAATTTAGTACATTCGGTGCGTCGATTAGGCCAAATATGACCAATGGGATTTCCAATAAACGTAACTTGTAGGCTAGGATAGGTTTCAGTGGTTGCTATCGCACACTTAGGCCAATTATAACCCATTGTGATACCACAGGATCCAACATCATTAAACTCCCTTTAAACCCATTTTGTGCTGTTAATATAGCATAAAATATTTCGCATATTACAACTTTCGAGGTCAAAGAGGCCGTCCATAGTGTATTTGCCCAAGTGAGCATGTCTTCCGCCAGCTAGCGCAGGACATGATCATAGGAGTGAACTTTCGCATCCAGACCCAGCCTTCTCGCATGATCTCCGGAAAGGCAGTGGCCAGTAAGTATCCTTACAATTCTAAATAACTTCTCTAGTGTGATTAAGATCTTGGAGCGCTTCAAGTTCAGCTCAGGCCGTACATGCTTCGCAACCCTACCAGTCATACTGGCGAGCCACCTACCAATTGCCAGGGCAACTGTTTGCCTATGGCTTGCTGCTTTCAGCACAGACATAGGCTTTCCTAGACATCCTCTTCCTGGTACCAGTTGAGGAGTTATGCCGTACCCTGCTAATTCGTCTGAATGGCCCAGAACCCAGACCAACTGGATATTGAAATGTTAACTCATCTCGTTAAGAGATGTGTGACAATCCAATGTCACCCTTGACGCCAGGGAAACTGAATCTAGTGAAAGAATGGCCGCCCGACTACCCACATAAATAGTAATATCAGTCAACGATACTACACTATGCTTCAACCAGTTCATGACCTCTTTAATTGCTGTAACTTCAGCATGGTACACGCTGCAGTAATCAGGTAGAAGAAAAGATATATTTACATTTTATTCCCCACAGAACACACCAGCTCTCACTTTACCATCAAGCTTGGAGCCATCGGTGAAGAATTTGATTGTCCCGGCCTCCATGATGAGGCCACTCTTCCAATCCTCGCTAGAGGGGAGAATCACCTTAAAACGCTTGTCAAAACACATGAGGTGTGTTATATATTCCAAATTCACCAGGTCATACAGAATTACAGAATTTTGCAGGCAAGACCACCCTGAAGTCGCTGATAGCCGGGCGGGCATATTGACCACCCTTTGCGGTCGTTTTCAGCGCCCCACTAATGAGCAAACATGCTGTCCTCTGCTCCTTCGCCATCATGTTCCTGTATGATAATTACTCCAGAGCTGGCCACCATACACTCACACCATACAACAGTACGAGCCTTCAACTGCCATGTAAAGCCAGTGCACCAGCTCCGGTTTCAAACCCCATTTCTTTCCGATGACATTTTTACAACAGTATAGTGCCACAGTGGCCTTCTTCACTCTTTCAATCGTGTTTGGTTACCAGCTGAGCTTAATGTCCAGAAGAATCCCGAGCATAGTGCTATTTAGATTTGGTGGAAGAATTGTCGGAATTTTATATATCCTTTTTTAAATCCCCAACCCACATCTGCTAGCCCAACCCGCAGTGATTGATAACGCATTCCGCATCACATCCCTGATTCTGTATCCAAGTGCAGCATAAGCAATTACACGTATTCCTTCTCCCTCCAGTTCCAATAGTAGTCCATTGATTACTATATTCAAAAGAAGGGGAGAGAGGACACCTCCCTGGGCTGGTCCGCGAATAACCCGTCTTCTGACGGAAGCTACCTCCATCGGTCTTAAATCTTAAGGGTTGCTGTGCGAGCTGCTACCCGCTTTCGGGATGAAGATCGCCCTAGCCTCCCTCCATTTCTTCGGGATGTACTCGAGCTTCAGACGCACCCTTTGACGATAACTTCTAGCCATGGAAGGAAGACCTCCGAGTTCTTCTGAATTTCTGCTGGTACAATCCCATCCAGACCAGCAGACTTAGAAGGCTTAAACCCTTTAAGAGTGAAGTTTATCTTCCGTGTGTTCAGAATATCCTCTGTACGCAACAGTTGAACCCCACAGTCATCTCTAGACCCGCAGAATCCAAGGGTCCTGCAGTCGACACATCCTCCATGAACAGATCATGAGTTTCTTAACTAGAAACCGTCCATTCGCCATCCGGTTTTATCAGATAGCTTGGAACAGCTGGACTGGTAGCGAGAATATTTCGGATGCGCGAGGTTTCCGAGACTCCTTCCATTCTGTCACAGAAGAGCCTCCACGATTTCCTTTGCGCCTTCCTTGTTTCCCTTTTGTAAATACTGAGGCATTCCTTATAGAAGCCCCAGTTTTGAATTTCTCTAGATTTTTTCGCTGTATTGAAAGCAGACCCGCAAGCTTTTCGGTACTCTGCAAGTGCCGAGGTCCACTAAACAGGTTTTTTTTTATTTTTTTTTTATTTCGCAACCCCTTCAGCTTTTTAGTGGGCAAGCTGCCCTCATGGAGGTATTGCAATCCCTTATTGATTACCAAATTGATGGGTCTAAACTGCCCAACTGCCCATAGGCTCCTTCTGCTTTACGATCTTCCAATTCCCTGTCGGTAGGTCCGGATTACAAACCTGGATGATCCTCAGGGACTCATCCAAGTTAGCCGGCTCCGTAGGAATCCAGACCATTACCCTAGGTCTGCACAGTTTTTCCTCCTTTGGACATTGCCCTGAGCTTGCCTTCTGGGCATACTTCGCCTACCTCCTCGATCGCCTTCTTATGCAAGAAGACCGATTGCTGATCTGCGCAAGCAGTCAGCTTCAGCCGTCATTGATGCCATCCCGCGTCTGCAAATTGGAGGTGGTCCCGGATGTTGTCCAAGGACTCTGAGAAAAATTAGGTGGAGTGCATTAAACACCAACCTCCAATTTTCCCCGGTGATGCTCCCATCCTCATGGCTCTCATCCACGACAGAAGCACCACCTCCCCCTCCTTTACAATGTCGCTGAAGAGCTTGGGCCGCTTTTGTACTAGGCCCACCTGAAGCTTGGTCCGTTTTCGCTCGGCATCCAAATCTCCATGCTCCTTCTCGCTGCACCTCTTGTCTCTTAGACCCAAGATCCTCTTTTCGTGCTTTGTTTACATCCAGGTGAAGTAGCATATTCGTAGAACTGACACCACACATTTACAGCGTATTCCAGCTCGGGTCAAACATAAGCGCAGTATAGGTATCTTAATTGTCTCTAATCCAGAAATATCACCCGTTTAATGTTTGTTCTTAGTAAAGCTCATGTTTTAAACGAAAGTAATCCCTAGGTATTTAGTTTCAGGTACTATTTACCTATTGAAATAACACCAAAAGAAATAACCTTGTGTAACAGCGTTGGCTTTTCGGTGAAATGATCGAGATTTAAACTTTTCAGTGGTGAGACTCAGAGAATTAAACTCGCACCATAACGCTAAGTTGTCAATATCTTCCTGTAGTTTATTGGTAGCGTCGACTGACTCGATGGCTTTGTAGCTTTTGAGTCATCTGCGAACTTCAGGATTTTGGAATCCTTTATCACTTCAGTAATAATATTAATGAAAATAGTGAACGTCCATGGACCAACTTGAGACGCCCTGTGGTACACCAGAGGTTGCTTGTATTGCAATCGATATTTTATCTTCTATTTCAATATATTCATACGAACAAATTGATAGCAGTTTTATTGTTCGCCGAGTCATTAAACTGAGCCTATCAAAATCTGTTATTTCCACCATGCCAATGTCAAAAGAAAATGTTGCTTAGTCGTGTGTTTCTATAGCCGTTAATAACGTTTTAAGGCGAATCTAATATGCTAGAAATCGCACGGCTAGAATCGACACCAGAAAATTTATTTAGACACACAGAAAAAATTGTCGCGATAATCTCCAATTTCGAGTGCTCATCAAATTTTTTTTATTTTTTCACATACTTTACGTTTATCTTGTTCCTACAATCCGATTGAAATATTCGGGTTTTATAAACGTAGTAACGCCCGGAAAATATCATAATCATCTAGAATTCTCGATTGTCTATAGTTTGTGTATGTCTGCGGTATAATTCAAAGAAAGTGATTATTATTGGCGGAATGCTTTGGAAATTTACTAGTACTCGTTTTCCGACGAATTATCAAATTGTCATTCGTATTTTCGCGGTCTAGTAGAGTTGACTTTTTTTAAAATAATATTAACATTTTTAATAGGGGGAGAAGCAGCTAGATGCAATTCCTAAATGTCTTAATTTATTGTTCATTGGAACTCTAAAAACTTTAAAAACAGTAAAATTTTGTTTTGCCTAAAAAATTATGAACAAAGTCACTTGAAAAAAATTTATAATTCCAAAGATTTTTCGAAATATGTTGGATATTTATAGATCCAATTTGGACATCATACCGATTTGTCCTAGGTTTTATTTTGTTGAATTACTGTGATTTTTAATTATTTGTTGTATTCGTATTAATTAATGAAATTATTCTTAGGACTGGTTTCAAGTTATCAACAGGTCATCAAAAATTATGTTTAATGTTGGGGCAGCTTTCATATCGTACATAGGTAAGATAAGCGATTTCGAGGTACTCACTTAAACAGGCGAACTGGAATAGGTTCTTTAGTACCAAGAGTGTTTAACTGGAGGTGGAAAACTTAAAACTACTAATGTATTCCTTATCATGTTCATCAAAAACCCTTGAATGGGGTGCTTTTTTATATTTATAAGCTTTCCAATTAATTCTCTAATACAATTATCGAAAGAACAATTTGAAATCTAATATTATAACATCGTCTAGATATCTATTAAGTTCAGGATTGTCATTTATATACATATATATTATTTAAATGGATCTGTATGTCACACACTATACCGCTTTTGGAAAAATTATCTTTCGAGTTAATTTACGTCACCATCAATTTAACCGAAAATATCGAATGTTTTTTTTTTGTACTTTTTTGGTTGTGGTTTGGTTTTGTCGTCTCCTCTCGTAGTCATTAATTGTATACGCCCAGATAATTTTGAAGTAAAATTATACGACGTGTTGATCCTTTTTCTGCCATATCCTTTTGTGTTACAGATATATTCACCAACATATTTTTGTTCGGCACATTTTCCAAAATAAAGTTATGATTATTGACGTAATAAACAATCAACTAAGTGGTTTTCTCTTCTGTCGGTAATTTGCAAAACATTTTTATTTTGTTTTGTTTGGTACTAAAGACTGGAAAAATGATAACAACTATTTTATCCCAGTACACCCCCACTCTATGTGTACGAGATATAATAGTTATAAATAAGTATAGATAAGGATATTTTGATAAAAAAAAATTTGAAGATAATTTTGTGACATGCTTGTTGATATTTTGTCTTTGATGACCGAAAAAATAGAAAACTAAAAATTTTAAGATTGCGAAACTTTCAAAACCGCACATAGCAAAATGGAAGGGTTAATAAATTCATGAAAATGCTAAATCTAGTATATATAGAGAAAACATTTTCACGATTAACAAAATTTTTTAGTTTTATGTATGTCGTTAAATAAAAAGGATCTTTAGAAATTTTGTTTTGCATCAAAAGAACTTTATTTTTCCTATACCCAAGTATAATAATATCCTCCACGACATATAAAGGATAAAGAGTAGTTGTTGTCGTTCTTCCCATTGTTGTTTTGTTTTGTTCTAGTTAGGACTAAGTACTTTTCTTTTGGAAATGTTCTTTGTATTTATAAGAATAGCTCTATGTGTGGTTTAACTAAATTGAAGGTGGAATAAAAGGATTTGTTTTTCGGTTGGGAGGTAAAATAAGTTTTTTTAGTAAATAAATTTTTAAATTTTAGTTGATAGGTCAAACACATCCCGCATACATACCCTAACCTTATAATATCAAAATGTAAAGCTTATTTATCCAGCTTTTGAACTCAATCGATGTTATTGATTTTATTTCTGTGCCATCCCCAAACTATAAGACAACTAAACTTTTATTTCATTTGGATTTGTCTTGAACCAATTTTAATAAAATTTTATTTTATTTTCTATAAATTTTGATGTTAGATTAGAGACAAGATTTCGCAGAGGAAATTGAAAAACTATATCCAGTATTCCTTCCCCCATAATACTATAACATTCTTAACCTTTGCGCGAACACATCACCTTTTAACTTTTAAATCCCATAGGAAAGACATAACCTAACAAAAGTGCTTGCTATCTATCAAATGTTAATTAAAATGAATTATTTTTGATTTGACAGCTAGATGAAACTGTATACAGGAGTGAAATGAATATTCTCTGTTTAAATCTTAATCAATCTTCATTATAGCATTAAAGTATAAAATTTCAGTTTTTCTTTTCTTTTTCGATAGCGTCTTCTTCTACACACTATCTACCCTGTTTTAAGACGATGAAATTACAAATAAAATTTCCAATTTAATTCATCGCAATTCTTTGCTCGTGTGTATATCCTTGTACGTTATCATCTGCTATAAGTAAATATATCTAGATATCTTCCGAGTAGAAAACTATTTGTTTTCTGTTTAGCTTTTTTTTTGTTATAAATGAAGAAGACTGTTTTTATGTTATCATATATTTAGATTGTATATAGAAAGCAATTTAATCCTTTTACCTGAGAGAAATTAATTTTACAAAAATAGATTTAACTTTGTAAAAATTTTGAAAAATAACTATAGATTTTAACATATAGATTATCGGGTTTTTGGTATCAACAGGTTTATGGAAATGTAATTAATACAGATTTGGTGTAGAGTACAGAAAAGTAATTCCTAACTAGGGATCCGCGAAACTTTTTGTTTTATTGGTATAGAAGTCTATGGGTTGTATTTTACTTAGTACTGATCCGGAGTTCTCTATTTAATGATAGAGAGGCATTTCGGAGTTAGGTAAAAATTTCTATGAACAGCTGTTACCATAGTTTTATAACTAAATAGAACCTTGGTTGAGAATGACTTCTTATAAACGATGTGGTAAGTAATTTATCGGTTTTTGGATCGTATATTGATCAATTCGGCCCTCACAGCTTTTTTTAAATTTTTCTTTATATTTTTTTATTTTTTAATCCGTTTTTATAATAAAATGCTTTTGGCCAAACATAATCACAAACGAATAATTTCTGCGGCTGACCAGGAAAATCGAAGTTGTGCACGAAATTAAGAAACAAAAGTGGAGAAAGGAAGAGGAAAGTAGGAAGACCAGCAATACTCTGGAAAATAACGGCGCTAAGCGAAGCGAAACAAGTCGTTAAATCATTGGGAGAACTGAAAGAAATAGGCCCGAATACAGTAAGATGGTCCAGTCTAGTAGACGTCCGATGCTCCTAAATCAGAGATTAAGAGGGAAAAAACTGAATACTAGTATAAATTATCCTCAACCAGTTTGTGACAACCGTTGTTTTTTGCAATGGCTCTCTTTTAACTCTCTTGTTAAGTATTGCCTATACACATCTTCAATTTTTTTTGTTATTACAAGTGAGCGTAAGTAGCGGAAGCCTTCTTTTGTTGATTCGAACTTCTTGTTCAATTTCGATATTTTCTTTCTTAATGATTTCTGCAGTATTTTCTATTTGGTGACTCTTTTGCTGGAGATCCTAAATGTTTCTCTTTCCCGTAGGTTGGGTAAAGACCTCTAGCCAAAACTTTGATTGGTTGATCATTCTTAGCTTCGTGGGTCACCCAAAGAAACCCCTCAGAATTAAGTTTTGTGGCCAAAACTCTATTAGCTTCAGAGTTCGCAACATTCATTTTACGCCATTGTTTAGAGGAACGAGTTTGTACTTGGCTACCTTAACCGATTTCATAATCGATTGGTAGGTTGAATTCATCATTGATGCAGATCTGGATTTGGCAACATCTCTGCTGCCGTACTATCTGGTATCTACAGTATCCACCTCGCGGGAGGGCTGTTAAAATAATAGTTCCAAATATGTATTTGCTGTTAAAATTTGCACAAAATTTCGCCCAATTATAAAGGAAATTCCGGCGGATATTTAAATTTCTATTTTATTTTTTGTTTCATTCTAAAATTGTTAAAACTGAGACTAAATAAATAAGCCACCGTTCTGTTCTGTATCACTTAACATTATTTGATGTTTGAGTTTAGCACATACATCAATTTTGCCTCGTGAGTTTTTGGATTTTACTGAGTTGTTCACTTAATAACTTGAGGGTTACATTTTTTTCTGCAATAAACGACTTTGATTAAATTATAACGACTTATGAATACGATTTCAATGCATTTGGGGCAAATTGTGCCAATCTTTGAACTCATATAGTCAAGTTTGGCCTACTGAAACCATCTCAGAAAAGTGGAAGGCAAAGAGCGCTCAAATCTGCTAAACTTTTCAACATCTTTGCAAAAATTTAAAATGCTCTCATTGAACTAAAACTACGGTTAATCAGTGAACTACCAAATTTCACAAGGATCTTCCCAATTAATGGAAAAAATTCAAGGATGAAGTTTTTTTTCGAATAGTCAATCCGCCTCGACCGTATATCTGAACTTATTTTGTTTGAAATTTAATTTCCAATCTTTTTATTTTAATCGTTTTCTTTTCACTGATCGAAACATTGTCAAAATTAAGAAAGCTTTTTAGGATACTCCACTTCTTGTGGACCGATGTCAGCCAAAAAAAAACTTGAGATCTCCCAATTTATGGAAGACGGTTGTTTCATCCCCAACAATCAGTCCGTACAAGGTTGCACAAGGACCGAATTTTTGTTAAAAAATAGTTTTTTTTTGTCAAAAAACGTCATTTCTCGTCTTACATTTTTCTCGTAGATGATATGCTTTCCAAAATATTTGCAAAAAAACGAAAAGCTTCAATGGAAGCTGCCACTTCCAGTGATTTCGACCAAAAATCACTGTGATCCATCAATCAGGAATATTCCGTATTGTCTACACTGTGCAGTTAATTAATATTCTACAAGTGTAGACAATGTATGTAGACAATTTAAAAAATGGCGTCGACAATGAATGTCAAAAATTAGTGTTTCTGTTAGCAATCAACAAAAGTCACAGGATAGCAGCATGGAGACGCAGTACCTTACTGCATGCTTGTGCCAATTATGCCGGCCGTCGACCAATACAACTCCTGTTGAATATAGGTAGTAAAACTAAACCAAATGGTCCATCTCGGGTAAAGGGTGACCCTTTTCGGTAATATAGAAGCACATGTCATCATCATCCATGTCTTGCAATTTAGGTGCAGAGAACTGGAACTCCAGCCCAAACTCTATACCATACCGAGACACGTTGTCGACGCATTTTTGTTTCTCAATAGTCTCTCGTGAATTTTTTCAACCCCAACAATTTTAACGATTAACAAACCCATTAAGATGAAAATAAGCCTCATCGCTAAACAGGAATTTTGTTCGAGAAGTCAGAATCCACTTGTTGAACTATCTTCGCTTTACGTGATCAGTAGGTGTTAGTTCTGCAGTCAGTTGAACTTTATAAGCATGAAGATAAAAATCCGTTGCGGAAAGCTTCTCGAAATGTTCAATTCTTGACTACGGTGCCGAATTGATGTTCCTAGGCTCTTAGCAACACTCTCACAAATTGCTTAACGACTTGTTGAATGATGGTCCGAGTGGCTAAAATCACTAATTGAGGCAGTCTTCCAAAAATTTTTAATTAATTTCTTCACAGTTTACGAAGTTGAATCACTATCCCGTCCATATTTTGTACGAAAAATGCTTCCCATTTAAACTGAAAAACTATAAGATGATGGGACTTGGCACCACAAAAACATTTTAAAGACAATAAATTGCTATTAAGGATAAAAATTATGCAAATTTGCGACCTCGATATTTTAAAAAGCATGCGTTCGAATTTTTTGTTCCTCATTATATTTTGATATTTCAGTTTTTTTTTTGTTTATAAAGAGAGACAGAAAACGTTGAGCAGAACGAAGTTGACTAAAATTGAAATAAAAGGAGTTCAGGCGTACGGTGTCAAATATTTAACTTTGTTGAATTGCCACAATGCTGCCTTGGCGTGGATTATTTTTATTTGTACGAATTTATGTGGTATTTACGCCATAATTCACTCTGTGGAACAAAGTATTCCGTAATCCAGTGCAAAGCTTATGAAGAGGAAATCGTAATAATCGAGCGATTCTGGAACAAAAATCTCGTTTTGTCGTGATTGTCGGGTATTCGTTGGTATAAGATTTTTCATGGTAGTGCATCTGTTTCAGTTGATGGTAGCGGAGTAAGAGGATTTTCAATAAAAAACTCACCTGAGCACTTAAGATCTTCTTTAACCGTTGCTAATTGTGTTATCACGGACTCGTCGAGCAGCTTGTAGATGGTATGATGTCGTGCGCATTCGAGGTGACCGAAATTCAGCATGTTATTCAGCAAAAAGTTTGGATTCGAATAGCGTTCCTTGATAAGTTCTAATGCTGAGTGGAACACCGAATCGTGATACGTAATTGTTTTTGAAAGTTGTGGTTATCGTAATTATCGAAATATCGGCCCAATGCCTTATGTAGTTGTATTTTGCGCAATGGTTCACGTCTATGACTAAGCCAGAAATTCCGAGTAGTAATTAATTTACGAGTTGCGTTGATATCAGAATGTGAAATATTGTGTAAAGCATCAAATGTTTTGTGTCGTAACAATCGATGTTTCACACTATATATAAAAACCAAGCATTTTGAAAGGCTCTAGTTTTTAATTCAAACTCAGGGGCCAGTAAAATAAAAAAATATCGAAAAACAAAAAAATTCGTTTAAGATTCAAAATTGACCATCGCCCGCCTCACCTCCAGAGTGTGGGGTATCTCTCAAGACATTGTCCATTTCAGATCTGATCCATTTCTCGTTTTACAAAATCACATCCAGAAATAATTTTAGGGAATCGCATGTTTAACATTTATACAGAGTTTTATCTCAATCGGTAAAAAATTACTTAGGTCTATTTTGAATTGCCAGTTTTCCCGAGGGATATTCAAATCTATATCTATCTTCATAGTTCCGTCCTATCGATTGAAAAATGACCGGAGGACCTCTGCAAAATCATGATATTGCAGTCACTTCCTGATTCTCGAAAACCAAAACAACATTTTTTTAAAGTAGGCACCTAGGCTCTATCTGGCATCCCTCTAATTTTTTGTATTTTTAGGACTCATTGCAATCGTTTTCTGGTACTCGAAAACCCCTATCCCATTCTTATCAAAATAGTTCAACCCGAATGAAATGTAAAAAGAAAAAATCAGGTCCGAAAATAAAACCTATCACAACTGATTCCTAGTACTCGGAAAAACAATTTCCGAATCCATTGGCATAAACGTACCATTTTGTTGCGTTTATACCATGTATAGATCGATAAATTAGAAAATGAATAATACAAATCAATTTTTTCTCGTGATAAACCTACATTTTCAATAAGAAGCGATTAACGCATCGTTACTTGCAACTTCCTGGCGTGACGCAACCAAAGCATCATGGTAAAATATTATGAAACGTGATGGTATATAACGCCACCCATCTAATTAAAAGAAAACACATGACGCAACACAACGCAACATGATGCAACATTCTGACGCAACATGCCTCAAAATGGTGTAACTTCACGCATTATGATGCAACATGCTGGTGCAACATCACGCAGCAGGATGCAACGTCACGAAATGTAGTGCAATATCACACAACATGGTTTTTTCGCAAACAATTTTTTCTCATGATAACCAACATTTTCAATAAGATGTAATTAAGACAGCCTTACATACAACTTTCTGCCGTGATGCAACCAAAGCAACATGGAAAAATATTATGAAGTGTGATGTTATATAATGCCACCCATCTAATTAAAAGAAAACACAGGACCCAACACAACGCAATATGATGCAACATTCTGGTGCAACATGCCTCAAAATGGTGTAGCTTCACGCATTATGATGCAACATGCTGGTGCAACATCACACAGCAGGATGCAACGTCACGAAATTTAGCGCAATTTCACACATCATGGTTTTTTCACAAACAATTTTTTCTCGTGATAACCTAAATTTTCAATAAGAAGCGATTAACGCATCCTTACATACAATTTCCTGCCGTGACGCAACCAAAGCAATATGGAAAAATGTTATGAAGTGTGATGTTATATAATGCCACCCATCTAATTAAAAGAAAAAGCATGGCGCAACACAATGCAACATGATGCAACATTCTGGTGTAACTTCACGCAGTATGATGCAACATTCTGGTGCAACATTACGCAGCAGGATGCAACGTCACGAAATTTGGTGCAATATCTCACAACATGGTTTTTTCACAAACAGTTTGTTCTCATGATAACCAACATTTTCGACAATATATGATTAACGCAGCCTTACATACAATTTCCTGCCGTGACACAACCAAAGCAACATGGAAAAATATTATGAAATGTGATGATATATAGCGCCACCTATCTAATTAAAAGAAAACACATGAGGTAACACAATGCAACATGATGCAACATTCTGGTGCAACATCACGCAGCAGGATGCAACGTCACGAAATGTAGTGCAATATCACACAACATGGTTTTTTCGCAAACAATTTTTTCTCATGATAACCAACATTTTCAATAAGATGTGCTTAAGACAGCCTTACATAACACTTCCTGCCGTGACGCAACCAAAGCAAAATGGAAAAATATTATGAAGTGTGATGGTATATAATGCCACCCATCTAATTAAAAGAAAACACATGACGTAACACAATGCAACATGATGCAACATTCTGGTGTAACTTCACGCAGTATGATGCAACATTCTGGTGCAACATTACGCAGCAGGATGCAACGTCACGAAATTTGGTGCAATATCTCACAACATGGTTTTTTCACAAACAGTTTGTTCTCATGATAACCAACATTTTCAATAAGATGTGCTTAAGACAGCCTTACATAACACTTCCTGCCGTGACGCAACCAAAGCAAAATGGAAAAATATTATGAAGTGTGATGGTATATAATGCCACCCATCTAATTAAAAGGAAACACATGACGTAACACAATGCAACATGATGCAGCATTCTGGTGTAACATGCCTCAAAATGGTGTAACTTCACGCATTATGATGCAACATGCTGGTGCAACATCACGCAGCAGGATGCAACGTCACGAAATTTGGTGCAGTATCACACAACATGGTTTTTTTGCAAACAGTTTGTTCTCATGATAACCAACATTTTCGACAATATATGATTAACACAGCCTTACATACAATTTCCTGCCGTGACGCAAGCGAAAAATATTATGAAATGTGATGGTATATAACATCACGTATCTAATTAAAAGAAAACACATTGCGCAACACAATGCAACATGCTGCAACATTCTGATGCAACATGCCTCAAAATGGTTTTACTTCACGCATTATGATGCAACATGCCTGAAAGACACACATTATCATGCAGCCTTATTCAACATGTTGCAAAACTATACTTCTACGTGTATTTGAAGTTACTTCTACGTCACATGAAGTTACAGCTGAACAATTTTGCGAAAGCCTCCATCAAATTATCTTGAAAAATTTGGAGACCAAAGACCAGTGAAATGAATTTTTCTTATTCAATTCTTACAATTTAACAACATTTGTCTTGTTAATTTTTATAATTGTTCAAAAATGTTGACTTCCAGAAAATCCAACATGGAGCAAATAAGTGTATGTCAGTGTTCAGAATTCACTTTTAACTACTTAAAACCAAATGGCTCTTTGCAGTGGGGCCCATTTTCTATTTCGTTGGGGTAGACGAGTTCCGATATTATTACAAGTTTAAAAAGTCCTGTTTCAAGCTCTTAACATTAAATATAAAATATTAAAGTTCTTTAAAGTTTTCTATAATAATTTTAATATTTTTTTTTCTTTTATTTTCAGGTAAACAAATTTCTCTACTAAACATTGGGTTGCTGTTGGTCGATGCGGTCAAGTGTGAGTAGCAAATTTGTGTATAGTCAGGAGTTTCAGATGATATTCATCAAGAAATCATTTTAAATCAATCAATATCCTTGTGTCTACATATTGTGTACAAATATATTAATAAAAAGGATGTGTATATGGTAACAAATGTAGACACAACATAATATTATGTTATATGTGTATCAAATCCTTGATATTAGGTACAGCAGAATCTACTGTTCACTATAATATTCAGTCCTAATAAATCGTAAGAAGATATTTTTTTTTATTTGGTGACATGTGATAGATTTGGGCACACATACATTTATATATATATTCTTACGTTACCAAAAAGCATATACACAAAAATAAATGTGGTGTTACACATACACATACAACACAATAAGTAAACGGAGTAGGTATTAGGGAAGAAAAATATTATAAAGAAGGATTTAAGTATTCTAAGATTTATAAGGTTTTGTGTTGTTATATAAAAATCTAATCTTCATTTCGTTTTGAGCAAGGGGATTGCACGCATCCTAATATACTCCTATATATGTAGTTCAAAAGTCGTAGCCGTACAAACTAACACATAACAAAACCACATACACACACACACACACACACACTCGCATATATACAGTGAGTGAAAAATTGAGGTAATCATCATTTTTACAAGGGATTAGGCGTAAAACATTTGTTTAACTTGTTAGAAAAAATGTGATATACAATGGGAGTGGCCCTCGAGGGATTTTGTTCCTTCATTGATTTTCTAATTACAATTTTAATGTATATTGATTCCTTGTAAATAAACTTGAGGCAAGCACAGAACATGTTCGTATATGCGATAGGCAAAAAAATGTTGTGTATATCGCTCGATTAAAATGTCTTATTTAACGTTTTTTTTCGAGATTTATTAAATTTGAATTTTTTTATTCTTTGCTTGGAAACTGTTATTAAAACAAGATTTATGTGGGTTCCAATTAAATTTACGCGCATTTTAAATTTAATATTTTCTTGTTGTTGGAAGGGATCTGTTTTGTTTTTTAATTACAGAAATTCTAAAATCTTCGTATACCTTCGTACAGCTTATATGCTTTGGGTTATTTTTGTGTTGTGTTTAATTTCAAAATATTTCGAGCGATATCAAGAAACATGCGCAAGTATACGGAAAATGTGTACTAATTATTTAGCACCCTGTTTATTCTTCTGCATTATGGTATTGGTTTATAATTGTTATGTATAATTTATTTGCAAGATACCGGTTTTTTGGTACATAAACGAGGGGCAAATCAAATACATAAATAAGTCTGAGTGTAATAAACACCGTTGCTTTAGTTTTATTTCGATCTCGTTGTGTGCTGAGGTGTGAAAATTACATTACAATTAACGTTATCTTTAATTTTTTTGTGTCGTGATAGTGCTTAGGAAGAATTGTTGAACCGTGTTTGCTGAAATTTCTTATTAATGGTAAGCCAATTTGATTATTCCGTCTTCTTTAATTGGAATCAGAAGCTTGGACACTATTAAAACGCATAACAAAGCTATTCCAGTGAAAAGGCTACGAACTAATTGTAAATCTAAAACTTAATCTTGGTATCTTCTTTGTATTATTCGAGACGTACAAATAAGAAATGGTTAATTAAATTTTCAATTGCTTTGTATTAAATTGTTTTTGGAATACGAATTTCGCTCCAAGAATCATAATGAAAATTTAAGATTTTTTTTTACTGTGAATTCTAAACAAGAGAAGTTTTTTATTTAAATTTTAATTAACCATATGTTCCTTCGAATATCTATCTCTTACGTACATCATAAAATTACTTCCTTACTTCCATTACAATTTTATGACCAATTTCGAATGTGGGAAAAATCTTATCTGCAAGTCTGTACCATTTATAGGGGCACCAGGAGTGTCTCATCTCGAGCTAATAATTTTTATTCCATCTCTTCATTCAACATCATTTGTTGAATACGTTATTAAAATTTGTGTTATTTCTGTGTGCGCCTGCGACAGTACCCAGAACAGTTTAAAGAAAAATTAAAAATTTTATATCAAGTTTCACCAAACTTTTTTAATTTTTGAGGTTTTAAATTTTGGGCTATCAAAAAAATCGTTCAACCATGCCGTTCGCCTGCGGATAATAAGCAGTCGTGCATATTCGATGAGAACCAAGGAGTTTTGCTAATTCGGTGAACAGTTTTAATTCAAATTGAGTACTTTGGTCGGTCGTGATATTTACCGAGATACCGGTCATGAATATCGATTGGGCGACGGAAGTGGACCTACTATATCCAAATAAATGCGTTAGAATTGATCAGGGGAATTTCGAATCGTCCATTCGACACCTTAGTATGCCATTGAAGTTTCGATCGTTGACAAGATAAATAAGAACGTACCCGACTTCCTACGTCTTCGTTTCGCCAGAATTATACAGCAATCATTTATTGGCCCGAAATCTTCATCCCAAAAAGGTTTTTTTTTTCATAAAGTGTGTATAAAAATAATTCCATCCCGAAAATTATATCGTTAATTTAAAGAAAAAAAAATTAACCAGCCCAAGAAAATTATTAAATTATGCTACTGTTTGCAGCAAAAAAGCTTCACAATTTATCAATAAATTAATCCACTTTATTGATCATTCCGAAAACCACTTTCTATCCATTCTTCAGTTGAAAATATGTTCATTACCAAATTTTCTAGTGGCGAACTGTGAAATGACTCCCTGCCACGACATATGGAGTTAGGTGTGCATTGGTTTACGGGATGATCAATATTCACTATCAGTCCCAGGAGGCCATCTCTGGGTTCGCCACAGGCAAATTTGATAATGAACACATTTTCAACTGAAGAATGGACAGAAAGTGGTTTTCAGGATGATCAATTAACTAAATTTAATTTATTAATAGATTGTGAAGCTAGTTTGCTGCAAAAGTAATATAATTTTATAATTTTCTCGGGCTGTTTATTTTTTTCTTTAATTTAACAATAAAATGTTCGGGATGAAGTTATTTTTATGTGATTTAGCAGACAAACACTTTATGAAAAAAAAAACTTTTCGGGATGGAAATTTCGGGCCAACTTCTTATATCATTTACGAGTAGCGTAGATCAATTTACGAGTAACAGCTTTTCGATGAGGGATTTCGATGTCAGGCAATATAAAAAACTCTAGTTTATATTCGAACTAGCGCGATATTTGGAACCAGAAGGTTCTAGTTCTAATATCTGTTCCTCTAAGATTTTGTGATAGTGGAAATTTGGTTCGACTGTTTCGTTTATTGTCTGTTCGTTCGAATATGCTGTTTCGTTTTCGGTTTTGCGGGATAATGCATCCGTGACAAGGTTGTCTTTAACGTTCGCATTTCGGATATCCATGGTGAATACGTAATCGTGGATTACGTTCAGTTTTAGACCTAATTTCTCTAGTCTTGTGTCTAGGTTTGTGGTCGAATATTTCCGCTCGGCATTCGAGACATTTTTTAAGAAGAATCCCAGGGGCTCCCAATAGTCGTTGTTGTATTGTCCTACAACTGATCTGACAGCGTCTTCACATTCGTTGGGCCAAGATAAGTATTTGACTTCGTGGGCATATTTAACAGAGCGGCCAAATGTTCATGAATTTTGGTGAGTGTTTCAGCTTAAAATTGCAAAACTGCATGAACTTTTTATTTGAATCGATAAATTAATGTTTTATGGATACGTTTTATGTGATCCATGCGGAATGTCTAATTTCTCGACACGTTTTCGAGCATTTCGCCTGCAATTGTTGATGATTTATTGGCATAGAAGAGAGACTTCACGTAGCCCCATAAATAATATTTAAGAAATCGGGTCGTGATTATCATTTTGTGTACATCCACCATGGCGATGGGATTTAAATGGTACGCTCTGACGAGATAGATTTTGGAGGAAATCGAGCATCCATGCAAAAGCATGGAGACGTTTTGAATGTGGAGTATCGGGCAATAGATAGTCTCCACGCTGTCTCCAATCGTTATCTTTCATTCTAATCATATATATCGAGGGCAGGATACAGAGGTATGGGCGAGATACAGAGAGGGCAAGGTACAGAGGTATTGTCGCTCGCGAAATGTGTACCAGAGTAGGTGTATCAACCCTAAATGTCGTCGCCTAATCATACAGCCGGTTTCGTTTTAGATCGACTAATAGTACAAGAAAATTAGCAGCAGTCGCCCGACCATTCGGACGAAAGCATAAGTGAAGTGGCGCACAGAAAAAAAGTAAATATAAAAAATGGTTTCAAAATTTTGTGTGCAACTTTAACGCTATGTTTTTATTTCTCTTTTCTAAGTCCTGAGTCCATAATGGTATCGTTGTAAATATAAAATAATTTTCTAACGATTTGAGATGAACACGAGAAAATTATTTAAAAAGTTTTTCATTTAAGACAACATTCCCACTTTTATACCTCCAATCCTAGAGATGCCCACGGGGTCTCACCTGTATGACCGAATATCTAAATTCAAAACCTTATATGCGCGTTGAACAGGATTTAATTATGATGATTTTTAACTTGTCCAGTGTACCTTAAACGTTTGTGATTCGAAACTGTAATATAAATTATTTTCCAATTTTTCTCTTACCGGTCTTAGAGATGTTCATAGCCTAGACAAAGTTCTAACATTGAAATGAACAGGGTTTGATTATGATGGTATTTACGAAACATACACGACTTAGGATTTTCTTGAATTTCAATCAATTTTAACATTTTTTTTCAACGATCCTAGAAATGTTTACGGGGTCTCACAACTTGTTAAAAGACATTCTTACGTTTACCATTGTATCGCACATCCCAGAAATGTTTCTGGGTATACAATTTTCGATCAATGTTGTGAAAACGAGGCTCATTTAATGATTTTGCCTATGGTTTCTAAAATTTAAAAATGTTTTCAATTTTTAGTCTCTATTGCGAAAATAAAAAGTTAAGCGAATTAAGAATTTTAAAATTTTAGAGATCTTGGTGGAAATCATCATTTGTTTCTTGTTATTACAATATTGAATGGACATTTCCTGGCCTCTTCGATTATAGGGAAGAAAACTCGTGAACATTGCTGCGGGATACCCGATATAACCGTAAATCATATCCATCTGAAACAATAACTGCACTATCGATATTGCTTGGGTTAGTATAAATTTGGGTGAGCGCATGGGAACAGCATTTTTTTACTGAAAAAAAGAAAACAAAAAAAAACTTAAAATTCCATAAGAGTGACAAAGAAGATAAATATGTTTTATTTTATTTTTATAGTAAAATTTTACAACATATTTTGTTTCGTACACAACCACTAAAATCTCAGACAGCATAATTTTTCTTATGGAATTAAGCCTTAATGGTAAAATAAATTAAACAAAATCCCGCTTTGTTGCATGTCGCAGCGCCTTGTTGAAACCACGTATCATTAATGTCTAGCTCAAGCCATTGACCAAAGAAATAACGTTGCAACATGTCTCTGTAGCGATCTCCATTGATTGTAACGTGACGTTCATTTTCATCAACGAAAAAAACGGTCCAATGACATCACCAGCATGAAAAGCACACCTCGCACAGGAAGGGCTTCACCTGACCAATAACGCATATTTTGTTTCTTGACGAAGCCGTTTAACCAAAAATGCGCTTCGGTTTTAGCCCTTGTGTTAACTAGATCTTATAACGGTGCAAGCCAACTGGCACGGGAACATCCAACAGCAAATATTGAAACTCAAATTTACTCACTACACTATGAATTGCTTGTCTACTGGGATGATAATTACGACCAAAAATTGGAATTAACGCTCTTGCAGTTACCGACTCGAAATTTTTGTAGTAAATTTTAATTATTTGTAAACGTTGTTCGTTCGTGTAGTACTTCACACCATGATGAAAATTTTGTCTTTACTGTATTTTTTGACACTGACAGTTTGGTTATTTGTTTAAGGGTGCGTTCACAGTGAAAGTTCAAAGTTGTGAAGTTCCAAAAGAAAACCCGGTATTTCACAAACATATCTCTACCTCCTATTAAAATACTATTATTATAATTTAGAATAAAATAAATAAATTGGTATCGGTATGTAAAATTAAACCAATCTTAATACAAATATTTATTATAAAAACAAACAAGCAGCGCAGTGAGTAAAGCTTCGGCGACAAAAATACTTACATGCACGTTCTTGAACCAACCTTGCAAGGTTTGTATATCATACAAGTATTGTATTGTATGTAAATTAATTAATAAATAAATAAAAATAAGAATGTATTATACAGTTGTTAAACAAAATTTTAGTACAGTTGGTGACATTCGTTTGTATACCTCAAGAACAATATATTTTCTGAGCAGACAAACTATTTGTTTCGACTGTACGTGTATGTATTGCATTATCAACATTTAGGCGCATATAAGAAAAGTAAAAAATATTAAAAAACAAATTTTATGTTACAGCTCAAAAACTACAATTGGCATTAGCCTCAACATTTGTTTTGGTATAGAGATGCTATATTGGTAACAACATATATGTGTGAAAACCGTATCAGAAAATGACAATTTTTTCGAGTTATTTGCTATTGAAATCTTGATATTATGTAACATTATGTCATCAAGTTTGGTTACAGAGCAAATTTTTTTTATAGAGCTGTGTTCATTTTAGAGCTTACATACAGTTTGTGAATTAGACTATAAATTAGTTAGTTTATGCCTGAGAACTTTCTCTCATGGTGACAAATATGGCAGTGGAGATTGCAAATTATGGTTCTATTCAATTTCAATGGCAACCATAACAAAAAATATATGGGAGAACCTTAATTAATTTTTGTTTAATATGTACAGCCAACAGATAGCCTAAACCAAAGGCTCACGAAAATAAATGCGGAGTTCGAAAAAAATTCGAGAGAAACATTTTATGACATCTTGTCATAGTATTGTGTGTTTGAGTATGGCATGACTGAAAATATGGTTAGTAAATTCCATAAGGTTGGATTTTCATTATAAAACTTAAACCGTGTCTGTCCATGACATAAATGCGACAATAAATTATTTAATAATGTCTAAAAGTTGTAACTGGTAATTCCTCAATTACAAAAATTCGTAATCCACTTCCAATATTTAAACAGATGCTTTTAAAATTTTCTCGTGCTCAACAAATATTTTTATACATATCAAAAACGGACACCAAATGTACAATTAAGTATGTATAAGCAAACTGTGTGTATATATGTAAACTGTACAATGGTATTAAAAAAAAACTATTCGGTCACTTGAGATTTTACAAAGTAATTTAATTTTTATTTTATTTGTATACTTCTGTATGCCAACCAGTGGTACGTTATGCGCAAAGCTTTCATAACACTGAACAAACACCATAATATGATATACAATTTTATAAATTTTCTCTTTACACCAAATCCCAAAGTGATATTTTATAACATAACAATTTGGTTTTGCTAGTTTAAAGGAACAACAATTTTAGAAATGTTGGAGAATTAAGCTTTGTGTATTCTAGTTAAAATGGCATGACTAGACAGAACAGATGTATGAATATATATTTAAGTTAAACGGACGACGGTATTTTGTCATGCATTATATAGCTATGTATCGAAAATGTATAATATGATGAGTAATCTACGGTAAGGCATGCTGGAATACTCGTATAGGTCCTTATTCACAACGGTGATTATCCTGCAGAAATTGATTTAATTATAAAATATTTCTGCCCCAATATTCGAGGATGGTAATAGTCAGTGACCTAAACCATCACGTTATGATTGACTTAGTAAAAGTAAAATAATATCTTCCGGGCTCACACTATTTATTCCGGAATCAGAATTATGTGCTCCAGGCAAATTCAATGCAAAATCTCATCAGATTTAATATTCAAACGTGCCTCGATCGGATTTTGGAAACGGTGAGTACTCGAACCATAGCTAGTGGGAAACAATTCCTTTAATTTGCTCGGATTTTGGAAATGTATATGTCGATAGGGCGCCATTTCAACTCCTAAATTACCAGAAGATATTGGCAATCTATAGATGGGGTGCGAGCTTAATTCTCTGAGAAAATCTTTATAAAATCCAAGCTTGTTACGCAAGAGTATAAGAACACTGGTGTAATTCTTCAGGTAGTACGCGAAATTTAAGACCGTGAAAAATACATACAAAATATTGAAAATACTTGACTTGGAAAGACCGACGAATTGCTAAGGAGTATACTTTTACTGGTAATCTCCTACTAGGCCAAATCGACGCATCACAAGTACTAAGTTCAAATAAAATAAAGATATTCTGTTACGAATTGGCGAAATTTTGATCTTCAATGATTAAGTAAGTTACTCTTTCCATTGAATGGTTATCCAAACTATTATTACATTTTCTCTTACATTTTCTTCTTATGTTGTAGGCAAGCTTAACTCCAATTTGCATGGATATTCTTTTTCTGAAACAAAATTTATCACCTTCGCCATATGTTTCGAATCGTGTTTCTGCTCAAACCCTCAGCGAAGTAAAACAGAATTATATTCGATCCTGATTCAAATAAAATTCATCTGTAAACCATGGTCCACGTAATGCCAACGAAAAATATGGCCGTAGCAATGGATTGATGGGTAATTTGTTTTGTTTCACTAAAAAATAACGGGACTTTTTGAAATGGATATCATACTTACATCAAGGCATAATGAACGTTCTCAACAAACTACTGGTGCTTTGCACAACTAGCATAAGAAGGTCCCAACTGATGTATACATAAATAAATTGATTGATAGGGAAACTAAAGTTGAAGAAACTATGTTGAAACCTTGAATTGGAAACAATTAAAAACAACAATTAACTATGATTATAGAACTGGCCTTCTATTCCATAAGCCATATTTTGCAAAAATTTTCAATGCTCGCTATTATTTTGAAGATAAATTTCGAGTACTGTTTAAATTCACGCAACAAGTTTCAAAAACGGATAATCACTTTCCTAAACAGAATGCTCAATGGTTCTCAACAGTGCTTTTTGTTGAAAATTATGTTCATTTTGTCGTAGTTAAGTCAAATAATAGCATTCTTGGCATGCCTTAAAATTCCATATTAATGACACAAGACGAGGAGTAGCTTCCTAGTTCGCCAGGTCGCACTACGTAACTTTTCATACAAAACAAAATCAAGAGGAACAAATTGAACGAAATAAAAGTTTTTACAAGTTTTCTGCTTTTAAACTTATCACCGAATTTTACTGGAAATTTTTTTAAAACTCATTTCCTACAAACACGTTTTAGACTGATAATTGAAAAATTGAAACATTATTGTTCTAAAAGCAAAATAAAAAAGAAAACTCAATTTCTTATATATTTATTCATCTTCTATTTCATCTTCTAATAGTAAAACAATAAGATGATCATCGGCATCGATTTGGCACGATAAAAAAATTCAAGAGAGAGAAAGAGAGCGCAAAATAAAAATATTTATATTTTCTAAATTTTTGTTTCATGCGATTTTCCGTTTACGATGTGGGTTAGTTCGTTTATTAATACATTACGGTTCATGACGCGAAATCGCGTGTTACGCGCTGCACTTCTGGGAGTCCAAGTCTAAAGCATCAACCAGTCAAGAATAAAAACTTTAAAAAAATAAAAATTTTAGCAAAATCGATTGTTTTTTTTTTTTTTTTTTTTTTTGACATTACAGCCATGCAAAAATAATAATTCTTAAGTGACAGCTGTTTAGTTATTTAGTTTTTAAACAAATCCAAATAAAATAAAACAGTCAGTTTTTATTGATAACACATCCACGAAATTATTTTACATGACACCTGGAAAATAGAAATAAACTAAACAAAATTAAAGTATTATTGGTATATAAAAATAGCGTTTACACCACGATTATAATAACATACCATTAACAAAATTAATGATTAACAGAATACACTAAAACACTATTTTTGTCTTTTGTCTTATCTATCATAAATAATTAAAACTTATCACAGAATCTGAAAATATATTAAACGATTTTAATTAATAAATAAAGTAGTAAACAAAAAAAAATTAAGAAAAATAAAAATGGCTTCCTACCGCATCAAAAATATATCTTCTTCTGCTGTACATATGTAAAAACAACAACACATCGTATTTTTAAGTTTTTTTTTATTTTCGAGCGAGAAATAGCGCGCACTATTTTTTTCTTAAGTGACAGCTAAAATTTAACGAAGGTTTCGTTGGGTGTCTTAAGTGAAAATTAAGTTTGGCTGCCATTTATCGCATTCTTATTTAAGTTTTTATTCCTGACTGGTTCCCACTTAATTCTGAGTCGGAACCGGAGTCTGGGTTTAATTCTGAGTCTGTGTCTAAATAAGTCTGAGTCTAATACCCTTGACAGACTAGGATTTAGCTAAACGCGTTTAGTTAAACTAGTTTAGTTAATATACTACAAATCCAATTAGGTTGACACACTATGAAGTTTAGCAAACCGTGTTTCAATAATAAAATACGGTAGCACTATGTTTGTTCGGAATCGGTATTAAACAAATGTTATTGTTTTATTGTGGTACAAATAAAAAAAAATATTTTTATTAAACCCAATTTAATTTATAAAGCCTAAACTTTGTGTTTAATTGTATCCCAAAATTCCTATTTCATTTTAATACAAATACAACATAAAATTGTAAACAATATAAATGAATATAAAAATACAATATATATTTAATACATCACTGTGTATCCGCCAAGTCAAATATAGTGCAATGCTGTATATTACAATTTACAATACGCACTCTACAGTAAGAAGAATGCACAAATGTGTAAGTTGGACAAAACAAAAATAAATTTTGACATGATTCGTTTTCGCTACCCACACAATTGTGCTGGCAGGCAGGAAAAGAGATAACCCTTTCGCCACGGGTATACACAATTGTGTATGTAAATTTCAATTACGAGTAACGAATGTGTGAAACATAGAATTATGTGTAAGCTGAATACCACAATATACATTTGTGCATATCGCTTAATTTTGTTTTCGTCAGAAAAACAACACTTACTATAATAATAAAATAATTGTGATGAAAAAGAATTAGTGTTATTTAATTTATGTGTTATCAAATTATTGTTTTTTTTTTCAAGAATTCCCATTTAACTAAGATCCGTTAAAATACAGACGACATTATAACCTGTCATTATTTACATACACATTTGTGTATATTGAACTTAAATAGGAACAAAAAAAAATTTTGAACTCGAAAGGGATAACTCAAAAAGTAAGCGGCATCTATCATTGTATCACAGTACTAAATGGCATTGTCCTATTTATAAATATTAACATTCATTGTTAGATGGCGCTCTCGCTAAACCCATTTTTATGCGATAAACTTCAAAATATTGAGAGATTTGTGCACTAAACCGGTTTAGTTACTAAACCTAAAACAAAACTCGTTTAGTTAATCTCGAAGTTGACACATTAAGAGATAAACTCGAAAAAATGATTAAACGCGTTTAGCTAATCCTAGTCTGTCAAGGGTATAACTCTTCCCTCATTATTATAATAAGTCCTTTACATAATCAATAAATACAGGTTTATCTATTTATACAAAATTCTATAATTTATATAGAATTTACTTAATTATCTATCTAGATTACTGATCTTTTATATTCAATTCGCTTGTACTGGACGACATAATTAAAGTTAAAACGTTTGTCAAAAACAGTACAATGAGGCTGAACTCACATTAATAACAAACTATCATAACTAAAATTATGCGTAGAAATAATAAAATTTACGATATTGCTAATTAACTACTCACAAATCATAAATAATCAATTATAAAATATTATTGTTAATTTGCGAGTTTATTTTATTAAACACGAAAACCGCAACAAAATTAGGTGGTGGCAGGGGCTCGGCGGCATGGTAGAAGGGTGTAGTGAAACAAAAATAGTTTCTATATCGTGTAAAAATTCGCAATTGTGGTTTCGTAAAGAGTTTAATTAAATTAAATGTTAATTATTATTCTATTTTAACATATAAACTCAAAATATATTAAATTAGCAATAAATATCGATTGGTCAAAAGTTATTAGTTTAGAGCGACTATTGTCTTGTAAAATAAGTTCGCAGTTGTGATTTATGAAGTATGCAATTTAGTGCATCGTAAATATACTTAAATTTTTCAAGCCTTAAAAGAAATGTTGTTTATGCTGAGCGTATAGTTCGGGAAAATTTAACTGATTGATATTTACTTTGGTCTATGTAAAACATCCTATTTCTAAAATTTGTCTTCAACGATTCCATTGTTTCGCTATGTGGCAGGCGCCGCCCTCAGCACATGCTTTCGAGATACATTTCAGTATATTTGAGGCCAGAAGGAATGATTTATCATGTCACGGTAACGAACCGTTGACGATGACGCATGCGTACCAATCAGTGGCTATTGATGGATGTATAGCCATCAAGTTCGAAATGCGCCTAATAGGAGAAGATGATTTTTTTCGAAAAATCACCATTCATTTGTTGTTGCACCATCCACTTGTTATTGATCTAAGATCCATTCTGTGAGCGCAGTACAACCGAAACAAAAAATGGCGCTAAATTCTAAATATGTGTTAATGGGACTCCCTATATGTTTATTAATAGTCATTCACTGTTGTGAAGTGGTTAAAGCAACATCGAAAAATATCAGCTACAAAACAAAAGTACTAATAAGTTAATAAAATAAAAAATAAATTTTAAGTTTCAAGTTACTAAACTACAGTTTGTTTATTTTTATATAAATATATACATACTTGTGCATCGTTTCTGACAAATAATTAATTTAAAGATCACCAACTATATTTAAAATTCCAACATAATAATTATGTCTTGCAATACTTGCAATTTGAAAGTAAAAAGAGATTCTGACAAAATAATCTCTTGCAAGTGTAACTTTTTATTCCTTCGGTCTTGTGTGGCATTAACTGCAATCGATATTGATTATCTTCATCGTATAAAAAAATATGGTCTTGTACGGTATGTGAGAAAAAGAAAAAACAGAATCAACGGTTAATTGATTCAATAACACCGGAACAGCCGTTGATCAATCAATCAGCTGTTGATTCAATATGTAGTGAAATTAAACAACTCAGAAATGAATCCACGGAAAATTACATGAAAAAATTGAAAATTTCGTAAAAAATCTCATGGAGGAAAATACGAAATTAAAAACGAAAATTATGGCAATACAGAAGAGAATCGATACTTTAGAGCAGCTTGAGTATCAAAACTCAATCGATCTGGTCGGAGTTCGATTTGTTGAAAATGAAAACAATGAAGAAATTGTGATGCACATCCTAAATGATAGCTTGGGCTTGCAAATTCATTTCACAGATATAAATCATTCATGTCGTTTGAAACATAGAAAGTTGAAAAATTTGTGTAAAGTTTTGTCGTCGCAACACCAAAGTTGAAGTGATGCAAAGAAAATTTAAGAATAAAAACATCTTAAGGCGTCGGACTGTGGCTTTCAATCAAACTGGATGATATTTTCGAAATATGTGCGATTTCGAACGCCATTATTATCGTCATCGGAGGGTGACAGCGAAAGGATATCTGCTAACGACATGGGTTTCGAAAATATTGATTTGCCCACGCTAAACGGAGAATGGGCCCCTATAGAGGAATCAAATGTTTCATTACTCTTAGAATATTGTTAGCTTTAAATAAGTGGAACTGATCGTGCAGCAATGCATTTAATCAATCAGTGCCGTTACCGCAAGTCTTGCCGGTGATTATTTCCTATATAGATGGGCGTTCTCAAAATATGAAGGTCAACTTTTTTTGAAAATGTCGGAGGCCGTTCTCCACAGCTTAATTGGTAGCTGACGTTGTCGTGGCGGCTTACTTCGATGCAATATATTCAAATACTGGAAGTTTAAATGGGGCAGTCGACATCCCTTTTTTGAAATAACATTGCGCACTGTACTTGAATCAAAAATTGGCAATACATCCGGAATAAATGTTCAGTTATTTGTGAGATTCAAGAATGACTGGAATTCCTTGAATAAGGATAATTTCAAAGCAGGCATTAATGATCCCAATGTTCATATACAATTAAATGAAGTGAAAACGGAGTTAGCGGATTTTTATATAAACGAACTGGGAAAGGAACATGCTCGGGATGATTACAAAAATTATTGGGAATCACTCTATTCTTTTGGGCAAATGAAAATGTCCGTTTCCAGCTGCCAGGGCCTATGCATCATATTCGATGGATGTCCAAAGCCGTTTATGTTAGGATTTACGGGACATTTGTATTTTCGTCGTATTTTATGTGAAAATTTGGTTCTATTGCACCAAAACTGGATTTGAACTATTTACGAGATATTTATTTCTACAAAACACTTGACGAAAAGTTGGCAATGGCTGTGGCTGTACTAAATAAAATATGTGGTCAATTGTGGTATTTGTCCGACGAAAGCAACGCATTTTCTTTTTTCAACGAAAACGTCTGTAGTGCAGAGAAAAGAAGAATGGTCGCGAGCTCTAAACCATCTTCGATGGACCCAATACTTTTTCTGTTTAAGTTTTTAGCATAACCTCACATTTCTAGAGGGTGTCCCGTTAGATATTGGAACTTTCGAAAATAAAGCACACTCTAGTGGACAGTGATAAATAGTGAAGTAGTGAATTGTTGAAGTTGGTGTAAATAAAATGCATACCTTAAACGCTGAGTGTTTCATTTGCAAAATTCAGTACGAATCCGAATCAATATAAACCTATAAACCAAGAAAGAACAATCTTTACACGATTTGTACAGACAACTTGTAAATCGACAATGAATCTCGACCAAATTTTAGAACCGATTCTAATTAGTTCCTACCAAAACTTTGGCTTTAGAAAAATTTATAATAATTATTTCGAAGCAACAATTTCCACGTGCATTTTTTTAATTTATTCGTTACAATACCATTGCCACGCTTTAAGCACACGCGCAAAAATAAGAAGTTCATGTTATATTTTACATCTAGCCAACCTGAATATAAATTCATATAGGAATTTCCACAAACAATATAAATAAAAATTACAACTCTATCAACATCACGTCTTTTGGTATATGTATATAAACCCCAGCCAAGCCAAAGCAATACAAATTCATCTCATAAATTATTTTAATAATAATTTATAAGAGTAAAACACTACGCCAAGGAATATATACTAAAATACATAAAATACCGTAACATTCTTCTATTTATCTTAACGAATACAATTAATTTAAATTGCAAGCGTGGCAACAAATATAAAAATGTTTTCCACCATACCATCCGCCGTAACACAGAAAATAAAGAAAATTCCTAAGGTGGTGATATTGAATAAAGTAACAAATGTGTCACCAAGGTAGTTATATAGCAAACTACCTTGTAGCGTTTTACTGCAAATTGTAATTATTATGTCGTGAACATTTTTTACCGTTTCTAAAACCACTTTTCATTACCGTCAGCGATCTTTAAAAAATGCCGGCGGTCGTGCGGATATGAAATATCTCACCTTTGTTACTCAAAGTATTAAAAAAAATTTTTAATTTTTTGACTTACTGTACGTTCTCGCGTAGAACACAAAACATACAACTATTCGAAAAACCCTATAAACACAACAAAATATAATAATAATTAAAAACTAAATTAATTAATTTTTTTTTGTGTTTCAGGATTCTAATTTTCTTCTTGGGTGGAAATTTAACCTAATGAAATTTAATTTGATTTTATTTTTTAATAAGAAAATTAATATATAGAAGTTCTTTCAGACATATTTTTTGAAACACATAAAAATGATTTTCCCCTCATGTTATGTGGTTTTATGAAGGGACCGGAGTGAAAATAACTAGAAGTATAATTTCCGATTATCTTGCTTAGATGTCAGGTTTATTTAAAATGTAATTTAAGTTTGTCGTCCATATACGATGCATACAAAAAAAGGTTGGCAAATAAAATTTTTAATTAATAAAGACGAAGATTAAAAAAAAATAGTTTTCTCGTTATCTTATGTACCAAACAAAATGACAATGGAATTTCAATACTAAAAAGTATTTTTCAAAAATCGACATAAAATATAAATTACAAGTTTTAATTTCTTTATTTTTTTTTTGTGCGCTTGGTGTGCTTATGGAGAGAAATGGTATAGAAATACCAAACGACGAGGCACATAATATACAAAGTATTCGAAATTAGAAAAGTTTTTATGGTAGAAAAATTAAAACAAATAATAAATTTGCTTGTTGTGTAAAGTGTAAAGCAAATGGACCAAAATATATTGCAATTTTCATTTGTTATATACCAAAGTCATTATTATCACAATTGGAATGATCATTTATTAGCCAACTTTCTAAATTTGCAATTTTTCTCTGCAAAATACATACTCACACAATGATTTGGTTATTTTAATTAAAAAGCACAAAAAATAGAAAGCTGCATAACTTAGTTTATATTTAACTATATGGATAGGAGTGGTAACTTCACAGAGCGTTTTATTAATGTGGGGCAGTTACCACTCTTGCATAATGCTCAGTGATATAACAACAAAAGTAGATTTTTTTTTTTATACCGTAAGATTTGTTTTATACCTTGACTGTATAAGAAAATCTGGTGTGTGCTTCAGTACAGAGAAAACAAATTATTTACCATAAACTTATTTATATCTTCCGTATCTGTATTGTGGTTGTACTTTTTGTTATCATTTTTATACTCCTCCATTTGAAAGTTTTTTTTGTTTTATACGAGCTTTTTTTTCTACTTTATATGTATTTACGTAAATAAGGAAAAATATAAGTGCTTTATCAAAATGTTTTTAAATCGAATACAAAATTTATGAAAATTGCATTTGCAAATAAGTTATATCAAGCTCGATGAGTTTTTGTTTATGATAATGAATATGAAATTAGATTTTCATAAATGTGATGGTGATAGAGTTCATTTTCAATGCAAGCAAGAGGGCTCCGTGATCTATTCGGTGTAAGAAATTATTATTTGTGTAATATATGGAAAAGTACTCATTTTATTTTAAGTTTTTTTTAATCGGTATTAATCATTAATTAATCAAAAAATTTAATTTTTGAGCAAACAGAACCAAGAAAAAAATTTCAGCCCAACATGCCAAAAACGACGCGCACCAAAACTCGGTTCACGAATATCAATCACCAATTGACCCAACTCTCACTCTCTTGGACGAAGCCAAATGCATAAGTAAGGTAATACATTAAAAATTTCGACCTCTATCAATTGAAAAACTGGGCCAAACAACAAGCTTCCCCACTTTTACGCCGCAATGACGATTATTCCTGGAATTTTTCACCGTCTCTAGATGACAAATCTCACAACAAAGAAATGTGTCAAAGATATAAGTGGTTGGCGTACAAGCAGTATAAGTAAAGTTTAGTAAGCAAATTATACAAAATTTTGGCACTCAAATTGACCAAAGAAACAAGCCATTCGGCACCATCATACAGCCTTAAGGCTGAAACAATAAATTTTTCCCCATATCATCGACATTTAAACTCCCCCACAATGTATGCAACTGGTTTGTTTCTTTCATAAATCCGAGCACCATAACCCGCCCGCACCCCATCCACACCGCTTGCACGTGCAAAACCAACCAATAAAAATTAAATCTTCACTTCATCAAATAAACGACCACCCACCTTGGACACTTAATTATCTCGCGAGTTGCCATCTAGGTACAGTAAAACAAAATTTGGGTCATGTTTTCCATATAAAATTTGATCTGATCCAGATCAATGAGCGTCAAGAAACACTGCAAATGATTAAAAAACCTGGTGGCTAATAGCATAACTACTCATTATTTTAGTTTAGTCGTTTAAGTCAATTTTTGCTGTGTGTCTCAGGTCAATTTTTTCGGCTAAATTATGAACTAAACTTTTTAGATGCAACCTTTCACTATTCGCCACCAGATTAAAAACGAAAAGCCTCGTCGCGAGGTAACTTTTCAATTTAGTCTCAAATGGCATTTTTAAACATTTCTTTATTTCATTTTTTAATTTTTTTTATTTTAAAACATTGCATAGTATATAATAACATTTGATAATAATGCAACTTCCATTATTTTAATTTAATTTAATATTTCCTTTATCCACGAAAAGTCATGTTGGTAAAGTTTATTCTAGATCTACCCTAAAAAGCAACAATAACAAAATATGTTTATATGTGTTTGTAAAATGTCTCGATAGAACGAATTTTACTATAAATAGTTACATAAAAATATTTTCTAACAAAAAATTTAATTTTTCTGAATGTTTTCGGGAATCTCCTATAAACCAGCATAATAAGTGAAGTTTATATTCAGATGCTACTAGGTCCTATCTAATAGAAAAACTAGTTTAGTTTATTAAAATTGGAGGATTAGGGTATTTAGGACAGCGAAGTTAAAAGCTCTATAAATCACTTGTAAGATTTTTCTAAGTTTTCATGGCAATCTAGAAACTCAACACCCACCTAAACACCGAAATCTCCCAATTTGGTCAAAATTGAGGTGTTTTTATGTTTAATGTGAACTAGAAGACTCTTAAAATATAGGCCATTTTGGTATTGGGTTCCTAGGATTTTCCGAGGAAACTTAGGAAAACCTTACAAGTAATTTATAGAGAGTGATGCCAACTTCGCTGTCCTAAATACCCTAATCCCCCAATTGGGTTAAAATTGAGGTGTTTTTATGTTAAATGTGAGGTAGAAAATTTTAAAACATCGTGCGAAGTTTCGAACATTGCCATTGTTTATACAAACGTGATAGATTATATTCGGTTATAAAACCGTAATAGGTTTATGCTGGCTTTATTGTATTAATATACCTTTTTCGGTTCGACCAATAAAATTCTGTTTTTTGATGAATTTTGAAAAAATATGTATATAGTTTCAGATTAGGTCGCCAATAAATTTATCTTTCAAAAAATTAACCGCTTTTCCTAATTTCCTTAAACTATTTTGGTTCGTCATGATTGGTAGACACCGTTTCTTACCACATCGAGATTTGAAGATCATTTTTGTTGCTGACGGAAAAATAAAAAAGTCCTAAGGGCATCAAAACACAAAAAATTAAACTTCATGAAGTTGTTTCTTCAGTTGGGTGCCTTCAACGATCACTAATCCTTATAAAACGTTGACGATGTTTTGAATAACACTTCTGGTATAAATGCAAATTGTAGACGACCTACTATTTAATTATTACTTTTCATTTATTTTTCAAACATTCTCTGAAATCTAACACGCTTATGTGTCCCAGGATCCAAGCTATCCAAGCATACCAAATCTTAGGGAAACCGTCTTGCCAGAGGCAAGGACCAGCCATTTTCGCAAAATTTCGTCACTGCGGGAGCGAATCGAAAGCGGATTGGAAAATGCATTTCACTAAAATGGAAAACAATTGCGATAAATCAAAGTACCCAAGAAAATAATTTGTATTGATTTCCAAACAAATCGTTATTTATGATTCCCCGTACAGACGCAATAAAATACACATGGGTGCAAAAAAATCGCACATCGCTCAATTTTCCACAAAAGTTTTCCACAAAAATATCAAAAAAATTCAATATTTGTTTAATTTTTTTAAATTCAGATTTAAAGTCTATTTCAATACCCAGTGTTATTTTTTTTGTATTCATACGTGCCATTAAACTGACTTTTGGGGGTAAACATCTGAGGCACACGTTTTTGTGAATTAAAATTAGGGGCTTAAAAATAAGGAGTAAAAATCGAATTAAAATATGGAAATAAACAAAAGAAAAAAAAACAGTTTTATTAATAAGAAGTATTCCCTCCCCTGGCCCGAGTGACAGCCTCCATTCGATGCTGCATTGATTTCACCCAAGTTTTCACAAAATCTTGTGGTATCGCCTCCCATTCCTCTACGATCGCCTGTTGCAGCTCCTGGAGGCCTGTTGGAGCAACATCACTGGCTCGAACCCTTCTTTCGACTCGTTCCATAAATGTTCGATGGGATTAAGGTCCGGGCTTCGAGCTGGTCACTCTATAACAGGCACATCCACGAATTGAAGGTACTGCTATACTACACCAGTCGTATGCGGTCTCGCATTATCCTACATAAACAGAAAATTTTCACCAATAAACCCGGCAAGAGGTACGACGTACTCCTCGAGTACTTCCTCAATGTACCGTTGAGAATTCATTCCTCTTGATCGACAGCCAGTATTTGCTCGTGTGATGAATACAAGAACATGCACGATCCACCACCATACGAGACACGTTCTTCAATGCAAACATTGTAAATATCGCTCTCCTTGTGTTCTGTATACTCTTCTGTCCATCGGTGCCATATACATCCTGCACTCGTCAGAGAACATTACTGTTCTCCATTTTTTTTCTGTCCAAATCAAACGCTCTCGAGCGAACTCACGACGTACTCGTTGGTGGACTGCGGTCAATTTAGGCCCGTTTGCTGATCTATGTGCAGTCATATTAACTTTTCGAAGTCGTGTTCTAACTGTCCACCGACTGACTTCGACTTCACGAACTTGTTGGAGCCGCCGTCCCAGTTGAACCGCATTCATACGGCGATTTCGCAACGAAGCTGTTACAAGAAAGCAGTCATCACGCTGTGCGGTAGCACGAAGTCGGCCAGATCCTTGTCGCCGTCTGAAGCCACCAGTTTCCTGATATCTCTGCCACACTCGAAGAACAGAGAATCGTCTCAAATTTAGTTGTAGAGCCACTTCACTTTGGTGCTGCCCCGCATAAATTAGTGCAACCACTTGTACGGCTACTTCTGGTGTGGTATCCATTTATTTGCTCCGGTTGAAGACGTAATAAATAGAGGATCGTTCAAGCTAAGCGTCGATATGCGAATGATCACAATTCCGAGCGAGCTATTTCATGGCATGCTATTGTATTTATCTTGTTGAATTATTTTTAGAATTTAATTCGAAAGCGTGCTATATGCATTTGACAAAAAATTACTTGGTTGGCATGGTACAAGTTCAAAAAAGGTACCACTTAGGTAGGTATTGAAATAGACTTTGAATCTGCAGTAAAAAAATTAAACATATTGGGTTTTTTTTTATTGAACTTTTGTGGAAAATTGAGCAATGTGTGATTTTTTTGCACCCAAGTGTATATTCCGCATCTGGAATTGGGAAAAATATTTTCATAACATTTTTACCTAAATTATATGTTTCTACCCTACTGTTGGAATTAGTTTGGTGTAAATATTTTCGAAGCAAAGTTGATTGAGAAACTTTTGTTCCACAAGATTTTTATAGGGAAAAATAATTCCCAATATATCTTTGTTTCAAAAATATTTACACCCAACTAATTTCAGCAATAGGCCAGAAAAATATAATTTATCGAAAAATATGAAAAAAAAAAATTTTAATTCCTTATTCCCAGGGAAAGCCAAAATAGTGTCACAGTGGTACTATTCTGGTAATTCCCCGGGTATAGGGAACTGGAGGAATAATTTATATGTAATTTCTGTTCAAATATTTTTTTTCGGCCTACTGAGAGGAAAAGTTTGATGTAAATATTTGTAAATTACTAGTTAATTTTGTTTTCAAAAAAATTAACACGAACTTTTTACCTTAGTGTGCCAAAAACCACATGTTTAAATAAAAATTACATATAAATTCTTTCCCCAGTTCCCTATTTCCGGGAATTTACCAGAATAGTGCCACCGGAGATATAAGGTAATCAGTACCACATCATTAGAAGATAATGAACATCCGCCAAAACGGCGGTCATTAATTGCTCCAGTCTCCAAAGTAATTTAGCTTTGTCAGTAATTTAGTAGAAAAAATCATGGGGCACACGTGCCAGTTACTTGGATAGATATTTTTTAGTAATAATAGTTTGTATTAAACTGCCGGACACAGAAAATGAAACGTCGACATTTTCTACGAGTAGTAGTCTTCGTTACTTAATGCCCTGAAAGATTTGTTACATCTTTCAATTTGCGTTGTACCGGCTCATCCCCTACACATTTAAGCATGCTGGCCTAATTAGTTTATATTTTTATTAGGTCGTGTATTGCGGTTGATGTCGGTTTAGAAACGCGATAGATTATGTTCGGTTGTAAAAATGTAGCAATATTTTCGTGCTTTGTAACAGTAACCGCAGTAGTCTGTATCACTAAATGTGTTGCCATTCCTTGAAAGGTAAATGAGCGAGCCCCTTCAATACATGTTATACTTGATGAGGCTTGCAAAGAGTAGTATTTTCCAATACTATAATAATTTCGGAAACAAAACGTTCTGTTCTGTTACCTCTATGCTCCATCTAATGTTCACAATTGATGAAAGGAAGAATGAATTTGACTACATTTTCTTTTTAAAATTTTCAATCGAGTAGACACCCTATGACATAAAACACTTTACGCTTGCTGTCAATGGCAACCAATATAAATTAATTTATATTCGAAAACACCATGATTAGACTCTAGCATTTCCACACATTGCGGCAACACGATACGTTTTTCTTCGTCTCTTGCCTCTTGGCATATAAACAAAATTTTAAAGTGGGGGTTTTTACAGCACGTTTGCAGCAATAATTTAATGTGCCGCTCGTGTTTTATACTCACTAACACAAACAAAAAACAAAAAAAAATTATGATCACAATTTTTTTTTGTTTTTATGCGATTAGTATGAACAGAGCCTATATATACTGGCCATGACACGTTATTTTAACACAGTATTAGTCTTGCCTGTACGCATACTACTTTAAAATTTTACATGGATTTTTTTTTTGTTGCTTTTATAAATTCGTTTACCGAAATGAAACGAACCAATTAAATTGTTTGATTTTCTTTTTGTTTTGCTTGTTTGTTACAGGGTAGTAATGTTTTATTTTGATGTTTATAGTTGATGACGTTTCGTTCTCTCTTACTCTTTTTCTCTCATTAGTTCTGTTGTGCTCTTGTGCAGTGCAAATAAATAATAATAATAATATAGCCAAGAGCCAAATATTAAATTAATAGCCAAAGTTAATTTTAATACCATTCATCATTATTTATAAATAAATAAACAAAAGTTGTAAAAAATGTGATTGTTTCAATTTGCCGACAAAATCATCTTGCAACCCTTATTTACAATGTATGACATGACCCCCATATTTCTGGATATTTCAATTGGACTGCAAGAAACGAGGAAACAAACCATTAAAAACTCATTTTTAAGTCGAGTGAAATTTTTAGGTGGCTTGAAAAGGCATAAAATACACCGTGTAAGTGACTATACGATAATGTACATATTAATAAGTTTTGCAAAGCAGCCGACTTTGATTTCATAGTGAATAAGTCACTTAAAATGACAAACAAGTCGACTAGCGATGTAAGGCAATCAAAGCAATTTGCTGCTTTTGTGTTAGGTATATCTTGAGATGGCACAAACTTGATTTGCACACTTGATTTGCATTAGTCAACGATACTGAATATATTCAGTAACAAAAAGTTCGGTTTTTAATTTTTTATAATTTGCTTCATCATTAATTTATTTCCAAAAATAGTAGATACGTTTGATGAAATGATAAAATTACATTTTAGTCAAAATAAAAATCAGGTATTCTTAGTTAAAATATATTCCGACAGATTGGGCATGTTGATGATTAAACCATTTGTACTGAAAATACAAACAACAATTAGGATCTTGTATACATAAAATAGTTTGCAAGATACTTACTAAACAGGGCCCATATTTCTTTTTGCACGTTTTTCACAATAATTTTGGTGATTGGCACGTATCCTGATGGATAATATTGTAGCAAACATATCATACTTCAGCACCTTCGAATTTTCAATGCAAATTACATTTCCATATGGAGAGTACGTTCCATATCGAGCCATTTTGGTATGCTAAAAATATTATGGTTTAGCAACATCGCGATTTTGTAATATTCCCCCCATCTGTCGATTACACTGTATCGTCACTTGGCCGAGAAGATGATTGATGGGCAATTTAATCATTAGTTCCATTTTCGTTTCATCGATTGAATATGTTTCCACCACTTCGCTAGTACTTGAGCTTGTTACTTTTATCTGCATGTTATCCTCTTTGGCTCGTTTCTTTGGACGCATCGTAGCTCATATTGGCTCAACGGTTTTGAAATGAAGTTAATCGTAACCTTTTCAACGAACGAGGATTGTTGTGGTGTTAAATCGTGCCACCATTTATGAGTAAGAGCAGGCATATTTGTCGTAAAACCATTTTAGTGTCGAGATTTTTTAACAAATCCACCGGCCTTCTACGGAATAGATACACCAAAAATATCACCTTGTGTTTATGCGACTTGATCCAGCGCGCATAGATCGATCGCATCTCAAATGTGGATTCTGCCACATTATTAAGTATACAATCCGACTGGTTTCGAGTTACGCAACTCGTTTGCTTTTAATGTAAAACCCTCAATAAACATCATTATTATTTTGTGATTTTCATTTAACTGTTTTGCGAGTGAATTAAGAAGGTTGAGTGAGTTAAGAAGGTGAAAATCGTTATCCTTATTATGTTCCTCGCTTCGTACTGTTTGTTCAGTTTTTCTAAATCTCGTGAAATCAAACACAACGAAAAGCTTTTAATAAGCGATGTGCTTATACAGTAAAGGGACTTTGTGGCGACATTTCTGAAATCAAAATAACGTTAAATATAAATCTAAGTTTATCAAAAAACGAATCGCTTACACATTATACGCCAGTTCAGTTTTGCTCAGTCGTATTATTGTAACGTATATGTTCATCGCATTACAGTTTTGGCAAGATGTTCGACACCGGATTTGAGAGAGTCAATCTAAATGGAATAAAATGGTTTACCACAATTTAAATTGATCAACATAACATGTGAGATACACATGGATAGACGTACCTTTAATCCTGTGAAAGCTTCCGAACCATCATATTTAACCAGCATACTCATTAAATACTCCATAGTATAGATCAGCCGTACATAATTTAAATTATCATTGGTCCAATTTTTTTCAATTTCCACGATTTTATTCACAATCACGTACCCCAACACTTTCATCATAATGTATTGACGAAAAAAATAGTCTTCTTGAGTAAATCGTTTAAAATTTCGTTGAACTTTACTGGATATTACTTAGATCCAGATTCCAGACTTTCACTACTGTTATATAGTTTTTAGTTTTATTCGCATCAATATTTAGCGGCTGCAAGAGTATTTCCATTATTCCCTCAACTCAATTAACTTACAATCGATCAGTTTTGTCAAAATAATAGAACACTGTTTAACATCCTGAGACAATAAATTTCCAGCGTACGCCTCATTACAAATCGGATGGCTAAGTCTTATGGGATACGATCCAATACGTAATAATATCATTATTTTATAACTATAACTTGTTAATAACCGCAATCTTACCATTATCGCTATGCAAATAATTGACCACATTAAATATCGGATCAACAAAAATCTCATTTTGAAGCAACTTTATATCCAAGTGTGATACGAATTTAATTACATATTTCACTAATAACATGTGCGCAAGTCACATCTACACATACTAATTATTTCCTAATTAACAATATAATAAATTAATAACTAACACATATTGACAAATAGCTACATAGTAGCAAATATTGAATTTTTAGTTTCCTTATTAAAATGGACGTCACGCCACAAAATATGTGCATTCCTACACACGTCATGCCACCATCAAACGTGTGCTCAAACTGAAGACGAAGAGATGAGAAAAAGATAAAATTATAAAAATTATCATTTAACCACCCTATGCATATGCAAAAAAACGTAAACAAAGATCTAATTGGTCAATGTGACTAGCGCTGCACAAATCAAAACGCAACAAAAAATCAAAACAAAAAAAAAATGAAAACATAATAACAAACGCCGCATAAATAGGGTAAACTTTTAAAAAATAATGAAATTTTAAAATAAAAGTTTTTAAATTTACATTAAAAATAGTCTGAAACTGTACTTAGATAAACTATGATTATGTCATTGAAAAATCATAATAAAAACTTAAGTATTTAAGAAAATACGAGCGAAATAAAACTTGCCTGGCAAAAAATCCCATGTAATCGACCTTTTTTTTGCTATGGAGATGTGTACGCACGCTTGCCTGTCACTAACACCAGCTCAACGATGTTTTTTTTATGTTCCCAAGTATAACAAAACGAAAGTAAAAATTGAGCACAGTATTTTCCTTCGTTTTCATCCAAAATTAACGAAAGTTAAACTTCACATTATAATGATAGTGTTTGTAGCGTATACGTATTATATATGCGTATACAAATGGCGTTATTTAGTTTATTGTGAGAACGCTAAGTTTATAGTAACTTTTAACGATGCAGATACATTTGTCAACTTTGATATTAATTTAATTGAAGACAGGAAGACTGTAAAACAATTGGTAATATAAAGATTCATTCGAGATAATTTGGTACAATCAATTATATTTTGTTTTCCTATTTTATATTTAGAAATCATAATTTATGAAGCAAGATGGCCACGAACTAAAAAAGTGCATTAAACCAAACTTTACAGAGCTGTTCACCGAAGAGCTTAGCTGCAAGTTTACGTTTAACGGTCAATAAAGATAATGTGAGGTATGGTTTACGTTACTCCGTGTTAAATTTAATAATTATAATATTATTTTCAACATTTTAGATTGTACTATGGAAAAATTTACGAACTCTATCGAAACCGATTTAATATCCACAAATTACTTTTATTATATAAAAGACAAACAAGGAAAATTATTTTATAAAAAAATCTAGTGTAAATATTAGAAATTAAAAAACTGAATAATTTAATCGAAATGTATATATATATATATATATATATATATATGTATGTCCAAAGTAATCAATAATGAATTAAAATAATGAATTTAATAAATCATTTTATATTACAAAAACAAAAATATTTCTTTAAAAACATTTAATTTTACAACCAAAATTGGAAATTGCCGTTTAAACAAACACAAGCACAATTGTTCCCGCCAAATATTTCTCAATACGCATACACATGCAATAAAATGTTTATAATGAGTTTAGTCCAGTTTCGGATTTTCGCGACACGCTTCATACGTTTTATTTTAATAAATTGCAACTCAAACTTAGAAAAATACTAGACTAAGTTTAGTACTAAAGTACGAATATCGCCAGAAAAATTGAAAGCAAAAATACTTGGGTTGTCATGGCCATTTCTATACGGGCTCTGGTATGAAAATGAATTTTGGTAGAAAATAAACGCCCCAGGGTCAACCAAAGACTTTAATAATATTATAAAGACCGGCAACAACTAAATGTCAAGTGAGTCAATTTCAAAGCAAAAAAGAGATAGGCAAAAAGTATCAGTGCTGCATTAAGAATTTTTATTAGCGAATGTGATTGAAGTTAGCTGCTTGTAGAATTAGAATTTTGTCTATATAATTACCAGCATTCAGGAATTTTAGAATATTTTTTTTAAACCATAACTGGTTCATGATTATTACACAAAATAATTAATCGAATTTAAACAATAAAATTATTTCGAAAAAGCTATTCAACTATTCCATATAATTCATAAAACCGAACTATTCACTCTTTACACAATATATGTAAATTTATCAAACCTAGAATGCACATATAACTATAATTATACATATTTTATTATTAAAATAATTAAAATACTGAAAATAAAATAAAATGCGCCATTTTGTTTCCACATACCTACATAACTGAAAACGTTTGCGGTACTGGCGGAATCTATTGTGCATAACTCATATCATCCACAACAAAATTTGGAGGTTAAAAAAGGAGGTTTTTCATTTTCGATGGAAGTGTTTATTACATTAAGGAATCTATGGGAAATTTGAAATATTATTGGTTTCGAAAATTTTCCAATTGCTCTCCAAAACCCATCAAGCACATATTGTAGCACCTGGAAGCTTAAATTTGAAAAAAACATTGATGTCGACGTTATCTACATGTAGTCGACTTTGTCTATAAGTAGTAGACGTTATCTACGTTATCCCGACAGAAATCCGGGAAATCCTTAAAAATATATGCAAATCGTTTTCAAAAGCTTTTAAAAAATTTATTGTTCTGTTAGGTCATTTATTTGCAACAATTAAGATTGCAACATTGGCATTTTTCTGTCTCTTTCTAAATACGCGATAATACGAAAATCAGAATCTTCGTCTTGTGACGATCGTAAACTTAGTGAGAGCATCAATAATTTTTACATACACTCTACATTCAATAATAATACTCATACCCAATTAAATCTATTTTATTGATATAAGCAAATCTCGTTGGATTATGGTAAAATTAAAGTTACATAAAATTTCAGGATTATGGTCACGTAACTATCCGTTATGGTTGGCCTGTACGCTTCTATCATATCATATCATCATATCAGTTTTCTAAATACCAGATGTACGATAATACCGCTGGCTAAATAAATAAATAAATAAGTTGGTCCTTTTTCCTGAAAATCTTTACCGTGTGATGGAACTGAATGGAAACCGTAAAAACCGGTGAAATAAATTTCTGAACGAAAAACAAAAAAATCCATGCTCTTTATTTTTTAAGACGCAGTCGAGGGAAACCTTATATGACCGAAACAAGAGGTGGAAACTTTAAAAATTGAATGAGAACCTTAATTTTTTATTGCAGGTTCGGATTCTACTAATTTAAGTACGTAAAATGTGTTCGAAACTTTCTTGATTTGCGGTAGTTGGCGTAAAACAACGGATGCTCAATATTTTTCAAAAACTATCCAGTGACACCAAAGTTGAACCCCACCCACTCCAAGAACAACGTAAATTAAGCGTTCATGCTAGTGTCAAAACATCTTAACCAATTGAAACAGATAAAATATTAAAAATTAAAAAAAATATGACGAAATTTCGTTCAGACTTTAATCTTTTGTGCGGTTTTTAACCGATTTAAACCTTTATTAAGAATTTTGGGAAAATATGTAATATTGGTTTCAGATTAAGTAGCCATACAGAATTCATCAATAAACTTTCCATTGAAACAATTAAATGCATTTCCTGATTTCCTTAGAATGTCTTGGCCGATCAGGATTGGTAAAAACCGTTTTTACGGGCATGAAATCGCAAATTTTTTGTCGCCTAGCTCTCTACTATTTCATTTCTAAATTTATTTATTTTTTTTTGAAATATTTGCCGTAACACGCTTAGGGTCTTAGGATCCAAGTCCAAAAATAATAAATCATATAGAGAAACAGTTTTGCTAGAGACAAAGTTCAGTCACTTTGCTAATCGTCACTAATCACATTAAATAAATATTATTTAATCATGCAATGATCTGAACAGGTTTTCGAGGGGTTAGGACAGACAACATTTTAATCAAACCATTCGACGATTTTTTTTTACATATTTCGTATTTATTAATACGCAAATGACCTATCTCATCAAATTTTAATAGGCTTTGGCCAAAACCTCAAAATACTATAATTGAAAAAAAAACAGCTACCAGAATCGCTTTGGAGTTTTTGGAAGGTTGAAGCTTAGTCGCATTTAATGATATAGGTCACTTGCGTGCCATTAATTTAGAATATGTGAAAAGCTATCAGATTTGTCAAGTTGTACGATTCCTATAGTCATACATAACTTGTTCCGACACTCGAAACCCGATTATATCAAGCTTATTAGAGACCGACCAAAGGGCACAGTGGTGAAAGCATTGGCGTTTGGATCGGGAGGTATCGGGTTTGAATAGTAGCAGGATACAAAAGGGATTTTCGTTCGATGATCGAAATGAACATAAATAGGAAGCTATAAATCAAAATATTAATTTTTATAAAGCATTTGTGGTTACATACCCACACAATCGGTATGTCCCGGTTTTCAAAATACCGGTTTCGTAAAAAAAAAAAATCTCGATTTTTAGGGAATCCCATGTGAAACTTTTAAAATTTGACATATGAGAAAAAAGGACTCTTAAATGATATTTTTTTTTTTGAAAATTCAAAAATGGGTTTGCGATTAAGTTCTAGAAAATGGCTAATAGTGATGGAATTTGGCTATTTCTTAACACATTTTGATGAAATTCGATACGTGCGATAGAAATGGGATTCTAAAATGATTCCGGTAAAGCGGTCGATAGAGATGGAACTAGGCCATTTCTAAACCAATTTTGTTGAAATTCTTCACGTGTGTTGGAAATGAATTTCAAAATGATTTTTTGACTTTTTGAAATATGGCCATTGCTATGAAACTAGACCATTTTTTAACCGATTTAGCTGAAATTGAACATGTGGGTCCTAAATCGGATTCAAAAAATGCGTTTTTGATAAAGTTTTTGAATAAGGCGGACAAGGATGAAACCTGACCATTTCTTAACCGATTATGTCGATTATCGACATGAGGGATTTTAAAATGATGTTTGATAAAGTTCGGGAATAGTGTCATTTGGGATGGAACTAGGCCATTTCTTAATCGATCATGTTGAAATTTGTCACGTGCGATGGAAATGGGGTTCTAAAGATGGAATTTGGGATTATTAAATAAATTTTTGATAAAGCTCTGCGTATCTGAACAAAAAGGGCGATACATTTCAGAACTTAGTCAAAAAATCATTTTAGAATCTTATTTCCATCTCACATGTCGAATTTTATCATAATATGTCAAGAAGTAGCCAAGTTCTGGTGCTAATGGCCATATTCTAGAGCTTTAGCAAACAATTATTTTAAAATCCCATTTAGACCTTACTTGTACAGTTTTAACATAGTCAGTAAAGAAATGGCCAAGTTCCATCCCTATCGACCGTATTCTAGCACTGTATCAAAAAATTAGTTTTGAATTTGAATCATTCACTTAGAATAAAATTAGTAAAACTGCTTCTTTATTCCCGACATGTTTTTGAACCCCGTTCTTCTCGTTTTTTTCCTAAAGGCCCTCGGAGGGCTAAACGTAGAAGAGGAGCGATGCGATTTCCCGCGAGCCTGCGAGAGTTATATACGCCTCTATAATTCGTTATGATATCAAAGGGCTGAATGTCGAAGGACCGAATATCGAAGGGCAAAATTACGAAGGGCAAATGTGTCGAAGTGCCGAATGTCTCGAAGGGATGTTTTTGTCGAAGGGCCAAATGTGTCAAAGGGGTTACTTTTCGTTTTTGGAAAAATAATTTTTTTAATTTGTTTTAAGGAATATTTCGTATTTTTTTATCAAATATTAATGAACTTATAAAGCAAATTTTCCTTCACCAAAATGTATCACTCACTGGATACGTGGAACTTTGACATTCGGCTTCCGCAGAGTCATAAAGACAAAAAGAAATAAAACATTATTAAATCACTTATTATTTTATTTACTTATTTTATAAGGCCGTTATTCTCCATTTAAATATACTACGTATTTATTATTTATTTATTATTATAAAACCATCAAAAACTAGGAGTTCGACTAATTCCAGAGCGGGTGTCAATATATTGCTCTATATATGACTCTGACTATGACTCCGACTCCGATAAAATAGCACAGACTCTACGAAACCGTGTCCTGCCTCTGACTTCGCAGCCTTGTTTTTTTTTAGTAAAATTTTGGACAAGATATCTTATTTTTATATTAAAATATTATTGTTCGGCCGGCCCGAATTAATAATTTTTTTTTTCAAAATCAAGACTTTAGAACTAGAAGAAAAGAAAACCGGGATTTTGAAAATGGGGATTTTGAAACCCGTTATTTTGTAGTACACCTCCATACAATATTAAAGCGACATTGAACGAGAATAAAAGCATATTACAAAATAATTCTTTTTAATTTTGTTTTTATTACCCCTGCAATCTGTTCTTCGGCCAAGGCTTTACCAACTGTTTCGCGGCTTGCTTTTTTGTCCTTACTTTTACGCCGCTGCTAGCCAATTCGAGGACGTACGGTTATAGACCCGATTTTATCACCATCTGCACCTTGCATAGCTCCAGGCCAACCTATACTGGCACGGAAAATGGGTCATCTCATGAGTTTTGCACTCCGACAGGGGGTCATAGATATGTTCCATTTCATCACAGATCGGAATCTGTTGGTCCTGCCCCTATCGAGATTCGAAAACGGTCCTCCGATTCAAACGCAAAAGCTTTAACCATAGTATCATTTGGTCGGTTAGAAAATAAATCGTTTAATAAAATTAAAAAAAAAAATTCTCCTCTTAGCACAGTAAACAATTTCTAAACGAAATTGTTTAATTTGAAGGTTTTTTTAATATTACTGATAAGCTTTGGAATAAATATGAATCATAACTACAACCATAAAGTGTTATGTATTTGATATTTAAATATTTTGTTAAATTGCATTCGAAATGGAAATAATATACGTGCTGCTATGATACTTTTCGAACAAGTTTAGCAATTTTTTGAATGAAACGTAATTTAAAAGTTTTGACACTAAGAATAAAATATTTTATTTTTCACTGTGAAATGTCAAGATATCGTTTCTTACTCGTTTAATTTTGACAATAATACGAAATATATAGTATGTATTTTACTTACATTCGAGAGACATTGGGGCGCCCATAACTTGTGAGTACTTTACGCAATAGATTAGATTTTAACACTACAAAAAATTAAACAAATATAACAAAAAATTTAGTTTCCTGGAAAATTAAATACAAAATTATTTCATTTCATAAAAATGATTGTGGTTTTGTGCCTAATCTTGCTTTTTTCCTACCAGCCCAATGAAATTTATTAAATTCATGAGGCAAACAAGATAATATTACTTAAAGAAATAAACACACAAAAAAGAATTCATTTTAATTTTACCACAAAATTCTGTTTCTGCAAAACCGAAAAATTTAAATTATTTTATTTTATGGTTTATTGTGTATAAAATATGCATACAAAAATAGGAGAAAGAATTTTAAATTTCAAATAAAAATATTTCTTCGGTTAGTCTTAGATTAACTTATGGATTTATTATATACATTTATGCCGTACGATATACGATTGTATATTGTATATTCATATATGTACGTATACATGTTATATGCATTTAGTTCGAACAGAGAACAGAAAAAAAAGTAAAAAATTGAAAAGGTGGAAATAATCATGTTTGCACATTTTATGACATAAATATAAATTTGAAAAATGAACTCATACGGAAATATATATTTTACGCTTAACGTGGCTTTTTCTCTATCTCTCGTATCTATTATACCGAAATAAATGGGGAATACAAATTTGATGATTTTTGCAAAGATTTTTTATGTCATATATTTGAATAAAATTCTAATCAATAATTTTCTGTACTCGTGTAGATACGGCAACAGCAATCTTACACCAGCGCAATCTATCTTTTAAACTCGCCCCAAGTTTTTGAGGTTAGAGGGTTTATAACCTTCGCCTTATACTATACGTGAAAATTATTATGAAATTTTCATTGAAAAATTAAATATTGAACTTTATACGGCATCCATATCCTATGTATGTACAATGTTCATTTATTTCGATGGAAGATGTTCGTTTTTCCCCCTTTTCCACAAATTGTCAAAAAAAACATAATATTAAATATTGAAAAATAGATAGGAATTCGTAGAAATATTTCATAACTTAAATCGACTCAAAAGGACTTAAACGGGTATCTGTTGATTATTTATTTACTTTATTAATGTACTACGAGTATCCTTAAGTTTTATGCCTTAGGGTAAAATTGTTGTATTTGTTTTCGGGTTTAAGATAATATGGATTAACATTTGCCCTAATAAAGAAAGATAGAGGCTACTGCGGGAATCGTGTTTGCCTTCAAGTCCCTTTATCTTTCATTCTTCTTCTCGCTCTTTCACTCGCTTTCTGCATCAGTTTATGGGTTACACTGTTGGCATAACATAAAAGTCTAAAATTGTCTGCGATTTTTTTTAAAAAAATTACACTGTTAAACTAAAATGTTATGGTGATGTTAATAAACACAACTAAGAACCCTCTGTCGGAGTGCAGAATTCAGCACTGACCCACCGTTCATGGCAGTGTACAGGTTGTCATGGAGCTTGTGATGTGCAGGTGGTATAATGTAATTGTGTGAGTAGGTGAATCAGTGGATGTGTGCGTGAATATAAAGAGGGGGTATTAATTGACCTGCATAGGACATTAAATTCACTGCCTGATTAATCTTTTTTATTAAAAGAGTAAGAACTAATCTTTAGAATACAAAATAATCCTAATTAAATCATTTAAATTTATTTTATTTTTTAAAACTATATTGAATTTAAACACTATATTCAAACTTAGATTAAAAAAAGGAATTAAAAGTAAAACATGAAAAAGTAAACAAATGTCCAATTAAACCCAATTGTTAAATACTTATGAATTCTTATAAGAATATAAAGTGTATCTCAGAATAGGAGCTGAGTTGCTTTACAGGGTTTCATTGATATGAATATTATAGGAAATAAATCGTAGTCTGTCTGAAAATGCTACTACGTTGAAATAGTAGGCTAGTCAAGCGCCCTTCCCAAACGGAAAGTAGTCATATTATTTTTCGACCTCGCAATTCAAAACGATTTTATTAGTTTGAGTATTTTGGTTTAGATAAACCCTGGATATTGCAGAGTTTGTCGGAAACTCTAGTTTTTTGCGAATGCTAGCTTTAGGTTGGCACAATCAAATTAGTCAACCATTTCCATATGCATGAGATAGATATCATTTTTTTGCTTTTGCAAATCAAATCGATTTTATTGTTCTGAATAATTTTAATTTAGATAAATTCTGTATATCTGTAGCTCATTTGTTTGTCTCATCCTTAATCTAATATTCACACATAGTGGAATTTTCCGATCAACTCATCGATACACAGAATTTATCTAAACTTAAACTACTCAAACCAATCAAATCGATCAGATTTACGAATGGCTTCTAACTCACTTGAATGTGTCAACCTATGCCTAACATTTCTGTCAAACTCTACGTTATCCAAAATTCATGTAATCCAAAACTACTCAAACCTACAAAATCGATTAGATTTACGAGAAGGTTAAAGCATACCTCTCCCCTCCTTTTGGAACTGGCTCTTGGTCCATAAGATATAGCCAACGTAATGCTAGCATTTTCACATAATGAAATTTTCTGATAAACTCGATTTAATAACCCAGAATTTATCTAAACTTAAACTATGTATTCATACTAATAAAAATGATTAGATTTACGAATACGATCAGGATATCTCTCCCCTCTAGTTGAAAATGACTCTGGCTTGTCTCGTTTTGTTTTGTTAATCTAAGGCTATAAATTTTACGTAGTGGAATGTTCCGACAAACTACGTTATCCAGAATTTTTCCAAATTATAAACTTTCAAATAAACAAAATCGATTTAATTTAATACTGTTAAAGTTAGCCGAAAGTTTCCAGCCGAAAGATAATGCAGATAGTATAATATACAGCAAAAATCAGTCATGAACTCGAATTTAGGAGAACTTAGGATCGGGTTACATCATTCGGGTGATGGAGAAATTATTTCAGTTTATAGAAATTTAAAAATCGATAGGAGCGAGAGTATAAAGAGAGTTTAAAAATAGTCAAGACACTATCTGCATTATCTTTCGGCTGGCAACTTTCGGCTAACTTTAACAAGGTCTTAATGTACGAGAACGAAACGATACCTGCCCTTCCTTTTGGAAATGACTCTTGACTCATTTGATTGTGTTAACCTACGGTTAACATTTCCACATAGTGGAATTTTCCGACAAACTCTACGATATCCAAAATTATTCTAAACTTAAACTAATCAAACCAATAAAATAGACTAGATTTAGAGAACTAAAAAAGATAACAGTCCCTTCCTCTTGAAAATGGCTATTAACTCGTTTGAATGTGTCAACCTAAGCCTTACATTTCGATATAGTGAACATTTCTGTCAAACTCTACGTTATCCAGAATTTATTTAATCCAAAACTACTCAACCCTATAAAATCGATTTGATCAAACCATTAAAAATGATTTAATTTACGAGACCGAAAAAGGATATCTCTCTCCTCCTTTTGGAAATGGTCCTTCATTGATTTAGTCGTATTGACCTTCGGCTGAAATTTTCCCATAATGGAATTTTCAGACAAACCGTACCTTACCCAGACCTAAACAAATTTTTCTTAAACCAGTAAAATCGTCTTGATTTTCCAGAATTAAAACTGAGGCCTTTAGTCTCAATTTGGAAATTATATTTGACTCGTTTTACTGTATTACATTCAGTTCATCGATGGAATCTCCGGAAAAGTCGACATGCTAAATTTCATGTGGTGAACTCGATAAATTTGGATAAAATAAAACTTTTTGACTTAGAATTTTTAGTGTACTAATTTTGTACGAGATGGAAATTCATGACATGAAATTTAGATAGTGGCTCTAGGCCAAGTATTTTTGTGGTACCAATCACAAGAAATGTTGCCATCCGGTTCATGTATATGTATCAAAAGAATATCTATAGTTATAATATCGTCTACATTTAAAAAACTTAGTACCGAATTTTTCAAATTTTCCAGAATTAAATTTGTAATTGTGGGGCTTGGGAATGGGAATCCATAGGTGACCCCAAAATTTGCGGAAAAACCTTATTATCAAATGTAAATTCTCAATATCGTTTTATATCTAAAGCGGTTAAAATTTTTAATTTTGCTACAAAATTTGTTTATGTCACTTCCAAAAATTGATTTTTAATTTTTTTTGAAAGTGCCGTAGATAGTCGAGCTCGTTTTTTTCTATGAAACTTCGTAAAAATAATTTTGTTGTTCATTGAGGCTGTGTTACTTATTTCTACTCTAATCGATCTGAGTATTTAGTACTTTTTCTTATTTCCGGTAAGATCGATCTTATCGTTGTTTTGCTGCTTCTTATTTTTTACAGATTTTTTATCGATTTTTTGATTTGCAAAAATATTCTGACTTGTAAGATTAATTTAGGTTAGCTAACTTCACGTATAACTCAAACCGTATATTACATATAATATTAATGACAATCTAATAATAATGAGTGACATATAATATTAATGAGTGACAATCGGAACAGAAGAAAGTTTTAATTATTCTGTGAACAATACAGATCTGATGATAAAAGAAGCCGGAGCAAGTAGTAATTTGGAGCCGAATGGTTTAAAGTGGATGAAGTCGTTTAAAAAAAAAAATCAAAATCGTAAATACAAATAATGAGAGATCTCAGGAGAGATTTTTTTTTTATTATTATGATCAAATAGCTGAAATATTACATAAAAGGCCAGGAGGCCTATTATGAAATTGTTTCCTTTCGTAAATTTCAAAAATCGTATAATCCGCCTATTATGAACTAAAAAAAACGAAATCATTTTTTACGAAAATCAAATGTCAAAATTTGAAGGCTCTATAGGTGACTAATATCATATTTATGGAAACATTAGAGTATACATATTATTTTTTAATTAAAATAAAATATTTCAATTACTTTATAAAATGTGAGTTATTCAATTAATCGACTGTTTAATTTATTACAATTTATTTGACATTTATTTTATTTTGTTTTTTGTAGGTCAGGTACCAATGATCGCCAATTTGACGTTTTAATTTCTTTTATAGAGAAAAATATTTTTTTAAATGCGCCTCAATAAATAGAGAGTACCCAACATTTGTGGAGTAAAATTATAAAATCTGATGGTCGGAATTTTAGCTAAAACAACACAAAATAGCAAACTTCATGCTCTTAAATTCTACATCCAAGAAAAGGTTCGTAATAGGAATATTTCGCATTTACGAAATCGAAAAAAAATCATTATATAACTCTAAAAGTCAATCCCGAAGCCACTTCTAGCAGCGATTCAGTGCTGATTACCAGGCCGAATAGCAACGCAAACTGGTAGCAAAAACTTCGGAGAATCGGGCCACCAGTCCGAGTGGTCGATACGTCTACGGAATCTCAAAAAAAAGTTTCGTTCCAACGTACAACGTCGTCACGAGAAAAAATTATTGCGACAAGGTCGTTTCCTCGACTTAGGCTGTATGTCAAACTTATGCTGGAAACACATGGGCAGAATTCTGAAAGCAGAAAAATTAGAATACACACGTTTATATGGTGAGAAATACATGTATTCTGCTTTACGATCAGAATACTGACTCATGTCCCTATTTCTAATTTTCCTGCCTCGCATTATAGGCTGCACTACGTAGAAGAAAACAAATCTAACAATAGCAACTATGTTCATGCGATTTTTACTTTATTAATTTTTTTATTTTAACGTATTGCCATTGAGTTATCAATCAAAGCGGAGGAAAATATTATAGCGCAATAAAACAATAATTTACTTGAAATTTTGCCGGCAGCACTGTCGGCAGAAAATCTGCTCATGTGTTTCCAGCATTAAGGTAAAATTCAATTTTAGTCAATTTTTCGGTAAATACAATTGTTTTCAAAACTTTATGGCAAACTGATCGAAAAATCTGTACTAAAATCGTTTTTTCCGTAGTAATTGATTTACCCGACTATTGGTACACAGCCAAAGAATTGCAATTTGTATTTATTTTTGTAGATGGTTCTGCTTATTAATTTCTACCCCTATTCATGACATTTTCATCATTGACGACGGTTTCGTCCTCGACTTCATTATTAAAACTAATGCATACATTATGCAAAACGCACCAGGACATTGTTACCGGCTGGCTACTGCCAACCTGCAGATTTCACTTAAGCCACTGCAGAGGCCTCCACGGTGATTTTTGCCGGCTACGTTCTCAGCGGAGAAGTGCGAAGGTCGTGGGGTTTGAGGCATGCAGGGCTCCTGGCCTACACCGTGATGATACAGATAATTCGAAAAATAAAAAAAAATACGCAAATAATAATAAAACCCGAGTTCCGCCGAAACTCGTCGGCCGGAACCTGAGGAACGAACAGCAGATAATCAAATAATAAATAAAATAAATAAAAAAATGATAACGGAAGAGGTGCCTTGGTGCGCGCATCCATCCGAATTCAAACGGGGTCAAGCCCTGGTTACGGAATTGGATGCGGGCACCAAGGGACCGCAAACACTAAACCGACACAGAGGGAGTCTCCGCTCCCATCATACCGGACCGGAAAAATTTAATAATTCATTTTATTTTAGAAAACAAACACAACAAACGAAGCGAAACAACTTCCCCTCCACCCGCACCAGAAGAAAACGAGAGAGAGAGAGAGAGAAAGCAATGCGTATCGAGCGCGCGACCGTTATCCGGCGCTCGATTACAAATTATAATATGAAATTTAATCAGAGAAAAAAAAATTTTAAATATATAAAAAAAAGTCAAAAAAAAATTTAAATAAAATTAACTAAAAAAAAATAAAAAAAATACCTTAATTAATTTTCAATCAAAAATCCTGTTGCGGCCTTGCGCGGCCGTCATGCCACAGGTGGCCTTGCCCCACCCGGACCGTTGCGGTGCCTTTCACCGTTACAAAAAATGCTTGGGTTGCGGCCTTGGTGCCGTCATGCCACAGGGTCACCGCCCCGGACCGTTGCGGCTTTGGTGCCAACTGTTGCAAAATTAATTTAAGTGGTCTCAATTGCCACCCGTAAACAAGTTGGTTGGGTGTTGGCTCGCCTAATCCGCAGAAAATTTAGATGACCCCAACGAGCCACTTGTTTAATTGTACCGCACCCTCCTTAATTCTAATAAAACACAAATTTTGTTGCGACCTTGGGCAATCGTCATGCCACAGGGTCGCCGCCCCGGACCGTTGTGGTGCCTTTCCCCGATACTAAAAAGTACAACGAATAGCCGGTTGGCTACCAATACTACGGGTGGTTGGCTACCAATAATTAACTGGCCACAAAAAAAAACTCGTTGGGCGTTCTTCCGCCTTTTGTAAACAGGGTGTGAGACAACCGAAATTAATACACTGTTGGAATTGGTGTACCATAAATTTAGCACACGTATACCAAATCGCAGCACCGGTTGATATTTTCACTGCACCCGTTCGGATTTTTAGCATCCGATGAATTATGCAATACCCGTTGAAATACGGTACTGTTGAAAAAACTAAGTACCCGTTGAGTATATAATTATTTACCCTCGAGTAGGTTTTTCGAGACCGAGCTGTACAAGCCAAATCCCAAAATGTGGTGGTTTAGTTTTTTAATTGTATTATGCCAAAACTATTTAGCAATTCACTTTTTCTCGCATCCTCTATACGTCAACAAAATGTAGCCAGCGAAGGTGAAAACGGCATAGCACTAAACACAATATCGTCTTTTGTAAACTTATTTTATTAAGATGGACGAAATACAATTTCTATTTTTCCTTGTAGTATCTTATTAATACCACCTAAGATAAGCTTTACAAACAAACTGAACTTAATTCACTAAAATAATTGTTATTGTTTTTATTTTTAAATTTTAATAAAACCCAAAATGGTTACTTTACCAAAAATTCTAAAACTCGACTTTTTTATAAAAAATTAAACTCTAATGACCAAAATCCAAAACTTGAATGCCAAAAAAAAACAAAAAATTCTCGCACCGCTCAAACGACGCGCAAAACATTCCAGAAGAATGTCTTTCTTCTCTGTTTCGCGTTTACATCAATTCGCATTGATGTAAACGAGAGGCATATAAGAAAAACATTCTTATGGAATGTTTTGCTTGACACACACTCGATACGCATTGTTCTCTCTTTCTCGTCATTCTTCTCACCCGCGCGCCATCACCACGACGTATACAAACATTAAACAACTCCGAAAGAAGCGGGGACACAAACCGAGAGGAATAAAATACCATACAAACAGCGCTTGTTACGATCATGTAATCGTAACAACATAATAAGTATGGCAATAAAATCTAGTCGTCCATTTTATATTAATTTTAGACTCCTAAACCGAGTCGCCTTTCCCACTCTAGTTTTTCTTAAACAACGGTTATAATATTTCTGTTTATCTGTCAAATAGTCAGTCAGATTATTATAATTTGATCTTATGATTAATTCATGTAACGAAAAAAAACACATCTCACATTAGTAAAACACGAAAAAATCGTACCGTTGCTACCATAGCGAAATTAGGCTCCGAGCAAAATATTTACATGTAATAAGTTTTGAACCAAAAACAATATTTTAATTTGACATGTAAAATGTGTATTAATTTGTCGGATTAGGTTTCGAAGTAGCCAGACCCATACGTCACTTTTCGCAAAATATGAACAAAGTCGAACCGTTTCAACCAAACAAAATATAGCTCTAACCGACAAATTAATACTTTTTACATGTCAAATTAAAATATTATTTTTGGTCAAAAATGAATTAGCGACTTGTAACTACAGGGTGGGCAAAAGTCACCATGATTTCATAATTCGGGGACAACTTCACATATGGGCTTTTTCTTTCACTGCGCCAAACTTTTTTCATAGTTCATTTTCTTCCGAACTTATTTGCTGCAATATATTTTGTTCAACAATTTGATCTGTAAGACTGATTCAAATAAAGAAGTAAAACATCTCATTTGTGCCCAGGGTGTACGTAAAATCCTAAAAATACTACAAATTTGATACAGTTTGAGATTGCTCGTTAATCCCACATATCACTCGCTTCACATAAACAAAAAACCCATTTACAATCACTTTGGGAGAATGAACTGCATATATCTAAATTTAGCTGGCATCAAACGCAAATTTGCTTTAAATAATTCCGTCATTACAATCATATCAACAGACTCGAAAAAATTAATTTTTGTCTGGTTATACAAATTAAACAAAATTTGAAAGACTGCCAAGTATCTTTAAACTAGTCAACGTGTTAATTGAACAATTTATTGGACAAACATAAAAGAACACATGCATTATGACATTTTATGTGCCACAAAGAAATTCGTTTGTAATATAAATCCGAATTTCATCATAATCTCGCATTCAATTTAAAATAATCCAATTCGAAACAATTATCATCGTTTTAAAACGTTAATGATAAACAATTTTCGCTTCCAAACTTTTTTTTTGTTACACAGAAAATTGCATGATTCCCCTTTCCATATTTCCATTTTTTATAAGCCCCCCAAGTAAAAATTAAAGCACAAGGCAAACAGCAAAAAAAATGAATAAAAGTTTAATAATTGTGCTACAACGAGAAACTATAAAACTTCAATTAGCAAGCAACTTTATACGATGGAACAAAAAAAAAATCTATGAAATTTTAATATTTTAATTTGTAATCCAATATATCCTGGAAAGAAAGAAAGCTCCGGCAAGTGGGTAATGCAGTGTACTGCATATTTATATACTTGTCAAACGATAAAAAACTTGTTTTTGTTGCATGTGCTCGGCAGTTTTCCATCACTAAAAATTGTTTTCATTTTGTGGAGATTTAATATTAAAATCTGGAAACATCAATATTTTAATGACTTTTTCCTAAAATATCCATAAATTATGATATGCGTATAAATAATGTAATCCTTGTAACCATGGGAAAGGAGAGATAAAAAGGGACTACATTTTTTTATGGGCCAACACATATTCTCTTACATGGTATACATGAACGTGTATGTTTTGCAAAATGGATATTTACTTTTTGTCCTTTTTTGTGTTGTACAATTTATTACCAATTTTATGTGTGTTATCCCTGTTCTTTTCGGTTTTGCTATACGGTTTTGAGGTGACAGTGGTTTTCAATTTGTTTTCCTTTTATCGTGACAATTATGGTGATAATATAATAATTTTTCGTAGAAACATACTCGTTGCGGGAGAAATTTGTTTTAAGGTTTTATCGCTTCATAAAATGTTGTGGTGGATTTTCTTCTTAGATACCAATAAACAAGGTACAATTATATTACGATTTATTTAATATGTAGAGAATGTACACAATATGTCGAAAATGATGAAAATTAAAGTTTCTGTTAGCAATAGACAAAATTCTATGATTTATTTGTTAATGAACGTATTTCAAGGTAGAGGACTTCATTGTTACTCTACATTTGATAAACCTTTAGCTGTCGAAAAACAAACGACACTTTTTTTTTTAAAAGTAGAACATGATACACAGTTTTAAACCAATCACGGAGCTGTCAAACTGTTAATATACTACAATGAACAACAAAGTTAAAAAAAATTAAAACACAGGTGCACTTTAAACGATCATACAAGTTCAGTGGTTAATAATTCTTATAGAGGTCCGGAATGAAGTTCTGGAATTCGTCCATTCCGTTCGGGATTTTGTCAACCAATTATTCCCAAATCTAGTATTCTGAAGTGGATTTGAAGTTCCGAAATTTATTTATTTTAGTAGAAATATTGAAATTTTTGACTCTAATTTAATTTTTTACAATTTTGATTTTGGAATTCTAGGTTTGGCGAATCGTAGCTAACCCGTTCTGGAACTCAATTATACTGTTTTTAACTAGGCCATTTTCGATATTTATTTAATTTTAGACAATAGTTGTGTTCGAAAGTTATCAAATTTAGAATTTTAATCCGAAAGCTCTTAACAATTCTGCTAATTAGGAACTTCACTTGAGAAATTGCTTCCAGTAATTAGATTAGATTATAATGTCACAACGCAGGGCTGCAGTTCAACTGGTAGCCTATAACTTATGTTGTTGCGACCGTGCTACGCATTCGATTAGCACCTAATCATCTAAATAAATTTGCTACATTAGACAGGATTCGGTGACTGAATTGACTAAGAATCCCGAACCTGCAACGAGTAGGTAGTTTTAAAGGGTCTAATTTTCGAGAAGTGTGCTCCCACCGTTTCAAATTTCTCAATGTTAGTACATTTTGTTAGATATTTGCCGTGCCAGTAAAGATGCGGGAGAGGTTTAGCTGTAAGAATTCGACGAGTCCAATCCTACTTACCTGGAATAAGTTCTCTACCTGCAACACATAATCTACCTGGAATACATTTCATACATGCATTACATAAGCCTGGAATAAACATTAACAATTAATACTTACCTTGTTATTATATAACTTCAGCTGCGTACCTAGAAATTAGTTTAAATTATTATTAGTATAAACAAACCAAATCATATGTAAACAATATACGTAACATAATTTAACCTTGAACTTGAACTTCAATTTGGTCATCAAACCAAATTATATTACGTATAATGTAAACACAATATTAACTTAGAATTTCGATTTATAATTGCATATTAATGCATAGAGACTTAGTTATAAAGCACATTAATAATTATTATATATATTTAGTATAAACTAACATATTTTCACGGTATATATGTTAATTTATTATTATTACTTACCATTTGTTGTTTAGCATTGACATTTTTGTCATTTATATTGACATTTGTGTACCACTACTAATGCAATATTGATGAGGGCGTTTTATACCTAATATTATATAATGTAGTGCCATCTAGTGGCAATTAAGTTAGCGATTGATGACCCTCTATATTAAATATGTAATAATTTGTAATTAATAATGTCAAACAGAAAATATAATTCCTTACCATTTTCAACCACCAAACAAGCAACATCGGCTTAATAATAAAAAACTGATTCATCATAAAATAATTGTGTAATAAGTGGAAGCAGAGGATCCTTAACATAATAATAAATAAGAAAGCGGTGAAACCCAAGCGAATAATATACAGTCCACTGCCCCGGGTATTTTACAATGGTCCTTCGAGCCGGATCCAACGACACTTAAGAACACAAAACCGCAAGTATAACGTTATAGATTATTATTAGTCGAGTGTGAATAAGGCCAATTTATCGTGGCACATAAGTTGTGATATATTGTTGGTGTGATTTGCGATTATTCGTGGTGATAAAACGACGCAGAATTGAGCGAAATATAGTGTAAATTGGTTGGCAGCCATCTTTAAGAATTGTGCATTTGAGAAAAAACGTGCAGTGCAGCTTACGAATATTGCATCCATTTTGTTTTGATTGATTATAACCGGTGCAAGATTTATCGACTTAAATAATCATGGCTACCCCAAACGAAATACTTCTGCGTAAGCGGTCACACATCAAAAGCAGCTTTACCAAAGTGAAAACTTACATATCCAATTTATCGTCAACTAACGCAAGGATTGAAGAAATAAGAATTCGGATACGACACACCGAGCAGTTATATAAGGAATTTGTGGAGGTGGAAGAAAAGATCTATGCGATAAATAAGGATGATATATCACAGCACGAGGCCATAGAGGAAGTTTATTATGCATTGCTAGCGGGATTGAACGAATGGGAGAGACAAATGACGCTGTCAACGGGCGGAGTTGATTCGACGCTGAATGACACGATGGGAGGACACAGAACTGCAGCACCAGAAGTGAAGTTACCAGGATTACGAGTGCCAACATTTAATGGAGATTACACAGAATGGCAGACGTTCTATCAACTATTTTCGAGCACGATCCACAACAATGCAAATTTGCACCCTGTGCAAAAATATCAATTCCTTGTTAATTCACTGGGCGATGAACCTGCACGTTTAATTCGACACATGGACATTACCGAAGCCAATTACATCTTGGCATTAAATAAACTACGAGAAAGATACGACCACAAGCGTCACACCGTAAATAAATTCATTCAAATGTTTTTAAATCAACCAGCTGTGTCCAAATTAAACTCGAAAAATGATCGATATTTCAGATGAAGTAGTACGTGCTCTGCAAGGTTTGGGTAACGAGGCAAATGGTCGTGATGTTTGGTTGCTATACATTTTGGTCACAAAATTAGACGATGATACTCGTACGTTATGGATGCAGCACTCAGTTCAAACGGAATTTCCAAGCTTAGATTCATTCTTCAAGTTCATTATTAATCAAGCCGATGCGCTAGAATACCAAGGAGGCAGAATACACGAGGAAAGGCCAAGAAGTTCAAATCCAAATACTTATACGAAGCCATCAGTGAAAGCATTTACTAGCATCATAACCAACTGTCCGATTTGCAAAACAGAGGAGCACCCAATTTATAAGTGCCAGAAATTCGCAGAGATGTCAATTGAACAACGACGTGAGATTATCAAGGAAGAAAATAGATGCTTCAATTGTCTTGGCAGAAACCACTCAGCAAGAGAATGTCGTTCATATCGCAGATGTAAGCATTGCCAACGACGTCATCACACACTTGTACACGAGCTATACAATTCTGCATCTCCAAATAAGACCTCACCAACGAAGGTAGCTAGTAACACAACGAGTCTAGGTTTAACTAACACCGATAAACAAGTAGTCACATCGGCTACATCTGAGACCGTCAAACTGATGTCCACGGAGTTGACCGACGTATCATCGGGAACCATATCAGTATTGCCAACAGCTCTCGTCCGAGTACAAGATCGTGTTGGTAGTTGGCAGTTATGCAGAGTGCTATTAGACTCCGGAGCGGAAACATCATTTATATCAGTGGGATGCGTACAGAAGCTGGGACTAGCACGGAGTGACGCCAAACTGATCATACGTGGATTGGGCCATCAGAATATCGGCCAAACGAAAGGTAGAGCGCAATTTACTTTGAAACCATATTTTGCTTCAGAATTTGAGATCAGCGTCAGTGCATACATAACTACGTATGTAACCAGTACTAGAGCCCCGTCAACCATAGAGTCATCCGTACTAAAAATGCTAAAGGATATACAACTGGCCGATCCAAGTCCAGATAAGGTCATGTGTGTTGATATTCTAATTGGGATTGATCAATTCTGGTCCTTGCTTTCTGAGGGTCAATTACGACAAGGCAACAAGGTCATCGGACAAAATAGCAAACTGGGATGGTTAATAGCAGGAACATTTAACAATAACCGAGCCCCATCGGTTATGTCTTTGAGTGTAGACGAGAGTAAAGAAATCAAAAAGGAGGATAAACCGCTTGAATACGATTCATGCGAGGAACATTTGCTGTTAAAATTACGAAAGCTTCGGATATCATTTACCGCGGGCATCGGAAAGATGTACCGCCAAATTATGAATCATCCCGTTGATCATAAGTATCAACGCATACTATGGTGCGACAACTCTGAGGAACCTAATCAGGTATACGAGCTGAATACCGAAACTTATGGTATGGCTTTGTCCTCGTTTTTGGCCACACGGGTGATACAAGACGTTACTGAGGAACATATAAACCATTATCCAAAGGCTACCCAAACTATAAAGAGTGAGATGTATATGGATGACCTGATGAGCGGTGGAGAATCAATCGCAGATGCTACAAAATTGTCGCTTGAAGTTGATACGATTTTAAAGAGCGCCGGTATGATATTAAGGAAGTGGCGGTCCAATTCACAACAGTTTATTGACGGGTTTACGAGTGCTGAAACAGCGTTGCAATCACCAATAGAACTAAAAACGACGGAAGCAACGCAAGTTCTAGGACTTCAATGGAGACCGGCGTCGGATACATTCACATACCAAGTTCAGTTAAACGAAACGCCATCTTTTACAAAACGAAGAATGTTATCCGAGTTTAGCAGGATATTCGATCCGTTGGGTTTAATCTCCCCATTCATAATAAAGATTAAAATAATGTTCCAGCAGCTATGGTTACTGAAGATAACATGGGATGAGCCGTTACCACACAAGGAGCAGCAGGAATGGTTAAGTTTAAGACGCGAAATTCCACAACTGCAAGCAGTCAGTGTTAGGCGATGGCTAGGCATCAACAACGGTAACGCTACAATACACGGATTTTCGGATGCCAGTGAAAGAGCGTATGCGGCTGCCGTGTACTTATGCACTGAAACCGACGGGATATATAATGCGCAATTAATCACCGCAAAAACAAAGGTTGCGCCAACTAATACGGTGTCGATAGCTCGACTAGAATTATGTGGAGCGCTATTATTAGCCAAATTAATGAAGCAAGTTGGCGAGATTCTTGAGGTTTCAAAGGACAATATGGTGGCCTGGACCGATTCCAGTATCGTGCTAGACTGGTTATCAGATACACCGCAGAGGTGGAAAACGTATGTTGCAAACCGCACTAGCAAAATTTTAAACATACTACCGAAAGATTATTGGCATCATGTACCATCCACTCTAAACCCGGCTGATTGTGCTACCCGCGGGCTCTCTCCCAGTGAATTACAACTTTTTCACTTATGGTGGCATGGTCCTGAATATATACTACGCTCAAAGGATCAGTGGCCCAAAATGGTCCGCATCAAAAACCCAACGGTGGAGCATAAATGTCTTATAATGACGATAGATAGCCAAGATATCGTAGCGAATTTTATCTACGAATTGCAAGAAAGGTATTCCAGTTTCACGAAATTAAGCGTGGTAGTCGCTTATATCTATAGGGTATTAGATATGGTTAGAAGAAAGAGACCTAAGGAAACAAGTGGAAAACTAGTTAGAGACGAATTAAATCAAGCCATTTCGAGGGTCTACCGAGCAGTGCAGTGCAAGGCGTTTGGAGCCGAACTACAGAAATTGCGAGCTGGAGAACGAATTCCGCGGGAAAGTAAATTGGTAACCTTAGATCCATTCATCGACGACGTCGGAGCGCTACGAGTTGGTGAGCGAATAGAGCATGCCCCAATCCATTATGAACAATGTCATCCAATTATTTTACCAAACCATGATCCGATAGTGAGGAAAATGATAGTGGAGCAACATATCAACAATTTCCATTGCGGTCCATCATATTTGCTACACTTATTGCGAAGAAAATATTGGATAACGGAAATTCGAAGCGCTATTCGAGGCATATTTCACAGTTGTGTCCAGTATATGAAGCAAAGGCCTCTGCGGCCTAATCAAAATATGAGATCATTACCAAAAGAACGTTTTGAGATAGTAAAACCGTTTCTACGAATAGGTGTTGACTTTGCGGGTCCAATACGAACGGTACTAAGTCATGGCCGAGGTCAACGAATACGAAAGGGCTACGTATGTGTGTTTGTATGCATGTGCACTAAGGCGTTCATAGAAGTTACTGTAGATCTATCCACTGCATCGTTTCTGGCGGCATTTAACAGGTTCCTTGCAAGACGTGGAATATGCAGAGATATATACTCGGATAATGGATTCAATTTCAAAGGTGCCAGAAAAACAATCGACGAGCTGAACAAATTTATATTGGAACATGGAGAACAAATTGCAACGGAAGTATTGAGACGACATCAAACGAAATGGCACTTTATTCCGGTATATTCTCCGCATTTCGGAGGGCTCTGGGAGGCCGGAGTAAAGGCAATTAATACCCAACTGCAACGTGTAACTGGTGAACGAGTTATTTCCAACGAAGAACTTCACACTCTTCTAGTTCAAATTGAAGAAATGTTTAATAATCGACCGCTATGTACAAATGGTCCGGAATTGCAAGATGTGCTTACTCCCGCACATTACTTAGTTGGTACCCAATGTGTTTCGCTGCCGTATCCGGACATCACACATATAGCATATAACCGCTTGAATCATTGGCAAGCGATACAGAAAATGGTCCAAATAATGTGGAGAAGATGGTACAAAGAGTACGTTCATAGTATGCAACAAAGATTCAAATGGAAGCATAACGAGCCAAACGTAAGGGTAGATCAAATTATGTTGATCAAAGACGACAATCCATTTGTAAATGTTTGGAGACTTGGAAAGGTGCTAAAACTGCATACTGGAGGCGATGGAAAGGTTCGGTTGGTAACTTTGAAGACGGCTGATGGCGAGAATCAGAGGGTAATACATAAGTTATGCCCATTACCCACACAATAAATTTTCCTTCATTAATAAAAACATAAACATACGAATATGTTATTCGCATCATTTTATTTAAGTTATGTTGTCCATGTCGTGCTATAAGAATTGTACTATCTAGTTCCATAGTTTCAGATATCAAATCATGGTTGATGATCCAAAGCAGAAAGGTCATGATGTTAATACTCACCAACGAAGCTGGTCTACCGTAATGTCATGGTTAAAAGGAGCACATCCGTCCTGTGGATATTTACATTTATAATTGCATCATCTGGCAACTAGGCATCATCAGAAACATTATGGATTGAAATAAGTGCATCTACATATCATAAAAATCCAGTGAAATCCAACAAGCATGTATACTATCGCACAGCATTACCGATCAACACATAAAACACCACATCCATAATGAGTTCAAAAAAATAATAATACCAAAGGTCTCAAGACAGTAACGAAGTTTACAACCACTCCATATTTTGAATCAACGATTCAAGGTGGCGGAGTATGTTAGATATTTGCCGTGCCAGTAAAGATGCGGGAGAGGTTTAGCTGTAAGAATTCGACGAGTCCAATCCTACTTACCTGGAATAAGTTCTCTACCTGCAACACATAATCTACCTGGAATACATTTCATACATGCATTACATAAGCCTGGAATAAACATTAACAATTAATACTTACCTTGTTATTATATAACTTCAGCTGCGTACCTAGAAATTAGTTTAAATTATTATTAGTATAAACAAACCAAATCATATGTAAACAATATACGTAACATAATTTAACCTTGAACTTGAACTTCAATTTGGTCATCAAACCAAATTATATTACGTATAATGTAAACACAATATTAACTTAGAATTTCGATTTATAATTGCATATTAATGCATAGAGACTTAGTTATAAAGCACATTAATAATTATTATATATATTTAGTATAAACTAACATATTTTCACGGTATATATGTTAATTTATTATTATTACTTACCATTTGTTGTTTAGCATTGACATTTTTGTCATTTATATTGACATTTGTGTACCACTACTAATGCAATATTGATGAGGGCGTTTTATACCTAATATTATATAATGTAGTGCCATCTAGTGGCAATTAAGTTAGCGATTGATGACCCTCTATATTAAATATGTAATAATTTGTAATTAATAATGTCAAACAGAAAATATAATTCCTTACCATTTTCAACCACCAAACAAGCAACATCGGCTTAATAATAAAAAACTGATTCATCATAAAATAATTGTGTAATAAGTGGAAGCAGAGGATCCTTAACATAATAATAAATAAGAAAGCGGTGAAACCCAAGCGAATAATATACAGTCCACTGCCCCGGGTATTTTACACATTTTTTATATGTAGGTTTTTTTTAATCGCTAATAATTAATAATTGTTAATCGCATGCAATTAAGCTACTGGATTTCTACATAACATATCCTCGTAATACCTAAAGATTCAATTTATTTTTAATAAATTAATCTAATTAAACCATCAATTGACTAAATCACCACTCCACAAAATTTCACTTATTTTTCCTCTTAAAACAATGTCCAAGGACTTCCAGAGCCAGAATCATGCTTTTTCTTAAGTGCTTTTCTTGTTACTCATCCGTTCAAATTATCTTCTCTACTTCTGATGACTATTCTTCATCTCTTTTTATCCTTAGCCAAGACATTCATCTTTTGTCATATTAAAGTTTTGGAAATCTCCGTTTATAGATGCATTCCACGTAAAACAAAGTGACCTTTTTTCTTTATGAGATATCGTATGACTGAATTTAATATATGTTCTTTGCTTCTTCTTTTTACACGTTCCTAATAACAAATTCCGTACACATTATCCTCCTCGTTATAGTTTATCCCGCTCATGCTTTTCTTGCGCTTCTACTAGGCGGTCGAGCAGATAAGAATTTCAACATTTCCGTAATAATTCTCCTTTCATAGCCTTTCAATTTATTTCTGTGTGATTTTGCAAACGCGGCTTTTATGGATGTATTCCCAAGAATTTTGTTCTTTCAAATGAAGGAAGAAAACATTTTATTTACTCCTCCATTAAGTCCGCTAGTTAAGTAGGTACCTAGGTTGAATTATATAGAAAATTGCAACGAAATTTTGTCCCAAGAAAATGCAACGAAATAAAAAAACAAAAAAATAAAGTAAATACGAGAGAACCAAAACACGCTGGTGCGCCAATTTTGTTTTGTGCTCTCTCTATGCACCTATTTCTCACCTACGATATCAATTAGTGAGTGTAATATTTTAAATTTTTTATTTAAGCATTAACAAAATTTCATAGCCAAAAATCAATTTTTGGGTTCAAACTTTTTTATTTTTTATTTTTAGGTCTCTTTAAATACAAGTACTCTAGCCCAAAACAAATCAGTAGGCTTAAGATTTTTTATTAAGGCATTAATCAAAATTTCAGGCCCATCTTCGATGTTTAAATTTTTAGCCTTAGGCTCAAACTTGGGATTTTTTAATGTTATTCTCATTCCTTAAAAGATTAAGCGTTATGGTTTTGGTAAGTTATTTAGTGTTCCTCTGATTAACAGTACCGAATTTTGTTCATTTATATGCATTCCTACTATTTCTAGTTCTAGGCGCTTGTCAATTTTATTTCCTCTCATTTGAAAGGTTGCCTGTCGTGATTCGGAAGGTTTCTGCTTCTTCTTGGGGCTAACGAAATTTGTGTCCTTAGATGCGTGTTGTGAGCACAATGCGCATTGCACTTACCGGTGATCTCCAATATTGTGCCGATTCATGATCTTCAGTATTACCTTGTTCTCACATTTTTTTAATTTCACTTTGATATTTTGCTTTATCCCGCGTATTAGTTAGGTTGTCGTTTTCTAGCGTCAATCTGACTGTCTGAATTTTCTCATTTTAAATCATAGCACGCACTGCTTCTTGTAAGCGGCGACTAGAATGGTTGAATTTTTGGGGTGCAACCACATTCGAAAAACATGTTTTTCGTTAGGGACCTGAAAATAAGACATCGGCGAAGCGGGTTGAATTACTTTGCAACACGTTGCTTTGCTTGTACAGAATTTATTTTGCCTAGGTTTTTGAATTTTATTCTAATGAGGGTGTCACATTTATAAATTGAGAGTTGCTCGTTTGCAATTAATGATACGCACAACGCTGTCGCGTTGTAGTAGAGTATTGACTATATTATGGAAGGTTGATAAAACTGTGGTAGTGTGGTGGCTAGAAATATTATATACATATATATAAAAATGGTGTAAAAAATGTATGTGCGCGCATCAGTTGAGAACGGCTAAACCGAGTTGGCTTGTTGTGTTCGCAATTACCAGGAGATGGTTCTTACAGAAGAAAATTTTGAAAAAATTCACCGGAAAAGTTGGAAAACTCGAAAAATCGAATAAAAAGCCTTTTTATTTGAATTTTGTATGTACATTTTTTGTGAGAATTTATTTTAAATGGTCATGTACTTAATAGCTTGTAGAGATTTTCTATAGCATTAGTTCTTAAATAAACATGGGTCCTCTCCCACGTCGTCTATTGCGCATTTTAGTGGATGCCGTATATAGTAGTGTAATTTCCTCAAAAAAAATTTTAAATTAAGTAATTTATTTTCTAAGGTTGTGGGCCGATAGTCGGGTAAAAGTCAATTTTAAGTAAATTTTTCGATAAATTCATTTACTTTTCAAAAACTCTATGGTAAACTGATCGAAAAATCTGTCCTAAAATCGGGTTTTACCTTAGTAAACGGTTTACCTTAAGTTTGGCACACAGCCTAAATAAAATTGCAAATTGAAATTAATTATTTCAGTCTTTATTTACAAAAAATTATTTATAAAGTATTAATGTAATCTGATTCTTATGAGAAAGAACAAAACCTTACGATAAAAAATGGCGGAATCTTACAGCTCTTATATCTAGGTGGCTCTGAAATTATACGTACGGCAAAAATCCTCCGTACGACACACCAATTTGCACGAGTATAATATTGACCTAAGTTAAAAAAGAATTAAAACATTGTTTTTTTTTGTAAATCAGCTTCATTTTATTAAAAAAATAAAATTTAAAATAAAATATTCAATAATTTTTTGTTATTTGTAACACAATAATAAACTACTAAATAAACTTCAGTCCTTCTAGGACAATCACGAGAACTTTTTGTTATCCACATTATTTTATCTTCAATAGAGCTCTATTCTTGAAATCGGTGGAAATTTCCGCATTCGGAATATAATTTGTTTTTAAAATCCTTTATATTATTGGTTCGCTGTTTACTTTAACCGTTTTGTTTTCAAATTTGTGTGCAAGTTTTCTATTGTTTATTCCCCTACTAAGGCTACGGGCCAATAGTCGGGCAAAAGTCTATTTTAAGTAAATTTTTCGGTAAATTCTTTTATTTTTCAAAAAGTCTATGGCAAACTGATCGAAAAATCTGTATTAAATCAGATTTTTAACATAGTAAACGATTTACCCAACTATTGGCCCGCAGCCTAAGACTGCGGTAGTCGGGTAAATCGGTTACTAAGGTAAAAATCGTATTTATAACAGATTTTTCGATCAGTTTGCACTGAGTTTTTGAAAAATAAATAAATTTATCGAAAAATTTACTTAAAATTGACTTTTACCCGACTATTGGTACACAGTCTAAAGGAGAAATTCCGACTGGGTAAATCGATGCGGAATTATTCCCTTAGCAGGGAACTAAATAATATAAAACTTGCGAACAAATTTGAAAAATATAAAGAATTTTAAAGCAAATTATATTCCGATTGCGGAAATTTCCGTGTTAGAGAATAGGGCCCCTGGTCATTTTGTCGCATAAACACAAATAAGCTTTGAATTTTTTATTTTGAAATTGGTTTTGCCTTACTGTGAACCGAACTAATATTTTGAGTGAATAAGTCTTTGAGAGTTGCTATCGTTTTTCTTTTGGCTGTTTTCAGCAAAGGTGTGCTTTGCCGTTGATATACAATTTGTCGTCCGTTGGTTTTAAGTTGTAGTGGAAACAAATTGCTTCCTTCAAATTTCAGCATTATTATTTTTTGTAAATGGAACTTGCAAATAATCTAAGTTAAAACCTTTACTTGAATATTCATTAAAATCGGATTCTTTCATTTGCATTAAAATTAGGCGTAACATTTTTGTATGGCATTTTCATAAGGTGATGTAAAAGCGATAATGGGCTGTATATTTCAAGCATACTAATCTGCTTCCTGAATTAGTGAATGTCCAGGGGTTAAAATTGTTTTACAATAATATTACTCGTAAAATTACTCGTAATTTCTGTATAAAAAATACAACAATGCCGTTGACAACACTTAATGTTTATTTTGGACCACGCAAGAGTCACTCCAAAGAGCTTACTATATCATCTCCTCTACGACCACTGTGAACTTCGCTCCGCATCGCACAGTAAGTTATTTTGGGCTTATTGCAAATACTCGTAGTGCAAATACACTTTGTAGATAAAAATAAATAATTGCACTTCCCTTTCAGCTCTCTGACAAAATAGTCATTTTGTCATTTTATGGGCATTCTGTTGCGATATTTGCTCCTCAGTCGGGGTTCGATTTGTTTTGAAAGATCGTATTTATGGCATTGGTTCGTTTTTGGTCGACGAAACGATAAATAAAAATGCCTGAAACTATTTGCGATAGAAGGATACTTTTACAGGACTGCTTCTGCGTTCTCGGTACAAAATGTACATTTTCGCAATAGTTAAATGGCCGTCGAAATATTTTTTTGTTGTGCTTGATCTACAGTAATTTGAATGGATTACGGAGAACCATGATTAATAACATTTTTCTCAGTATTCTTTCCGTTTTTGAATGCTATCGGACTACCAGTTGAATTGCCGTTCAACTCTTAAAAATTATAATATATTGTCCGTTCACTAATAGTTGAAGTATTTAGAATAAGGTTTTGTATAGTCTGTGATTCTCGTCTCTGATTTAAATAATAGTAAGGTTTTAGCTATTCCTTGATGAGCAGCTCTGGGAGGGGGGGGGGGAGAGGGGTGTATTCCCGCAAATCGATATAAATATGTAATGGAGAAACTTTATTGAATCAAGCTCATTTATATAAATCCGAGAAAGACTGTCGGGTACAATGTTCTGTTTACCTTTCCGATACAAAATTTTGAATTTATATGGCTGCAGTTTTAGAGCTCACTTGGCCAAGGCTGTCTAAGTTTCGTTGACTCATCAACCACCACAGCAAGCTTTTGTGATCCGTTATGATACTAAATTCATAAAATGAAACTTTTTACACTTTCAACCGCAGCTATTCACGGTATGCTACCGCATAATTCCTCCGATTTATCTGAGTATCGTGTAATTGAAATACGGCTTCTCCACTGCCTGACTTACAAGCATCAGAGTTGATAAAGAATTCCTTTGAAAATTCTGGGTTCACAAACAATGAAGCGGGTGTTAATGAATTCTTTAAATCTTCAAAGGCCTCCTGAACTAAATTATTCCCCACTAACCCAGACCACTTCACTAAGAGATCTGAACTGGGATTGTAATAATAGAGAAACTTCGAATCAACTTTTTTTATCCAAATTGACTCGTAGTGGTTGTTTCCATATAAAAGTCATCCATGATTTCCCGTAGGAAACCAGGTAAATGGAATCTTAAAATATTATAACGCTTGAACTTATGAAGTTGCTTCCGGTAATTGAAGAACTTAAAATTTTTTGAAGATTTTTTATCAATTAGCGTCGTATTGTGGAGATCGTTGTCCAACCTCGTCATCTCTGACTTATTTAAAACTTTAATGAGTTTCTTTCTAAAGATTATATATGGGGGCGGAATTTTTTTCCGCGTATTAGTTTGTCCATTGACTATACAATTTGACATTCAACGTTGAATGCTTAAATTGTGAACTAGTCTGTGCGGTAATTTGCCAGTAAAACGGTTGGGTTGGGACTCTTGAATCTTATATATCATTAATGTCAGTGCTTTAAGAAGCACTCGATTGGTTTAACTTTACTGTAATCATATCCACCTGCATCATCTTAACTCTTCTTTACTCTTATAGTTTACACAGGAAGAACCGGAGGTGTTTCAAACTCTCCATAATCGGTACTGATTGCAAACCTGATAATGAAATGGTAAATCCTTTCAGACATGAGTCCTGTATGCGTACTTATACCATTCATCTGATTGCGCTGAAGCTTTGGCGAGTTGTTCTTTGCATACCCGCGACTGTTTCTGAGTTGGTGTGATCAGGGCAGGACCCCGAGGTCTCGGAGCGCCTCCACAAATGTTTCCAATAATTTATTTTACTTTAAATATTTTTACGAGGTTGAGTTTAGGAAAAAATTATGAACCAATATGAAATTAGTGACATGTTCGAGTCCGAAGGGACCGTCCCCTAGATCAAGAAAAGCCTTCTTATAAGTTTCAACAACATTCAACCGAACAAATCGAGCAAGTTTTCATAATATTTTTAAAGGGGTCCTCCCTGGGTGACATTTCCTAAAAAAGTCTGTTTGTTCCGAAAAGAGCGCCATGAACCGATCATCACGAATTTTTTACCATGTATAAGTTGCATGCCCAAAACCAACCTTACGATACTTTTGAACTGAGTAAACCTCGGGGTTTAGGGGTCCCAGTACAATTGTTTTCTAATTTTTTTTTAATATTTTTGCTGGATTGGTGTTAGGAAAGGGTTAATATGAAATAAGTGAGATTCTTCTATCGGAGGGTCCACACCTTTGATTTCCACTCTATTCATACACTCGGATTTAAGTTTCACAGTGGGATTATATAACAAAATCAGCAGGTTTCCGTAATATTTTTGAGCGGTTGGCCCTCTGGGCTAGATGATCCCGTACTGTTTTTTCCAAAAACGTTTGCATTTGAGAAGAGAATCGCCTAACAGAAAAGAATACAGCCCCCACTCGGCTCTGAAATTTTGTATAATACGAATCGCGTTATTAATCACTTGAGTCAATACGTCCAAAATGCACGTCTCCGTCTAGAGCTGCTAAAACAAGTTAACAGCATAAGAGATGGCATGACAACGACTGAAACAAAATGTCTTCTTCTATCAATAGGGAAATTCAGAGCTGATTCGAAGTAAGTAGCATTATTTTAATTTATCCCGTGCAACATTTTGCTGGTACCATCATGAAAACTATTTTTCTAAACATTGTATTATTATTAAATACTGGCGTCCCAATTCGCTAAACATATTTCGTTTGCATATGTGCTATATATGGAAACATATTTTTCATTAGCTGTTAGTTATCTGTAAATATTTAAATAAAATTTTCCAAAATAATAAAACAGCAAACATACCGAAATGTCGTTTTTACGAGAGCTTATTTATTTGGATAGTAGTTTTCGAAAAATTTATTTTTGTTTTTGTGTCAAATTTTCCATTTTCATTTTTTTTGTAGTTAGCACACAGTATTAAATTTTATTTTTGTTACGTTTATTATTTTTAAGGTGGTTATAGCAGTTTCTGTCAAAATGTATATACATTACAACAATAATAAATTTTAAGTATATAACATTCCGAATTATTTGTTGTCTCAACCTTATGTGATTTATTGCTAAATAAAATTAAATTTATTTTTCCTCCACACAAGTTGTAGTATGTACTCGTATTTAGTTTGTGCTTTTTTTGTTTTTTGGAAGGGGTGTTCAACAATTTTTGTTAGGTTATAGGACATATCGAAATGTCGAAAAGTACAAAGTTTTATTTTTTATTACTGTTGTTATTATAGCTAATGATAAACGTTTTTATAGCCGGATATTTTAATATTCTTGAGATTAACTCGAATTTTATTTTCTTTGTCCGTTCCAGGTGGTGATAACAGAAAAGGAAAAATCAAAAATCACATCGACGGAGAAACGGAAAGCGGACGATGGTGAACCAATTAAAGATTTAAAAAAGGTAAGCTTAATATATAATTTAATGTATTTTTGATGCGCCGGAAAAGGCGCGAAACAATGAAAAACCCCATTATCCATCTCAACGATAATCCATTGTTTTTTTTTTGTAGATAATCGATTAAATTCATTAATAAATAACTGGATAAATAAAATTATTGCCATTAAAGATGGAAAATTCAGTTCAACAATTTACCCTTTTTTTATTCGTTTGTGCGATGCTCCCTCCAATTATTACTGTACACATTAATTTTTATATTCTGGTGTCCATTATTTTATTTGGAATTCCGCTAGAAAATATTTAAAAATGTACAAAGGATTCATTTTCCTTTTTCGTATACCATAAAAATAATGAAATACGGAAAAGGGTAGGTTTCGTATCATTTGATTTTCGTTTTAATTTTTCCTCAATAACAGGTATCTCAAAATACACTGTTGGAACTGAAGAGTATCTAATTTCATTTTTTGTACTCCTGTATATATATAAAAACGCTTAGATAATTGACTTAAATAAAATATCAGGACATAGATCAGATTACCTACTCTAATTTCCTTCACTCAATTACATTTTGCAACTTAATCAATAATCATCAGTGTTTTATAAATAATTTACACTAAATTAATTTTTTTTATGATTGATCTAATTGGTGTTTCTACAACCTACACACACATACAGGAAGAAGTAGAAATCATTGCTTTGAAATGAAAATCTGACAGCAATTAAATTTCTTTGTAAACAAGATTTATGGCAATAAAATTTTATAACTTGTGATTTCTGAATAGATGTGTTTGATTGATTCATATGTGTTTTTCGGAACACGTTTGATTTAAAATTGAAATTTATTCAAAATGAATAAATGACACACGACGGGAAGATTTATTGCTTATTATACCACACTTGATTTCGATTTGATTATGGAATTTCTGTATGAGGCGATTCGACGTTTATTTAATGGTTGCAAATAATTAACTGGATCGATTTAATCTCTGAAGTTAGTTTATTGTCACATGTTACAACCAAATTTCGAATGGACGAAACTAGGAAAACGAAAAGGTTCGCGATTGTAAGTTATAGAGTTCTGACTTACTGGAAGTTAGCCTTTTTTGTAGATTGGAACAACAAAGATGTCTTTCAAAATTTATGGATATATCCTAACTGTAAGCAAATTTTGAAAAATCTTGAAAAGGGTTGAACTAATGGCAGTGAAGTATGTCCCAAATAACAAAAATAAACATGTATTAGTATATACACTGTTAAAAAATTCTTATAAGAATTTTGAGTGAAAAATAGAAAAAAAAACTCAAAAAAATTATATTACATTCTTCTTGTAAGTAGTTTGCAGAAGATAATATTACAACATATCTAAATGCCGGGTATAAAAAATTTGTGTACAAAGCCACTATGTTGAAATTACACAATTAGTTTGTCGGAAAATTTCACTATGTCCAAATGTTAACTTGAGGTTGGCACAATCAAATAAATCAAGAGCCATTTTCATATCTAGGGGAGAGGTGTCATTTTTCGTTCTCGCACCTCTAATCGATCTTATTGGTTTGAGTAGTTTTAATTTAGATAAATTCTGGATATCCTAGAGTTTGTCGGAAAATTTCACTATGTCCAAATGTTAGCTTTAAGTTAGCACAATCAAATAAATCAAGTGCCATTTCCATATCTAGGGGAGAGGTGTCATTTTTCGTTCTCGCAACTCTAGTCGATCTTACTGGTGTGAGTAGTTTTAATTTAGATAAATTCTGAATATCCTAGAGTTTGTCGGAAAATTTCACTATGTCCAAATGTTAGCTTTAGGTTAGCACAATCAAATAAATCAAGTGCCATTTCCATATCTAGGGGAAAAATGTCATTTTTCGTCCTCGCACCTCTATTCGATCTTACTGGTTTGAGTAGTTTTAATTTAGATAAATTCTGGATATCCTAGAGTTTGTCGGAAAATTTCACTATGTCCAAATGTTAGCTTTAGGTTAGCACAATCAAATAAATCAAGAGCCATTTCCATATCTAGGGGAAAAATGTCATTTTTCGTCCTCGCACCTCTATTCGATCTTACTGGTTTGAGTAGTTTTAATTTAGATAAATTCTGGATATCCTACAGTGTCGGAAAATTTCACTATTTCCAAATTTGTAAAATATGTAGGTATTGTAATTCATAAAAGAAAACTCAAATAAAACTAATGTAGTTATCATCAAAATAATATAGTAGTTGGAGCAGCTAAAATTCGGTTGGTTATATAACAAGCTAAAATTACGTTAGGATTAATTTTTCATATAAACTAAAACTGAGAGGTTAATGCAAAAATCAGGTTTTACTTGAGTTGGAAATTTTCTGAGGTCATCATGGCACTCCCAAACTTCATTTGGTCTTTTAATAAAAGCCGTGTAGTGTCCAATCGCTCCTGATATTGCTGGGTGATGATAATTTATTATACCTTTCAGATATACTGGTTCCTCCAGTAATGTAAGCTTTGGTTGTAAATCACGTAATCGTATTTTATAAACCGTATTATTATTTAAAGGTTCAACGTCAACCAATACAATTCCGTTTCGTGAGTATAATTATTTCATTGTAACGCGTTTTCGACAATTACTGCAAGTTGCGTGAGGAAGCTTTATCTTATTTTGGATTTCTTTGAAATGATTCTCGAAGAATTCAAAGTATTCAATAGATAAAAACAACACGTCTTTCGATAATTTGACGCAAGATTCGGAACATTTGTATTCTACATAAAGCGCAGGATCCATAAGATTTTTAATAATTTCCGTTATATTTGAAGCCATCGAAAGCGTTGTGCCCGTATTTATTTCATTTTCTACAATTAAGGTTGGAAACGATTTCGCTAACAGTTCCGATCGTGAGATATACGTTTCTCGTTTTATACCATTAGTTAATATCTTTGTGATAAATTTAAAATACAAATTTTTTTTCTCGGACATAAACAAATTTTTATAAAATTCTATATCCACTGCCGCAGAATATAAAATTTGAGTTAATGCGTCAAAACCGCACGTTTCGGTAATACTTATTCCCTTATTGTCGGTATTACAGTAAGCAAAGCCATTCGTTAATAATAAAAGAGGTTTATTCGCCAGGATTTTAGGTATAACGGAATTATATTGTTTTGATGTAGGTTCCTTGAACTTTTTAATTGTTTTCTGAACAAATAGTTGTTGGGATGAATAAGCAAACATTTGGACATAGTGAAATTTTCCGACAAACTCTAGGATATCCAGAATTTATCTAAATTAAAACTACTCAAACCAATAAGATCGATTAGAGGTGCGAGAACGAAAAATGACACCTTTCCCCTAGATATGGAAATGGCTCTTGATTTATTTGATTGTGCTAACCTAAAGCAAACATTTGGACATAGTGAAATTTTCCGACAAACTCTAGGATATCCAGAATTTATCTAAATTAAAACTACTCAAACCAGTAAGATCGAATAGAGGTGCGAGGACGAAAAATGACATTTTTCCCCTAGATATGGAAATGGCACTTGAATTATTTGATTGTGCTAACCTAAAGCTAACATTTGGACATAGTGAAATTTTCCGACAAACTCTAGGATATCCAGAATTTATCTAAATTAAAACTACTCAAACCAGTAAGATCGATTAGAGGTGCGAGAACGAAAAATGACACCTCTCCCCTAGATATGGAAATGGCACTTGATTTATTTGATTGTGCTAACTTAAAGCTAACATTTGGACATAGTGAAATTTTCCGACAAACTCTGGGATATCCAGAATTTATCTAAATTAAAACTACTCAAACCAGTAAGATCGAATAGAGGTGCGAGGACGAAAAATGACATTTTTCCCCTAGATATGGAAATGGCTTTTGATTTATTTGATTGTGCTAACCTAAAGCTAACATTTGGACATAGTGAAATTTTCCGACAAACTCTAGGATATCCAGAATTTATCTAAATTAAAACTACTCAAACCAGTAAGATCGACTAGAGTTGCGAGAACGAAAAATGACACCTTTCCCCTAGAGATGGAAATGGCTCTTGATTTATTTGATTGTGCTAACTTAAAGCTAACATTTGGACATAGTGAAATTTTCCGACAAACTCTAGGATATCCAGAATTTATCTAAATTAAAACTACTCAAACCAATAAGATCGATTAGAGGTGCGAGAACGAAAAATGACACCTCTCCGCTAGATATGGAAATGGCACTTGATTTATTTGATTGTGCTAACTTAAAGCTATCATTTGAACATAGTGAAATTTTCCGACAAACTCTAGGATATCCAGAATTTATCTAAACTAAAACTATTCAAACTATAAAAATCGATTTCAATTACGAGATCTAAAATAATATCACTACTACCGTTTGGAAAGCTACCTTGACTGTTATCTTAAGGCTAACATTTCATCGTAATTGACTTTTCCGACAGATGAATTATTTTCTTAAATATTTTTATCAATGAAATCCACGCACATCAGCTCCTGTTCTGAGTTATACTTTGTATTCTTACAAGAATTCATTTTGTTTACTTTCTCATGTATTTTTAGTTAATTTAAAAAAATAAATCTATATATTAAATAATGTTTAGTTAATTAATTTATTGACCTCAATTAAATGACAATGTGTTTTATTTTGTTTTCCCAAGAATATAATTTACTATTTCTCTTGCTACCATTTTTGCAAAATAAATCGAATACGAAAAAAATGTCTCGCCTATTTTCGTCTCTTTCTATTATAATATAGTTATTTCGCAAAAATTTCAATTTAACAGTGTAATTACTAATACATGTTTCGCATTAAAAATTTCTTATTGGAATTGTATATGTACACGGGATTTTTTTGGGACAAACTTCACAACCGTTTGCAACATAAAAATACTACTTATTACAATGTTTGCAATTAATCGCAATTAATCGTACATTAATTGCTTTATTTCGCATATTTTTTTTCTTTTTGCTTTTTTTTTATTTTTATTTTAATTCATGTTTTATTTCTACTTAAATCATAAATTCCGACCCATGTCTTGCATGGGTCGCACGGGCCGCTAGTATGATATAATATAAAATGTGTGTAGTTGTGTGTGTGTATGTGTCTATGCATTTTTATGTCGATAGTTATAAAATGTTTTATTAACCCTTCAATGCATGATTTTTTCTATTTTATCGAAAAAGTTCTACATTATGTTTCTGCAATCCTAGTTATTTGTAGTTTCCTCCGAAAATTGGTTTTCGTGGTTGTATCATATATGATACGGCATGCATTTATGAGTAAAAAACAAACATAAAAAATATTATTTATTTTTCAAATTTATAGTTTAAATAACTAAAAATGTTACATAGTTTTCCACAGCCTATGTTTTTTAAATTAACAAAGATGTATGTTGCATTTTTCACACATTATGAAAGTGAGTTTGAAACACCTACATAGGTAACTTACATCGCTGTCTTTCCGATGTCCAGTTGAAAAAATTCGAGACATTGGCGGAAGTCTATTGGAGCTATATGTGGCTTGCGTTGGGCTTTTTTCTTTTAACGTCTATCACAAGACTAATTGGGTGATGGTCGGTCGGCCTAGTTTTAAATCGTTCTAATTATCATTGACTCTGCATAGGCTTTCAGCGAGTTGAATTCGCGAGATGTTTCTATCCTAAACCACCAGCGATTCTTTTAGAAAGTAACTCTGAATTTACCACCGTGATATATAAAAGATGGTGAAATATTCGTTTACCATTTCTTGGGACGTAATTTTATTTTGTGGCGACCTATTTGGCGGTTGGTAACTTGCTTGAAGGTAGTTTGTCATGACGTACTGTCCCAATTGATTGAATACCAACTTTATTTAATTCGATAACCAATGGTAAGCTCGTGTGATAAATATTGAAGTAGTCATGGTGGTTCACATTTCTTGGTACATTTCGTAGTAGTCGACTAACCAGATTTGATGAGCTTGCCAAATTTTTTTCTGATAAAATACGTTTATCGATTTCTTGGCCCGAAAATTGTTCAAAATTGTACGTAAATCCTGAATTTTTACTGAGCACAAAAAATGTATGGGCCTATTTATGCGGCTTTATCGGCATGTACTGCTTTAAGTAACTTCTACCTTTAGTAGAGCACATCTGTTCATCAATAGATATATTTTGCTCGATTGTAATCTTCTGGAAGTTTTTAATGAAAGCATCTGAATATTACGGGTCGTATTTTGAACAGGCGATTGTGATTTGGACTTGTGTGCGGTACATTATTCTCATTGCGATTGAAATGAAGAAACTAAAGGCATTTTTTCGAAATGGTTTCCCTTATTATATTATTCCACTTCATGGGACCAGTATCTGCGCGAGCGTGTTAGTTGGTGCACGGAAGTTAAAATACACATCCCGAGGAATTTTTCCAAATCCTTCCCATTTATTGAAAACGTTTTTTTGATGTTAGTTTCCATTGCTTAGTAATTTGAACACTATCGCCATTTTAATTAGAATTGAAAAAATAATTAAAAATTTCAAAAGGCTTTTGTAGTTCGAGAACTTCTTGTGGTAGAGATTCATCACCATTAAATGTATATTCATCTGATGAAACATTCAAATGTTTTTCTTTCCAAATAGTATTACTGTATACAACTGTTTTAATTCCTTGACCTCGCTTGTTTCACTTGTCACCTCAATTGCGTTGCCAATATCAGGACTTGTAATTCAGTCACATTATTATCACTATTTAGTAGGAACACAGGTATATTTTGAATGTCGAACGTTACATCGTCATGTAAGTGACACTTTTTTGGTTCAAATTAAAAAAATCATCGCCATCACTGTCTTCTTCGCCATCACTGTCAATAGAATTACATATTAATAAACTCCTCGATTACCTTATCATTTAAAAATTAACGTTGATCAGTCATTTTTAAATAAAATTGTGTCGTAATTGCATCGCATATCATATATGATACAACCCATGTTTTTCAATATTTACAATGGTACATATATATGTCAACACTCATATATACAACAAGCCACACTCAACCGGCATTATTCGAAGAAAATTATAAGAAAATTCTTATATGAAGCAAATAGGAAATTTATACGTATATACATGTATCTTTTGTAATATGAAATGGTTGTATTATATATGATACAATATGCGTGGAAGGGGTTTAATTTAGTTTCGCATATTTCGGATCTTCTAGTATATTACACCAAACTATACTCCATATCCAATGCGGACTTGTCCCAAACTCGAGGGTCACCTAGGACTATAAGCTATCTAATGACGATTGTAGGGTCGATGTGCAAGTGGATTAGTCAAAAATTATAGTACATTTTATTAATTTAATTTCAAAAAGGACCCCGTACAAATCTTATGGAAATTTTGTCCCGGTCAAATTCGCTTAATTTTTGATATGTGATAGAGTTCATCATACTGGTCAATTGTCTCAATTAAACGGGACTTAGAAGAATTTCGATAAATAATTTCGTTAAAGGGACTTAGGATAATTCGGCTTTAGGGACTTAGAATAGTACTTTTTATTAAACTTGGTTATTGGTTATCCGTAAATATGTGCTATACCCGTCAATTGTGTTTACACAACTCAGACTAACTGTCAATAGTTGATTGATAGGTGACAGTTGTAAGCCGAGAATATCCTTGAATGTTGCCACATGCAAATAATAATATATAGGTAAAGGTCGGTTTATTATGTTATTAACTTGTTCATATTGAAAAATAGATTTACACTTTCTTTCTCATTAACCCTTTCCGGGGCACCGGTACATATTTATACCGGCTCCATTTTTTGCTTGTTACCCCCGTATCTGCTACAATTCGGATTTTGGATGGTTGGGTATTTCATGTCGCTAAGGGGTTCCTGAAATTAGTCCTAATTGTTTATTGTTCCTTCCTGAAATTAGTCCTAATTATTGTTATTTAATTATAAACAACTGAAAGTGAAAAAACTGTTTTTTTCTGGAAAAAATCGTCCACTCGAAATCTGGTACATTAGTATATGATTTTAGTGCGTGTACCGATGTTTTGAAGATTGCTGATCACGATGCTGGTGGCCAAAAGTGCATTTTAACAGCTGTCAGGTGTCACATCGGGTGCCAAATGACTCAATATAATCCGAATGATCGAAAAAACACATTTATTACACAATTTGGCACGTCTGACGACATATCAGAAGTCTATTTCGGCAATTTTTCACAAAGGATTGTTGACAGCTAAATGGCAGCTGCCGATAGTCATTGTTATTGATTTGATATCATCTTTGAACTTATCGAAGTAAAAAAAAAGAAAGATAAAACATAAAAAAACAAGTTTTTGGCTTTATTATAGCACATTGACAGCTATTTGACTGCTGCCAACTGTCAATTTTGAAAATCTAACAACAGATCTGAATTCAGCAACCTCAAAAATATAAACCTAGATAATAAAAAAAATGAAATAGGCTATTTCAAAAGTCTATACACACTGCGCATGTACATAAATCCGTGGAGGATTAAAGCTCTGTACCGGCCAAACTATCCATTTTTGAGCTTTGTGGCCATTGAGACAATTGACCAGTATGATGCACTCTATCACATATCAAAAATTAAGCGAATTTGACCGGGACCCAATTTCCATAAGATTTGTGCGGGGTTCTTTTGGTAATTTATTGTAATTTACACGTCCTAGGATTAGAACCAATCTGGTAAAATTATATAGCTTCTCATATTTGGGATAGTTTGATTATTTGGAGGTGATAGTGCATTCCTATCGGCTGTAAAATATTTTATCGCTAGGGATAGCAAAGACATTATATGTTTTAACATTTTCGTCTGAAAACTTTCGGCTAACTTTAATAGGGCTTATGTAAATACTTAATTTAAACATGTAGGATATAAACATAGCTAACACGGGATTGGCAGATGGATTGGCAAAATGGGAGGCTGTCTAATGAAAACATATAGCACGCATTAGTCAATTAACTTAGTCAAGTGTATAAAAATCCTTATTCCGCAAAATGATTCTATAAACAAAATTTTTAAAATTTAGAAAACATTTAGGCGAATAAAAAATAAAATATGTAAAACAAACAAAACAAAAATCCATGTCCATATATTTTGAATTCAGCTTCAATTTAATTTTTTATTGAAGTCTTTTGCAACAATTACAGTATTTATTACTTGTCGTTTAGCTTTGGATGACGAAATAATGCATCTGACACAAAATCATAAAAGTGTTAGCTTTCTCACGCAACTTTACTGTACGGTCTTTCTAAACGAGTATGTGCACTTTTTTATCTTTTCTGTAATATCTGCCGAATTCGGACGACCAGAGCATTCTGCATCATCGGTGTATGTACGGCCACGTTTTAAACTCAGGAAACCAATGTTCAACGGTTGCTTTTGAAGGAAAGGAGTCCCTTTTTTCCACTGTTTTGAAATAACAAAAGTAGCGTTATTATAACAACTGTTTGAAGGTTAGTACTTTCTATAAATCATATGAGTTTCAATTTTATGCGCCACCTATGGGTCATGCTCAGGATCTAGCCAAAGATAGAAATATTCTTCCCGATAAGATTCCACGGATTCACGGACAATGCGCGAAATAAAATATTTTGCTTATTTTTTTTTTTTTAATAATTCTTCGTAAAACAATTCCTCGCTCTCAACACACTGTGCTCATTTTTTATCCGGAGAATTTCCTTTCGAAGAATTGTTTTAGATAAGCTTTTGAAAGAAATTTTGTTTCCTGGGAACTACAATAACGCCTAATTCAGCGCTTACGTTTCTGACTTCTTCCTGTTTTTTTATTATTGCAAAGCAATTAAATTTCAAATCCTGAAGTGACTTAGCCAGTAGCCACTTTTATAGCTATTATTGATTATTTTACGTAGTGTTATCATCACATGTTTCCAATGCACCGCGCCAGAGCCATTACTTATTTTTTTTTTAATTCATAATTAAGATAACAACAAAATAATTAAGAAATATCATCATAAGTTTAGAGTAATGAAAGGTTAAAAATTAAAAATTATCAATTGTTGAAAACTAATTAAGTTGGATGAGGATATTAGGACTGAATAAAATGGTGCTTTAATTTTAAGTTCAATTGTTGTTTGGATAATCTAAGATCAAATAACTCTTCCAATTTGAAGAATAACTTTTTGAAATTGACTTCGACACAAACGGCGGAGAAGTCCAACGGCGGAGAGAACCAAATATCGTCAAGTAACGTAGTAAGCAACCAAGTCATTAACCCTACAGTAAAACATATTGCTAACAAAAGTGACTACAAGGTATTTAATTTCCGTGATTGATAAAAAAATGTCGACTTTTTCTGTGAGATTTGGATGAATGTTTGGTCATCTGGTCTGCAAATTTTGATACTAGGAATGAAATGTAGTGTTGCTTAGTGGCAGCATATCTTTCACATCTTTTTTCTTCGCTGCACCAATTTTGATTGGCTCTTTGTAACACGGTTCCAAATCAGCTGTGACAGCATGTACTCCACGGCGACTTATTTTAATTGACTTAAATGTTTCTCTGGTATCTGGTTTTATACTAAATCAAACCAAAGTATTTGGTATATCTCAACCATTTTACTGCATTCCAGTAAAATTTATCTCCATCCGTGTTTGTTTTACGCCATGATTTACATTTTTAGTATATCGGAAAAATTAAAGACCTGGTCTTGCGTCATTTCATGACGGGCTAATGTGGTTTCACTCCAACTCCCCGTATAAAAATCCAATCTCGCGGGTGATGTAAAAACTTAATGTGAGAATCCTCCACAGCGAGCAACACTTTCATGTCACATGTAGCATACAACATCATTCGAATTTAATTCATGAACCGCCAAGCCCATTATGGATTTTTACTAAATGGTCAAATGGATCAAAAAGTTTAATTCATGAACCGCCAAAGACCATTATGGATTTTTACTAAATGGTCAAATGGATCAAAAAGCTGAGAGAAGATTTTAACAGAGGTGTTGCCAGATATTGCTGAAGAGCAAATGTTAAAATTCGTTTTGTGGAATTAATTTCTACGTCAGCTTTATAGCGTGATGTTGTTTTAGGTCTTCTCTGCTCTTTCTTCATCAGATACAACAGCTAATTTCATTTTAATTGTGTCATATCGGCTGCAGGTATCGACTTTCCGAGACTTAAATTTTAAATTTAAACTATTAAAAATATGTCGATAATTAGTAATAGAAACTGGACTTGAAGTCGTTTCACAGTACAATCTATGCATGATAGAAAGGTTTAAACCACTTGTTAAATATTTACCTGAAGAGTCTCTTCGATCATAGTGGATTTCATAGAAAGGAAAGGTTTCAATATGCTCTTTTATTTCTTTTTCATTTTCTTAACCTCGTTTGTGTTTTTCGTGATAATGATCATTCATGCACCTTTCTTTTTGTTATAAATTGTTTTAAACACATGTTCATTTTCACAAAACGTGTAAGAGAAACATTTTTAGCGAAGTTGTGTCCCTTTTCCGTGCAGTTTAAGAAATTATTTGTAACAATGGCTTCGAATTCTTGGAGCTATGGCACCTTTTAGCTTAAGTTCAGTTTTTTTCGATGAATTTCAATTAATCCAGACAAATATGCTTGCCTTGGGTTATAATCTCCAAGACCCAATACTGTTCAAATATTTTCTTTTGGTCATCAGGTGATATTTTTGTTGAGCAAACTCTTTTACGCGGCTCAAGCAATTTAACTTCTCTTCTGGGTACTACCAGTTTACCCTTCAACGTAATGTATTCTTTCCTCAAATTCCGTTTTTCCTTCATCATATTTTGGCTGTTGAGTTGGTCAATGTGGACTTCACAAGCTTCACTTTTCTCCTATATCCATTCACTCGTTAATGTCTTGATCTAAGTGACAATTTTCTAATGGATTACTTAATAAACTGATTTCAATCTGGAGTCCACATTTTTCTATTTCAATATCATCTTCAAAACCGTCAGAATCAATTTCAGAATTTGTTGGAATATAATTTGGATCGGCATTACTATCGTCAAAGCCTTCAGAACCAATTTCAACTGTTGGACTTCCATCGTTTATACCTTAGACCCAACTTCATTGGGTGCATATGTGCTTTGCAACAAATACAAATCAATTTCAGCAATCAATCAATTTAGACAAAGTATTTTATTTCAAACAAGATGATTTATTATTTTCCAAAATATTTGTTCACTTATTTTTTTGAAACAATAAAATATCTTACATGGATTTAAAAACACTTTACTTGTAAACTTTAAAATGACAAAGTATCTTAACACTATAAATATCGCACGTCTGCGCAAACTTCGCCAGGGGCCGGCAATATTTTTAAAGAATTAATTTTAAAAAACGTTATATAAATACAAATACAAATTTTTATTTTGTAAAAATACAAAAATAAAAAAAAATCATTAATTCATTTTGCATCACACACATGTTGTGTGAGCAGTCGTTAAAGTGATAATTGTTGTAACTAAAATGCCCAAATAAATCAGATAGCGCAATGAAAAAAATTAAAATTTTGGTTTACAAAACACCTTAAATACTTTTAAATATAACTGTGTTCCACTGTTAAATTAAAGAATTTAAAATGTTTTGCCAAAATAATATATTTTTTTATTCAAATAAGATGGAAGTTGATTTTGTTTATTTAGAGTACAAAAAGAGATAAAGTGACACGAAATAAAGCAAAAGGTTGAATTTTGATGTTGGGAAAACGGAATGGGTCGAAGAGCCGAATGTCGAAGGGCCGAAAGTGTGGAAGGGCCGAATATATCAAAGGGCAGAATGGGTCGAAGGGCCGATTTTTTTTTTGTTTTTAGAAATATAATTTTTTAAATTTTTTGTTTACTGGAATATTTTGTACATTTTTTTTTATTAAACATAAATGAATTTATGTATTTTAAGAAGAATTTATGTATTTTACTATGTTTCGTCTTTTGATATTCATGAAATTCCACGTATCCAGTTAGGCATACATTTTGGTGAAGGAAAATTTTGGAGTTGGCGTCGTTTACTCGACTTTCAAACGGCTCCCGTAACTCTCACGGACACACGGGAAGTCGCTACGCTCCCCCCGCTTAGCCCTTCGAGGTGCTTTAGATTTGAACTTCGGGGGACATAGGAGCCGGGATCAGCAAACATAGGCAGCAAACTCTAGTAGGTAGGTTTAAAATATATTAAATATTAAATTTTGTTTTTTTATCTACAAAAAAAACAAAGTTTAATATTTAAGATTTTTAAAAAAATATCGGTTTTGTCGGGATTTTTAAAGTTTCAGCAAAATCGGGATTTCGAAAATCAGGATTTTGAAAGTCGGGATTTTAAAAATCTCCTCTAAAATTTTGTCATGCGCCACCTGAGACAATCGGCCCTATGTCAGCTTTCGGATAATAGGTATATGGTACAAAAAATAAAAAAATAATTAAATTAAATAAAAAAAATAAAAAAATTTAAATTTCTAAAAACAGAAAAAAAATCAAAAAAAAAATCGGCTATTTGACCTATTCGGCTCTTTGACCCATTCGGCCTTTCGGCACATTCGGCCCTTCGACACATTCGGCCCTTCGACACATAGCCCTTCGACATTCGGCCCTTCGACTTTCGGCCCTTAGACACATTCGGCCCTTCGAAATTCGGCCTTTCGACATTCGGCCCTTCCACATTCGGCCCTTTGATATCATACCAGGAAAACAATTAGCGTAAAAATAAATTTTGGCTTAAATTGAATTCAGATACTTTAATTTTTTACCACAGCTATAAGCTTTGTATTGATGATTTTTCAGGTTGATTAGGATGTCATCATACCAAGGCTGGTGGGTGTTTTGTGTAATTTTAATTAGTATAGGACACATAGGTTCAAGCGTTGAATTGATATTTTCCTACTTTCCCCATACATCGATGCAGTTGATATCCACTAAGAAATTGCTTAGTTCCCCGTGTTCGGCTTTATTGAAGTATCAAGTTTATTCAATCTCAGGGATATTGAAGCTAATTCTCATGGCACTATGATTTATATAATTTGATTTAAATGGCGTTGGAGTTATTTGAGAAGATGAGATCAAGAGATATTTAGGTTAAAATCTCTTGGGATCTTATGTCAACGGCCATCACGGTGGTATTTCATTCTTGTAGCAATACTTTGAAACTTTACTGATATAGTGGGAAGTCACTCGGATACACAATTTGTATGATTATCTGATTCTGAGAAAATACATAGAAGTACACACTTTAAAATACTGTACCTCTTCTATGTGTTGATCCCTATTATCATTATCCATTTTTAAGATAACTATTCCTTGTTACAATATACCAAGTACAAAAATTCATCAGACTCAACAAGAATTGTCATTTTTACATAAATTCAAACAGCTTATGATTAATTTCGAAATCAAATCTTACAGTAACCACATAATGTCTTCCTGCGTGATGCAACCACAGGATTTCACGATTTCAATTATTTTACGTGATAATTATAAAAGTTGTATAAAAGTTGTATAAAAGAGGTCACCACTGAGTGGAAAATATCGATATAACCTGATAAATTCTCGCACTTTGTGTAAATATATTCAAAATAGGAGCTTTATGTTGCGATACCGGTAATGATCCCAGAGGTATTTAAAAAAAATCTCTTTAATTTGTTAACGACTTTCATACCATCGTTTTTATGCAAAATAAAAATTTATGAAAAAATAAATAAATCGATTTATACAGTACATAGTGAGTATATCCAGAATAATTCCTTTAGGAGTTTAATTTTTAAACAAAATAACAAAAAAAAACAAAATAACATAAAACTAATAGGAAATGCTTTTGTAGGAGGAGAAGCTTTTTTTATTCTACTTTAATAATAAGGAAATTACAAAATGAAAAAAAAATAATAAGAAAGTTTAAATTAAGTTTATGATTGCAGTTTAAATAATTAATAATCATTAAAGAATATTTAGTAGAATTAATATAAATGTAAAAAATTAATTAGATTTTGTGGCAATTTGGTGAAGGAAGCGTTTTTTTAGGTTGGTCACATCACATTGACGACAGCGTTGTTAATTTGTTATCGAGATAGGTGTTGGATTGGCATAGCATTTAATCGAATGTGCCAATTGAATTTCTTAGGAGCATCTACTTGACCTTCTCGGATTTTCTGTTATTTATCTAATGCAAATGTACATCATTCAAGGTGTTGATAAAATATAACAAGAACAATTATATTTTGATGAGTAACTCAAAATTTATTAGCAGAAATTTATGGAATAATTTATCTACGTGATTCAAACGGTGGTTTACCGATTTACTTCTATATAAACAGTCAATAGAATCTTCATAACAAAGACCGAATACTTAAATGTGTAAACTTGTGCGGGAATTATAAACCTTCTACCAACTTGTCGTCGGTAGCTGTGTTAGATATACCGCGTTCTACTGAACCATTTTTTGATTCATTTTTATTTAAACATTTCACTTATGACCGCCTCTAGATTTTTTTAAAAATTCGATTCTGGAACACCAATTTTTTGGTCACTTATTCACATAAATCTGCTCTTATGAGATGTATGGCATGTTGCACCATCTTGTTTGAAACAGCATATCGTTCAAGTCGAAATCATCTCATTCATGTCACAAAAGATCAGTAATCACGTGTCTTTAGCGTTCTCCATTGACGGTAATTTCAATTCCATTTTCATTTTCAAGAAATATCGTCCAATTACACCTCCAGACCATAAACCACACCAAACTGTAAATTTTTATGGCTGTAAACGTTTTTCATGAATCGCATATGGGTTTTTCACTTTCCAGAAATGAGCTCCATTGCACAGAGATGATTTTTCCATGAAATAATGGAACTGTTTCAATCTGGAAAAATTCTACCCAATAAATGAGCATTTACTTTAATTCCTTGGGCCATTTGGTGGTTTTTTGGAGTTAAAGAGGAGGTAAGTGAATTGGGTAACACAATTCTCATCAAAATAAAAATTAAGCTATCCAGCACCTCCTCAGAGCTTGAGGCGCAAAGACCCTTGTTAAACTAATTACTTTTTCCAACCGTACAACAATATTCCTGAATCCCGGCCATAACAGCTGTTGAGGCGTCGTCATGGTACCAAACCATCCGTAGATTAGTGCGTCCACTTTAAAAAAATCGGGCTCTAAAATTATACGAAATCCACTGCACTATCATTTGTTTATTTAACCAGCACAAGAGCGTCTGGCTCTCAGTTGAATTTCACAACAGATTCACTTGCCTCAGGACTGAAGCTTCCACATCGCAAGAGTTCCATAAAAATGCGTGAAGCTATATCCAATGCCGTAATATGTATTGGCAGATCAACAATAACGTTGAAATCACACACTACCAAATTGTGTGCCTACTTTCGGAATATTGATTTATTAGTGGGCACCGAAATTTAACAGAAATTACTTCCTGTGGGTCAGTCAAACTGGTTCACAATTTACTCCAGAGCACAGTACTGAGCTGGATTATTGTTAAAAAATTTGACATTCCATTCGAATATATTTTATACTCTAGAAAAACGACTTCATAAATCGTTTGTTATCCGCCGAATATTCGAAGTTCACTCATGAGTTTAGTTTAGGTCACATGCCGTATTATTGCGTAAGCGCGGATCCGCCAAAACGATGAAGGGATAATCAATATATAATTCTATGTGATCTCAGTGGTACGGTAAAAGTGTTTTTTTTTTTTATTTTCATTTGCTTTATCGCACTCAGCGCATTCAGCGCTCATTACCAAAATGAACTAGCAAATTTAAGTTTATCAAGACGATCAACGATTTCATTTAATCAGTGAGTGGTTCAAATCAGTTGTGAACTACATTTTTACATATCACCAAAATGTGCGATCCACTCGACCGAATTGGCTCTGAGAAAATGTTTGGTCCAGTCATTATGTCAGTTTAAACAACATCTTATTCTGTATATTCGCAGTTTAACACTAAACGGAAGGGTTTCCATCAAAGTATTATGCCCCAAGTCACATTGTTTCCAAATCTCTACAAATGTCACATCACCATCTGCCCTCACCCCCTCTAATAATGGTACAAACAAATAATTGGAGTCATGGACTTCTTCGATTTTTGGGCATGAAATTATTATACGAGTTCTTAAAAGATCGCAAAAAGAAAGTAGTCGGACACAGCTATATGAGCGGTATTACAAGAACTGATGGCAATAGTTGGTACCATTGTTCTTCCGTTCGCGAAAAGTACGCGACGCCGATACCCGTTACAGTACTTACGATCGGGAATTATTATTTATTCGGCTATTAAGCACTTTCAAAATTTTATTGTAGGTCGAGAATTTCTTTTTTTCTTAGGTCACAAACCACTAACATTTTCGTTACGCCAAAACTTGCACAAGGTCCCGCCAAGAGAACGCCGACATTTAGAGTTTATCGCACAATCCACATCCCCGAAAAACAAAATTAATTTATTGTAATGATAAATAACCGTCGAAAGTCTTAGGACCGTGTGGTTGTTTTACAGACTATTTTGGTTAAAAGTGTTTTAAAAGTCCACGTTTGGGCAGACCTTGGGGCATTATAAAGTCTGTAAAATGTAGTCAAAGCGAATATTTACGATGTAGTATCTGAAATTTACCGTCTTAAGGCCGACATAAGGACAGACTTTTCACTGACGGACTGGCATTCCAAATGACCGCCATGACAAGGAAAAAAGTAGTGTAATAATTACGATGTAGTAGGTGAAATTGACCGCCTTAAGGCCGACATAAGGACAGATGTTTTATTGACGGACTGGCCTTCCAAATAACCGCCGAGACTAGAAAAAAGTTAAGACAAGCGTTGGTTTTTAGAAAATGTAACTTAAAATGTACTGTATTTCATATAAAACAATTATTTTAATTGCCTAGCAATAAAAACATTTTTTTGTAAGATAAACTGGACTAAACTTCATTTAACTTGTTAGATTTCATAAAAGATGTCACTTCATGCATTTTTAAATTAAAATACATAGATCTGTACGGGGTGTACTACGAAATCTCGGCTTTCAAAATCCCGGTTTTCAAAATCCCGGTTTCAAAATCTCGGTTTTCAAAATCTTGGTTTTCAAAATCTCGGTTTTCGAAATCCCGGTTTTCAAAATCACGGTTTTTTTTTCTTTTAGTTCTAATTGCACAAAATAATTAATAAAGTTTTTTAATTGCAAGATTTCGTACTTGCAACTTTTTGTAATTGCAACATTTTATAGTTGCAAGATTAATAAAAAAGCAATATTTTGTTAATGCAACATTTTGAAATGCAATAATTGTAGAAGCTGGCGGCTTCGATAACTCTCACAGGCATTTAGCACTCGTATTAATGAGTACCATCCATCCCCCCCCCCTCCTTATCAATCGGGTTTTTTTTTATACAAAACCGGGATTTTGAAAATCGGTGAAAATTGTGTTAAAATATTTCCGGGCAATATTTCCCGGCTGTATTCGCTTTTACTTGCGTCATAGCTGCATCCATCCCTTCACGAGACCATCACTACCTTTTTCTTTTGACACTGGACGAGAAGATAGAAAATGCTGGTTCTTGGAAGCTTAGCACTTACTAATTGTTGTGGTACAATCTCCATATGAATAACAAAGCATCCTCAAAACAATTGCCAAAATGACTTCACACACCTTCGTAATTATACGTAATAACCCACTACCGGCTTACGAGGAATTAATATTGTTGTGTTCCCTCCCCCATGCTGTTATTTGATCGTAACACGATTACGCCCAAATATACAATTTTACTGAAACATTTGTAACGATTGTGGCAAAATAAGTTACAGAAATTATTGATATTTCCATATAATACCCAGAATGTACGCATTCGCACGACGCGACTAACTAGCGTCTACACTTTAATGTGTAACATTTTACACAATTAGTCGTATTTCAAGACAATCACGCTTTCAAACTCTTTAAAAATTTACTCGTACATCGAGGCAGACAATTTTTCCAGCTTTAATATTATTCAAAAGATTGAAAGTTTCTTAAAATCACGTACGGCAATTTTGTTGTTTTTTTATTTAACGTAGCTCACATTTCTATATTTTTGTGGTGTGGTTATATTTTTTTCAAAATCAATAATATTCGTACATACTGTTATGAGATGATACAACGAGATGTGACATAATTTAAATAACATTCTGGATACAAAATAAAAAAGTACAAAAAATAACGAAACAACTTTTCTTTTCGATTAAACCGAACTATCGATAAAAATTTACCACTAAATAAAATTTAAATTTGATATGGATATGGATATTGTTTGTTTCGGTGAAGAGGCAAAAAAATTGTGAAAGTATCGAAAGTTGAACGTAATTTTATCAATTTTCTCGACCCTTTTTTTCCAATGGTATTTTCATTTTGTAAATCTAGACGTAAAATAAAGTTGGTCTTATCTTTTATTCATCAAAAAGTTATTCGAACACTTTATATGATTTTCCAATCATATCGTCATCATCATCATCAAGATCGTTCAAAGCCTGCCTCTCGGCTTTATTATATAAAAGTTAAATTCAATTATTCATAATTTAATTTGAGCATCAAATATTTTTTTTTGCGTTTTAAGAATTTTCAAGGTAGTTAACGCAACATACAATTTTAAATATTTACAAAACAAAATTTCCATACAATTTAAATGATTTGTGTGTGTGTGTGTGTGTGTATATGTCGCTTTGTGTAAGTAAATATGAATTAAGGTTTTTCCATTTTCTTCGTCTGCGACTTAGAATTAAATTATATTTAATTTATACTTTCTCCGTTATCGTTTCTAGAAAACTTTTATGAATTTTATTTAATTACGAATGTACGAACCAAAAGCAGTCTAAAATCGATAATTTTCGCAAGTGTTTATGACATTCTTAATATACAAATCTATGAGTTGATGCCGAGCAGAAGTAGAACTGCATGTCTTTAATGTTGTAGGATAATTAAAACAGCATCAAAATATTAACAAAAACCGGTATGATCATTGTTCCAAAAAAACTACAATTTACACCATCTAACAACTTCCATACTCAATTCCGGAGTGGGCGTTAGCGAACAAAATTTCAAAGAGAGCGATAGCGAGCCTATATACCAACGTGTTTACTCAAGTTATGGAATTTGGTTACTGAACCGTTGCATGATTCACGATAATCAGAATCAGAAGAAAATAGTCAAAACTAAAATACCAAACCAAATTTTTGTAAGTGCTCCATTAAATGTTTTGAAGGTAAGATGTGAAATGCATCCTATAGATGCTTGGAAAGTGTTCAAATTCGGTGTCTTATCAATGATTTTGTAAAATAATTGATAATGCACATTTGAGCTACTTTCGAAACATGACTTTAGATCTTCATCGCTATTTATAAGCGTTCGACATCTTATCTCCCCGAAAACTTAATAAACCAGTTAAAATTGCCTTAAAATATTAAGTTTTAATGGTTTCAGTGGATGGAATAACAATATAAAAATAATAACAAATATTTTTTAGCATCACAGTTGTCTATCTATCTGCTTTAAGGGTATTTTTCGGCTGATTATTTCTTGTTGACTCAAATTTACTGTTTTTTATGCTACTGAAGTTAGCGGAAAATTCGATGCTACTGAAGTTAGCCGAAAATTTCAGCCGAAAAAAAAATCTGCTTTATCGACATATTTTGTATCAGGTGGTAGCAAAAAATTTTGTTGGTATGAGCCGAGAATGACATGTAATTGAAGTTATAGCAGTAAATTTTCGCCGAAAAAAATTTATTTTATTATTTAATAATTCGAATGTTTAAAGGTAATATAAACCGGATGAAGTTAGACTAATTAGTAAATAGCTGGATCCCGTATTTATAATTTGACGTGTTAGGGGGCTATAAATTTAAGTTGCGACAATAATATTGAACACTTGTCCAAAAAATCAGGTCATATTTTATGTAGCATCATAGTGAAATAAATTAAAATCTGAACGCATTAACCAAATTACCGCTGAACATGCGTTCAGATTTTAATTGATTTCACTATGATGCTACATAAAATATGGCCTAATTTTTGGCACAGGTCTTCACTATTAGTGTCGCAATTCAAATTCATAGCCCCCTAACACGACAAATTATAAATATGGGATCCAGCTATTTACGAATTATTCTAACTTCATCCAGTCCAAATTACCACTAAACATGCGTTCATATTTTAATTTATTTCACTATGATGCTACATAAAATATGACCTAATTTTGTGTTCACTATTAGTGTCGCAACTCAAATTTATGTGTTAGGGGGCAACACGACAAATTATAAATACGGGATCCAGCTATTTACGAATTAGTCTAACTTCACCCAGTTTATATTACCTTTAAACATTCGAATTATTAAATAATAAAATAAATTTTTTCCGGCGAAAATTTACTGCTATAACTTCAATTACATGTAACTTTCGGCTCATAACAACAAATTTTTTACTACCACCTGATACAAAATATATCGATAATGCAGGTTTTTTTCGGCTGAAATTTTCGGCTAACTTCAGTAGCATGAAAATTCGGCATGAAAAATCTGCATTGTCGACATTTAAGCAGAAACATTATTTTATCGACATGTTATATGGTGAGCAGTGTGATAATAAGAAAACTGCATTATCAACATTTAAATCGAAATTCCACCACACAATCTGCATTATCGGCAACATTTTGGAAGAAAACCTACAAGAATTTTAAAAAACAAACTAATTACATATTTTATCAATTTTAAAATTGTTTATATAAAACTTGTTGATATACAACTTCCTTTTAACATCACAATTGTAAAAATTGTGGCTTTGTATTCTGTTTTTAAGTCCGAGTACAAACATATACACCCCTTATTGCTTCCCCTTAAAATTAGTCGATATTATAGATTTGCTGCGAGCCTTCCAATCATGGTTTAACCGAATCTGCATTATCGACTGCAAAATCTCGGGTGCGGTTATATCTACATTATCGACACTTTTGAGATTTTCAGATCTTAGAACCGCCTCAAAATTAAATCTCATTTTTAATGAAAAATTAATTCAATTATTAAATATTTGGTAATACGTAATTTTAAATTAATGAAGATGACGTTAATCAATATGGTGCGGATGCCTGTTATTATTAATTTTACGTAAACACTTTTTTTGACGCCGAATGCCATAACATTGGTCAACGCTGTTTCCTCAGCAAAACCACAAAATCTTTATCAATAAATAATATTGGAGCAAGGAATACTAATAAAATTTGTACATCTTCATTCTCAAACTCCTTAGGACCGTAGTTTTTCATGCGAACAGTAGATGCTAAATTCTTCACCTGATCTGAGGTAGCATCGTCTCTGATGTATAAGAAAATGGATTTACCATACTGGTTAGTTATAAAGTATAACATTTTGTGAGGCTAGCTAAGATTGTGCTGCTTCCCTGTGTTCAGCCGCTTCCCTGACGGTCGTATTTAGCTTATGCCATAGGCGCAAAACTGTCAACTAGCGAGGCTATATTGCTGCAACCAGTAGGCCTGTTTTGGTTTGCCTTGGTATGTCATCTCTAAAATTGCTTGTAATTTTTCATCATCTAAACCATTAATGGTATTCTTTGTTGTAGGTAAATTCTGCGCAATATTTTTAGAATGTCTTCTACTGATATGGTTGGTGCCATTGTAATTTAGTTTTTTGTTGTTATTTTTGGGGTGAGTTAACGCAAAGGACTTTTGACTTGCTAAAATATAGCCAAAGCTTTTGATGTATCCTCGAAAGATTATACAAACCTAAATACTACGAATATGCTTATATTGGATTGTCCTGGTGTTTACTTTCACAAAGTACGAGGAGATCGATAATTCACAATATTTCTATATTTGCAGGGATTTGCAGAGGACTGCCGCATTAAATAGAATGAGGTATCTGCGGCCCGTTTACCTGGGAGACTTAAAACCAGGTCTTAGATTAACAGCTAACCACATAATTCATATAAAACTTTTCTATTTCAAAATTAACTTTTTAAAAATCAAATTAAACAATAAAAACCAAGTTGGTTTTGCCATATTGGTTTTGGTCTAATGAAGAGGCTGCCTGTCAACTGCTTGCGGTAGATTCATCAGCATGTTTGTGATGTAGTTATTGCAGTCGTCTTGAGTTACTGTTCCCAACGCCTCAATTATAACATTTATCATATCTGAATGACCTTGGTTCTCGCTTAAAATTATTCAGGCAGCCAACTTCACCTGCAGGGATTGTTCCGATGGGCCCATCGATTAGGATTCGACTAACTTTAGAAAAAGGTAGCACAACCCATATCAAAAAGTGATTTGAAAACAATTGAAAAATTAAAGGCTAATTTTAGACTAACTGCCCCATTAAATTTATTTTTAGTCTGTTCGTTCTAGCAAAAGCATTGACCTAAAGCTTGGTCAAGAACAAGTGAAGCTCAAAAATGTTTATTGGAGCACTTAATTAGAACTTATTTTGCGTTCTAATTTCAGTTTTGGTACGATTTTTGATTTGCTTTGAAATGGAAAAACCTAATGGGGCATTTAGTTAGCCTAAAATTAGCGTTTAATTTTTCAGATGTTTTTAAATCAGTTTTTTAAATGGGTAACTTATTCTAAAGCTAGTGAAACCCAGCGTTTTAGCGGGAAGGAATGGAGTCCAAATTTTTTTTAATAGAGCTTTTAATTAGCCTATTATTGGCCTAAAATTATATATGGAATCTTGTAATGTTCTGCTAGATGCGTTTTGTCAGCTTTAGAGGCGTTCATATCCTACACACGCACGACACACAGTTAAAATCTGTTTCGCAGTATACTGTTAAAGTTAGCCGAAAGATAATGCAGATAGTGTCTTGAATACATCAGAAATTAGTCATTAACTCGAATTTAAAAGAATTTAGGATCGGGTTACATCATTCGGGTGAAGGAGAAATTATTTCAGTTTATAGGAATTTAAAAATCGATAGGAGCGAGAGTATAAAAAGAGTTTACAAATAGTCAAGACACTATCTGCATTATCTTTCGGCTGGCTACTTTCGGCTAACTTTAACAAGGTTTTCGCAGTTGTATTTGATATCAGTAACTCTCGAACGATTCAATCGCAGCTTCGTTTTGAACTGAGTGTGGTATGTGTGGGGGGGATAGATTTTTTTTTTGAAGATTTGGGCTTTTTATTTTCTCTTTAAATTCCTGCTGAATTTTGTTTTTAATTTTGATATACTTCTCTCAGTGTTTGCCTGTTTCATTGAAAGTAACGTCGGTGATACCGTTTCTGTGATCGGTGCCTCATTATATCGTTGATTTTTCAAGCTTCCGAAGTAGCTTTCGCATTCTCGAAGTCAGCTCAATATATTTTCTTTCCTCAAGTATTTGAATCTGGAAGTACCAATATTTTAAGTAAGACAAGCAAATTTAAAATTGCGAATCTGTGATGTTTTGGTATTTCGACTCTACCAGTTAAAAAAGGTATTCGCAGGTTTTTAACAGAACTGGACTGTGAAATCTGTTGATTTTTCAACAAGTGGAACATAAATAGTTTCGTTTTATATATAGCTAACAAAACAAATGATATTCCCCATCGAATGAAGATCAGCGATTTGTTTATTGTTATTGAAATTAAGTGAGAGAAAGGGTTTTCTTATAAGTGAACTCATAGGTGTCGAACAACTACGTAGGATAATATTACACTAAGTTTTAATTAACTTGAATTTATTAATCGTCAATGTGAAACACTTCAGAATTTCTGCTCTAGTCCACTTCTCTTATTGTTTCATTTCATCCGTTTATTGTTACTCTATGCAATCCGTTATTGGTCCAAAAATTTTTAAAGGATTTTGCTCATAAGTGGTATACGGTATATGGCGGTATAAGTGATAATATGACGAGTACCAATGGTTGCTCCGTAATTCTGAGTTTTGTTATCAAAGAAATATTGATTTTGGCCGAAAATTCTTAAATGATTCCTGCATTCAGTTACCAATTTTTATCAGACAATAAACTTATTTTTTAATGCTGATCCTTTTGCAACTAGAAACCATTACCAACTCTTTCATTTCCACCCTTATTTTTGTGCCACTATGATCTCAACTTCCAAGTCGTTTACGTCTTCAGCAAAATTGTATTTTTAAGATTAAACTCGGTTTCTCGCGCTCTTTTGCATTTCAATTTTTATTTACCCTGGGAGTAGGTTTGAATTGCCCCAAAGAAATTGTGATTTCACACAGTGGAATTTAAAATTACGTGCAAATAATTCAAACTACTAGACTGCAAATTAAAAAATCTTTTCATTTCCATTGTTTCATGGAACGCGAATTGACTCCCTGGTTGCTATTAGTTTATTTGTAAAATATTTTTTCTCACACTCAGTGCCATGACAGGCCCAAAGGTCACACAAATAATTTCATCATAGAACGTAGGTTCGGTAATGTTAATAAACTATAGAAGATGCGACCAATAAAAAACTGTCATATTTCAAGCTATGTATCGGCGAAACGTGTTCTTGAATTGCATCTTTGCCACTATCAAAAGAAAAGTCAACCAGAAAGTCAGCTATCTCGTTACCACCAACGTTTTAGTGAGCTTGAATCCACATAACTCTTAGTAGTTGTTAGACAGTTTAGGCGATACTTACATTCATTCTTTCACAAATTTCAGAAGAAGCAGGATTAATCGAACTGCAGACGGTTTTGCAAGCAATACAAAAGTCAATGTTAACGCCATTCCCTTCATATTTCGTAAATTCTAATCGAAAATTACGGTGGTGTTCATTTGTAGAAATTAGCACTAAAGAACGTAGTCTGCTTACAAAATAATATCCTGTTTGGGAGGAGGCAGCTGGCCATTAGGTAGATAAAGTGTTCTCCGCAGTTAAATTTTTATTACCAAATTTGTTGATTCTAACGACATTAGGATCGGTGAGCGAATCTTATACTTTTTTTTGTAAACTAATTGAACTGTAATGACGTTAGTCCAGCCCTCTTGAAGGTTTATTCTCCGAGCTGGTGTTTTTAATTGCCTAACAAATACTTGCAGCTTTAAAGATCAGAATACCAAAAAGGCTAGCTAAGAAGGTCTGCTGAATACTTGGTTAGTAATAAATAGGTAAGAATTGTAAAAGGCAGTCGAAATTGCAAATCAATCTTGTTCATCGAATGGATTTTCCTCGGTATACATAAATAGTGAACTATGTTGCTTCTCTTAAAATTAAGCGCTTATAAAAATTTCACCTATGATCGAAGGTTGGGTTTTACAGTAAATAGATTTATTCACAAAGATAAAACGTTTTTTAAATAAAAACTGGTGATTGAATAAAGATCGGTTTATTTTCGATATAAAACGTATGAAAGCAAAAATGTTTTCCTGATTTTTTGAACGATTGGTAAAAAATAAAATCCTAATAAAAGTGCCCTTTAAATCCGAAATGGTACGACTGTAATGAGTTTTTAACTACATAAGTATAAATTTAAATGTCCCAAATATTTTTTTTTTAACAAACAAATAAATAATTGATTCAGCTATTTGGTTTTTAAAGAGCTTGGAAATCAGTTAATTTTTGAACGTTTATTCTGAAAAAATGGTAACAAATGAATTATTCAAAATATTGTCCATCGCTAGCCACAACTTTTTCCCATCAGCAATTTACGGATACCGTCGCGAAAAAATTCGGCCGGCTTGGCTGCTATCCAGTCATCGACCCATTTTTGGGCTTCTTCGTAAGAATGGAAGCGCTGGTCAGCTAGGTCATGTGTCATCGATCGGAAAAGGTCGTAATCGAAAGGAGCAATATCTGGGCTATACGGCGGGTGGGGTAAGACTTCCCATTTCAGCGTTTGTAGGTATGTTTTGACCGGCGCTGCAACATGTGGCCGAGCGTTGTCATGTTGCAAAATTACTTTGTCGTGTCTTTGCTCGTATTGTGGCCGTTTTTCTTTGAGTGCGCGGCTCAAACGCATCAATTGAGTTCGGTATAGTGCTCCTGTGATGGTTTCGTTCGATTTCAATAGCTCATAATACACCACACCCAGCTGGTCCCACCAAATACAGAGCATGAGCTTGGCGCCGTGAATATTTGGTTTGGCCGTCGATGATGATGCATGGCCGGGGTAACCATATGATTTTTTGCGCTTCGGGTTATCGTAATGGATCCACTTTTCATCACCAGTGACAATGCGATGCAAAAAACCCTTCCGTTTTTGCCGTTCGAGCAGCAGTTCGCATGCAAAAAAACGGCGCTCGACGTCTCTCGGCTTCAGCTCATACGGCACCCAATGTCCTTGCTTTTGGATCATTCCGAGGGCTTTTATACGATGGGAAATGGCTTGTTGTGTCACTCCCAATGAATCTGCGAGCTCTTGTTGAGTTTGACACGAGTCTTCATTGAGTATTGCCTCCAATTCAGCATTCTCAAACTTTTTCACTTGGCCCGGCCGCTCTTTGTCCTCAACGTCAAAATCACCACTTCTACCGATGGAACATGACTCGGATAAGCCTCGGAGACCAATCGATGTGCTTCAGCAGCACTTTTCTTCAAATTAAAGAAGTAAATTAAAACTTCCCGCAAATGCTGTTTTGTTGGCACGAAACTCGACATATTGAGAGCTCAAAAAAACTATGAATTTGACACTGCGACAAATTGACACATACTGAAAATTAAAGCTATAAGACGTAGCTTTGACATGAACATAGTCACAGTACTGCCTGATGCGTATAGCGTTAGTAACGCAATCTGTTATCAATCCCGCATTTTCAATTTGTACCCCCAATATTTATTTCTCTTTAATCATCATAGTGACATCTATGATCTAACATTAAAACTATGAATTTTTATAGAGCGTGATATTTGTTCAGTGTAGTGAGAGACCCCTACCAAACGAGATAGCAGAGATCCTAGCGACATTTTATTCTTTACTCTAGGGCGCACGCTATAGAATCCTTAATCCATGAAGCTTGTTTCAACGTTTTCCAGCTGATGCCATTTCTTGCGATTATAAATTCAAACATATTTTCTTGTCACTCGTGTCGCAATCCAGTAATTCAGTAATGGAAAAATAATTTTCCATCCTTTGGAGATACTTTTCACATAAACTTTTTGTGTTTTATGATTATTTTGTTACAATACTTTCCCTCCCCAATAATGAAATTATTACTTGGATAAGTATTTTAATCGCTTTAAAAAGTTTTGCGTTGTTCGTGTTTTGACATTTCGTGATGAAAAGAAATATCCAAAATTAAAAAATTGGAAGAGAAAAGTCACTTTAATACAAAGTTTATACACTAAGCGACAAAATTATGATTTAAATAAACACAGTTGACAAGTCAAAATTTTCAGCCAGTTTTTATGTTAGCCTACTCTAGTTGTTAGTCCGTCTTATTTGTCGTAAATTTCGACCAATCGACTAAGCCCCAATTTAGAGGGATTTCTTTGTTCATGTAATAAAAAAATTGAGTTGCTTTGAGCTTTCTTGTTTGCTGTGTAAGATAGTCAAAATCACACTGCTTTAACACGTTGACAATCATAGGATGCATATATGTTAAAGCTCTTCAACAGCGTAATTAGTTTTTTGTATAGTAGTAATGACGAACCAGAGTTAATAATGCTTGGAGACTGACATGCATCAATTTCGTGTAATATAAATTTGTGGATGCTAGGAATTCCTCAATAATGTACAAAGTAGAAAACTACAGAAGACACAATACGAAAGAAACATTTCAGCTACATATACGTAGCCACATTAGTTATATCGATTTTGCATTTTCGGTCTTACACTGGGAGTTATTATTCCTATCCGAATATGAAGTAAATTTGCGTCCAAAGTAAAGGCGACTTTATGTTAACTTGTGTGAAGTTTTCCGTACATATTTGACTGAAAATCTTGAAAAACGGTAGAATCAACCAACCAAAACACTTTATGGTGTAAACAAATCTCCTCCTACACCTTTTGTATTTTTTTTTTCGGAAAAAAATGTTTATATCGCATCAAATTTTTTTTTCTACATAGCATTCTACTCAACATTTTTCTGGATTTATTCTGCTGTCTCACAAACCTAAGATAATTCGTTCGATTGTTTCGAACTATTGCACAATTAGTTCAATCTACACAAGTAGAAAGACTAATGCCCTTATGTTCCGGATTAAAAAAAAATTATACGTCAATTGAAAGTTTGCATACTTTCATAATTGATTTGCTCTTACGTTACCATTCGATCTTGGTGCTGAGGGCATCATCTTTTGCAATGTTTGGCCTAGATGTTGCCCATGTTAATCGAGTTGGAAAATTATATTCGGTGTGGGAACATGACTCCGCCCCTTTTTTTATTAAAATTAATCACATTTGTTTGTTTTGAAAATGGAAGATTTATTTCAGCTACAACTTTCCTCCATCTTACAGGCAATTTACGTGTTCCCTCCCCGGGGGGAATCCTTGTTTTTGGAGGCGATCTAATCAATAAGCAATGTTCCATCTCTGCGCGAGAACCCAACTGATATTCAGAAAGAGGTGACTGCATCGAACGGAATAAGTATTAATCTGAAAGGGATTTGTCTTGCGAATACGGCGAGTGGGTAGAATTTTCCAGTTCTTTTAAATAATTTTTCACAATGTTTGCAACATGGTGGTTTTGCATTGTCGTTTTGAAAAATATTTTTTTTTGTCCATTCCTCCATTCTAGTCGTTTTTCCTCTATAGCTCGCTTCAAACATATTAGTTATCGTTGGTAGATATCGCCATTTATATTTCATCTGATTCCAGCAGTTCATAATGTACCAAACCTTTCTGATCCCACCTGAACAAAGCATAACCTTATTGCTTCGATGCGTTATTATTGAAACAGTATTTCACAAACGGCTTTTCGTCGTTCTAGGTCTCTTTCTTTTAATTCATGTGGAACCCATTTTTGCAACAGTTGATCGATCAACATTTAATGCTACAGAAGGGTGTGTAACGAAATCTCTGTTTTCAAAATCCCGGTTTTGTATAAAAAAAAATCCCGATTTTCAGGAAACCCCGGTTTGAATTTTTAAAATTTGACATGTAGCAAGATGGGACTCTTAAATGATTTTTTGACAAAATTCTAAAATGAGTTTGCGATAAAGTTCTAGGAAATGGCTAATAGTGATGGCCACTTCTTAACAGATTTTGTTGAAATTCTACATGTGCAATGGAAATGTATTTCTAAAATTATTTTTCGATAAAGTTCTGAAATATGGCCATCGCTATGGAACTAGGCCATTTTTTAACCAATATAGTTGAAATTCGACATGTGGGTCCTAAATGGAATTCAAAAAATGCGTTTTTCATAAAGTGCTGGAATAATGCGGATAGAGATGAAACCAACAATATTGCATGATACGGAATATACGGTTCACTGGAAATTTTTCAACACTGAAGACAGTACCGATTGGTTTTGCTACCTTAAAGAACGTTTTTGCTAATTTGCTATCCTTGGGAAGTTGTGCAGCGTATCCGGTGGAAACCGATAATTTTATTTGTTATTACAAAATTGGGCTTAACACAAAATTGACTATGCACTTTGAACCGTTTGTACCGATAACTGTTGCATGAGGTTTTCTCGGGACAAGAAAATAATTTTGAAAAGAAATCATCCTTGGAATGATTGCTATTGCAACAATCGTTGATTTGAGTCTAATTATTGTTTGAATAACTATTGTTAGTTGGTTTCAAATTATGAAATTGGAACCAGGTTGCCTTCTTGCTTTCTTCGTTAGATTCGTTTGATAAAAATACAATAAGTTCGCATCCCGAAGAATTGTATTTGAAAACACGGTGTTTCGGATATAAACAGTAAATTCAGAAGACAATATTTTTAACCTCTCAGATTGTTGTTAACGAGAAAGGTTTTTGGATTTCGGCCAATCTAAATAGTCCATTCTATTCCTTAAAAAAATATTGACAGACGCATTCAGATATAGGACATGAAAAACTCAGCCATTTCTCACAACTGATTATTCTGAAATTTGAAAGAGCATAATTTGAACACGAATTTTGGAAAACAATTTAGAGTTTGGTAATGTTAAATGAAACAATGTCGTTCATTGTTTATTACTTTTTGATTGAAATCATTAAATTAAAATTTGTCATTAACTAATCTATAAAGTTTTACTTTTAAATACAGGTGCCTATCGTTTTTCGACTTTTTGCGAAATTGCTCTAAAACAGCAAAAGCTTTATCAAATGTGTAGTAAGAAGGAAGCTCTTCAGCTTGAAATGTTTTCATTAACAAACAAATCATAGAAATTTACTGATTGTTAACAGAAACAGTAAATTGTCTACATTATCTATATTGTCGACGCCATTTTTTTATTATCGTCATACGTTGTTTACACATTTGGGGCACCAGTAAACCACACAACAAAATAAAAAAAAACATAGCAGGTAGTAACGGGAATTTTCGTTTCGTCAACACTCTTATGCCAACCGCTTTCTCCAATCCTCGAAAAATTCTCTCAGAGATGCGTTTTTAATCGCATCTAAGCTTGAAAAAACGACGGCTCTTTAAAATTCTCCAAATTTTTACAAACCAAAAAATTGCACAGAACCGTGTTTGGCGATCGTTCATGGTCATTTCTTTCACTTTTTCTTACATTTTCATCGGTTGTTGATTTGCAAATGCGTCCAGTCTTAACTTCTTTCTTGGAAACACTTATGCAAACCCATGTTTTAGTCATTGCATACTCGCCAAAAGCAATATTTAACACGTTTAACAAATATCTACCAAAAATTATATAACTTCCCATTATCTTTGAACACATTTGGCATATCAAAGGAATGACAGCTACTGATACTGGATGAATGCTGATTTCACATTGCATTGATATCAATTTCAAAATTTTTTGTTTTATTTCAACATTTTAATACAACTTCATCATCCGTTCGGATTTGTCAACATGTGGCGTTTAAATTTTTCTACTTATTGGGGTAGTTCTCCAAAACCGTGCTGACCATGGAACCTAAAACGTCAATTTATGATATGGTGAAATAAATTTGTTATGTGAGCTTACGTTTGTAAATCGTCTCACGATTTGACAATGGAAAATGCGTTTCTGAAATTTTTGCGAGTTTTACCAAATTTAAATATTTCCACGTTTAAAAATGTCCAAATGTTCGGTAAATGAAACAACACTTGCGTATTTGTATACAGTTTATTTTTATTTAAAAAAATACCAGGATTATCATACAAAGACGCTCAAACTAAAAATTTTAATATTTTTTGTGATCTTTCTGTTAAATAATCATAAGCTCGTTTACCATTCGGTTGTGGGCGATCCAATACACTGGCCCCTCTTACCAGCAGCTCCAAAACAATATCAAATTTTTCTGTTTGTTGTCGTGCTGCAAGCAATATCGGCGAACAATTTGATTTATCCGTTACATTGACATCAGGATTGAATTTTAATAAAAGCATTAAATGATTGAGTCGTACCCAATTGAGATGACCACACATTAAAAGCAGTGGCGTTTCCTGATATTTATTGCGATTTTCAAGCGGCACACCCTTTTCGATTAATTTTTCAATTATGTCTAGATTTCTAGCTTGAATTGCCAAATGCAGCAAAGAATCTTTATTGTCATCACAAATAGTTACATCTACGTCGGGTTGTTCCAGCAATTGGTAAGATAATTGATAACTCTTTTTTATGGCAAGTAATAGAAATTTGCCGATTTGCTGACGTTGTGATTTTAAGAGTTGCATTAAATTTTCATCTTCCAGAAATAAGTTAATTGAGAAATTATAACAAGAATGTCCGTTCAGTAAATGATTTATGATTGAATTTCCTCTTTTATCGATCACAGTAAAATTTGGATTTCTTTCGAGAAGTAATTTAGCTCGTACTGTGTCGCTGATCATAAATAGAGGGGTCCTCATTTCAATATCTTTAGCATTAATATCTCCTCCGTTCTCGAGAATATAACGAATTAATCTGTTGGTAACTTCTCCAGCGGGCATTGCCATGCAGTAATGCATAGGCGAGAATTTGTTATAATTTGTTTTAAAATTAACAAACGACTTCGACGACCAAGTGATTAAAAGTTCATAAATTTCTACTGATTTCGCGTAGTGGATAGGTAATTTACCATATTTGTCATACTCCTTGATGTCTAAGCCAAGTTCTAACAGTTTTTTTGTTGTGAAAAAATTATTAGCCTCAACCGAACGGTGTAAAATTTTTATCTCTTTAAAGTTAACCTGTTTTTGCAGTAGTATGTTAAAAATCGTATTTGAAGTTCGAGTTCCTTGCAAAACGGTCGTTAATAAATCACCGGAGTGCCAAGCGTTTATTTGATTTAAATCACATTCCATTAGCAAGATCCGAAAAATACGGTACTTTGCATATAATAACGTATTTTGAAAAAGTTTATTGCTCACTTCTGGCGGCAAATGCCTAACATGTATATCTTTAATGGACATAACAAACTGGAATAATTCTACAATATCCCCGTTCGTGTGACTGGCGGTTATCCGCAGTAATAACTCATGCAGTATTTCTCGTGGAATATCTGAACAATTTTGAATTACATATTTGACTTTATCATATTGCTCCATAGACAACATTTTGGTTATATATTTTAAACCCACTTTTCGGCTTTTAAAAAACAAATCCTTAACGGATGGATATTTCTCATAAATTTGCTTCACTTGTTCGATACTTGAAAACGTTAATAACCGATGAAATACACCAACCACATATTTTTCTTCATCGTCATTATCATCTATAATTTCAAATTGTGTTGGATCAATTTCCAGCAATTTAACTAATATATCGAGTGTTTCAGCTCGAAAATGTGCCGATTTTAGTGGTAGGTAAGTACATTGACTTGTTTGCGTTTGACAATCGCTGTACTGCAAAATTTTAGTGGCAATTTTGTGATATTTCTTCCTAACTGCTTGATGAAAAACTGTATTATGATAAATTGTTAAAGAATCATTATAACCCCTATATACTTCACGATTAGCTCTTTTATAATTCACAATTTCCCGCCAACTTAAGTGTTTCTCCATCATGATTGCGTGCACGACATATTCGAAAATGGGCCAATTGTCGTTACCAAAAATTCGCGGGAAGTATTTGTTCGATATAAATATATCGTACATTTTAAATCCGAATCTCTTATAAACATTATCTAAATATTCGAGCTGGCCGTATAGCATACTATAGCAGGCTAATTCCAGAACATTGATTTCAGTTCCGAGCTGCAAGAGTCTAATTGTTGAATTAAACATACCTGAAGCTGCTGTAGCAGATAACAATGAAATCCCTTCACCATTTTTGGCGTTTATATCAAGAACGTCATTCAAGTAAATACATTTCACCATCCTTATTGCTATCAGTTTCCCCTCTTTGCTTTTCGGCGACAAGCAGATCACATTCACTGCTGTTAAATTATCACGTTTTAACAAAATCACAACACATTTTTCTTTGTCAATACACTGGTCTGGTTCAAGCCGTTGATACTCCTCGTATAAATCCACAATGGTTTTACATTCGTTGTCGCCATATCCGATAAAAATTGTGTTGATTAACCAAAATTTACTGTCACATTTAAGACAGCTCGCGATGAATTGTAAATCTGATTCGTAAATTTCTAAAATTTTATTTGCGAACTCCACATTTCCGTTTAAATAGGCGGAACATAATGGTAATTCCAACTGATTATTAACGTTGAGTGGTTTATAAATATTAACACCATCGTTGAAGTATGATGCACCAATATTTTTATATTCGAGGTTTATTCCGTACATGTTTTTAATTTAATGAATGTGCGACCGATGCGCGTTCTCAAATTAGACTATTCAATTTTTTTTTATAGTTTGTATAAAACACGATGAACGATTTTTTTAATTATGCGAGAATGATAGATTGTTTCGCAAGTGATGCAATCAATTTTGTATTTCAAAAATAATTTTATCATATCGAGCAACATATATGTGGGGTACACAGAGAGGAATATAAAATAAAACTTCAGTGCAGTCCGGTAAAAGTTTTTATTGTATCTACTGTTTCCCTTATCGCTTTTGACACATTTTTTCGCTTAAAAACCCGAAACGCATCAGCTATAATCAAAGGCAAAACAACAGTCGGCACAATGCCATACTACCACCAAATATATTTGATTTCTTGACATCATTACATGCACAATCAAATAGTTTTGTAACCCTTCCGCGTGGAGTGCCGTACACGTGTGCGTCATTACAAAATACGAGACACCTACTTTAACAAGATACCGTGAACTATTTTAGATGCTTTTCGTATAAAATTCCGGCGCATTGTGCACAGTCGATATTAAAAAAAAATAAAGTTATGACGTACATGTGTACGAAACTCCACGTGGAAGGGTTACTCTCAATCCCTCGCTTCTATAAATAAGTTTTTTCATTGTAGAATTGTGTATTTAAAAGTTTGATTTGCTAACTGCAACCGGGATACAATAGGTTTAAAGAGATGACGAAAGATAGAGAGATTTTACTGTCAAACTTCAACTGCTACAAATTTATCCGGAACGTGTGCCGCCCCGGTGGCAAAGTGGTTAGCATGCTTGCTCCAGCAACCGGAGGTCCCGGGTTCGATTTCTGGTGGTGACAAGGAAAAATTTTCACGGCTGGTTTAGGATCAATGAATTAATCACTCATTATCCGAAATGAAAATATGATTATGAAACCGTACCAGAGAGAGAGAGAGAGAGAGAGAGAGAGAGAGAGAGAGTGTGCCGCACTTTAAATCGAAGTTAGCTGAATATTATTTTAACGACCACATAGCATTCACAATTTTTGTATTGGGAATTGGCATCTCAGAACATTTTTGTTTACTATGTGCGTTTGGTAATGAGATTCACCTGAGGGATATCGAAGTTATAGCCCTCTTGGTTTTTCCAAAATATATTTGGATACGCCAGTGCTTCATATGGCAGTAGTTTGCTTACTGCCAACCATCACTGTACACGGTCTGGGTGGGTAATAACTTTGTAGCTTTGGGGCCAACCTGAATTTATGCACCAAAATGTTTTTAGCATGCAGAACTCACTGTATTTGGTGCACGGCCTTTCTCTCTAGATGTTGCATGTATTATGAATGGCTATCAACTTCGGTTTCCTCATTCCCTATGAAATAAACCTGCAAAAATTATGAGTGCATGATGGCCGCGAGCTGCTTGAGACCTCGAGTGTTGCAACAAGTCCAAAACTGCCAGATCGTGCTTAAGAACATGACGCATGGCATCATGGAATGAAAAGTGTAAAAGACAGTTCCCAAAGGAGTGTCTGGACGACGCTAAGGATACGGTTAACCACAGAGCCATTATGTTGTGCCACACAATCCATACCTATTGCTCAAATACAGCGCGCATGTTAATGTAGAGATATGAACTTCACTCGCGATCATACAGTACATTTAGAAGTACATGTTCAAAGGATTTGTCTGTGCAAATGTCGCAATTATTTCAGATGGAAATCACCAACTTCGCTTCAATGAGATGCCAAATTTCATTAGCTGTCGACACGTCACCGCTTTTGAGGCAATTTCGCGTTTACGTGTGTCGAGAACGCATGACCGCTCGCTCACAGTGATGCTTCTGCCTGTTCATCTAAAAAAAAAAATCCATTCTTCGAAGATGGAAGATAAAAATTGGAGTCTTATTTTATCATGCTCAATGCGTCGGAAGCAAATGCTCGAAAAATGCTCTATACTGAAATTCCACAAAATTATGACTATGTTCGTAACAATTTCCCGACTTGAGGATAGTGCTTCTGAGTCCCCGAGATAAAGATAGTGCTTCTTTTAACTGTACACTACACTTGGGTGCAAAAAAATCGCACATTGCTTAACTTTTCACAAAAGTACAAAAATATTAAAAAAAAAATCCACTATTTCTTTAATTTTTGTTAAGGAAGATTCAAAGTCTATTTCAATACCTATCCAGTAGTACCTTTTTTGTATTTATACGTGTCATCAAACTAATTTTTGGGGATAAACATCTGAGGTACACGTTTTTGTGAATTTGTTAAATAAAAAAAAAAAAAAAGATTTATTAATAAGAAGTATTCCTTCCCCTGGCCCGAATGACAGCTTCCATTCGATGCTGCATTGATTTCACCAAAGATTTCACAAAATCTTGAGGCCTGGAGGTCCAGGCTTCGAGCTGGCCACTCTATAACAAGCATATCCACCTCTTGAAGGTACTGGTTTACTACACCAGCCGTATGCGGTCTGGCATTATCCTGTATAAACAGAAAATTTTCACCAATAAACCTGGCAAAAGGTACGACGTACTCCTCGAATCCTCAATGTACCGTTGAGAATTCATTCCTCTTGATCGATAGCCAGTATTGGCTCGTGTGATGAATACAAGATCTGTCTTCGCCTCTAATGATATGCGTCCCCAGAACATACACGATCCACCGCCATACGAGACACGTTCTTTAATGCAACATTGTGCATATCGCTCTCTTTGTTTTCTGTTTAATCTTCCGCGTCCATCGGTGCCATATAAACACATCCTACACTCGTCAGAGAACAGAACTGTTCTCCATTCTTCTTCTGTCCAATTCAACTGCTACCAAGCGAACTCACGACGGGCTCGTCGGTGGGTTGTGACTTGTCTTCGACTTTGACAAATTTTTTTTATATATGGGCTGTATTTCCACTAAATTCCAAATATTTGTTTTTAATTAATTTTAAGTCTTCAAATAAAAATGCTTCTTTTCAGTGTGAATACTTCTCAACAATAGTTCTTTTACTTTATTCACAATTCATCCCTATTATATAACAAAGAGCGGGAAAGAGCGCATTCATACATACTAATACTTACTTAAATTATACCAATCAAGATTTGTTACAATATTTCGATATATCAAAAATTATCTACAGCGAGCATAAAAATAAACTGACTGATGAGCCCGCAAATTCTTAGTACAAAATATTTTATTTACAAGCGACACCACTCAGCATTCTCTCCGCCTTGAAAGGTTAAGCCTTTACAAACTATTAATTCAAAATTTATTCAGAAACTTAAAACTACTAAGACAATAATTATCAATGCAAGAATTGTTTAATATTTATTTTAGGTATTCAATTAACTGGTAATTTACACACCTTTGTTATGGCTCTTTCCACTTTGCTATTAGGTGCTCTGATTACTACCACTCGAATTCTATTGTCGCGTCCTTGTATTGTCTTCTCCACTCGACCCATTAGCCATTTTGAGCTTGGTATATTGTCTTCATGAATTAAGGCAAGGTAATCTATTTTTAAATTTTCACGTTCGAATTTCCATTTGGTTTTTTGTTGTAAACTGTGCAAATATTCTCTGGACAACCTTTTCCAGAAATGCTGCACCAACTGAGTTTTTTGTTTCCAATACGATAGCCTATTACTTGATAAGTTTGGGACATGACTGTATTAATTGGCCCCCTGTTGTGAAATGCGTAGTTGTTAGTGGCTCTAGATCACATGGATCACTAGAAAGTGATGAAAGACAACGAGAATTAAGAATTCCTTCTATCTCAATAGCCAATGTTGTTAACTGTTCTAAGGTCAATACTTGAATTCCAACTACTTTTTTCATATGAGATATAAACAACCGAACTGCTGCCTCCCAGAGGCCTCCGAAGTGTGGGGATCTAGGAGAAATGTATTCCCACGTAATGCCTTCGTTAGAATAAAATGCATCTCTATGTTTAATCCATGAACTAAATTTTCCATCTCTTTGATTGTTCTGTTGGCGCCCACGAAATTTCCGGCGTTATCACTATAAATGATTGCACTTCGTCCTCGTCTTGAAAAAAAAGGTTTCAAACATTCGATGAACAACATTCGAACCAGTGCAAATAGCCTTCTTTCTAATATATCTGTCTATGAAACGAAGACAGTAAGCTACAACGCGCTTGAGTTTCACTATACCGAACTAAAATTTTCAATGTTGAAAATATCTATAGCTCTTACAGAAACAAAAGATGACTGTTCATTTTTCAGCTCAGGCAACTCCTGACTGTTTGCAATATTTATTTTACTAACTGGCCACTTTGGCTCATCATCCTCTAAAAACAAGGGACTGTGCCACCAAACATCCAAAACCAATCTCATGAGGTGAACCCCCTCTAGACACCAAGTCTTCAGGATTTGATTTCCCAGCAATGTGTCTGAATTTCATATTTTTACTACCATCTAAAATTTCGCTTACCTTATTGGCCACATATGTTTTCAAATTGTGGGGTTTAATCCTTAACCAGGGCAGAGACGCCACCACATTTTGCAGTGAAGATATACACACGCGCCATACGCTTTTTGCGACTCGTCACCAAAACCATCTATATCTATATCACTAACATTTTCTGGTATGTTAGCATCCCGATATAGTTTTTCTATCCATAATCTCTGAATAAACATTTTCGCACCTAAAACTACTGGCCCCAATAGTCCTAATGGATCAAACAATTTACTAATATCAGACAATATTGATCTTTTTGTAATTCTATTGCTGTCATCCAATGGCTGAACCAAAAGTGTGATTTCATCGCAAACTGGTGACCAACGTAAGCCCAAAGTTTTAATTATATCGTTGACATCCAATTAATTTGGATCTTCTCGATTCTCCATTGGAATATGATTTATTTACTCCTTAGAATTTGAATACCACTTTCTTAATCTCATCCCTGCTGGTGAAAACATTTTAGTTAATTCATCATACATTAATGTTTGACAACCCGAAAGTAAATCGTCTACATAAAAATCAGTCTTTGATATATTTGACGCTAATGGGTAATTTACTGCTGGATAACACGTGTTGATAAGTACGGCGCAGATGCCGTTCCATAAGTTACGGTCTGCAACTCGTAAATCTTTAGCTCATCACTGGGATTTTCTCGCCAATAAATCCTATGAAACCTTTTACGAGATTGCTCTAACTTAACCATCCTGTACATTTTTTCGATATCACTTGAGAAAGCAATGACATGCTTCCTGAATCTAAACACAATTGAAAATAAACCCTCCTGAACTACGGGACCTACCATTATTAGATCGTTCAACGAATACTGAGACGAAGGCTTCGCTATAGCATCAAAAACAACTCGGCACTTAGTTATGGAACTACCTGGACGCAAAACCGCCAAATGGGATATGAAATATCCCGGGCCATCATCTACCTCAGTACAAAGCCCCACATGATCCATCCAAATTTTTATTTGATTTTCTTTCCAAAACATTGAATCTATTAAAAGCCATATTAGAAGAATTACCCAACAAGCTACTATCCATTTTAAAAGGCAGTTGTACAATAAATGTACCATCTTTATCTTTTTTGTGAGTGTCACTAAAATGTTGCTCACATGCTACTTCCTCAGCTGTATGAATCTTATTTTTATTATTACAGCAGGACTCCATAACCCAAAACTTTTCCATCAAACTATCCAATCCAGTATCCACTGTTTTCGGTTCTGATGACAAAAAGACACTCTGGTTGTCTGAACTACCCTCCAACTTTCCACCAATTACCCAACCAAAGTTCGTATTGCGAAACACTGGGAGTTCCTTTGACAATTCTAAATGACCATTTTTCAAAATACTTTACTTCACTGGGTCGGCCAATACTAAATTAGATGGAACGGACCATCTGGAAATATTGATATACTGATAGGGCAATCCATTGCTAATCTCAGATGCTATCAGGAATTTCAACTGTTTACAATAATTATCACTGTAGAACTATTTTGAGCACAATCAACCTTTGTACTATCGACATTTTTATTATTATCTGTACTTTGACTATTGTCGCTTTTATTTGTTCCATTTGACTCCTTGTGACTTCGACTATCGACTCTCATATGAAGTAAGGCGTTATGTTTATAACAACAAATTTCACATTTTTTTGCTTGACAATTTCTAACTAAATGATTGTCGCTTAAACAATTCAAACATCTACCTATAGATCTTATTTTTCCATACCTTTCCTCCGGACGTAAATTCATAATGACTACCACTACACATTGAACAAACCATTTTTGTATTTACTTCATTAGACTTTGAAACCGCCACGAAGGTTTGGTATCGATTTCTTTGCTCCGATTGAAGACGTAATCAATAGAGGATCGTTCAGGCTAAGCGTCGATATGCGAATGATCACAATTCCAAGCGAGATATTTCATGGCATACTATTGTATTGATCTTGTTGAATTATTTTTAGAATTTACTTCGAAATCGTGCTATATGCATTTGACAAAAAATCACTTTGCTGGCGTGGTAAAAGTACAAAAAAGGTACCACTGGATAGGTATTGAAATAGACTTTGAATCTACATTAAAAAAAATTAAACAAATATTGGATTTTTTTTATATTTTTGAACTTTTGAGCAATGTGCGTTTTTTTGCACCCAAGTGTATGTCTCTTCGCGTATGAGGAGCCTTTATTCAAAATCGCTGCATTGGGGTGGTGTTTGTTGGAATCTCACAAGAATGGGTTCGATGCTGTTTTAAGAAAATCTCAGCAGCGTGGGTATTTGAGGGCATTCGTCAGGCTCTCATATATGACGAATGAATTTTTCTCATGCGGTCCTGCTGGATCTGACCTCTACAAAACTCTTCGCAACAACGGGACGCTTCTCAAAGGGGAAGAATTGTTTACAGTGGTTTTGTTACCAGTGCCATTACATCTGTTTCGCCCATGCGAGTAATCGTCGCTGCACCTGCAACAAGCGAGCCCGCAACCTTCTATAGTACAGAATTCATTAATAAAAAAAGTATTTATTGACTGGGGTGGCTTGCTCACTTCTCTAACCTCCGGTTTGTTAATATGTAAATCGTTTTTAACATCACAGATTTTTTACGCAAAACCGAAAACCGAAAATCGATATTATTATTGAACTGAAAATCGAAACGGCTACGAAATTATTGATGGAACGCTAATCGTAACCGGGACGCAATTTTTAATCGATTCAAATTAAAATAAATTAAATAAATTTTAGAAAATATTTTTTTTTTACAATTTTCTTTATTTATTGAATTTTTCAAACATGAAAATAACAATAAGTTTTCAAATCTTAATAACTAAGGTAATTATGTAAATCTGCGGGAGCAGAATTTACTTCTTATCAATAAGTAAATTAATAATTTTATAATTTATGTTATTACAACAGCCATCGTTCTATTCTTTAATCGCGAATTACGTAGGTATATCTTTTAGGTTTCGCGCTAACAAATTCGGATGAGATACCAGTTTCCTTGCATAGCTGATCCGCATCTTTTGTAATTCGTCTTTGAAAGTTAGGATGCTAATGTCCTTATGTATATTTTTGTTTTTTACGAACCACGGTGCTCCTGTAATCATTCTGAGAATTTTTGACTGTGTTCGTTGGACAATATCGATATTCGAATTTGAGGTTGATTGCCATAATTGACACCCATACGACCAAATTGGTTTAATCATTGTGTTATACAGGAGAAGTTTGTATTCTAAGTCAATAGTTGAATATTTCCCTATCAACCAGTGCATCTTATCAATTTTTAATTTGATATGGTCTCGTTTCATTTCAATATGTTTTCGCCAAGTTAACCATCGATCTAGATGGACGCCTAAATATTTTGCTCCATTTGATTGAGGGATTTGTATTCAGTTCATTGTGACAGGCGGACAAGTCAGCTTATTTAAAGTGATTGTTACGTGGGTCGATTTCTCTACATTAACCTTTATCTTCCATTTCTTTAGCTATATTTCGAAATCATAAATATGTTGTTGCAGAATTTCGGACGCCGTTTGTGGATTTTTAGGCTACATACGATTGCCGTATCATCTGCGAAAGTAGACGTCAGAATTTGCGAAACGTTGGTAGATCTGAAGTGAAAATTAAATATAACGCTGGGCTAAGCACACTACCTTGTGGTACTCCAGCCAGAATATTTTTCTCGTTCGATTTAAAGGTGTTGGATTTGACATAATATCTGCGATTTGACAAATACGACTTCATAAGTTGGTAAATTTCTAGAGATTTAAGATTAATTTTATGAAGCAGACCCTCGTGAGAAACTTTATCGAATGCTTAGGCAACATCCAAGAATACGACGGATCAGTACTTTTTCTCTTCGTATGCTGACCTGATTTCTGTAGCTACTCGGTGCATTTGCTCAATGGTTCCGTGCTCGCCTCTGAAACCAAATAGATGACTAGGGATGATATTTTATAGTTTCGGTTTAATATTTTCGATAATAGTTTTTTCGAATACTTTCGAATACTTACGATGGGTAGAGGCTTATTGGTCTATATGACGAGACTTTGGTAGGATCCTTGCCAGGCTTTGGGATCATTTTTATAGTTGATAGTTTCCAGCACTCAGGGATATATCCTGATTCGTAAATTGAAATGAATATTTGAGCCAGTCGTCCAAAGGCACACTCAGGCAGTTGTTTAAGCATTCCACCTGTAATTCGATCATACCCAGAGGCTTTCTCTTATTGAATTTGATGTGCAATAATAAACTTTACCAGTGGTTTCTTTATCTTAAATTTCCTCACAGGTCTGATTGCTATATTTTCTGTTTGAACCACCGTTTGAACCTTAGATTAGGTTCGGAGTGAATACACTTTCAAGGTGATCAGCAAAGGCTTTAGCTTTCTCCTCGTCATTGCTAGCCAATTCACCGCTAAAAAGACGAATTGGCGGATTTGGTTGCTGAGTCCGTTTAAGGTATTTAGTGGCCTTCCATAATGAGTAGTTTGTGTCCGAATGGGGAGATAATTCTTTAAGATAATTTTGCATATAATCCATCTTGTTTTTTTGTAGTAGGCTTTGTAGTTTTCTTCTTGCCTGATTAAAGTTATGTTTAGCATCTGGCGATCGATAAATTTGCCAGATGCGTCTTAAGCGACGTTTCTCTGTTAACATTTTTTCTATTTCAGCGGATGTTATGGTGTGTCTTGTATGTTTGCTCTTTAGTTTAGGCGAGGCCGCAATAGCTGCGTTGACTAGTACATCATTAAAGTTTTCCATAGCAATGTTTATATCGTTAGCCGTCTGAAATGTAGATGTTAGGTCGATATGTGAACTGATGTACATCTTGAATTTCAACCAGTTAGTGGAGGGGTTTGTTAGATAGTTATTCGTGGAACATGGCTTTTGGTCGGCCCAGTAATGTAGTAAGACCGGCGAGTGGTCAGAAGATAATTCTAAAAGTGGTTTAGCTTGGATTATTTCTCGGTTTATGACTGCAAAAAGGACGTCAGGGACGTCAAGGACGTCAGGGATTTTTCGACGATCTGTAGGCCAATAAGTTGGATGGCCACACGACGCAACATCGTAGTGGTTTTCTTAAATAACATTCATTAATTGACGTCCCCTCGGAATAGTCAATCTTGAACCCCAGTAGGTATGTTTGGCATTAAAACGTTGACCCAGGGTTGCAAAAAATCTTTTGTAGATATCTGCCGAAACGTTATTATTTGTAGGGCAATATATTGAAGCGATGACTAAGCTTTCTTTATCTAGGTCCACCTCTGTATGTTGCTTGAATTTCCTCAGTGCTATATTAATTTAGAACATAATGGCAAATCCGCTTTTTTATAATAATAGCAGTTCCTCCTCGACTTCTGCCCAAGGGATGTTTTGTATCATAAACTTCGTAACCATTAATTCTGAAATTGTGTTTATCCGTTAAGTGGGTCTCAGAAACTACCATAAGATCAATTTCGTGTTTAGCTAGGAAATGTTCTAATTCGAGTTTGTGTGTCCCATATTTTTAGATAATTTATCGGAGACATTCTAGTTTCTGGATCATAGTATATTGATTATGCAACATTGCTTGTAGCATATTTTGCATTGTTGACATTAACTGCATCATCAGTTGCATGCAGTTATTCATGGTAGGTTCAACATTTGAGGATTCGCCTTGAAGAATGCTTGTGTATGTTGGTTTCCTGGTTGGTGTTCTGGGCGAACGAGAGTCATTTGGCGTATGCGGAGGTATATTATTCTGCGAATCTGCTGTAGTTTTATACGGCCTCCTGGGATGTGACAATTGACTACTATTTATGAAGACTGGGCATCCTCGGTAATTTGCGGTGTGGTTTCCACCGCAATTGCTGCATTTCCTTTTAGTTGAAGAGTTCTTTGGTTTTGGGCAACTTTTGGTTGGCAAAAGCATTGACATAAAGCTTGATCAAGAACGAGTGGCGCCCAAAAAATTTTAATGGAACATTTGATTTGGTGTTACTTTCATTGTAATTTCAGTTTTGGTACGATTTTTGATTTGCGATTTGCTTTGAAATGGAAAAGCCTAATGCTTTTTGTAGAAAGAACAGACCAAAATATTTTTAATGGGGCATTTAATTAGCCTGAAATTAGCCTTTTATTCTTCATTTGTTTTTAAATCATTTTTTTAGTATGAGTAATTTTTTCTAAAGTTATACTGGAACCCATCGTTTCAGCTGGAAAATATGGAGTCCAAATTTTTTTAATAGAGCTTTTAATTAGCCTATCATTGGCCTATAATTATCTATGGTATGTTGAAATGCTTGCTGGATACTTTCTGATTTAAGAGCGTTCGTTGAAACTTGTCACGCAGTTGTGTTTGATATCAGTAACTCTCTTAGCCTTGTTTTGAACTGGGTGTGGTATGTGTGGGACTAGGTTTATTTTTAAATTTTGAGCTTTTTATTTTTTCTTTAAATTCGTGCTTAAATTTAGTTTTTAATTTTGATCTATTTCTCTCAGTGTTACCCTGTTTCATTGGAAGTAACGACGGTGATATCGATTTTGTGATCGGTGCCTCATTATATCATTATTTTTTTGAGCTTCCGAAGTAGCTTTCGCATTCTCGAATACAGCTCAATATTTTTTCTTTCCTAAAGTATTTGGATCTGCACGTGTTAATTTTTTACTATGTCCGATGTTTGCAAAATTTAAAATTGCGAATCTGTGATATTTTGGTATTTCGACTCTATCAGTTAAAAAAGAGCTTCGAAGGTTTTTTAACAGAACTCGACTGTAAAATATGTTGATTTTTCAACAAGAGGAACTGAAATAGTTTCGTTTTAAATTTATTTAACAAAACAAATTTTTGACCTTAGTCTGCATGCTAAATCTTTTCCAAACATGAAATTGTTTATGGGAGTTAACAGCTTCGATGGGCTTTGTGTGGAAGTTTACTATGACGTGATGTTCAATCAGACAGATTTAGTTAAATTTTAACTTTTTTTTGATATTCCCCATCGAATAAAGATCAGGGGCTTTTTTATTAATATTCTTATACGAGTAGGTGAACTCAATTTTTGTCGGACATGCAGGATATTACACTAAGTTTTAGTTAACTTCACGTAATTAATCATCAAAGTAAAAGGCTTGAGAATCTCTACTCCCCACTATTGTTATTGAACAACCGCTTCTCTCACTTATTGTTTCATTTCTTCAATTTATTGTTATTCTATGCAATCAGTTATAGAACCCAAATTTTGTAAAGGATTTTGCTCTTCAATCTTGCTCTATAAGTTATAATAAGGCCAAAACGGAAAATGTTTAATCGAATTCTGATTTCTTTTATCAAGGAACTATTGACGTTATCAGTTTTCGATCAAAAACTCCTAAATGACTCCTCTCCAGTTACAAGTTTTGATTAAACGATCATCGTAGTTTGTTATTTTGTTACCGAATTGTAAAAAAAAATGTAAATTTGGCCACACCTTTAAACATGGTAAACTGTTTCCCTAATTTGGATTATATTTGTCAAACAGTCAATTTCATTTTCACCCTTATTTATCTGTCACACATCAACGTCATGGTCGTTATAAAGTAATATTTTTACGATCGAAACCGGTTTCTCGAACTCTCTTTTGTATTTCAATTTTCATTTTCCCTGGTTTAGAATATTTTTTTTTTCTCGCACTCAATACCATATTAGGCCCAATGTCGTACCACTAATTCCGTCATATAAACCTAGGTGCGTGTTTGGTAGTCTTAATAAACTGTAGAAGCTTCGATCAGGATAAAGCTGACAATTGTTCAAGCTGGACAACGGTACACATAATGCAGGAAACGTGTTTTACCATTAAAAGAATAAAGTACTTAGTCCAGGGAGGCAGCGATCTCAAACCAAACCTAGAATGAGATCTGTCGAAATAGCTTATGAGCGATTCGGACTGTTTCTGCCGGCAATTTCGAGATACCCAAAAAATCTTGAAGGGTTAACCATAGAGATTACTTGAGAAAAGTTAAAGTTTGTGCGTTGTCGATGAAAAGCACCATGCGTGTACTGTAGGCTCATGACAGGCCACTAGACGACCAAAACGTAGAGTCCAAACTAATACTCAGATTCATGTCGCTCCGTGTATAGTAATCGTCCTTTCGATGTGAGAACCATTAGGCATCTTTTAAGGCACCGCGACTCAAAGAGCTTGCCTCATCAGACTAACAGTTAAAATCAGATCATCAAATTACGCCTGAACGACAATCCAGATAGCCGTAGTTTTTGAAAATTAATGACCAAATGCCACAAAAAATAAAAAACGCCGCTTTACACTCAACCTTTGGTTATTCAGATCAAAGTTGTAAATCATCTCATAAGAAAAATCAAAGAATTTAATGGTAAGAAGTTGCCCCTAATAAATCTATCGACAATCCATTCTAACGGTTTAAGAAAGTTGCGGAAAGACTTATAGGACGATTGGTCTTGGGATCCGAATAATATGACGTGCGACAGAAATTAAGGATAAACATCTTTGAAAGTGGTAGAGCATACGGTCACTTACAATAGAGAAACGATGCTGTAATTTGATAGAAAATATCTCATAACCATGCAATTTATATAGTCCAAATGAGAACTATCATAGTGTATCGTGCGTAATCAGCAATATGCTAAACCCCAATCGGCATTTACGTCAGTGTTCGGCCACTAAATTAGCACCCAAGAAAATAAACTGCTAGAAGCAGTTAACCAATATCTTATTTGTAAGGGAATAGCTGGCCATTAGGTAGATGAAGTGTTTCAGATCTACGCAATTATAATATTTTACCAAGCGGATCTTAAAGTGAACTAAAATATAGCTTCTCCCTAAATTTTAAGGTCTTAAGAAAATATCACCTATGATCGGTTAGAATATTAAGGTGCCAAGTATTTTACTGTAAAATGATTTATTATTAATGTGAAAATACTATACTTGTTATTGAAAAAGTCTTCAGTTTTGTGTATTTTCGATATGAAGTGTATGAAAGTAAGTAGAGTAAGAAAATAAAATCTTGATTATAACTGATTATAACTGATTATAAATTTGACAATTATATTTTAACAAACAAATAAAAAGTTTATTAAAGAAAACAAAGCTTTTGGTTATTAGTCAATTTTGTTAATGATTTTTTAATCATCGTAGCGACATCTGTGGTCCAACATTATAACTATGAATTCTTATAAATAGTTTTTATAGAATTTTTTCCAAAATCTTCTTCTTCGGTAACTAGCCGCCAATATGTGAACAATGCTTTACTATAGTTTGATAGATCATATATACGGTAGTATGAGATAGCACGAGTAAAGCATGCCTAATGATAATTTATTTCTTACTCGAGGAGGGCACACGCTATAGAATCTCTAAGCCATGAAGTTTGTTTCAACGTTTTTCAGCAAAATAGCTATTCTTGCGATTAAAAATTCAAATATATTTGTTTGTCATTTGTCTCACTATTTCAACTGAAGATTATGAACCTATAGTTCAGTGCATGAAGCATAATATTTATTCTATAATCCTGATTGAACTCTTCTTTAACCCTTTGCACTCGATTTAATTTCAAAGTTGTTGGATGTCAACCTGTATTATTTTTAGCTAAATAATTTAAAATAATTTACAGTGGTAGAATTGAACGTATTATATTTATTTTATTTATTACTATTATTTTATAATATGTAGTAATAAATGAAAAAAATAGTTTTATTTTTTGTAATCTTTTAGGGTGTGGCACTTTTGTAAATATATATTGTCATCTCCAGTGTGACATACGAGCGCAAAGGGTTAATTAACCTGAACCAAAATTTTAAAATTAAAAATTTAAGCTCTTACGATTCTGAAATACCTTAAATTTCCAGTTTAGCCTATAAAACCACAGTTAGTACCTTAGGGGTCACATTATCCATTTCTAACGACGTTGAGTTAAAATTAAATGTTAAACAGATCGAAACATTTAGTGCTCCTTGCACTTTATAAAGTTATGACTCGTCGGATCGCAGTATCGAAAATACGCAATTTTGAACGTTGTACAGATTATTATGACCTAGGGAAAGTTGACGGAGCAAAATTCAAAAATCGTAAAACATAATTAAGAATGCCTAAATTTTTATTCCAATTTCTGGTGACATTCTATTGGTTCCGGCCAAAAGTTAGGACAGTATTTAATGACGTAGAAAGTAACAACATATTGTACTATGGTCCTGATGATTTACACTGGCTTTTTATAATTGTTCCGGCTGAAAACGTTGGCTTATTCCGGGCAGGAGATACCGGCCGATATATACACTGTGTGACATAATTCATCGTACACCCTTCAAATCTACGGAAACTCAAAAACCTTGCAACCAATATTACCAAAGTCTATAGTTTCTATAGGTTAGAAAAGCGATCGGAAATAAAAACTATTTGTGTAGAATTCAATGTTTTTTGTTTTATTTAATATAATTATTATAATTAAATAAATAAAAGTTCTCATTTACTGTCAGACATAATTCATCGGTCAGTTAAAAAAATTGTGCTTATGCAAACCATCAATATCTAGTTGGGCCACCTTTTGTATCTAGGACGCACTGCGCATAGCTTTTTTCTGTTTGTCATCGTTAACACCAATTTCTGGGTAAACTGTGCCAGCACAGTTCTGTCCCATTCCGGTCTGTTAGCTTGCTCCTGTTTTTTTGAGGTTATTACGTGGTTACATAGCTTTTTCTCAACATAATCCCACATATGCTCTATCGGATTTAGGTCTGAACTTTGCGGAGGTGAATTCGTATTTCGTAAAAATCCATTTCAGACATTCAGCTCCATCTATCTTCGAGCTTTTTTAGTTACGAGTACTTTATTTATTTTGATTTATCACGTTCTCTGCAATGATAAAAAAATAATTATATTCGATTAATTCGATAATATAAAAAAATTAACAATAATGACAAAAAATACGTAGAGTACTTTTTCGTTTAGTGTAGGAAATATGTTTGCACAAAATTTTCATCAAACACTGAGTTGCTCACGATTATTGTAAAAACATTAACACAACAGGGCATTTGATAATTTAAAGAAAATTTGTACCTATTACAAAATATATCAAAAACTATTTTATATTGTTTTGAGTATTTTATAAACACATATACTACACTTTAGTATTTGTGTACTTCTCCATATGAAACAGCAACGTTACAAAACATACATATTGACGACTGTTAAAGTTGGGAATGCGACATGCTTTAAAAATAAGCTCATTGAGGGGTTTTTCCATGAAATTTTAGCACGGCATACCTTTTGAAAATAAAAATTAATATACAAAAATATACTCAACAAGTTCATTTTTTTTGCCGTCACATCTACTTATAGTTATCTAAAGAAAAAATTATAATAATTTATCGAAGATCCCAACCAAGCTTTAAGCTTTTGAAATTCAAAGTTATGTTTGGTTACAAATTGAACTATAGATAGAAATGGAATTTAATTCGAACATGAAAAATGAAAATGATTTGTTCTTGATTTTGTATCCGTTTACTATATTATATGTGGTTGTAGAGTAGCCATTCCCGAAAAATATGAGCGGTCTGCTTGAGGTTGTGTCGTGTTGGAATATCCAGTTGCTTGCCAGTTGAAACCTAAATTTTCTTTCCTAAATTTGCACCTTAAAATGTCGAGATATTTATTATGCTTGTCCATAATACTGTCAATGAATACTAAATTTCCCACACCTGTGCCAGACCATTACACTTGCTTCACCATGTTTCACAGTACTTCTAAGATTATTCATTTGAAGCGTTTGCTCTTTTCCTCGCCACACTTTTGATGGCCCGTCATGCCCAAAAACATTGTACTATCTCCTATCGAAGAACACAACATTTTGCCAGAAGAAACTTTCTTCATTTCGGTGCAATTAGCGAATTTAATTCTGTTCTTTTTATTAGCATTACTAATCAACGGCTTTTTCTTTGCAGTTCTAGAGAAATAGCCGTGTCGGTTCAGTAGCCGCTGCACAATGTCAGAGCTCATGTTCCTTTTACAACTGGTGGCTCCCATTTTATGGACAGCCGAACTGGATGTTCTGGGATTTTGGCGAATAATCTGTAAAGCAACTATATGTGAAAGCTCTAGAAATCAAAGCTTATTAAAATCGTTTCACTCACGGCATAGTAAAGACGTAAAACAGAAGGAGAATAACGAATGTTCAACTCTAGGCTTTATTTAGTGAAATGCTAAAAAACTTAATTAGGCTTATACATCTCTAACTTCATTTGTATTTTGTTTAAAAACCAAAAATAATAAAATTAAAAATGGAATAATCTAAATGGAAACTAAAAAAAGAAAATTTGAAAAGGATAAAAATTTTCTACCAACAAAATAAGGATAAAACAAAAAATCATCATTATAACAGTTCTAACAGATCTAACAGTTTTTCACACAATTTTTGTTTTGCATATGTCTGTGTATGCCTATGTAATATAAAATCCCATTTGAAATAGAAAAAAAAAATTTCCATCCTTTGGAGATAGTTTTCACTTAAACTTTTTGTGTTTTATGATTATTTTGTTACAATACTTTCCCCCCAATAATGAAATTTATACTTGGATAAGTATTTTAATCGCTTTAAAAAGTTTTGCGTTGTTCGTGTTTTGACATTTCGTGATGAAAAGCAAAATCCAAAATTAAAAAATTGAAAGAGAAAAGTCATTCTAATACACTACGCGACTTCGGCCAGTTTTTATGTTAGCCTAGTCTAGTTATTAGTCCGTCTTATTTGTCGTAAATTTCGACCAATCGACTAAGCCCCAATTTAGAGGGATTTCGTTGTTCAAGTAATAAAAAAATTGAGTTGCTTTGATGTTTCTTGGTTGCTGTCAGGTTGGTGTAAGATAGTCAAAATCACCGAGACTGTTTTAACACGTTGACGATCATAGGACGCATATATGCTTAAAGCTCTTCAACAGCGTCATTAGTTTTTTGTATAGTAGTAATGACGAACCACAGTTAATAATGCTTGGAGGCCGACATGCATCAATTTCGTGTAATATAAATTTGTGGATGCCAGGAATTCCTCAATAATGTACAAAGTAGAAAACTACAGAAGACACAATACGAACGAAACATTTCAGCTACATTTATGTTGATTTTGCATTTTCGGTCTTACACTGGGAGTTATTATTCCTATCCGAATATGAAGTAAATTTGCGTCCAGAGTAAAGGCGACTTTATGTTAACTTGTGTGAAGTTTTCCGTACAAATTTGACTGAAAATCTTGAAAAACAGTAGAATCAACCAACCAAAACACTTTATGGTGTAAACAAATCTCCTCCTACACCTTTTGTATTTTTTTTTTTGCGGAAAAAAATGTTTATATCGCATCAATTTTTTTTTCTACATAGCATTCTACTCAATATTTTTCTGGATTTATTCTGCTGTCTCACAAACCTAAGATAATTCATTCGATTGTTTCGAACTATTGCACAATTAGTTCAATCTACACAAGTAGAAAGACTATTGCCCTTATGTTCAGGATTTAAAAAAAAATTATACGTCAATTGAAAGTTTGCATACTTTCATAATTGATTTGCTCTTACATAATTGATTTGCTTGTTACTATTCGATCTTGGTGCTGAGGGCATCACCTTTTGCAATGTTTGGCCTAGATGTTGCCCATGTTAATCGAGTTGGAAAATTATATTGGGTGTGTGAACATGACTCCGCCCCGTTTTTTATTAAAATTAATCACATTTGTTTGTTTAGAAAATGGAAGATTTATTTCAGCTACAACTTTCCCCCATCTTACAGGCAATTTACGTGTTCCCTCCGTGGGGGGAATCCTTGTTTTTGGAGGCGATCTAATCAATAAGCAATGTGAGAACTTAACCGCTACTCAGAAAGAGACGACTGTATCGACCGGAATAAGTAGTAATCTAAAAGGGCTTTGTCTGGTGAATACGGCGAGTATGTAGAACTTCCCCCCGTTCTTTTAAATAATTTTTCACAACGTTTGCAACATGGTGGTTTTGCATTGTTGTTTTGAAAAATATTTTTTTTTGTCCATTCCTCCATTCTAGTCGTTTTTCCTCTATAGCTCGCTTCAAACATATTTGTTATCGTTGGTAGACATCGCCATTCCTGTTTCATCTGATTCCAGCAGTTCATAATATACCAAACCTTTTTGATCCCACCTGAACAAAGCATAACCTTATTGCTTCGATGCGTTATTATTGAAGCAGTATTTCACAAATAGCTTTTCGTTGTTCGAGATCTCTTTCTTTTAATTCATGTGGAACCCAATTTTGCAACAGTTGATCGATCAACATTTAATGCTACAGAAGGGTGTATGAAGAAATCTCGATTTTCATAATCCCGGTTTTGTATAAAAAAAGTAGCAAAATGGGACTCTTAAATGATTTTTTGACAAAATTCAAAAATGAGTTTGCGATAAAGTTCTAGAAAATGGCTAATAGTGATGAAATTTGGCCATTTCTTAACAGATTTTGTTGAAATTCTACATGTGCAATGGAAATGTATTTCTAAAATTATTTTTCGATAAAGTTCTGAACTAGGCCATTTTTTAACCAATTTAGTTGAAATTCGACATGTGGGTCCTGAATGGAATTCAAAAAATGTGTTTTTCATAAAGTTCTGGAATAAGGAGGATAGAGATGAAACCTGGCCATTTTTGGCGGATAGAGATTAAACCAACAATATTGCATGGGAATATACGGTTCACTGGGAATTTTTCAACATCGAAGACAGAACCGATTGGTTTTGCTACCTTAAAGAACGTTTTTGCTAATTTGATATCCTTGGGAAGCTGTGCAGCGTATCCGGTGGAAATAATTTTATTTGTTATTGCAAAACTGGGCTTAACACAAAATTGACTATGCACTTTGAACCGTTTGGATCGATAACTGTTGCATGAGGTTTTCTCGGGACAAGAAATTTAATTTTGAAAAAAAATCATCCTTGGAATGATTGCTATTGCAACAATCGTTGATTTGAGTCTAATTATTGTTTGAATAATTATTGTTAGTTGGTTTCAAATTACGAAATGCGAACCAGGTTGCCTTCTTGCTTTCTTCGTTAGATTCGTTTGATAAAAATACAATAAGTTCGCATCCCGAAGAATTGAAATTGAAAACACGGTGTTTCGGATATAAACAGTAAATTCAGAAGACAATATTTTTATCCTCTCAGATTGTTGTTAACGAGAAAGGTTTTTGGATTTCGGCCAATCTAAATAGTCCCATTCTATTCCTTCAAAAAATATGGACAGACGCATTCAGATATAGGACATGAAAAACTCAGCCATTTCTCACAACTGATTATTCTGAAATTTGAAAGATCATAATTTGAACACGAATTTTGGGAAACAATTTAGAGTTTGGTAATGTTAAATGAAACAATGTCGTTTCTCCTGAATTTGTTTCATTGTTTATTACATTTTTGATTGAAATCATTAAATTAAAATTTGTCATTAACTAATCTATAAAGTTTTACTTTTAAATACAGGTGTCTATCGTTTTTCGATTTTTTGCGAAATTGCTCTAAAACAGCAAAAGCTTTATCAAATGTGTAGTAAAAAGGAAGCTCTTCAGCTTGAAATGTTTTCATTAACAAACAAATCATAGAAATTTACTGATTGCTAACAGAAAAAGTAAATTGTCTACTTTATCAATATTGTCGACGCCATTTTTTTATTATCGTCATACGTTGTTTACACATTTGGGGCACCAGTAAACCACACAACAAAATAAAAAAAAACATAGCAGGTAGTAACGGGAATTTTCGTTTCGTCGACACTCTTATAACAACCGCTTTCTCCAATCCTCGAAAAATTCTCTCAGAGATGCGTTTTTAATCTCATCTATGCTTGATAAAATTCCCCAAATTTTTAGAAACCTAAAAATTACACAGAACCGTGTCTGACGAACAAGAACGCTGAGGCATCACAACTGATTCGTGTTTGACCAAAAACTCACGAAGAAGTAATGAAGTGTAACCAGGTGCATTGTCGTTCATGTTCATTTCTTTCACTTTTTCTTACATTTTCATCGGTTGTTGATTTGCAGCAGCGTCCAGTTTTCACTTCTTTCGTGGAAACACTTATGCAAACCCATGTTTTAGTTATTGCAGACTCACCAAAAGCAATAGTTAACATATATTTGTTAAACATCTACCAAAAATTATATAACTTCCCATTATCTTTGAACACACTTGGCATATCAAAGAGATGGCAGATACTGATACTGGATGAATGCTGCCTTCACATTGCATTGATATCAATTTCAAAATTTTTGGCCATATGGAACCTAAAAGGTCAATTTATGAAATGGTAAACTAAATTTGTTATGCGAGCTTACGTTTGTAAATAGTCTCACGATTTGGCAATCTGAAATTCTGAAACGTTTCTGAAATTTTTGCGAGTTTTACCAAATTTAAATATTTCCACGTTTAAAAATGTCCAAATGTTCGGTAAATGAAACAACGCATGGGTATTTGTGTACAGTTTATTTTTATTTAAAAAAAATTGACAAGGATTATCATACAAAGACGCTCAAACTAAAAATTTTAATATTTTTTGTGATATTTCTGTTAAATAATCATAAGCTCGTTTACCATTCGGTTGTGGGCGATCCAATACACTGGCCCCTCTTACCAGCAGCTCCAAAACAATATCAAATTTTTCTGTTTGTTGTCGTGCTGCAAGCAATATCGGCGAACAATTTGATTTATCCGTTACATTGACATCAGGATTGAATTTTAATAAAAGCATTAAATGATTGAGTCGTACCCAATTGAGATGACCACACATTAAAAGCAGTGGCGTTTCCTGATATTTATTGCGATTTTCGAGCGGCACACCCTTTTCGATTAATTTTTCAATTATGTTTAGATTTCCAGTTTGAATTGCTAAATGCAGCAGAGAATTTTTATTGACATCACAAATAGTTACATCTACGTCGGGTTGTTCCAGTAATTGGTAAGATAATTGATAACTCTTTTTTATGGCAAGTAATAGAAATTTGCCGGTTTGCTGACGTTGTGATTTTAAGAGTCGCAGTAAATTTTTATCTCCCAGAAGTAAGCTAATTGAGAAATTATAACAAGAATGTCCGTTCAGTAAATGATTTAAGATTGAATTTCCACTTTTATCGATCACAGACAAATTTGGGTTTTTTTCGAGAAGTAATTTAGCTCGTACTTTGTCGCTCATCATAAACAGAGGGGTCCTCATTTCAATATCTTTAGCATTAATATCTCCGCCGTTATCGAGCACATAACGAACCAATCTGTTGGTGACTTCTCCAGCCGGCAAGGCCATGCCCATGCAGCAATGTAATGGCGAAAATTTTTCATATTTTGTTTTAACATTAACAAACGACTTCGACGACCAAGTAGTTAAAAGTTCAAAAATTTCTTTTGATATCGCACAGTGGATAGGTAATTTACCATATTCGTCATACTCGTTGATGTCTATCCCAAGTTCTAACAGCTTTTTTGTTGTGAAAAAATTATTAGCCTTTACCGACCAGTGTAAAATATCTATCCCTTTAAAATTAACCTGTTTTTGCAGTAGTATGTTAAATATTTTGTTTGAAGTTGGAGTTCCTTGCAAAACGGTCGTTAATAAATTACCGGAGTGCCAAGCGTTTATTTGATTTAAATCACATTCCATTAGCAAGATCCGAAAAATACGGTACTTTGCATATAATAACGTATTTTGAAAAAGTTCATTGCTCACTTCTGGTGGCAAATGCCTAACATGTATATCTTTAATGGACATAACAAACTGGAATAATTCTACAATATCCCCGTTCGTGTGACTGGCGGTTATCCGCAGTAATAGCTCATGCAGTATTTCTCGTGGAATATCTGAACAATTTTGAATTACATATTTCACTTTATCATATTGCTCCATAGACAACATTTTGGTTATATATTTTAAACCCACTGTTACGTTTTTAAAAATTAAGTCCTGAACGGATGGATATTTCTCATAAGTTTGCTTCACTTGTTCGAAACTTGAAAACGCTAATAACCGATGAAAAACACCAACTGCATATTCTTCTTCATCGTCATCATTCTCTATAATTTCAAATTGTGTTGGATCAATTTCCAGCAGTTGAACTAATATATCGACTGTTTCAGCTCGAAAATTTACCGATTTTATTGGTAGACAAGTACATTGACTTGTTTGCGCTTGACAATCGCTGTACTGCAAAATTTTCGTGGCAATTTTGTAATGTTGATTCTCCAACGCATGATGAAAAATTGTATTGTGATCGTTATCAAAATCATAAATAATTCGTATATAATTCACAATTTGCCGCCAACTTAAGTGTTTCTCCATCATGATTGCATGCACGACATATTCGAATATGGGCCAATTGTCCTTACCAAAAATTCGCGGGAAGTATTTGTTCGATATAAATATATCGTACATTTTAAATCCGAATCTCTTATACACGTTATCTAAATATTCGAGTTGGCCATACAGCATACTAAAGCTGGCTAATTCCAGCACATTAATCTCAGTTCCGAGCTGCAAGAGTCTAATTGTTGAATTAAACATACCTGAAGTTGCTGTCGCAGATAATAATGAAATCCCTTCACCATTTTTGGCGTTTATATCGAGAACGTCATTCAAATAAATACATTTCACCATCCTTATTGCTATCAGTTTCCCCTCTTTGCTTTTCGGCGACAAGCAGATCACATTCACTGGTGATAAATTATCACGTTTTAACAAAATCACAACACATTTTTCTTTGTCAATACACTGTTTTGGTTCAAGCCGTTGATATTCCTCGTATAAATCCACAACGGTTTTACATTCGTTGTCGCCGTATCCGATAAAAATTGTGTTGATTAACCAATATTGGCTGTCACATTTAAGACAGCTCGCGATAAATTGTAAATCTGATTCGTAAATTTCTAAAATTTTATTTGCGCACTCCACATTTCCGTTTAAAAAGGCGGAACATAATGGTAATTCCAACTGATTATTAACGTTGAGTGGTTTATAAATATTAACACCATCGTTGAAGTATGATGCACCAATATTTTCATATTCGCGGTTTATTCCGAACATGTTTTTAGTTTTATCAATGTGCGACCGATGCGCGATCACATTAAAATTAGACTAATATTGTAATGAAAACCAAAATTATTTTTATATTTTGTATAAAAAAAGAATGAGAAGCTATGAGGATGAAGTCTGGTTCATACCTATGGATAGAAATCTCAAAATATCACATCTGAGATTTTTGATGAAAACGGGGCGTCTAATTTGTATAATTTACGTGAACCAATTGATTAAAAAAGCACAGTATGAAAAGTCCGGTATTTTTATTCATAAGTATGAACCGAACTTGAACTTGATTCTCGCGTGATGTAATTGGATTTTATATTTCAAAAATAATTTCATAATTTCTAGCAATATATGTGGGAAATACAAGTGAGGAATATAAAATTAAAACTTTACAGTACAGTCCGGTAAAATTTTTTGTTATGTTTGTTTTCTTATCGCTTTTGAATTTTTTTTTTGCTTAAAAACCAAAAACACATCAGCTTTAATAATACTACGTTTTGTTGTTGTAGAATTGTGCATTTATAAATTTACGTTTATGGTTTTTATTTGGTAAATTTTTTTCCGAAGATGGTCAAAATATAAAATTGTTTATATATGTTAACAAAATTTGTGATTTAAATCAGGTTTTGTGGTTTTAATAGTGGGTATTGTGACTGCAAGTGTATAACTACCGTATTAAAGGAGACCACGGCGAGTCATCAGTGCCGTAATTTGGATAGTTAAGTTGCCTAAAATATCAACCTTTGACACCTGAGGATAGTCTAAATCATACAATAGTTGCCCCAAAACTCGCTCGCAAAGCCATTCCTTCTACATAGCATACGCGTAAAGTGGCCCCAACACGACACAACAAAAACCATTTTACATGTTTTATGCTATGCTGCTTCACAAACCTAATAGAAATCGTTCGATTGGTTCAAATTTAAGTATTACACAATTAGTTCACTCTACACAAGTAGTTAAATAGACCAATGCCCTTTATATTCAGGATTTGATAAAAAAAATTAAAATTCAATTGTAAGTTTGCCATATTTTGATAATTGATTTCATAAACTCTCTTACGTTACCATCCGAGCCTGGGTGTTATTGATATGACTACATAGTGGCAAATCTTCTTGTACCTCGAGAACATCACCTTTTGCAATATTTAGCCCATTGTGGGCGAGGTTAAAAATCATTTAAATACTCAAGCGAATGACGTCTCTCAAAGCACTCAACTAATTTGATCATTTCTTACTATTTCGAAACACAGTTATCAGAAGCTCCAAACTAATTCAAACAGACCTCCCTATGGTAAAAAAGCTCTGAGTTTATTGGATCATCCCTCCTATTTGGATCATTATGGTTTCTAAACTGATCGAAAGTTAGGACTTTGCCTCGCTTAATACGTTTGGGAAGAGTAAAAATGATTTTATAGAAGCGTTCTAAACACGAGCGCGCTGGGGGATACATTTCCAGTTTATTCATTGGATATAGTGCAAAGTTAATTTTCAGTTTATAAGTTTGTGTGTTGATAAGGTTATATAGGTCCGCATAGGAAGCTACATACGTTTTTTGTATAAAAGTTCAATAGGAATCCAATAGTTTATTGAGTCACTGGTAATCTTACACTAAAACAAGAGACACAAAGGAAACTACAATTGTTTTTGAAGTAAATCTTCTTTACGCACGCTTGACTTGGGGAGTAAGCTGGTGAATGCGTTACGAAAAGTGTTACCATTGTATTTCTACCATTGCCTTGAATAATAACAAAACAATAAGAATAATAACAAATAATAACAATAATAACAAAATAAACGTAAAATGAAATCATTTTCCTTTAGTATCAGGATGTGCCATATGACAATTCATAAATCCGAAGGTGGAACATTCAATGAAGTTGTTTATGAATAAAGGACTCATTCTCTACCATTACTATATGTTGCTCTATCACGAGTTAGCAGTATTGAAGGACTGTACATAGTGCCAAAAGACAATGATAATAGATTTTATCATTGTCGAAATCATATCTTTACAAGATGAATTTCGCCGATTATCGTTGAATACATTGTCAACAATAGGAAGAACGATTCTTGATTTTTTGAATTTCGGAAATATCTCCTTTACGAGTATAGTTTGAATGGTTTGCAGTTCATTCTAAATATTAATGTTTAGTGTGAGTTATGGAGTGTGATATACATCGTTTAATCATTGGATTGTCTGCTGTCATGTTAACGTTGTTTTTATTGATGCTGAGACCAAACGCTATCGATTCTTGGTATTTTTTTGTTAAAAACGTTAGCGCTTAGGATAAACATTAAAACTGAATCCTAAATCGCGACAGAGGACCTTGTAAGTGAAATTTTTGAAACTGAGATCCTAACGCAATCGATGCGCGATCTTATTAGAATTACACTAAATAGTAAATCGAAAATATTTTTATAGTTTGTATAAAACAAAACAACACCAACAATTATTTTTAATGCGAGAATGAGAGATTGTGTGTGTGTCTCGGAGTGATGTAATCGGATTTTATATTTCAAAAATAATTTCATCATTTCTAGCAATATATTTGAGCAATACAGAGAGACATGCAAAATAAAAATTACGTACAATACAGTCCGGTAAAAAATTTTCTTGTGTCTATGTCTCTTATCGCTTTTGTATTTTTTTTTTTTGCTTAAAAACCCGGAACACATCGGCTACAGTATATTTGGCTACAGTCGTAGACAAATTAAAATAATAAAGACGTCTTAACACCATATCAATACCACTACAATTACAGGCCGATTTTTAAAAATCCGACATTAGTATGAGTACTATTTAACAAAAACTGACAAAACCATACAAAAAAAAATCGGTTGCATAGTAAGAATATTATGGTTCGCTGATTTTGCCAATAAATCGCTTGTATTTCATAAATAAAATAAAAAAAATTATTTTGTCAGTGATCACTATAAATAATCAACTTTTGGTGATAGTTTTCCCGAAAATAAATTTAGTATTTCGAAATTTTCATTTAGAATTTTCCATTTTTAAACAACTCCACTTTGCTTACGCTGTACGCGTCATAATCGGCACATGATTTTACCACACGAGAAAACACGAAAATACAAAAAATAATAATTTCTTTTGTTTTGTTTTGTAAAGTGGGAACTATAGATAGAATAAAAAAAATAAAAAAAATAACGTAAGAGAGCGAGAGATAGGATTTAAATGTATACGACCATACTAAGAATAACAAAAATAAAAAGTTTAAAAGAAATTGCGTTTTAATTTTGCTGCTACGTAAAAAGAATAGCAGAGCGAAAATTTTCGTGCAAGAATAAAAAACTTAACAATTACAACAACAAAACTCAAACAAATTTTTGTGCGTTACAAGTAATATGCATTTTTATTATTTTATATATGGGAATTTGGAATAATTGGTGTATTTTATGTTTCCTATTTATAAAATATCCATGTACACATATACTAATACGAATATAAAATCAAAAATAATTTTCACTACACTGTATAATTGTATTTTTCTAAAGCAGACCGAAAAAAATAATTTATCGAATTGCGGTAATTTAAACCGCATATAAATAATTTTTATAATTTTAAACATATATTTGTTGAGATTTAATTCGTTTATACTCAAAACTATTGTAGTTGCACTCAATATTTTAGCAAATACATTAAAAAAATATTACATGAAATATAAGAATGAACTTAATATTTTAAGTAATCTATAGCCGAAAAGTCAAATTGGAATAATATTTTTTTGTCTTCGTTTCTTACGTTTTTCTGTTATTTTTTTTATTCTATCTATAGTTGGCCCTTAACTTTTACTTTGATTTGTTTTGCTGAAGTTTATTTATTTAGTAAAAAAAAAATAAATAAAAAATAAAATTTCTTAACCAAAATATCCTTAACGAACAGAGAGAAATCCGGTTCTCACCAATTACAGACCCCGCCCTTTTCTATTCTCACGTACGCAATAATATACCTTGAATTTTGTTACTCAACCTATGACTCATCGCCTACCTGCGCGATCCGTAGATTAATTTTTATTGCTTATTTTTTCCCTCCTTCTTTTATTTTTATTTATATTTTTCTTTTTTCTACTATATAACAAAAAATTTTTACTAATACAATTCAGTAGATACTCCTGATGATGACCTAACAAGTCGAAATCGATCGAGTGATTTTTTAAACTTTTTGAAAAATATTCAAAATATTCTGCGGAACAAAAACAAGTGATTAATAAAAATGTGTTTATTAAATAAAAAAAAAAACTTTTAAATATCAATTTGAATTAAAATTTCACTAATTAAATTTACGAAAATGAATTTTAATAAATTTAATACATTATTTCAAATGTTTGTGAACTAAAAGATTCGTATTCTATTAAATAAATTGGAAAAATTCTTACAGTAGTTAAATGTAAACATGAGTACAGTGGGGAGAAAAAAAGGAACTGATTGAACGTTTATCCAATTTGCTTTTATGTGTACTGTATACTATACCTATGTAAACGGCATATTTTGTACAGTAAACTATCGAAACATTTGTACGTACTTAGTGGTAACGGTGTGATTTTTATTCCCTAATCAAATCATGTATACATAATTTTCTTAGATAGAATATACTAAATTATGTTAAAATATCGCTTTCCATTACAATTACATATTTAAATTAATATATTAATTACATAACACAATATATTATATATTAATAGTTAATATATAACGTAAGCTACATATGTATGTAATTACAAAATTTAAATAAATATTACTTTACATCAATCTGTTACGGTTGTCTTTCCCCGCACTGTAGCTCAACGTATAAAACCAAAAACAACAACCAAAGAAAATAGTAACATGAACCACAAAACTAAACAAAAAAATAATGTTTTCGTAAAGAGCACGTGGTTTATGGAAAAATGGGTTGTTGTTCTAATTGGAAAATTAATGAACGAAAAGTTTCTTAACAAGATTTTTTTTGTGTTTATAAATGTTACTAAAGGAGTTAAGATTAGAGAGAAAGGGACAACAGTTCACATTTCTAGCTCATTTAAAAGATATAAATGATTTAGGGGACGTAAACAAGGGTTTTTAAAGTTTTTTCATAATAACTTTTTTCATGTGTATGTCACCAAGTAAATTTCTCAATACTACTCATACTAACTCAGAATTTTTTTTTAATCATAAAAATCGGCCTGTATATAGTGGTATTGACCATATTAATGCTACGAATTTGAAATCTCAAAAAATCATTTAATCTCGATTCCGCGCTTCTGTATATAATTTTGATCAATTAATGACATTTTAATACATAGTGGAAGGTCTGCAAAATTGGAGCTGAATATTAACAAATGTTTTACATGAAACAAAACGTGGATCAGGTAGAATGAAAATTTATTGAGGCCCTCGTCATCTTACTCTAAAACAAGAGACTCAGGAACATACGATTATTGTTTTGCCTCATGTAGAGGCCAGTAACGTTGGCGAGCATAGGGACAGTATCACTTGCGGGTTTACATAGTTATTTTTCTTATGTTCATGTCTGAATATTAACTTTGTTAAATTATGTTTTATGGAAGTATTAACTACTTTCATCAAATTCGAGCGCAAAACAAAAACAATTGGCAACAAATAATTTTAGGCTCATTATGGCCTAATGACACGCCACATTAAAAAGTTTTGGACTCCACTCGACCATGTCCTAACTTCAGGTCATTTAATCTAAAGCTATAGCAGAACCCAAATCGAAAATCGGACCAAAACCGAAATCATAACGCACGAAAAGATCCATTGATAAACCAATAACTTTAGGCTTATTATGGCCTAATCAAAAGTCTAATTCAAATTTTGGGCTTCACTCGTTTTTGAACACATTTCAGATCATTTAATCTAAAGCTAGGGATACCATCGTATTCCGGAATATTTTATTACCAAAATGACGTTTTTGACTAGATCTGAAACTTACTAGTAGGCTGATTTTCAAATTCCAAATTGCCAAAAACAAATATTTCGAAAAATATCCCAAAACACAATTTTTGATTGTTTACACGAAAAAATTAATCTCAAAAAAAAATATTCGAAAATTTTCATTTAATTTTATATTTATTTAAGGCTTATATTTATTTAAGGCATAAAATGAAAATATGAAAATGAAATATAAGTCTACATAATAGTAAAATTTATTTCATATTTTTAAAAAATCTTAAAAAAAATTATCTAATGATTTAATTTTTACGAATCTTCCGAAAATAGAACCAAATGAGTCGGAATCTGCGCACGCAGATAAAAAATAAATTTTGAGATTTTTAATTCGATATTTTTATTTTTTTGAGATTTTGTGTTCGAGCAATTTTTTTTTTTGGTAAAAATATTTTTAGCATTATGGGTTTTGAGATTTTTGTTGTTCGGATTACTATTTTCTGGATGGCATTTTGGGATATTTTTTTCGGTGTAAAAATTGTTGGCCTTTCGATACCAACACCTAAAGCTAGCAGAACCTAAATCGGAATTTGGGTTCTGCTATCTTTAGATTAAATGATCTGAAATTTGGTCAAAAACTAATCGAGCCCAAAATTTTTTAATGTGACTTTTGATAAGGCCATAATTAATCATTAATTTTTTTTTAAACCAAATCTTATTTTTTTTTCTTGTCAAAATAGTAACGAACTCATTATGACAAATAAATTCTCAAAACTTGATATACTGTAAATCACAAATAGTCAAAATTTTTAATCCCAAAATCGAAACAGTCATTTGATTTTCGGCTACTTTTTCCAATACCTGTAATATAAAACAAAAACAAATTAACTTTATTTCAATTATATTTCGGTATGTAAAAACTACATAATATTAAATTTTAAATGTCATGATTAAATTCTTGTATGCGTAATTCACAATAAACTTATATATTTAGCTAAATACATCAAGTATTTATATCTGGTCTTATACATAGATCGTTGCTTGATTACGGTTTTAATAGTTTTATATTTAAGAATATTTTAATTTTTTTTTTTTTCGGGAAGCAGTGGCCGGCTCTTACTTTTTCAATGGTTGTTATTGACAATATTAACTCGCCTTGGTCTTTAATTAATTTGAATAACTCCGAATCGTAAACATGTAAATTAAGGCGCCTATGCCATGACGCTATTTTGGGTTGTAGTGAAGTTGATGGATAAATTCAGCTAACCAACGTTTCTAGAAGCTTCTTACCATTTGTTCAACCAAGTCACACCTTACTTTAATATTTTAAGATTCCGATTCCTATTTTATAAAGTGTACCAGGTACGTTCCAGCTGCAATTTGCTGATTGTAGCTGACATTACCATTATCTACCTACCTACTAACATTTTTAGAGTTCCGGCGGAAAACTGAGATTATCCAGTACTATTAAAAATTAATTATGTATGTAATAGTGCAAGCGACGGATAGTTCGAGCTTGTCAGTATTCTGGTTCGGAAGACTTTTATGGTTCCATCTTTGTTTGGATTCAGGCAAAAAATTTAAATAGTATAATAGATAGGTTCTAACTTGTCTTCTCTTAGTGGTTATGACCGGCTGACTAATTTCGTTTTATTCTGCCTCCTATAGTATTTTTCTGACCGTCATAAATATTAGACCACGATTTACTAATATTGTATTAAAATATGAACCCATTGTATTATTCTAACGATATGTAAAAGCTCTAGAAATCAAAGCTTATTAAAATCGTTTCACTCAGCATAGTAAAGACGTAGAACAGAAGGAGAATATCAAATGTTCAACTCTAGACTTTATTTAGTGAAATGCTAAAAAACTTAATTAAGCTTCATTTGTATTTTGTTTAAAAACCAAAAATAATAAAATTAAAAATGGAATAATCTAAATGGAAACTAAAAACAGAAATTTTGAAAAGGATAAACATTTTCTACCAACAAAACATGGATAAAACAAAAAATCATCATTATAACAGTTCTAACAGATCTAACAGTTATGTAATATAAAATCCCATTTGGAATAGAAAACAAATAATTTTCCATCCTTTGGAGGTAGTTTTCACTTAAACTTTTTGTGTTTTATGATTATTTTGTTACAATACTTTCCCTCCCCAATAATGAATTTTGCGTTGTTCGTGTTTTGACATTTCGTGATGAAAAGCAAAATCCAAAATTAAAAAATTGGAAGAGAAAAGTCACTTTAATACACTACGCGACTTCGGCCAGTTTTTATGTTAGCCTAGTCTAGTTGTTAGTCCGTCTTATTTGTCGTAAATTTCGACCAATCGACTAAGCCCCAATTTAGAGGGATTTCGTTGTTCATGTAATAAAAAAAATTGAGTTGCTTTGATGTTTCTTGGTTGCTGTCAGGTTGGTGTAAGATAGTCAAAATCACCGAGACTGCTTTAACAGATTGACGACCATATATGCTTAAAACTCTTCAACAGCGTCATTAGTTGTTTGTATAGTGTAAAATAAATTTGTGGGTGCTAGGAATACCTCAATACCTCAATATGTGTTACTTACCTCAATATCGTAACATACCTCAATACCGTCGTATCAAATTTTTTTCTACATAGCATTCTACTCAATATTTTTCTGGATTTATTCTGCTGTCTTACAAACCTAAGATAATTCGTTCGATTGTTTCGAACTATTGCACAATTAGTTCACTCTTCACAAGTAGAAAGACTAATCCCCTTATGTTTCGGATTATAAAAAAAATATACGTCAATTGACCGTTTGCATACTTTCATAATTGATTTGCTCTTACGTTACTATTTGATTTTGGTGCTGAGGGCAGAACCTTTTGCAATGTTTGCCTAAATGTTGCCCATGTTAATCGAGTTGGAAAATTATATTGCGAGTGTAAGCATGACTCCGCCCCTTTTTTATAAAATTAATCACATTTGTTTGTTTTGAAAATGGAAGATTTATTTCAGCTACAACTTTCCTCCATCTTACAGGCAATTTACGCGTTCCCTCCCTGGGGGAAATCCTTGTGTTTGGAGGCGATCCAATCAATAAGCAATGTTCCATATCTGCGCGAGAACCCAACCGCTACTCAAAAAGAGACGACTGCATCGACCGGAATAAGTATTAATCTGAAAGGGCTTTGTCTGGTGAATACGGCGAGTGGGTAGAATTTCCCAGTTCTTTTAAATAATTTTTCACAACGGTTGCAACCTGGTGGTTTTGCATTGCCGTTCTGAAAAATATTTTTTTTTGTCTATTCCTCCATAGCTTGCTTCAAACATATTTGTTATCGTTGGTAGACATCGCCATTCCTGTTTCATCTGATTCCAGCAGTTCATAATATACCAAACCTTTCTGATCCCACCTGAACAGAGCATACCCTTATTTCTTCGATGCGTTATTTTTGAAGCAGTATTTCACAAATGACGTTCGAGGAACATCGTTTTGTTACCAAATTGATCTTGATCGTACCAAATTATCAGACCATAGGAGTAAATATTGGGAGTATAACTTAGTTTTTTGGATTTGCTTTGCAGAAAAAACACGTTTATTTCTAAGAAATGGTAAATTTTATTTTAATCAAAATATTTTCCATCGTTATCTATGACTTTCAACCATCTTTCTGGCAATTTATGAACTCCATCGAAAAAAAAAATTGTTTGTCTTTTTATGCGATCCATTCGTCGAACCATTTTTTGATTTCTTCGTGGGTTCTGAAGTGCTGGTCTTGAAGATCGCTTTGCATTGTTCGGAACAAATAGTAATCTGATGGGGGACAATCTGGTGAATAGGGAGCATGCTGTAAAATTTCCCATTTAAGCACTTCCAGCGTATTTTTTACTTGTTTTGCGACATGTGGTCGAGCATTGACGTGAAGCAAAATCACTTTACGCTGTTTGTTGGCTGAAATCGGACTATTTTCGTTCAATGCATCATTCAGTTGTTGTTGGTAACGTTCACCAGTAATAGCTTCGTTCGGTTTTAGCAGCTCATAGTACACCTTTCTCCTTTCTGATCCCACCAAATGCACAACATAACCTTACTTCCATGAATGTTTCGTTTTGCTGGTGATGTGGATGGTTCGCCTGAATGAACCCATGATTTTTTGCGTTTATGGTTATGGTAGTAAATCCATTTTTTCATCGCCAGTCACAATTTGAAACAAAAAACGCTCATCGGTGTCTTATAAGCAAATAATTGCAAACCATTATACGATTTTCAATGTTAGCTTAGTCAGTTCATGTGGTACCCATTTTCCTCCTTTTTGAACCATTTATCTGGCATATAAACTTTATCTTCGAATTTTTTGGTTGACCAGAACGTCCTTTGCCACTGACATCAAAATCACCCCTTGCGAATCGTTTAAACCAGTTTTCGCAGGTTTCTTTAGTTGGTGCATGTTCACCATAAGTTTCTTGAAGCAAACAAAAACTTTCAGCAGCTTTTTGCTTTTGATTAAAGCAAAAAAGTAATGCTTCTCGCAAAAGCTGTTTTGTTGGTACGAAATTCAACATGTTGAAACGGGATTAAAAATATGTTGATTTTACGCTTTCACGAAAAATGACAAACTAAATTTTAATGTCAACATTTTAAAACGCAGTAGATGCCATTGTAAAAGAATGTTTAGTACTAATGTTACGCCATCTCTTAGAAAATAAAATCCAAAAACTAATTTATGCACCCAATATCTCAGAGTTGGGAAAACTAATTATTTAATAGTGCGTTCATGACATCGGAAGTTAGATAGGAAAAATTACCATGGTATCAAACAAAATGTTTTAAAACAACAACAAAGTTAGTGGTATAAAGCATTTCACGTAATTTGATTGGTTTTGAGTTCGTTAGCGAGTATGGAACTATTTATTTCCGATGTCATGTACGCGACTTAAAAGAATGCAGTGAAGAAAAGCGAGTTCTTCAGTATGATAAAATTCTTCACGATTCTAATTGGAGCCTAGTTAATAACTCCGCTATCTGGACAGATTTTGTATCAAATCTATCCGGGATTATCGTGCACAACTCGCAGTTGTTATAAAAAGCAACTATCAAGAAAAGGACAACCAGAATGGACGACAAAAAACATTTTGGCCTTAATATGTAAAAGGCCGTGATATATTTTTTACATACAAGAAACGTTCACCAGGTGATTCATATATTTGTAGTGTGAACAACAATCTAAATAGCGCTATAGTTAAGCTAGTAGATAAGGCAAAACGTGATTTTAATTAGAAACAATTTTGCAAATCATACAATAATCCAAAATATTTGTGGTCCTTTGTAAAGTAAACAACAGAATAGTTTCTGACCATGGAACAGAATAAAATGAAAATAATCCATCGACCGAAACTTGAGAAACCGTAATAAATTTAATAATAACCGGGTGCGCACACCCAGAGACGACCAGATCTCCCCAAGTGACAAGTACTTAGTCTGCTGAATATTATTTTGTGTCCCTTCTAATTAAAAAATTTCGAACCGCTTTATCAAGTCGGAATTTTTTTCCATAGTAGGGAAACAAAAATTAAGAAATGTGCAAAGAAATTTAAAAAAATGATTAAAGTGGCCGGCGAAAAACTCGAATATTCAGAATTTCAAAGCAAATTATATTTCGAATGGAGAAATTTCAACTGATTTCCAGAATAAGACCCTTGATGTTTAAAGTCATAGTCGGAAGTTGTTACGTTAATCAAACTTCTGCAAATTACTCCTTCTTTGTTTATGAAAGGACATAAAGTTTTAAGTTTACTTTTCAATATATTTCTCTAAATAATCCATTTTTGACCATCATATCAATTCTTAAGCCTTCACACAATCATGGAGGCATAATTATTATAATTTTATATCTAATAGAGGAACCTTCTCCGGCTTATAGCCTAAGATGTGATCATCTTAGTTTTTAACTGTCCTGCATGCTTGATAATTATTTTAAATGAGTCAAATAATTACTATAAAAAATTTCGTTTTTATAGTTATCGTTTTTAACCACTTTTTTGCAAAAAGTGTGCTGGGCTGTATAAAGTGTGCTGAGGTGCTTTTTTTGAAACTTTTTTGTATTCACTTTAATCTCTTAAAATAACTTATCTTGTTTTATTTTTTAAGTTGTTTATTAACTTCAGCGTAGTTTTGTTTATTTTCGACCTTGATCTTGATTTTTTTATTAGCCAATGTATATATTATAATTTGTCGTAGACGTTGTTTTATAACAAGAACTATCAATGAAGTGTCGTAGTATTATTTTATACGATACACAAATAATTACTTTAAAATATCACGTTTTATATGACGTCATGGTGCTCAAAAAGTATGCCATTTAATCATCTACGTGGTATACTTTATAGCTCCTAAATTTACGTTTTTTCGAACTTTCTCCTAAATGTTTGCCTTTCAATCTCGATTGCCCAAAAAATTTATGCCTTTTTATTCATGTACGATTAGAAATGTATGTTTTGTTTCACCTAAATGTTTACTTTTCCTTGCAAATTACTCATACATTTGAGTTGTTTTCGGTAAACTAGGCGAAGTTTTTCCTAAATGTCTGCTTTCCATTCTCGCTTGCCCTAAACTGAACTTTCTCCTAAATGTTTGTTTTTCAATTTCACCCCTAAATTAATTTCCCTTAAATTTCAATCATGTACGATTATTTTCTACAACATGTATGTTTGATTTCGCCTAAATGTTTGCTTCTCATTCGAAATTGCCCCTAAATTTGTGGTTTTTTGGTAAACTAGGCGACCTCATCCTAAATGTTTGTTTTTCAATCTCGGTTGTCCCTAAATGTATGCGTTTACATCTCGAACGGCTACCACATACTTTATTTGCCCCTAAATGTATGCTGTTGGCGTCATAAACGACTACGTCACCTATGACGTCATTTTTGGGATTGGGATGACCCAGAACCGGCCACTTTACACTACTGTTATCGCCAGCTATTTTTCCCTAGCTGTTCTGTACGACGACGTCTTCGCGAATGTCGATATTTTAATATTGTATGATACGGGATATAAGGTTCACTGGGAATTTTTCAACACCGAAGATAATACTGATTGGTTTTGCTACCTTAAAGAACATTTTAGCTGATTTGATATCCTTGGGAAGCTGTGCAGCGTATCCGGTGGAAACGAAAAATTTTATTTGTTATTACAAAATTGGGCTTAACACAAAATTGACTATGCACTTTGAACCGTTTGGACCGATAACTGTTGCATGAGGTTTTCTCGGGACAAGAAATTTAATTTTGAAACAAAATCATCCTTTATGATATTCGAGTGTGGCACTCAAAATCCAGTATCACTCTACATTCAATCAATTCTCTTTAACATTTTTAATAGGAATGATTGCTATTGCAACAATCGTTGATTTGTGTAATTATTATTTGAATAATTATTGTTAGTTGGTTTCAAATTATGAAATGGGAACCAGGTTTGCTTCTTGCTTTCTTCGTTAGATTGGCTTGATTAAAATACAAATAAGTTCGCATCCCGAAGAATTGAAATTGAAAACACGGTGTTTCGGATATAAACAGTAAATTCAGAAGACAATATTTTTAACCTCTCAGATTGTAGTTAACGAGAAAGTTTTTGGATTTGGGCCAAGCTAAATGGGACTATTCTATTCCTTAAAAAAATTATGGAGAGACGCATTCAGCTACAGAACATGAAAATTCAGCCATTTCTCACAACTGATTATTCTGAATTTGAAAGATCATAATTTGAATACGAATTTTGGAAAAATTTTTAGAGTTTGGTAATGCTAAATGAAACAATGTCGTTTCTCCTGAATTTGTTTCATTGTTTATTACATTTTTGATTGAAATCATTAAATTAAAATTTGTCATTAACTAATCTATAAAGTTTTACTTTTAAGTACAGGTGTCTATCGTTTTTCGATTTTTTGCGAAATTGTTCTAAAACAGCAAAAGCTTTATCAAATGTGTAGTAAGAAGGAAGCTCTTCAACTTGAAATGTTATCATTAACAAACAAATCTTAGAAATTTACTGATTGCTAACAGAAACAGTAAATTGTCTACATTATCTAACTTGTCGACGCCATTTTTTAATTATCGTCATACGTTGTTTACGTTGGCTCCAGTAAACTATACACAAAACAAAATAATAAAAACCATAGCAGGTAGTAACGGGCATTTTCGTTTCGTCGACACTCTTATGCCATCCGAAAAAACGACGGCCCTTTAAAATTCTTCGTGTCTGGCGAATATAAACGCTGGGGCATCACTACTGATTCGTGTTTGACCAAAAACTCACGAACAAGTAATGGTGTGAGCAGGTGCATTGTCGTGGTGCAAAAGCAATTAATTGTATTGCCACAAATCAATCGTTCATGATCATTTCTTTCACTTTTTCTTACATTTTCATCGATTGTTGATTTGCAGCAGCGTCCAGTCTTCACGGCTTGCTTGGAAACATTTATGCAAACCCATGTTTTAGTCATTGCAGACTCACCAAAAGCAATATTTAACACGTTATCGTCTTTGAACACATTTGGCATATCAAAGGAATGACAGCTACTGATACTGGCTGGATCAATGCTGCTTTCACATTGCATTGATATCAATTTCAAAATTTTTTGTTTTATTTCAACATTTTAATACAACTTCATCATCCGTTCGGATTTGTCAACATGTGGCGTTTAAATTTTTGTACTTATTGGGGTAGTTCTCCAAAACCGTGCTGACCATGGAACCTAAAACGTCAATTTATGATATGGTGAAATAAATTTGTTATGTGAGCTTACGTTTGTAAATCGTCTCACGATTTGACAATGGAAAATGCGTTTCTGAAATTTTTGCGAGTTTTACCAAATTTAAATATTTCCACGTTTAAAAATGTCCAAATGTTCGGTAAATGAAACAACACTTGCGTATTTGTATACAGTTTATTTTTATTTAAAAAAAATACCAGGATTATCACACAAAGGCGCTCAAACTAAAAATTTTAATATTTTTTGTGATCTTTCTGTTAAATAATCATAAGCTCGGTGTCCATTCCGTTGTGGGCAATCCAATATATCGGCCCCTTTTACCAGCAGCTCCAAAACAATATCAAATTTTTCTGTATATTGTCGTGCTGCAAGCAATATCGGTGACCAATTAGATTTATCCCTTACATTGATATCAGGATTGTATTTTAACAAGAGCGTTAAATGATTGAGGCGTACCCAATTGAAATTGCGGCACATCAAATGCAGTGGCGTTTCCTGATTCTTATTGCGATTTTCGAGCGGCACACCCTTTTCGATTAACTTTTCAATTATGTCTAGATTTCCAGCTTGAATTGCCAAATGCAGCAGAGAATCTTTATCGCCATCACAAATAGTTACATCTACGTCGGGTTGTTCCAGCAATTGGTAAGATAATTCATAACTCTTTTTTATGGCAAGTAATAGAAATTTGCCGATTTGCTGACGTTGTGATTTTAAGAGTTGCAGTAAATTTTCATCTTCCAGAAGTAAGCTAATTGAGAAATTATAACAAGAATGTCCGTTCAGTAAATGATTTATGATTGAATTTCCTCTTTTATCGATCACAGTAAAATTTGGGGTTCTTTCGAGAAGTAATTTAGCTCGTACTTTGTCGCTCATCATAAACAGAGGGGTCCTCATTTCAATATCTTTAGCATTAATATCTCCTCCGTTCTCGAGAATATAACGAATTAATCTGTTGATGGCTTCTCCAGCGGGCATTTCCATGCAGCAATGCAATGGCGAGAATTTTTTATATTTTGTTTTAAAATTAACAAACGACTTCGACGACCAAGTGTTTAAAAGTTCAAAAATTTCTTCCGATTTCGCATAGTGGATAGGTAATTTACCATATTTGTCATACTCCTTGATGTCTATGCCAAGTTCTAACAGCTTTTTTGTTGTGAAAAAATTATTAGCCTCAACCGAATGGTGTAAAATATTTATCCCTTTAAAATTAATCTGTTTTTGCAGTAGTATGTTAAATATTTTGTTTGAAGTTGGAGTTCCTTGCAAAACGGTCGTTAATAAATTACCGGAGTGCCAAGCGTTTATTTGATTTAAATCACATTCCATTAGCAAGATCCGAAAAATACGGTACTTTGCATATAATAACGTATTTTGAAAAAGTTCATTGCTCACTACTGGCGGCAAATGCCTAACATGTATATCTTTAATGGACATAACAAACTGGAATAATTCTACAATATCCCCGTTTGTGTGACTGGCGGTTATCCGCAGTAATAGCTCATGCAGTATTTCTCTTGGAATATCTGAACAATTATGAATTACATATTTGACTTTATCATATTGCTCCATAGACAACATTTTGGTTATATATTTTAAACCTACTGTTACATTTTTAAAAAATAAGTCCTGAACGGATGGATATTTCTCATAAATTTGCTTAACTTGTTCGAAACTTGAAAACGCTAATAACCGATGAAAAACACCAACTGCATATTTTTCTTCATCGTCATTATCCTCTATAATTTCAAATTGTGTTGGATCAATTTCCAGCAGTTTAACTAATATATCGACTGTTTCAGCTCGAAAATTTACCGATTTTATTGGTAGGTAAGAACATTGACTTGTTTGCGTTTGACAATCGCTGTACTGCAAAATTTTCGTGGCAATTTTGTAATGTTGATTCTCCAACGCATGATGAAAAATTGTATTGTGATCGTTATCAAAATCATAAATAATTCTTATATAATTTACAATTTGCCGCCAACTTAAGTGTTTCTCCATCATGATTGCATGCACGACATATTCGAATATGGGCCAATTGTCCTTACCAAAAATTCGCGGGAAGTATTTGTTCGATATAAATATATCGTACATTTTAAATCCGAATCTCTTATACACGTTATCTAAATATTCGAGTTGGCCATACAGCATACTAAAGCTGGCTAATTCCAGCACATTAATCTCAGTTCCGAGCTGCAAGAGTCTAATTGTTGAATTAAACATACCTGAAGTTGCCGTCGCAGATAATAATGAAATCCCTTCACCATTTTTGGCGTTTATATCGAGAACGTCATTTAAATAAATACATTTCACCATCCTTATTGCTATCAGTTGGCCCTCTTTGCTTTTCGGCGACAAGCAGATCACTTTCACTGGTGATAAATTATCACGTTTTAACAAAATCACAACACATTTATCTTTGTCAATACACTGGTCTGGTTCAAGCCGTTGATATTCCTCGTATAAATCCACAATGGTTTTACATTCGTTGTCGCCGTATCCGATAAAAATTGTGTTGATTAACCAAAATTTGCTGTCACATTTAAGACAGCTCGCGATAAATTCTAAATCTGATTCGTAAATTTCTAAAATTTTATCTGCGCACTCCACAGGTCCGTTTAAAAAGGCGGAACATAATGGTAATTCCAACTGATTATTAACTTTGAGTGGTTTATAAATATTAACACCATCGTTGAAGTATGATGCACCAATATTTTCATATTCGCGGTTTATTTCGTACATGTTTTTAGTTTTATCAATGTGCGACCGATGCGCGATCTTATTAGAAATAGACTATTTGTAAACCGAAAATATTTTTCTAGTTTGTATAAAACAACAACACCAACAATTATTTTTAATGCGAGAATGAGAGATTGTGTGTGTGTGTCTCGGAGTGATGTAATCGGATTCGGATTTTATATTTCAAAAATAATTTCATCATTTCTAGCAATATATTTGAGCAATACAGTGTCGAAGTAAAAATATTTTTTTTGTAAAAATATTACTTATAAAATACCGTTATTCCATCGAAAATGCATCGAGGCGAAAAAAGTGATAGTTAGAACATGTCGGCACAGAGAGACATATAAAATAAAAATTACGTACAATACAGTCCGGTAAAAAATGTTCTTGTGTCTATGTCTCTTATCGCATATTTTTTTTTTTGCTTAAAAACCCGGAACACATCGGCTATAGTCATAGACAAATTAAAATAATAAAGACGTCTTAACACCATATTAATGCTACGAATTCGAAATCTCAAAAAATTGTTTATTCTCGATTCCGCGCCTCTGTAAATAATTTTGATCAATTAATGACATTTTAATACATAGTGGAAGGTCTGGAAAAATGGAGCTGAGTATTAACAAATGTTTTACATGAAACAAAACATGGAATAGGTAGAATGACAATTTATTGAGGCCCTCGTCATCTTACTCTAAAACAAGAGACTCAGGAACATACAATTATTGTTTTGCAAAGTTTATTCCATGTAGAGGCCAGTAACGTTGGCGAGCATAGGACAGTATGACTTGCGGGTTTACATAGTTATTTTTCTTATGTTCATGTCTGAATATTAACTTTGTTAAATTATGTTTTATCAAAGTAGTACCTGTGGCACTATTCTGGTAATTCCTTGGGAATAGGGAATTGGGGAAAGATTTTATATGTAATTTTAGTTCAAATATTTTTTTTCCGGCCTACTAATGAGAAAAGTAAATATTTATAAATAGGGAATAATTTTTCCATATCTACATTGGCAGGGAATATTATTCCCAATTTTATTTTGTTTTCAAAAAAATTACCACTAGATTTTTACCTCAGTGTGCCAGAAAAAAAATTTTAAAATAGAAATTACATATAAACTCTTTCCTTATTCTTGAAATTGGTGGAAATTTCCTTAATCGTAATATTATTTTGTTTTAGAATTCTGTATATTCGAATGTTTCGCCGGCTACTTTAATCATTTTTTCATATTTCTTCATATTTGTTTTCAAGTTTGCTAATTGTTTCCCTACTATTTGAATAATGGGCCTGCCATTCCACTACAACAGCGTTTTATTTTGCGGAAAACTAGAACGAGATAAGAATGTAGATTCTCTCTGTGTGTGAACGAAACATCAGTAATTTTTTTTCTGTGATTTTTTGTTGTTGTTGAGTTGGTCGCCATAATTATAAATAAAAAATATCAAACAAAGTATTTTTTATAGCAACCAAACTGAAAAAAATTCCCCACTCTCAGCAAACTTTTATTTTTTTTGATATTTTTATAGTTAAGTAGCTACATACGCTACTTAACACGCTTGGTTCGTCGCTTTGCGCTTGGTGCGTCGACACGACACGCTAAAAAATTAAAACGGAGTATTTTATTTATTTTTTTTTAATTTTATTTATTTTATTTTTCAAAATGTTCCTGTGATTTTATAAATTGTATGTGTATCGCGATTTTAATTCAAATTGTACCTAATTTCCGAAAATAAGGATGTTATTTTAAGATACGTGAGTTTACGAATTGGATAAGGATGAACAACAATATTAGGCGTTTTCGGAAATATCCCATGGTAACTTCTGAGTAATTTTAATTTTTTTAATGTTGGTATCAAAAATTACTCAAGTTACCCTGGCTATACAAAAAGTACATTACATTTCGCGTGGTAATATTTATATTCAGCAAAATTCAATTACGTATTTTAACAAATATGTACAGTTTTGTTGTATTTTTTTAACAGTTTATGCTTTGAAAGTTTGTACATTAATTTTTCTAACACTACTAATTTAATACAAATTGACAGAAAGACGGAAAATAAAAAACAACTAAAAGTAAATTACCCTAAAGTTACTCTACATGTTCGGAAATAGATTTGGTAATTTTTTGTCAGCAAGTTACCCAAAAGTTACCATGGGATATTTCCGAAAACGCCTATTGTAAAAACAATGCATATGTAGGTAGATATGTAGTTATTCAGCGGTGAGTTCAAAATAATGGCCATATTTGTGCATAATAAAAATGGAAGACCGCGTTAAATTCGTGCAGAATGTGTACAATGGCGTATATAATAGAGATTTGCTCGAATTGAACCGTGAAATACGAATTCGGACGCCGACCCATGCCAAAGGAGATTAATAAGAATTTATAGTGAAATATGTATGCTCGTTGGAAGAGATTAGTGTAGCATATTATATTGGTTTACAAATGGAGGTATGTACTCGTAATTGTTTTTCTCGGGGAAGCATCTGAATTTTACGATGTGTAATTCTTTATGTCAAATGTTTTTTATTTACATAATTTTAGCAAGACCATGTTTCATTGCCATTCGATTGGAAATGTATGTCAAAATATTATAAATTTGGGGGTGCGGGAATCGTAGTTTCCGTGAATTGGATTATGATAAATTTGTGCAACACAGTAAAAGTGTGTCCAAACAAGGAATGCAATTATTCTTGGAATAATCCGCGAAACGCCCTCGCAAATAATGCACGATACCCAAAATGCAATACAAATTGGTATTACAAATGTAGCGTAAGTATAACTTGTGGTAAGTCGGTGATGTTAAACGAATCCATTTCAATAATTCAGTGCCCATATATTCTGCAGAGAAGGTTCATTTGGATGCTGAATTCAAAGTGTATGGTGGAGATTTCAGCTACAATGAAATTAATCGATAATCGATTAAAAGAATCTTTGGGAAGCGATCCCAGTGTTACTGCATGTCCAAAGATTGCTTGTAAACATATTTGGAATATTCCACCGAGCTCACATATCAATAACAGTAGATGCCCTAAACGTAAGCGAACAAATGGTACATATTTTCTGAAATACCAATTTGGTACATTTGCTTACAGTCGGAATGATTCTGCTATTTTCCATTTCACTTCCATATCACTGCTGTTATTGTTCGCATCCGGTTTCAATGATCGATACACTCCACAGTTTACAAATATTTTGATACAAATATTTGACTCGAAATTGTAAAGGTTTTTATATGTATTAGGATTTTGTTTTAGGTGCAAAAATCTGACAGCTACGTTTTGTAGCTGAATGATTTTTTTAGGTTTTTCCCTCACATAATTTACAGCAAAACAATTTTTAGATTGTTTCGTAAATTATCCAAATTAAATCAAACAGCATATTTTGTTTTCTTCGCAACAATAATATTTATATTTTTTAGTAATTTTTATGACACAAAATTATTGTTAAACATTGAAAATAAACTAATAAAGATTTTTCATATTTTTTAAGTAATTTATAGGTTAGTTTTTGTTGATGTCAAAATTTCCCCAACTTTTTATACCATAAAAAAAATGTTGTGTCTCAGTCACTCTAATGTAAATTTTAGTTCTTGTCTTTGTCATATTCTCAGCAAAATTTTTGTAAAAAAATTCTGTTTTCAGGTGGAATAGTACCATAATTCCGAATCGATTTAAGCTGGAATTCCATTACTGTGGTTTTTTTTTGTTCAGAAAACCAGAAATAGATGCAATCAAAAATCCCTACATATGTGTGTGAGCGACGCAACAGTAAAATTTTTTATACTTAAATTTTTTGTTGTTGTAGCGATTTGGTTGCCATAAATATAAATAAAAAATACAAATCGAAGTATTTTTTATGGCAACCAAAATGAAAAATACCCCCACTCTCAGCAAATTTTTAGTATTTTAATTTTATGCCCGGTTTACATGCGACCAACATTTCTCTCCTGCAAAATGAGAAAGATATAACATTGACTTTTTGCACATGAGAGACAAGAAAAGAAATATATACCAACAAAATTTTGCAGGAGATTTTTTACTCAATACACAGCAAAATGTTGCCATAAAAATAAAATATTGCCATAAAATATATTCGATCCGAGTATTTTTATGGCAACATTTTTAAAATTAACAAGAAAAAAAATTATTTCGTATTTATAAATGTTGAGGATTCATAATAAAAACAAACGCCATAGATAAAAATGTAAATTTCGCATTTTAATTCATTAAAAATAAATTAATAATGATCCTATAAAAAAATTACGCCATTACTATATATGTTTATTTCTTTCTGGCATATTGAATATTTTTATATAGCGGATTCTTTCTTATTTACCTGCAAAAATTTGTAGAAGAAAACAATTTTCTACATGTAAACCGGGCATTATGGTGAGCACTTGGCTCATACATTTTATATGTTTGGTGGAGTGTAATATAAATCGCGTTTTCATGATAAATTTATATTAATGCCCAAATTAAAATATTTTACAATTTTTAACTTTTATTATTTACTCTGTATTACATAATTTTTATAATTAGATATTATTTAGGTTATGTTACAAACGCGGTCAAATATTCCCCTAACTTTTTTATAGGAAGGCGTTTTCTTAATATTTAATTATTGAAAGGAAATAATTAAAAAAACGTAATAAAATGATGCCTACAAATAACATTTAGATGTTTTAGTACCTTACAGATATAAATAAAATTGATTTAACAATAATTTTCATTTTTTAACTAATTTTGGTTATAATTTCGTAGTTGTCAAATATTCCCCTTATAATTTCGCTATAACATATAGTCTGTCTTTGGTTGTTTTCCAAACGAATACTTATTTGTGGAACTTAACTTATTCAAATAAGTAAGCTAGCGAGGTTACTTATTTTCTGTCCTTTTCTAGCCGAAAAATCTAAATTGGTTGTTAATTTTTTGTTGTTATTTATGTCAATTTATGACTTTTAGAATTTGGTTAATAACTATTTCTAGATAACGAATGGATCATTGTGGATTAAAAGCAAAATGATGACAAAAAAAAACTATATGTTATATCATAAAGATATAGCATCCTAATTACGTAATGTATGCATGTCTCACACAAATGAAATGAGGCCAACTACAGAACTAGCAATACCACACGGCGTATTAATATATTCTATCTTTACGAAACAATTAATACTGGTTAGACAGACATAAAATATATATTTACATAAAATATATACATATTTTCCTATTAACTGGGGCCCATTCGAACTTCTTTGATGCAGCCGAATCGAATCCTAAAAATCATATAAACATTTTTGTAGATTTGAACTTATTTCTAAATTTTTGTTTTTGAAATTGTCGCCAACTCTTTTAATTACACAAATACAATTGTTAATTTATCAAAATAAATAGACAAATTAATTGTAAGCGAAAATATTATGCCTCGAAGAATTTTGCGATGAAAACAATCAATGTTTTCATGTCGATGTCAAAATAAGTATGCAAACTCAATTGGAATGTGTTTACTTACTTATTCAAGATGGCGTCAAATAAGTCAATAAGTCTGAAATAAGTATCCGTTTGGAAAACAGCCTTTGTCGGATTTTTGATATTATCTCTTTCTGGTTTTCTGCACAAAAAAAAGCTGCAGTAAGGGAGTTCCGGCTTTACCAGTTGGAATTTAGGGAAACAAAAATTAAGAAACGTGCAAAGAAATTTTAAAAAATGATTAAAGTAGTCCTCGAAAAATTCGAATATACAGAATTATTCCGATTGTGGAAGTTTCCGCTGATTTCAAGGATAAGGCCCTTGCTGTTTAAAATTATAGTCGAAGGTAAGTACTCTGTCGTTGTTTATGAAAGGACATACAGTTTTAATTTTAGTTTCCGATGTATCTCTTCAAAATTATTTATTTCAAGTCTACAAATTTGACTTGAAAAATATTAATGTATCAAAAATAAAATTAACCCGCTTTGGGTTTGAAAATTTAAAGTATAACATTAAAGTCATTGAGGTGCATACAATTGTCTTAATCTACTTTTAAAATTATCTTTAGTTAAACAAAAATCAAATAAATAGTTAATTTTATTGAAACTCTTTTACACATCATGATCTTCACTGGTCCTTCATCAGCAAATTGCAATCTTTTATCACTTCAGCAATACCACTAATGAAGATTGTGAATCTTAGAAATTTGCTGATTGCTACCAGAAACTGTAATTTTCAACATTGTCTACACTATCTATATTGCCGACGCCATCTCTTAATTGTCTTCATACGTTGTCTACACATGTAGAATATTTATTTACTAGGAAGTGTAAATAGTACAGCACAACACTGCATACAGGTTAAATTTTTGAAGTCTATTTATTTTATTTTAGCCCCCAAGTCTCCACGCCACAAAATAATAAAAATCAGAGCCGATACGAGATATTTCAAAAAGTCACGGGAATTTAATTCTCCATATCTTTGGAAACAGAAAAAAGTTATACTGAGCAGGGGCGTTATCGTAGTGGAAAAGCAATGAATTGTATTGCCACAAATCGATCGTTCATAATCATTTCTCTCACTTTTTCCACGTTCCGATCGGTTGATGATGTGCAGGAGGGTCCAGTGCGCTCGTCATTTTCTACCCTTGTTTTACTCATAGCAGACTCACCTAAATCAATATTTAACACTTTCAACATATTTCTACCAAATAATTTCTCGTTACTCTTTGAACACCGACTTATGAATGGATGCTGTTTTCACATTACATTTTTTGTCCAGCTTCAAGATTGTAATACAAGTTCGTCATCAAAAATTTCTGCAAATTCGGTAAATAAAACAACAGTTACGTATTTGTATACAGTTTATTTTTATTTAAAAAAAAATTACGGGATTATCATACAAAGGCGCTCAAACTAAAAATTTTAATATATTTTTTGATCTCTCTGTTAAATAATCATAAGCTCGTTGTCCATTCGGTTGTGGGGAATCCAATATATTGGCCCCTCTTGTCGTGCTGCAAGCAATATCGGCGAACAATTAGATTTCTCCGTTACATTGGGGCATCAGGATTATATTTTAACAAAAACGTTATGAGGGATATTAATGCTAAAGATATTGAAATGTGCATCAATATCTCCCCCTCCCCCCCCCCCCCGTTCTCGAGAATATAACGAACTAATCTGTTAGAGGCTTATCCAGCCGGCATTGCCATGGGAGATTTTTTTATATTTTGTTTTAAAATTAACAAACGACTTCGACGACCAAGTAGTTAAAAGTTCAAAAATTTCTTCAGATTTCGCGTAGTGTATAGGTAATTTACCATCTTTGTCATATTCATTGATGTCCATCCCAAGTTCTAACAGCTTTTTTGTTGTAAAAAAATTATTAGCCTTTACCGAATGGTGTAAAATATTTATCCCTTTAAAATTAGCCTGTTTTTGCAGTAGCATGTTAAATATGTTATTTGAAGTTGGAGTTCCTTGCAAAACGGTCGTTAATAAATTACCGGAGTGCCAAACGTCTATTTGATTTAAATCACATTCCATTAGCAAGATCCGAAAAATACGGTACTTTGCATATAATAACGTATTTTGAAAAAGTTCATTGGTCACTTCTGTCGGCAAATGTTTAAAATTAATACCTTTATTGGACATAACGAACTGGAATAATTCTACAATATCTTCGTTCGTGTGACTGCCAGTTATCCGCAGTAATAACTCATGCAGTATTTCTCTTGGAATTTCTGAACAATTTTGAATTACATATTTCACTTTATCATATTGCTCCATAGACAACATTTTGGTTATATATTTTAAGCCCACTTTTCGGCTTTTAAAAAACAAGTCCTTAACGGATGAATATTTCTCATAAATTTGCTTCACTTGTTCGAAACTTGAAAACTTTAATAACCGATGAAATACACCAACTGCATATTTTTCTTCATAGTCATTATCATCTATAATTTCAAATTGTGTTGGATCAATTTCTAGAAGTTTAACTAATATATCGAGTGTTTCAGCTCCAATATACGCTAATTTTATTGGTAGACAAGTACATTGACTTGTTTGCGTTTGACAATCGCTGTACTGCAAAATTTTCGTGGCAATTTTGTAATGTTGATTCTCAAACGCATGATGAAAAACTGTATTATGATCGTTATCAGAATCATTAATAATTCTTATATAATTTACAATTTTTCGCCAACTTAAGTGTTTCTCCATCATGATGGCGTGCACGACATATTCGAATATGGGCCAATTGTCCTTACCAAAAATTCGGGGAAAGTATTTGTTCGATGTAAATATATCGTACATTTTAAATCCGAATCTCTTATAAGCGTTATCTAAATATTCGAGTTGGCCGTACAGCATACTAAAGCTGGCTAATTCCAGCACATCGATTTCAGTTCCGAGCTGCAAGAGTCTAATTGTTGAACTAAACATACCTGAAGTTGCTGTCGCAGATAATAATGACATTCCTTTACTATTTTTGGCGTTTATATCGAGAACGTCATTTATATAAATACATTTTACTAAACTTGTCGCTGTCAGTTGGCCTTCTTTGCTTTTCGACGACAAGCAGATCACATTCACTGGTGATAGACTATCACGTTTTAATAAAATCACAACACATTTTTCTTTGTCAATACACTGTTCTGGTTCAAGCCGGTGATATTCCTCGTATAAATCCACAATGGTTTTATATTCCGTGACGCAATGTCCGACAAAAATTGTATTGTTTAACCAAAATTTGCTGTCACATTTAAGACAGCTCGCGATAAATTGTAAATCTGATTCGAAAATTTCCAAAATTTTATTTGCGCACTCCACATTTCCGTTTAGAAACGCGGAACATAACGGTAATTCACACACATTATTAACATTGCGTGATTTATAAATGTTAATACCATCGTTGAGGTATGGTGAACCCATATTGTTATATTCGCGGTTTATTCCGTATAACTTTTTAATTTTGTCAATGTGCGACCGATGCGCGATCTCATTAAAATCAGACTAAAATTGTAATGAAAACCAAAATTATTTTTATAGTTTGTATAAAAAAAAGAATGAGAGACTATGAGGATGAAGTCTGGTTCATACCTATGGATAGAAATCTCAAAATATCACATCTGAGATTTTTGATGATAACGGGGCGTCTAATTTGTATAATTTACGTGAACCAATCGATTAAAAAAGCACGGTATGAAAAGTCCGGTATTTTTATTCATAAGTATGAACCGAACTTGAACTTGATTCTCGCGTGATGTAATTGGATTTTATATTTCAAAAATAATTTCATAATTTCTAGCAATATATGTGGGAAATACAAGTGAGGAATATAAAATAAAACTTACAGTACAGTCCCGGTAAAATTTTTTGTTATGTTTGTTTTCTTATCGCTTTTGAATTTTTTTTTGCTTAAAAACCAAAAACACATCAGCTTTAATAATACTACGTTTTGTTGTTGTAGAATTGTGCATTTATAAATTTACGTTTATGGTTTTTATTTGGTAAATTTTTTTCCGAAGATGGTCAACGTATAAAATTGTTTAAATATGTTAACAAAATTTGTGATTTAAATCAGGTTTTGGGGTTTTAATAGTGGGTATTGTGACTGCAAGTGTATAACTACCGTATTAAAGGAGACCACGGCGAGTCATCAGTGCCGTAATTTGGATAGTTAAGTTGCCTAAAATATCAACCTTTGACACCTGAAATCATACAATAGTTGCCCCAAAACTCGCTCGCAAAGCCATTCCTTCTACATAGCATACGCGTAAAGTGGCCCCAACACGACACAACAAAAACCATTTTACATGTTTTATGCTATGCTGTTTCACAAACCTAATAGAAATCGTTCGATTGGTTCAAAGTTAAGTATTACACAATTAGTTCACTCTACACAAGTAGTTATATAGACCAATGCCCTTTATGTTCAGGATTTGATAAAAAAGATTAAAATTCAATTGTAAGTTTGCCATATTTTGATAATTGATTTGATAAAATCCCTAATAAATATAGCTGACCCTCCTCTTGCCCGTTCTACAGAATGTGTGGTATGGTAACAAGTATATCTCCGGATTGATACATAGGAGCTGCTGGTAAAATGTGTTTCTGATATTAAGCATATATCAATTTTCTCAGTATTTAGAAATAGTTCTAATTCTTCTAGGTGTTGTGTTAATCCGTTTGCATTCCATATGGCTATTCTTAATGAGTAGTTTTGATGTCTGATTTCTGTTCCGCAATTATGAGTTGAACTATGTATTGCAGACATTATTTATTTTTAACTATTTTGGAACTTGGTATTTCCAGCATGGAACCGGAAAAGACCAATTTGTTTATCAGAATAGACGACATTTAAGATATGGTAAAATAAATTTGTTGTATGATTTTACGTTTGTAAAAGGGTCTCACGATTAGGCAATGGAAAATGTTTTTATGATATTCAACCAATGCTAGTGAAGTTTATCCAAACTAATCCAAAGAATACAACAACAACAAACTTATTGTAATAGTATTGGTGTAAGTAAACATTCAGGCGAATTAATATTGTGTAATTTAGACGAGATGTGATTTTGTAATTGGCCTTAGATATATTCCAAAGTCATTCTTAGTATTTTCTAAGCATTTATCACGAATTTCAGTGACATTGGTACACTGTCTAAACCCAAACTAGTGTCCCTAGTAAATTATTTAATTTATAATTGGTCTGACAGAGTGTCCCATGAGATTTAAAAATGTGATATTTTAATGGCCCTTAGGTACATTCCAAAGTCATTCTAAGTATTTTCTATGGTCAGGACAGGGTTTTGTATGAAAGAAAATGTTGGGAAAATCCAGTGGAAAAGTCGGGAAATTCGGAAAATAAAAAAATGATGTTTTCGTACGGGTTTTCCGCACGTATCCGATCCAGAATGTCTTTACGAAGAGAAAAAAGGAAAATCCTATTGGAAAACTTGGAAACTTCCGGGAAAACTTGAAGAAAATTGAATTTTTTTTCTAATGCATCATTTGAGAACAGCTTAACCGATTTGGCTCAATGTGTTTTTGTTGTATTCGCAATTATCAGGAGATGGTTTCTACGAAAGAAAATTTTGGGAAAAACCACCGGAAAATTTGGAAACTCGAAAAAGGATGTTTTTGTACCGGATTTCGCTTAGATGGTCATTTAGAAGAGAAAAATTGGAAAATCTGAGTCGGACTGAACCGATTTGGCTCAATCATTTTTTGTTGTATTCGCAATTACCAGGAGATGGTTTATACAAGAGGTTGCGTTGATATGTATGTCTAAATCAATCAGCCCACGGCATATGCATGAATATGCGCAGGATGGTATGACGTACATATGTGCGGCATTACGGAGGGCCAGATTTGTTCATCACGTTCACATGCAATCAAAAATTAAACTACCGGTAATCTACTGTCAGGACAAACTTCCAGCGATCGCCACGGCATCACTCCACGTGTGCTTAAAGAAAAACTCAGAACGTTAATGGACTTCAACGCTAAAGAGATGGTTTTCGGACAGCCACGTTGTTGGATGTACTCAGTAGAGTAGCAGAGGCGTGGATTTACCACATGTACACATTCTGCTGTGGTTAATTGAGAAAATCAGACCAGATCAAAACAATTCAATCATCAGCGCCAAAATATCAGATACAGAAGCATTCTCGGAGTTGTTCGCGGTAGTTTCAACAACCATGATTCACAGTCCGTGCGGAGATCACAATCCAGATTCATCGTGTATGGCCGATGGGAAATGCACAAAACAAGATCCGCGTCCGTTGCTGGCATACACAATTAGTGGAAACGACGGTTATCTACTATAACGGCATTGTTCACCCAAAGATCGTGGCAGAACGGTCACTTTGACAATTAAAGGAAAAGATGTCGTGGTCGATAATCGCTATATCGTTCCGTATTTCAAGCTTCTATCGAAAACATTCGCAACACACTGTAATGTTGAGTTCTGTAACTCCATTAAGTCCATTAAATATCTTTGCAAATAAGTGAAAAAGGCAAATAAGTGAAGAGCGACCTGGCAGTGTTCGGCATTGCTGCTTTGGATGCAAATGAGAATGTGTCAAGATTCCAATTGGGCCGTTATGTCAGTTGCCAATCATTAGAAAATCAAATAATTTACTAGGGACACTCGTTTGGGTTTAGACAGTGTACCAATGTCACTGAAGTCCATGCTAAATGCTTAGAAAATACTTAGAATGACTTTGGAATATATCTAAGGCCAATTACAAAATCACATCTCGTCTAAATTACACAATGTTAATTCGCCTGAATGTTTACTTACCCCGACACTGTTACAATAAGTTTGTTGTTTTTGTATTCTTTGGATTAGTTTCGATAAACTTCACTAGCATTTCAACCAGCCAATGCGATCCCGGTAAATGGTTGTTTAATGTAACTCGTAAATCGTAATAGACCCTTTCCTGAAATGTTTACGAATTTTACAAAAGTTAAAAATTTCCACGTATAAAAATGTTGAAATTCCGTAAATGAAACAACGCGTGCGTATTTGTGTACAGTTTATATTTATTAAAAAAAATTTACTAAAATTATGCAAACAATATCGGTGACCAATTACATTTATTCCTTACATTGACATAAAGATTGTATTTTAACAAAGGCGCTACATGATTGAGTTAAAGCAGTGGCGTTTCCTAATTGTATTGCGTTTTCCAAGCGGTAGAATCTTTTATAAGAAGAATATCCATTCCGTAAATGATTTATGATAGAATTTCCTTTTCTATCGATCAAGTAAAATTATGATTTTTTTCGAGAAGTAATTAAGTTCGTACTGTGTCACTCTGGCGAGGGATATTAATGCTAAAGATATTGAAATGAGCATTAATAGGTCCCCCGTTCTCGAGAATATAACCAACTAATCTGTTAGAGGCTTCTCCAGCCTTCATTTTTATATTTTGTTTTAAAATTAACTGACTTCGACGACCAAGTGATTAAAAGTTTAAAAATTTCTAATGATTTCGCGTAGTGTATAGGTAATTTACCATCTTTGTCATACTCATTGATGTCCATCCCAAGTTCTAACAGCTTTTTTGTTGTAAAAAAATTATTGGCCTGAACCGAACGGTGTAAAATATTTATTCCTTTAAAATTAGCCTGTTTTTGCAGTAGCATATTAAATATTTTGTTTGAAGTTGGAGTTCCTTGCAAAACGGTCGTTAATAAATCACCGGAGTGCCAAGCGTCTATTTGATATAAATCACATTCTGTTTGCAGAATTCGAAAAATACGGTAATTTGCATAAAATAAAGAATTTCGAAGAAGCTTATTGCTCACTTCTGGTGGCAATTGGATAAAATTAATATCTTTCATGGACATAACAAATTGGAATAATTCTACAATATCTCCATTCCCGTGACTGGTGATTATTCGATTTAATAACTCACACAATATGTCTTGTGCAACTTCTGAACAATTTTGAATTACATATTTCACTTTATCATATTGCTTTTAAACCCACTTTTCGGCTTTTAAAAAATAAGTCCTGAACGGATGGATATTTCTCATAAATTTGCTTCACTTGTTCGAAACTTGAAAACGCTAATAACCGATGAAAAACACCAACTGCATATTTTTCTTCATCGTCATTATCCTCTATAATTTCAAATTGTGTTGGATCAATTTCCAGCAGTTTAACTAACGTATCCAGTGTTTCAGCTCGAAAATTTACGGATTTTATTGGTAGACAAGTACATTGACTTGTTTGCGTTTGACAATCGCTGTACTGCAAAATTTTCGTGGCAATTTTGTAATGTTGATTCTTAAACGCATGATGAAAAATTGTATTGTGATCGTTATCAGAATCATAAATAATTCTTATGTAATTCACAATTTGCCGCCAACTTAAGTGTTTCTCCATCATGATTGCATGAACGACATATTCGAATATGGGCCAATTGTCGTCACCAAAAATGCTGCGGAAATATTCGTTCGATATAAATATATCGTACATTTTAAATGCGAATCTCTTATACACGTTATCTAAATATTCGAGTTGGCCGTACAGCATACTAAAGCTGGCCGTTTCCAGAACATCAATCTCAGTTCCGAGCTGCAAGAGTCTAATTGTTGAATTAAACATACCTGAAGTTGCTGTCGCAGATAATAATGAAATCCCATTACCATTTCTGGCGTTTATATCGAGAACATCATTCAAGTAGGTACATTTCACCATCCTCATTGCTATCAGTTGGCCCTCTTTGCTTTTCGGCGACAAACAGATCACATTCACTGGTGTTAAATTATCACGTTTTAACAAAATCACAACACATTTTTCTTTGTCAATACACTGGTCTAGTTCAAGCTGTTGATATATCTCGTATAAACCCACAATGGTTTTACATTCCTTAACGCAATATCCGACAAAAATTGTGTTGTTTAACCAAAATTTACTATCACATTTAAGGCAACTCGCGATAAATTGTAAATCTGATTCGTAAATCTCCAAAATTTTACTTGCGTACTCCACATTTCCGTTTAAAAACGCGGAACATAATGGTAATTCCAACTGATTATTAACTTTGCGTGGTTTATAAATATTAATACCATAATTGAGGTGTGATGATCCAATTTTTCGATATTCGCCTTTTATACCGTACATGTTTTTAATTTTATCAATGTGCGACCGATGCGCAACCTCATTAAAATTAGACTAATTGTAATGAAATCCAAAATTATTTTTATAGTTTGTATAAAACAACAACACCAACAATTATTTTTAATGCGAGAATGGGAGACTGAGAGGGTGAAGTCCCATTCATACTCATGGATAAAAATCTCAAAATAACACATCCGTGATTTTTTTCATCTCGTTTATATGAAAAGTCCGTGTAATTTATATAATTTACGTGATTTCCACGGTATCCGGATATAAACTCCGGATTTTTATCCATAAGTATGAACGGAATTTGAACTGGATTCTTGGTATGTGTGTCTCTTATCGCTCTTGATTTTTTTTTACAAACACACATCATAATCATACTACATACAATGCCTCCTAAACTACAGGCCTCGTACAACTCTCATTTTTCGCACATGACGTCAATTTATGTCTAAACCGAGACTACGCAAAAATAATATTAAGATATTTACACTAACAAAACAACTAGAGAAAGCAACAAAAACGTCGACATAGCGTGTCGTCATCATTTTGTGTAAGCGGCCTGTAGTTTAGGAGGCATTGCTACATACCACCAAATATATTCGAATTCTTTACATCATCACATGCATGACCAAAAAACTATGTAATCTCAATTCCGCGCTTCTATAAATAATTTTGTTATTGTAGATTTGTGCGTTTATATATTTGCGTTAATAGTTTTTCTCTGTTTCGTTATTATGAAACGTTTGTTACACGATACGTTAGAACCAGAAATTCTTGGGATAGTTAGATGGATTTACTGTCAGTTTATCGTGAACAATTTATCGTGAACAATTTATCGTAGAACAGTATACGCGTGTCCAGTTTAAAAATAAATCAACATTAGTGGGATTCTTTAATGGTTTTTGTAAAAAGTTTTGGAATATGGCCATGTGGTAGAGGAACCCCGTAATTTCTTAACCGATTATGATGAAATTGGGTATGTTGGATGGAAATGAGATTATTAAGTGATTTTTGGAAGAAATGCTGGAATATGGCCATGTGGGACGGAACTCGGTAATTTCTTAACCGATTATGATGAAATTGGGTATGTTGGATGGAAATGAGATTCTTAAATGATTTTTGGAAGAAGTTCTGGAATATGGCCATGTGGGACGGAACTCGGTAGTTTCTTAACCGATTATGATGAGATTGGGTATGTTGGATGGAAATAAGATTCTTAAATGATTTTTGGAAGAAATGCTGGAGTATGGCTATGTGGGACGGAACTCGGTAGTTTTTTTCATTTAAGAATCCCATTTACATCCAACATGCTCAATCCCATCATAATCGGTTAATAAATTACTGAGTTTCGTCCCAATTTGCTATATTCCAGAATTTCTTCCAAAAATCATTCAATAATCTCATTTCCATCCAACATGCCCAATCCCATAATAATCGGTTAAGAAACTACCGAGTTCCGTCAAACATGGCCATATTCCAGAACTTCATCCAAAAATCATTCAATAATCCCATTTCCATCTAACATACCCAATTTCATCATAATCGGCTACAAATCATTTTGTTATACGGGCGAAACATATCCTCATCAGCAGAGTTTAATTCTCCAAAAGCTAATAGCCTCATTATTTCGGTTAGTTCGTACATTTTGAATATTTCCCGCAACGGATTTCCAACAATTTCAAAAATATGGTCACTTTTCTTCGGTTGAAACACATACTTGTCACTAGCCGGTCGCGCTGCTGATTAAAATCATCAAAAACAATTATAGAAATGTTGGCAAACATTTTTTGTGACTTAAATATTTGTGGTAGCCGCATTTCAATAAAGGAACATTTGTTTAGAACCTAGCATGGAGATTTCATCTATGTTTATCAATTTCAAATTAATAAATTTGGACGCCAAAGTATTCGATAAATCAGCGGATAATGCAGTTTGATCGCTAAGCTGATTTATTGGAAGACTAAAAACTGATGCAGGTGCTGTCATTCCGCCAATGTTATGTGCTGCCTTGCCAGTTGGAGCGACAAGAAAAAATTCGTTTTCGTGGTTTTGCGAAAAATGTTGCTCAAAGATTGATAAACGGCTTGTATCAATCTACTTTTTCCTACTCCAGCGCCGCCACTAATAAAATGGTAAAACGGAAGATTCTCGTCACTGGTTTTAAAATTACTAACAACGTGCATTAAATAATCCCTCTGTCTGTCATTCAGAGAAACTACAAGATTCTGAAAATCACGAAAATTTAGTAAATCCGGTACTACAAATTGTCGAGCAATATCGATTGCTATTTCATGTCCTATATCAATCATTAAATTGGGCGCAATTAGATGTTCTTCATAATCATATGCATTTATAATAGTAATATTTCCGATGGGTTGAGAATCTTCTGTTACCTCGTTTTCATCATTTGCCCGCATATCCGAAGAGTAATATTTTTGACAATTTCTCGTAATGATCTCTCTGTGTTCCCGGTATAAGTTTGGACATTTATTTTGCTCGACTTCTTCAATCTCATTCCTCCATGGTAAAAATAGCATTATCTATAACAATTACATGATTTAATACTAAAGTTCTATTTTAGATATTCCAGTTACAATACCTGTTCTCGAAAATAGTTGTGAGGGTCTCGTTCAATGTTATATTGGAGAAATCTTATAATTTTTGGTCGCAAAGGTGCCAGGATTAATACGCAATTGATATACACTACCTCCTTCTCTTCCTTCGAATGTTTCATTATCCTTAATTTGCTCGTCATTTTCCATGGGTACACCTGATCCTGATTTAATATTATTTCAAAAATATCTGGAGAATTTGGATCAAGTTTCTTCAGCTTGTCTGCTGATTTGACAATTCGAGTTCTCTCTTTGATCGGACTTGTATTTATAAACTCACTGGCTATGCTATTGTAAGACCTTTCGTGTTTTAATCGACAACAAGCAGCATCCTGAGCCGAAACCTAAGTACCGTTATAAAACGCATTTCCAACATGTTTTAACTTTTCCCTTATTGTCAAATTTCCAAAGTGGACTTCATCAACGGCGTCCCGCAATAATTTCGACATACCTCGATTGGATTTGTTAATATAGTCGACCATATAACCAATACAAGCGTATGGATCCAACACGAATTGTATATCCATATTGTTTCTCATCAACGACAATATTTTCGGGCTATATAGCCGTTGGTTCGAACGTCATTCAGATCCCGTTTCAGGAATATCATTGGTCTAAATATACAAACTTGTTTTTGTTACGTACAATGCAGTTAAAATTTCAAAATATTTAATAATTCATATCTTTTCAATTTATGAGCAATGACATTGTAGTCAGTACCAGTAGTGCAGTGAAGTACCTTCACCGGGAGCGAATTATATACCAATATTCAAATCAATCAGTGTCTCATCTTTCAGATAGGTTACCATTTTCCATCGCATGACTTGAAGTTGCTTCATTTTTTTCAGTCGGTATTTCATCAAAATTTGCGACGAAATGATGAATATTTTGATTCAACCATGATTGATCCAATGTAGTTCTCTCCATTATATACAAATCAGTGCCTACCAAATATTCCGCTGCCTCTTGTACGTAATTTGGGTTAATAGATTCGTACATATAGTGGTGACTGAATTGTAACCTCCTCTTCAATTCCAATTGTTTTGTATGCGTGTTACTAGGGTGTCTAGGTATTTTTGTCACCATACTATCAACATCGACTGGTACATTGATGATCCCACCTCTGATTCCGAATTGTCTTTCAGCCCCATGGGCATAAATTTTCATGAAAGGAAATCTTGGCGCCACACATCTTTCCTTCAATGGATGGAGGATATCCTTTAATATTTTCCTCATAAAGTTGAACGTACTCATCCCAACTCTTCATACGATAGGTTTTCCTTCTAGTTGTTGTTTGAAGAGACTGCTCCCGTTCTCGAACAACAGAATTGTTTCGTGTTCTACGACGACGGCCCGTATCTAAGCTTTGCTCGACCTCTCGAATATCGGAATTTGAGCGTATTTCACGACGACGGACTGAATTTACGATTTGTTCGCCCTTTCGAACATCAGATTTGTATCGTACTTCACGGCGATATGTCTTAGCTTTGTTCGCGTTCTCGGATATTGGAATTTGACCGTAATTCACGGCGACACGCTGTGTTCAAGCTGACGACGTGTTGTGTCTAAGCTTTGTTCGCGTTGTCGGACATTGAAAGTGGACCGTATTTCACGACGACGTTTTGAGTTCAAGCTTTGTTTGCCCTCTCGAATTTCTTAATTCGATCGTTTTTCACGGCGGCGGGTTGTGTCTAAGTTTTATTAGGCGTTCTCGAATAACAGGATTTGATCGTATATCACATATACGGACTCGTTTTGACGCTCGATTTTTTTTCGCCTTTTCTTTTTGTTGGCGGCTGTAAATCAAAAAAAGAATATTTTAAACACAAATTATCACAATTACACAGTCACAATTAACACTAATATAAGAAAAGAGCTTTTCCACAAAAATAAATATGATGGCATCACTACGGACCAATTTACAACAATAGAACATACCCAATTCATAAGAGCGCCAACTATGATTTTTACGCAACAAAATCATCTTAAGAATTCTATATAATTGCTGCGGTTAAACAAAAGATTATCAGCTTAATTCCCTTAGACGTATCATTTCATGCGACGTGACTATGGATCTTCCTGGTTATTAGATTTTAAAGTCAAAATTTACTAAATAATTTTGGTAAAACTCTCAATAAAAGTTTTTTAAATCTTAGTTGGCTTCATTAGTTTGAAATTTTTTTATTTTGTATTTGTCATGTCAAAATTTCAAGTGATAGAAATTGTCATTTGGAGTGATAGCAGTCGGTTTTGGTCCGATTTTCGATTTGGGTTCTGCTAGCTTTAGATTAAATGACCTGAAGTTAGGTTAAAAACAGATAGAGCCCAAAAAATTTTAATGGCGCATTTGATTAGCCCATACCGAGTCTAAAATTATTCGATTGTCAATAGATCTTGTTTTGAGTTCTAATTTCGGTTTTGGTCCGATTTTCGATTTGGGTTCTGCTAGCTTTGAAATGATAAAGCCTTTTGCATTTTCTAGATCGACCCGAATAAAAAAAAATTGAATAGGGCATTTAATTAGCCTAAAATTAACCTTTATTTTTCCAATTGTTTTTAAATCATTTTTTGATATGGGTACTAACCTTTTTCTAAAGCTAGCAGAACCCACGCTTTAGTTGGTAGGGATGGAGCCCAAAATTGTTTAATGGTGCATTTAATTAGCCCATAATAATCCTATAATTATCCATACTATTTTGTAATGTTCTGCTGTATGGTTTCTGCTAGCTTAAGGGACGCCTACAAAATCCATTTTAACTGCGACATTAAATTTTTCGGTGAATCCGAAATGAAAAAATAGAAATGAAAATAAAAAAATTAAAGGGTATTTTTGAGATGTAGATTTTTGTTTAAATTTTATTTTTGAGAGAACAGAATAAAACAATACACAAAAAATGGTGTTTTAATATAAAATAAGGGTTTAAATTAAAAATAAAAATGTATTGCGACTTAATTTGAAACCAGAAACCAAATTATCGTGTAGCAATAGGTAACATAGGATACAAAACAATTTTGTTTTAAAAGGACACAAAACAAAAAAAAATAATATTTTACGAAAAGTAAAAACCATTCTCCCATTCCACACAGGGTTTTTTGTATTTTGGTATTTTTTTCAAGGCAAACTAGTTTTATTTTGTTTTTTTCTGCTCTCCCTTTAATAAAATTTAAACTAAAATGAGTCAAAAATGTCCTTAAAATATTTTTTATTTAATTTATGTTGGAGTTGTGTGATTGCACAGAAAATTTGTTTAAGTCGCAATTAAAACTTGTATCATAGGTAAACGGGGAAAGAAACGGGGAAAAACCGGTATTTTTTTACGTGTGCCATCGCTCATTGATAAAATTCAAAGGTGATCTTGCTTCTTGTTTACGTTTTTATTTAACAAGTATGTATACTTCAACATGTGAATCCAGCATGTGCAAATCGTCGAAAATAAAGATCGATAAAAAAATTTAAACTTGTTCATGAAACGTATAAATGTTACGCAAAATTGTTGTCTTAGCTAAACTTTTTTAATGAAAAAAGTGTCCGCATGGTGTGGTTACTGGGCATCGGTTCCCTCTTTTAAAATAAAATTTGTCGAAAAAATTTATATGAGATCGGCAATATTATATTTGACTGTACACACAAATATAAAATTTTTCATTTGTTCGCACGCGTATTAAAAAAATATATTGAGCGAGAAATATGTGTTGAGCACGGGTCCCATTTGAAACGCGATATTTCAAAACACGATACGGTACAAAACGCGATATGGTACAAAACGGGAGTTTAGGATCGGGTTATATCAGGCGGGTGAAGGGGAAATTTAATTTCAGTTTATAGGAATTTAAAAATCGATAGGAACGATAGTATATAGGATCGGTATCAGGTGGGCCGCTGCGCTCCCGCAATTTTGCAACGCATATTCTGTACCATATGGCGTTTTGAATTATCGCGTTTTGAAATATCGTATTTTGAAATATCGCATTTTGAAATATCGCGTAGCCCAAAATAGGGTTTGAGTATTAACTAACATTTCTAGTGGCAGCCGCTAGAAATATCATCGAGAATTTGATTTGAACATGCATTTTCTATTGGTTTTGGGGTCTGATTGGCTATTTTGTCTGTGCTTGAGCTATGTGTTTTTAGCAAAGTGAGCTATGTTTTGAGATCACAGCTTCTCGGTTTACTTTACAAAGTCTAAATAAGTGAAACCTCGAGTTCATGAAGCTTAGCTCAAGCCACTTGTACGTTTTGATTTATTTAATTTGTTTATCTAAACCTGTGGGAAAGAAGCATAGCTCACATCGCTCTTTTTCTGTCCGATGTGAGCTAATTATTTTTCTCTAAAGCGAAAATTAAACAATCAAACAACAATTACAACAACAAATCTATTTATCTTATAGGGCCCCCAAGTCACAGGCATTTTCGTTGCGTCGACACTTATGAAGTAGGTTTTACTTCTCTCAGAGATTTGTTTTTAATCTCATCCAGGCTTGTAAAACGACGGCCCTTTGAAATTCTCCATATTTTTAGAAACAGAAAAACGTTATACTGTTTCGTGTTTGGTCAAAAATTCACGAACAAATAATCAAGTTTGAGCAGGGCGTTATCGTAGTGCAAAAGCAATAAATTGTATTGCCACATAATCATTTCTTTCACTTTTTCCACGTTCCGATCGGTTGATGATGTGCAGGAGGGTCCAGTGCGCTCGTCATTTTCTACCCTTGTTTTACTCATAGCAGACTCGCCTAAATCAATATTTAACACTTTTAACAAATTTCTACCAAATAATTTCTCGTTACTCTTTGAACACCGACTTATGCATGGATGCAGTTTTCAACATTTCAACATTTTTTGTCCAGCTTCAAGATTTTAATACAAGTTCATCATCAAAAATTTCTGCAAATTCGGTAAATAAAACAACACTTACGTATTTGTATACAGTTTATTTTTATTTAAAAAAAAAATTACGGGATTATCATACAAAGACGCTCAAACTAAAAATTTTAATATTTTTTGTGATCTTTCAGTTAAATAATCATAAGCTCGTTGTCCATTCGGTTGTGGGGAATCCAATATATTGGCCCCTCTTACCAGCAGTTCCAAAACAATATCAAATTTTTCTGTATATTGTCGTGCTGCAAGCAATATCGGTGACCAATTTGATTTATTCCTTACATTGACATCAGGATTGTATTTTAACAACAGCATTAAATGGCTGAGTCGTACCCAATTGAGATGACCACACATCAAAAGCAGTGGTGTGTCCTGATATTTATTGCGATTTTCGAGCGGTACACCCTTTTCGATTAATTTTTCAATTATGTTTAGATTTCCAGTTTGAATTGCTAAATGCAGCAGAGAATTTTTATTGACATCACAAATAGTTACATCTACGTCGGGTTGTTCCAGCAATTCGTTGGATAATTGATAACTTCTTGCAATGGCAAGTAATAGATATTTGCCAATTTGCTGATGTTGTGATTTCAAGATTTGCAGTAGATTTTCATACTTCTTGGATTTAATTGGGTAATTATACCAAAAGCGTCTATTTATTAAGTCGGTAATCATAGAATTTCCGTTTTTTACCGATCACAGTAATATCTGGAGTTCTCTCAAAAAGTAATTTACCTCGTGCAGTGTCGCTAATCATAAATAGAGGGGTCCTCATTTCAATATCTTTAGCATTCAAATCACCTCCATTCGCCAGAATATAGCGAATTAATCTGTTGATGGCTTCGCCAGCAGGCATTACCATGCAGCAATGTAATGGCGAATATTTTCTACATTTTGTTTTAAAATTAACAAACGATTTCGACGACCACGTGATTAAAAGTTCAAAAATTTCTACTGATTTCGCGTAGTGTATAGGTAAATAACCTTTTTTGTCATACTCATTGATGTCCATGCCAAGTTCTAACAGCTTTTTTGTTGTAAAAAAATTATTGGCCTGAACCGAACGGTGTAAAATATGTATCCCTTTAAAATTAATCTGTTTTTGCAGTAGCTTGTTAAATATATTGTTTGAAGTTGCATTTCCTTGCAAAACGGTCGTTAATAAGTCACCGGAGTGCCAAACGTCTATTTGATTTAAATCACATTCCATTAGCAGAATTTGGAAAATACGGTACTTTGCATAAACTAAAGCATTTCCAAAAAGCTTATTTTTCACTTCTGTCGGCAAATGCATAAAATTAATACCTTTCATGGACATAACAAACTGGAATAGTTCTACAATATCCCCGTTCGTGTGACTGCCAGTGATCCGCAGCAACAGCTCATGCAGTATTTCTCGTGGAATTTCTGAACAATTTTGAATTACATATTTCACTTTATCATATTGCTCCATAGACAACATTCTGGTTATATATTTTAAACCCACTTTTCGGCTTTTAAAAAACAAGTCCTTTACGGATGAATATTTCTCATAAATTTGCTTCACTTGTTCGAAACTTGAAAACGTTAATAACCGATGAAATACGCCAACTGCATATCCTTCTTCATCCTCATTATCCTCTATAACTTCAAATTGTGTTGGATCAATTTCCAGCAGTTTAACTAATATATCGAGTGTTTCAGCTCGAAAACGTGCCGATTTTATTGGTAGACAAGTACATTGACTTGTTTGCGTTTGACAATCGCTGTACTGCAAAATTTTCGTGGCAATTTTGTAATGTTGATTCTCAAACGCATGATGAAAAACTGTATTATGATCGTTATCAGAATCATAAATGATTCTTATATAATTTACAATTTGCGGCCAACTTAAGTGTTTCTCCAACATGATGGCATGTACAACATATTCGAATATGGGCCAATTGTCCTTACCAAAAATTCGCGGGAAGTATTTGTTCGATGTAAATATATCGTACATTTTAAATCCGAATTTCGTATAAACGTTATCTAAATATTCGAGTTGGCCGTACAGCATACTAAAGCTGGCTAATTCTAGAACATCCGTCTCAGTGCCGAGATGCAAAAGTCTAATTGTTGCATTAAACATACCTGAAGTTGCTGTAGCAGATAATAATGAAATCCCATTACCATTTTTGGCGTTTATATCGAGAACGTCATTCAAATAAATACATTTCACCATCCTTATTGCTATCAGTTGGCCCTGTTTGCTTTTCGGCGACAAGCAGATCACATTCACTGGTGTTAAATTATCACGTTTTAACAAAATCACAACACATTTTTCATTATCAATACACTGTTCTGGTTCAAGCCGTCGATATTCCTCGTATAAATCCACAATGGTTTTACATTCGTTGTCGCCGTATCCGATAAAAATTGTGTTGATTAACCAAAATTTACTGTCACACTTAAGACAGCTCGCGATAAATTGTAAATCTAATTCGTAAATTTCTAAAATTTTATTTGCGCACTCCACAGGTCCGTTTAAAAAGGCGGAACATAATGGTAATTCCAACTGATTATTAACTTTGAGTGGTTTATAAATATTAACACCATCATTGACGTATGATGAAACCATATTTTTATATTCGCGGTTTATTCCGTACATGTTTTGAATTTTATGAATGTGCGACCGATGCGCGATTTCATTAGAATTACACTAAATAGTAAAACGAAAATATTTTTATAGTTTGTATAAAACAACAACAACAACAATTATTTTTAATGCGAGAAACAGAATGAGAGATTTTCTCGAGTGATGCAATCGAATTTAATATTTCAAAAATATGTAATTTCATCATTTCTAGCAACATATTATGTATATATGTACATATATGTGGGAAATACAGAGAGGAATATAAAATAAAACTTACAGTACGGTGAAATTTTTTATTCTGTATTCGCTTTTGTTTTTTTTTTTTTTTTTTGTTTAAAAACCCAAAACACATCAGCTATAGCAAATATAGCTATAGTCATAGGCAAATTAAAATAAAAAAGAGGCCTTAACCCGTCTTAATATTAATGCTACCACCAAATATATTCGAATTCATGACATCATTACGTGCACGATCTAAAAATTATTTATGCTGAATTCTGCGCTTCTAGAAATAGTTTTGTTGTTGTAAATTTGTGGTTGTCCATATACAATGTCAACAATTGGTCGAGTATGTAGATAATTCATGGACAATAACGATTGTTGCTTTTCTGTTTTTATATGGAGGAGGCCATCCTACAGTTCAAATTGCAGTTTTTTAATAAATTAAATTTTTACCAACCAAATACTTGAGATTAGTAGCCTTTAAATTATCCTGTTGACTTAAATTTGCAAATAATTTTGCTCTTTTTTATTCTACGATTTCCTCAATTATTTTGATCATATAGTGTGGCACTAGTACGTCCGCCAGTAATCGTTTACATTTCGATAACCACGAGCTACACACAAATCTGTTGGTAATTTCTATCGCACTATTGTGTACTAAAATTGGTTTCGACTTATTTATTGAGCACCCGCAATAAATTGAAATGAGAGCATTGCCGTTATTGTGACATTTTCTTCAGAATATATACACTTTTCAGTGTTTGCAGTCACTGTGTTCGAAAGCATACGCCTGTTACGCGTAGCTCACGTAACTTTGTCACCTCCTCCAGAATTTGAAATCTATTCAAAAATAAGGTACATTTTCAACTAAAATAAATAAATTGTTGGGTTGCAATGTCCTTTCATTGGCTTTATCGATACTCATAGGGCTGTACGAGGCTAAATTTCGCTACAAAAGAAATTACCTATGCAATGTGTCGTCCATTGCGTACACCTTTAAATCGGATCTATCTATATATATAAAAATGGTGTAAAAAATGTATGTGCTCTCAATCTTTTTTTGTTGTCGTTTAATAATTTAAAAAAAAAAATAATAATCACCATACTAACTTAAACCGCCTGGTAGCACTTTGCCAATAAAAAAAAATCTTACTAATAATATTTATGGGCTTGAGCCCAATATATTCCTTTTTTTAAATGAAAATTTAAAGCCTTAATATACAACCTCGGTTAATTCGATCCACATAATGGGTTGATGATGCCACCACAACTTATGGGTCCAGTTCCCCACTCAACTTCCTTCGTGTTTCCCTTTTTTAATCTCTAGGCCACTATCTGAGCATACCGCCCCCCCCCCCCACAAACGCTATGCGACGCATGACAGATAGCTGGAAATTCTATGAAACAGATTGGCCTTCAGCGTAAGCTAAGGTTTTTCCGTTTCAATATTTTGATGATTTTGGACGCCATAAAGCATAAAAAGTCAACGCAAAGCTAGAAAAATATCAGAAAATCGTGAGGCAAATTGATAAAAGCAGAAAGTTAAGGAGATAAATAAGAGATGGCGCTGAGGTGTGACCGTTAATGTCACAACCCTTGTAGATGGCATTGTAGGTTAACTCAGGTGTTGTGCATTTGACAGGTGTCGTTTTCGCATTGAGCGCTTTCAGGGCACCCAACAGTTGGGAACATGTTGAGTAAAATCGAACCCAAGGATGTTGACAGTCTGAATTACTTGATGCAAAACCAAATTGCTGGGGAAATGCATTGTTACAAATCCATTGACTGTATGACCAATCAAGACGGGCAACCTACTATCCGACCGAGTTTTTGAATGCGCTTTATTTTCCGGGAATATCACCGCATAAGTTGATGCTGAAGGTTGGATCTGTGATAATCATGCTGCGTAATCTGAACCATCTGAGATTGTGTAACGGAACGCGATTAGTTGTGAAGAAACTGATGAACAACGTGATTCTAGGAACCGAGAATTCCTCTGATTCCAACTGACATTCCGTTCGACTTCAAGCGTCATTCAGTTCCCCGTTCGTTTGGCGTTCGCTATGACGATTAACAAATCACAAGGTCAATCGCTGTAAGTGTGCGGAATAAATCTGGTATTTCCATGTTTTTCTCATGGTCAGTTGTACTTCGCGTGTTCGAACAAAAAACCGAAAAATATTGTTTGCCACAGTGCATTGTATTGATTAGCGTCTGTTTTCCATTTAATTCCACTCGAAAAAAATACATTGAATTCTTTTGAATTTAAAACTGACTCCAATTCATTTCCACACTGAGAGAAAAAATCCAAAAAAAAACTAAATTTTCGATAGATGCCTGAGTTTGAATTGACATTTCATTCTCTTTTCAATACATTATGCTGCGTTTATGGTTGCGTTCGTTCGTTCTGACAATTTTTCGACCAATCATATTGTTCAAAAACGACGATTTTTTCTTCTGGATTTTTCTACAAGAGATGATTGGACGAAAAAATGGCCGAACGAACGCAACTATAAACCTGCCTTTAGTGTTGAGTTCGACGAAACAGAGAATGGAATGGCTACTCAACTTAATCGTTTTAGAGAATTATAGAGTTGAGTTGTTTAAATTTTTCCTTCATCAAATTTAATTTTCGTGAAGCACAAAAGTATTTGCTCGGAACCAAGTAATTTCAACTTTCATGTGGGGATTTTTAGAAATTTTCAAATTTTGTCCGTGCGATATATTCAATCGAGTTTTCCCGAGCTCCCCACATGGAAATTGACCTGAAATTTTTTCCAGGTGTGAAAATCAGTAAGACCTTTCATTTGAATCTATTTCCAACCATGACACTTTAAACGGTCAATTTTTAGAAATTTTCAAATTTTGTGCGTGCGATATATTCAATCGAGTTTTCCCGAGCACCCCACATGGAAATTGACCTGAATTTTTTTCCAGGTGTAAACATACAACATCGGTAAGACCTTTCATTTGAATCTATTTCCAACCATGACACTTTAAACGGTAAATTTTTAGTTCAAATTTTGTCCGTTCGATATATTCAATCGAGTTTTCCCGAGCTCCCCACAAGGAAATTGACCCGAAATTTTTTCCAAGTATGAACTTCAGTAAGACCTTTCAGTTGAATCTATTTCCAACCATGACACTTTAAACGGTCAATTTTTAGAAATTTTCAAGTTTTGTGTGTTCGATATATTCAATCGAGTTTTCCCGAGCTCCCCACATGAAAATTGTCCTGAAATTTTTTCCAGGTATGAACATCTGTAAGACCTTTCATTTGAATCTATTTCCAACCATGACACTTTAAACGGGCAATTTTTAGAAATTTTCAAATTTTGTGTGTGCGATATATTCAATCAAGTTTTCCCGAGCTCCCCACATGAAAATTGTCCTGAAATTTTTTCCAGGTGTGAATATCAGTAAGACCTTTCATTTGAATCTGTTTCCAACCATGACACTTTAAACGGTCAATTTTTAGAAATCAAATTTTGTGCGTGCGATATATTCAATCGAGTTTTCCCGAGCTCCACACATGAAAATTGTCCTGAAATTTTTTCCAGGTGTGAACAACAGTAATACCTTTCATTTGAATCTACTTGTGTGCGATATATTCAATCGAGTTTTCCCGAGCTCCCCAGATGAATTGACCTGAAATGTTTTCCAAGTGTGAACATCAGTAAGACCTTTCATTTGAATCTATTTCCAACCATGACACTTTAAACGGTCAATTTTTAGAAATTTTCAAGTTTTGTGTGTTCGATATATTTATATACAAGTTTCCGTATTGGGAAATGAATTTTTTAAACAATTAATAATGCTATTTTAAATATAGTTTAGTGTTTTATTGGCTAAATTTCATTTGATTTTATTTTGTAGAAAACAAGTATTTTTTGTAAAAAAGCACTTTCGGCTGAAAAATATCGGCTGAGAAATGTCGGCTGATCGGCTGAAAAATGTCAGCTGATAACTTTCGGCTGAAGCATATTAATATTTGACATTTCATATTATATTTTCGGCTGAGATAGCAAAGACACTATCTGCATTATCGATTTTTTTTTTACTTTCGGCTGGAAACTATCGACTAACTTTAATAGGGTATACGATTGCTGCGGTTAAACAAAAGATTATATGTTTTAGATTTTTTTATAAATATATTCAGAAAATCATTGCATTCTAGATGTATAAGTCGTACTAATTGATGAATACTACCATTGTGTTTATAATAAATAGTGGAATTATAAGAAAGTGCAATATTACCTCAATAGATACCGCTCCATATACGATTTAATAGCGTATCACCGTGCTCATTCAAACCATTAATTTCCTACGAATTTTTCTTCCTCATTTTTGTTGCCTCGCAACGCAAAATTATACAATTATAAATTTATATTGAGTGTCGTGCTCCTGGTGAGGTGATATTGTAATATTATAAACTATTTATCGTCATAAGTTACACTAGGTGGGTTAACAAACCCCTACTTTTCATCGAACAACCTAAACTCAGAAATGTCCAAATCAATAGGGATCATTCCCATGAATTGCTTTAACTTTTAGTGAAGAAATTAAGTTGATATCTCCAACCGTTTTCAAGTTATCGTGGACACAGACGGACAGGCGGCAAACCGAAACTATATAGCATTTTTTTAACAAAAATGCTTAAAAATGACCTTGAGAATTTTTTTTATTTCATTTTTGTTTGGGTTGGTGTGTTGAAATTTTTGAATCTACAAAAAATCTAGTTTAAAAAAGAATCCAAGACAAACCCGGTTTTGTAGGTAAAGGCGGGAAAAAGCGAAGGATTCAAGTTACCCTAGTATAGATATGTTGAATTACATATTCATTTTGCTCTTTTTATTAGTATTTCTTTTATTTCTTTTTATTTTTTGCTTTATTTTTATTTTTAATATATTCCTTTGTACTTGTTCGGGTGTGTTATAAATAATACGCCTACGATTAAAGTTTATAACAATTTAGCTTATTTATTATTACTACATTATTTATTTTGCACGTATATAATTTGTATATTCTCACTACACCGTAATGACAGCTCGTTAAGTAATGGAAGAGATTTTTTATTTTTTTGCTATTTTTTTTTTTTTTTGGTTGCGTTCGTTTTCTTCCACATAATTTTCGTTTCGTTTGTATAAATCGCCAATGCCAGTATATCGTACGGCCTACTTGCATGCGCTCGTGCGCGGTCGATTTATGCAAGTTGATTTTTATATCGATTAACTAATTTCGGGTTAATCGTATGTCGCACGATTGTATGTCGTATCCGTCGAATTTGTAGAATCAATTATTTTGCGATAATTGAGTTGCTACACCTTTTTAATGTAATATTTTTTGTTTTTAATTTTACTTTGCCACACTTTTTTGCTGATTTAATAAAATTTATTTTATCACTATTGGAACGCCATAGACTGTATCGATACAAAATACAAATGTCATCAGAAAACTAAAATCACTCCATATTTATAAAAAAAAAAAAAAAAAATCTGCTAGTTGCATGTCATAATGTCACATGTCATTTTGGCTACACAAATGACGCAATAGTGGGAATAACATCAATAGTACAAATTCTTGTTTTGATTTTTTTTAGTGCTTTTCATAATTTTCCAACATATTTAATAATTTTTAATATTTAGTTAGTCGTAAAAAGCTATTGCGTCATCTGTTACGGTTGTACCAAAACATCTGGTGCATTTAAATCTTTTTAACCCTTTAGAAAATATTACTTACATAAAAGTATGTTAAAAATATATTTGTTTTCATATTTTAAGCCGTGACCACGGGAACGGTTCGGTTACCCAAAAGAAAAAAATCCAACTGGTCTAAATTTCTAAAACCCCAATTTACAATTAACAAAAATATAAAAATCGATCACTTGGCAAAATTTATTTATTAAAAAAAAAAAGCATTTTGCATAAATACCGATTGATTTATTTCGATTAATTTAATATTTATTCTTATATTATTATTATTAAATTTAATTTATTGAAATAATTATTCAATTAATTAAATTTAATTTAATTGTTCTTAGATATTACTAAAACATGATCCTCATTCCGCCATTCTACACTTTGATTCTTCCGTCGTGATTCATTCCTCGTTTCCTTCCCGTTCATCAACAAACTAATAACAGATTGTAGGTGAAGGGGAACGAAACGAGGAAAGAATCACGCCGAAAGAATCAAAGTATGGAAGGACGGATTGTTTACCAGATTGATTAACCCTTGTTGTGATTCTAGGAAATAGGGTTGAATTTTTTTGGAATACCGAACCGTTCCCCTACATTTGAATAAGCCTTAATTAAAAATTTCCTAATTATCAATTATAATAAAAGTTGACAAAAAAAATCCAATTTATAAATTTTAAAATTTGGCATTTTGCATAGGATTTTTTTTTTTGGAATTTTTGTTTTGGAATTTCGTTTTAGGAATTTTGAATTTGATGAATCATACCCAATCCCGTTACTACATTGCACGCATTACAAAAAGATTTTTAAAACCCTAATTAAAAAAAAATCGGGCCCGAATTCATAATTTTTTTTTTAAACCCGGCCTTTTAAAAGTCGGGATTTCGACAGTTGGGATTTTTATTTCGAGATTTTGAAAGTCAGGGAAACGACCCCAGCTCATATATTGGGTTTACGAATTAAACGCCTAAAGTTAAGTTGAAATAAATTTATTTTTATTTAACAAGGAAAACATTATATGCAAATTTTGTAATGTTGGTATTATTTAAAATTTGATCCTTTGAAATTTGTTGTCGTCGCCAGTGGAGAATAAATCATTTTTTCAACAAAATAGTTGTACACAAACTTTGTAAAATATACAGATACAACAAATTGCAAAATTCTGTCTATCCAATACAAACTGTAACGAAATAGAATTATTACTTAGTCCTCTGAAATAATGTCTGTACTTTAAAAACTTACATTTTAGCATTTCGTCTAGCTTTTGGTAAATCTTCATCTTTCTCCTTTGCTAAGTACCTACGAACTCCTATAGCAGTTGATCGGTACATATTGAACGGGACGATTCGATCCATTCGGGTATCAAAAATTGTATTGTCAGTTTCATTTAAGAAATTCGTAATCGCACGAAATTTTTTAGTATCGAATTCTAAATTTTGCATATAAGGTCTTAGCATATTAGCGCCATGATATATTTTACGTTGACTTTTTAACAATCTTTAAATAATAATAATAAAATAATAAAATATTTAAACATTTTTGTTATATGCTTACATTGGTCGATGCCCTAAAATCCGTATTAGAAGGTCGAGCAGGATGGCTGGTAAAATTTGTAACAAAACTGTTCGTATGTAGTAGTAATACTGGCATTTAGTTATGACATTATCTGGCCACCAAAGCGAATAATTTAAGGGATATTCAAGTTGAAAAAATCTGCCTGTAAATTAAAGACAAACTTATTTTATATACAAAGTTTTATATGCAATATCTTATATACAAAGTTCAAAATCGTGTCAACATACCCAACGTGCAAAACTCCAAATAACTGATCTTCGAACAGCGGTACACATTTGTGTTGTAATATTCAATGCTTTTTAGTCTGTTAGAAAATCTATTATGTATTCCGACATTAGGCACAAGAATATTTTCATTAAGTTTACTTACTTTTTTGAACCATGTATATATGATGTTGCTATAATTGTGCTAGCCACAACATCAACAGGTATGTGCTGATTATCACTGTTCAAGTCGCAATAAACGGTTCGTATTAAGCCCCTTAATGTAGCTAAGCCCCATCCATTGATACCGTTTAAACCTTCAGTATACCCAGAAACAGGATAATGTAAAGCGGCACATACTGCAAAAAAAAAAAAAACAAATTGTTAAAAATAATTTACGGTGAAATTGTAAAAATTTGTTGTTATACCGACCGATAGATGGGCGCACTATACAAATTGACAAATCGTTGCGATATTGATAAACAATATCTTCGGCCAAATGCTTTGAATACGAATACGCATTAGGAAATTCTTTTAAAATTCTAAAACAACAAATCGTACATCAATAATAACGGAATAGTTAATGTAAAATTCATTCAATATACTTTGACTGAAGTGCATTCATTACTGTATCATCAAATCGGTCGAACGCTTTCATCAATACATTTACGTCAAGTTCAGACTCATAATGATGTTCCATAGTCACGGTTTGGTGTGATTGTGAGTATGCGGTGGATACAAATACAAAAACTTGTAAATGTTTAATCCGTTTGGCTAATTCCAAGAAATGGTACGTTCCCATAGTATTCGCGGCAAACGATTCACGTAGCGTTAAATCAAATCTCACATCAGCAGCTGAATGTATCGCAATATCAACATTGTTTTCAATTTCTGTTAAATAATCGATTTCCAAGCCAAAATTGATTAGAGATACATCACCCTGAAGAAATTTAATTTTCTTAAGCTGTTCTGGTTTGGTTTCACGAATATTTTCAAATGCCTTTAACGTATTAAAATCGTTAATGTGAAATTTATTCAAAAATTTAGTATAAACTACGTACAACTTGATTTAAAAATTCTCCACATCGTTTCTCGAAATTTTGTTTACCTCGCACAACCAAATAAATACATTTCACTAGGACACACTCCATTAATATTCTTTCCACTAGAACTTTCCCAACTAAACCGGTGGAGCCGGTAATTAATACGTTCTTGCCGGCATACCAATTTTTAATTTTCGACATTATAGCAAACCACTTAGATAACAACTAACTGTAAACTGCAGATGAGACAAGTTATATAAGTTTGTGCAAACAAAAAAAAACGATTAATTTATGGAAACAAATTCACGATTATACAGGTCGAATGTGCGAATCTAATAATTACCTGCTGTTGGTGACGGCAAAGAGAATAGTCGATAGTTCCAAATTCCAATATTTGGAAGTATAATAAAATAAACGCGAGACTGAATAGGCGTCTCGAAATAATAATAACATATAATTTTAAATCGCCTTAAACAAAATTAAATAAAAGCTCAATTGACACCCCGTAAATTTATTTCGCAAATTAGATTCCAAATTTCATTTAAACCAAATTGACCCCACCAAAGTCGGGCTAAATGAAGAATTACGCATCGCACTGAATGCTGCTAATGTTATGCATTATTAACATATTTGTGCTTTACCATATAGTTCAACGACCAAAATCTTACAGATCCTAATCGGTTTCCAGGACTGCCTGATCTATTAGCTTTGCTGATAGTTTTAAAAAATTGTGTTGATACCTTGGTCCAATATATTACGGTCTTTTATCAAAAGCCAATATTGCGTGGAATATTCAAGAATCGGCCAATCTAGAAGCAGACCAAGAGCTATTTGAACACGCTTTGGAGTCTGAAAATGAGGTTACCCACGACAGTCCTGCATAGGTGTATTACGAAATCAACGGTTTACTGTATTCTTAATTCATATCAATCGAGTTTCATTCCAATCTTCTGAAAGATGGTTTAATTTCATCCAGTTTACTGATTTTCCAGAATAACATCTGACACTCATTTTGAAATCCATAAGAGTTTCATCCCGATCGGTTAAGAAATGAGTTACACCTTACACAAGAATAATGTATATTAGATGTTCATGCTATAGTCTCGAAAATACTTTACGTTCCATGACACAATATCACGGCTAAACCGAAAGACGACCCTTAACAACTTCTTGAAATCTCGAACCATTCGAATCGTTTTCTGATATTTAAAAGTAATTTTTTTTTTTTAAATCGTTCGAGTGGAAAATATATTAATCGAGGCGCTGATCCCACTGGAGGACTCCCGTTTTACTATAGGGCACACCCCCTTAGTATTTTTTTACAAGCACTTTCCCATTTTGTTTTCTGTTGTAATGGTTTAATACCTAGGTAAAATTTTCCATCTATGAGTCAAAAATTCTGGACTTTTCCCGTAAAATTAGTGGTGACCTATAAAACGTTCTTATTTTGATAACAATTAACTGTATAGATTGTGGTGGAACAAATACAGGGTGTCCGTCCGAATGGTTTACAATTTTTTTTGCCTATAAAATTTTTGTAAATGAAAGAAAAATCGTATATTTATACGGTTTGGAATTATGTATGAAAAAAATTGTCTACCAAATGTCCGTTTCTATTTCCCTTATACATGCGGACTCATTTCTTCTCTAATGTTCCGTTTAAGTTGTGCAATTTTATCTGTTTTATTTGCATAAAAGCTTACTTTTAAGACAACATCATAAAAAGAAGTCGGGGGTGACCGTGAAAATCGAACATGAAATTAACTGTTGTGGTAACATTTCTCGTAACCATGGTTTCTTTAGCAGTATGGTATAAAAAAGTTCTTTGTTATATCACGATAACGTTCGTCGGTGACTAACAGCTTACCTATTCGGATTTTCATCCAATAACCCCTCCAGCCCAAACTGCACACCATACTGTCAATTTCAAGAGATTTAATGGTGATTAATGAACTATTTGTGGATTATTTACTGCCCATGATCACCTGTCTTGTTTTTTTACATATCATAATAAATTTGTCAACGAAATTGTCATTATCAAGCAACAGCATTTTATTTGCATCCGTATACGGTGCTATCTCTTGGTAGCTTGATGATTTATTTGCAACAATAATGTTGCATCAATATGAAATTCTAAAATTTAATAAAATTATGGCTGAAATTTTATTTTCGAATCGCCATACATTCTGATATACCTAATACATTCCGCATCACTTAAAAATTTACGGAGCTTCATACTTTGTATTAAGTTCTACATATTTTTTATAAAGGGTGATTTCTTAAGCGTTTAAGCGTTTGATGTAATTGCAAATGTATGAAGTTTTTATTTGAATCCACTGCTACGTTTAAGTAATCCATGCGAGTTGTTTTATTTGTTTGTGGATTTCGGCTGGTATCTCGCTGGTGGCATGTTTAATGTTGTGTTCCAATTGTTTAATTGTTGTTAGTTTATTGGTATAGGCGGAAGACTTCAAATAGTCCCATAAAAAATAGTCAAGCGGCGTCAAATCGCATAACATGGACGGGCAATTCACGGAAAGTCCATGGTTTCGCGTGCTGTGTGGTATGTGGTGCGCCAGCTTGCTGAAATCATATATCGACCAGATTTATTCAGTGCATGAATAGGAGCGAGCGCCATTGACGGTAACGTTGCAGCCATCGTCATCTAAAAACAAAAACGGTCCGATGAATCCACAGGTCCAAGGCCCATAAACCGCACCAAACAGCGGTTTTATTTTCTAGGTGCATTTGCAGTTCTTTCATTGCCTGTGGCTACTCATTACATCAAATGCAGCGATTTTGCTTATTAACGTATACCCATTTAACCAAAAGTGAGCCTCGCTGCTGAACACATTTTGTCGGATTTTCAAGATGTTGTAAGGGCCCACTCACCAAAACTTCAACCCTGTGGCAAGTCGTTTGACTACAGTTGTTGCACGAGCTGCATTTCATACGCCTTTCGACCAAGATCCTTGCGTAAAACCTTCCACATAGTCAAATAACACTATCCCAATTGCTGTCTTGATCAACTCTAGCTACTACAGAATTACATTTCCCTCTGTACACACTCCAAGATTTTGTGGATTGAGGTTCAATAACGTGAAAATGGTGCGAAATTTTGTCACAGTGGCTATTCAGCTCAGTAGGTGGTTTATGATGACCATAAAATGGACGAAGTGCGCGATAGACACATTTCACTGAACACAAATTTTGATAATAAAATTCAATATGAAGTGTCAAAAACATATACATATACACGAAAAACCAAAAAGCAAAAAAATCACCCTTTATACCCAACCGTAACTTTTTTTGACGTTTGGCATCGAATAACATAGCAAGTGGTGTACGCATGATCATACGGTCTTCAAAATTTCAAAAAGAGAAATAAATTGTGATTTGAGTCAAGAAATGTCAAGGAAGAGTATTTTAGGGGAGGGTGGAGATGGGAGTAAAAAATATTTGTTTCGAAAGATTTCTGTTTTGAGAATTTTGAATTGCGCGGGTTTGGTTTGGTTCGTCTTCTTATTTTATTTAGTTTCTAATTGTTTTCCTTGATCCATCATAGCGACTCTATTTTGTTCAACGGTTTATTTAACCGTTACATTGTTAATATTTACCCGGGTAAAGATAGCAATTTTTAGTTTCCAGTATCTCGGTTAATTTTGAAGCAATTTCGAAACCGTTTCGACTCACTTATCGAATTATTCTATTTTATCTGAACATTTGAAATTTTTTTGAAAACTACATTATTATACAATCTAATTTACCAATTTTCTTACATTTTCCAACCATTTTGACGAGATTTACCTGAGTAAAGATATTTTCCCGCATGTATTTGTTTTGAAAATACGCACAAATTTATACATTTTTTTGGTTTATTTTATTTCATATTGGAACTTTATTACATTTTATTATTCAACTTATTACAATTCAAATTCATAAATGCCCTTAACAACTTCTTGAAATCTCGAACCATTCGAATCGTTTTCTGATATTTAAAAGTAATTTAATTTTTTTTTAAATCGTTCGAGTGAAAAAATTTATTAATCGAGGCGCGGGCCCCACTGGATAATCCCACTGTAGGACACGCCCCCTTAATATTTTGTTTACTAGAACTTTTCCATTTTGTTTTCTGTTGTAATGGTTTAATACCTAGGTAAAATTTTCCATCTATGAGTCAAAAATTCAGAACTTTTCCTATAAAATTAGTGCGGTCACCTATAAAATGTTCTTATTTTGATAAAAATTTACTGCATAGACTGTGATGGAACAAATACAGGGTGTCCGTCCGAAAGGTTTACAATTTTTTTTGCCTATAAAATTTTTCTCTAATTGGAAAACTGAGAGCGTTCCTGAAGGCTTGAGCACTCAAGCTAGTCGAGAAGGTGGTCGAAATTACGGTTGCAAGATTTAGAATGTTTTTTTTTCGAACAGACAAACAAACAAACAGAAACGATAACGAGCTAAGTGCTAAATTACATCAAATATTTCCGGAAATTTTAACTATTTGAAAAACAAAAGACTTCCCTCCATCTAAAATAAACAAGCGACGAGCCTGATATTACATAACGGAAAAGCGATTTATTAAAAATGACTTCAAATACCACCCACAACGTGCTATAAATGATTGAATATTGTATTGTTATTAACCATTATGTTTGCTAAAACTGAGCGGTTTAGCAAGTCAAGGAGTTGGTAAAAATTCGATTGCAAAATACCACAGATAGACAAACAAACACGAAAGCCAGCTAAATAAAACCTAGTAAAAACATCGAAAGATTTAATCATTTAACTAAAGATTCATGGATATATAAATCGTAGATCAAAAATCTAAACCAATCCGTCATTGCAGGAAACCAAAATAAACTGTGTTTCACATCGTGAGTTCGCTCACTGCTCATTTCAGTAAAATGTTTCAATATTTCATATGTGACCTGAATGCCTACAGGGCCAATTTTTGTTTCAAATGATCAATTGATGATTTAGGTTAGAAATATGAAGTAAATAATAAGTCGATGAAGTTAGCCCGAGCCCGAATTTTTGGTGGCCAAGTGTAGCCATCCCGAAAAAGTGTAAATACATTAAAAAATGTAGCACCATCCCGAAAAACCATTTATACATAAGAAAAACATTTTTTTAAATTTATTTTCGGAATAGCGATAATTTGTGTAGTTTAGTAAACTAGGTGTTTCGGGCATGGCTAAGCCGCCCGTCAAAATTAAAGTACTCTTGGAAAAAAATAATAATAGTGAATAGTGGAGGGTAGGTAGGTTTAATTTGGTGGTAGATGGTGGTTGTAGTTAGGTAGGTGGGGACAAGCATAGTACACAGCAAGACAATGAATGAAGCTAGGTTTGAAATATTCTGTCAAATACAAAAAATTAAATAACTACTATGCGGCTAAATTTAAAGTCAATTTTTATTGCTTACATTATTACATTTGGAAGGCTTCGCGCGGAAAACGATGTTTCGATTGAAATGACGTTCACCTCGCAGCAACTTCCCCTGTTGAGGATTTCCATTCTGCGGACTTTCATTTGTGCAAGATTTCTGCAGTGTGACAATGCAACGAACAGCTGTTCATGCGAGAAAACTGCTGTCTATAGATCAATTCGGACATGATCGAAAGTTTAACCTTGCGATTTGTTGATTGTGATGGCGTATGCAGGAGTGATCGGAAATTGTCGTCGCTTTTTTACATTTTCAGTATGAATGGCAATGTAGTGTCTGTTGGAGCCAAAACAATTCGCGGATTAAAGACTCCACGATTGCACTCTGATAAAATTTCAGCTGTTATAAAGTTTCGGTGCAGTTTCTTTACAATCATTCGAGTGCCATTGCACATTTCTTTTTGTTTTGGGTTTAAATTTCTCAGCATCATTATAATTACTCCAGGCTTCAGGAGTAAAACATGAGATGGCATTCCTGATGGCGTTTGATCTTGGAAAAACTCTGCTGGATAATTTTGTAAATTTCAGCTTGTCCTGGCATCATGTCGATGATCTTACAATTCATCCTAAGAGTCTGTTGATTTGACGATGCAACAATGACGCGTTTTGTCAACTCTTGCACAGATATTTAAGAAATATTTGTGCCAAAAATACTTTTAACCAGGAGGAATTTGAACTGTGCGGTCATTGTTGATACCTTCGATAAGAGGAGGATTTCCCATACCAACTTGTAACAACCAGTTGTTGTTCTCTTGTTGACCTGCACTTCGCGTATTTATCGTAAGTGACAACTGAAGAAAGTTTCTCCACATATTGCTCGATTTTATATAGCACTCGATGATGCCAGCTTGCGTTCGTCTCACAACAACTGGAAGTGTCTGTCGAAAGTCTCCGCCAACAATGAAAACTTTTCCGCCGAAATGCATGTCACAACCCATTATTTCACGCAACAGCTTGTCAATACAGCGGAGTTCGTACTTTGTGAGCATTGAAATCTGATTGACAATAATAAGTGAAGCTTCTCGTCAAATGTTTGGTTCGGGTGATATCAATCGCATCGCAGAAACAGAAGTGTCAATCAGCGGTACTGGTAATTTAAATCCGCTGTGAATAGTTCGACCACCCTTTAGCAAAGTAGCTGGGATTCCCGTCGTTGCAAATGGAAGCACAATTTTTCTTTTTCCCCGGTTGAAGGCAATCAGTGTTGCGTATAGGAACGTTTTGCCAGATACTCTTGGTCCATCAAGATAGAAAATTCGGCTGGAGACATTTTCATTATCCACTGGAGCAGTTGTTTTGTGAAATGCATCCAACTGGTTTTCGTTTAACAGTTGAATTTGATATCGTGGAGAGCCAAATTGTTTGCTGAAAGACTGCTGCTTCTGTTAAGCAGTGATCCCATTCATTATCGTTTACTAGATGGCGCCGTGCAGCTGCGGCTTCTTTAAAGGCTTTGTAAATAACATCATTGAATGTTCGTACAAACTCAAAGCTCCTCATCTCTCAAGCTTACTGTATACATTCGTGCAACAACCTTCTCTCCACCTCTTTGACGAAGTTGCCATTTACCGCGTAAGTAAACGCAATGGTGGAGAATGTCAGTATATAGGAAATGACGTACGTTTTGATCATTGAAGTTGAGCTGAACCCACGACCTATTGATTTGACAAATTTGATATATAGCAAATCCAGGGTTTTAATAAAGCAAATTCATTGCAAACTTACATAGTGTCACTGACGCAGGCAGGCAGTCAGCAGCTCGATGCTAGTTTTTCCTATAGGAAAAGGAATTAGGAAAAATATTTTCATAGTATTTTTGACGAAAAAATGTTTTTTGTGGCATACTATGGTAAACAGTTAGTATACATTTTTTCAAAAACAAAATTTAATTGGAAAAATTTTTCCTATAAAATTTCGATATGGGAAAAATATTTTCTAAATTATAAAATTTTAGATCAAACATGATTTCTCAGTAGATCAGAAAATGATATTTTTGACAAAAATACTATGAAAATATTTTCCTAATTCCTTTTCCTACAGGAAATAACCAGAATCGAGCTGCTCAAACGAAGCAAGGTGATAGAGGAGATCTCCTCCAACAAAAAAAGCCAAAGTTATTCCACTTTTAGTGTTTTTTGGTGAAATCGTATACGTATGCACTAAAAAATTAATTTAAAAAAAAGCTAACAGTTCTTTTGTTTATCTTACTTTTTCAATATGATCTTGGAACGATTGCCTCTCAAATAAAGTCATTTTTGTTAACTTTGATATCTTTAGTCAAATTAAAACCATGGTTTTGTGAAGCCATTTCGTTTCATACAAAATTTTTACTGATATTTAAGTAATTCTGGTGGGGAAAAAATGTACTATGGAAAGTTGACCAACTATCAAAAAAACTTGCGGCATTAATGCAGATTCTAAAATGGTATTACACATATGAATGTTCGAAACACACTGATTTTTATCAATTGTTTTAAAAAGTCATGTTTATTAAAGAAAGCAATTCACAGCAATTCGAGTGCTGAAATAGCTGCTTTGGGAGAAAAAAACAAAATTACATCTACAATTGACTTTTTTTTATTCTAAATGTTATAACAAGTGTTCAAAGTGTCCACCATTTGCCATAATACATAATCGACATCATCTAACAAAATTTTGTTTTAGCCGTCGAAACGCACTTTCCTTATTTTTGATAATATTTGTCGCTTCAAATATTCGCTGCCGCATCTCCTCGGTTTCAATTTCTTTTTCATAGACCAGCTCTTTTAAAAAACCCCATAAAAAAAGTCCAAAGAGTTTAAACCCGGAGAGCGTGGTGGCCAGACAATGATCGCTCACTTTTCAATCCACCGATTATTGAATTATAATGTTGAGGTGTTGTCGCACTACTTGCGCATAGTGCGGAGGGGCTCCATCGTGCTGCAGCCACATCTTGTGACGCGCTTGCAAAGACACGTCTTTGAGTAAGTTATTTAATTCATTTTGAGGGAAACTTAAATACACCGACCCGGTGATACGACATGGTAGTTCAAATGGACCAATTAATTTTTGATCAACTATTCCAGGCCACATGTTCACTCCAAATTGATGCTGAAATTTACTACGGCGCACAACTTTTGGATTCAAACGAAGCCAATAATGCAAATTGTGGATGTTAAATATTCCCACATCACTCCATAAGATATTGTCAAAAAATTGCGACAAAATCACAATCTTTTTTCGTGTGGTCAGCTGGTAACAGGTCTTGTACACGTTGCACATGATAAGGGTTAAATTGGTTCCTTTTTAAAATAAAATGCACCGTGGACCGTGACACTCCTGATCACCTTGATAAATGACGAACACTTATCGAGGGGTTATCTGCCACTGTTGCAATTATATTCTCTTTATTGTTATGAAACTGCGTTAGTCTTCCGTCTCTCCTCCCATGTCAAGGGATTTCGCCTTCACTGTACGTTCGATGTACATTTTGAAATACCCTGCGATTGGGATGTGCCCGATTGAGGAATCGCTCTTGGTATTCCCTTGCAGCATCTCGGGCGTAGCCATTACGCCATAAATGAAATGCATATCTGCATATTCACAATGAGAATAAACAGCACTGTTTACTGACATTTTAATTATAAATTAAATATTTTGATATGAATTACAAAATGTTTCTCCTTTTTATACAGCAAATTTTGTTTAAATCGAGCTACTAGATTGTTTACAAATAAAAAATTAAATAAAACAGTAACTGTAGCATTTCAGTTAACTCTAAAACTAAGTTCCTAGTTTAATATTAATGATTCTGTTTTTTTCTCCCAAAGCAGCTATTTCAGCACTCGAAATTTTATAAATTGCATTCTTTAATAAACTTGACTTGTTTTTTTTATTTTATGTTTTTAACCAGTGCGTTTCGAATATTCATATGTGTGATACCATTTTAGAATCTGCATTAATGCCGCAAGTTTTTTTGATAGTTGGTCAACTTTCCATAGTACATTTTTCCCCACCAGAGTTACTTAAATATCAGTAAAAATTTTGTTTGAAATGAAATGGCTTCACAAAACAATGGTTTTAATTTAACTAAAGATATCAAAGTTAACAAAAATGACTTTATTTGAGAGGCACACGTTCCAAGATCATATTGAAAAAGTAAGATAAACAAAAGAACTGTTAGCTTTTTTTAAATTAATTTTTTAGTGCATACGTATACGATTTCACCAAAAAACACTAAAAGTAGGATAACTTTTTAACCATCAACAAATCGAAAAACAATTATTTGACTTTTTTGTTGGAAAAGATCTCCTCTATCACCCTGCTTCGTTTGGCCCTAGACTTTTGGGACACCCTGTATATATAGATAAATAAATTTAAAAAAACGGTTATTTCCATCTGATATGGACTAAGGGAAAATTCTACATCTTAGGTAGTATCGTGGCCTGTCTATATGGCCGCTTGGTGGCTTTATCTCCAGATATTGGGACCGTATGTCCCTACAGTGCTGAAAGGGACACTTTTTCGGGATGGCTACACTTATCCAAAAAATCCACCAAAAAATTCGAACTCGGACTAACTTAATGGCTAGAATTGCGCGGTTTTGGTTCGTCTTGTAGTTTTTTTAAATTTCTAATTGTTTACCTTGATTCATTACAGTGTGACTCTATTTTGTTCAACGGTTTACGTAAATCACTTTCGTGTTTCTTTGTCTGTTCGCAGTATTGCATCTGACGATGTATATGTAACGCAATTGTAAATCACTTTCATATACACGTGACGTTTAGGTTGATAACAGTTGGTGGTATATAAATTTACCACTCGGCCACCGTGTGATACGCTTGTGTAGAGGATACCGCTCATAACAATACAATAAAATTAGTACTTCAATCACGAAAAGCAGTCCTAGTGTCCTACTAGCATTCCTTTGATAAGTTAAAATCAAATTTATAGTCTTCTTCTTGGAACATGAGTGAAAAATTTTCCATCCAGAAGGATTCTTCTGATTTCAAGAGCGCAGAGGTTATAATTTAAGCGTCTGCTCTTATACGAAGGTACACGCGCACATTCTCATGGGAAAGTATATTATTGTCATACTCCCGGTCCCCCATACTCCCCTTGCCATCCCTATACTCCAACGGGTTTTAGCAATAGTATTGACAATGTGGCTGTTAAACGTCATCATCCTAAATCTGTTGTTTCTTAAACTCTTTTCAATTCGATGTTGTAAGTATTGACTAATGCCTTAGTTTTCCATTTTTTTTTTAAATTTATAAGGCGTTCGTCAAACCAAAGAGGATGAACACTAGTTTGTTTTGTGCATTGTGGGCGCATGATACTGAGTAATACACCCATTCTCTTTTAGCACGGTTTATTTTTACACGATTTCGAAATAGCACGAAAAAAATAAAAATAATTCTCTTTTTTCACGTATTATTTTGTTTTAACTCGGTGTCAGTTTTTATTATTTTTTTTTTCAATAGAGAGAAAAGAAGAAAAAGAAGATTTACAGGGGATTCCCCTTTTAGTTGTCAATAAAACTTTCGTATATACAACATACATTTTTTACTGATCATTCAGTGTTAGTAATTCAATAGAGGTGCTAGGATTTATTTTTAATTTAATATTATAAAATATAAATGTTTAGTGTTGTATTTCAATAATTTAATTATTAACTACCTGTGGCACTATTCTGGTTTTCCCTGGGAATAGGGAATTGGGAAAAATATTTTCATAGTATTCTTGTCTAAATTGTATTTTTTTGGCCTACTGAGAAAATAAGTTTGCTGCAAAAAATTTCAAAACAAAGTGTATTGGGAAACTTTTGTTCCACAAAATTTTTACAGAGAAAAATATTTTCCCATTTAACTTTATTTCGAAAATATTTACACCAAACTTATTTCCTCAGTAGGCCAGAAAAATACAATTTAGACAAAAATACTATGAAACTATTTTTCCCAATTCCCTATTCCCAGGGAAAACCAGAATAGTGCCACTGTTAGTATAAAAAGGGACAAGATTCTAATTATGGTTATGTGGGTAAGATGTTTAGTCTAAACGAAGCTACGACCCTAACGATAAAGCGGAATGAAAGTGTAACTAGACGATCTGTAGCCTTTGGTACCAAACGTAGTGCTAAATTTTCATCGTACACAAGAGATAGCATTAAAGAAAAAATGGAGAAGGCTCTAATAATCTGGATAGAGGATCTGACGCAAAAGCGAATATCAGTAGACGGCAACACTATTAAACAAAAGGCACGCCGGATTTATAAAAGAATTAAAGAAATGGAGCCTTGTTCATCATCACAAATCACCGAAAATACTATAAACTAATTTTCGGCAAGTACTGGATGGTTGACAAAATTTCTAAAAAGGCATGAAATGCATAATGTGAAAAGTGAAGGTGAAATTGCATCTGGAGATAAAGCAGCTGCTGACGAATATCCGTCAAATCTCACAAAACTTATCGCTGAAGGTGGATATAGTGCAGACCAGGTTTTTAATGCCAATGAAACTGGTCTGTTTTGGAAAAGAATGCCGACCAGAATCTATATATCAAAAGCCGAATAAACAGCTTGCGGGTTTAAGGCATCGGAGGATCGTGTTACATATCTATTTTGTAGCAATGCATCAGGCGATCGCATATTGAAACCACTGCTAATTAGCCGAGCTCTACGGCCTCTACGCCCAGGACACCTAAATTTGGAACATCTAAATGTTAAAGTGAAATTTGTACCGCCCAATACCACTCTTTTGATTCAACCGTTAGATCAAGGAATTATTTCGACTTTTAAAGCGTATTATATCAAGCGAACATTTCAACATATTTTTGAATCTATAGAGGACGATGAAACACTTTCTATAACAAATTCTTGGAAACAATTATTGGATTGCGTGAAATTTGCTGCTATAGCCGTCTCTGAGTTGAAGTCCTCAACACTGAATGCATGTTGGAAATCACTTTGGCCATTAAAACGCGTTAAAATTCAAAATATTTTAACCCCAAATATAAATGAAAATCATTCGGATATCATTAATTTGGCGCATGAGGATGGTGGCGCAGGATTTGAGGATTTATCAACAGCAGATATAACAGAATTGATGGTTGGCACAGTTTTAAGTGATGAAGAGAAATCGAATCCTTTTACAGCAAGCAATATTTTGGAAGGAATTCAAATTGCCAATAAACTGGGTAATCTTTTTTCACGAAGGATAACAACATAGAGCGAGCGGTTCAATTCCAACAAGATCTTAATGGAATTATGGCGAGATACCAAGAAATATATAGGGTGTCCCAATAAGAGCGCCCGATTAAATTTTAAAGAAAAATATTTATTTTTGAATTAAGTAAACATTTTTATTTCAACATAAAGAAAAATAGTTCCGATTAAACGTGAAATACAACATCAGGCAAATGGCCACCACAAACCCTCTGGCACCGGGGTATTTTTTTGTTGAAATTTTCAATAATGTTTTCGCATAAATGTGGCTGTATTTCGCCAATAACGCGCCGTATTTCCTCTTTAAGATGTTCAACTGTTTCAGGCTTATTCGCATACACCTTTTCCTTCACATAGCTCCAAAGAAAAAAGTCCATCGGTGTTAGATCGCACGATCTTGGTGGTCAATGTTGATCGCCAATATGTTGAAATGTTCGAATGCTTACATTGCCAATTCCAATTGAAAATTTAAAAAAAATTGGGAATCAAAAAAAAAATCGACAAAATATAAACTGTTTGACTCAAAAGTCGAAGGCAACACTGTTGAGCATTATAATTCATAAATCATCGGGACCCCAAATGACATTGCGACTCCAGTGTTTTGCCATCTATGCAAATGGAAAATGTATGCCGCACAAACAAAAGACGGCGCCCAATTTACACCACTAATAAAATTTTGTGAAAAGTATAGTCGATATAAATCAGCGGTTTCATCACTTATTTTACGGTGATTGCTCATAAATGTGAATTTTTCACACACACACATAACAAAAGCACTTGAGTTTAAAACACCTATCCGTATTATTTATTTCACCAGTGCTGGGATGTTCTAACATCACATTTTGCAATATTTTATTGAAGTCTCGTCTCTTTCTTCTGTTTCAATATCAATTATTTTTTCTTTTTTGATATCACAGCCTACTAACAATATACAATGTTACAATATATTTGAACAATATCTATTTCACTTATTTTCGTTCTACAATCGAAAAAAAAAATATTTGTTTTAGAAACATCACAATGTTGCAATCTAGCAGGCTGGTAAATGATATACAAATTGAAACAGAAATAAATTTTATTCTACAGCCCAAATTCCACAAGGCGATTTTCACTTTATTTTTTTTTTTGTGTTCTTTTGTCACTTTATATATTTAAATGAAAAACTTTTTATTTTTAATTTTATATTGTAGTTCTTAGTTCTTACTTATTGTGGCAATTTTTTAACTTTTTTAGAAATATCGGTTCCGAGAATAATCTCTTCTTTCGTTTATTTTTTACCACTATTACATAATTTATTTTGAAGCTGTTTATTGTTTATAGCTGGGCGCTGCTGTTTCGCACCTCCTTTGGTTTTATGTTATGGATAATAAGTCGTAAATTTTATTAAGTTGATTTTATCGCTAAGTATATTGTTGGTGTTTTTGTTTTTTGTATATTTTCACGGTGTGAATTTTGGCCGTAATTTGACTCATGACTCATGAGAAATTTGTATGCGTACATTATACTTCGTCTTATGACTCATTAGTCAAATTGTGTCAAAAAAATACCAAGATCTTCTAACCTGTCTAATTTCAGCCCTTTTTGATCCTGTGCCAAATGGTTACATTTTTATTGATTTTCAGTTTTTATGTGTTTTTTTTATTTAAATTTGGTTATGTCATTGATGTGTTCTTTGTATATTATTTGAAATGAGCATCCTGTTTGGCTTAAGTATGCCAACCTCAAGTTGTATTTAGCCGTACCTGTGTATGCGGATCTCTGCACAGGTGTACACATGTTTCTCGAGACAGCAAGGTAGGAGGCGGTGTCTTCTGTGAGAAGCTTTTGCCGAAACTGACCTTACCCTGCCTTTTTGAGGAACATGCGAGAAGGCTGGGTCAATGACTTTCTAGAAGTTGCATGGACGAAGATGAGGAAGGGACTTTAGACAACTTCGTATGCTCGTGTCTGGCACTATCATACTGAAGGCATAAGTCAAAGGCATGACTCAAAGCCAAAACGTGTCGAAAGCGATATTTCAAAAATGGGCCTAACTTTGAAATGGGACAGCACCATTGAATTCAGCATACTCGAATTAGGTTTACTCCCTGGGTGCCCAGCTTGTCACATTTTTCAACTAGCATAGTGAATTAATATAGTTGGGAGGAAAAAGTATCGTCTGAGGAGTTGGATAGATAAAATTCAAATTTTTAATTTTACTCCTTTGTTACTTTTTGAAATTGAGGCGAGAAAAGTTTTTGTTTGGTGCTTTCTCGTTGCTACGTATTTTTATTGTATATACTATTCATTTATAGCTTTAAGCATCCATAAAGAAAATTATAAATAAACAAATGTGTCCAGCTTTTTCCTTCTTTCTTCGTCGGTTTATTTAACATTTTTCAGTTTAACTCACTATACTTATTTGTGTGGGATATACGAGCTTTTCGATTCTGTAGTGTAAGATCAGATCTATAAATTTTCATAGTTCAAATCGGACAAATTTGTTTTATGAATTGTGTGCGTCATAATGGAATTGTAGTTTAGAATTATGTTGCATGAGATATTTTACAGATAATCTTATTAAAAATCCTTGTCACACAATTTTCCCAATCTAAAATTTTTGTAAACCACCTGGTCTTGAGTCTTTACAAGGAATAAGTAAAGTATATTATGAATTCTATGGGGTTGTGTGATGTGAACAATAAACAATATATCTACATATACAACAACAACAACAACAATAGGAAAATTTGTTGAAGCCTATAAAAGATTTTATTGTATACAATTTTATGCTTTTTATGCGATTTGTTGTTTAGAATTTTTGTTACGTTTTGTACAACGTGAGCTTTTTTATTTTTGTAAAAGCTGTCGAATTTTTTTTGTTATACATACGAGTATGTTCGAAAATCCGCTTTTCTAAAAAATTGTGTGAACATTTTCAATCCACCCAAAATATTATCTTAAACCATTTTGTTTATAATTTATAAAACAAGTCTCCGGTAAATATTTCATTAACGCAGTAATTTAATTTATTTTTGTTTTCTTTATACTTTAATGATGAAAATGGCTAATTTTACACAATTTCATTTGGTGTTAAACATGCTTTACACTTTTTTTTGTTCATAATCTCTTGGCATAATTTTATTTTCAGCTTGCGTCTCTCTTTCCTCTAGCTCTCTGGTGCTTTTGCCTCAACACAATGTAATAAGTAGAACATAAACCTACAATACTGAAAAAAAAAACGTAATGAAATAAACTGAACCACCACGAAAATATATATATATATATACAAAAGGAGCTATACACACACAAAAAATATTATGCAAAAAAAGGTTAGCTTTTTGAAAAATTAATGAAAATAAATTTTTGGAAATGAAATATGTTTCATCTCGTTGTTATATGGTTGCTTTGCGCCAGAGAAATGTTAATGGTCTGAAGGATAAATACAGAAAAATAAAATTTTAAAGTATAAATTAAACCATAATTAAAATGTATTAAAGGAATTTTATAGATAAAATTTATATACATTTTGTAATACAGAATTTAAAATTCGCTTCATTGTTTCTCTAGCGTAAATTAACAACAATAAAAAACTTTTTGAACTTTTTTATATCGTTTAAAATTGAAATGTATTGATTATACCAGCGGTTTATCAAATTGGTATACTCTTTATAATATCGCTCACATAATTTTCTGTTTTCTTATTTTTAGCAGGATTCTCTGCCGGCGAAACAAATGGCTCATATTCGCCAAGATAATTTCGAAAAGTCGTTAGGTTGTCAAGTTATATGACTACAATTTTTATACCATGTATTTAGGACTAAACTCCTATTAAGTAATATATCCATATTAATAATGAAAAGTAATAATAATGAAAAGAATCTGCTCCGTGTACTGCCCTAAAAGCATTTTGCAATAATTGTTCTAAATAAGTAGTCGATACGTTGTAACATGTGAAATACTTGGTACTGACATTTATCAGAAATTGTCCACACTCAGAGGCTTAAGGGCGGTCATCTTTGGCTGGCTAAGGCTCAGGGTAACGGGGTTGGGTTTCCTTAAGCATGAGTGGGGCGTTCTAGACCACAGGGAAAAGGTAGGATCAGTAAAATGGTATAGAAAAGAAAAAGTTACCTAGGCCTCATCCATAATTATAGCTTTTTAATCAAAATATCCCACCAATAATGAAATAGTGGGATAACCAAGTTAACATAAAAACTTGCTCTAAGTAAATTTCTGGTTACGAGTAAGGTTGCTATTACGACCAACCTTAATAATAGTCGCAATAACCAGGGGTATTAATCTATATCATCTTGGAACGATAAATGCTAAGTGGGCGTTCGTTATAAATCGTGGGGACGACTCACCCCTGTTGATAGTCTCAAAGCCGGGCAAAAGATAAGATCAGGTTTTGGTTTATAATAGAATTTGAGATTTAATACTATATTTTGACGTCCTTAAGACGATACACATCTAAAGATTTATTATTCCCATCCACCAGCTAAATTTCTTAGAACGAGGAATTATGAATCCAGAAGGTGATAATAAAGAAGATTGGTTTCGAGCTTGTGATGAAATCTGAGGGCGATTGAGCTCGGTGTAGCCCGGACTAAAATCTGTCGAGAATGATTGGCTCCTTGTGATGTCATTCTCGGTATTCGGTTTTGGAACACGTGGCTTCAACCTGAAGAAACACATGTGCATGGGTGAATCAGCATTCAATTCTGAATTATGTGGCATATTGGTCCTCATCTCATGAGCCGTGGAGGATATGGCTGTTTATAAAAGGATGTGGCTTCTGGACAATAACCTACACTATTTCACGCGTCTTCCGTTGCTATATGTCTCATAATTGATACGGTTCCAGATGTGCTTACTAAATTTGGAATTGTATCAATTGTGTGACCTGCCAAATTAACGTGTAAACCAGGGGCGAATTTTAGTCATATAAAAGGAGAATAAAAGTTATGAGTTTAACAGTTGTTTTATTTACCTATTAGACGTAAAATTGTTTGATTCAAACAGCGAAAAATTTCTACGTAAAGGTAAAACTCATAAATTTTGTTCCCGTTTCTCGTCCAAAATTGGGCTGCATATTCTTCTTCAATGTTTCCAACACCTCGCGAGTACACTTATTTGAATAAATCTACACATAAGTGTCTCCAAAACTGTGTTTTGACTAAATGTAACACATGCAGTTTTTTTTCAAATTTAGTGGCAACGACCAAGAAAATTTTTTCTTCCATATATGTTAATAGAATTTGCGTTTTATTTTTTTGTTATTACGTCACAAATAAGTCAGTACAATGAAATGGAAGGACTTGACCGACTTATTCAAGATGGTGTCAAATAAGTCAATAAATTTGTAATAAGTCGATGTTCGGAAAAGGGCCTAAGTGAGGGAGGAGTACATTCCGCTTCGTGTACTGCCCTAAAATCGTTTTGCAGTAATTATAAAAATAATGTTCAATGATCGAAAACCCCCACTTTTATTTCTATATTTGTGGTCCTGGACTTAAGATGTCGCTTACAACATTTTAATTTAGTTTTTAAATAAAACAAGCGGTTTTTGTTCTAATGAAGTAGGGGATGCGTTTATCACGAATTCACCATGTAGTGAATCATTTGGGAGCAGCTTTATTTCGAAATAAGTAGATGAGGAGTTCAATGTGCTCTTTGTATAGCCCTAAAAGCATTTTGTAATAATTTGAGGATACGTTTACCACATTTGGAGGAAGCTTTTTTTAAATAAGTCGAGGTTCATTCAGCTCCGTGTACTACCCTAAAAGCATTTTGCAGTAATTATGAAAAAGAGGTTTGCCCTTTTGACCGCGTTCAACTGATCCACACGACTTCCACAAATTTTTATTTCAATTTCTCTGTTGTTTATTCTGAAACTCAATTAATGCTCTTTTAATCGAATTCAACTTAATATTCAAACTCCACTAACGGCTCAATAATTTGGTGGAAGTCTAATATGCCAAAACTAATTCGGCCGGAAATTCCCAATAATTTGGTACAATTTCTTCAAGTTGTTGTGCCGACTTTTGATTTTGCTGTGTTTTATTTTCAAATGGAGACAGTTGTGACGTTTGCTGGTGTGGTGTTAGCAAATAATCTAAGCGGCTTTGCTTTGGTCTCTTCAGAAGTCAATCTATCTACGGTTTTAATTTAAAGAAAATCTATAAACATTTTTTTGGTGCGACGATATTTCTGCCATATGTCAGTCACATGCCATTTAATTCGAGATTTACATTCTGACGATGAGCTATAAACATCCAGCGTTTATATTATCAATAAATAATAATGATAGTTGTGGCGGTATTCTGCAATTTATTGTTTATCTACTTTTTATTTTTTATGACTTACGTCACACCTTACCGAACAAGTGGTACAGTGGGAGGTACTGTGTTCGAATCCCATCAGAGGCTAGATGGAAATCGAATTTTCATCATCGGCTACAATCGGTGATGTTAATAAACACAACTAAGACCCTCTGATGGAGTGCAGAATTCAACGCCGATCCACCGTCCATGTCAATGTACAGGTTGACATGGAGCATACAATGTGCAGGTGGTATACTGTAATTGTGTAAGTAGGTGAGTATGTGAATGGGTTAATGATGCGGTGTGAATGCATGGTATCACAATGGGCCAAAAATGGCCTAAGTGTCAACCACTGAAACCTACGTCACACCTTGGTCTTTTAGCCCCCCTTTGTTATCTGCGTACCATACCAATTCGCGGCAAAATATGGTTTCCAGAGATCCACAATTTTTGTCAAAAGTAACATTAATATTTCTTTCCACATACAATTTTTGTAAATGTCCCAAAACAAAGTTGGCCTTTCATTCATGTAGAAATAGTAGCATAATTCCAGGAGACAATGAAAATTTAAACAAAGATGGGGTTATTCATTTAAGTTTGAACGGTTATCAAGTACTTTAAGACCATTTTGCTTTGTAAGTTTCATGATACAAAACCGAACTAAAACTGATTTGGCCGGTTTTCACTACACGGTTGTTAATAAAAATAAAACAAAACCATGATAAAATGAGATAAACAAGAAATAGATAGTGAAAAAATTCATTTAAGAGAAAGGTGATTTAAAAGTAAATTTTTGAATAAGGATAACTGGGACGAAATTAGGTTAATTTTTATTCGTTTGCAAATAATTCCAAAATGTGATCAATAAAACAGACTCAGAAAATTATTGACATGGTTTAGTTTTGTTTGATGTAGAATGTATTAACCTTATTGTTAGGTAGCCTCCAGACCCAAGCAACAACGGTACGTCTGAGCTAGTTTTGATTTAAAATTTGTTTGTTGTAAAGCGTATGAAAATTAAATGATGAAATAAAAGACAAGCAAAGAGATCGCACTATCGACGTCTTAGAGTACGCGAATCGATCAGCGCAAAGCACCAAGAATACACTGTTAATCTCATATTGACTGGCATTAAGATATAAACATTATTACACTGTCATTAAAAGCTGGAAATTTTATTTTGAATTCAGCATTTTAAGAATTGATGGAGGTGGTCTTAGAAACATGATTCCAGAATAATTTTTCAACCGCTTTGGCGTCGGTCATTTTTTTCTTGTGAAATTTTTTCAGCAACTTGGGTTGATTAAACAATTAAACAATCAACAATTCAAAAGGAAGGAAAGAACGCAACACTGAACTCGCTTTAACATCGCACAACTCTTCAAATTTAAAAAACAATTCTTACTCTATGTACATCGGATCATTTTGCACTGTACAACCAGTAAAATATACTTTTGTTGAAGTGGATTTTTCAGCTTTTCTGAACCAAGACCCAGCAGGAGCGTTATTGACGAGTAACGACACACTAATGACTCATCAGCGACAGTCAAGCACGACACGTGTATAGAAATTAATCAGTGAATGGGACTTATTCTCGTTTTGGACATGTCTGAGATGTATCGTTTATGACATATGTGAGATGAATCGTATGTGAGAAGTCATAGACGAGTCTTATGTGACATGTCTGAGATGGATTGTACTTAATATATCTTAGATGCATGGTATTGACATCCTTGAGCTATTCGTTGTTCATGTCCATAAACGTATCCAATGAAAACATTTTATTTAAATTAATATTCATAATTTATTAAAAAAATTGAATGATTTAGCTAATTTTAGACTGCTACCTTTAAACAATATTAATAGAAAAATATCATTTTAAAGTTTCCTTAATAGAACAATTAAAAAATTTTTACTTATCTAGTTTACAAACAAAATGTAATGTAATCTTTAATTAAATTTATTTATTTATTGAAAAAAATTGCAATGACGTTACAACGACGAGTGCACATGAAATAAGAAGTAAATGTTTATCTCTCTCGATTCTTTATTTATGACATTTTAAAAAATATTTGCTAGAATAAGAAACGTAAAGGACATATCATACATATTTCGCTTGAGGCATTGTCATGAAAGGTGAACTGCACATGACATGTCTCACACTTGTCGCATAACGTTGACTGTTTTTGCACAAGTAATTTGAGAAACTACTGTGACTTGTCATAAATTAGTCATTTAGTTAACAATTGTTTTTCATAAGGTGTCCGGTTACGGAGAATTATTGCCCATAAGCAACATGAGATAACGTCGTTACCTCAATTTTTCCTTGCGCATCATAAAAATTTATGATTTTCTTAAGAAATTGAATATTTCGTAATCTAATATCACTAATTATCACTAATGTGAGAGCAAAGTTTAGTAAATAAATAGTGTTGATGACTTAAAAATAATTAGTTTTTAAATTGGTTTGGAATATCGATAATCTTAAAAGATAGTCCTAATCTAGAACTTTCAGATAATCATAACGGCTTTGGTGATAACCATATTAGGTCTCGAGATATTGAATTTTTTAAGAAAATTTAAATTCTTACTTTAGTAAAGAATTAATTAATATATTAATCTCATTCTAATAAATTATTAATTTGTAATAAATTGATTATTTAAATAATCATCATCAACAATAAATTAATAATGGAACTAATACAAAAAATTAATATTTCGCCTGAATGTATCGTTTCTTTTTGATGGTTTAGGGTTAGTGTCGGTCTAACTTTAAATATGATATAATATGTCTATGAAAATTTGCGCTATCCTGAATTTATGCTGCAGGGGGCTGCATTGTTGGATTCGATTCTTAGGAGAAGAGAAAATATTAAAATAAAGCTTCATACTACAGTTTGTGTAGGATCATGGTTAAATTGTTAAAACACCTCAACCATATTTAAAATATAGTATTTCCATAAAATATCCCAAATTAAAAAAATTGAGTAGCTGAACACAGTGTTATTTATTTGTCGTGTAAGCGGGTTAAATTTTTTTTTTAATTTAAAAAATTAATATCGTTATTACAGCGCCATCTATCTCATCCCTCTCTCTCTAAGAATCGAAAAAAATGTTTCAAAGGAATCCTACGTACTTTAAGCCGCATAATCCGAATCTGCAATAAAAAATAGGGGTTCCTATTTTAATGTCAAAGTTACCCCACACCCCACCGACAAGAAGGGGAGAAGGGATACTAATATTAGCACAAATAAGTGCCCCCAACGCCCCACCACCGGAATGATTAATGTAATAAGCACATTCAGAGATATTTGATAGTTCAGCTTAAAAAAATCACCCAGTATAAATCAATTTGTAAAATTTTAATTATTATTAAATTTAAATATCTTTAAAACTTTATATACAAATATTTATTTTTCGCTAGAGTTTTTCTCCAAACTTCAGTAAGGTGAAGTTAATCATCCCACTTATCATAAATAATCACATTTGTAAGAACACTGAAAAATAATTTATTTATTCTAGAACTGACAATAAAATTTACTATAAAGAAAAAATCTTATGAATTCGGCATTAAATAAACAATTATTATGCTTAAATTAAGACAGTTTTTCTTAATATGAGAAAATATAATTTAATACAAATAATGTATGCAAATTCAGTCCTACGTAATGTGTAATATGATAAAACAGACTACGGCATAGTATTTTTGTTAATGTATATTAGCATTTCAATACATTTGTCGAAACACTTATCTAGTTTTCTTAGTTAATGTTCTTAACATAAAAATTATTTATTTCTTGTTTTAAGAATAAAATTCTCACTTTGATAAAATAGTTTAGTTCAAATTGAGAATTGTTTTCTTAAACCGAGAAATTGAAAATATATTTTTTTTAAATTTGTCTATTAGTATTCCATGTTTTTTTATTATACAAATGCAATTTGCATAATAAAAAATGTATTTTTAGTAACGAAACCATTTTATCATTTTAAGAAATGCTACTTTTAATAAGACATGACTTTGTTTGCTAGAATAAACTGTTTTTCTAATTATGCATCATTTTACAGAGGACTGCATAAATTGTCATAACAGTTCTTCAAGAAGAACTATTAATAATAATTGGTGCCAAATTAATTATTCGTTGTAAAACTAAATTTCAATTTTGCCCAATTTTTTTTTTAATAAACCTTGTTGGATTAATTCAGGAAGATATAAATTGATCTTTATTAAATATATATTTGTATATTTTTATATTAAACATTGCTAATAATGTATTTTTTCTTATTTTTTTGCAGGTTAGTGTTATTATCTACATATTGCAGCAAATTACTGGTAAGCAAAAAACATGTTAAACACTATTGATATTTCCAAATGGTTTTTAAGTCTCCCTATAATACAATCTGACACCGTACGTGAAACATAACATATTCATTTTCGGCCTCAACGAGAAAAAGGACCAAAAACCGCAAGGGTTATCTCTGTTTAAACCATTTATATTTGATAATGAAACCTCAAAAACATTAAATTTTGGGAGTTATTTAAATTAAATTTTTGTATCGTAAACATTTTAATTGGTTTGATATTTCAATAAATGATTCGTTTTTGTTAACATATTATAAATGTTAGACCGCAAAAAGCGTATTAGAATTTTATATGCGACGCTTAATTAAATAAATTTAATAAATTCATTCATGTGTTTCGATTTTGAAAAATAATTTTTGGAATAAATATTGTCATGTTAACTTTATTATCCTGAAAATTTCAATATGTACTCGTACGTGTACATAACATACAAACAATTTATATTTTATGTTCGTTATTAGGAATTGTTGCCATATTTGATTCGTGTATTTACTGAACAACGTATTTTCAAAATTCTTTTGTAATAATTTCAAATTTTAAATTAATTTTTAAACAAATATTTACTCTCATTTAGTAAACCTATTAGGTAAACTGTCTTGAATTTTGGTGGAAATGGTATTTTACATGTGGCCTGATACAAAGAGGCATAATCGATGGCTGCCGCTAATCATTATCCCTTTATTGACATCTGAACAAAAAGATTAATTTGCATAATTGCACTTCGTTTGAACTTTATCTGTATGATAGTATTACCTTAAAATGTTCGCACGATCACGTTATCCGAGATTTATTTTAATTAAGCTTTGGTAAATTAAAAAAAAGGTTTACCTTGGTCCAATATACTAAATGTAGTATGGGATATGTTCGATTAAAACTTAAAAACTTAATCGTAAGTATTTGTAATATTATGTGAAAAATTGGCATTGAAAACCAATAAAAAATATTTGTATATTTATCCAATGGGTTTCTGTGCTTTAGTCCCTCGGAAAAAGTTTTTACGAGTGTACGTATCGATTTGCAGATTTGTGTTTTATAATCAGTAGCGGTACCTGTACATGTCAACTCGTTCAATTCCTTTGGAATTAAAGTTATTCGTAAATAAATAGTGATAGTGGTAACACCGATAATTATAGTCGTATCAATGTTTTTTTTTTTTTTAGTCAGGGTTGGGCGAGGTAGATTACATAATGTAATCTACGTAGCTGTCGACACGTATTCGATCGCTTAGATTACGTAGCGATTTTCTTCGTCGACAATGTCAACAAACTCTTAATTTTCTCATGTTTTTTTTTCTTTATTTTACGTTAGTTATCTCACAAACTTGCTGTCTATCCATAAGATAATTTTTTTATTATCTAAAGGGCTTAATTAATTTTTAATTTGGTACTAAAACACGTAAATTATTAGTTAGTATGATAAAATAAAACGTTAGAAGCGACGTTGGTATAAATCGTTAGTACCGATTCATACGCTGACCTAAACTAATTCTCATTGTGAGTACACGGTGAACCTGAACAACATCCGCGTGTCAAACATCAGAATGATGAACACACATAAAATTCAACCACAAATAAAAATTTTAATTTAGCACCCATTTCCATCATGCAATTCAGTATCATCCAGATGAGAGAGCCTCTCCTTTTAATTGGCTCAATATATTTAGGGAAGAAATACATCAGCTAATTTATTTACGAAATAAATATTTGTCAGATCTTCTTGTCAGTTCTTCAAAAAAAAAAACATTTTTAGTTAAATTCAACTTCATATTTTTTTTAAATCTGCCATAATGTCAGCAGAGATCAACAAACCTATGTTGTTATTTGCTATGTGGCTATATTTAATAATAATTTGTATTTGAACTAATTTTGCAGCTTAGAACTGAATGCCTGGTATGATTTGATTTATGGTTATTAGAGACATCTTTCGGTGAGTGAATGGCATGAATTGACCACTCATTTAATTAGAAATTTTAGCTGCATTTTTTTGAAACAAACAGTTGTTCGAGATCGCGATAGCTTAAGTCAAATTTTGTCAAATTAAAAATTAAGTCTTACTTAAAATTAAATATCTTAGATGAAATTGCATAACGTAAAGAATGCTTCGAAAAAGTTCGAAGTCTTCCTTGTAATATGGTTGCTCTCTATACAGTTCTGAATAGTTCTGAATAATAGCAGAAATGTATAGAGCAGGGATATATCGGGAAAACCATCTAACTTTTATGATGAATATTTTTTGGGGTACATAGGCCTGTGTTATCTACCTTATGCATTAAAAAAATCGGCGTCAGGCACATAATTAAAACTTCTAATACTTTGTGCCTGATGCCGATTTTTCTCGGCTAAATTACTGTCTAAACCGAGCGCTCGATGCCGATTTTTTTTTTAATTTCCGAATAACTAAATTGATGGTCGGTTCTTACAAATAATTGATACGTGTCTCTACGGTTCAGAAAATAGAACATGCCTGATTTTTGAACCTGCAAACCTCGCTCAGGTATTGATAAATTTTACATTTAAGCAAATTTTAATTAAACATAAGGCGTGATTTGCTTAGTGTTATTTCTGAACGACTAGGCAGTGAGAAGTAGCCATCAATTCGGCGGGAGTTTGGACAAGGAAGTCGGCGTCAGGCGCAATCGCAGTACTAAATTAAACCCAACACGCGTTCTGGATACAGTAAGAACTAGAAATAACTAGTAGCTAGAATGGCTATTTAGAATAGTAAGTCATTTAGACTGTGCCATTTCAATTTTTTTGACTAACTTTCGACTAACCAAATTAATGGTATGTTCTTGCTAGACATTCATGCTAAAATTTTTTAACTTTGATCCTTTATAGTTCAAATTTTTTATGAAAAACTAGATCCAAATTTTGTTTCAGTTCACAAATTTTGATTTGAAATCTAGTAAGCGTCTTTGTGTTGTTTCTCGAAACATGAACTGAACCGGATCTGATCAAGCATCAAGAAACACACCCAACAAAAACGGTGTGTGGTACATAGCATAAGGTATTTTTAAGTATCTTAACATACGTTAAAAATATGTTAATCATTTAGTCACTACTGGCGGATTTAGAATTGGTTGTCAACGTTGTGGACGAGTAGTCGACGTTGATTATGACGGGTTTGCGACCTGAATTCAGCTGTAGTGTCTATTTTACAAAGAAAACGAATTTGCCAAAATTTATGGAGTGGATGTGAGGCGGCCAATAACAGGGTTACGTAGGATATGCTGATTTTTTCTGAGTATGCTGACACATAGGTTCGTCTCTAAACATCCGCTGCACAAATTTTAGTGTAGTCCTCCTTTATCACCTTCTTTGTAAAATTCACCACCGTTTCATTGAAACTAGCGTTATTATAGTGAAATTTATCCAAAAATAATTATAGCAAAATAAATATAAATTTTCGCCCTACCATCTTGTAACATAAATTTCCAAGTTAAATTTTATTATTGGATTCTGCTAAATGTCTAATCAATCCTAAACGTTTTCCAGTTGTGATAGGTTTTTGTATTTTTTTGTCAGAATCTACATTTAAAAATATGAGGCGTAGAGGCTTAAACCCGAACTTTATTAACAAGTAAAGCTGTTTAAATTCAAACTTCAGTTAAAAGAAAATAAAAACTCGTAAAAAATAAAAATTCGTATTAAAAAAATTTAAGTCGTGATTAACTACAACTAAGTGGTTTTAGTTAGGTGACTTAGTGTATCCAGACCAGATTCACAAACTCTAGGAATGATCGATAAAAACGATCCAAATTTGAGTTAAAATAATATCATTCCATCTAGAAGTTGAAATTCGTAGGAAAGAACCTAAAATCGTGTATTTCCCCACCAAGTAGTGAGGTTTTAGGTAGGTGACGTAACCACTATTTTCATGTACTCCAGACCTAACTGACGATCTCGGAGAATGGCAAATAATGGCCAAGTGCGCAGCTAAACATCTTACAAAGGAATGTAAAAAACCCAGAGAAGAAAGCAAAATATGTGAATCGTAGCGAACCACATCTAGCAAGCTACAGCGAAGTATAGTTGCCAAATACCTCAGAAGATGTGGAATGAGCAGGTAATAGAGCGAGCAAGATAAACTTATATCAAAGGCACCAAAGTGCAGGCTTACAATATTCCGAAATTGATAAAAGTGGAGCACAAAAGGACGACTCTGACCATCATAGTCTCCTATTGTTCAGATTGAGAAGGATTCAAAAAGAACTACTTAACGTAATAAAAAGAAAAAACAATTGGATGAAGAAGTTCAAAAGTCCGTAATAAACATACAACAGTCAGCATGGAATAAGACATGCGAAATCAAATGATATTAAAAGATTCAAATTACCCAAAAGAAATAAGAAACACAGTTGTAGAAAAACAAAGAATGAGAAAGAAATGGAAGCCTACGGGGGCATCCGCAAGGTTAAAAATATAGTAAATAATTTGGTCCGCTCGCTATTCGTATAAGGAGAGAATTAAAGAATATTAAAAATCATATCGAACTCGGGCCTACGTTAATGATACTGACTGTCCATGGTAGAAGACAACAAATCGAATAAAAGCACAATGACCTAGATTAACAAACAATGGAAGTTGGGCAAGAAAAAAATAACAAAAAACAGAAGCTTTTGCTGATCACTTAAAGGGATCACTATTTCAGCCTAACGAGGTACAGGAATAGTATAGAAACTGAATATCAAGAAATCTCTGTGACCTATCTTACAGAAGTTTTAAAGAAATAAATCCAAGCTTCCCAAAATCGGTATTAAAAAATTGATCAACACAGCGATTATGATACCAGGAAAATCACCCATCGAAATAACATATGACAAAGAAACTCATTGCTACGCACCCATATGGATTTCGAGATATATAGATATTTTACAACATATCAAGTTTATAAGATAACATGCCTCATAGAAAAACTATTTGAAAAAAGAGGATCTACTCAAAAGTTTTTTTTACGTGGCACAGGCTTTTGACAGAGTCTGACTCGACGGTCTATGACCTCTTCAATTACTATAACTTCAGCCTGGCAGTAATCAAGAAGACGAAAGGATAGACCCACATTTAATTTCCTATATAACACACCAGCTCCCACTCTCTCATCGAGCTTCGAGCCGCCGGTGAAGAATTTAACTTTCCCGGTCTTCTCGATGAGAGCACTCTCCCAATCATCCCTACAGGGGAGAATTACCTTAAAACGCTTGCAAAAGCACTAATTCAAATTCATCAGGTCACAATGCGTCACAGATTTGACGATATAGTTGAGTGTTTTTTTTTGCAGTCACTTCCATCCCGAAACCATTGATAGCTGGGCGGCCGTAAGGTACAGCATTACCTGTAAGGCACTAGTGGGTGTCGTTTTCAGTGCTCCACTAATGAGCGAACAGGCTGCCTCTGCACCTTATCCATCATCTTCCTGTATGATAATTTCTCCTGAGCTGGCCACCATATACTCACACCATACAACATTACAACCAAGGAGAATTAATGAAAATCCATTGACTTCTCAATTTAGCAAACAAAGGCATGTAATGCCGTATCCATAGACCTTATGGTACGCATGCTGATACTGTGACCAGTTTCTGGGTACAATTCTCGAACGAAAATGGACATCCAGCAGCCTTTCCATGATTTTCAGCAGACAAATTGCTTTCGAGACGAAAATTACTCTAGCCTCCCTTCATTTCTTCGGAATGTACCCCAGCTTCAGACACCCTTTGAAAACATCCTCCAGCCAGGGTAGCAAGACCTCCGAGTTCTTCTGAAATTCTATTGGTACAATCCCATCTGGACCAGCTGACTTAAAGGGCTTTAAACTGTTAATATTATATTGAGATTATCCTCTGTACACAACAGTTGGACACCGCAGTCATCCAAAGGCCCGCAGTCATCCAAAGGCACCGCAATTGAGGCATCCTCACTTCTCGGGAAGTGGGTTTCCATCAAAAGATCAAGAGTCTCTTCACTAGAAACCTTTCATTCACCATCGATTTTAATTAGATTAGAGAGAGAATTTTTCCGAGGTTTCTGAGCCTTTGCGCCTTGCTTGTTTCCCTTTTATATTCTCTGAGGCATTCCTTATAGAAGCTCCAGTCTTGACTTTCGATCTTTTTACTCCATTGAAAGCAGACCCACAGACTTGTCGGCACTCCACAAGTGCCGAGGTCCACCAAACAGGTTTTCGCCTTCTCTTGAGCTTTGCTAAGAGGTAGGCGTCCCTCATAGAGGTATTGCAAGGCCTAGTAAGAATATTTACCATTGAATCCAGATCATTCCCAACTAACAAATTATGTCGATTATAGGTAGATTTTTACTTAAAAATAGTCTTTGAAAACGAAAAACACTAACCAAATAGGTGTAAGATTACATCGAATCGACGTCGAATCAACCTAATTGGAGAATTTTTCGACGTCGATTCGACGTAAAATTATACCTAAAAAGTGTTATTTAGGTACATTTTCACTTTCTCCTTTTACCTATTTTTGGTTAGTTTTACGTCGATTCGACGGAAAATATAAGTTATTTTCTCCCAATTTTCTACTACGACAATAACATGTTAACCAGTTAATATAACTTTTCAGAAAAATGAAACAAGTTATTTTATTATTATTAAAATGGAAAATACAAATGAATAATATTACGAGAAAAATAATACATTACATTTTTAATATGCGTGAAATTAAGTATTGTGCCAATATAAAACATAATGCCGTTGAAAATTTTTCGATGAAAACGCACTTTCTGCCTCAAAAAATTGAAATGCCATCTATAAATAATTTATATTGTAATTTTGTTTTTATATATTTTATTCAGAAATAATTTTTTTTGTCATTTCGGTAACATCAAATTTCGGTTCACGATCATTATTAAGCAAAATACATATGGCGGATTTTTAAAAATCGTCTTTATTTTCCATAATTACTAAATTTTTCGACCTTAGCGACGAAATATCCATCGGTTCAAAACGAAATTACTTATTTTAAGTCGAAAATTCTTGTTTAAATAATTTCTACTTTTAGGTCAATTTCAAATTGCGTTTTCGAATTCCATTTCTACTTGTTCAGGAGGAATTTTACTCAACAAGTCAGAAAAAATATGTACGTAATAGAGTGTTAATCGACTTATAGGTAAAACATTATCGTACTGGAACTCATTTTTACATCGTGCTGCGCAACTTCCAGTGAAGTAACCAAAAAAGTTATAAAAAAATAATAAATTTATTATGTAATAAGAATATCTACGACGCCTATGGAAAATGTGTGACCATCTATTTATAGCACGAACTAGGCAAATTTATAAACAAATTTAATTTATGTTTCAGAAAAGCATAAAAAATATGGAATTTTAAAATTGATTTGATTCGAGTAAAATTAATCAATTTACTGTCGTAAATGTTCGAAAGAACACCAGAAACGAAAAACGCAAACAATGAATCTAAAAGTACAGCTCTGCCTTTACAATTTTTTTGTTCGCCATGCTTGCGCGAGATATGTCAAAATTTTGTTACGATATTTTTCCAGCTATAATTTCGTGTCGTGTGATAAATTTACAATTTTGTTTGTTATTGCGTGGGCTTTATCATGGAGGGAGAAAGTGTAGAAAATTATTTTTCTCTTGTAGAGACCTTAAAAAAAGAGATACTCTTGTTATAAAAGAGTATAGTGTAGTACCACAAAAACGGGTGGTAAATGGATTTTTGTTCTGGCCAAATAGTGGTTTAAACCAATTACTTTGAATATACGATTTGTACTATGAATAATTATCTTTTTCTTTAGATAATTATTCATAGTACGACAAAAGCTGATGATGTAATAAAATCAAAATGTCTTACTTTAGTAAAAATTGCTTATTTTCGACTATAAAGAAAACTGTGAGAGAACCTTTTAGGAAATTAGTCTTTTAAGTGAATTTTGCAGGTGATATACGGTCTTATAGACGATCGGTAAAATTAAATTTCTATTATAATATTTCTTTAAAGAAATGTTAACCTTAAGGTAGAAAAAAAGGGATAAATATATAAAAAAAACCCTTACTTTTCGTTTTAAAAGTATAATCGTTTTCAAGGTTGAAAATCGGTGAAATATAATTGACGAAATCTATTAAAATTTGTTATTCTTTCGACTTAAAAGTTAAAGTGACTTTAAAGTTGACAATAGGTAGGAAAAGAAGAAATATTTTACTTATTTTAAACCCAATTTTCTACTAATTACTCTTTTATACTTTAAACACGATTCGCTGGTGCAAATTAGGCCAAACTTTCTTAATAGTAGACTAAAAAGTAAAAGCCGCCTAAAGGTAGAAAAACGCCAGAAAATTTTCGTAAATTTTCCCTAAATTCTTACCAATTAGGAAATACTTCTTGAAAGTGGAAAAATAACCAAAATTTTACGTTATTTCTACCGAAATAGCACATATTACACCAAGCGATAGAATAAACAACCTAAATTGTTAGTTGGGTTATATCCAGAGTATCGGGGGACCTGTAACTCTAAATGGAATGCTTCCCTATATCCGCGTTACGCTGTCCTCCTGGTATTTCTGAAGACGTACTGATTTTTTTCTAATCCATGCCATCTGTTTTGGGCCGAAGCACTCCCTGCTCTTTCGCGGTTTATTTTTCCGTCTTACATTACGCATCATCTGCTAAATCGAAGACGTAGGCCGTTTTAAGTTACCATCTGCGCATTGCATAGCTCCATGTCAGCCTATACTGGACATGGAAGATGGGTAGGCCCATGAGTTTTACATGCCGATAGGGGGTCGTAGTTGTGTTCCTTTTAATCAAAGGCCGTAATATGTTGATGAAAATTTCCTTTTGCATCCAACCCCCATCGGGTTTCGAACCCGGTACATCCCGACCCAAACGCAAAAACTTTAACCACTGTGCCATTTGGCCGGTACGTACTGATTTGAAATTTTATGATTGAGCCTAACGTTAGATAACGATGGTCAGAGAATTAATGCTCCCTCGCCACCCTTTATTCCCTGATCATAGCTGAAATAAAATCGGAGACTAGAATAACATCCAGAACCGCCTGACTATTTGTATAACTCCGGCCTTCCTCATTTATTCATCACAAACCAATGTTCCCGGTATATCTGGCGGCACTGGCTTCTCCCAGTCCATATATGCTACTGCAAGGCAGAATTTTCTACCCTCCGTGTCTATGCAGACCGCAGTGATCTCCCCATTGCAATACTGCGGAAGTAGAAAAACATTTATATTATTTTTCATCAGTATACATGATCTGCTCTTATCCTTCCCGCAAGCGTATAATACGCTGCACCCTTTCGCTCGCAGGCCACAAATCTTGTTATTATTGATCCAGGGTTCTTGTGCCAGAGTTCAGACTGGGAACTAAGACGGTAAGGGATTTCAATATTTGAAAAAATGTCGATAAGACTCGACTTGCCATAATTCTAACACCTTGTCGATGGATAGTGGCTACTTGAATATAAAAAATTATAAAAAAAACATAGCTTGCCAAGATGGCTCGAGTTCAAAACCAAAATTAGTTTAAATCTTTGATATTTCCTACTCCCATAACAAAGCGATGCTATATAATTCTGAAGCATTCACAGTGTTGTTTTAATTCCTTACATATAAAATAATCTCAATTTTAAACTGTAAAATAAATATTCCCAGAGTTATCTGTTGCTCGTACACTATTTGTACATTTATTTCAAAATTTATGTTCTATATAATTTGTTAGTTCTTTATAGTGTGTTGCTAACATACAACATCTTATTTATGTTGGCACGCCGCGCGATATAATATATTGGTTTGTTGATTTTCCTTTTATTTAGAAGAAAGAAAGATGGGTGGTGGATGATGTGTGAAACAAAAACAATTTCCTGAAAAACTGTATCTTTTTTATAAGTGATTGGGTGGTTTCATTTTATTTTAGCATCCCATCGTTTGTGTGTATATAAGCAATATTGTTAACCACCCAACAATTTATTTATATGTGGTAGATAAATAAATTTTGTTATTATTTTGATTATTATTTATATTTAGTTAAGAAGTGTTGAAGGTGAAATGACCCCATGCGAATTGTTCGCTGAATTCAATTTAATATTGTTTGTACACATCCCGAAATAAATATCGTCCGTTTGGTCGAGTTTTTTCACACGTTTGTAGATAGACTGCGCATATAGAACCTAATAAGTAGTCGATTTATCTCGAACGAAAATAAATAAATATCGTTATCAAATTTTCAATAAATTTCTATTTTCAATTTCCATATATGTATGAATCGTGTTTGTATTTATAATACACAACAATAGCGACCATGCAGAGGTATACAATATGATTTATCACCAGAAGGATAATGCCAACCGAATATGGACAGACTCGGTACCGAACAACAGAACAAAAGTAACAAATTTTCATATTTTATCTGGTTCCAAATCATATCCAAGGCAAACGAAACAAAAAATGCAAATATGAAATAATATTTTTTGTATATACGAGAGATATCTATACATAATACTGTCGCATATATCCAATTGTCTTATCAAATATCCAATTTACTACTAACTCCCTTTATACGAAATATAGATACGAGTTGTTGCTATACATAAATACAAAGGATAAGGCATATGAAAAGTTACGAGAAAAAATAAAATTCTTATTTTTCTTGGGTATCCTTCAATTCAATGTCCTTACGAAAGACATACGAGGTTGTTGTATATTTTCATTATTATGTCAAGGATACTCAACTGATGAATTATTTACTTAGGTATCTCTCTCTCGTTCAATTTAAAATGATCTGTAAATATTTATTGGTAAAACATAACAAGACATACACACACATTCAAACAATTAATGTATGATTGAGAAAAGGATTTCAATGTGATCATGTACATATGTAATCCACCCTACAAAATGTTTCGTTTTGCACCACATAAGAATACCCAATTACATTAAACATTAAAGTATTAAATGGATATGGTATAGAACACCAAAGCAAATATGTTGCTGCTCGGCTACAGCTTAATACATCCGATATCCACAATTCCACACATAACGCATTTCTTTAAGATGAAATAAACCAAATAATTTGATTGATTACATTTTAATGTTTTTTTTGGCTTTTTGGATTTTTGTATCCATCCCAAACAGAAATGTTGTGTGTGTGTGTGTGCGTATGTACAAGTCAAACAATTTGTAATATTTATATCATTTTTATGCTTTAATAATTATTTGATTTATGTTAAATTTATGGATAAATAATGCTCACATGGGAAATAATTTTACATACTCATAAAATTGTCGTTAGATTACGTCGATCATTACTGGTAATGGAAATATTAAAATTTTTGGTCTATTAAATTGGTTGTTCAATTATACTGCTTTTTGATGATGTACAAATTTCAAAGTATTAACGTATTTTCTAGGAATGGGCACATTGACAATTTTAATACCGGAAACGTGTATGTGTATCTGTGGGTCTGTTATCTCGATAGCTTTGGTACCTTTCAGTTTTCGGGAGTGAGGTACAATAAGCAGTCGTTAAACAGCATTTGAACTGTAAAATCGTTGGCCGCAACCAAATCGGATAATTGAATGAATAGAGTTACACCACTCATATTTTTATTATTTTATTACTAAGAAAATTCCAATGGCCGTACTGATTCAAATGTATTTAGCAGCTTTCATAATTTATTTTTAGATTGACATATTCAAAACATGTATTAGTATTGTATATATAAGCTATATAAATCACAAAAAAAATATAACATATTATACATTCAAGTCCAAGTCCAAGTCCAAGTCCAAGTCCAAGTCCAAGTCCAAGTCCAAGTCCAAGTCCAAGTCCAAGTCCAAGTCCAAGTCCAAGTCCAAGTCCAAGTCCAAGTCCAAGTCCAAGTCCAAGTCCAAGTCCAAGTCCAAGTCCAAGTCCAAGTTTATGTCCAAGTCCAAGTCCAAGTCCAAGTCCAAGTCCAAGTCCAAGTCCAAGTCCAAGTCCAAGTCCAAGTCCAAGTCCAAGTCCAAGTCCAAGTCCAAGTCCAAGTCCAAGTCCAAGTCCAAGTCCAAGTCCAAGTCCAAGTCCAAGTCCAAGTCCAAGTCCAAGTCCAAGTCCAAGTCCAAGTCCAAGTCCAAGTCCAAGTCCAAGTCCAAGTCCAAGTCCAAGTCCAAGTCCAAGTCCAAGTCCAAGTCCAAGTCCAAGTCCAAGTCCAAGTCCAAGTCCAAGTCCAAGTCCAAGTCCAAGTCCAAGTCCAAGTCCAAGTCCAAGTCCAAGTCCAAGTCCAAGTCCAAGTCCAAGTTTATGTCCAAGTCCAAGTCCAAGTCCAAGTCCAAGTCCAAGTCCAAGTCCAAGTCCAAGTCCAAGTCCAAGTCCAAGTCCAAGTCCAAGTCCAAGTCCAAGTCCAAGTCCAAGTCCAAGTCCAAGTCCAAGTCCAAGTCCAAGTCCAAGTCCAAGTCCAAGTCCAAGTCCAAGTCCAAGTCCAAGTCCAAGTCCAAGTCCAAGTCCAAGTCCAAGTCCAAGTCCAAGTCCAAGTCCAAGTCCAAGTCCAAGTCCAAGTCCAAGTCCAAGTCCAAGTCCAAGTCCAAGTCCAAGTCCAAGTCCAAGTCCAAGTCCAAGTCCAAGTCCAAGTCCAAGTCCAAGTCCAAGTCCAAGTCCAAGTCCAAGTCCAAGTCCAAGTCCAAGTCCAAGTCCAAGTCCAAGTCCAAGTCCAAGTCCAAGTCCAAGTCCAAGTCCAAGTCCAAGTCCAAGTCCAAGTCCAAGTCCAAGTCCAAGTCCAAGTCCAAGTCCAAGTCCAAGTCCAAGTCCAAGTCCAAGTCCAAGTCCAAGTCCAAGTCCAAGTCCAAGTCCAAGTCCAAGTCCAAGTCCAAGTCCAAGTCCAAGTCCAAGTCCAAGTCCAAGTTTATGTCCAAGTCCAAGTCCAAGTCCAAGTCCAAGTCCAAGTCCAAGTCCAAGTCCAAGTCCAAGTCCAAGTCCAAGTCCAAGTCCAAGTCCAAGTCCAAGTCCAAGTCCAAGTCCAAGTCCAAGTCCAAGTCCAAGTCCAAGTCCAAGTCCAAGTCCAAGTCCAAGTCCAAGTCCAAGTCCAAGTCCAAGTCCAAGTCCAAGTCCAAGTCCAAGTCCAAGTCCAAGTCCAAGTCCAAGTCCAAGTCCAAGTCCAAGTCCAAGTCCAAGTCCAAGTCCAAGTCCAAGTCCAAGTCCAAGTCCAAGTCCAAGTCCAAGTCCAAGTCCAAGTCCAAGTCCAAGTCCAAGTCCAAGTCCAAGTCCAAGTCCAAGTCCAAGTCCAAGTCCAAGTCCAAGTCCAAGTCCAAGTCCAAGTCCAAGTCCAAGTCCAAGTCCAAGTCCAAGTCCAAGTCCAAGTCCAAGTCCAAGTCCAAGTCCAAGTCCAAGTCCAAGTCCAAGTCCAAGTCCAAGTCCAAGTCCAAGTCCAAGTCCAAGTCCAAGTCCAAGTCCAAGTCCAAGTCCAAGTCCAAGTCCAAGTCCAAGTCCAAGCCCAAGTCCAAGTCCAAGTCCAAGTCCAAGTCCAAGCCCATGTCCAAGTCCAACTCCAAGTCAAGGTCCAAGTCCAAGTTCAAGCCCAAGTTCAAATTCAAGTTCAAGCCCAAGTTTATGTTTAAGTCCAAATCCAAGTCCAAATCCAAGTTCAAGTCCATGTCCCAGTCCAAGTCCAAGCCCAAATACAGGAGATTCCCGGAAAAATTCAGAAAATTGTACGTTCGGTTTACAGTACTCCAAGGCACATTCAACTGTTTTTAACACCCTAAACACCAAATTTCATCAAAATAAACGTGTTTTTCAATTAGAAATGATTTGATAGGATCTCACTTTATACTTCACTTGACATGCTTGTTTATAGAAGATTCCCGGAAAATTCAGAAAATTGTACATTCGATTTATAGTACATACTCTAATGCCCGGTTGCACAGAAAAATTACTAACGGCCTGTTAGTTGTGCGCCATCTACATGTTTTATATGAAATCTGTTTTTACGGTCAGAAAAAAATCATCGCAAACTTTATTAAATATATTTTATTCCGTGGAAATATTTAGCTTGTGTATAAATATTTGAATGGCCAATTTTGATTGAATTGTTTTTTAACTAGTCGTTAAATATTTTCATGGAATAAAATTTATTTAACCCAGTTTGCGTTGATTTTTTTCTGACTGTAAAAACAAATTTAATATAAAACATTTAACTTGCGCACAACTAACAGGCCGTTAGTCATTTTTCTGTGCAACTGGGCATAAGACAAATTTGGCTGTCCTAAAAACCCTAAACTTAAAATGTTATCAAAATAAATGTGTTTTCCTACTACCGAGTAGCATCTGAAAATATATGTCACTTATCATGCTGGTTTATAGAAAATGTCTAGAACAATTCAGAGAATTGTTTTTAATTTTTTTTCCTTTGGCATCGCGGTAAAACTGATATAGCTGTCACTAAAACTCGACTTGATCAATTTTGACACTGTAAGATTCAGCAAAAGTCCAGAAATTAATTACTGCTAAATTAATATTGTGCCATTTTTCTTTGCAAACGAATAGGAAAACTCCCTTGGTGCCCACTTGTTTTTTGTGGCTCAAATTGAATGAAATGACCTTTTGTTTCAACAAGAAGGAGCGATATGCCACGCAAGTCGTGCAACAATCTTTTATCGTCAACAAAATGTGCACATAATTTCAAGTATTTGTAAAGTCCCTCGGCCACGAAGAAGCCCGGATTTAACACCACTTGATTATTTTTAGTGGGATTATTTTAAAGGAAAGGTGTATGCCAATGATCCACAAACAATTCAACAACTTAAAAAAAATTCGAGGTGAAATTCAGGTCATTGATCCGCTTTAATTGGAAAAAGTCATCAACAATTTTGATGTTCGGATGCAGGCCTGTAGACGAGGCCGATATGGGCATATGAACGATTTTGTTTTTCATACATATCAATAAAAAAATTTGGCTTTTCATCCCAAAATGCGTGGTTTATTTACAAATGAAAAACGGACTAACAGGTGGCCCACCATGTATTTTACATAAACACAGTATGTTAGGATCAATAATTGTTTATTCACAAAATCAAAACACTTTTTAATCGACCAAATGGCACAGTGGTTATAAAGCTTTGGTGTTTAGATCGGGAGGTAGCGGGTTCGAATCCCGATAAGGTCAAGATGCAAAAGGAAATTTTCATCAACATATTACGATCTTTCATTAAAAAGGAAGGCAATTACGACCCTCTATCGGCGTCTTATAGCCGTACGTCTTCGATTTGGTGATAATTGCGTAAATTAGGATGGGAAAATGAACCGCGGAAGAGCGAGGAGAAAAAAAATAATGAACGGTTTTTTGAAGTAGCACACACTTAATAATAATCCTAAAACCGATTTCCCGCATGTAACGGGATCTCCCTACGGGAGATTCCCATAAAAATTCATAAAAATCGAGAAATTATACAAACACATCAACAGATATTTTTTTATTGTTGCTTTTTAGGACAGATTTAGGACAAACTTCATCAACGTTAAAATATAAAACTTCTTACGTTTAGTTGAATTCTATTCCCATAGCGCGTTTTGAACGTTTTAGGGGTCTGGTGACATTTTTTTTCCTGTATACATTACGTACACATATTAAAATAAATTTAATTACGCTAATTGTAAGTTGAAAAGCTCTTTATCTCGGTAAATCTTAAAAATATTCTAATTAATGAGAGCGTTTGTCTTTTCATTTGCTTTTTCCTCTAATTATAAAATCTTGAGGTTCAACATTCAACGTCGTTTCTTTTGTATCTCGCGCAATAGACATTAGATGTACATATATATAGATATATATTGTATTACTATAACTGTGTATAGATCCTTTCTATAAAAATATATTGTACGGCTAGGTGTATAGAGAATAAATAATTAAATTACTTGCAATTCATATTTTGTACGATTATATTCCTTTTGTCTTTATTGTTCGAGAGTAATTTTCATTATAACACTAAGTTTTCACAAAAAAGGGAAGATAAGGAAAATGGACATTTACCAGCACATCTTTATGTATATAAGTATATAGCGATTGGGGAGCCCTATACAATAATGGTAGATATATAATTAAATTGGATTTCTATATATACACGTTCATGCCTCAAAGGAATTGTTTATTAAACTATTTTACCACTTTGTGTGTTCGAGTGAGATGGTAATGGTGTTTTTATACTATCTTGACATATACTAATGTATATATATACTCGTAAGTATAACCCATAGAGCTCCACATATTTATTCTAGTTGCTATAAATATTAATCTCTCTTTTATCAAAATAAAAATATAAAAATCTAAATAAGATTTGATTATAGTTATGATACTCTTAGGAAAACAGTTTTTCCATATATTACGATACCATTCAAGATTGACTTTTCCTTTGTTGGTTTTTATCCAAAAATAGAAATATACAAACATGTATACAGGGCGTCCCATGAATATTAGGGGAGCTCATTTCCAAACAAAAACAGTCAAGTAAAGTTTTTTCGAATTGTTGATGGTGCAAAAGTTATTCCACTTTTACTGGTTTTTAGTGAAATCGCGTATGTATGTAAGGAACTACTAACATGAATTACAAAATGTTTTTCGTTTTATACTACAAATTTTATTTAATTCGGACTACTAGATTGGCTAGAACTTTTCAATAAACACGACTTATTGTGTGAAAAAAAAACATTCTGTCTTGAATAACCAGGCGTGTGATACCATCTGCATTAGTGTCGTATATTTTCCTGATAGTGGTTCAACTTTCTGTAGCACATTGTTTTCCCGCTGGCTTCACTTAAACATCATCAAGAGAAAATAACACAGCTTCTAAAAATCGTATTAAAAAAAAAAGTTAAACATAAGAGCTCTTGGTTTTTTAAAATAAATTTTTTGGTGGGTGCGCTGTGATTTCACTAAAAACACTAAAGGTGGAATAATTTTTGCATTTAAAAAAAACATTACCTTGCAGCTTTCATTGGAAATGAGCTAGTTTATCACCCCGCTTCGTTTGATCGTCCCACTCTGGGACACCCTGTATATACAACAAAAGGTTTTCTATTTTCTATCTTCTTATAATACCAATATACATACGGCTAGTTATATGTAGTACTTGAATATGTATCTAGTATATAAGTTAAGTATAAGAGAGTACAGTGTATGTTGTCTTAAAATATTATTTATTGCAGAGGGAAGGAAGTCATCTATATATGTATATGTATATACCTAGGTATATGTGCAATTTTAACAAGAAAATTTTTGTTGTTAGACTTTTTTAAATTAAAAACATAAATTGATTTACCTGGATACAAGACAATTTAATGCATAATTTAAAAAAGACTATAGATTTATACTGAGGTAATTTTAAATTTTTTGAAAAATCGATAGAAATCTTTTTCAACACAACACAAGTTTCTTTAGGTGAACCTAAAGAATTTGTGGTGAAATTTAAAATTTGTCTGCAAAATATAATTTGCAACCTGTTTCAAATCAACGATCTTGGAATTTCAACCATGTAATATTATTACAAATGCTGTGCTTTTACGCGCTTTTATTGCTCATTCATTTCAGCTTCCGTAACACGCAGACAATCATTATTACCTTATATAGGGAGTATGCTAAGCCTTTATGTTTCTGCAAGACATGGAAAACGACAGAAAATAAATAGAAAATTTTCTTATTTATTTTAAAGTATATTCATGTATTACTTACTACAGGGTGTCCTGATTTGGCATACTAATTCATCATGCTTTGGTTGTCGACGAGTAAAGTTATCTTATCAAAATTATTTTATTACAACAATACTCTTAAACTAAAGGGTGGGCTAAAAGTCACACCTGCGTGTAAAAACTGAATAACTAAATTTTAATTATGAAAAATAATGTCTGATAGATGACCCTCAAGATGACCCTCTTTAGCTGCTCAATAGTTTGAGGCGCTTGTTCACGTACTATTATTGGTCTTCCTGTTCGTGGCAAGTCTGACACTGAACCTTGTTGTCGGAACCGTGTAATTAAACGTTTAATTGCGGTTTGGCTAGGTTCATTTCTCGTCTTGAAATAATTTCGATAGGCTCGTTGCGTCAGTAAAATTCAATGCACATTGGAAAAATAAAATTCTGCCACTTTCGTCCGTTGCTCGTTTGTGTAATTTTGCACGTTACTGTAACACGGTTCGATGGATAAAATCTAAGCATAAAAATAAAAAATAATTTAAAAAGTTTTTAAAATAAAAATGTTATTCAATTTTGACACTCAGGCGTGACTTTTGGCTCACCCTGTGGAATTAATTTTAATTATTTGATTTATAATTATACTAATGTTAAGTTTAAGAACATGTGCTGCAAATTAATATTTTAGGAAATAGTGAACAATTAAATTTTACGACATTGAAGTCATTTTGTGAGAATTTGGTGGTGAATTTGGATGAAGAAATCACAATTTTTTGGGGAAAACAACATAATTTTCTTCTAGAGCGATACAATGAGTCCAACGCCTCTCTAACATTCCAATGCCTTTTTTGTAGAACGATCTGTCTTTGTCTTCAAAATAAGCTTCAGTTTCGGCAATCAGTTCTTCATTGGAGCCAAATCTCCTTCCCTGGAGCTTTTTTTTCGAGGTCTGCAAACAAGTAATACCCACTAGGTGCCAAATCTTGTCAATACGGTTCATGCGGACGCAATTCAATTTGTAATTTTACCATTGTTGCGATCGAATTGTGACATGGTGCATTATCTTGGTGAAAAAGCAATTTTTTCTTTTTCATTTGAGGTCGTTTTTTAGCGATTTCTTCCTTCAAACACGGTGGATTCATGTTTCATCCATTGTCACATACCGCATAAAAATCCTTTCCACGGAATCATCGACGCGTTGTCATTTTTGATACATTGTGAGAGTGTTTAATCAACACACGAAATTCTTTTTTTTTTTCATTGTTTTGAAATAAACAAAAGTAGCGACACTAAAAAACAACTGTAACTTGTAAACTTTGGTTGTTCGAATTTAAAATCCTGTGGGTTTTAAATTTATGGCACCATCTATGTATCAGACCGGGACCTTTTCATGCAATGTAATATATGTTTACCAGTAAAATCATGAAAAATCGTTTAAACGTGCGGGCTTTTGAGAACATCTATTCCACACACTTTGTGCCCGAATCTCCAAACATCTACTAGAAAGCCTCCAAAATCTTTCGGCTATCTGGTTATGCGAACAGAGCCGCCTATCCGCCGATCAGTCATTTGTGGGAGTTGGTGAAAATAGACAGCTGAAATAGACAGAAAAAAGCTACATTTGAAAACCTGAAAGAAGCAGTTGCATCAATAAGATTGGAAAATAATAACCTCAAAAACAAAATACGAAAACTGGAAATTAAGCCATTGGTTTGATTGTTAATACAATAGAAAAAAAAGTGGGAGTAAAAGTTCTAGTTCCTGCGGAACTAAGGTCTGTGGAATTCAAAAATAACTTTTTCAAATTGTTCAGTTGTTCTTTTTCAATTGTTTTTCCATGTTGGCAGCCCTCTTTGCTTTGATAAGAAATCAATTAAACATTCCGCGTCACTTGAATAGGGCCAATATATTTTTTTCTTTTCATTTTTTCAATTTATTATTTTCCTTTTCTCTTGAGTTATTCTCTTTTATGTGGTGTTGGGAAGAGAAATCAGTAACAAAAAGAATTAATGAAATCCGTTCTTCTCTGAGGGTAAATTTTTTTGAATTTTCTTTAAAGTAAGAAATAGAATTTCTATGTTTTTAGTTGTTCACTTGAATAGGACCAGATGATCGTGTAAATTCTCTGATAATTGGTTTTTCTTTAAACCAATTGTTTCTACTGTAACAGTAAAGTGAATTAAAAGTTGTTTCAAATTTAAAATTACTTTGATTTTATTCGAAGTTATGGGTCGTGGAAACACGTTAAATGATGATGAAAAAGCTAAAATTGATGCTTACAAAGAATCAAATTTTACGAATCACGTGATTGCAAGTAAAATCGGCATAAGAAAATCGGCTAATCTCGTTAAACTATTAGTAAAACATGAAAGGTCGACTAGCAGAAGCTACATCATCGCAAAACAAACGTGCCTCGAATTCCGCATACTGACTGTGTAGCGAAAGTCAAAGCAACAACCGGTATAACGACAAGTGTCAGCTTTGCTTAAAAATTGCAAAAAACCGCCACTGAATGCTTTGCGAAAAGAAAATCGGTTGAATGCGATGACAAAAGGCGATGTTATGTTCAGGGGCGTCATTTCGTGGTATGGAATCGTTGATCTAGTTTTTGCCATTAGCCAGGATGACTGATTCTACAAAGCAATTCTGCAACATAATTCTCCAAGATATTCTGAAATTTTTGGACCAATTACAACGGACATTCATTTCATCATTCAGCGAATTGAGTCATTCAGTTAACAACATGCTGAATAAAATCCAGGTCAACGAAATGAAAATTTTAAACTCTATAGCTAATTTTCAAATTAAATTGACTACAATTTCACCGATCGTGATGTAAACGCGGTTGGCGGATCTAAAAGCGCCTAATTATTTGAATAGTTTTCATTATTCCACATATTTTTAATATAGGTATAAAGTAGCTTTCGAAGTATAGACGAATTTTGTAAATGAATATTGTAATGACCAAATAATGTAATTTCTCACGTAAGATTCTATTTAGAATTCCTTGATTTAATTCTTAATTTAATTTCCTTTTTTTAGTTTTGATGTTTCTCGTAAGCGGATCTTGATGGGAGATTGCCAGTATTTTATCAGTTCTGTAGAATTTTACTCAGCACTGTGAATTATTCCATTTCAAACCTCGATGTGGTATCAGCAACTTTGTTAGTACAATCAAGTACTGATCGCTTTGTGTTTAGAGAAAAAATCGTTTCGATATTAAAGAGTGACACATTTTTGTTCATTCATTAAAAATCAAAAACTCTAAAATTATATTAAATTTGAATCAGACGTTTCCTTTCGAAAGAATTCAGTTTTTTTTGTAGTTGACATTGATGTAAGTATTTTATTCGAGTCGTTTTGTTTGCATGGCCGTTTTCAATGGAAGCAAAGAAGCATGTGATAAACATTATCACTTGTAACGAAAGTAATTTAGAAAGCTCTCTTTTGGTAAAATCTTTCTCTTTTAAAATCGGCTATTGGGTGACTCAGCTGTGGACTTCAATAATTTTTGTGCATTTGGTTAGCTTTCGAACATCACCTTTTGAGATTAGAAGTGCACCAAGCTAGTCTAAGAGTTTAGGAGATACACAAAAATTTTATGAGAGGGGCTTAATTATTTACTGCGGTATATGTAATTGACTAGGGTCTGTAACGTGCAGATCTCCTCAGGTCGGCAAAATAGCTAGTTTGGGTAGACGAAAAAAAATTCTACTGCCCTTTTGGGCACCAATCAACCTGTACGTTTTGTTTTCTCAAAGATCGATCACAATTAAAATAAGGAAATGAAGAAACAAAATAATTTTAATAGGTTACAAGAAAATACATTACCTTAATCATGCGCAGAGTGGCCCTACTACCGAAGCAACAAACAACGGGAGACTAAAAATTAAATACAGAGAATGGCATTCCAAGCGTTACCAATAAAAATGCTGTAAATTTGTCAATTTTGATTTTTTTTATTTCAAAACTTCAGTATATTGTAAAAACATTTCAAAATTAATAACATCGAGTCCGTCCGAGAAGGGTTCACACGCAGCACGAATATGGTCTGATTATATTTTTTCCATTCTAGGCGAAGAGCAATCTTAAGGGTCGACAGTCTCATATATTTTAGTTTATAGTTTGGCCTCCAGAATGGACCATATGAAAAAATCCATTGGGTTTCGGGGAGTATTTGTGGCCATGATTGTGAAGAAATGAAGCTGAAAACTTTTTGATGTAAAAAACGTTGGGTTTCACGGGGTTTATGGGATGGTGCCAAATAATTTCCAATATATAATTCATGCGAGATTATCACTCGTTCTTGTATCCACTAACATTTTCCCGCTCCACACAAGTAACTCCGGTTCATGATGCTTCTGAATCAAAAGAAATTTTGATAAGTACCAATGATTTATCATTCCAATAAATCTATCTGTAGAATTTCCGCAAGTCATTCGCTTAAAATCTTCCAATCTTTTCCCATTCATGTCTTCTAATTCATATACACCGTTCCCGAACTGTTGAATAATGCAGCATTTTTCCGCGGCCACTATTCTCATAAGCTTTTGAAAAACGAATTTATTGAAAATATCACTGATTACAAGTATACACCTGTTTCCGACCTTAGACCGAGGGTACGGCCTCATGCAGTCGATGGCAATTAATTCCTACGATCGAGTTGGAACGCATGGCTCTCTTTCTTAAGCGTACTCTTGAAATCTCACATTTTTGTTTAGTTGCGCTGACAAAACAAACAATAGTGGAACTAATGCTTCGGAAAATAAACCTGAAAACTAACGGATCGTCTCATCCCAAACAATAACAAAACAATCCCCAAGTATAGATCAATTCAAGTACAGACGGAAAAGGTTAAATGCAGGGTAGCAAATTTTTATGAGAGACATTGCTCAAGGATAATGAAGAAAAAGAGAGCAAACAACAGAAATTAAAATAAAATGCAAAAATTAACAGATGAGAATATAGCTTTTGGGGGACCTAGCGAAGAAGAGAATTTTATTGAAGTGGTTGGAGAAGAGTTTGCTAGAATCAACAATGGTTTAGATGGTATGCCACAGGACATCGAGTGTATCATTTAAAGCGGCAACCGGCCGCAGGTCAAAATTTTAAGATAATGCGTAACTGGATTGCTAGATTCGGGTGCCAATTTCACCATATTTGGATCTGATATCTATGTGAGGTTGGAGTACTTTAGACTAGGGTTCAAGAAAAATGTTGTTTTAGGAGGTCCTCAAACATATGTAGTTATAATGCTTTATTTGGATCGAGGTACTGGGTTCGAATTAGGTTGACATAGAGCTGGCACCGCGCAGATGGTATACTGTAACTGTGTGAGTAGGTGAATTGGTGTGTGTGTGTGCGTGAATGAGAAAGAGAGTATTAGTTGACCTTAAAAGGACAATACATCGATGTCAGATGTCTAAAATTTGGTAAATATCGGTGATGAAAAGCGGGTGAGTCTTGCACCCGTTCAAACAGCATTTGACATCCGCATCGGGTTTGATAACACTTAATTATGTTAAGCCATTGTTTATACAATGTGCAAATACACGAACCTATCACGAAAAAACGAAAAACGTGAGAAAATGTTGAAATTATTAAAACATTTTATTTTTGGCAAAAAAGAATCATTATGAGCGACGCAGCACATTTTGACTTGGCTGGCCTACAGAACATGTGGGTCCAACAAGACGGTATCCCATCACACTCAGCTCGTCCTCCGATGCAAATTTTGCGAGAAATTTTTCCCGGCCGAATAATGTCTAAAAGGCATACACCAATAAAAACACCACAACCTTTTGATGCCTATGGTGGATTTGCTGAAATAACACCAGAGGTCTACGAAAATGTTATAAAAAATTTGCTTAAAAGGGTTCGCCTTAAATGTTAAAGACCATATGTTGGGCAACCATATATCGTAAAACCGTATATCGTGAAACCATATATCGTAACAAATCATAACCTTTAATGGATTAGCATCCAAAACCGGTACACTCTTTTTGAAGAAAATGTAATGAACATGAAGAAATTACTATTATTTTCATGCGGAATATTTTCGTTTTTTTTATGATACACATTTTTCTACCATCCAGCTCTCCCACACTCCCCTAATGATATTCATGGATGATGATTGCGATGACGATGATGTTCATTATGAACAATAAGAAAAACCAGAGAACATCATAACCATATAATGGCATGAGATTAGCATTTTTTATTTGTTTTTTTTTTCACGGCTTTGGAATTGGAATATTTTATCGAAATGTATGCACGCTTGTTGCAATAAGATTATTTTTTAATAGTTTCCATTACGACATAATGGGGATTGTAATCGACAATGTTTAAACAGCAAATTAGATATGCAATTTCGTGCGTTGTAACAAGATTAATGGATAATTTTCCGGTAACGATATGTAATTACGATAAACCCCGTGGTCCCTTCCGTGTTCGCGACATTTTTTGTGGGTTAGATTATTTACGTTAAGAATATGTTTGTTGAAATTTGATTGATGATTGTGTGGAACTATGCTACGCCTGTATATAAAATAATCAACTTTCATTTACTATATTTAATATTTTATGAGTTTTTTGATTAAATTTGATGAATATTTAATTTTTGGTGTATCGTGCATTGTAACAAATCACAGATTGTGATAAATTAATTTATAAAAATCGTGTTTTGTACGCGTGCTGTTTTATTTTTAAATGTAACCTGATTTTTCACCATATTAAATGTACTAAGAAAAATACTAAGCCAAACATTGCCAGAATAAACTTATGCCGTTTACATGGCAGTTTGGACACATTATGTAAATTTCTGGTTATGTTTGGTTATTCTTCAAGGAGCTATTTATAAAAACTGCATAGGCAACCAGACAACTCTAAATCCAACGATTTATTTAGCGATAACGTCACAGGTTGGTGAGCGATTGTCGTTTGATCGAGCGATACACAGAATGCCATATATCCAAAAAAAAAACTTTTAAGTGATTCTGTGAAATTGGTACCTGCGGAAATTTGGCATTATCGTTATCCTTCGAGAAAACTTGCGAACGAAACCTATCGAAGTTATTTGCTTATACGTTGCGTGAAATCGCTATACTGTATTAAGATAGCAGAAAATTTCCAGCAGAAAATTTCAAGCAGAAAAAATGCGCTTTGCTACTCACCGCTAGGGGATCACTATCACAAAAATGAAAAAAAAATTTCTGATATTTTTTGACACCAGCAGAAAATTTTTCAATTTTTTATGCAAATTAATAATTCTCAGCAGAAAGTTTTATGAAACGATTTGCGTATTTATAGTGTGAGGACTCTCAAAATATACTAAAATTACCATTATAATCATTATGCAAACACAGGGTAACATCAAAAAAATCGCCATCGTTGATAGCACTCCTTACATTTCTGAAGTCATTTTAATGTGACATGTTTTCCGTTTTTTAACAAAAGTGTTAGAAAAACCCCTCTGTAACTACCTTAAGTGTATGTTTTTATAGTACCTGAGATCATAATCTATATACATGAGCAACATAAGATTCACATCTGGCGTCAGTAGCCTTTCATACATTGGTGTATTTCCTTGATCTCAGCTACCATAAAAACATACACTCAGAGTAGTTACAAGGGATTTTTCTAACACTTTTGTTTAAAAACTGAAAACAATTCACATTAAAATCACTTCAGAAATGTATGAAGTGCTTTCAACGATGGCGGTTTTTTGATGTTGCCCTGTGTTTGCATAATGAGAAAAAAAATCATTTTTGTGATAGTGATGCCCGTAACGGTGAATAGCAAAACTCATTTTTTCTGCTGGAAATTTTTTGCTATCCTATACAGCATGAAATCGCTCTCTCTGCAAACATCAATGATGCCTCAATAGTCGATTTCTTTGTTTGGGAATTGATTATGTCATGCTAAATAAGAATTAATCGGAGCTAAGTACTTGACAGAATTTTAATCAATCAATTCAAGCCCAAAAGGTAACTCAAACAGATGAACTGAAAAGTGTTTTAATTGAGGTGAAATAGGACAAAGAGGAAATTGCAATGTTGTGCCAAATTGGTGAAGCGTAGCGTCTGAACTAATGCTGTAAGTCAGCTTTAAACTAGGCCTTATTTTGTCAACACATAGGAACTCATGATCACATGTCTGTAGGTAGAGAGCGGAGAAATCTTCTGGTACTCTTGAGTATTTGTTCGTAGACTAACTCAGCCGCGGAAAATTGAAACTTTGAATGTAGTTCTTTACTCCATTTAGTTGTGTTTCCGCGAGCTATTAAGATTCATGTTAAGTTACAATGAAATCGCTCGAAAATCTCATTTGATTGTGAGTGATAGAGAGTCCTTTTGATCCTATATGTATATACCTATAGTAATTTTGCGAGCTCTTGAAACAAGGTAAAATCGAATTAAAGAACTTGATCAATGGTAAGCTGCCAATTCAGAGGTAGTGTTTTAACATCGAACTCGAGTATCGGATACTTTTTTTTTTTGGCTCTCATGTGATATATTCCAAATGCCGCGTCTGTTTCGGACTTCGCTCGGTTTTTGATTGAATGGCATTCACGAGAGGCTTGTGAGCCATATAAACTCGGGATTCACCGCGTTCGATGAAATGTCGGAATTTCTTTATTCCTACAAAGATGGCTAGAAGCTCACGATTAATGGTTGAGTATTTTTGCTCCGTTGGTGATAATTTTTTTGAAAAGAAAGGCATTGAATGCCATTTATTATTGTTTTGTTGTTCCAGTACACCTCCACGTGCAACGGTCGTGGCGTCGATCCTGAGGCAATATACTTTGTTTTCTTTGGGACGTTCAACTAATGTGCAGTTCGCAAAAGCGTTTTTAATTGTTTCTAACACTGTCTGACACACAATCGGCCAGGAATTTGTGTGATTGACAGGTGCAATTTGCTCCGCCAAATTTGGTAAGAATACCGTTTCTTGTAGTAGTTGGCCATTCCGATCCTGTTGAATCTGCCGAACTGTGGTAGGAAGTGGGGGAACTTTTATATCATTCATTTAGAAATTAACCTTTTTTATTTCAAATTCACATTTGTGGATGCATGGATTGTGATTCCATAGTTTGAAATGTACGTTCGTAATCGTCGACATAAACGAGTAGGATTATCAAATGTTTCGTTTCCTCCTCCATAAATCGTTGGATTGTTTGGCCTGCGTTTGGGAGACCAACAACCAATTCTGTAAACTACATTATGGTTTACGACGTTGCATATTCTGGGTGGCGGCATTGCATATTTTTATTGGCGCAGCATTTGTGCCCGTTAACTCTAGATCGTTGTCTTGAATTAGATAATAAGATTTTTTTTTTTAAAAGTATTTTATCAAGAATGTCAAGTAATTATTTTTACATTTGACAAACAAACGGTGGATTGACAAGACCCCAGCATCTGCCGTTGCGATGTTGGAAGTATTTATTTGAATCCTCTCGTCATTGCAAATTTAATCCGACTTGCTATTTTTTTGTGCTCTTTCTACGAATCTATAACGGGTCCAACACACGGATGATCTGAAGAGCATGATCAAGAATTCGATTGTGAACAATTTCTGGAACGAGACTTTGTCGGAAATTTTGTCCTCTGTTGTTGCATGTTTGAAAATGGCCGAACGAGGTTTAAGTTCGTTTATGGATTTGTATAGTACCTGCTAACGTTGATGTTTATGCTCCGTGGCTGTAGAATGGATTATTCATTCCTCAAATTCGGTCAGCCGCCTCGTATAATTTATATATATATATTCGTCTTCCATACATAATAAAATCGCACCTATGGTGGATGCAAACCGTACATCCACAGTTTTTTTATTAAATCAGGTTGCAATTTACTTGAATCGCATGTCTGTCGATGGAGCTTGACGGATATTCCAAGTGCGAACAAATGAAACCAAGAGGACTTTTTGAGTGAATGTGTGAATTACCCTTGTTGATACATTATTGACAAATGGTCTTTAAACGATAAATTTCGAGGAAATAAGCACTTAAATCTAGAAATGAATGAACTCGATCACCTCGAAACCCATACCATAATTTGTTACACATTTATTACAAATTATTACAACAAATGTCTAATTTATTACAGTTACGGTTTTTGAGAAACGGATTGTTGGTTTAGCTTACAATTAAACCTGCACCGCTAAAATTGTAACCTTTGATTAGTCATGATATCGGGACGGTTCTTGGACTAAACTTTATTAAAAATTAATTACATTGGATTAGTTAGTTCCACCCCTATAAATTGTCTAAGGGGCAAATTTCATGCTAAACGATTATTTATAACAAAAACGTCAATTTCACCAACTTAAATAATTTAGTACACCAGATCACCACGAGATATTGGGTCTAATGTTACTCTTTTGATTTTGTAAATGGTAGGTCAATCTTAATGTGGTAAAATCGATCTTAAATTAATATATTTGCAGCCTGTAATGATTGGAGCCACGCTTATGGAGTAACATTTGACCCAATACCTGGTGGCGGTCTGGTGTAATAAATTATTAAACGTGATCAAATCGACCTTTAAACTACACATTTGAAGCGTTTATCGTTTGAACTAACTTCCGTTCCCTGAGTCCAAACTCCTCCTCCCTGAAACCAACATCGTCTGATGCAAATTCCGCCTAATTCCGACTTTTGTAGTCGCAGAAAACAAAGAGTCCCATTTACTCACAATATTTCTACCACTAGAAAAAAGTACTCCCCCCATTTCCATTGCACTTGTGAACACAAAGATACACAAACCCTTACAAAAATGAGAACTCTCTTAGATAGCTTGTTGTCAGCTTGGTTTCGAACTGATAAAAAGTTGGTCTACTCATCAGATTGCAACGACCAAACTGCAAAAATCCAACTCTTGCTTTGTACTGATAGTACAAAACAAGAACCTATCGATTTAGCGAATTATATCATCAACTTCAGGAAATTCTCACTATATATGTGTATTACAGCCAACACATTTAATTTTGAAGTACATATTTCGTAATCGTCGGCGATTTCTTTTTATTTAAGGTTTTTCTTTCCGCTTTAGGTTGCGGTTACATTCGATGCGAATCAGTAGGGAAATGTATTCTCGAAAATGTATTGCTGTCAATTTAGTAAAAAAGCGAAAATGGAGCCTGCTATTAAATTGTGTTTATTGGAAACACCTTTAATAAAATTTCTTTCACTGCAAAATCCCAGAAGATGTTGGGTAGATGATTATTTTGTATCTAGAGCTGGAAACGGTGAATTTGGAAGATCATTTGAAGAAATCAAAAATAATGATAAAGCATTTTTTGAATATAGCAGAATGGTTCCAATACATTTGATTATATATTAAAAGCTATTGAGACTAAGCTTCATAAGGACTCTAATTTCCGAAAATGTATTTATTTCATTGTACGCAAAATAACTATTAAGAAACAAATATTTATTTCAATTATTTATATAATACAATTTCCGTTATGTACAGTTTACGAATGTCGAAATTGGCTGGTCCACATTGGTCACTATATCACAACAGAAACAATGATGAAAGAGGCGATAAATGATTAAAAAACTCTGTCGTAAGAGATTTAAAAGCTAGTGACGGTGTTGAAATAGGTTTTTTACAAAAAGGCTGAGAAGCACATTTGCTATCTCAGAGCTTCATGTTGTTGCAGAAGGGAACAAGACTTCAAAATGGTTATCAGCATTCTGTTACTGTTGAAAATTCTATTTAAAGTGGGTTAATTTTTGTTGTTCGATATCCAACAGCTTTTTCACTGTATTACCTCTTTCATTTTTCTTTCTTTTTAACAGAGTATTGGTTTGGTGTTTTGAGTTGGTGTCAGACGAACGTTGCTTATTACTATCAGCGCAACTTATTGTTTTAAAGTTTCCTATTTCCAAATTCCGTTCTCTTACATTTTTCATTAGGACTCATTGCTGATTCTAATAACTCATACTCTACTATTGCGATTTAGTTTCTAATATTTCCGACTGTTTTTCGGAGTACTGATCTTTAATAAACAATATGTTATCAAAAAAACTGCCATTTTCGTGATACTTCTTCAGCAGGGTCACCACTTCGTTTTTGATTTAATTTAGAAAGCTCTTTTCAAAATGTGTCTCGTAAACTTCTCCATTTTTGTCGAACTACATTCGCTACAACAAAATATTAAATTAAAATAAATAAACATTGACGGTTTTTATTGTAGCCACTGGGACCTGTTTTTGATCCTTAGCGTACTCATTCCGAATGTCACACACGTCACACACTACAATAAGTGGGATACTTTATTTGAAAAACATAGACCAGTTCCTACAGAAGCATTGTTCGTATCAATTGTATCAATTTCCTAATTTTGGCGGATCTATCAATGGCAATCACATTAGAATAAAATGTCCAGCCAGTTCAAAATTTTTTATTTTAACTATAACAATTATTTTTCTATCGTGTTACAAGGCTGAGTAGACGCAAACTACAAATTTATAAGCGTTCATGTTGAGAGTTATGGAAAGCAGAGTGATTGCGGGATCTTTACAATATCATCATTGTACCACCATGTCGAACAGGGAACTTTCAACATTCCCCAACTAAGACCACTACCAAACGCCTTATTGAATGTGCTTTTGGTATTATAACCGCAAAACGGAGAATTTTAAAATCAGATATTGAAATTTATCCTGACAAAGTTGATTTAATTATCAAGTGCGTTTGCTTATTACAAAACATAATTATTGATTTAGAGGGTACTCCAGATTTTACCGAAACTACTCAAACTGTACAACCAATACAAATTGGAACTCGCAGTTTCAACAGATCTACTGTTGCGGCCTACGAAATATTTACTAAATTTTATTTCAAAATTACCTGGTACTTTCACTATCTCCCTCCATATTTTTTTATTTAATTCCCTGTTGTGATATTCAATAGATTTTTGATCCTATAAAGATGGCTTTCCTTTCAGTAGTGAAATTAATTTTTCATAACCCGTTTTGTATTGGATTCGTAGTTCGTACGTGCAACTGATAGAAAAACAAACTATTTTGTTCGCATTTAAATACCGTAAGAATTGGTGAGAATCCCTACGAAATAAGAGTAAGTAGTGTGACCGTACATATAAACCTCCATACATTTGTTTACTTCTGGTGAAATAGTACAAATATTGTCTATCACAATAGTGGAAAACATATAATCCCCTATTTCCTGAAGTTTCTGATTTGGTGATATAATTCGCTAAATCGATAGGTTCTTGTTTTGTATTATCAGTACAAAGCAAGAGTTGGATTTTTGCAGTTTGGTCGTTGCAATCTGATGAGTAGACCAACTTTTTATCACTACGAAACCAAGCTGCCAGGGAGCTACCTAAGGGGGCTCTCATTTTGGTAAGAGTTTGTGTATCTTTGTGTTCACAAGTGCCATGAGGATGGGGGGAGTATATTTTTCCTACTTTTGATGTTGAGTTCGGTTCGTCAAATATGACAAAATCCAATTTAAAAGAAGGACATCACACTTGAGTTGTTCCAGTTTCTTTACAAGTAAGACATGATCAGTTTTATCGAATGTTTTACAAAAAACAGCAAACACTACTTCAACAGTAACACACCGTCTCTCCACCCGCTAAACTCAAATTGGAGACACACGTCAGCCGTCGAACCCAAGACACATCAAAATGCTGCAAACATGCCAGTCATTTGTTGTGAAACACTAACAGTCAAAGAATCTGGTTGGCAGCACCAACTCATGTTTAAATTGCCGATTTTAATAGTCAAAATTGTATACTTAGTGCATTATATTTTTTATACGTAGATAATAAAAATGTAGATCATAAAAATCCTAGAATTTTATAACCTCATGTGCGTAGGGACCATAAAAAATATTCGAATTAAAATTTTCTTTCTTCGAATTAAAGATTTCGTTTGTAATTCAATACTCATTTAGTAATTTGTAAAAAATGTGAATATAATAAAAATTGTAGGCGTATTTAATACTTGTTTTTTTTTTATTAAGTTATTGGCCTAATGAGTTCGTAAATAGGCCAATCCTCAAAACAGTTATTATGCGATCATAAAACTTTTCTACAACTCTATATTTAGAGGTAAGGTTGTAAAACTTTTTTAATTTCTTTTGCAAATTAGTAATTTGAATATATGTGTACAACACTATATACGGTTCGTATATTGTACTCGATGAACATTACATTTCACATAAATATTAATGTTAATGAACCACTTAAAAATCATACCCTAAAGATAGGTATTATTACATGGATAAAGTATAGATATGATTAAAACTATTTTTAATAGTTTTTTTTGCTGTTCCTAATATTACGGTAATCATTACTATATACATGTATGGGAGCTTTAAGAGTATTAATTTAGTCGATTTGATACGAGCTTTCAAAATTTTATAAAATAAATTGTTGTTGTTATATCAATTCAAAGTTATTAAAACATATCCCACTGCTTAATTATGAATATACACTTACACTTTATGCCTTTCTGATTTTGATTCTTAAATAAAATTGCGTTATTACTATCGTTAACACAGCTTCCTGTTTTTAAATTAAAAGCATAATGAAAAGTTTTTTTTTGTTTTGTCTTTGAGCTTTATTTAAGCATCAGCTCTTATATTTTATAAACACACATACATATTTTTAGACTTTTAAGACTAAACTTATATAAGCTCATAAACTCAAAGCAGGATTTTTTATAAATTTCGTTCTGTTCTAATTGTAATGTACTTACTTTAATTTGTGTATACAATTATACATGTATAAGTGAACAAAAGAAAGCTGTAATTTAATATCACACATAAAATAATTTAATAGTTTATTTTAAGTTTATGTACACAAAAAAAAGCAGCGAACAAAGCGTTTGCAAACTTTTTTTTTTCGTTTTATTCACACAGTCTATATCAGGCACAAAAGCTTAATCTAGTTTTTTAATGCCGTTGTATAATTATATATATATGAATTTTATCACGACGCTTTTTTTATGCACATAACTAGTGAATGTGCCACTGGTTTGTGGAAATAAATTTTATAATTACTACTTATGGAACACTCGACAATATACAAAAGATGAACTTTACACAGTGGAAATATGATGATAATTGTGATGTGGTGTAGAGGTGCAAATTATTATCGTGGCAAAAAAATAATTTGCAATTGAAAACAGGAAATTTTCTATTATAATTGTGTATTTTATTCGAGATGACTTTTCATCAAAACAATGGTATATAATAAAAGAGCATTCATTAATACTTTGATACCAGTGCGGACAAGTGAGAACAATATTGGAGTTTAAAGAGTAAAGACCAAATCAAAAAAATTGTTAAATGAGCGTAACGCATAAAGTTACGCATCAAGTCAAGAAGATGCTGAACTGGTGCCCTATTTCTGAATACGATACGAAATGTATACGGTATGAAAATTCAATACGATACGAAAATGCTTTGATATTCCTGAATACGAACGTACGTAATTGTGTGGTGTGTGTCCTAGCTATAAGGGAAACTTATGTTAAATGGTTTTACCTGCAATAAAATTGTTCAACTTGGACACTATTTTGAGTTTTGACGTTTTGGTTTATACTTGAAATGGGTGCAATAATATTATTGTTGCATCCATTAAGGCCCGTAAGTTTGAACGAAGATTAATCCACAACCGAGGATTTATCCTCGGTTTGGTAAGTTTAAACGAGGATTATTTGATCCATGGTTATTTTAGAAATCCACCGATTTCGATGTATTATTTTTATTTTTCTATTATTTTTTCGTTCGAAATTTTTTCGAATTTTCGAACTTTCATTGTCAAATTGAGTTGATTTTATTTACTTTTTGTAATTTTTTTTTATTTTATTTTACAAAATGTTATTGTTTTTCTCGAGGAAGCACCTAAATTTTACGATGTGCAATTCTTTATGTCAAATTTACTACTTTATTTATATAATTTTAGGAAGGCCACGTTTCATTGCCGTTCGATTGGAAATGTATGTAAATATAAATTGGGGGTGCGGGAATCCTAGTTTCCGTGAATTGGATTATGATAAATTTGTTCGAAGAGCAAAAATGTTCCTCAACATCTTCTTTTACATTACAATGTGATCATTTAGATCAAGGAAATGTTCCAATAAAAAAATCGAAAGGGATATTAAATGTGTGCCCCGGAATTTCAAGTACACTCAATAATACAATAAAAGTGTGTCTAAACAAGAACAATTATTCTTGGAATAATCCGCGAAACGCCCTCGCAAATAATACGCGATGTCCAGAATGCAATACAAATTGGTATTACATATGTAGCGAAAGTAGAAGTTGTGGTAAGTCCAAATTCCAAAGTTTCAAGAATTCAGTGCCCATATTCTGCAGAAAAGGGCCATTACGATCTGTTGGATGCTGAAATCAAAGTGTATGATGGAGATTTCATCTACAACGGAATTCTTGATAATCGACGAAAAGAATCTTTGGGAAGCGATCCCAGTGCTACAGTATGTACAAACATCGCTTCTAAACATATTTGGAATATTCCATCGAGCTCGCATATCAATAACAGTAGATGTCCTAAATGTAAGACGAACAAATGTTACATAATGTCAGGTAATTAGTTTAATTGTCGATTTTATTATTAGGATTACATAGTCATAAATACATCTACTTTTCGCTTATATAGGCACATGAACCAGGATCCTCACATGGAAATCAACGTGATAACACAGAATTTAAAGGGACCGGTCAAAATGAAAAATGTTGCAACTTAAATATTACATTGGGTGGTTTTGTCTTGCTACAAAATTGCAACCCTACTTTTTGTAACGAATGCAACCTGAACAGACAGGAGTAGGACTAGAAAAATGGTTATCTTTTGAGTTGTGGGATAAAATTTATACAATGCTTTGTTGGTTTTGGTCAATTATATGTCTACCTAGATTTCCGTTGTGCAATACCTGTTTATATAATGATATTTGCTCATCCAGAGAGCACAAAATAAAATAACCAAAGAAAAATAAATATTGTAAATATTGTCTTGAATGTTATTTCGTGTGTTCATTGGGACGATGTTACGCATTGATTCTCTTAATTGTTCTACCAAAGATGTAGGATCGGTTGAAGATGCCGGATCGGATTGGATTACTAATTCTCCTGGTACTCTTAGCGGTTGCCCGTAAACAAGTTCTGCTGGAGTACAACCAAGATCATTTTTGATCGATGTTCTTATTCCCAGGAGAATGAATTGTAATTCATCGCTCCAGTTTAAAGTGTTTGATCTGGCATACAAGGACGATTTTAAATGACGGTGCAGACGTTCCACCATCCCATTTGCCTGAGGGTGGTACGTTGTCGTTCTAATCCTCAGCGAACCTAATAGCCCTAGGAATTCTCTGAAAAGATTGCTTTCAAATTGACTTCCCTGGTCAGTTGTGATTTCTGATGGGACACCGAATCTTGAGACGTATGTGTTTACGAAAGCTTTCACTATTGTTGATGTTCTCATGTCCGTCAGTGGTATCGCTTCCGGCCATCGTGTAAACCGGTCTATTATTGTGAGAATGAACATATTACCATTAGATGGAGGTAACGGGCCGACGAGATCAATGTGTATATGGTTGAACCTTCCAGACGGGATGTCAAAACGTCCGTGTTCTGATCTAGTATAAAATAAGAGTTATATTGGTGACCCCGACGTCCGTTTTTACGGTACGAATAATAATAAATAATAATTAATATTGTGCATCGTTGTAAAATTGTTTGTTGTAATGTGGTGTGCGGTAATTTTTTTGGTTAAACAGTGTAAATATTTTTTATGTGAGTGCGAGCGCAACATCAACGCTGCCTCACCAGTTTGTACCCCACATGTGACCCTTTCTTAAGAGCAAGTGCAATTTAACCGCCACTAAAGTAGATAAAAATAAAATTTCGACGAGTGCATATATAGTCGACACCTTCAACAACATCAAAGGCGAAGACAGACAAGCGGCCACAACAACAACAGCAGCGCACGAACAACAGCGGTAACGTCAACAATAACGGCAACAACAACAGTATCTACAGCAGCAGAGATGACGATACAAGCGTATACAGCAATAGCAGTAGATACAGCAGCAGCGACGGCGACACTAGCGGCAACACCAAAGAAGCAGCAACACGGCCGCGAATTTTTTTTTTTTTATTATTGTAAATGAATAAAAATTGTGTATTTTTTGACATCGATGGCGACAAAAGGCGCGCACGAGGTAGTGAACGACACTCATGATTTACGAGCACCCCATTCCACAGTCACCTCAACTCTGAAAGCAGACTCGGAACTGCAGGATTACCTGGTTCCGTATGTCTCGCTAGTTCAACGCGAACTAGTGCTTTCACCACATTCGACTACAACGCGTAGTAAAAGGAACGAACAAACGGTCGAAAAACGAAACACGAACGAAAAACCAAGAAACGAACTCGAACGAGAAAACAAGCAAACAAAGAAAACGAACGAACAAACGATAACGATGGCTAAAACGACATCAATACCGAAAGATTAGAAGGAATTCGACGGATATCCTTCGGTATTACGACTATCGACACTCTTCGTCACTGGGGGCTCATCTGGGGGGAGGTACTGTAGCGGTTGGTTCAACTTAAATTCAATCATCGTGTAATCACAGTGAACACGAATACCAACCGCACAACTAAATCACCAATAGATTACGTACACGTATACACGGCAAGAACACGACAAACACGACACAAAAACAAAACACAATTTTCTTTAGAATAAAAATTTCATGTCTAGACAGTTCGTCTCCAACCATCATTGCATAAAGACGCCGCTCGCCATTACTGCCGCACACCACGATGCTGCACATCAACACCGCCATGTAAATTCGAATTAAAAATTTAATAAATAAAATATATAAATAAATAACTTAAGAGTTACGCTGGACCGTAAAAGGACCTTCGTAGGGTGGCATTAATCCGGTTTTTACTTTATCTATTCTGACAAAAACCTTATCGCAGTCCTTTAAATTTTGTGGTATGTAAATATTGTCTTGAATGTTATTTCGTGTGTTCATTGAGACGATGTTACGCATTGATTCTCTTAATTGTTCTACCAAAGATGTAGGATCGGTTGAAGATGCCAGATCGGATTGGATTACTAATTCTCCTGGTACTCTTAGCGGTTGCCCGTAAACAAGTTCTGCTGGAGTACAACCAAGATCATTTTTTATCGATGTTCTTATTTCCAGGAGAATAAATGGTAATTCAAAACTCCAGTTTAAAGTGTTTGATCTGGCACACAAGGAGGATTTTAAATGACGGTGCAGACGTTCCACCATCCCATTTGCCTGAGGGTGGTACGTTGTCGTTCTAATCCTCAGCGAACCTAATAGCCCTAGGAATTCTCTGAAAAGATTGCTTTCAAATTGACTTCCCTGGTCAGTTGTGATTTCTGATGGGACACCGAATCTTGAGACGTATGTGTTCACGAAAGCTTTCACTATTGTTGATGTTCTCATGTCCATCAGTGGTATCGCTTCCGGCCATCGTGTAAACCGGTCTATTATTGTGAGAATGAACGTATTACCATTAGATGGAGGTAACGGGCCGACGAGATCAATGTGTATATGGTTGAACCTTCCAGACGGGATGTCAAAACGTCCGTGTTCTGATCTAGTATGTCTATTGACTTTAGATTTCTGGCAAGGAATGCAAGCTTTGGACCAATATCCCGTATCGACGTTCATACTTGGCCAAAAATACTTTGATGCTATCAATTTTCGTGTTGCTCGTACTCCTGGATGCGACAAGCCGTGTAATTTTTCAAAAACACTTTCACGCATTGCGCTAGGAATGTAAGGGCGCTTGATTGGAGTCGATGATTCACACCAAATTGATAAACCTGAAGCAAATTCCGGGATTTGTTCCAATTTATATTTCGAGCTCATCGACTGTGATGATTTGTTTATTAAGGTTTTTAGTTCATCGTCTGTATTTTGTAATGAAACTAATTTGTTAAGATCAATAGCTGTGTGAAAAATAGTTGACAATTGAGGTTCTTCGGTACGAGACAGTGTATCAGCTACGACGTTGCTTTCACCTTTAACATACCTTATGTCAGTTGTAAATTGTGAAATATAATCGAGCTGACGACTTTGACGTGGGCTTCTTTCCGATTTAGACGCAATCGCTGTAGTGAGCGGTTTGTGGTCTGTATTGATCGAAAATATTCTGCCTTCTACAAAACATCTGAAATGTTTAATGGCACAATAAATTGCTAGTAACTCTCGGTCAAAAGCGGAGTACTTCTGTTCGGTTGGAGAAAGCTTTTTAGAGAAAAAACTAAGAGGCTCCCAATTATTGCAATTACGTTGTTCTAATACAGCACCTAGAGCAATGCCAGAAGCGTCAGTGTTGATGAGAAGTGTTCCATGGTCCATGGGATGCGCAAGGAGAGTAGCCTGAGCGAGGGCAACTTTGGTATTATTTAAAGACGCCTCACATTCAGGTGGCCATGTGAATGGGTTATTTTTAGTTACTTTGCCAAGCTTGCTTATATGATGGTGTATTGGTGCGATTTGTTCGGCTAAGTGAGGTATGAAGCGATGGTAATAATTGACCATGCCCACGAAACGCTGCACTTGCCTAATTGAAGTAGGTTGGGGAAAAGATTGTATGGCTGCAATTCGATCTGCAGATGGTTTAATGCCATCTTTAGTTATTTGATGGCTTAGGAAATTAAGAGATGTTGCTCCAAATTCACATTTGGAAAGCTTGATTGTTAAACCGAATTGTGATAATCTAGCGAATAAAGAATGGAGATGTTCTTGATGTTCCGATATGTTTCTGCTACCTACCAAAATGTCATCTATGTAGACGTATACGAAATCTAAACCTTTTGTAACCTCGTCCATAAGACGTTGAAAGGTCTGAGCAGCGTTTCGAAGTCCGTAGGGCATCCTAGTGAACTCAAAGAGCCCAAACGGTACGGTAATGGTTGTTTTGTAAATATCTTGTGAGTCCACGGGTATTTGGTGGTAAGCTCGCACAAGATCTATTTTCGAGAAAATAGTGCAACCTCTAAGATTAAGGGAAAAATTGTGTATATGTGGTAAAGGATACCTGTCCGGTACCGTAATAGCGTTCAATCGGCGGTAATCTCCGCAGGGGCGCCAGTCGTTGCTGTCACGCTTTGGCACTAAATGCAAAGGTGAAGCAGCGCTGGATGAACTTTGTCTACACAAGCCGAGTTGCAACATATGTTCAAACTCAGTTCTAGCAATTTTATGTTTTGCTGGATCCAATCTTCTCGGTCTCGAAAAAGGTAAATGACCTTCGGTAACAATTCGATGCACTACATTATGTTTAACTGGTAGATCATATCTATGTTCTCGTGTTAGATTTGGATAGTTTCGAAGAATTTCGGCGTAAGGTTCTTCAACCGCAAACAATCGCGATACCGATTCATTTGTTATTATGGTGTCCATCGTGTTGACTGAAAGTGACGTGTTTGTGTCCAAGAGTCGTTTATTTCGTAGATCGACAACCAAACCGAACTTTATCAAAAAATCTGCGCCTATTATTGGTCTTGTTACCGAAGCAACAATAAATGGATGTCTAAATGTTCGGCGCAACCCCAAGTCTAACTCTAGCAATCGCGAGCCATAGGTACTAATTATGGTACCATTAGCTGCATTTAAACAGTTGTCATCATCTTTGACTATATTATTAAAATATATTTTTGGAACTACCGAAATTTCTGCCCCAGTGTCAATTAAAAAATGATATTGTGTCTTGGAACACCTAATAATTAAGCGACGATTTACACACGTCCCATTGTTCGTCGCATCTATAATGGGACGATCTAGTTTTCCTTCGGTGGTGGTGCCTGTGAAAATGTTTTTTTTCCAAATGAGCAACCTTGACATTTTCTTGCTCTCCTTAAATTTTCTATGGTACCAACATATCCAGTCACCACCACGTTCGTGTGACCTAGTGCGCGATCGAAATCGATTAGAACCTCTGCTATTCGATCGTTGCCTTGACCTTTTCCAGTTACCCATCTCACTGTTAAATTTCGATGTCAGTAGATCTATAGATTTTTGGAGGCTATTGAGAGTAATTTCTGAGTGATGTTTATTAGGTTTCGATTTAGATGATACACCTGTAGCGATAGAATTGCAATTGAGATTGGGACGATTGATTTCGAAAATTCTATCTGCGAATTTAAGCAACTCGTCGATTTCGTCTTGCTCTCTTATTGCAATTATCGATCTAATAGAGTCTGGTAGTCGACCTAACCATAAAGTTTTTAATAGTTGGGCGTTAACAGCTGCTGAAGTTCCTGCCTTCTCCTCGAGATGATGATAGAAATCAGATGGTGAAAAATCACCCATGTCAGTAGATTTAAGCAGATTTTCAATTCTACTTTGTTCTGATAATGAACGTTTTCTGATTATCTCATCTCGAAGCGCTTCATACCTATTGATTACGGGAGGCTTACGGATTATTCCTGATACGGTAGATATTACATCTATCGGCAGATGAGCAACAGCGTAGTTAAATTTGTTCTCATCACTCGTGATTCGACGGACTTTAAATAATGCCTCGAGTTGTTTGAACCAAAGTTCTGGTAAAGATTTCCAGAATTGTGGTACAGGTACTTCGGCAATATTCACTTTATGTTTTGTTTCCGTCTTCTCTGGCTTATTATCATTATTTTCATCTTCTGAACTTGCCATACTTGATTCGACTAAATTCGCGAGCAAGGAATTATTAGTTTATTTTATAATATGAAATAGAGATGAATCGACTTTTGAAAGAAATTATACCGAAAGGAGAAAGACGAAGTAGCAAATGACGTTAATCGAATAGATGTATGTACAATTTATAAAAAATATATTTTATTCTAATTAAACACTGAACGATTGAGAGAAATATTAGATATTTGTATCAAATTGTAACACTCACCCAATATAATAATGTGGTTTAAAGATACCGGATTTATTTTCAATAATGTTCAATTCGCCATGAGTGAAGTCCCGTTTCCTCTTCTTTACAATTTTTTTTGTATGAAATTACTAAAATAAAATTAAGAGAAAAAAAAAATAATATTAAAGAAATGTAATTAAATTTAAATTAAATTATTTAAGATGAACGACTACAGTAACTTTTATTTTGTTTTTAAAGCTGAATATTACTAGCTGGAAGGCTGGTTGACCACGTTGCTGAATGACCTTCGTACCGCTGGTTGACCACGTTGCTGAACGACCTTTATAGGTGTTTCCTTATACCGTTAATATGGCACAACAGAATATGTTCTTATGAAATTCAGCATTCGTATTTTGTTCATCAATTTTGCTATATAAATTCCGCTTCGGCTGGTACTGCTGGCACGTAGTTTGTTTTTCTGGCACTTGATTATATACTAGCAAACAATGTTTATATTTGAGACCTGGCGTTTGATTAAAACCGGTAAACTACATTCAACTGTATTCCGGTGTGTTGTGTGTAGCGGTTGTGTCTCAGTTGGGTTCACCACTGTAGGGGCTCGTGTGTCGTAAGATATCTGCGTAATGTGCACTTCACTATTTGAGTACTTTTATACCCCACTTCACCGTATGTTCTCTGACTCCAATTGGTTCGTTTAATGGAATGATTAAACGAAATTAGTAACACACAACAACCAAACTAATTTGAACTTATATTTATTATATTTATTAATTATTAAATAAGTTTTTATATTAATTGACACATACAAGTTAAATTATAATTTTAAATTAATTTATTATTTAGTACAACAAATATTTTTATGCATTAACAATTTTTCTTTCTGAGCTGTGCCCAGAAGTACAGCCAATTTTATTCTAACTTAAATTTTTATTCCAAAATTCTAAAAACCGATTTTTAATACAATTATAATATCGGTTAACGTATCATCATCATCGTACACATATAAACTCAAATTTAATAGAAGAGCAATACATACTTGCTCATTGCTACGATATAAAACGAAACAAGTGTTTTACCGATGCTTGCATTACAAATTGCACAAATCATATTTTCTCTCAATACGCAAATAATTACATATGTACTCGTAGAATATCGTTCGATTAAAATCATTTGCTAATCATCATTACCATAATTTAGGGTGCAGCTGGGGATGGTTGGTATCCTACTATTTTAAGCGACGTTTATAGTGTCATGAACGTGGTCACTATAAAATAAGTTCTTGTTCTTTCAGTGTAGTTTTATTAATAATTGTCTTACTTTATAAAAAATACAAGTTTTAAAATATTTTACTTTTACTATTTGATTCGTCCAAATATCGTCAGCTTCGAGATTGGAGACGAAAATAAATTTTGATCAAAATGTTTTGATGGAGGTTGGCTTGAATGTCAACATAAATAGTATTCTAAACATAAATAGTAATCTAAAACGAAATTGTTTAGTTAAAAAATTTACCATTTGTTTATTAAAAGACTTACTTGTATTCATAAACCACCACTCGATCTTGTCATCAAATTATGACAAATCCTACACAGGCAATGCATGGGACCCGGTTCCACCTTATAACCAATCGAAATTCTGATCGTTTACTTGAATCGGGTATTCCCATTCTGCTCGAACAACAGAGCCCCGCCTCTGTACAAACTTTTATTAAAGCGGCATCGTTAAAATTATCCGACAATTTAACAATGGGTTCATAATTAATTTCACCATGTTTGACGATAGGTTGGACATGAATTTTTAAAATTTCCAAACGTGCCTGTTCATTAGGAAGCAGAATTTCCATTTTACGTTCTAAGCGTCCGGGATGTAATAATGCCACATCTAGCGTATCCGGACAGTTTGTAGCCATAATCATTTTAAACTAATCCAACGAATTCGTTGAATTTCATGATCGGCTGATGTGCCTTCGGAAAAACGACGACCTCCAATTACATCAATTTCATCCATAAATCAACCGTGCATTAGGTTGATGATCACGAGCGTAGTTAAATATTTCTCGTATTAAACGAGCACTTCATATCAGGAGCTACCCTAGTTCGTGCCTTTAATTTTGTCTTCTCTAATTGACGTCGACATCCAATAACATATTCTGGCCCGTTTGTTGCCTTCACAATAACTGTAAAAATATAGATATAGATAAGCATAAATTATCGGTTCACTGAATTACTGACATATTTGAGATACTTACATTTAACCTTAGTCAATTGTTTGAGTACCTCCCCGATAATTTACTCAACACTTTTAAATCATTTTCTGATTTATCGAATTGTTCTCGCAGTGAAAGATTTACTATAAAATACCAATTTGGTACATTGGCTTACAGTCGGAATGATTCTGCTATTTTCCATTTCACTTCCATCCATTTCCATATCACTGATGTTATTATCCGGTTTTAATACACATTTTACAAATATTTTGACCACTGATTTTTATATTAGGATTTTTTATTTATTTATTATTCATAAAATAGACGTTAGTTATCCGTTTTTCCCGGAACAACAACTAATGGCGGACACACGTTATATAGACCATTTTCCTCAAACGTCAAAATAACATTATGACAGTTGAATGTGTATGGAAAACCATTAAAATAAAATTCTATTTTTTTTATTTTATTCATAAATTGTCACAATGCTATTAGAATTTAAAAGTACAATTGTTTGTGGTTATGTTTTAAACATTAAACTTTAATAGTTGTGTCATAAACTTTAAAAATTACAACTAAATTTTAGTTTGTTCTGGTTTCCCATACAGCTTCAGCTGTCAATTTTTTTTTGAGGAAAATGGTCTATTGAAAAAACAATTATTTACAATTATTGCTATTGTTTTTCGTATATCAAAATGAAATAAGAAATTTAGTAACTTTTTCTTTTTTCAAGCATTTTTTGGTAACCATGTGTGCGATGTTCGAAAAAAACTTCGCCGATTAATCGTCGTTTAAACTTACCAATTTAAACCATGGAAAAATCCATGGATTTTTTTACTCACGGATTTTTCGAAAAATTTTCCTTGTTCAAACTTACGGTCCTAATTAGAAGATTTTGTATTTTTGTGTGGCCGACAAAATTGTTAGGATCGAAAATAAAATTCAACCACCGAATAATTTCTTATGGTGTGATAGTGCCCCATTAATTAAATTAATTAAATTATGTAATTAAATTAATTGAAAAAACAAAAATAACAACATAAAATTTAAGATCCCTGAATCAACCTCAATATCTTTTATTTAGAACTCAATTAATATATTTTCCATTTTTCTATGGAGTCGTTAACTAAATATTCATCGTACAAAAATTCGTTCATGAACGTACAAAAACTGTTCGAATTCGTATTGCGGAATAGGGGAAATTTTTGAACGTATCGTACATTTTCGTATTCGTATTAAAATTATACGTATTCGTATTCAGGAATAGGGGTGCTGGAATGGCGACTTGAACGAAAATGTGTTAGATTGCAATTAATTCAGAAAGAGAAACTAATATTGATATTGATGAAATTATTAAAGAAAATAATTCTCCAAAATACGAAATGAAAAATCAATTCGAAACAATAAAATCGAAAAAAAATTAGAATCATCAAACCTATTAGATAAAAGTAAATAATATTAATGATCACGACTAAAAAGAGAAGAGAAGAAATAGAAATTTTGATTAGAAATCTTATATTAAAACACAATTATGGCAAAATTGCGGGCCATCGCCAAATCCACTAACCCTGTTTCTTTTGTTTGTGGTGAAAATGGCGTTAACCGAAAGTTCTTGCTTTTGCCTTGAACAATTTTTTAGTTAGACTTTTTTTCAAAAAACAAAAAGAATCCACAAAAATTGAGAAAGTGAGAAAAACAACAATACAGATCCAGAGAGAACAGAACATGACAATACCATTGCGTATACATATGCATACGGGCAAGTATAAGGCAAATAAAAAAATACGGTTTGTATCAATGCATGTCCAAAAAAACGTAAACACAAACAAAAATTTCATACAAATGCTATGGAAATAATTTGTTGCCGGCATTGCACGGGGGCACTGTGGTTGTACTGTAGTTGCAATCGTATATGACAGGAATTCATCAGGTACTGAATTCAGAATCGAAAGCATCAAAAATTGAAATTTTATAAAAAAATGTTACTGTGGCCCCTAGACCCAGAGGCCCAGCCCTAATTTTACCAACTAAGAAAATTTTTAAAAACCCCTCATCAACGTTTTATTGCGGTCGGATGAATGGTACAGGATCGCAAAAGGATGGGCCTCTTGATTCAAGGGACGCATCCATTGCAATCGGATGATAAATTTGTCAGGAGATTCTTTACAGATAGACTTACAAATTTACAAAGTTTCGTTCTTATTGTTTAGAAAATTTTTCTGCAAATTTTGTTATAAATGATTTTGATTTAGGATTGCCAAAAGGCGTGTGATATTGTAGCACATTTGCCAGATTATGCTATTTACTATATAATTTTTTTCAATCAATAACTGTAATTAATCCGCCAAGCATCTATTGTTGCTGGTTTATCTGTATAATCCAGTGACTTTAAATAACCCTTTTGAAAGGAATCGAGAGTTGTCAAATCTCACGACCTCGGCAGCCAATTAATAATGCGGTGGCATCACAACGCTTGTTGATGGACGAATTTTTGCCTTTTGGTGTTAAAACACACAAATTCAAGGTTTATTCCACACAGTTCCAACGATTGCTCCTGCGATTTAATAATCGGAATACCAACTGGAAATTGAACACGCTTAAATTGAAACGGCAAATTGGTTTGAAACAGTGCGGTATTCTTGGAATCAGAACTTCCTCGCCTTTGAACTTTTCTATGATTATCTTTGATTCAATCGCGTTGTTCATCAGCCTCTTAACAGCGAATTGGGTTGCATTGCATAGTTTTGGTTGGTTTAGGTTGCTTAACATGATTAGCACCGAACCGACCTTGAGCTGTAAATTGTTCAATTAAATAATTGACGACTTTATCTGGATCTGTAATGGAATCGATCGATTTAAATGAATGCAAATGACCAGTGATTTGACTTTGAATTTTTATATTCAAATCGTCTACGTCCTTATTTATCGCTGTCAAAATGGCTCTCAATATTCGGGAACACTTTCGTGATCAATTCTTCTTTAGAGATTGTGAATTGACAAAAATTAGGTGAAAACTAAATGAAGCCAGTCCGCCAGAGGCGTTAGTCTGAATTTTTCCATTACCAATGTCTAATAATTGCTTGGAAAATACGTCCGGCCGATTCAATATTTTGTAACGCGATCGCATATTCGTTGTTAACTTGAGAGTGTTCATTTATCTCCACAAATTCGATTACTTCGGCAAGCAAGCGTTTATTTCATCAGCAAATGTTGATCTCGGAATGACTGGCAGTGTTTAGCGGAAATCTCCGGCCAGCCGAATCCTCGTACCTCCAAACACGTCCTAATTATTTCCCCAATGCTTCTTTGTGCGCCATCGTACACTCATCCCAAATGATTTTTTTTTCAATTTGCGATTATTTTACTGTATAGTACTTCTTTCGCCAATGCTGATTTTTTGTAAATGTTGCACATTTGTTTTCGATCGCGCATGGTGATTCCGATTGTGATCGTCACACGTTCCATCATGAATCATATTATTCGTCATCACTTCTTCATACAACTCTGGATCAGAAATTTCGGCGCAAATGATGGCGTCAATTTCATCAGGTCTTATTTTCGCGACCATCCACAGAATAATATGTTCATGAGGAAGCCCTCTTTTCTGTCACTCCACAAAGTGCATCCAACATCGCGCGTCTCTGAAGACACGATACTTCACAATGACGTCCATCAGCGCCTTGAGTTTCTGCTTGAATACTCGGGTAGTAAGAACTGCGTCATTTCGATCAATTTTGGGTTACAAGTGAAAGTGATTAATGAGTCTAGTCGAGCGTATTTTCGTACGTAGGTCATCGCGTCTTACGTGTATTCGTGCATGTACCACGGACTTCCAACATACGTGTCTGGCAAAAAGATAATTCGGCCGACTTTGATTACATTTCTAACTACATTCATGCTTTAAACGTATGTATGTCAGATGTTCCATTTCGATTTTGATATTTATTTCAACGACGAATTTATGAATCTGAGCTGACCTTTTTGTTTTTTATTTGTCCTGTAAACGAATAACGAACTATTGTTAGGAATCGAATTGAGAAACACTTAACAACATTGGTACGTAGCGGTTAATGGATCAATGATCTTCATCAAAAAATGATATCCATCCTCTTCTCGGCAAAGGATCGGCGGGTATTATAACGCGTCATACGGTTTCGCAGATACGATGAAAAGTGATCACCATCACTCTGTCGAATCACAATGTCGTGAGACTCCAAATTCTCTCCAACAACCACAATGGCAACTTTATTTAACGTCGGTGTATTGAAGCGTCCATTTCTAGTGCAGTCTTGAACAATTTGACCAATTAATTGTTGTCTTGTAAGCGCTTTCGCAATAATAATGTCGAACTTTAGTGCTCGACTGATGGTACAACGCTGATTGATATCATCGTCAGAATTTCCAAGAAAATAAATCTGAATAAATTTGTGATGAGCATTCACAGGCAACAATAATACTTCTACACGATTTTGAATTTCTCCTTGAATCTGTAAAAATGAAGGAAAACTCTTAATTTATGAGCCTCGGAGGGCCACATTATTCCCTGGTGGACTTGGCGGTAAAACATTATGAATCATTAATGTAAGTTTGTGTGATATGTATGTGTATATGATGTACGTTATAGTCGAAAAAGAATTTACCTTAAAAGTTGGGGTAAAACCTCGTGCTTCGATAATATTCGCGAAGAAATGCTTCGACCGAGGTTCTTGGCCAGAAAGCAATGATGCTAGTAGCTCTGGTGGCGACTGTATCCATTGTCCGGCAGTCATAATGGATCGCGCTTGAGAAATTTTTATTCGATTTGCCTCCAAACGCTGTATACGCTTTTCATCCGTCTCATTGAATCGACGATCGTGAAGGTGGCTTGCATTTTGCGTATACGCCGACCGATATTTCGATGCCTCACTGGTGGCATTGTTTCCAAATAAATAAACCACGAACTAATATCAATTAAATGTTTGCAACACATCAAATTACAACGAACTTAATTAAATTCAAATTGATGAATTTTGAATGCACCAAAGAGATGATCACCACCGATAACATGCTGAACTATTGAAAGCGATTTGCGTTTGGATCGGGTGGTATCGGATTCGAACCCCGACAGGGACAGGATGCAAAGTGATATTTCATTAACAGATTACGATCTGTGGTGAATGTAACACATCTACGACCCCCTGTCGGTGTGCAAAACCCATGGGCCGACCCATGTTCCATGTTGGTATAGTCTGGGATGGAGCTAAGCAATGTGCAGATAGGCTTAAATTGGTCCTATAGCCGAACGTCCTCGAGTTGGTCGGGAGGCATAAAGTAAGGACGAAAGAGCGGAAGAGCAGGGTGAGCCTTGTGCCTCAAAACAGATCGCGTAGTTAACAATAAAAAAAAAATAAAAAAAAATCTCTGTTATGAAAACATGTGAACTATCAATCTGAATGTCGATGCTATCCAAATTTTCAACTTTTCCGGTGGATTTTACCAAAATTTTCTTTTATACAAACCTCGTCCTGACAATTACGAATACAAACAACAACAAAAATCAGCAAAATCGGCCGAGCCGTTCTTAACTGATGATCTTTCATACATGCGGCAATTGATTTCTATTTATATACCATAGACATCTCGTAAATGAGGCTGAAAAATAAATTTTCATTGTTGTGAGTGTGATCTTTGTTTATTTATCTTTAATTTTGATAAATTGTTTTTCATTTTTACGGTAGTTTTCATTCGTGTTTTTACCAGTTTTGCTATGATATCTTTAATTTAACTGCCTTCGTATATATGTGTGCACGGTTTGTGTGTGTATATATGAAGAGTAGACGACGTAGTGAAGAGTAACGAAAAAAATAACTTCTCTTCATGCATACACACAAACTATGCTCTATATATATTTTATAGGAAGATCATGAAATTAAAGATGATCATAGCTGAAAATGAAAATAATTTATCAAAATTAATGATAGATAAACAAAGTTCACGCTCACGCCCCCCTCCCCCTCACCTCTAATTTGGCGATCGTGTCACAATATAGAGGGTGGTTATTATGTTCCAGTGGCACTATTCTGGCTTTCTCTGAGAATAGGGAAGTGACTATTAGGGGGGACTATTAGAGGGATTTAGACAATTAAATTGTATATTTGTGGCCTACTGAGGGAATAAGTTTGGTGTAAATATTCTCGAAACAAAGTTAAATGGGGAAAAAATTTTCCCTATAAAAATTTTACGGAACCAATGTTTCCCAATTAACTTTAGCTGCGTTGTTTTTCGTAAATCCCACTTAGCTTAACTTTTGAAACTGAAAGCAACAACTTTTGGCTTTATTTTTTTTAATGTATTTTACTTTTTCATTTTATTAATATTTATTTTCGTTTTTTCTATGAGTTATGAAATAGAACAAATTAAATTCGGTTTTTGCTGTCTGATAACAAATGCTAAATGTCTTTTTTTACAACAATATAACAACCCTTCGAAAAAAAATTAGAAAAAATAACCGCCTTACGGTAAACACCATAACCATAAAATGGTTTTATTTCCCCTAAACCTAAAATTTTTTTGCCTTGCATTAAAGCCAATTCGGCTTTATACAATGCAATTGTTGTTGTAATCTTTTTCGACTTTGCGAAAGCAACGCACCTTCTGTTTTGAGAATTTTTGCACTAAACTTATTCCTTCAGTTCCAGCCAGAAAAACACAGTTGGGACAAAAATGCTACGAAAATAATTTTAATTAATATTCTACATGGGTATACAATGGTGCTTTCAGGGCACCGAACAGTTGGGAATACGTTGAGTAAAATCGCGGCCAACGCTATGAAAATGTTTAGCACTATGAAATTTTTAAATCAAATTGGCGATGTTTTTTCTAATCATGTTTAAGGGGTCAAGCTGTAGCTGTTTTAACACAATTTCGAAAAAATCGAAAAACAAAAGACACCTTTGTTAAAAAATAGAACTCGATACACAGTTAAGTTTTGATATCAAACTCAGAGCAGTCAAACTGTTTATCTAGTACAATTAAAAAAATGTACATCACAAAAAAGATTTTCTGACAAAGATACATGATCCTACAAGTTCATCGGAAAAAATCACCCCCCCTATCATAAACAGGGCAAAACCAAAATAGTTAAATACAGCCTCAATGTGTAGCCACTATAGCTGTAACCCGCCCGTTTTGAATTTATACAGTTTTCATCATTTCGAAGATGCGATAATTGCGCAGGAAATTTCTCTTATAACGAATATTTTATCCCAAAATATTATTTGGGTTTGTTTGTAACTCGATTCCCAGCTATGTTTAACAAATATTTTAGTATATATACTACAGCATGGGCTTAAATCAATTCCGGAAATTTAACGGGTGGAAATGAACCATCATGAACCTTTGGAAATGTATATGGCCTGGCCAGTAAAATATACAAAAGGGAACAGTTTGAAATCCCGCTTTTTAGAAAATCCGGCCTTTTCAATATACCACTTTTCAAAATCTCGCCTTTTAAAGTTCCGCTTTTTAAAATTCCGCCAAAAACGGGATTTTTTAAAAACAAACACTTTTTTCTCCTAAGAAAATGCCCAAATAACTCCAATTCTATAATTTCCAGAACCCTCTTGCATTTTTTGATGAAATTGTTTCCTTCATTTCATTACTCTTTATAACAATATATAGTCTCCATACGTGACACATGTAACGCTCTCTATTTTCAAAATAGGAAATTTTGATATTCGTACTTTTCAAAAGTGGAATTCTATTTTCGGGATTGGATTTTGAAGAGTAGGCAAACGGCCCCCAACCCAGTACAAATGTTCTGAAAAAATTGTTACGATTGGCACAAACGGATATAGCTCGATAATTTTAATCACGTTAATGGGTTCAAGTTGTTGTATTCTACTAAATTTTATTTGGTTGTTGTTGTATTCCCCCAATATCTACTAAATTCTTAATGTACTGTTTTTATTCTTATTCTATCTAAATTCTGTTTCTGTTTATTAACAAAACTGGCCACGTCGAAATGTGCCTCGTCGCTCATAACGATGCCAAAAATTAAATATTTTTATAATTTCAACACGTTGTTGTGGTGTTAGACTCCTCTCCATAATAAATTGTTATCGACCACTCTTTACGGCTAAAAAATATGATCCAAAACAAATTGGTGGCCGAACAAAATCGACCTGGAACTATTTTTTATAAATCTCGACCATTTTAAAGTTCATTTGATTCTTACAGAAAGCAAAAAAACAATTATTCCAACATTACTGACAAGAACCAACATTACTGAAAAGTACAAAACAACAAAATGAAACTGGTTCAATTATTAGTGACTAATGAGTAATGACATAAATAAATCATTTAATTTACTAATGTGTTTCAATTGGTTTAAATGCCGCATAAAAATTTAAAAAAATGTTCGTGGTAATTTTTTTTTTTTCAACTTTTTATTTTTTGTCTGTTCAACTGGTTTACATATTTTGACAATTGTACTGTTGCTATTCCGCCATTCCACACTTTCATTTTTTCGTCGTGATTTTTTCCTCGTTTCCTTCCCCTTCACCAACAAACTGTTGTTAGTTTGTCAAAGTTTGGAACAGCGGATTTAACGTAACGATGAACGTATAAAAGATAAAAATTTGGAAAAAAAATTCATGCTATTCCAAAATATATCTTTCAATTACGGTTGGTTTATAACTAAAAATTGTGTCAGCCAAATGTTGTTCATATAAAAAAATTATCAGCTCTTAAAGCAGATAAACAGTTTGACATTTTTATTCACCACAATTTTTAAATTTTTAACTTTTTAAACCTAGTACTCAGTTCGATTTCACGTGAAATTTTCATACGATTTTACCAAAGTGAAACTAGAAATGAAAAATTCCACTTCTCTCTTCACCAGCGAAAAATCCAAGTGTGTTCAATACATCAAAGATGGTGCGCATAAAGTCTCCAAATTATTTTCATGTGAAAATAATGTCTCGGCACATTATTTTCACGCGAAATTTTGACATTTGTTTGTGTTTGGCGATAAACAAACTTTTTAAATACCACAAATCCATAAATTTTAATTAAAGTCAATTTAATTTAATTTATTTACGTAAAATAAACAAATTCATTTATGTATGTCTACAAATTTGTACGTTAAAATTAAAAATTCTCCAAATAAAATTTAATTTCTATTTCATGCGAAAATAAATAGATTTTTGGAGACCGCGGAAAAACGCTTGCGTTTAAATTAGAATACACTACTTTAAATTAAATGAAATACATGTATTCCGCATAGGATGCGTTTTTCCGTAAGTTGTCTCTATTTCTGAAAAAAACGCACCGCAGCAGTGTTGACTACACGACGCACATAAGGGTTTTAAGTAGTGTTTAGTCCCAAAAATGTCTAGAGCCTAGAAAAATGCACCAAATTGAGTATTTTTTTTTTAAATTCTCTTTATGAGATTCTTGAAAGATCCCTTTATGAGATTCTTGAAAGATGAGTATTTTGTCAGAAATTTTTTTGTATGCATAGAAATCAGTATATACAGATATATGTTTAAAAACATCACTTTTTTCTTAACGCTTTGACGCATACATTTTTGTGATTAATGTTTTTTTCTAAAATTTGGTACACATTGTTTTTTGCGGTCGCTACGTTCAAATATAGAGCTAGATTTTCGATATTGACAGTTGACAGCTGTCAATTAGCTGTCAAATCACATTCATCTATTAGAAACTTCAAATTTATTCTCATTTTTATGTTTCATGGGTCTCTGATTTCAAATCTGAAGTCGGATTTTCGATAATGACAGTTGACAACAATTAGCTGTTAAATAACTTTCATTTGTTATAAACTTTTAATTCACCCTTATTCTTTATGTTTTTTGGGTCACTAATTTCAAATTTAGAGACAGATTAACGATATTCACAATTAACAGCTGTCAATTACCTGTGAAAGTACTGCTTATGGAAATTTCAAATTTATTCTCTATCTTCATGATATTTAGGTCACTGATTTCAAATTTCGAGTCAAATTTACAATACTGCCAGTTGACAGCTATCAATTAGCTGTTGAATTACTATCAGCTGTTAGAATCCTCAAACTAATCTTTCAACTTTATGTTTTTTGGGTAACTAAATTCAAATTTTGAGTCAGATTACTGATTTTGACACTTGACAGCTGCCACTCAGTCAAGTGTGTCAATATCAGTAATTTTTTCGTTTACAAGCAGTTATTACTGACATTTAACAACCATGCAGACATTAATCATTCTAAGCAATTTAATAATAACTAATGCACATACCCTTAAAATAAATATTAAAAACTGAATTTTTTCGATTACTATAGCCATGAGAGATGAGAATAATGTTTTGAGAAACTTGTTGAGAATAATGTAAAACATAAATACGAAATAACAGCGTACTGGTTTTTCATTAGGCATACTTCTTTTATTCAATAAAATTTTTTTATAATGTAATTTTTTATACGCTCGGTAAAAGTCTTTCCATAAGATTATTTTGAAATTATCATGCAAGTGAATTATAAAATTTTCTTTTCCTATTGAATTTTTTCATATTGTTTTATCTTAAAAAAGTCTTGGAATTTGCACAACATATTCAAAAAAATTGAGCTGAATTAAAGGATAGATTTACTCATTCATTTAATTTAATCCATAATAAGCAAGATTTTAGTTTTTTTAAATTGATATTTTATAAAACAAAAAATAGTTTTGATTCTTTTTCCACGTCTAATTAATATTTAAATAATATTAATAGTAAATATTAATAAAAGTAAAATTAAATATAAGGGTATATATTTTCTTTTTATTTAAGGATTTTAATTATTTTTTGTCAAGTTACAATTACATAAAACGCACACTTATTTATCATGAAATTATTAAAATCAAAATAAAAAAAACTTTGTCAGAAGTAAACATTTCTTGTTTGTAAATTTGTTTCAAAACTGGTAATAGTAACTGGCTTAATAGTACAACAATTAATATAAAAATTAAAAAATTAATTTTGTACACTATTATTAAAAAAACTAAGAAATTTATTACTGAGTCTGAAACAAAAACTTTTTAAAATGAGTTGTTTTAAAAACTCGCCGCCTCTCTCCCCCTTGATGAGATATAGTGCCAGAGAGAGAGAGAGAGTTTTGAAATAAGTCATGGTAAATTATGTGATGTATTATTAAGCAATACTGACAAAAATATTATTGATTTATGTCAGTATATTAAGGAAAACTATGATATATCCAATGAAAATTTAAAGCTGATTGAAAAGAAACTTACAAGTTATTTCATGCCTATTTTTAAAACTAAATTAAAAAATGCTCTTTATCACCAAGATATTATTAAAACTAAGAATGCCGAATAGTTAAAAACGGAATTCCATACTGATTTTGACCAAATTCGAGAGCTAGATAGAAGAAAATCAAACTTTAAAAGAAGTAGTAGATCTTCAAAGTACCGCAAAATACAAGAAACCACATATTCTTATTCAGAAGAGGAAATCAGAAGAGCATTCTTTAAAAGTTTACGTGATTCTGGTGAAAAACATTTAATTAACGTAATTGAAGATTTGTTAAATGAAAGTTCTCAGGATAATTCATCATTTTCAAGATGCTAAGTTATCAAAATGGCAATACGAACTTATTCGAAAACAAGCAAAAGAAAATAATGCTGATATATTTTTGCATTATAAGCGACTTTATGAAGCAAAAAATAATTGTTATGTACCATTTAATACTATAACTGAGAAAGAAGTGACTGTAAAATTGCAAGACTTATTAAACCATATAAGTAAACGTATTTAATAAATTTAAACCATATAAGTAAACGTATTTTAATTGTGAATATCGTTAATCTGTCTCTAAATTTGAAATTAGTGACCCAAAAAACATAAAGAATAAGGGTGAATTAAAAGTTTATAACAAATTAAAGTGATTTGGTAACTGTCAATATCGAAAATCCGACTTCAGATTTGAAATCAGAGACCCATGAAACATAAAAATGAGAATAAATTTGAAGTTTCTAATAGATGAATATGATTTGACAGCTAATTGACATCTGTCAACTGTCAATATCGAAAATCTAACTCCATATTTGCAGTCGCTACGACTGCAAAAACCAATGTGTACCAAATTTTAGAAAAAAAACACATTAAACACAAAAATGTATGCTTCTAAGGGTTAAGAAAAAAAATGATGTTTTTAAACAAATATCTGAGTATGTACTGATTTCTATGCATACAAAAAATTTCAGACAAAATACTCATGAGGGATCTTTTAAGAATCTCATAAAGAGAATTTTAAAAAAATACTCAATTTGGTGCATTTTTCTAGGCTCTAGACATTTTTGGGACTAAACACTACTTAAAACCCTTATGTGCGACGGCTTTTCAATGTTTTGACAGAAATTTAAAAACGCAATGTCAGAAAAATACGCTCAAGTAGTTAACTTGCGTTTTCGCATGCGTATCCTCACACACACTTATTCGAAACACACACTTATTCTACACAGAACTTGGCAAACTTTGTTTGAAATTGTAATTTTTTTTTCCATGAGAAAAAAACGGGAACGCAAGAATGAATCGACCAAATGCTTTGGGTGGCCATTAATGACCAATTTATGTTTTATCTTATAACTTTAAGTCAGATTAACACGTTCACGACTACACGGCGCATATGTGCGTCATGCGGTTTATACAACGAAATTTTGTTCTAAAAAACCGGCGACTCGTTTATGTGTCATAATTTTAATAACGTCACAAACCTCACAAAACACATAAATAAAACATTTATTCTACCATTAGACTTCAATTAGCTCATTTCGTGCAAGTTTATCATCTGATTTGTGGCCACTCCAGGCTAGAGTAACAGCTCGGTCGTGAACTTGTTAAGATATCGAAATAAAACAAAGTGCAGATTGTTCTCGTGATTGACAGGAAATGTGAGGGTGCGGTTTTCGATGTGGTGTCCGACTATATGTCGATCTGTGCCCTCTGTGCAGCCCAAGTGAACTGACTAATTTGATGAAGCTTCATACTTGGGCATTTTTTATGAGTTGGGAGGGTCAGGATGGCCTTTGGCGGAGGTCGGTTCACCGAATGTGGCAGCTTATATTATTTTATCTTGGTTTAAGCTTTCTCGTTTTTTGATGTTTTCCAATTATTTTGGACGATTATGAAGGAGATTTGTAATAGGACTGGTCATAATTATTGTCCAAAATTTAGTCAGAATTGATGATTTTCGTAGTAAACTGTTGTTTTCCATAGTTGAGCCACTCTGCGTCCTAGGTGGGTTGGCTGATCAGAATTGAACTTCACACTTGGACGTTTTTGTTAGGTTGGGGAGGTGATAACTTCCATTGGAGCTTTCTCATTTTTGGCACTATTTTGGTATCGCATCTGCGAGGGAGCCGATTAGGAATGGGTTGATTCTAGGATGAAGTTGTAGCAAAGCTGGTCCTGATCATTTTCTGCGAATGACTTATTTTGATAGAAACCGTTTTTTGTGGGAGCTTACTTATTTATAAAGATGTCAGGTGGATTTTAAATTGAATTGGCATCTAAATTTTCTTCTAGCTATTTGTGACGCCGATCACAAGTTTCTGGACATTTGCGATGGATGGCCGGGATCAGAACATTACCAGACAGTTTTCAGAAACAGCGATGTATATTTATTAAAAAAATATCCACCAGGTTATTTTTTACGCTGTGATAGTGTATATCCGATTACCCTAGACCACGTAGCAATAATTACGCCATACATTGAGAATCGGATGTTGAATATTCGACAGAAAAAGTTCAACCATATGCACAGCAAAGCTCGAATAGCTTTTGGGCAAATTAAGACCAGTACGCGTATTTTGATCCAGAATTGGGAGACGAAACCACAAATTTGTGTATACGTATACGACGTTTAATACGCGTAACAAATGACAGCATACTTATTCAAAATTGTGTATTATACCTCGTAGACGTATACACAAATTTGTGGTTTCGTCTCCCAATTCTGGATCAAAATACGCGTACAGATGGAGATTCATTTTTCTAAGATCTTTCGAGTTAAATATAAAAGAAATCCATTAAAGTCATGGCAGTTTGTTGCATTTTGCATAATATTTGTGTGAACGTCTTCTGAGCGTAGATAGCGAATTTTAAAATGAAGACGATCATCTGGATATTTCAGAAAACCAACCTGTGCAAGTAAACGCAATTGGTTTTCGGAATCGGTTGTGTGCAAAGTTGTAGAAGTTCAGTTTAAATAATAATAAATTAAATAATTTATTAATTTCAATTAATTATTTATTTTGTTTTATTTAAATTTCTTTGAGAAAATACAATTTATTTCAGTCTTTTTAATTTCAACAATAAATTTATTTATTAATAATCAGTTATACAGCATAGAAAATGTCCTTTTGTGAATAAAAATTATTCTCTGTCTGAAGATGATATTTCAACATCTGGAAAATATTTGTCATAGGCTTTTTAATTACATATTTTATTATTTTTTTAAGGAAACGCATAATTTTATCATCCCTCTCCTTAATATATTCTAATACAGTTTGTTTCTTTTTTTTGGGCAGTGGTGATGAGGTATGTAATGATATTGAAGGAATAGAATAAGTAATTCGTTTATCTAGTTGCTATTTTCCTCGAAATTCCAGCTGCGGATCAATAGGATCATACTCTATTTTATCATCCATCTCATTATCCACAATGCTTTCTATTATCTCAGTAGGCGAAATGTTCTGTTTTGTGCCCATGACGTCATTAATTTCGCTAAAAAATACCCAATTAGATGAATTTTTCGACGATGGTGCTGTTCCAGTTTTGGGATCCTTCAATTTTTTAAACATGTCCATTAGGTTGTTCCATTTTTTGGAGCTTTCATGTGAAGTACGGTTTGAAAGCCCGCTGTTTGACTTTTATATCAGTCTTAAATAAAGAGAATTTGATTATGATTGATTGCAATCTATAAGATGAAACGTTTCTTCTTCACTCCCTAATTTATATACAAATAAATATAAATAGAATTTAATTTATTATTGAATATTTTTTCTGGTTGATGTAAATGACTGCTGTATGTCTTACGTTTGCTCATTTTAGATTATTGGTGTAGATGAAATTATAAGATGAAATATTATAAATTTACCGTTTGTCTATCGCAAATATTCTTCTTTCAAACTCAAAACTGACAATAGAATTAGACTTTTTGTTGCAAGAAAGAGACAGAAAATAATTCATCTCGCCAGCTTACTTATTCGAATAAGTCGGTGTTCACAAATAAGTCGGTGTTTGGGAAACAGCCTAAGTTCTCGTTTTAATTTTGGAACAATATCTTTCCGAAAAAAACTTTTTTGTTTTTTGTTATGCCGGAGACGAGCCGACGACTACGGTTTCATATTGTGAGAATGTGCAGCTTACACACATAAACACACCATTTGTTGGCCACATGCTTCGGCATATGAAATGTATTCGTGGTCGGACGTTGGCCACAAAGTACCGTTATGCGGATAACATAATCGCAGAATTCAAAAAATTTAATAAATGTCGCAAAACATTCGAAGTGGCTGAGAGAACTGATTGAACATTCTTAAAACTTCGTAAGTTTAAATGTGAAAAACAATAAAAATGAAAATATTGATCGTTTTGGGGTATTACCCCATATCATGTTTGTTAATTATGTCAAATTGGTTGTGGTGAGAAAAGGGTATTATACCCCAAAAAGAGCTACATCTGGCCATCCTAAATACAGGAAAATAGTATGGTATTTGATTCTTTTTGATTCTTGTTATGGCGTGGATTCAGTACAATCATCAGGGAAAGAGTTGTGCATTTTGTTTTGTTATATTGAAGCAAGAATAAAATTCTGAATATGCTGACCACAAACCAACGCCATATCAAATTTGTGATTTGACGTATTTTGCACCATTTACAATTATAACAGTTAAATAACAATTCTTTAAATAATTAGTCCACTAGTTTTTATTTTTATTTTAATTTCTTTCAGGTATGTCATCTTCATCGCTAATGAATGTGCTTTACACACCTATTTTGAAAAAAACTACGGATAAGTATTAATTCTAAAGTTTTTATTTGATCATTTTATTATAAAAGCTTTGAACATTATTATTTCCTTAAACTCCATAAATTATGTGATAAAAATCTGCTACCATCAACTTCATAAATTTCCTGATTCAGTTTAGGTTTTTGTACGAAATTAATTTAAATTCAACGACTGTATCCTGAAAAATAATTTCCATGTACTTTATTTGCACACAGAATCATAATATCTGAGACAGTTTTATGGAATGGCATAACATGTTAAATGGCATCTCTCATTATTACGTATATAACACAAGTAGTTATATAAATTTGAATATGTCATAAATTTATTATAATGGTAAATGTCGACATAAAAACAACTACATACATATCAATTTACATAAATCATAAAATCGAGCATAATTTTTCCTCTTATAGTTACTACAGAATGATTTGTTTTGTTTAATTCTTCAAGTTAATTGCAATCACAATATTTGTTTATAATTATACGATACCAACCATCTACGGCGACTCAAACCCGTACAAAATCAATTTAAGTAACTTTAAACAAAATTTTATATATACTTTGGAAAAAGTTACGAGTTTAACTTTTATAAATGGAAGGAAATCTGATAATAGTAATAATCATAAAAATTATATAACAATAGTTATAATAGTTTTATTCAAGCTCTATATAAATATTTGACGCAGATGTTTTATATACATATATAATATACTGGATAAAATAATTGGTCTGGGTGGGGTAAATATTTTATACAAACGGTGTGATTTGTATTGTTATTTGATTTGAATGGATAGAATTTCATTATATATTGTGTCGTAGAAAGTTCACCCCCTCGCACATAGTTTGACGCTAATTTATATATGTACGTATATACATTAGTTAGATGTGTCTGCAACAAATAACCTCTCATTTTGCCTTAATTTTATTTTCTTATATTTTCTTTATCAAACGAAACCCCGAAAAATACGTTTGAAAACAATAAAAGCTTTCATTTATTAGAGAGAATAGTATAGCGTATAGTCTAGTAGGAGCTTTTACATTTTCGCTTGGCTTTATATTGCCGGTTTCCATTACAGATCAAAAATTTATGAGACACGATAAAGTTTACGAGTTTCCTTTTTTCGTTGGGTATTCGAGGGTGTGGTTCTCCTTTATAAATTCCACATCGAGAGCACACATTACCATTCCAAAACGTTTAGCACAAACAAACAATTCCAAGAAGTTAATGAATTCTTATATCTAAAATATTGTCTAGGGCTAGACTGTCTAATTATTAATTTATAACTGAAAATCATTAAATTTAATGTAATTAATAATTTTAATTTAATTGAGTAGAAAGTTACTGGAATTTTTGTTGTTTGGGGTTCTTATCTATATACCGACGCATACGTTCGATCAAAAAAGTTTTTCTATATGAAAATATTTACCAGTCGACATCATAATATTAAAAAAACATTATAATCTTTATTTTAAAACCGAAATATTTTATCTGGTATACACTGTCAAGTAACTATATTTCCGTAGATATATAAAGCAAAATAGTGCAGCAGCAGTGGTTGAAAACGATGATTTGCTTTTAAGTACGTCAGGATACTGTATAGATATTAGAAAATTGAATCGATTTAAGAGAGCTTTATAATATGCATAAATATAGTTATAAAAGCTTGCACAGTTTCCTTTTTTGGTGTATTTTAGGGATGGGAGAAATTCATTTATAAGTCGTTTGTGTTGAAACACTGCTGCATATATATACAAAAATGACGTAAAGAGAATGTCATTTGCACACGCATAAAGTGTATAAAAATGAAAGGACTCATTTTTAATTAAAATTACAAAAAAACTGTGAGCTTTTATATAATAGTATTGGATATTATTTTTTGCATAATGTATGTGTATGGTTAAAGCTTTAAGCCATAATCAGATTGAATAAGATTTTATATTCGATTACCGTACATCCGATTATCTGGGAAATTACTTATTACAAATATATAGAATTTTAAATTATGCAATGTCAATCTGAACGAACGCAACTCACATAGTAAGATAAGGCATAAGATATCCGAGTGGAGTTGATGCCAAACTAACAAAATATACACTGTGACCTATAAGTAGTTAGAATTGGAACTCATAAATTTATTTTTAATAATAACATTAGACAGTTTTTAATAAAAACGAATATTTCTATAACATACTATAAGAAGAAAACATTTAATGTTTATGAACAGTTTTGAGTGAATTTTATAAAATGAAATTTTTTAAATCAAAACACACTTCGAACGCACAAAGCTGATCAAAGTGGTTCTGATCTTGTCTTTAATGTAAAAACAAATCTTATTTACCCACCCACATGCTCGGAAGTTGTTTGTTATTTGAGAGAGAACATGATTGAGTAATAATAAAATTCTTATACATTTTAAATTATTTAACTGGTCCCCTACGGATCGCACAGAGATGATTAAAGTGGTCCTGAATTAGCATTTATTGCTAACCACATCATGGTGACAATTGGGAATATATTGGAATTTTTTATTATTCATTTATATTACATCGATCTCCAGAGGTGATTGAAGTAATTAAATAATAATTCTAAATATTTAGGAATTTTATATTACACTCAGTGATATTCTCTCTCTGATAACATAAATTTCAGAAATTTCTGGGCATGTGGATAAATAAGATTAGTTGCTTACATCAAACACTAATTCAAAACTACTTCGATCATCTCTGTGCGATCCGCAAGGGCCGAGTTAAATAATATAAAAGGTTTACAATTTTTATTATTACACTCAATCATGTTCTCTCTCTTAAATAACAAAAATCTCAAACCGAGCATGTGAGTGGGTAAATACACTTGATCACCCTTGTGCGTTCGAAATGTGTTTTATTTTAAAAAATTTCGTTTTATAAAATTCACTCAAAACTATTCACAATTAAATGTTTTCTACTTATAGTTTATTAAAAAAATTTTATTGTATATTATTATAAAAGTTCAACTTTTGAGTGTTTTTTCAATTTTAAGTACATACTTACAGATCACAATGTATATTTTCTTATTTTGGTATAAACTTCACTCTGATGCATAAGATACGTGTTGATGCACCCTGAAATTAAAAAATTATTTCATAAAGAATCATCTACAAGAAATTTATTATACTCGTATAAGCGCAATGCAACATTAGTCCTCTCCCCCGGACATTACCACCCGGACAATACCCTCCGAGTCGTTACTCCCGTCATTTACTCTCAGTTGGAACTGAACAACTAGTATTACCCCTCGCTCTCTTCCCACCCAGCACAATTCGCTTTCCCTTATTTTCGGGTCTCAAAGGGATTTTGAAATCGATATTAAGAAGATTTTGAAGCGGATTGTTATAATGAGGTGCATAAGTTTTTTGAAACAATTTCAATTCCTATAATAGTTTGGACATACAGAGAACAAACGGACTAAGTGGTTGGTCTGAAGTACCAAATTATGAAAAATTTCGAATATTTTTGATGAAAATTAAACGATTAAAGGATCGCCTGATACCATTCCTTCGGTAAAAATTATTATATTTTTGTTTCTTGATAACGTGAGGACTTTTGATGTCAAACTCCACTATAAATATCATGATCAACAAACAATGGGTCAATTATGGCACAATATACCATTTCGTCGGGAGTAAAATTTTGAATTACTTAATTTTTATGACAGAAATGATAGATAATTCAAAATCGTAAAAGTAGTTTTAGGGCGTGTGTCAAACTTAAGGTAAAAGTCAATTTTAAGTCAATTTTTCGGTAAATTCAATTATATTTCAAAAACTCTATGGGAAACTGATAGAAAAATTTGTCCTAAAACCGGTTGTTACCGGATGGCTTCCGCCATCCTGCAGATTTCACTAATACCACGCAGAGGCCACACACGGTAATCTTTTGCCGGCTACAACTCAGGGAGAAGTGCTATGGGTCGTGGGGTTTGAGGCTTACACCGTGTACAGAAACTAGAAAAAAGATAAACGCAATTAAAAAAGCCCGGAGTTCCGCAGAAGTTCGTCGGCCGGAACTCGAGGAACAAACAAAGAGAAAAAAAAATAATTATAACGGAAGAGAGGTGCCTTGGTGCGCTCATCCGTCCGAACTCAAACAGTGCAATGCACTGGTTTCGATTTCGGATGCGGGCACCAACGGACCGCCAACACTACGCCGACACGGAAAGAGAAGTCCCCCCTCATCATGCCTAACCCGTAAAATCTAGTAATTCATTTTTAATTAACAAAAATCACAACAACAAAAAAAATATAAACGGAAATGGAGAAGCGAGACCAATGTGAACACCAAGTGCATGAGCACCCTCACCAATGTTTGTAGTGCTCGATTACAACAATTTTCGAGAAAAAAAAAGTTTGGAAAATTTTCAAAACAAAAATTATGAATTTAAATATTTAAAAAAATTGAAAGGAAGAAAAATGAAAAAAAATTTACAAAAAAAATAAAATCGTACCTTAATTACAACAAAAAAAAATACCGTTGCGGCCTTGTGTGGTAGTCATGCCACAGGTGATGCCACACCCGGACCGTTGGGCATCCTCCCGCCGTGAACCGTCCTTGATAAAATAATAAATTAATAGTCGTTGGGCGTCCTTCAAGTTACCCGTTAAATAAATGGCTAGCCGATTGGCCACCCGTATCGATATCTTGGCCTGAATAAGCCGCCAAAACAAAACGTTGGGCGTTGTCTCGCCAACCGTAAAAATTGAAGTGGCCTCACCTGGCCACCCGCAGAAATAAACTTGCGTACCGAACACCCTTTGCCGCTTATATTGGTCGCGACAACCGTATACAACCAAAATAATAATTGGGTGCACTCGTTGAATGCGGTGAGCCGCAATTGGCTGCCCGTAAATAATTTTATTGGGCGTTATTCCCACCTTTTATAATAAACACCAAATTTTCCGTTGGGCGTTCTCCGTAAAACCCGTCGAAAATTTGCCTGGTTGGGCACTATGTTGGGCTTCCTTCGCATTAAACGCAAATATATTGGGCGTTACCTCGCCCCAAAAAAAATATCCCGCAAATAATAAAACTAAGTAGCCTCATCTGGCTACCCTGTGTACTGCCGATGCGGCATACCCTTGCCAATTTCGGTGCCCGTTATAAAATTGCAGTACCCGTAAATAATTCCAATTCACTATGCACAAATAAATTGACCTTTTGTATTCGTTTGTTTTTAATATTCACAATTTATTAAAATAATCACTTTCTTAAATATTTATTATATAATAATTATACAGATTTTATCACAAAATTCTTTCATGTAACCAAACGCTAAAAAATGGACGTTTTCACCAAACTCCAAACAAAAAACTTTCGTCACAAATTCTACAAAAGAGACTTTCTTTCTTTTTTAAATTATGAACAAAACTCGACTGACAACCAAAAAAAAAGAAAAAATCGCACATCACAAACAACGAACGCGTAAATCCTCTAGAAGAATCTTGATTTCTTCTCTGTCTTTCGTTTGCACAATTTACATTGATACAAACGAGAAACATATAACAAAAAAAAATTCTTCTAGAGTGTATCGCTTCGCACACACTCGATGCACATAGGTCTCGCTCTCTCCTTTAACCGCCATGACATGAACAGAAATATTTTAGTACAGCAACAGTACCACGTGTTCGTAAACAGGTGGTAGTGCTGTTCGTTACATGTCAGTTTTGTCATAGAGGTAAAATACTAAGATGGATTGTTATGACCAAAAAGTCTTAACACGGTTTTTACCGTAGTAAACGATTTACTTTAAGTTTGGCACACAGCCTTAAACAATATATTTTTGCATAGAAAATAATCATTTTCTAAAAAAGTTCCAATCGTCATGAAAATCGACAAGGGAAGAAAATATTTATAATAACAAAATTGCCTCGACTGATAGGGTGGTAATATCCGAGGGGTAACTGCGGCGGAGGGAAGGGGTATTGCTCAGAGGTAGTATTCGGGAGTTAAGTCCTAGACCGCCGTATACATATACATAACGCAAAAATTAGAACTTACTCTCAATTACATATATGGCAAATCAACATAATCACTTAAGTCGAAATGAGTGGTTATGTTGAACCATATTCTAATCGATAGTAATTGCCGTTTTTCTTTTCCTTCAACTTTTCCTCAAAACCCGAGTAATTTTAACCGAGATATAAGCAAAAAAAAAACCACTTATGTTTGTTATAGGTGATAGGTATTTATTGAAAACGACTTAATTCATAATTTTTGACATTCTAGCATGAAATAAATGATATTTAAAATAATAATTTATTTGTAAAATTAGAAGTAAATTTAGAATAAACACTTATCTTGAAATAAGTTTTTATTTTTAAATTTAATTTTGCGATTGGTATTTGCTTAAATCGATATAAGCGTTATTTTTTCTAAATCCTAATTAAAAATGTTGGGAATTTCCGGTGAACCCAGAGCATGTAACAAGTGGTTGAAGGTGTCAATAAACGCAGTTTAAGAACCGTGATACCAGGGGCAGAGATCTAAAAATAGTTTAGTTATGTCCCATAAATTTTTCACAAACTTATTTAAAAGCTAAATTTGGTCCCCTGAAAAGTAGCTAAAAATAGATAAGTGGTTTTGTTGAATTGCTACAGATATAGTCACCTGAGTAGGTATTGAATTGTACCGTTACCATTTTGTTCATTTCTGTCAAAATTTTATACTTTAAAGTATTAATTAATATATAAAAAATGTATAATGTTCACGTCACGAAGGCCAATCTTATTAATCCGTTATCACTAAATAATTCTATGGCCAAGTATTTATTTTGAACGTTGCAAATTCCTGTCCATTACAGAACGATGTTATCAACTTTGCGATTTGGTTTAGATGATGCCCACATTGATCGTGATTGTGGTGTGATGAAATGGGTAACTGAGTCTGGATTGGGCTGGTTCTCTTGCTATATTTTCGACCGATATTTTTAATGTTTTTGCTGCTGGAATAGCTTGGTGAGTAGGATGGCTCTACAGAGTTCAAGTCTCGGCCACTTGATTGATTTGGCCGAGGCAACTTTGATTTTGGGCGAGGTACTTACCTTTCCAGTATTATCGATGAAGTATCATCCATTTTTCATTGGTTTAAAGCTATCGTGAAACTGAGATATCCAGTATTTGTGAAGTTCTATTTCCTTCCAAGATTTGCCATCGAACAAGAATATCAGATAACCAGTCTAAACGATAGACGAATCGGTCAGCAAATAATCGTCAATAATTTCATTTCCAGTATTTTCATTTTAAAAGTTGTGCTGTGTAAACTTCCAAAATCGCTACTGACAATTTCTTTACTGGAGCAACTTTAGATTTTGTGGCCAGAACCCATGTAGTTCTACAGTCTGACTGGTCATTTAATCTGACTGATACCTTCTAATAGCGGCAGCTGATCTCTGATTGCCAACCTTTCTTGTCTAGTTTTTTGAGGTAATTCGTCATCTATCTATATCAGCCAAAGTGCCTGAAATAATAATTTTATTTTGATTATTATTGGAGAGAGCCACTCCTAGGGATCAAAAGTGGACTACTCTGTGGAAGTATTTTCCTCTTTGTAAAAAACTGGTTCGGTCATATTAGCATGATCTCCTATGTCTAGCTTCCGGTTTCATTGTAGTTCTAGGACTTTTACCGTTACATCCTCCTGGATGAAATCTTTTATGGATGGTCTTCTAGTGTTGTGTATGTAAGAATTCGTGTGAAGTTTTATTCCATTCCCAGATATAATTTGAACTACATCAGCCTTTAGTTCGAGTGCTTCTTCAATTGTAGCTGCACAAGTCATTATCTGAGTCAAAATATTACTTGTAATTTCTGGTCATTTTCGCAGACTAAAATATGCCGGATTATGATTAATATTGGCTGTATAGTAGAGCCGACCATGAATACTACCTTCAAGGACACGACGGTCGAGGTATTCGCGATAGCGTCAAAAACTACACGGAAGTTCGATAATTTCTAAATTCCATAGTGCTGTAAAAAATTAAATGATTGATCTGATATACTTTTTTGGCCAGCTTACTGCTAAATTTAGCATATTTCCAAGTTCAATCGTACTCTGTTTCTTCTGTAGTTCGGCGAGTAATATCGTCTAAAAATTTCTCGCATGTTGCATGTTCATTTGTCACCGTCACAGTGTTGGAGATCGCTTTAATTCCCCTGTATTACTTAACATCAAGTAGCTCGCTTTGAGTAGATCTAGCTGGCCGCCAAGAACTCATTCAAATATTTTTCCATATGGCAACGATATCGTTTTGTAGCATTCAATACTTGAAATTAGTATCAGCTAAGAATATGTCATATTTGCTTAGGCAAAAGAATAAAAAACCTACATGGTCCAATTGTGAATCTAAGCCATCCAGGAACCAACTCAAACACACACACACAACATTTCATTAAAATCGGTCCAGCCGTTTAGGAGGAGTTCAATTATACAGACGAACAGAACAATTATATGCATAAAGATTTGAAAATGTTGTTTGAACCCCATCAAAAATGCTCTATTTCTTAATATAATTTTTAAAAGAACGAATCTCAAAAATATACTTTACTTAAATCTTATAAATAGGTAGGCATTGCCTTCCCAAAAAATGTCAGCTAGAATCTGTAGATATTTCTAAATTCGATGGCACGTGTCCAATTGTCCAAAACATCGTGTCCAATTTTATAATTTTCTTTTGAAAATAAAATCCAATTGGAAAAACAACAAATTTAACAGTGTGCCTTTTAATAATTTTTTTGGCATAAATTTCATTATCATACCAATAAACAAACATTTATTTTTGTTTCTTCTTTATTTATTTTATTTTATCGGTTTTGCCTCATACACTATGTGGCAACCGTAATCTAAACCGTCTATGTATGCGCAACAGAAATGTTCCATTGGCTTCACAAAAAAACTCAAGATCTGAAGCAGGAAAATTTCAGCTTGGCTGAAGGCTGATCTGGAGCATAGAATTAATCCTTACACTCCTCGCAGATTTGTCTTGGGATTTGGAGTAAATTGGTTTGAACCTAGATTGCCACATTATAACGTAAAGCTATGTATGTTTACGGAAGGTCTAAGATACAAAATATATCTTAGCCTAAAGAGGAGACTGGAAGAAGTTGAGGTATGAAAACAACCCAAGTTAGCTGAACAAAACTGGCCGATCATGTCGACGATGGCATCCGTAGTTTAGAATTTATTTAAGAGCAACATCATTACTCTACTACTCATATTCTTAAAAATCAAAATCAAAAGAGTTTAATAATAAAGAAAACAAGAGAAGAAAATTGCTTGGCCTATTTTCGTAAAATGTTGTTAGGCTGTGGGGTATATCCTCTATCTGGTCGCAAGATAATTATTTGCGATCAGAAATATGGTTACTAGATTTATTTTGCCATATCAATTCTAACATTTTTTTTTTAAATTTAAATTTGTTTTGCGATTGTTAGGTAGAAATACATAAAAAGACTGCGACCTCGGAAAATGTGTAGCAGTCTTTCCGTTGATTTCTACTTTACAATCGCAAAACAAATTTAAATTTAAAAAAAAAATTAAGAATTGGCATGGCAAAATAAATCTAGTAACCATATTTCTGATCGCAAATAATTATCTTGCGACCAGATAGAGGATATACCCCTGTGTGTCAAACTTAAGGTAAAAGCCAATTTTAAGTAAATTTTTCGGTAAATTCAATTATTTTTCAAAAATTCTATGGTAAACTGTTCGAAATGTCTGTCCTAAAACTGGTTTATATCGTAGTAAACGATTTACCTAAAGTTTGGCGCACATCTCTAGTAAGTAATTTTTTCAGTAAAGTGTTGCCAACAGAAAGGAAACCTGGTGCCGAGCACTTGCACGACTTCCATTCCTACTGGGATCACTGACAGACTCTTCACTGATTGGGCCCCTAAACAGAATTTGTCCCCAAAATTAAAAGAGATATAATATTTCATCATCACCAAGTACAGTCAACTCTCCTATAACGCGATTAATTCGTACCGCGTTATATGGAAACCGTGTTATAAGAAACTCGTTTGTAATTAAATTCATTTTATGGAAATCGCGTTATCGCATTATAGAAATAAGAAAAATCATATTAACTTACATCGCGTTATATGGAAACCACTGTCGCGTTATATGGAAAACACGTTATAAGAAACTGAGAAATAATATAAATTGAATGAATTCGTACCGCGTTGTATGGAATCTTAGAAATAAATAAACTGTACACAAATAAACCTATATAAAAAAAGCATTCTCAAAACATATTATCAGGTTGAGATTAATAGGGTTCATGAATGAACTTTATAAAATAACAAGTAAATTGCATAATTCATAATTCATAAAATTAATAACTAAATTAAAAAAAAATATTTCCAACAAAAAATTAAAATGATTCTATATTGCGTTATGTATTATTCAACATCACTGTCAAATATTAGCCGTCTAAAGTTTTTTTTCTAATTGGCAGAAAATTCTCCGTACTTTACAAATTTTCTTCTTGGTTTTCAAATGTAGTTTTATTTTGTGGTTCTTCCAAAACCTCTTTATATATGGAGTCAAGCAATTTTGAAATTCTCTTTTAAATTTTTCTCTGCGTATGATTGAAGGGTCATTTAAGATTAATTAGCATTCTAATTCCCTACCCAAATCTAGTCCTTTTTTAAATAATATCTGAAGTTTTAAACGAATTTGTTATTAGTGTTTTCATCCACAAATGCATTGAAGGTAGACTCATCAATTAATTCCGCTAATTCTTCCTCATTTAAACTCTGTTCCTGAAGTAAGTCTTCTATATCTTCTACGTGTTTATCTGCAAATCCTTTGTTGCCAAAAGTAGAAGCAGTCTTTACTATTTCTGTTAGTGGATCTGACACATCATTTTTCTTTTGAACCATTTGAGATAGCAAAGGCCTCCAAACATGCATTAAGCGTTCAATGTTTAGTTTCTGTACAAGGTAATGACACAATTCGGGTGCAATATAAAATACAAAATTATTTCCAAACTTCAAGAAGAGTTTTACCTATCTTCTTTATCTTCTAATCTGTTGAAAATGGCTTCTAGGAATTTCCTTATGTAATACATTTTGAAAGTTCGGATGCTTCCTTGGTCCGGCGGCTATATTAATGACGTGCAGTCAGGAGGAAAATAAAAAAAATTTCCCATTTGGATGCTCCTTACTATGACTAACTGGTTTGATTTAAATCATTAATTAGAATCATATTAAAATCATCAGATTTTTTAAAAAAGGGATAAAAGATTTAAGTCATATTGGTAAAAACTAGAATTAATTCAAAAATCAACGCACTCCAAAACTTAAGGAGGAAACTTAATTTCGTAAATATGGTAACACTAAAAACCTCAAAACTTAGAAGTTAGAAATAAAAACTTAATTTCATATTATTTGGTGAATCACATTGTTATTAGAATACAACCTGTCAAATTGTAATTATTTTATTTTTCACGTTTTAAAAAGCTAAACAAAGTTGAAGGATATTATTTCCCCCATTTGCAAGAAGAAGTCATAACAAATATGTCGTCCTTTGAATGGTGGAAATCGATATTTGCTTATCGGTAACAACAGCTACTGCTTCATCAGCTGGAACTGGACGAGTTTTTTCAACCTTTGCTGGTTAGTTCGTGCTAAATTAAGAAATAGCCTAGGAATAGATAAAGCGGCAAAATTAACATGTTTGGTAAAGCAGCTGAATAAATAAAAACAGTTTTTCTTTTTATTCTGTCATACGATTATGAAATATTTGGTTTTAATTTTTAAATTATGTACTTTATAATTTTGTAATTTTTTTTAATCAACACTGAAGCATAAAACAAGCAATAAAATTTACTAAATATCATAATTGCTTGATATTAAAGTTATTTGATTTAATTTATATTTAAATGAATCCGTTTCTGTTCCTTTCCTTAAAAAGCATTTAATTGTTCTCGGAAATTTATTACAATTTAAGTTCAACATTACAACTTTGTATTAAAAAAAATCTGATTTAAATCACAAAAAATCCGGTTTTATGATTTTTTTTTCAAACAAATCAACAAAATTACATGCTCTGCTACTGGCGTTATCAACGATCAACAAAACTTTGAAACTAAGATTTTTTTCAATCATAAAGCTTTCCACTTCAATCAATTATAAAACCAATCCTTAAATATTTCTTGAGTCATTCACACTTTTTTATTCGCTCGTCAAAAACGCGTTATAAGGAGATCACGCCGCGTTATAGGAGAACGGTTCCAATTTTCACTACGCGTTATATGGAAATCGCGTTATAAAAATACCGCGTTATTGGAGAGTTGACTGTACCAACTTTTGCTCTGGGGCTCAAGACAAGCTCAGCTCTACATGATGACTCAGGAGATATATAAGAATTAACTCCTTTTTACATTTCTTTAGTACGTAACTATAGTGATTGATGACCAAGTACGTTCTAAAACTGCTCGATTCCCAAAGACGTAGAAGTTTATAGTTGAATATTTACGATAGGAGAAATTAACGCTCTTTGTGTGTTGGAGCCATTTTCAAAATACCGTAATACCGATTCCAGACACCTATTGTTGAACAAAATAAATTTTTGTTACTGTTTATTACTCTTTAAAGTTTCTACGAAACCCAGTTTAGCTGAAAAAGCTCATGTGAGGATTCCAAAAACTACGAATCTTTTATTTTAACATTGAAAGGTGTATTCATCTTCAACGAAATGAGACAAAATTTTGAGGTATAAAATCAACATGACATCACCCTAAATGACGGTTAAGTTTGGCACACAGCCTTAGTGTAATTTTTCTGTGTAATTTTTAAATGTATAGAACAATTTGTACAACAAACTTTTCTATCAGATTTTTCAGAACAAACTTTTCTATCAGATTTTTCGATCAGTTTGTCATAGAGTTTTTGAAAAATAATTAACCGTGCGATTCTGGCATATAGTCAAAGAGCTCTTGAGGTGAATTATGTAAACATTACGAGTTACGAGTTACAAAAATTGACGTCAAAAGGTTTTTTCATTTAAAGCATTTTGAGTTGTCGTAATTACGACTTTTTGTTGTTGTTTTAGTCGTACACATTTATAAATACGACACAAAAGTCGTACTATATTTTTTTTCTTGTTTTCATTGACAATTTGTCAAAATTAGTTTCAGTCGTAATTCGTAAGTCGTACTCGTAATGCTTACATAATAACCCCCTTAACTGCAATATTTCGTATAACTAAAAGATTTCTCTTACTTAAGACTATTTTGCGATTCTGCACATACTGATCAGTTAAGAGGTTCTCTTAAAAACCTCTTAGCTTAATACCTACCAAAAAGTAGGTCTTAAACATTATAAATGATAGAATTTTTATTATGTTGTATGAAAACTAATAAAAATGACGATTATGTAAATAAATAATTAATTAAATTATATTTTACAATACACAAACTGGATTTTAGATGTAATATTTTTATAAAAAAAAAAAAATAACAACATCATTTCGGGTGGAAGTAAATATTTTGGTGTTGTTTATTTTCTTTTCCCATACAATTAATTTTTTGCCTAATTATTTATTTTTTCTAATTTATTACAAAAAAATGAATATTTAAACATTATTTTTGCAAAAATATGTCGTATTTTATCGTTTATTTAACAATAAAAATACAATTTCAATGGCTCGCATTAATAAAAATCACAATTGACAGGTCTCCAAAAATATTTGGAGAGTTTTTAATAGAAATTTTAAGAGTAGTACTAACAGAATACCAATTAAGAGATTCTCTTACAAAAATCTATTAACGAAAAACCTCTTTACTGTTAGCCTCTTAATAGTCTTAACATCAGAATCGCACGATAAATTTACCGAAAAGTAAATTTTAAGTAAATTTTTCGGTAAATTCATTTATTTGTCATAAACTATCTATGACAAACTGATCGAAAAATCTGTTCTAAATCCGATTTTTACCATAGTAAACTATTTACCCGACTATTGGCCCGCAGCCATAATTTATACAGTGCATAAGTACTGAACATTTTTTCTTGTGCAAACTCAATTTTGTGTGTACAAACATTCACATGTGTATTTGAGTCGGCGGAATCCCATCAGACTCGGGATAAAACCTCGTTTTACGTAGACCATCTGCGTCCAGTGTATTGCTTTATGTCACCCTATAGTACTGATATGACAAGGAGTCGTCATAGTTGTGTTCACCGATGTAATCGATCGCATCGTATAATGAAAAATCCCTTTTGCATTCCCTTTTTTTACATTATGGCTTCGAATTTGAAAGACTGCGTTACCTTTTACGTATATACATAGTTGTTGTTATTATATTTGCCAATATTCCCAAATGACTTAAGATTATTAATAAATCTTTAAGTTACAGGTAGTTTCTGATTCACAACCGCACTTCTGAATTCAATTGATAAGAATCTTGAATAAATAAAACTCAAAAGAAAAATTATACGATTCGTTTAACAAAAAGTTTGCTTGTGTGGTAAGATACGAATATCTGAAAAAAGAAACGTCAATATGTAAACCTCGATACACTCATTACTAGACACCCACCTATTCTAAACGTTTCATTTTGGCTTTCGTTTTACGGTGGGTGTCAAGTCAATGAACTGTGCATTTTTAAAAATCAATTTTCCGAAAATATTCAAATTGCATGATGTTCGGCAATAAATCTCTAAATTTTGGCTTTAAAGAACGGAAAATGGTGGTCTTTTTTATACAGAACGTAAAAATAGTGTAAATATACAGTACGTTTCATAACTATATTTCCAATCTCTTTTTTGATTTTTTTAAATAACTGATCAAAACACATTTAACAAATTTAATGCCATAAATTTACTAAGGTAGGCTAAGGATATGCTCTGATAGGCTCAATAGCTGGTATTCAAAATAAACAACTAAATTGGTGAAGCCAATATGGACTTAGTGGGTTTAATTTTATATTTAATGGCACTAATTTAGCTTTACGAAGATTTTGTTGCAGTTGGTAATAAATCGCATGTGAGTCGCAACATACACGAATTAACTCCGTGAAAGTTGAAAATTTATCGAATAAATCCCAATCAGTTTTAACACACAACATTGATGTTTTGGACTTCTGAAGTTCCAGTAAATCAAGGTTAATCTACAAATTTGATGATACCCGGCCATTCTTATAGGTTTCTCTCAAAAGGAGCTTCTCTTTAATTCATCTGGTAAAACGCCTCTTGATACAAGATCTCGTGGGTTCATTGCTGCAGAAACTTACCAAGAGTTAGTTGAAGCGAGTAATTGAATTTGGGATACGCGGTCAGCAATAAATGTCGTAAATTTCGAAGCTGGTGATTTTATTCGTTTGAGAGTGATTTCCGAACCATCCTAAAATTGATATTAATTATTTCGAAGATTTTGTGAACCAATTAAGCAGCCAACAGCGCTGCACACATCCCAATCGTAGAATGGTTTGAATTTTAAGTGGGGCTACCCCCTAGACTGCACACAATAATCGGTCGGTTACATTTTAGACGTATCGATTGCAAATCCATAATGCTTGAAACACATGTGTAGCATTCCGCATGCATCAAAATTAGAATACGCTAATGTCTATAGATTAAAATACATGTCTGACGCATGTCATGCAGAATTCCGCACGTCGTCTCTAACTTTTAATTCGACTGTGCAACCGTTGGTGTTGACAACATGTAAAAAAAATAAAACTAAAAATATTCACCAACATCATGCTACACTGTTTGTTGTTTTTCACTTTTGACACACAATTTTGTCGAGATGGAGAAAATTATAGAATTTATAAAAAAAACAATTATTATACGATAAAAGACTTAGTTTGCTCTAACTTCAAATAAAAAATCCCGCCACAAGTGACAAAAAATTATGCTCATGTGGTTTACGTGCAGTTCCGTATACGGCGCTGCATGCAAAAAATCTGCACATCACTTTCCAGCATAACCCTTTTCCGGCGTCCCTTATAAATCCGACTGGATATTTGCGGAATTTGATAACGATCTTGAACAATATTTTGTTGTTGGTTGGCCCTACCGTTAAACGTTTAATATTCGAGATATGGTCCATTGAACTCGAACGCAGTTTTTCAAATTCGGTCTAAGATATCTACCCGAAATCAATAAAAATCGCAGTGTTTCGAAAATGCAAGAGAGCAAGAGTTTTCTATACGTTTAGATAAAATATTATTACTCTTTCCCTTTCTATTTCGCTTTAATACGAATGATATGCGAATCGTTTTTACGCATTTTTATTAAATTTTTTGAACCCCAGTACAGCACGTGCAATACAAAAATTTATACATTTTATTTATTTATTTAAAGATTAAATAAAAAAGTTATTAAACAATAAAAAATGTATGCTTTCATCGTTATTTGAAAAATGGGGGGAAAACAGAAAATCCCATCGAGTACAGATTTTGTTCGAAAACTGAGACATGAGAGTTGCGAGGTTTGCTGCTGTTTCACTAACCTACTAGATGCACAAAATTAATATCATTGTTGATTGATGTAAATAGTAATTAGTAATCAAATTTTATATTTACATCTAGTATGCTGATGAAACAACATAAAAACACCCAACTCTCAAGTCACGGTTTTCGAACAGAATTCGTATGCAGAATGAATCTCACAGTATCCAGATTATAAAATCTTTAAACCTGGCGGTAATGACAATGAGTAGGCAGTTGTGTGCAAATATCTATTGCTGTTTAAAAATAAGTGTGAATCCATCAAAATAATCGTACGATAGATTACGAGAACATGTGTCAAAAACAAGACATAAAAATTCACGTGAACGATCGTTAAATCCAATTTGTTCTACATCTCTTCAGCAACTGGCGCTAAAAACGATACAAAATATGTACGAAGTACGAATAAAAAATATAGACAAGAATAAAGAGGGAGCCATTTTTGATTTTGTTCGTGCAGTTTGTCATTATGGATTAAGGCGCTAGGATATTTGATGGTGCTTTGATTAACTTCATTTTTGATATTACTGGTCGACCTACAATAAACACTTTAATTAAACTTTATAATGAAATTCAACAAAAAAAGTTCTTGTTTTTGGTATGACTTTGGTTACTAAGGAAAACAATGCCACTATTGTAGGAGTCTTTTCAAAAATTGATAAAAAAAATGGATCGATGGGCTTTCCATATCAATGGACAGCGCGGAGTACATGAAATCAATAGCTCGTAAAATACGAACTGGTGAAAATAAACCCAACCTATTATACATCACAGTTGTCCCACATCTAATTCATGTTGTTGTGACAAAGCTATAAATTCGATAGAATTAACTTCAGCAAATAAGTTTGTGATAAATTTAGAAGACCATAATGGAAACATTATCAGATATCTTTGAATCTGTTATTTCTCATCAGAAATGAAAAATGGAACGCTACCATATCGCAAAAGTTGCAAGTCAGCTTCGATTATTGGCCCTGTCGCTAATTAAGGAAAATTTACAAATTTTAAAATATTCATCAAACATTACATGTAAAATAATAAAGAATTATCAGAATATTTTATCGAGTTTTTTTTTTTTTTTTTTTTACTATTCCTGCAATCTGTTCTTGAGCCAAAGTTCTCCCAACTCTCTCGCGGTTTGCTTTCTCCATCCACTTTTACGCCAGTACCAGCCAATTTGAGGACATACGGTTATAAATAGGTCCGACCCATAGGTCCGACAGAGGGTCATAAATGTATTACATTTCACCACAGATCGTAATCTGTTGATGAAAATTCCCTTCGCATCCTGCCTCTATCGGGATTCGAACCCGGTACCCAACGATCCATACGCCAAAGATTTAATCACTATGCTATTTGGTCGGTATTTTATCGAGTTATCTCATCAAAATTTAAATTTAGATATTTTCCAATTTTGGATTGAAGCCCAAAGCAAATATCCAGAATTAAGATGTATGCAAACAGAGAGCTGTGATGTTGAGAGGGGTTTTAGTCATTTGCGGCATTTTCAATGACCTGAAAAAGCTGGAGCATCTGATGAAACAATGACAATGCAAATGTTGTTATATTTTAATAATAAAGTATCGAATTAAATTAGATTTTGTATTTTAATTCATTTCTACCGAGAATTCGTAAATTTTTTTAATTTTCTGTACACATATTTATGTTTTTGGCTCGACTTTATCCCGAATTGGAGTAAAATATGTTTAACCCGATAATTACCCTCCGAATTCAAGTATTTTTATTTGCCGAAAAAGTCATACCTTACTTATAGTACATTGAACTCGAAACTATTTGTTGGCCGGACTGGTGGCTTACATCAGGTGGTACAGGAAAGTTTAACGAATGTGAAATAATTTTTTGAAAAATTTTCTATTTTTAGTATTCGAAATAAAGTCCATTGAACTTATTCGTTGGCCGGACTTGTGGGTCACATCAGGTGAAAAAGGAAGGTTGAACTGATTTGAAATAATTTTTGGAGAATTTTTATAAGAATTGCGTCACCATTTCGCAAAGAACGATTTTTCCTAACTTTTCTAAAAAAAATGACAGGAGTGTGACGATCTCAAAACCACATAACCTTAATCCGACAAATTTATACTTTTAACGTACCAAATTTAAATGTAAGTTTAGTACAAATACGAATTGTATGGATATATCTCGGGGCCGAATTTCGCAAAGTTGTCAGTTGCCAACTTCTCTTCAAGTGTGATCTAATGTAATTTTAGTTCGTTCAAATACACGTTTATTGATGTAACAGTGCATGCGGTTAAAATTCACAAAATTTAAAAGTAACGAATTTTATTTTTGTATTTTGTCTAAATTCTGGTATAACTTCACATACGTGATTGGATATATAGTTATGAAACATACTGTAGTGTAAGGTTATTGAATTTTTTTACCAGACTAAACAAGACATTGTGACGGTATGTAAGTGTCATAATATTGAATATACAAATAGGGTAGAATGGATAGAAAATGATGAATAAAAAGCTTTCACTGTTATAGAAAATATTTGTAATGTGCATTAAATCGTTTTATTCTGACGACTAACTATAATCCGAAAAATGAAAGAAAAAAATATCTGATAATCTACATTACAAAGAGAGCTTTTCTTTGCTTTTACAAGATTTTTTTTTCTTTTCAATATATTATGTGTATAAAACATGAAAAACTATAAATAAGTTGACTTTTCTACTTTGTAAGAAAACAAAGTACGGTGTATGTATGTACTATGTATAAAGACGTAGACATACATGAGGAAGAAAACTAAAAATACTCAAGACTTTTCAGTATTTTTAAAAACGAAAAATAGCAACAAAAAGCATCTAATCCCTAATACTTTAAAGTAGAAATACAAAATTGTTTCCACCCCATACTTTTATCCTTATCGTCGCCGTGATCATCATTCTCATCGTATTGGTGGAAGTCAAGACTGTAATACTATGTGCTACTTACTGCTACAATAATAAAACATTAAGTATATTTTATAAGACCGATTTGCTGGTAAACAAGATTCCGTTACCGCATGTATAAAATATATTGAAAAGCTCTCTAAGAAAATACGTAATAATTGTTTTATGCGAATTTTTGTCCTGAGATGTTCTAAATATCGTCCATCGGATAAAACGATGTAGTTCGTGATCAAAACGCATATGCGCTTACAGATAATTATAACAGTTCAACTTATTATATGTATATTGTGTACAAAGCGAATAATCAACAAATGGTCTAATTAAAATGTAAACCATACACATTTTAGGGGTTATGCTAAGTGAAAAAGTATATAAAACATGCATAAACTATTGTTGTGATAAAAGCTCGTTTAATGGTTAATGTTGTTGTTTTGCCTTTTTTTTAATGCATTACAAAATTAAAATAAATATGTGTACACTAACCATAATGTTATACATATTGGAATATAATGACACCGCACACGCAATATAATTATGTGCGATTTGACGTAAAACATAAAAACCAATAATGTAACCCAAAACTAAATTAAGCCAGAAAAAAGCTTTTTTTTTACTACTGTCGCATATATATACATAGATATTTCTATGTAATTAATGTAGAGGTGTGGGTTTTTGTGTTTATAACAAAAGATTTTTATCACCAAATGTGGTAGCAGCAATACAAAAACGTAATACCAAATTAAAATATTGATGATAATTTGTATTTGTTAACCCCATACCAAATAAAAATATGGTTTTGTCTAAAAAAAAGCACTAAATACGAAGACAAATTAAACATTAATTTAATAACGACTAACATAGAACAATAGAAAATCAACCACCGTGCTAATAAACTTATAAAGGTTAGTCACGCAGATGTTATAATTTTCTTTAAATCGTTTTAATATTGTTCCTATTATCCGAACCGGGGCACACCACATAGATACAATATACATACAAAAAAATTTAATAATAATCAAATTGAGCTTTTAAGCTTGTATCTAATCTGATATCTTTATATATTTATGTACAGGTGAACGTTAAATTACGTTGAATTAAAACAAAGAATAATACTCGTAAACTATGTTGCAAAAAGCTCTCCTTTAAACTTTTAATTTTATTCGCTCAAATTTTTAAACTGTTTTTACAAACTGAACATCTAAAGCTCATTGCTTTTCTAAGATATTCATTTTTACATATTCCTTTTAATAATTTTACGTATGAAAGCTTTTTCAAGAGTTTGCTTTCATGATGTTTGAAAATCATTTATGAAAATCAAATTGGTTCTACTAGCTTTTACTTAAAACGTTTAAAATGGGTCTGTTTTATAGTTTCAACCCAAGCAAGCAGAGTTATAGCTATCAGAGATACAAGGAGAGAAGATTGTGTAGGGCCAAAAAATCCAATCTGCATGTATTAAATTATTTTTTACTTGGAAAACTCTTCGTACACTGACATTCATTCAGAGTAAAACTGAAAAACACAGAGTATGTTTTGACAGTACACTGCAATTTATAAAATGAACCAAATATATTTTCAATTTTTGATAGTTGGCCAAAATTTTTTAATTAATAATTTTTTTGAAAGTTTTTAATGTAAAATTAGTTTTTTTTTTCCATTAAGCAACGAGGTTTTATGTAAACAACGATTTAGTCAAAAGTTTCGATTAGCAAACGAAATAAAAGCTTAATTATAATTGCGTAGAGCTTTAAAAGTTTCGCATTTCTAAACACAGTAGAGTTTTAATTACCATTTACATGAAAGTCCAAAACTACAACTGTAGCGAGCTTTCAACTAAAGTTTCTAATAAGTAATAGTCCAATTATTATTAAAAGCTTTAAACTATCATTATGAAAAGCATAAAACCTTTCAGTTTCGTGCCGTTTAAGTTCAAAATTTAGGATATTATTAGTCATAGTAAAAAAAATTGAAGCTTTTTATTTTTATATTCATTTCCTTAACCACTATGGTTAAAGGCTTTTATATTTAAACGATCCAAATATTAACTGACGACATTGAAAGCTTGTTGTAATATAATACGAACGACCAAAAATTAGCCTTTATTGAGCAATAAAATATTCCCTTTAAAGCTTTTAATTTTAAGTAATTATTTAATACACTGATCGACATTTTTTTTTCAAAACCCAGGAATACAAAACACTTTTAAATTACGGTTAATATTAAAAAGTTGTTAAAAGTGTTTATCGTTAAAACAACACAAGAGCTTACATTTTTTCTGCTGTTTATTATGCAAGTGTTAATTTTCAAATAGCCCGAGCTTAATATTCAAGTTCAGATTATTATTATTTACGCATACTAAAACGCTTTCCGAGTAATTTGATTTATAATGTTTTTAAAAATTGTTTAAAACAGTCATCATAAGTTATGATAGTCTAGGTTTATTGAAATCGTCGCCGCGTAAAAAGACGTTAAGCCAAAGTGAAAGTTTCAAGTAAATTTTTCTATAAGTTTAATATAATTTTGTTAAATCTGATCAGTAAAAGCTAACATAAATTGGTTAAAAAATAACTTTAATAAAATTTTATTAAATTTACAAATTTTGTCCATTTGTATTTTACAAATAAATGTAAAAGCTCAAAAGTACTATACAAGATCATTTAGAATGATTCGCCGCCACTTAACGAAAACTTTAAATATTTGTATTTAAAACTTGAATAAAATTTAATGTAAATATAAGTTTTAAAGGCTCAAGAATGTCATATTAGATCATTAAGTTACATTCGCCGCCACTTATAGAAACTTTTAAGCCCGAGTGAAAGTATAATATATTTTTTTACAAATTTTATAAAATTTTGTTATATCTGATAAATAAGCTTTTAAAATATATATCATAAATAATTCTTAAAGCTCATAACTTTCGTATTAAATTACTAAATTCTATTCGCCACTACTTAAACAAAACTTTAACCCCGAGTAAAAGTTTTAAGTATTTTTTAATAATTTTAAAAAATGTTTCATGTATCTAATAAACGTCTAAAATATAAAGCCCTTAAAATATTTATAAATTATTTTAAAAAGCTCGTATTAGGTTATTAAGTTACATTCGGTAAAAGCTTAAACATTTTTTAGTAATTTAATAAAATTTCGCATAAATCTGATCAACAAGCTTTTAAAATATGAATTGTTTGAAATGTATTATAAATAAGTGTTAAAAGCTCAAAATTGCCATATTAGTTTATTAAGTAATATTTGTTCGAGTAAAAGCTTGAAGTAACTTTGTTTTTTATAATTTTAATAAAATGAAATTTAATCTGATCAATTAGTTTTTAAAAAATTCAGATGAAACAGTCATGTTTGGTTATTAAATTATATCTGCAATAAGCTTGTAAAATGTAAATCCATGAAAATGATCACATGAACTTTTTAATAATATAAATTCCTCGAAATTTTTATCTTATAAATAATTTTAAAAACTCAAAACTGTCATATTGGATTATTAAATTAAACTTAAGAGAAACGTTAAGCTTTTAAAAAGCTTTTAGTAAGACTTTTTATAATTTTGGTAAATCTGATCAAAACGCTTTTAAAATATAAATCGATTGAAATATTAGGTTATCAAGTTGCATTCGCCGCTACTTACAAAAGAGTTTAGACCCAAGAAAGAGCTTTAGATATTTTTTATATTTTAATAAAATTTTGCAATATATTTGAGCTTTTGAAATATAATTTTGTTTGGAGTGTTTATCTTATAAATAATTTTAAAAAGCTCAAAACTGTTAGAACCAAGTAAATGCTTTTTAGAGGTGTATTCAATGTGCTTTTAAAATTAAAATTTTCCAAATAGCCATGTTACATTCGCTGCCTCTCAAAGGAATCTTAAAGCCTTAAAACTTTGTTTTGCTTTTAGTTCAGTTTTTATGTATTCAATAAAATGTTGTTAAATCTGATGAATTGGCATTTGACATATAAATCTCCATTTAAATGTTTATGTTGTAAATAACAGTAAAAAGCTCAAAACTGCCTTATCAGGAAAAATTCATATACGAATGAAAACTTTAAGATTTTTTTTTTATATTTTTAATATTATTTTTACGTTTGATCGATATCTTTTACAATATAAATTCCTAAAAACGTTTACTTTGTAAATAATTTTAAAAAGCTCTAATTTTTCCGTACATATATTATTAAGTTACGTTTTCCACCACGTTTACGCCCGAGTAAAATTAATAAATATTTTTTTATAATCTTATTAAAATTCTTGCATAACCTGATCAATAAACTTTTAAGATATTGTAGCGGGTTAGAATTTTGCAACCAACTATTCTAATCGTACATATCGCAAATGTAAGTTCTCGCAATCACAATGCAGTTAGTGGTACAACTCTAAATTGCCACCCGGTTATTTTACCGCGTGTAACTGGTGCACAACATAAAACGTGGCTTGTTTTCAAATCGCCAGACAGCTGTTTACCACAATTCTTGATAAACAACATTTTTACAAAAATGATCAAATAAGAAGACCCTCCATCCGCTATAATGACCGTCTAGTTATAGATAGTACGCGAAATTTGATGTTTCGTTCTAATTTATTTGTGTTTTTATTTGTAAAATGATCGAAAATTTTGGCATTTGTGTTTCTAATTTTATTTTGCTGTTTTGATTTGTGATTCTCGTGATCCTTTAAAAAAATTACTATGATCATGGAACGTTCTTTTTTATCGAAAGCGTAACGATTTCTAAATGTCACCTTGTCACCAAGTTTACCACACCAGGTTCTGTTTTGGCCGATTTTTGGACAAAAATAAATTTTATAATTAATCAGTTCGGGTAAACTAGCCACGTAAGCAACATGTGTATTTGCGCAAAACCTGCGCACTTCGGTCATTACACATGGCGGAATTAAAATAATTATAATTATAATTAAATAATATATGTAATAATGGTGATCTCGACGCCAGGTTTTACCGAGAAATAATAATAGTTCAGATCACACACTTTCATATCCACTTTCGTCTTCTTGCCGACACAACCATGGCAACTGTCTCTTTCCTTTTGTGTCTTGCTGTTCTGTCATTATTTTTAGTTCTAAAATTTTTATTAAATTTAAAAATAAATTCCTTAAAATGAGTATTTTACATTAACTTATAAAAGCTTAAAACTACCAAATAAGGTTTTAAGGCATGAGCATTACTTAATGTAAATGTTAAGCTCGAGTTAAAGCTTTAAGTCATTTTCTAATAATTCATTTATAATTTTGTTAAATTTAATCAATTAAGTATTTTTATTTTAATAATTTTAGTAAAATTAATTTGATTTATTTTATAAATAATTTTTAAAAGCTCTTAAATTACTATATTAGAAGTTTAAGCTTCGTTGGTCGCCACTTAACAAAAACCTAGCCCCGAGTGCTTTAAGTAAATTGTATTTTAAATTTGGTATAATCTTATTAAATCTGATCAATGGGCTTTTAAAATATAAATAGTTTGAAATGTTTACTTTATTCATTTTTTGAAAAACACTCAAAATTGTCAGAATAAGCTCGGCACCATTAAGAGAAAATTGTAAGCCCCAGAAAAGTTTCAAGCATTTTTTTTGCTTTTAATTAAATTTTATAAAATAAAATCAATGAGCTTTTAAAATATATAAATATAAAAAAAATATAAATCCTTTGAAATGTTTAAGCTTCAAACTACCATATTAGATTATTAAGTAACATTCGCTGCTATTAAAAGCAAACGAGCTTAAAGCCCGATTAAAAGCTTTTTATGTATTTTCTACTTGCTTTCCGCTATTTGTTATTTTAATTTGTATTGGCTCGGCTCCATTAAGAGAAAATTGTAAGTTTCAGAAAAGTTTCTAGCATTTTTTTTGCTTTTAATTAAATTTTATAAAATAAAATCAATGAGCTTTTAAAATATATAAATATAAAAAAAATATAAATCCTTTGAAATGTTTAAGCTTCAAACTACCATATTAGATTATTAAGTAACATTCGCTGCTATTAAAAGCAAACGAGCTTAAAGCCCGATTAAAAGCTTTTTATGTATTTTCTACTTGCTTTCCGCTATTTGTTATTTTAATTTGTATTGGCTCGGCTCCATTAAAAGAAAATTGTAAGTTTCAGAAAAGTTTCTAGCATTTTTTTTGCTTTTAATTAAATTTTATAAAATAAAATCAATGAGCTTTTAAAATATATAAATATAAAAAAAATATAAAGCCTTTGAAATGTTTAAGCTTCAAACTACCGTATTAGATTATTAAGTAACATTCGCTGCTATTAAAAGCAAACGAGCTTAAAGCCCGATTAAAATCTTTTTAGCAAATTACATAATCGGTTTTGAGCATTTAAGCTCATTTAAGCATTTAAGCTCGAAATTTACTTTTTACCTTCTTGTCGATTATTGTTGATTTCCGCTATATGTTATTTTAATTTGTATTGGCTCGGCACCATTTAGAGAAAATTGTAAGCCCCAGAAAAGTTTCAAGCATTTTTTTTTTAGTTTTTAAATAAATTTTATAAAATAAAATCAATGAGCTTTTAAAATATATAAATATTAAAAAATATATAAATCATTCGACATGTATATTTTTGTCCTTTGACAAAAATATATAAATCTTACCACATTAGATTATTAAGTAACGTTCACTGCTATTTAAACCAAACGAGCTTTAAGCTCGATTAATTTTTTTTTATGTAGTTACTATAATCTAGCAAATTACACAATCCGTTTGGAGCATTTAAGCAGGCTAGTAGCACATGAAAGTTTAAAGAAAGGAGCACTTCTGCAGTGTGAATTCATCACAAAGAAAGTCAAATGCCAACTTTAAGTCATTTGTTTATTTTAATTTTATTAAAATTTTGGTAATATTAATTTTATAAACAAATTTAAAAAGTTTAGAAATATCATATTAAATATTAAACTTTAAGCCCGAATAAAAGCTTTAAGTAATATTTTATTTAACTTTAAAAACTAATTGCTAACTCTGATCAATATGGTTTTTAAATATAAATCCGAAATTGATGTTTATTTTATAAATAATTTTGAAAAGCTCAAAATTGTGATTTTAGGTTATTAAGTGACATTTGCCACCACTTAAAAAAACTTTAAACTCGGATAGTATTTTTCAAGAAGCTTTTAAAATATAAATGTTTTGAAAAACATCTCAAAACTGGTATTGTAAATATTTGAAACAGCTACAACGTTGTTGATGGTCACCTGTCACATTTCCTTATTAGATAATGTGTTTTAATCATTTTACCTTTGTATATTAAATAAAGGGATGAGCAAATCATTTTAAATTCATAGTATAAAGACGATTAAAAATGCAAATTCCTTTTAAATCTCTTGCATACGGGTACCAAAATCCGATTACATTTCTACGCATATTTTATAATGCTTTATTATTGTTCATTCGTATTTTAACATCTTATTGAATCGTTAATTATGCAAATGTAAAAAATGTGAAGGGTGCTCAAGTATAATATCAAAATGTACGAGTACAGGCACATACAAAAATAAATAATCTTGAGTTTGACGTAAAACTCATGATATATTTATTTTGAAGCATAAAAAGTACTTACTGATTTATTTAACACGATAAAACATATTTTATTTAGCTTTCTTCAATTAACCTGTCAAGTTTGACATACAAATTTGTGTAGCAAAAGAAGTATATACATATGTATACATAAAGTCAAAAAAATATAATATTGAATAAATAAAAATAAAGCAACGATAAAAAATCATATCGTATTATTTACCTTTTTGATGTTCATTAAGCTTTACTCTATCTGTGTGAGCTTTTATATTTTATTTATATTTTTTTTTTAATATTTAATTAATGTATCAATAGAAAATTATGTGAGCTTATTGAAGCAAAAGATTAAACAAAATGTTATATGGTTAAATGGCATTAAATTTACGGCCAATGATTATCTAAATACATTACACAGGTATTTTGTCCTAATAAAATTAAAACCAAAGTAATTATGATCTTTTTTTCGGTCCTTACACATATGTATACACATATGTATAATTTTCTGTGTAAAATTAATTAAATTGCAACTAATTAAAAACATGGTCATGACATTATTATAAAGACATAATTTTGGTAAAATTACTACTTTGTGATTTCAAAAGCTCTTTTCGTCGTATATACCATACGTATACGAAATGTTTATGTCGTCTTATAAGAATAAAACTTTTTCATTTTTATTTCTATTCGTGTGTACTTATGATGGAGTCGGCTTTATGAGTGTCCTCTTATATACGTATGTACATATATATAAAATATATAATAAGGAAAATTTTTAATGAAGTGATAAAGTTTCGTAATTGAGCTTTTCTTTATTTTTATTATTTCGACTAAAATATAAAAGTTTTTTTTTCTATATGGTATTATTACTGGTTATGGTTGTGTGAACGATAAAATTTTAAAAAATATGTCTTCGATACGACAGAATAAAGCATACATATAAAGCGAGAACTAGAGCTTTTTTATACTGTAAAAATTCTGTTCATGCTATAAAACTATCACATCAATCACGATTTTTGTTGTGCAGAAATCTAAAAAAAAAAAATTGGTTTTAATATAAAGCTTGATTGTTGAAATAGAAAAAAAATCACTTTTCATTCCTGTCAATCGTCCTGAATGGAATAAAAAAAAAATAAAACCTTGTGTAATAAAAACATTAAAGAAAAGTTTTGTGTACTTTCAAAATAATTTTTTTAATCGCTCGTGATTGATAAACATGAGAAGACAGGTGGTAAATTTCTCAATACATAACATAATAGCGCGAGCAAACGATATTTCTAAATATAAGTTTTATTATTTGTATATGATTGAGTCAAAATTGAAAACTTTTAATTTGTGCTGTTTTACGATATACACTACGATAAAACTATTTTGAACTCGCGCACAGTATAACGTTACATACCGTAGCAACATTTTAATGTTTCGTGCAAAAATTCTATATATCACATTTTTTCCAGCTAAAATATTATTAAATTTATTTTTTACAAGAATTTTCCATATTTCCTACTTTTTTTGTTTTGTTTTTCTATTTTCGAATATATGCATTGCTCGGGAATGGGGGTTACACACATATACCATACCATAAAGAAGATTATTAAAAATATTTGTGAATCGCAGGTGTTCGTTTACAGTGGAATATTAATCAGGAATGTTGAGAATTTGAGCGAGTGTATACGGAAGATATGGTTGCGGTTTGCATTTATAATGGTTTTGGTTTAGTTCTACTTCCACTTTAAATCTTTTCTACACGGTGAATTTATGAAAAACAAATAATTGTTGCAGGGCAAGTATTTGCCCACAATTGCAATTTTATAGAATTTTGAGCACAAACAGTTGTTTGTGGTCCTTCAAATTAATACCTTATTAACGGTTACTAACTTTGTTAATTGCGAAACCTCTGTGGCGACAATGTGACGATAATTCTACGTTTCTCCCTTTCTCGTTCGCATAAGTAACTTTTGATTTATTTGAGTTATGTGTCCATTATATTGTTATCCAACTCATTCTAGGTTACGAAATTATGTACTTTGCCGGATTTTAGTGTGCTGCCAGGGTCTTCAAGGCATATCTCGGAATTTAATTTTTAAAAACGCCCATATAATTAAAACTTTTAAAATGGAAGGTGTTGCAGTTAGAGGTTAATTTTTACATTTGTAATAAAATACATAAAAGTTAAGTACAAGATAGAGCCATCCCATCAAGTTATGCCACTTCAGGTACACAAAAGTTACAATAATCGAAAAGCTCCTAAGGAAGCTGCCCATACTTGCGGTGGGCCAATTTCGGCTAAAAATCACTGGGATCTCCCAATTTGTGGAGAAAGTTTCAGTATGAAGTGTAGTCCCGAACAATCATTCCATCTGCGCTTTTCAGGAGCCAAATTTTTATTGAGAAACAGTTTTTTTTTTGTCAAAAACCGTCATTTATGCTTATATTTTGGAAAGCTAATCTAAGCCGAGATTGTCATTTTTCTCGTAAATGAGATAATTTTCAAAATATTTGCATAGGTCGAAAAAGCTCTTATCGAAGCTGTCACTTCTGCTGAACTATTTTCGTCTAAAAATCATGGAACTTGTGTGGCTTAGTAAAAAAATAAATCTGTCATTAGGATTTCGAGTGGATTGACATCGCACAGTAGACATTGATAGACTTATAATGCAATTATTTAACTTGGTTATTTTAATAATTAATTTTCTAGATAAAAACATATTTGTTGCAAAAATAATTCTATTAAATTTTTTGGTCACTTGGTACTTTCAAAACTTTAATTTAATTTTATATTATTTGTAAATTGTGTTGCTGTCGTAAGAACAATTTAGTTCAATTAGATTCAACAACCGCCTACCGACAGACAACTAGGTTTTTTCTTGAACAATGGTCACCCGATTCGCAATGAATGCTTACACGTATAAGTAGATGAGCAGGATTTTATGCAGCGGAGAGTAATGGTTTAATCTGACCAATAGAATGTTTGGTCAACATTACAATTTAGATTTTGCTTTATTTTATGCACTATAGATGTGTAAGGAGCACCACTGCACACTATCCTAATCGGGGAAGTGTTATCCTCTGCAGTGGTGCTACGCGCGTCTTGGAGCAAAGTACCTTGATATAGATGTCAGGCCACTGAGCGGTGTACTGTGAATGAATGCTACTACTGTTCTAAATACTAGATGTGTGTTGGTTTCACACATAACCACTGGTGCGATTAACCCGAGTGGATCATAAATTCGGGCGATATTAGAAAATTCGTTTCATTATCAGTTTATTTTCTTTTTTAAACTTAATGGAGAAATTGAGTTTATCGGACGACGGATTCCAAAACAGTCCAAGTATTTTGACCAAATAATTCTCATCAATTTGAAAACGAGTTTCAATGGAATCCGTTGGAACATCTTTGATAATCTCTGGAAAGTTCGTACACTATTTTTTTAGTTATATACCCCGCATACTGTAATATGGTGTAGATAGACATTTTCAGCTCCTTTGCAGTTTCTTTCGAATTTTTTTACCGATACATTTTCACAATGTCGGCGCTAAATGAATATGCTTGTGACCGGAACCAAATTAAAATTGAAAGCAGAACATTCTGGGGTGTGGTATTATTGTTTTTACCGAATGCATTTATAGCTAGTAACATATCCTCCATGGAAATGATGGGTATCTATATATCAAGGTTTGATTGACAGTGCTCTGTTTGTCAGTTGGCTGATTTTGCTTGTAATACATTGAGGCGGGATAACTCTTTGTTTTACGTTTAGTATTAAAAAATGCCAGAAGTATTTGAGATTACTTTTGATGTTGGTCTGTAAAGTCTCAATGTTAGTTGAAAATACTTTTCATACGAACCGTTTATCTCTTAGAAATACGATTCTGTTTACTTCTGTGTTGGCCTTTTCAATCATTTTGGAGACTTTATTTTTCCTATTTCTCAGATTAATCAGAGTAGCATCATACCAAGAAGGATGATTCGGCGTTATGATAACACGTTTCAACGTTCCCTTCCAAGTCGTTTAAAAGTTCCTAAGCCCTCGGGTCTTATTTATAGAAGTGTTCCATCGCTTTAAGGTAGACGACGTTTGAAACGAATGATACCACGAGATTTAGAATACTCCTAACTCGTACGTCAAATAGCTAGACCTCTTCCTTCCCAGTGAATGGAATTAATGAAATAAGTTTCGGTTTCAGATGTTACGTTAAATGGAATATTACAAATGAGATCGAGGTCAAAATACCAGGAAACAACCAAGGAAGATTAAAATCACCTGTATTGAAAATTATATCTCCGGGATTACTCAGGCTTTTTGGCTCATCCATGACTTTACAGAAATTTTTATATTTCTCAGAAATAGAATTGGATGGAATATAGACTGAAATTAAATACATGTTACATTTACCTAGATATACACTCGCGAGCAACTAATCGACTCAAAGGTCCGCGCGTACAAATCGCATATTTTTTTTAAATGGCATACCCGATTTTCGTAAAACAACTGTTTTTGACAGTTTAATATTTTATCTTTACTAAACACCTATATCATTAAAATCTATACAGTACTTTTCGAATTAAAGCAATCGTTCCAAAATGCGATGTTTCGCTGAAAACAATTGGCGTGCTGCAATCACCTGTAAAATACCACGAAGACCGATATTTGCCATCAGTCACTTATCAGACGTTGACCTGAACAAATCTCTACCAGTTTTATTCATTGTTTCCTCCAAAAAAGCCTTCATTCGGGGACCACATACCAGCCGGTATCGGTGTACCTCATAGACGGACGATCGATTTATCGTCCTAACTTCACTGCAAAATTTCCATTTCACGGGCGTCGATGTGAAGTAGGAGGTAAGACAAGTTCGAGATGGACCTGTTACTTAATGAACAGTAAGAAGACGCTTGAAGGGAGCTACCCTCACCAAAAATTGACAGCACACCACTGCAAAGATCGACTCGAATTTGCTCGCGAACACATCAATTGGAACATCGAGCAATAAAGGTTCGTTTTATTCGCTGACGAGTGCGGAATATGTTTCCATGGTAGCGATAGAAGAGGCCGGGTCTACCGGCGTTGAGAAAAGCGATTTCCGCAGTACTGTTTTGCTGAAACAGACTCGTATGGCAGAGGTTCGTGCATGATGTGTACTGGCATATGGCTTGGTGGGGGTGTAGAGCCTGGTGGAGGCCGTAGAGGAGGTCTGACCGCTTAAAGATATATCGAGGACATTTACGCAGGATATATAGGGGAAGATTCCATATTGATACATGACAATGCCCGGTGTCATACAGCTCGAACCACTCAGCAGTTCATGGATGTGTGAGGTCTCGAGTCCAAGACGATGAAGTTGCCAGTCCTTAGTCTAGACATGAATCCAATTGAGCATTTATGGAACGAATTAAAACGGAGGGTTCGAGCTACAAATCCAGTACCAGCTAACATCAGTGACCTTAAGATTGCGTTAGATAAGGAGTGTGGTGCGATCCTCAAGTCTTTGTCAAACCCTTAATAAGGTAATATGGACCGGCTTCACCCAACTCGCAGATATCGGGGCAGATATTGTGGGATTTGAGGTTTGCGATGTTTCTGGCCTACACCGGGAAACAACAGACTATTTAAAAAAAAACGCAAATTAAACTGAAACTAAAGGACTACTTAATCCGTCAGAATATATTATCTTTTATAATTTACACCTTCTTCACTTAACTAGGTATTTACTCAATATCTTTATTACAAATTTATTAGCGCGCAAAAATTAACGCCACTTGACTCTACTTTTAATTTTCCATAAAAACTTTTCATACAACCATCGTATACGACTTATACAAAACAAATTTTTTTCTATTACAACCAAAACGTGAATCTCACAAAATTGTCGCACCAAAAATGTTCTACAAAAATATTTTTGTTATTTTGTTTTATTTTTTTCGCGTCACTCGCGTTCTTCTTTGCACCACGCGACAAATCCACACGTCAAAACGAGAAAAACATAAAATTAATATTGTTCTATGTTTACGCTGTTGCACACCCGCACACAGTGTGTACCTTGGTCTCGCTGCATCATTCATTCGACGAACCCTTTTAATAATAGGGAGGTACAAAAAGAGAGTAAACGTCGACCACATTTACCATAGGAATGGACAGAAAAAAATATAACACAAGGAATGTCACGTTATAAAAAAAGTACTGAACTAATTTTCATGAAAAAAAATAATGTCTTGTAAAAATCGGTAAAGCCGTTTTAAAAAAAAATCGCCTTTCCGTGAGCGCTGAAGGTTTCAGTCGATTTAGTTACTCGCGAGTGTAGATCCAATCTGGATCGACTAAAAATATAATAAAACTGTGATTAGTAAGTACACACCCTCCAACCAAAGAATATACAACCCTCCAACCAAAGAATATAGATTATAAAAGAGTCATCTAGTAGGACTTGCAATCAAGTTAGCACCCAGTGCTGACATGTTCTACCATCACATTTTCGATACTTTATCGTAGATTATGTCTCGCTTCTTTAGAACAAAATGTGACACTATTTCACATTTTATATCATTTACCAGCCTGCTAGATTGAAAAATTGTGATATTCTACTCCATTTCTATCAAGAAATAATTTGTTTTTGATACTTGAACGAAATTAGAGAAAGACAATTTGTTCGCATTTGTACTAGTAGGTTGTGATAGCAATAGAAAAGAAATCTATATATATATAAAACAAAGTCGGGTTAGTTACACCATTTATAACTGAAGAACGGCTGGACCGATTTTTATGATTTTTGTTTTGTTGGGTTTGTCTCCGTTCCGAATAGCATAATAACTATTAAAACATTGGAAAAATTCACCAAATTCGAACGGATTGATTTCGTTTCCTCAGAACTTTTGCATTTTTGTCTCAACGAAGGACGAGCTCATCAACAAAGTGTTGCCGAACATCATTACTAACCACAAAAATCACAATTGGGTGAGTGAACGAGTAATTCTTGCGGCAAAGAACAAAGATGTGGATCACTTAAATTTTACAATTCAAAATCTAATCGTCGGTCCACTTCATTCCTTCAAATCTATTGACTGTGTGACAAACGAAGACGAAGCAACCAACTATCCAACTGAATTTTTAAACTCATTGGATCTACCTGGCTTGCCACCGCACAATTTACAACTAAAAGTTGGCTCGATAATCATCATGCTACGAAACCTGAATCAACCAAAACTATGTAACGGAACGCGTTTGGTGGTGAGAAAACTCATGGGCAATGTAATTCACGCCACGATACTCCAAGGGAAGTTCAAAGGTGAGGAAGTTCTCATTCCGAGAATTCCGATGATCCCAACCGATATGCCATTCGAGTTTAAACGAATTTAATTTCCGATTCGTCTTGCATTCGCCATGACGATCAACAAATCACAAGGCCAATCCTTGAGTGTTTGTGGCCTGAATCTAGAAAATGAATGTTTCTCTCACGGCCAATTGTACGTAGCATGTTCACGTGTCGGTAAACCATCCGCTTTATTCGTTCTCGCACCTAACAATAAAACAAAAAATGTCGTATATCACAAGGTGCTACAATGAAGGGAATCGACTCCATTGCAACTCACCCAGCAAATAGTTTAAAAGAAAGTAGTGCAATAATGCTACGCGAACCATTTCTATTCAATTCAATAAAACGAAAGCCTTGCTGCCACGTGAATTACATTCATTTCAATGTAATTAAAATATATTTCATTTTGATTTTTGTAATTTCATTGAATTTAATTAATTTGGAGTATTCATTTAATTTATTTAATCTTAAAAAAAAACTCAATTTTATTAAGCTAATAACTTTAAAAAACATTTATTGATTTTGAGGCGGTTCGAAGTTCGCCGGGTCAGCTAGTAATTCATAAATGAAACAGTTGTCCATTTTAGTTTAGGAAAATGAGAAATAAACTTCGATGAAGTATCGAAAATGTGATGGTAGAACATGTCACCACAGGCACACAATTCTTCGATAAAAAATATCAACATAAAACAATAATTTTTTTAGAAACTGGAGAAAGCACGAAGCCCGCTAGACTTATTTTGGTTTTAAAGTGACCATATATCTATCAAGAAATATTATATATAGTTTTGTTTTTTGATCACCCAGTAAAATCGCATGCCTGCTGCAATCTTATTTGGAATCTTATGGATATTTTGTTGATGTTTTTAATCGATAAAATTTGCGCTTGGTTCCTACCCAGTTTTAATAAATAAAAAAAATAATAATAATTTCAGTTTCACGTAGATTTGGGGTACTCATAAGCTTTATCTAATTAAATATTTTTTCACTTCTATTGTATTTTGCACAAAAAAGTTCTGTGTTATGGGGGAAGCTTCTGTTTTTTAACAAGCATGAAATCTAAATTTCAAAATGGTATTATATAAATCAAAATAAACAATTAAAAAATTTAATTTAGTATTAAACCTTTTTTTTCCTAATGTTATTTATGTTTGGTTTATTTCCAGGCAAAATTAGAAACAAAAGCTCTGAAAGCAAAACGACCTGGATTCACCGATGAGCGATATTATGAAACATCCTATTATATTGAAAATGGTATGTTTTGTGTTTGTGTGTTTATATTTTGGCTTTTTGTTTTTATTTTTAATTAATTTAGTTAATTATTGTTATAATTATATTTACATAATTTTTATACTATATACATACATACGAACATAAACAAAACAAATAATTTGTTAATATTTAGGTCTTAGAAAAGTATACCCATATTACTTCACATTCACAACATTTACAAAAGGACGATGGGTAGGTGAAAAAATACTAGATGTTTTTGCTCGTGAATTTCGTGCCCATCCAGCTGAAGAATATGAACGGTGTATCAAAGCTGGAACATTAACTGTTAATTATGAAAAAGTGCCAACCGATTATAAATTAAAACATAACGATCTATTAGCAAACGTTGTACATAGGTAAGTCGTTTTTAATTATTTTTTTTTTCTAGTGTAACGAGTATGTACATAATAAATCCGATATTGATTTTTTGTACATACATATATGTATATAATCTGTTACATATTATAAATGTATATATGTACATATTATTGTAAAATCCAACAAAACAAAAAAAAAAATGAAAAATACACGAGTAATGAAAATGTTATTTAAATTTCAAATGCAAACACTACAATTTCACATATTGAAAATCACAATACGAACATTCAAATTAATTTATTATTTAAACATTTAGATAAATATGAAACGACAACAACAGCAACAAAAAATAATAATAATAATAATAATTTAATATTATATTTTCCCTGACATTTTCTAAATATCCATCTATCCATTATTATTGTATTATTTGTAGTTTTAATAAAATGCAACCACAATTCTGATGATTTTGCTGCATAAACGAGTTAAATACCCACCTACCTACCTGCCTACCTACCTACCTACACACATCATATTATATAAATCTTTTTCAATATATGTAGTTATATGTCATCGAAAGCTGTGGCCGTATCGTGCCAAGTGCTAAACCGATAGAAAAACGCTTAAAGTTTACGTTAGGCTAGGACTAAATCAATTACGTATTTTTGTGTTTAGCTGCCGGGAAGCTAGGTAGCAGCACTACGTACAACACATAAAATATTTTAGAGCGTTCAAAGCTTTTGAATTTTAATTTAATTTAATTTTGGTAATCAAATAACAAAAACCATGTTTAGTAATTTATTGAATTTTTTTTTTGTCAAATTAACACAATGTTTTTTTATTTTGTTGTTGTTATTATTTTTTAGAAAACACAATTTTTCGAATAAATTGAATTCGGATTTCTGTACATTTAAATTCGATCAATTATTTATTGATTTGTATTTATAATTTTGTTAAATTGTTTTTTAATTATTCATTTAATTTAAATGCGACATACATTTTTTATATTCATGCAAATACAGGGTGAGTTTTCAAATAAATGCCAGGCTTTTACATCGGAAACGGTGCAAATTATGAGAAAAGTATTTATAATGAAAATAGTTCAGTCTCGAGGGGGACGTTTAGTCGCGATCTTGAAATTTATTAGTTTTGGAGTGCACTTTATTTTATTAAATTTTCGTTATGTGTATGGTTTCACAGATACGAGCAAAAATTGGCCTTGCAATACAGCGAAAAACAATTCTCTAAATTTTACACGGTATTGCAGTAATACCAAATAAAAATAATAAATATTTTTCTGTTCATAAAATCATGTTTGTGAAGTTAGCCCGTAAACGATCCCGCAAAAATGCGATGGCAACACTTAAATATAAATATCAAGATATTTTTCAATGTCATCCCGAAAAAATATTTATATCACGATATTTTTGAATGTCATTCCGGAAAAAAATATGTCATGACAGTTTTTTTTTACTATAGCTGTATTTCATTGAGAAATATGTAAAATAATCTAGGCCAGTTTTGAATTTAGCTTGGCTTGCTTATGAATTTATCCTACCAAATAAAATTTATGCATCATAGTTGGCGGTTTTCTCTGGTAGTAATTGTAACTTGAATTCGATTTATTTAAATTAAATTTCTTTTAAATTTACATAAATTCAATGCGAATTTAGTTACTACTGATAAAAAGGCCGACTATGATGAATAATTTCTTTTTGTATCGTAATCCATCAACAAGCAAAACTAAATTCAAAACTGGCCTCGATTAATTCATTTCCAATGAAATACAACTAATATCAATTCATAAAAATTTACAAACAATTTGTATTAAAAACTGATGCCAACCCGGTAAAGATTGTCACCATCAATTTTTTAACAGGAAAAAAAAATAATTTTTGAAAACAAAAAAACGTGTATAATATCAAAAAAATATGAAATTATATATAAAGTTAATGATATAGGAAAATTAAGTACACGAGTAGGAAAACACAAAATAAACCAAAATAATAATACAAGTGGCAAAATGTTTTATGATTTAGAGCCTCGCCATAGTCGTCTGAATTCGTAACAGATGTCCATTACCAGAAACCGGACTATATATGTTTTTTTGTTCAGGAGTTGGCCTGTTTAAATAATAAAAGACAGAAAAATTCTATGATTTAGAGCTTCGCTATAGTCGTCTGAATTTAATTAGAAAGAGGCAAAACAATTCTTTGACTTAAAACTCCTTTTTAGTAATCTGAATTCGTAGAAAATGTCCATTACCAGAAACTATACTATATATGTTTTGAAGTTCAGGGATTGGCCTGTTTATACAACAAGTGGCAAAAAAATTCTTTGATTTAGAACTTCGCTATAGTCATCTGAATTCGTAGATGTCCATTACCAGAAACCCGACTATATAGGTTTAAAAGTGAAGACAGGCCATTTCCTGAAATTTAAAATTTATATAGTCCAGTTTTTGGTAATGGACTTACTTTTACAAATTCAGATGACTATAGCGAGGCTCTAAATTGTGTTTTTGCCACTTGTTGTGAAAACAGGCCAATTCCTGAACTGCAATACTTTGAAATACACAGTAATTTAAATTCATAAGTGTATTTTATAATATTAATTAAAGTGGAATATTGACAATTTTTAGAAGAAAACAAATTTTTGTGACATTGTTGTTTTTTACAAATTTAATTATTAAATTATATAATTTTTATTTTGCTTATAGTGATTAGCTATATATAGCGCAAATTAAAATATGTCAATAGGTTTTTATTTATAATGGCCGCCATTTCCTGTATTATTTTTCATAATAATTTTTCTTACTATCGTTATATTTTTATATCGTGATAGTTGTAGTTTCATTATAACTTCTAAAATATATAATGGTGTTACCATACTTAACTATAATCATTTTCCCGAATGACTTTACGGGATAACGTCACAAAGGTCATGAAATCATTTGCTGATAATTCCTCTAACAATGATATGTTTTATGGCACCGCATGGTGCTCATTTTCTCTCAAAACACGAGAGCTCATTTCTCTAAGAAAATTGTGGAGAAACATCGATAGTCTTTTCGATAGTTTGAAATTGCGAGTTTTATTAAATAATGAATATAAAAATGGTATGGTTAGGATATCGGGTTGTTTAGGAACAATAATAAATACGGAATAATTCTTTAATAATTCAAAAAACCATCAGAACAATGAGTGCCGAGCGTGGAATTTAGTGTTCTGAACTTGGCATGGTGTCTGAAATTTGTTAACAAAAATATAGACAATTTTATGGAGGCGAAATGGAGCTACACGTGGAAGTGTCTGGCCAAATTCGATTAAATTCTTTTCAAATTCTTCTGATCAAATTCTTTTTATTTATTTAATTATTTATTATTACCAACTTTACATGCCTGGTTACATTATTATTTAGATAAAAATATTAATTAAATTATATAATTAAATGTTTGCTTCGAAATTAATTCCTTAAATGCATTTCTAGACAGATTAAAGTCAAAAGTAGGCCATACTTTATTAAAAGACGCTGATTAATGATAAACCGGCTCAAATTTACCGTAGTTTTGCTTCAGGGAAATCTAATTTGGAAATTTTTATCAAACAAACTCAAAATATCCGAACAAGCGATTTTTGACACTAATAAATCGCGAATAAACATTGCGCTAATTTCAATTCTACGAAGAAACAGCCGCTTCATATTTATACCTACCTCGATGAGGATCATGAAAATTCTTAAAAAAACCTTTTGACAAATCCAAGCATAGAATTTGCTTTAGAAATGCAATCTGCAACATGTTTATGAAACGATAAATTCGAAGTAAATGTTATGCCTAAATCTTTAAAAGTACCAACACTTTCAATAATGCAACCATCAAAACAATAATTGTAAACCAGTGGATAAGAGTACGCAGGTGAAATTCATTGTTTTGCATTTGGAGATGTTTAGAATCAAATTATGCGATGTACACCAATAATTAAAATTTGTCAGGTCGGACTGAAAATCAGTTGCATCATTGGCGTATGAAATAGTTTTGAAAATTTTTATATCGTTCGCATAAATGAGAATGTCGAAATAATTTAGACAGTTGACCACATCGTTTACGAAAAGATTGAAGAGAATGAAGAAACATCAATCACTCTTGAAGTAAAACCGCCAATTTCCATAATTTGAGTTCTGGATTCCAGATAAGATCTAATCCAATCATCTGGCAAGCAGTTACAATCATAATCAAAAAGAGCAATACAAATAGTGAACAAAACTAAGTTAGAAGTAGTTGACCTACCTAGAATCCATGTTGTTTGGAAGAAATGAATGTCTTAACACGAAAGAATAATTAATCTTTAACTAGTGTCTCAAAAAGTTTTGATAAAACTGAAATAATACAAATACCTCTATAGTTCTCCGCATCACTTCGAGATCCAGATTTGAAAATCAGCTTAATACGTGAGCGTTTCCATACAATAGGGAGCAACCTTCATTGAGACTTCTATTAAACAAAACAGCGATATGGGGAGAGATTACCTTACCGATTAATTTTAGAAGAATAGGTGGAATAGAATCCAAACCGGCACTTTTGTTAGTATCAAGATTAGACAATACGGATAAATAGTATCAACTTCCTGACGAAACATTGAAAATTTGGATTTAAATTTTTGCATAAAAACATGACCGATACGAACACGAATCATACGTATACAGAAATGAATTTAAAGAAGCATTGGAAGTTATCCCAGTTTTTCATCCCATAGGATTTTTTTTATTATTATTTACACGAAACTATTCTATCCCATCCCAGTTTTTTCGATTATTTGTTGTTCACGTAAAACAAATACTTGGAAATAATGTATTGTGTTTTGGAAATAGTAATTCTGAATATTTTAAGTTCGAAATAATAACGAGCCATATTATAAGTTTAAAATATAAAGGTAACTTATAATGATCGCCCCAATGCCAACCGTATATTAAGATTGGTACAATCTTCCCATAGATGTGGCCCCATATAAATTTATATGAAAATCGTCTATAACTTCCAAGACCCTCCTGGGCCGGAAATAGCGAATGATGTTTTGAAATGATACGTAATTAAGTAACTGCTGACCAAGTGGCCAATACTAGCCGTATGTTGAAATTTTAGGAAATGGCCAAGTTCCAAAATCTCAGGTTAAGTTAAATAAAAATTTATATCTCTTAAGAACTCCCTAAGCCGGAAACGGTTTTTTATGTTTTGAGTTGGTAATGATAAGGGCAAACAATTTTGAACTCCTCATTGCCAGCCCTATTTCGATCCGTAATGAATTTGAACTATGATTCCTTGTCAGAATGCAGATTTCAAGGCGCTATGCAATGCTCAGATAGTTCTACGTAAATCGGATCTCTATAGCCATACGTCCTCGACGTAGCCACTCTTTAAGGAAGAACGTGATAAGTAAATTGCGAAATAGTTGGGAGTTTTTCGATACCAGAAAAGATTGCAAATATTAAAAAGAAAACAAATAATGGTGAGCGGTACAGTGCCACCCGTAGGTAAGTTTGCACAATATTTACCTGTTTCGATATCACCCCATACTGTATCGCTCAAAAGTCAGCAGTGCATTTTTCTAACTGTTTATGAATTTAAATTTGTTAATAGTTCCGATAAAGATTCATAATAATGAGCCATACTAATTATGTTCTATTTCCGACATGATTCAAGCCAACATTGAAATACCAATGGAGAACTTAATCTAACGATTTGGAACTTGTCCATTATCTCAAGTTTGAACATACCGCTGATGCTGACCACTTGGTCAGCAGTTACTTAATTACGTACCATCTCAAAACATCATTCACTATTGCCGGTCCAAAAAGGTCTTGGAAGTTATAGACGATTTTCATATAAATTTATATGGTGCCACATCGAAGCTGGAAGATTGTACCAATCCTAACATATGGCTGGCATTGATGCGCTCATTATAAGTTACCTTTATATTTTAAACTTATAATATGGCGCGTTAATATTTCGAACAATATTCAGAACTACTATTTCCAAAACACAATACATTATTTCCAAGTATTTGGTTTACGTGAACAACAAATAAACGAGAAAAACTGGGATGGGATATTTTGTTTTTGTGTTTATAATTTAAATCGTCTTATAGAGGTATGAAATGATAAAACTGGGATGGAACAGAATAGTTTCGTGCAAATAATAATAAAAAAAAATCCTGGGATGAAAAACTGGGATAACTTCACATGCTTATTTAAAGGATGGTAATCGCCCATTTTAAAGTTATAAATCCATGAATTAACATTTTCTTCATTCACTAACTCACAACATTCAAACATAACTGAAATATTCAGCGTAGAGTGGAGAATACTAGACGATCCAGCCAAATCCTCACACGTCGCTACGGTTAACTCATGATCAAATTGTACAAAAGCCAGGGGCGGAATCTAAACGGATTTAATAATATTTTCAAATTTATTAGATTAAAAGTATTCAAATTTACTATGATGGATGCAGACTGATGTATAAATGCAACTTCTATAATGTTTTAAGAGCAATGGCTAATCTCCTACAAGATTTTTGAAATTCATTTTTCTCGTCCCAGGTTCGTCGCCGTTTCATTTTATGAGATGGCATTGAAGTCTTTTATATTTGAAAATTGTAAAAATGCCGGAAATATATAATTATTTTGATGTATACAGAGGCAAGATCATAAAAACAAACCGGAAAAATGAATTGTTAGAAAATAGTTCAATGGACAAACACAAAAAAATTCGAAAAATGGTCAAAGTTGGCGTAAGTATTTTGTATGAAAACACAAACAAATAAATCAATGTAATAAGTATGAAAATATTTTTAAATCCGTTTAAATTTTCCGGTCGTATTTCATGATTCCGCCCCAGATGTAACACGTTGCCACTATTATTCATAGCACTGTTACATTGCTTTAACCCCAACGAAAATATTTCACCGACCAAATGGTACGGTGGTTAAAGCTTTGGCATTTGGATCGGTAGGTACCGGGTTCGAATCCCGATAGGGCCAGGATGCAAAGTGAAATTTCATCAACAGATTACCATCTATGATGAAATGTAACACATCTACCTACCCATCTTACATGTCAGTATAGGCTGGCATGGAGCTTGCAATGTGCAGATAGTCTTAAAATCGGCCCTATAGCCGTACGTCCTCGAATTGGCTAACACTGGCATAAAAGTAAGGACGGAATAAGCAAACCGCGAAAGAGCAGGGAGAGCCTTCAACAGGCCCCAGAACAGATTACAGGGATAAAAAAAAATATTTCCGAGATGAAATCATGTTAATAGGAGTCAAGTTGTGATCGACATACTTCCATACAATATCATGAATATTAAAATCTCCAAAAATAAATAGACGATCCTCCGGCTGAAGAAGTGGAGCAATATTTGATTTCACAGTTTCCACAAAAGTTTGTTAAATTGACATACTCAAATAACACGGTATATATGTATGTGACACAGATGATCAGTGAATATGAATGGAACTGAATACGTACAGAGCAACAATTTCGGCATCGCAATTGGGCGGGATGAATATTTGTTGGAGACTGCAACTGCAAAACAGCATAAGATGAGGGAAAATACTCCTCCGTTTTGAAGTTTATTGTTAACCACGTTTCAACAATGCAAATGACATCAACGTCTTCCTCCAGAATTGACAAATACAAAGATTTTGATTTAGCTCGAATACTATTTGAATTACGTTAGTTGTTATTTAAAAATGGCCGCGACTGGACAACTACTTCACTGCTACAAGGATAAACAATAGTGTTTAGTAACGAGCAAGCTATGTTACTTTAGATGTTGAAACATGGTCCCTTTTTTGGTTTTTTGCTAAGCGAGGATAATTCGTGAATGGCCGGATTATTACGCCATGAGGCCAAGTATTGGAGTTATTGAGCAAGTCGAAGTGGGTCTCCTTCAATAAAATTTTAAAGGAAACAAACGTGAGTGAAATTTTATTGTGGCTTATTCAAAAAATCTTTGGAACCATGAATGCCGAGTGTGAAATTTAGTGTTCCCTACTTGGGACGATGTCTAGAGTTAGTAGAAAATTTTTTAAGACAATTTGCTTGTTATGATTGGCGATATGACCTACTTAAATTTGGCCATTTCGCCAACACAACATACAAATTGTCTAGAGATTTTTTTTTTTTACAAATTTCGGACACTAAAACATGTTGAAAACATTACATTCCACACTCGGGACTCATAATTCTGAAGATTTTTTGAATTAATAATTAATAAAAGACCAAAGACGCTTCCAAGTGTAGGGTTTATAAATTTCAGACACCATCACATGTCGAGAACATTAAATTCCCCAGGCACTTATGGCTTCGAAGATTTTCTGAATTAAAACGATTATAAAAAAAAATATAAAGAAAGTGTATACACTTATTTTTGTAGTATGTACTGTGATTCTCAATATAACATTGTCTATTTTTAATAATGTTTATTAAACCACGTGTTTCGAATTTCAAATTTTTTTTTCTTGTGTAGCTACACTTTTTGATAATTTGTGTATCTACACTTTTCGTTAAAATGTGGAGCTACACTTTTTATTAACGATAAATACTTCATTCCTGTATATATAATGTAACTTAAATCGTAATCTTTTCCTCCCTGGCTACACAAAAGTGTACGTAAAATATAATTACTTTGAAGAGAAACGTCAAAATTTAATTTAGTATAAATATAAAATCAACTCACACATTTGTGTATGCATTTCTAACTTCATCAAACCAATTAGCTAAACATTTGTGTAGGTCCATGTGGAATTGCTTTTCTCTGTTTCAATATTTATGCAAGGCTTTACGACGTAGATTACTATCCCGATATTTTCAAAGCCCGCAAGGAATTTAAGACCCTCAATTGGTTCCTTTACAATAATTACGTAGTGCAAATTGAGCAAGTTTTGATATCTAATCCCAATAAATTTTGGAAAACTTCCTTAACAGTAAGAAAAATGTATTTGGTTTTCCGTCGAATGATATTTGCAATTTGTTTGCCAAATTCTTTGCATCGGTCTACAAGCCGCTTCGGTCGACAGACACCGGGTTTGATCATTTCAAATTTACTGAACAGGAGGTTCTGGATCGACTGCTCCTTCTCGACATAGTATGGGGGCTGGTCACGACAGTGTTCCACCGATCCTATTCAAACGTTGTGGTACCTTCTTGTTTAACGAAAGCCTTCGTCGCGTTTTTTTTTCGGATCCCTGGAAAATCCCATGTGTAACATCCAATTTTCAAGGCGAGTAATAGAAGCAAGGTTAGTAATTATCATGGGATCGCCATCCTCCCTGTCTTACCCAAACTGTTTGAGTCCATAGTTCACAGAGTATTGTACTTCCATGCCAGGAGACCAATTTCTCCTTTTCAGCATGAATTTTATCCCGGTAGGTCTACCGTATCTAACTTGTCTTTTTTTCTGGTCAGTTATTTGACAGTCTAAACTATAAGCAGCAGCTTGACGTTGTCTCTACCGACTTCGGTATAGACCGATCGCTGGCAATCCGTTAGGATTCTGGATTCTTTCTCCCCATTATTTCGGGTGCCATCCGGCGTGCCTCAGAGTAGTGATATCGGCCCACTGTTATTTTCATTATTTATTACGACGTTGTTAAATGTTTTAAGTAGCACACCACGTTTCTCCTTACATTTTAAACTGTCTTGCACTACCAAATTTAACGTGTGAGCAAAATAAGGGTGGTGACGAATCTTGAGTATTTTACATGATTTAATCATCGTTGGAGCATTGTCAGTGACAATGCAGGCTATTTTTTGTACAATACCTAAGTTTGCATGATTTGCTTAATTACCGCCGCAATGTTGTCAGCTGTGTGGTTTCTGTTCATCGTAGCCCGAGACGTAGTAATCCTTATAGGATTTATCTCGCAATTTTGTTTTACTCAGAAGTTCATATTTCGGATCCAATGCATGGACAATCTTTCAAAATCTTTCGTCTTGCACTAAAGAAAACGGCTGAAAATCTAACACCACCATACCAAGTAATGTCCTAACGATCCATTTTTTTCGATAACTTTCGTTCTCATAAATACATTGCGTTTAAAATAAGGCACATTAGAAATTTAAATTCCCGAATTAGAATCAGTCACACATGCACTTGTAGTAGCATCCGTTTCATCCGTATTTAGGCAGTCAGGTTGAATTATTTTAAGGTGATCTAACAGATTACTAGTATTACCACTTGTTTCATACTCCTTATTGCACTTGGAATATTTAGTTAATTTTTTTTTCATTCAAGAGTTTTCGTTTCGGCATTTTTTTATGCTAGTATTTTGTAGTTTACAATTTTAAAAAGAGGTTGGTAAATATCTTTTTGTAGAAACTGAAAACAGCAAATATGAAAACCAAATCATTGAATGATTGAAGACGATTGACTATTTGAATTTTGACATCAGGGAAAACGGTGAATCTCAAAATACAAAAAATCTACTAGATGATTGATCACTTAAAAATGCTGCCAACTATCGAAAGTCCTTCACCCCTAGTCCGCGATGTTCCTCTCATTGGGTTTCCTATAGTTCCGATAGTGTGGGGCTTATTTGCTAAATGAGTGGATAAACCTCTTCCTCCCCCTATACCTCCGTATAATGTCTCCCGTTCATTTTGCCCGTTATTTGTCGTTACAACGAAACAGTGTTAGAAGGGGAATTTTTTTATGCAGATCAATTTTTGCTCTTTTTTGCTCGCAAACGATTTTGCATGAAAAAATGAACTAATTTATTTAGATTTAACTATTTAATTAAAAAGTGCACTCAAAAGTATAGGTTCTAGTTTTTAAAAAATAACTTTCGTCAATATCGTCAAAACTAGTAAGTTTCAAGGTCATTTAAGATCACTACTAAACGACCCCCTCGAGACTGAATAATTTTTATTATAAGTAATTTTCTCATATCTTGCAACGTTTCCGAGATAAAAGCATGGCATTTATTAAAAGGCTCACCCTGTATAATATGTTTATATAAAAAAGCTTTTTATTTTTGGTGATTAATGACTTAATAAACTAATAAATAAAACGCAATGTCTTTAGGGAATTTTCCGATGCATAAATGATCATTTATTTTTATAAATTCTAAATATTAAAAGAATATAAAGTTTACTCAAAATTTAATAAAAGTTCCATTTGCGGATAAATTTTTATGAGTAAGCATAAACTTATCGAAAAAATGGTGTAGTGGTTAAAGTTGTGGCATTTGGATCCGGAGGTACTGACATTTTCTTCTTTTCTGGTTTCTTCATTTTCCAAATCATTGTACAGGCTAACATGGAGCTTGGTGTATTGTAATATTCTGGGTAGGTGAATGGATTGTGGGTGAGTGAATGGCAAATATTTAAAAAATGTAGTCTCTAATGTTGTAGTTATGTTGGAGCTGGTTCAATAAACACAAAACAATTCGATAAATGACCAAAGTTGATCAAAATTTGTAAACTTTTGCTTTATCGAGCCATTTTTGAACGGGAATGTTCTACCGGTAGATTAGAATAAATTTAATTTGGTAACCCTGGCAGGTTTAATTAAACAATTTTGAGAATTTATTTGTTGCTTTTATAATTTGGTGTTTTGATTAATTGCATTATTAAAAAATAAACTACAATTAAATTTTACTTTTAGTAAAAGTTTGCGTAATTTTTCTAAATGCATATAGTAATATGGAAGAAATAGTTACGTTTAAGGCACCATTGATCCATATGCCACTTCCGACCAGAGAGCGGGGATTCTTTTGAACAAGGACAATTAATAAAGATGTCTCCCTGTAGGTAGATTAAAACTTGAGTGATAACAAAAATTTAATGAATTATTCTAAGATGATGCTCAGAGATTATTCTAAAATGGCTCTCTTGTAACGATTATCTGTCTAATCAAATGGGCCATATACCCTTTCTAAACGAAGACGTTTGTTTTAGAGCAAACTTTGAGATTTTTGTCTAATTAAATATAAAAACTACTAAAGACAGACATAGGTTCACCATTTCCATGGACATTTCTTTAGAACAACCTTTTAGGCCCTTTTCCAATAACCGACTTATTTGTGGACACCGACTTATTCAAATAAGTCACCTCGCGAGGAGATTTATTTGAATAAGTATGTCTACACAGAAATGTCTCCTAAAATGTGTCTTGACTAAATGTAATACATGCAGTTTTTTTTCAAATCTAGTAGCAACGACCAATATGTCAAGACAATTTTTTCTTCCATATAATAGAAATTGCGTTTTGTTTTTTTGTTATTACGTCACAAATAAGTTGGTACAATGAATTGGAACAAATTGACTCACTTATTCAAGATGGCGTCAAATAAGTCAATAATTTTGAAATAAGTCGGTGATTGGAAAAGGGCCTTAGAACTAAATATTATAGGAAAAAATTGTAGGAAATCTCCTGCCTTCCATTTATAAAAAGCGTATGATCCATTTGATTATCTGTCTAATGGCCACCATTTCTATTGATAGGCCTTTTTGAACAAACTTCAAGATTTTTATAAAACAAAATATTAAAACTACTGAAAGAAGTAAAATTTGAAGTTTATTAAAAAAAATAGGAATTTCTTCATGAAATGCAGCTTCTCTGCTTAATCATATAGCTCGATGAATCGGTAAGACATTCAATTATTTCTTTCATATTATGCCCCCTACACACGATCTGACTTGTCGGGCCGACGGTCGGTCCGACCAAATCAGGTATTGCATCCACACGATCCAACAAACTACCTCATATTCATTTATACTTTTGCTTGCGTTGAGTACAAATGATAAAATCTTGACGTTTGTGATTTTTATGTTTTAATTTTTGGACGTGAAAAATTGAAAAAATAAAAAATTGCTATCGCGCTTGTGGCGTGTTTAAATAATGGTGACAAAAAATGCAAAATATGGTATAAAAAATGGTTGTTAGATCGTACAAAAATAAGTCATGTTCCATTTCATTTATTATTGAGTCATTTATTTGGGATGTCTTATTTTTATGGAATTCAAATTTTCGACAAAAAAATTATTTATTATTTCAATATAATATTGACAGCTAAATAAAAATTTACTAAATATGTATTATATCGTTAAAATTTAATTATTTATTATTAAAATATATTATTATTTTTAACCAACCATCCAACAACGCTACACACGACCTGATTTGGTCAGGCGGTTGGATGGTTGGATGACGGTCGGATGGATTTGCCACCTGACATCACTCGACAGCAAATTGTCATACGACAAACCTACACACGACCTGATTTAACATCTGATCTGATCAAATGAGCCCGACCGCCTGACCAAATCAGATCGTGTGTAGGAGGTTTTATACCTTATTTTGTTTTGCACATCCCATTTGTGACAAGAAAGATTTTTCGAAAATTTGATTTTTGTTTAAATAAAAACACAGGGTTCACACCACGTCTGAATTACCGTAATTTTATAACAGAAAGATAATCAGATTATTTTTTAGCAAGGATGCAGGACCGAATTTTACCTACCTTCTTTGCGTATGGTAGTTTATATGTAGGAGCCCTAAGTCCCAGATTCCTGGTCACCATTGAAGCAAGGTTTTTCGACTTGGACAATGTATATTTCCTCTGTTCTTAGTTTGAGCATGCGTGCAGCCGAAGTTGCCTTGGAGTGATAGAGGTTAATCGGCAGGAACCACAACATGATTGAGAGACCTCATATATAGACCTTTCCATCGACACTACCACCGCTATTTAAATATTTACCGTTAAATAAAATAACTGTCTCGATAATCGTACTTTTGGGCGAGATTATACTTCGGTCAAAATAAAGCATAAATTACACTTGCCTTGGTAATTTTGTTTTCTTCAGAATATGTAAGCGTGGTGTTTTTTAAATATGAGTGGTGAATAAAGTTTAACCATTTTCAAAGCCTTCATGTTTTTTGATCATTAAGCCTTCGATCACATTAAGCCTTGAGGTTATGTAAAATGCGGTGTAACTATTTAAATAATCACCGTCAAATAAAACTGATGCCTCTTAATGGTTGTTTTGTTAGACATTTCAACTTCGATAAAAAAATAAAAACAAATAGTTTGGTACGGGAGCTATGTGCTTTGGGCAGTTTTATTTTCTTCATAATTGTAAATAAGAGTAAATTTTAAGTAAGAGTGGTGAATAAAATTGTACCATGTTGAAGATCTTCGGGTATACATCGTTCCATTGATACCTCGATCTCCAGACATCTAAACGTCAGTTTATTTAAATTAGAAATGTTGAGTGACGTTCGGAGAAGACGTGCCTTGGTCAATTTTATTTTCTTCACAGAGAAAATATCCGCGGTGAATTTTGAACAAGCGTGGTGAATAAAATTTAAGCATTTTGAGGGCATTCGTGTATAAATCTTTCAATCGATACCCCAATCTAGACATCCATATCCGTGGTGAGTTTTTAATAAGAGTGGTGAAAAAAGCAGTCAATTTTTTTTAATGTAAATTTTGAGTGATGCCATAGCCTTAAGCTTTATGTACAAATACAGTGTAACTGTATAAATAATCACCGTCAAATGAAACTTGGGCAATTTTATGTTCTTCATAATAAATGACCGTGGTGAATTTGAATAGGCGTGGTGAATAAAATTTAACCATTTTGAGATATTACGTGTATAGACCTTTCCTTCGACCTTTCCATCGTTAACCGGCTGCCAAATATTTTCACTAGAAAAATAAATTAATTTTCCATAAGTGGGGTGCTAATACGACGGAGCTGTTTTTAAGTTAATTTTACATTTTTAGCTTTACAAGCTTTTGTCAATGCCGAAATCGAATACTTCACGTTACGAGTGCGTTCATAGACTTGAAAAATTTTATAAAGGTCTATAGTCGATTGCATTATTTACTTAAAACCTGCTTGCGACGATTATTGAATCGAAAAGGCTGAAACTATTTATTCGTCAGGACCTTGAAAATTATATTTGGAATAGTTGGAAGTTCTTAACGATTAATTGTTACTCAAAATTATTTTTTAGTAAGTCTCTTTTTCAAAACCCCGCATATATATTGTGGTATTAAGGCGAGTGCATGCGCAACAATTATTTTTCCAAGTGGGGCGCTAGTTGCGATGTTGAACAACTTTTTATCTCTGATAACAAGGAGTTTGCCTCCTATCTACACTTGATGACTGCTGCAAAGATCAGAAAGTCCCATTTCTGCATTGTAGTATCTATTCGGCCCTAGGCCATGCCGATCCCTAGTAGATTGGAGGTCTGTGTTATCAGTACCGACTTTGGTGTGATGTTTCCAATTTTTGATTTCATCATCATCTGATTCGGTCGAGGCTAACATTGGATAATCGTAATATGCCTGAACTGGGTCTTGAACCGTGCTGAAAGGATCCGATCGGAAGCCCTAGGGATTACTAAAAAATTTTACTCCATTTGTGTCGGCCATATTTGCTGCCTTTCAAGACACCGATCGGTCTGTATTAGTTCAAATTTTTATACGAAAAACAGGACCCAAATGCTGTTTTAGATTTCAAATTTAGTTAGTGCCATTAGTTGTCTCACGAAACATGAGCAGATCAGAGTGAGAGTCAAGAAATTCGACTATTGCTTCCGCAATACACGTATTTGTTGTTAGGACGTCCATTTTCGTTGTGAGTTTCCGTTTCCTGAGTAAATTTGGTTTACGACTGAGCTACTAGCCCGGTGCAACTTGTTTTATGTGTGCTGGTAACGTACTGGCGATGTAATTACATTTCTTACATCCAGTTGCGCCAATGCAGACTCCCGTTTCAAGCCGCCCATAGCACGGAAAACTGACGCATGAGTTTTATTTTGTTTTAAGGCTTCATAACTCACGCTGCACTTCAAATTAGTACGTAAGGGGGATTGTAACTGGTCCTCTCAACCACATCGCTTAAATTAGCGTTATCCCGATAACGGGTAGAATAGGAGGAACTAGGATATATTTAATCGATTAAAAGGAAATCCGAAATATTTGATGAAATTGATTTTTTGAAATATTATTGGGTGATGTTCTGGTAATTCTCTTTCACTTAATATGTTTGGTATTTCTATTTTTTCATTAAGTAGGTTTAGTAATTTGCAAGTAGAGGTTATCAAGCAGAGATTTGCCCTCAGTTAAAGTGATTATAAAAAAATGTTGATTTATAATTGACTAGTTAAAAAAAAATGCCCTTCGCTCAACAGATTGGAGAAAAAGATACTTGTATGTTTTTTAATGTTTTGTTATTGTCCTATATTCTGATATCCGGTTTTTCCACATTCTGTTCCGAATAAAACTCAGATCAGATACTGACTTAGCGATCTATAAGATGGCCTATAAATAAAATTGGTATGACAATATTACACCCTCTGTAATCGTCCTCACTCACTTTATACAATATTTTATCTGTCTCAATTTGTTTGCTTTTATTCTTCGTGTTTATGAGTTGCTGTCACTCTAACTTCAATCTGATCTCAGCTCGCTTTCCATATCCTTGACGGCCATAGACCATATTTGCCTTTTATTTAGCTCCGTGCATACTGAGATGGATGGAGAGGGACCGATCAAGGACCTTTGCTCTCCGACATAGTTTGAAAATGTCCATTGATAAAAAAATCGTTTCCAACCCGCTCTATTCTGGACTCCAACTCGCTATTTTCAGATGAAAACGCCACTTGATCACTACGCCATTTCATACCTATCAGTTTCTTATCAAAGTACTTTCAAAAGTTCTTTCATAAATCCCTCTAAAAATAAACTTGTGTAAAAGCTGACCTATCTAAAATTCCTTTTAAAAATCTAAGGTGTGTTCAATTCAATAATTTCTTTGGAAAAGTGTTTTTTAGTACATAACTGTACAAAAATGTCAAAACTAAAGCTCGTTTTACATTCAATTAAATTCATAATTTTTTTTTTTATAAAATGAATTTATTTACGCTAAAAAATCAATCAATGAAAAAAAAACAATTTAACAAAAATTAAATCATGCAAAAATTTTCAATTACCGTAAAAGCTTTTGATTGTATATAAGTACATATTACTATGTATGGTAAGCATAGATTTCAATTTCCATTTAAAAACCAATCAAAATTTAATAACACAACAACATAAAAACAACGACTAATATTAAAAATGTTTAAATAAGTAAAATTTAATTATTTATTTTTATTTAATTTCTATTTACCTGTACCCGTGTGTTTTTTTATTTTTAAATATTAAAATCTATTTACTCAAAACAAAATAAATATAATTATTAGCATAGCGTCTAATTACGTTATTAAAAATTATTTATTTATTAAAGTAATTTGTTTAATTTATTTAGGTAGTTTATATTTTATATTAATTTTGTTTTAATTTATAATCAATAATAATTTAATATTATTATTGGTATATTTTGTTGCTTTAATACGTAACATTATATTTAACCGACTGCATAATATATTATTATACACTGATGGAAATAAATTTACGAATCATTTTGCAATTTTAAATATGTAATGGAAAAAAACGGAAAATACTACAATTTACGCTACACTTCTCGTATCTGGTTTTACATTAAAACAACTGAATAAAATTTCCTAAGTTTAACATAAATTGTTGGTGGTCTACTTATTGATAGATGTCTCTAAGATTCATAAGCCATAAATGTGCCAGATATTTAGTTCTAAAATTCAAACTTAATTCATATTTTTCAATTACAAATTAGTGATTTCTTTAGAGATCGCTAAATCTTAATTCATTTCGCAAATATTAATTAAACGTAATCCGTGGGTGGCTTAGTGCCATCTATGAACGACTACTTTGAACTAACAATCAGTTGGGTAATATCAATTGGATAAAATCTAACGGTTAAAACTTGATATAAATTATTTTCAGTTTCTGACCAATTTGTCAAAAAGTCACACAGATGTACTGTTGTTGTTACAGTAGCTCAAGTTTTACTGAATCTCTACATGGAAAATTTAAAGAAGATTTATCGTTTCAAATTTAGTTTATATTTTTTAGTTAACAAAATGTATAAATAAAAATAATTTATCATATATAGGCATAGGCCGGCCAAACCCCAAAAATTATAGAGAAATTGTACACGTTAAATCTGCCCCCATATTTTTCACAGAAATTTTACATGACCTTAACTGATAGAAAAACAACAGGGAGTTGGGATAATATTTTGCTGTAATTACAAATTGCAATAATTCCCAAATATTTATTCCGCGTTCCCAAATGTATATTCTGGTAGAGTGGGCATAATTTTTGAGGGAAATTTTTTTTATTTTGTTTTTTATAAACTAAAACGGATGTTGCGACCTTATTACAAGTTTAATTTATTTTTAAATATATATTTTTTAGAAAAAATAATGTTTAAAAATTCGAAAAAGTACGAATTACAATTCCCTAAAAAAATAATGGGGAAAAATTAACGTCAAAACTGCTATAAAATGGAATTATTTTTTCCCAATAAAAAGAATTCCCAAGCGCAAGAATACACTTTCGGGAATAAATAATTCTCAAATGCTAGAAATACGTCACTAATTCCCAATTCCCTATTCCCGAGGAAACCCAGAATAGGGCCACTGGCCCACATATTTATGGAGCGAATTCCATCCAATTTTTTCTTTTAACTTGTAACGTTATAATTCTTACCACCATGGTCAGATACCACCAATTTCTTCAAAGTTTATGTTAGACTTCCAATCCAATACTATGAACTCAGTTTCATAATTATTGGTTATGAAATGGAAGATTTTCGTTTATCATTTTAAGCTTGTTAAATTCGCTAGACCGAGTCTCTTCACCTCGGAGGTCAACCAATTTGACAGTGAGAAAAGTCTATGAAGCATTCATTAATTCCCTTGTTTCGTTTCCTCTAGAGACTGCCACTTAAATAATGTACTCTCGTAGTCAATAGACAGTGCTGTTCCATTTGTCCTCAAATACTTGTTATTTTATTAAAATTATAAATTAAATTGAACATTTATATAAATAGTTTTACTTCTCTTTCATCGGGTTTGTGCTGCCATCTTGAGTTCAATAGTAGTACTACTGTCGTCACCCTGCTCCAGAACACTACTTTCCGTCCAAACCTGAATCGAGACCTCTTCCTCTGTAGAGTGGTAACTGCTCCAAATGCTTAAATCTTTGGTTTAAGCTATTCTGACATTCATTATTCCCATATTGGTTGCAATTTCTTTGAAAATCCTCTCTTTTTGTTGCGAGTTGTGCAGCCTAACTAACTGCTCTTCTTCAAATCCTCTATTACTCGCTCGTATGCCATATCAAGTTTTTGCTCAATCACTTGACAGCTTTATCTTATCAACAAACATATGCTTGTCCAAGTAAACCTGCTGATGGAATTGTACCAAACTTCAGATCTCCTGAAAGTCTCGAATTATTACCGATTATCGTAGTAGCTGTGGTGGTAGCATGGGAGTAATCCCGTTGTATCATGCACCCCCGATCGGTATGCCATCAGCAATATCCTGAATATCTTGATCCCAATTACCTTGATTTTTATTTACTGTTTTTGCTATGAATTCCTTCAATGTGGCATTGCAATCGGACTGTCCCAACAATTGACACATTTCCTGGAAAACTACTGATTCAGAGTTTCGCCCCTAATCGGAATGAAGTGCTTCTTAATTCATATAGATTCCTTGGAGTTGGCCAGTCCTCAACAGCTGAGATCTTACTTTCATCAATATTGAGTATTCCTTTGTTTGAAACCGTATGCCCAAACTCTTTTCTTCATTCCGGATGCTCTCCTAATAGCCGCTTTGCAAATCCTGTGTTGAAAATAATTGTGCACCTGCTAATGTATCTAAAGTGTCTTCGATCCTGTGTACGAGATAACTATCCTTTTTAGTTACGTTATGCATTAACCGCTCGATGTCTCTTGCAAATTTTTTGGAGTGTCTCCCTCTCATTTTCGCATCTGATTTTTAGTTCGATACGATATAGCCATACTTGCGTTCCAACGTAATTTTATCATAGTTCCATCGGTCTTATTTCAGTACGATTTGTAATGTCTTCGCTTAAACAGCCACTATCAATGCTGTGACGCGATTGGATTCGTCGCATGAATTTTGGGTAGCCGCCTTTTTAAATTGAAATTTAAAAATCTCGAGTAGCGCTGTTCCATCGAACGTAGATGGCTTTAGCTTTATCGTTTGTGCCGTCTTGATTACTTGTGGCAATGTTTTGGTTTTAACTTTCTGAAGCTTCCTTTTAAGACGCTGAATCTCGATCTAGAATTTTTTGTTAACCTTCTCGAAACGTTGCTCCATTTGTTGCCTTCATCTTGAATCTCTTCCACCTTATTGTGCACCTTCAGGAAATTCTTGAGCATTTTATTCTCGATAATTGTTAATTTTTGTTTTATTTCATAATTAGACCGTTTCAGTTTTTGAATCATTTTTTCTGCATTTTGATTCATCATAATAAAACTACCTGATATTGTAACAGTCTCTGTTAAATATTTCCGATGTTTTTGTAATTTTAACGACTTTTCTATTTGTGCATTCTATCAATGTCCCGTCAACATTTTGTTTAACATTATCAATCTCTTCCATTTCGGTCGTGTCAAGAATTATGATAAGTTACCATATCGCTAAAAATTTAAACAAACTCTTTCTATTTTTTCGAACTAGTAACTTGTCGGGGTTAAACCTTTTGGTTGCTCACGTAGGTGTAAGTATCAGCTTAGTTCTGTTCAATTTGAAGAACCCGCGGTTTTGTTTCAATCAAATTGGATATTTTCATTGGTATTATGTTTAACATACAAATAGTGTTGTATTGGGTTGATTTAAATTGACGGGTTTCCAGAGGCATGTCCCAAAATTTATATTAGATTCTCATTTTCATCATTAATCTGAGTTGTATCCCTTTCCACGAATATGACATAGTTTTATTGTGGAACAAGACGCAACATAGTGGCTAAACCGGAGCACTTCTAACTTCATTCGAGCTGATTTTTTTTTTAAATAGAGATCCGAATCCCATTTGAGAACCCCCTAAAAACAAATTTTCGCAGACTCATCGCAATCGATATTTAGCACTCAAAAACCATATCGACTCGAGAAATCATAAATTTATTTTCCCAAAATTAGAACTCAGCGCATTCCATTCCTGACATTAGGAAACCCTTATGACCGCAATTTTTATCTAAATTGTTCGAGTTTGAAAATAATTTAAAAATGTGTTCCGACCCCACCGAGGGACCTCCTATACGAGTTTTACCGAAATTAACACCCATCGAAATCGTTCCCTGGTATTTGATTCCATGGATTTCCTTTCACCAATTTTTACCCAATCTCTTTTTTATTTTAATAAGATTTCTTTATTTAATTTTTTCGGCTAGCACGATTATGGTAAAATTGGCGAAGGGAATGAAAAGGTATCAAATGCCAAGGACCGATTTCGATGGGTGCTAATTTCGAGAAAATTCGTTTTGGGGGTCCCTCGGTGGGGCTCAGGATCCAATTTTAAATTAATTTCGGCTCGGAATGATTTAGATAAAAATTGCGGTACTAAAGCTTTTCTAGTGCCAGAAATGAATTGCGATGAGTCCTAATTTTGGGAACATTAATTTATGGTTTTCCAGACGACAACGAAATCGTTTGCGAAATCGCGGAACAAAATTTGAAAAAGGGACCAAGGTCAAAACATTAATTAGGCAGCGAGAGCTACAAATCATTATTGTTTTTCAGAACAATCAACATTTTCAAATTCGCGATTAGCGCCACCACACAACATGGTGCAATATGACCCAATATGATGCAACATCCCACAACATGGTGCAATTTCTCACAACATGGTGCAACATAACTGTCCAACATCACCCAACATGGTGCAATATGATGCAACATCCCACAACATTATGGTGCAACATCCCACCACATGGTGAAACATATCACAGCATTCTGCCACATGGCACAGCATGACATCTGGAGGACTCTTAAATGAATTATCCAGATAACAGACCTTCTTGTAATCATTTCCTTGCATTCGAAACCCTGGGGCGGGAAAATTTAAACGAATTCAAAAATATTATTTTCAAATACACTCGATTAAAAGTATTAAAATTTGTCATAGTGGATATGGGCTGATGATTTGTGTATCAGCAATTTGTATAACAATTTTAGAGCAATAACTAATCTGCTAGAAAATCTCTGGATCTCTGGTACAAACAGAATGTTTCCGTCTAAAATTTCTCGATTATGAACTAGTTGTCGAATACAATTTTGCCTTGACCATTTTGCGAACATTTTTGTGTTCTCTATTGAAATATTTTGGAACAATTGATGGTACCGGTCGAATTTCATGATCTCGCCCTTGTTCCGCCAAATTTTATCAAAATAAAACCGGACGACCTCCTGAACTAATTTTCCCGGAATATGGACCAATCGAAATTGAAACCCTGCTCACCAATTTTTATCAAAATCATTCGAGTCCGAATGAATGTTTCCGTAGTCAGGACTTATTGCAATCGATTCGTGGTACTCGGAAAACCCCCTCAGCAAACCTAGACTCCTAGAGATTATATACAATATATAAGAACAAATTAGAAGAAAATCTAGAAAATTTCAATGCTGCCATTTGAAGACGACTCCAACTATTCTTATTACAAAAAATTGTACAATAAATTTCTTACCGTCTTTATAACAACTTAGGCAACCCGAAAATTATGCGCGACACAATTTAACATAATCACAAAAGTGCGACAAACAATTGTTAGAAATGAATTCAAAGAAGAGTAATTGTAATATACTGAACAATTCATCGAAAAATAAAATATGCGAAAGAAAACACAATTCACCGAAAAGAATTTTAATGCCCATTAAATAATATTGATCAACTTTGTGTTAATGGTTCAATTTTGTGATACGGAAAGCAAAGTAGGACATCTTCGGTTAAAAAATAAAATTGTATGAATAGTAAGAATAATTTGATACGGATTATTGTGATAAAGTGTTTAAACTAGGGTGATAAATTTGAGTTAAGTTTAAAAATCAGAATCTAAAGCTACGATGTACTAAATGTTGCAAAAAATTGTGAACCTGTCTTAAATTTGTATAATTTGAATTTTTCTGTCATGCGTTGGTTTGATCGCTCAATTTTTAAAAAATCAGGATAATTCACATAAACATGCTCTCTATAGAGGAACCGGCTCTAGAACAGCAAGCCACTTGAGATTCTAATTCCTTTATTAGGAGCTGAAATATGAATATTCTCGTCAAGTGATGTTCCAAAATCGACGAGTACTCTGGAACAATATATTTCCCCATACAAATGACCATGTTCTAAAAATCATCATGAAAATTCACAAGGGAAATTTCTAGGCTATGCTGAGCAATTACGCAGAACTTCGTTTTTGCCTAAAACCATGGGAGACTGCCCAAATCTGAGCCATTAGTAAAAGCATTTTAGTTATTATGAATTTTTTCGATGAATTGTATCTTCAATTTCACAAACAACAACAATTCGTTTTCGCAGATTTTTCGGGACCGAAAGGAATTTTATATAGAGATTTTACAATTCATCGAAATAAAATTATATCGATATTGAGTAGATTTTGAAACGGATTATTGTGATGAGGTGCATAATTTATTGGAATTAAACTGAATCGCTATAATAATTTGAACATTTCGGGAAGTTATGGTGCAAGTGGTTGGTACTAAAATATATGAAAACACGACTAAGGGATCATTAAAAAAAATTATCACCGTGATTAGGTGAGTTTTGATATCAAATCTCACAATCATGATGATTGATAATCATGATGAAATAAAATGTGAAAACACAAAGAAGCGTGCAAAAAATTAGCTGATTGTGGGACAATATACTATTCCTGGAGAAGCATTTTTTGTTTTTTAAATATTTTAGTAGGATGGATTCGAGTTTAGTTTGAAATGTTGTATCTAGAACTACGACACACTAAATGTCGCAAAATATGGCTGTGTTAAAGTTTTATAAATTCATCTTTTGTCACGTGTTGGTTCGATCGCCAATTTTTAAAAAATCAGTGTAAATTCCAAGTAATTCACATAAATTTGCTATTTAACATGCTATAGTTCTTCCTCTATCTAGAACAGTAAGCCGCTTGACGATTTCTTGAGTAAGAGATGAGAATATTCTCGTCAAATAACACTCCAAAATCGACGAATACTAAGTTCTTTAGTAGCCCCAACCGTCGTAAAAATTCACATAAGTATATAAGTATATTTTAGTACTTGGGACCAACCACTTGCACCTTAATTTTCCAAATGTTCGAATTATTATAGCAATTCAATTTGATTCCATAAAAGTATGCACCTTATCAAAATAATCCGTTTCAAAATCTACTCAGTATTGATGTAATGTTATTTCGATGAATTATAAAATCTCCATAGTAAATTCCTTCGGTTCCCGAAAATTGTGCGAAAACGATTTATACGAAGATACAATTCATCGAAAAATCGATTTTGGAGCATCACTTGACGAGAATATTCATATCTCAGTTCCTACTAAAGATATCCTTAAGCGGTTTACTGTTCTAGAATGACCTATAATGTACACCATATTTCATATTACATGAGTTTTAAAATCTCCATAGGAAATCATTATCTGTAAATACTGATCTTCAAAAGAAACTATAAGACGAAAAATTTTGTTTCGATAAATTGGGTTTTCGATGAATTGTTATTTACAAAATTGTGTATGAAACATGTGGTTTTTGTAAAACCGTAGTTTTCATATTTGTTTTTCGACGAATTGTTTTTCAATAAATTGTTTGTCGCAGAACTTTCGGGGAACCAACTTATCCGAGTAATACTTTTTTTTTCAACAAGTACAACATTGAATTTTTAATATCACAAAAACCATGCGTGATTAGATAAAAAACAAATTAACAATTTTTTAATAAACCGTCTGATAAATTTAAATTTTGATATAAAAACAAAAATTATTGATTGATTTTTTTTTTTTAAATAATCATTCCCGAGAAGAAAGAAAAACTCTGTGCCTTTAAAATTGTAGAAAAACAATTGGGTTATTTTAATTTTTAGATGAATTATTGGCATTTACATGATTCCAGGCTAGGCGTAGTAGGCTTTTCTTCACACTATAAAAATTTGATACCAGAACGGTGGGTTTGGGAACTAAAATATTATTATCTAAAATGTTGCAGCCTACTTCAAGTGAACATTAATTTCAGATTATTCTTTTTGTATTTATCGCAAATAAATTTTTGTTCATATTTTTAATTTCCGGACTTTATATTTATTTCCATCAGTGTACCAAACTATCGTATAATATTTTCGTACAATAACAATACTAATACAAATTAATTATCAATTTCTACAACAAAAATAAAAATTATTTAAACAAACTCGTATATTGTGAAATTTATAAAAAAAAATAAACACAAAAAATTTTTGTTGGGTTTTTCTGTATTTTTAATAATTAAACACAAAAACATTTATTAATAATATTATTAAATAATAATAATAATAATATCATAAAATATTAAAATAACTTTCTATTATTTAAAACAAATCATCATGTATATTCCAGACATGAGGTTCCAGTCACTAGTCAACCAATCACAATAGTGCATATGGACGATGATATTGTGGTTGTAAATAAACCAGCATCAATTCCAGTAAGTGGCTTAAGAGACTGCCATATTTAAATTAATTAATAACGCCATTATATTAATCACCTCTATATTTCATATTTTATTAACTATTGTTTTAATTAAAAATTTAACTACACGTAGTATATAGGTGGTTATTTTATATATTTTTTTTTTATTAATTTTAAAATTATTTTATATTACAAATACATAAATGATTGAGTATGAGAATGATCCAATATCTAGATAATATTAACAAAATTAATATAATATTTAAATTATTATTCAAAATATGATGATGATGATACAATTCTGGATTTTACATATACAGATTTTTCACCAAAAGCATTAATTTGGATTGTAAACTAAATTATACACAAAAGAACGACGAATATGGTTTTTTGGTTCTGTACACTATTTTCACTTCTCGTTGTATATTTTTGGTGTTTTATTAATTTATTTCGGTTGATGGTCCTGAAAACCATGTATATAACAGTGTTGATGATGATGATGATGATCTAAAACCACTAACATAAACTTTCTTTAAAATATTATTCTAGTGTTAATAAATTTTATAAATTAATTATACAACTTTATGCTGTTTCATCATAAATACTGCTGGTGCTACGACCGTTGTATACTGTCTTGTACATACATAAAACTTTTCTATGCAGCAAAGTCAAAACATAATTTTATGTGCTACATCATAACCAACAAAATATATTAAGCTCCCCAAAAATCCAATTTACGAAATAAAAATGCCATAATGATAATATGATTTGTTTATAGTTTATATCCTGATATTGGCCACCCATCGCACATGTGCGTCAAAAGATCGTATGCGTGTACGCACTATATGATTGTTTCAATCTGATAAATTATTATTATTATTACTACTAATATACTACTCTAGTATATAAATTAGAATTTTTGTGTATATATTTTACCGTCTTGTTATTTTTTTATACTCGTATACATGCTCCTCGTGTATCTAAGACGTTTAGTATATTTTATATATACATTTCTAGTATTAAATAATAAAATTTATATGAAAAATTAATACTATTATCAAAAGCCACCTCCGCACCACCCAAATTTTACTTATAGATTTTTGCCAAAACTATAACGGAAATCATAATAAATTTTTTAAGTAAAATGTCTAAATTTATGTAGGTGTAATACTATTAAGGACTTAGTTTATAACACATACGTACACATGTACACGAGTGCGTATATACTGCCGTATTTTCATAAATAATTTAAGAGGTGGCTGCCGGACAATAAAATGTCTTGTTGTACGAGATTAAAGTGTTGGGTTTTAAAATAAATTGGTTTTGTTGTCTAAAACTATAAATCTTTAATTAGATTTTAAAATTTAACTGATTTCGTGGCACAAGGGTAAATATGCTATTTACCATAGAAAGATTTTCTAATCTAGATAATACGAGTTGTCATGAACCAAAATGTATTTTGGATTTTAATTACGCAAGCTTATCATTTCACTGCACGTGATGCCGAACTTGTTTTTAACAAAACCAACTTGGTTTCTAGCTTCACCAGGACATTTATGGCTGTTTTATGTTTGAATGTTTAACCTTTCAAATATCCTTTTCTGAATATTAAAAATTATTCTTTAATAGCTCTGATATGTTTCTGCTTTACGTGACGTTTCAAATTTAAAGAGATAACACCATACTTTTTTCGTTGACCGTATATTATTTGTACCTAAATACCGCAAGTCTAACCCTAAATCAATTTCAAAGTAATTGAAAAATCTTTATTTTACCCAATTACTATAAAAAGGTGGGGGCCAGGTAGCGGTTTCTTTTTAAAAATGCAATAAAATAAAGAAAATTAAATATCTTTCCAAATATTAGTGCTTTATTGGCAAGATCGAACCTTCCGATTATTGATAGAATACAACTTCAATCAAGTGGCTGTCTTGGCTAGCTGATTTTTGAGTAAATCTTCGATGGTTTCTGCGATATTGCTAAAAGTCGCACCATCCTGCTGAAACTAAAGGTAGCGAGTTAATGTTCTTGCAATAAGTCGCACACTGTCGTTCACAGCAACAATATTCTCAGTTGTACGCACTGTACGGGCACAGAGACTGTTTCTTTTGTTGACTAGCACACGCGTGTCTCACAAACTTTCTTTTCAAATTGGCGTACACCATCCGCGGTTGGTGCTTTTTCGCATTTATTTAATTCACACTTTTTCGGCAATGCAGTACTCACTTTGGAAATAAATGCGAATTTTCAATATTTCCAGTCATCCGGTGTCTTTGCGTTTATTTCGAACCGCAGAAATGTGACACCGCAGAAATGTGATACTGTGTTCTTGTCAAAATTTCGAGCTGAAAACAGCTATCAATGTCAAAATAATATAAGATTTAAAAAGAAACCGCTAGATGGTCCATCCTGTACATATAATATTTTCAAATTTGAAGAAATCGTAAAAAATCATATGAAATCATATGAAATCATATCAAATCATATCAAATCATATCAAATCATATTAAATCATATCAAATCATTTTAAGTCATATTTTATCATATCAAATCTTCTCAAATCACATCAAATTATGTTAAACCATTTCAAATCATATATCCTTTCGAATGTCATATAAAATCATATTATCATATATTGATATGTTTTGATATGATTTGATTCATTTTGGTATGATATATAATATATGTATATACATCACAGAATTTTCGATTAGAAATTCAAATCAAAACATATAACGTTATACGAAATCATCAAATAATATCAAATCATATCGTATTAAATGGAATCAAATCTATCAAATCATATCATATACCTAATGTTAAATCATATCAAACCATAACAAGTCATATAAAATTACGTTAAACCATTTCAAATCATAGCGTAGGTTTGCTAGAAGAGAGACACAACTTAAAAAATTTATTTTTGCAGAAAATCGATTTGAAGCTTTTTTCTGAAACGAAAGACGATCAAACTGAATAACGTCACAAGGGCACCATAGTGGGCTTTATGTATAATTTAGAAACGACGGTATTTCAGATAAAATTAGAACACTTTTTAAGTATTTTTCACAGTTTTAACTCAAAATTTGCATTTTTTGAGATGTGTCACTCTTTTAGCAAGCCGACGATATATCTTTCCTAATATCTTATCTAATTAGATTATCATATATTGATACGTTTTGATATGTTTGACGTGGTTTGATTTGATTTGAAAAAAAAATGTATGTGATAGTAAAATCAAATCATATTTTATATCAAATCATATGAAATCATATCAAATTATATCAAATCATATCAAGTCATCAAATAATATCAAATCATATCAAATCGTATCAAACATATCAAAGTCATATCAAATCTTACCAATTTACATCAAATACTGATATGTTTTGATATGTTTGATATGATTTTATTTGATATGCTATTATTGCTTAAATGTTTGATATAATATTCAAAACAAATCATATTAAATCATATTACCATATACATATTGATATGATTTGATTTGTTTAATATTATTTGATTTGATTTGATATGAAATTTGATAAAAGTTTTGATATAGTAAAATCAAACCATATCAAATCAATCATATGAAAGCAAATCAAATCATTTCAAATCAACAAAATATATCAAATCGTATGAATTACCATAACAGATATCATGTCTTCATCATCAAATTACATCAATATATGATGTAATCGAATTATTGATCAAAAATTTTATCAGACATCATAGCAAATGTGATATCAAATCAATTCAATTCATAATAAAATTTGATAATTTGTTAATATTCAAGAAAATACTTTCAAATTAGTAGAGTTAATAGTTTCCTATTCCTACATCCCCCATTCGTATCTTAATTTGCATAAGCCTGTAATATTTTGCAAAATTTCTTAGTTTCCAATATCTTAAAATGTTCATTTCATCTGTTTCTATGATCTGATATGATTTGATATGATTTGATATGATTTATATTATTTTATATGACTTAATATGATTTGATATAATTTGAAAATGTTCATTTCATCTGTTCGTTCTTTTAAATCAGATTATCGAATATTGATGTGATTTGATATGTTTGATGTTATTTGGTTTGATTTGATATGATATTTGATATAATTTTCGATATCATAGTAAAATCGAATCTACATGATTCGATTTTATTATCATATCGAAAATTATATCAAATATCATATCAAATCAAACCTAATAATATCAAACATATTAAATCACATAAATATTCGATAATCTGATTTAAAAGAACGAACAGATGAAATGAACATTTTCAAATTAAATCAAATTATATCAAATCATATTAAGTCATATAAAATAATATAAATCATATCAAATCATATCAAGTCATTTCAAACCAATACTATCCCTAGTCATATTAACATATATTGATATGTGTTGCTATGATTTGATATTTCGCTCATTTCCTGCTGCAAAAGTGACATAATCGAAAACTTTTAATTTTCCAGTAGTGCGATTTCAAAGCATGACAATTAATTGGTTGCAAAAGCGCCGTTTCTCTAAACACAATAAAATACTTTCTAATTAGTAGAATCAATAGTTTCATATTCATCCTCATTCATATTTTCGTATTTTAATTTTTATAAGCACTTAATATTTTGCAAGCTGTTTTAGATAATTTTCCAATATCTTAAAATGTTCATCTCATTTGTTCATTCTTTTACAACAAATTATCGTATATTGATGTGATTTTATATGTTTGATATTATTTGATTTAAAATAATCAAGTTTTTGATATGATAGTAAAATAAAATCATATCAATTCATTTCAAATCATATCAAATCGTACCAAGTCATATCAAGTCATATCAAATCATATCAATATGATTTGATATGATTTGAATTCTTATTAAATCATATGAAATCATAACAAATCATATCAAATCATATCAAGTCATATCAAATCATATTAAATGATATCAAATCATATCAAGTCATTTCAAATCATATTAAATCATATCAAATCATACCAAACCATATCAACTTATATCAAATCATATCAAATCATATCAAATTATATCAAATCATATCAAATCTTGTCAAATCATATCAAACCTTATCAATTTATATTAAAGCACGTCAGATGATATATCCTTTCTAATATCATATAAAATCATATCATATATTGGTATGTTTTGATTTGATTTGATTTATTTTGGTATGATATTTAATAAGATATTTGACAGAATTTTAGATTTGATATCCAAATCAAATCATATCAAATCATATCAAATCATATCACTCCATGTCATATCTAATCATATCAAATCTAGTCAAATCATATCAAACCATATCAAATTATATCAAACCATTTCAAATGATTTTTCCTTTCTAATATCATATAAAATCATATTATCATATATTGATAGATTTGATATGGTTTGATTTAATTTGGTATGATATTTAATATGATATTTGACAGAATTTTTGATTTGATATCCAAATCAAATCATATCAAATCATATCAAACCATGTCATATCAAATCATATCAAATCATATCAAATCATATTAAATCATATCAAATCTTATCAAACCGTATCAAATCATATCAAATCATATTAAATCATAGCAAATCATATCTAATCATATCAACTCATATCAAAACATATCAAATTATATCAAATCATATCAAACTATATCAAGTCATATCAAATCTTGTCAAATCATATCAAACTATTTCAAACCACATCAAAGATATATCCTTTCCAATATCATATAAAATAATATTATCATATATTGATATGGTTTGATTTAGTTTAATATGATATTTAATATGATATTTGACAGAATTCTCGATTTGATATCTAAATCAAATCATATCAAACCATGTCATATCAAATCATATCAAATCATGTCAAATCGCATCAAATCGTTTTAAATCATATCAAATCATATCAAATAATATAAGACCGTATCAACTCATATCAAATCATATTAAATCACCAAATCATATCAAATCATATCAAACTACCAAATATCATATAAATCATATCAATATGATTATATGGTTTGATCAAATTATTGATCAAAAAATTTATCAAATATCATAGCAAATGTCATGTCAAACCAAATAAAATCATATCAATATCAATATATAATGGATGTGATTTGCTATGATTTGATATGATTTTATATGTTTTGATTTAATATGATTTGATACCATCTGATATGATTGATATGACTTGATATGATTTAAAATGGTTTGATATGATTTAATATGATTAATTTCCACATAAAATTCACATGGAGAACTTATTTTGATTTTGTTTACTTTTAAAACCAAATTCAACTACAAAAAAAAATCTCCGTGTATCAATTGCACCTTTTTATCAGTTTGTGTAGCTACACTTTTTGAGTCTTATGTTGTTACACTTTATGGGGATTGTTAGAAAGTTAACAGCGATCCTTAAATTAAATTTTTTTTTTATATTTTATATTTAATTTTTTGCGGAATTCCACTTCAATGCATTAATAGATATGGCCGCGCACAGTTTTGTATGCGACAAGAGAACATTAGACACAGTGAAGATTGCTGGCGGCGTCATTCATCCATAGATTAAGTGGTGAGAGCACATCAGTATAATTAATGTAATCTTACAAATGATCCAAGTCACAGCTCTACGCATATATCGCTGATTTCCTGCAAAAGTGGCACATCCCCAAATTCATTCATTTCTAAGATATTCCAATCAAACGATTCCCAATAGTTCATATTTTTATTAATTTGTCTCAAAACATACTCTCTTTTATATTCCATATAAAAAATGGCTCAATTCACGAAAGAAATTAACAATTTAAGATATTGGAAACTATTATTAGAAAATTTACAAAATATTAAAGAATTATAAAATTGAGGAGCAGCAAAAAAATATATTTTACTAATCAGAATGTAGTTTTATTTACTTTTGAAAAACACCATTTTTACAAACAATTTTGAGTGATATTTTCAAATCGCTCTGAAAAATTTAAAATTTTGAGTTGTTTCACTGTTGCAGCAATTGAGCTATATGATTACCATTAGTCGAACTAACTATGGAAGATGCATTTTTTGTCAAGTTCTCGCTAAAATTTCAGAATTTACATGCAAACGCATTTTAAGAACTTTGAAAGCTTGAACTGAATTCAGTCATGAACAATTGTTGGAATGAAAATGACTAAAAATTGCAGACATCAGAAAAAAGTTTATGTCAAAATAATAAAAAATACATAAAATTGGAAAGCACTCAAAAATCTAACCTCATAATAATAGAAAAACAATAATTTTTGGAATAAATTTTGAGTGAAACTTATAAAAATATAAATTTCTGAACTCTAGTTGTTGAGTCTCATCAAAAAATGTCTCAATTTGTTTATTAATAAGATTAGTTTCTTACATCAAATCCTAATTTATAACCACTTTGATCATTTTTGTGCGATGAGTAGTTGTCAAGTTACGGAAATTTATTTAATAATTTTCACTCAAAACGTTTCCTAAAAATTAAAATTTTTTTATGAAATTGTGTTTGATAGGGTTTTAAAATATTATTATTTGACGTTCAATTTTTGAGTGGTTTTATTTCAATTGTAAGTACTTGTGCTAGCAACATCCCCCCTAAACCAAATCCCAAGGTCAGTGTCAGAAAATATTACATACAATATTGATAAAGCTCCCACTAATACGAAAAACTCCCCACGCAATGTGTAGGAACTAATTTCCAGTGGACCTCACTGAAAGTAAAATACCAGGTTTGAAATTTTGACTCACAGAATATTCATTAGATTATGAGGATTAAAACGGAAACTGTTATTAGCCATAAAACTTTGACTATCCTTCTTATTTCTCACCATAATTTTGAGGTCGAAATGTTAGAAGTAAGAGTCTTAAGTTTTAGTTCTCAATGCCCACTGACCTAAGCTTTTGGATTAAGACAATGTCAATGCCTGTTCCAATTACAGGTCATTGAAAGGCTAATCGGTTATTTCGGCCATTTGGAGTACCTAGAGCCATTTCTTTTAAGAACTTTGTCTCTTGGACCGAGAGCATTCGAGTTTTTTTTTCAAAATATGCGAGCCATTATCCTTGTCCGTTCTCTTTTCTATCGGAACTTGCTCAGTTTTCCGAGAGGTGTTTGAGGGAAAATCATTATTTAAACCTGTGTACTTTGTTTTCATGTCGCCGTTGAGATCAGATATGGATACACTGACACTGTTAATTTTATATTGGACCTCTAGTATGGGCGGTTACCATCAAGGTACAGTTTACACTTTAACCAAGCCTAGTAACACCTGATTTATCTTACCGTTATCCAGCGAGCACCAACGCGAAGGGTCGCACTTCTGCTTCCCTAGTACTTTTATAAAGTTAACAACAATTTAGTGATTCACACGTTTGTTTTGACATCCACAGCAAAAGAACTTTAAATATCAAATAAAGAACTTTCCCCCTATTCCTGAATACGATACGAAAACGAAAATGCAAAAATCATATTTGAATTGAATCATATTCGTACGATTCTTATTTAAAATCGAATAAGAATCTTATACTTTCGTTTTCGTATCGTATTCAGGAATAGGGCTGCTGATTTTTTTAGTATTCTCCTAAATGACTACTTTTCACAAATAATAGAGCAGCTTACATTGTTGTTTAGGAAAAGTTCAGTGAAAACTTCTTATCGGTATTAAAGCATGAATTTTGTGTTAAATGTGTCCTAATGTTTTATTTTGAGGACAAATTTAGCACAAAGTCCCCATCTTTTACAAACCACTTGTAAATTGAGTAGAATCTCAAGAAATTTAAAAATCATTTTGTTACATAAAAATTATCATTAAAAATTTCATTGATAAAACCTAAACTAAATTTTTACCGACGCGCAGTGGTTAAGCCTGTGATACCACTTACATTTGAAATATCTTCATCAAATCCTTCTGGAAGTTGGAGTACATCATTTCCTGTCATCTTTGATTCGCCATAAACGTTTCTAAAATATATTTTCAGTACGTATTTCCAGGATATTTTCCGGTTTCGAGATTAAGAAAATATACAACACTAGATTAATTCACGCAAAAGGATCATCAATCACTAGAATTATCCCATAACCAAACTAATATGTACATGTCACTTGTTAACGTGTTCACTTTGTGCTTGTAATGTGAGAACACACAACTTAATTAATTCGCATTTACGTAAAAATATTAAAACAAAAGAACAAAAATGATTTAATTAACTTTTTCACGAATTACAACAAAAGCAAACATTTCGTAATACATAATTATTTATTATCCTTTTTTTTTTGAAAGCCTTACAAATTAATAGGATTTGGTATTATGAAAAAGCACACAAAAGTATTTGGTATATTTTTGTTCCCGGTTCCCATTCCTCGACAACATAATTTTTTTTTCTAGGAATTTATACAAAAGAGAAACATTTTATTGCTAATTACATATTTTATAAATATATATATAAAAATATAATTAAGTAATAATTATATATTTAATTAAAATTAAAATTATTATGTATAACCAAAAAGGCATGAGACGCCAGTATTAGATCATCCGATAAAAATAATTCATGTTGACAATGAACTTGTTGTTCTGGATAAGCCGTGTTCCCTACCGGTGAGTAAAACAGATAAAAATCCAAAATGATTTTATTGTGTGTGTGTTTAGTTAAACAAATTTTTCTTATAATTATTAAACATACCCCCCACCAAACACACATCCACCCATATTATATACTTCCGCAACAAAATTCAGTTTATTGGAAAATCCACAAAAATTTTCATTTACATGTGTATACACTCACATGGCAAAACAAGCACGTGTTGGTCACACATAGTTTTAATATTAAAATACCATGGCGTTCCATTGCAAATTTTAATTTATCGTTTCCTGGTTTTAATTGAAATTAATTAATTTATAATTTACATAATTGGCTGTTTGTTGTATTTTTTTTTTTTTTTTTTTTTTTGATGAGATATAAATTAATGTACTCGAATATATATGGTATGTGGCTGGACTGAAATCGAATCGAAAACGTATATACACACAAATACAGGTCAAACATATACACTCACATACATAATACCATGATATACCAAAGTGAATTAATATAAACATTTTTTTAAATAAATATTAATAATAATTTTTAATAAATTTTCAGGATTATATGAAATAATACCGAAAATTCTTCGCAGCCCCCCCAGAATTATATGGAATAATTCTTTGTTATCATCTTGAATTGAGTTGAATTGAATTTGTTTTGTTCTTTGTTGTGTTTCAAACTCATTTTTTTTTTTACTTGTTTATTATGTATGTACCTACCTGTCTACAGTAAATTATGTCAATATAACAATAAAATAATTACAGGATTAAGTTAATATTAGAATTGCGTGTTTTATGCCTTTAACACGCGTTTGATATACATACAAACGATATGTAACCGTTACGCTACAATTTACATGACAGTAGAAATATGTTACATGCATCGACCAAAAAAAAAACTATATGCTGTTCACATTTTGCATTATTTATGTAATTTAAACATAATAAAATGACATTACAATAAAATTAGTGTTAATAATTTTTTTTAAACACTGTACGTGAATATAATTAGGTTTACAAGTTTAAATAGCAACAATAAAGTTCTGATGATTTATTTAATAAGCTTTCGTTTATTCAACAAACCACCTAGCGCCATGTATGAAATAATTAGCTACTGTTTATGTTTTGTACATAAAATAATGATTTATGTACACGAAAATATGTATTTTGTCGTGGCCACCTAAAAACTATAAGCGTAGTTTACTAATTTAACGTAATGGCTGAGAATCGTTGATTGTAGTTCGTTAGTAAAAAATCAATGAAATTCCTATAGACCAGAGTTAATTTTCGGCAACTTGTCACACAACAATTTTCTTCGCACTAAACAGAAGAAATTGTTTATTTATAGATTAATGTTGCCTGATTATTTTTTTATTTTTTGGAGGAACTATTTTTTCTAACAAATATGGCCGCCACTATCACTTCATATACCTGTGGTTGCGTTAGGGGAACTGAAGGACAGTTTTGACCTAAGACAACACAATCAATTGGGTGAAGTAAATAGCGGAATGGTTTTGCTTTTAAACCGAAAATTTTGAAGTTTACATTTACTTTTTGTGCTTGAAGTTTGCACACGTGTAAATTCGAAAAGCTTTATTTGAACAAATGTTTCTTCAAAATTTTTAGATCCTAGAGACCTTTCTGTGTCTTTTATTCTATCTGGTATTTTCTAATATTTTTGACATTTTTGCCAACATAACTCACACTTATACTTAATAAACACATTTTTTGCAACATAACTCAATTATATCTATTAAACTAAATCAATGCCATTTATTTTTGAGGTTAAGTATGCCCACGCAGGAACTTCAAAAAATTAATTAAATAATTCGAGACTTTCTACGTATAGTTTGGTATGTAAATTAAATGTTTGTCAACTGATATTCGTTACGTAAATATATTAGAAATTTGACATCATGGTTCAGAATGGTTCAAACACAAAGTAAAGTATAATAGGATTTCAGAAAAATAAATATGATCATCAGGTAATACTAATTTTATCCCATCGCAAAAATTTTTGTATGAAATGTGAAAATTATTGAGTCATATTTCAAATACCGATGATAAAAATGTGGAAAGAAGTAGTTGCTTGAGGTTAGCACAATGGTACCCAGGATCCTCCTATAGCTTCAATTCTAGAATCCTTGAAGCTATGGGGTTCAATTAAGCTTTAAATTAATGGGCCATTCCAAAATAAATTTTATTTTGGATAGTCTTTATCATGTCGTATTGAAATGCGAAAAGAACAATCAACGACACTCGTGGTTCTTGGGACTCATTAATTTAAATCAATAATAATTCATACATTATCTGCATGGGCATTCAGATATGAGCATTTTTTTATTAAGTATATGTGAAGTATAGACACTTTGATTAATTATTATCTCATTTCATAATGCTTAAAAAATTTCTGATACGATTTTAGAATTCGTCGAATGGGAAATCCAGGAATAATTTAGGTTTCAAAATATTAAACACGAATTAGCTAAGATATCTTATGACAAACATTTTGAGGTTTATTCACCTTCAAACAACTAATTTAGGTCCTTTGGCGATATAGCTTTAAAAGCCATTGAGTAGTGTTGGGAATATAAAATATGTTTGAAAATGCCAGATAGACTTAAAGACACACATGGTTTCTGGCCTAAAAGTTGTCGCAAAACGTCCAAATAAGAGTAAATTGTCCAGATATATAAATAAAACACTTTGAATTTCCATTCTAAACAATATTTTGCTAAAGCTAAGTATCCAGCTCGCGCTAAGATAAATTTTAAGGCGGTCTCCACAAGTCTCCACTAAATTACAGATAAATTAGTAAGCTAAACTGTTTATGTAGAGATAAATTTTGACGTTTGTTTTATTTGTCCTACAACAAACGAAAATAGGGTTCAAAAGTATTTTCATAGTCTAGAAAATTATTTTGTTCATCCACTTTTGTTCTAGGCAGATAAATTGCTGCGAAAACGTGTGTAGAGTTTTCACTAGCGCAGTCTATATTATATATTTTTTTTTTTAAATGGATGAACAAAATAATTTTCTAGACTATGAAAATACTTTTGAAAATACATTGGTACACTGCTTAGACAAATATGAGATTTCTTTTTGCCCATCAAAAAATCGCCGTTCTAAATCTCATGGAACACATTGTCAGACCCATTAGAAAATCATATAACTTACTAGATAAACTTCTTTGGGTCTAAGCAGTTCACAAATACTACTGAAGTTATATGCTTAATGTTTTATGAAATACTTAGAATGACTGTCCAATGTATGTAGTTTCAATTTCATTCGTAGAAATTTCGTATTACGAATTCGCCTGAATGCTTAATTTTACCAATACTATTACAATAATTTTGTTGGTGTTTTATTTTTTGGATTATCACTTTAAACTATACTGTGCTTTTATTTCGACCGATCATACTAATCCCCTAAAGAGGTTGAAATAAACTTTTGTTTGGTTCTGTTCATTAAATTATATTAAATTTTAATTCTCGAAAATTTCAAGCACAAAAAGTAAATAGGTGGAGTTTACAATTTTCTGTATTACTAGCGGCCCGTGCGACCCATGGGTCGGAATTTATTATTTGATTAGAAATAAAAGATAAATTAAAAAAAAAAATGCGAAATAAAGAAATTAATAGACCTCTAAACATTGTAATAAGTAGTATTTTTATGTTGTAAAATTTAAAAATATCAATTTTTGAATCCCATGTATTTTCAATGGCAAGTTTCTCCACAGATCAGCCCAGGAAGACCCTATGTAGCCCAGGTGTAATTCCAACGGCTATGAACTTTTCTCACCGAACCCTAAAAGCATACCAAATATCAACTTTCTATTTATTGCCCTTCTCGAGTTGAAAAAAACTACGGACAAAAAAAGTTACGGGTATTTGTGCATTATTAATAAGATTAATATGATCGAAAAGGGTTAATACCAATCCCTGCTACCGCGAACTCCGCCGAAGCTACCAGAGCCCACAAGTCTAGAATTATTCGTCAAATAATAAATTCTATCCTCTCTAATTAATTTTAAATCTAATTAAGTATTGATTGGATAAAGCCTTCTAAAAAAAAATTGGCCGTATTCCAACCTGCTTTGAATTATTTTAAAACTCCACAATCCAAATTTTCATAAAATTGATCATGATATTTTCTCGATTTCATTAAGAGAACGGTCATAGACAAGTCACTGGAAAGTTTTTATCACTTTTAACCATATTTGGGTACAACTGCATTATCGATATTTTCGTCAAAATATATTCAAATTTCTTTTTCAAAATGTTCGATGTGAGTCCTCGTATTTTATAAATTATGATTAGAAAAGTCGTTATTCTTATGTGACGCCAAATATCTTTAACTACGTCGGCAATGCAGGTTGTGTAGAAAATGACATTTCTGCTGCCTTTTTTACGCAAAAATAGCATGAAATGATCATATGTTTGCGCGCGTATTCTTGAAATATTTCCGCATGCAGATTATAATTTGCTTTAAAATTCTTTTTATTATTTTTTTCGCCGGCTACTTTAATCGTTTTTTTTCCAAATTTGCTTGTAAGTTTTCTATTATTTGTTGCCCTACTAAAAAAAATCGGTGGAAATTTCCGACTGGGTAAACCAATGCGAATTTATTCCTTAGGCTGCGGTCCAATTCGTGACTTATTTTGTTTAGACTGACTTATTTGAAAGTCTACAATAAGTCTCCTGTCGAATAGACTTATTGGAAACGTGTTAGAATTATTTTGATGAGTTACCAGTTTGGGCGCAAGCCTCCCATAAAAGTCAAACAAGTCTACAATAAGTCTAGCCTACTGGAGGTTTATTGTAGACTTTCAAATAAGTCAGTGTCCACAAAATAAGTCAAGAATTGGACCACAGCCTTAGTAGGGAAATAAATTATAGAAAACGTGCAAACAAATAACGATTAAAGTAGTTGGCGAAAAATTAAATCGAATAAAATCGTCTATAATTTTTTCGATTAAAAAATTATCAAAAATTCGATGACTACATTTTGTCCTATTCTTGAAACTAAGGGCGGCTTTATGGTTGATGTTATTTCTTGTGTTCGATGTTTCTGACTATTTTTTGTCCAATCATATTGCTAACATCGTCATTTTTGAGCAATTTGATTGGTCGAAAAAATAGTCAGAATGATCGAACACAAGAAAAAACATCAACCATAAAGAAGACGCCTTAGTCGAATTTTTTATATACCACTGTCATCGAGACCAACTTCTCATCGTGTGGTGATTATAGTTATGTACATATGTCAAAAAAAATTGATGTGTTTTGGTGTAAGTTAAGTTGTCACATGTTATTAAAGCCTAATTTGCCTCTATAAATTCTATTATAGCTTGTTTTTGTTGCTCAGATGTCCTAATCTTTGTTTTGGTATTTCCATTTTGGAAATACAAAATGTGACTTGACAGATAAACGTATGCGAAAATGAAACCCATCGGTTTTGTACTAGTAGAAAATTTTCGTCTACTTTTTAATCGAAAATTTTCCCTTACAAATTTCAAGGATGCATTAATTTAAATTTTCGATTAGGACGACGTATTTAGGCAGAAACTCATCGACTATTTTATTCGATTAAATTTCAAATTCCATCAAAATATATTCCAATTTCATTAATGGCCATGTTTACCCACATGACCAATAATTACTTAGGAAAGTCGCTTCTAAACCAAAATAAGTCGTAATCCAGAAATTCTGTGGCCGATATTATTTTAAAATTTCACAATTCAAAAATTCTTAAAATACATCAAAGTACGTCAGCAGAAAATTCAACAGAAAAAAAATCTGTACTAGTGTACACTTTTATTACATTGGTAATCAGCAGATTTCTTTTTGGACAATTAATTTAATCTTCTTTACGTAAACATGTGTCCATCGAAATTCGAGTTTAATTTTAATTTATAAGAACAAAGACTGAGATTTTCTGCTCACTCCAGTGTCAGGAAAGGACCATGTTTATCTAAATAGTCAATACTTTAGCACTTAAGTAGAGTATTTTACCACCCCCTTCGCCATCACCCCGTCACCATCATCCCCTCATCATCACTTGCCACCCCCTCCCCCACCATCACGTTCGTCGTCACCCCGATCCCCCCTCCCTTTGCGAAAAATTACATGAGTAAGGGACCATCCGATACCACACCTTCGGAGAGAACTTTTAAAAAACCTACTACCGTGATTACTTGAGTTGATGTCAAATCCCACCAGAAATACGATGATCGACAAAAAAACGCAAGAAACCTCAAAAGACGAAAAAGTTTGCAAAAAATTAGATAAGTATGGGGAAAAGACTCCACCTCATCAGAAACAAAATTTTGTTTTTCAATCCGTCATTATGATGGATTCGAGTTCAGCTTAAAAAGCTTAATCCAGAACTATAACACTCCATATATCATAAAAAATGGCAAACCTGTGCTTAATCTCTATCAATTCAATACATCCGTCACGCGCCAGTTCGACCGTCTACTCTCAATAACCCAGTGGAAATTCCAGGCAACTTACACAAACGCTCCAAACCCGAAAAGTACGCCAGAAGAACACAGCTTTCGATACAAACGATAATCATGAAAATTTACATGAGCATTATTCACGCCATGCTGAGCAACTAAGCAGAACACCACTCTTACCCAAAGTAACGGGACGTTACGTAAACTCAGTTAGTCCTCAGCCCAAGAAAATGGTTACCGTTCGAGGCAAAACATACTGTCCAAGAGCACTCCTCTGAGCATTACTTGACGAGAAAAATTGATCTCCAAAAAGTATAGAATATCCAAGTAAATTTTTATCAAGGCCGGAGTATTTCCAAAGATAGACCATTGACACAGATAATCCTCATGTGAACCCGCATGATGACCGAAGCACTTCCAGAAAATGTTAAACACAGGGAAAACCTGAATTCACAGAGATCCCATACAGGTCCATAATTTTCCGCGGCACACAGTATGATAGTTCCAGATTCAGTCTTTCAAAGTCCGACATTTCAATCCGTGATAATAAAAAATTGTAGATCAAAATCCCACCCCCGACTGTACCACAATCAGCCCCCTGCCGTGTTTTGAAATGCTATTCAATTTTCCGCCAATAATCATACTTCCAGTAGGACTTGACATCAAAACTTATGTAACTACCGAAACAAATCCTTCTTTTTTATAATCTTTCCCTAAGGAACGATATCAGGCTATCCCCTAACCATCCAATACTTCCCAAAAAATGTTTGGCAAAACAACCATGCTAAGATACAATTCATCGAAATCACCCACAATGACGAGGTGCGAGGGCAACAGTCGGGGGGAACCGACGGAAGCAAAATGACTGGTGGGAAATGACGGAGGGATAAGGGATTTGCATTCTTTCATTGGGCTTTATTTGGCAATGAGTGTGGGGCTATGAACAAAGGTCAATGATCGGGGTGGAGGACAATGGTGGGGCAATGAGCGGAGGCCGAAAATAATTTAACTTATTAGATTACAAATCAAATAACTTAAATTATATTTTAAATAATGTGAATTAGAATTCTTCAATCATAATTAATTATTGTGGCTTAACATTGACACTTTAAATTCAGAACTATCCAATCTCAAATAAAACTGGTCGTATTTCACTCCGATGTTTATTAAGAAAAGGCCTTCGAAACATAAATTGGCCGTATTTTAAAACTTCAACGCTATACTGTTGAAACCGAAACTTTTCCAAGGTTCAACGCTAAATGTCTGTTAATATGTTAAGCATTCTCTTTGCTTCCGAATAGTGGCCGATGAATTTGTTATAAGTTCCACCGATGTCCCGAGTTTTGATACTTTGGGCTTAGACTTTTATTTTATTGCAAAAATACGAACAGAATTGAAAATGACCAATTGATTTACAAAGTTAAAATTCTATTTCAAATATCCCAAATTTTGAAATGTTAAATAATATAATTAATTATCACAAAATACCAAATTAAAAACCCTAAAGGCAAAATGCTGTTTTCAGTGGAGCACATGTTTAAATAAAAATTATTTTAAACACGGCAACATAATGTTTAAAAAAAATAAAAGCCGCAAACATTTACCTCAAAATAGTGAAAACCGTAAATTATTGAAGTAGGGTGTCAAATAATTTATGATTTTATTTTAGGAAAATTAATTTTGTTGTTTTCCAATGATTTTTTTTCGGGATTTTTCAAATCTCAATTTTATTCAAGTGAAGAATATTTTACTTTTTTGGAGTTTGAGTTGTATTTTTTTTTGTACCATGTGACTCACTTGTCGAGGCACAAGTAAACTCAATCACCTAGCTCTGATAATTCATCCTAATTTTAGTCTCAGTAAATTCATTATCGTCTTCCTAAAGTGTAGTCTCCCTCTTCCTAGACAATATTTTCATCTCTGATGAACTTGAGGCCTTACCAGTGTTTCACAAAATTTCAGTTTTGATGCATTATGATCAGTTTTCATGAAGGTATAGCTGATCTTCTTGTTTTCTTGAGGCCGATCTCGAATGGTTTAGTAGTGTGTCGAATTCGTTTAGATTAATCGGTCAGAGAAGCCAACATTATCGTCGTTTTTCATTTTTAGTTGCTATGTGGCTATTCTACTCGCCCAGATTTCCAATTGTTGCAACCTTCGAAGCCGCTGGATGAATTGTAATTTGTAGAAATTTTATTGATTTATTAAAATTTAAATGGCTTGGAACTCGTTTCATAGCATTTTCTATTACTTCTTTCTGACGATAAATATTCAATTCTCGAATTTCCCTTTCAGAGCCGCCAAAGTCTGTGACCCCGATATCGTGTGGGTCATATTCGATTTTTGATTTTAATAGCTTGTCATTATTTTTCAAGATGTTGCCTCTGAATGACACTCTGTCGAATGAATAGATAACCATTTTTGGTCACATCGCGGTTACCATTTAAAAAAATAATCCTGTTATTTAGCATGTTCCCTAAATGTTGATTAACAGTTTTTATTTAGGGTTTAAACATTTAGGCGATACAAGAGATACAAAAAATATTCCTCGATGGCTTGATTTTGCATTTTTAAAAATTTACTTAATTTATATTAACCAAACTTTACTTAATTTATATTTACAATACAACCTTGCGACATTCCATCTTCTTCTTCAGCAAAATGTGAACTTGAATATTTTTTACAATCATAATGTGTGTAACCTTTTTGGACCAAAATAAACTAATTCTGTAAATATTTGCTAATTAAATATTTTTTTAAATGAATTTTAATGTAATATATTTTTTGTTATATTGACATTATTATACTTTTGACTTTCGGCCTCTACATAAAAAATAAAAATTTTCCATCCAACCCCCAAAAACCATAAACAACTGATATAATACGAGAGAAAAACGAAAGAGAGACGTAGAGTTTACAGAAAAACCAGTGTCTCGAAGCAACAAAAAATATTAAAAACTATTTTTACAAAAATAAATAAATTATTTTTCTTTTATATTTTTAGGAACATTATTTAAGTATTTTTTGTGATTTTTGTGGTTTTTTGAGTTTCAGTTTTTATTAGTAACTTTTATACAAAAAAAAAATATAATATTCTATCCACAGATTGTGTTTTTATGCTTTTAATTAATTGGTTTTTAATTAACAATTAATTATATTTATTAACATTTTTCGTTGTACTAAAATATCCGGGATTAATTATTTATGTCATACACAAAAATCTTAGTAAAATTTATAGAAATATTTGCCAAGAGGTTGAGCTGTATGTAAATATCAGAATTGAATAATATGACGGAACGGATACGGATACCAAATTTCGTTAAGTAGTCGTTAGCAATTTCACATCTCTACGTAACGATTTATTACAAAACTTCGTTAAAACTTATCATTCCAGAACGATTCGGACTGCTTTCAGGTCTGGAATGATGACCAATAATAATAATTTTACAAATCCAACAATAGGAATCGTTAGTTGTTTTCGTTTGGTCATCCCTACGGATCGATTTTTTGAGAAAATTTGTTAAAACTCATTTTTCCGCAAGATTCGAAGTGCTCGGGTCTGGAATGTTGACCAAATCTCATAATTCTACAATCAACAATCAGAATTATTTGAACAACAATGTCATTGAGAGTTCAGGTCAAAAATTTGTTAAAAACATCATTTCCGGACGATTCGGACTGCTCTCGGAACTGGAATGTTGACAAATAGTAAAAATTTATAAATCCAACAATAGGAATCATTCGGCCATTTGTTCGGCCTGAACAGTCCGAATCATGTACGAATGATACATTTTTAACGAATTTTGCTGGATTTCTAACAAAAAGCATTGATCAACTTTCTAGTCCCGAACACTTCGAATCGTGCGGAGTGATGTGTTTTTAACGAGTTTTTTAAATAAATCATTACGTAGATGTGGCCAAACGAAAACAACTAGTGACTAATTCTCAATGAAAGATCGCCAGACGATTCCCATCGTCACATATTTCTCATAGTACGTTCTCGCATATTATTCTAAATAACGTTTTGCATTTAATGGTTGCGAAGTTATTAACAACAAAAAAATTTATTTTATTCAAACTTTAGGTCTTTCACTTTATTTGTTATATTCCAACTGAATTTGTTTTTTTTTGCAATAAAAGATGAGCATTGGTGAACAAACGCTAAAATGTGTTGACCAATCCTTAACTAACGATTAATTAATGAAATTAAAGCGATATAAGTTTATTTCAATAAAGCGCTACCTAGCAAATGTAATGTTTAAGCGTAAGTAGCCAAACGCCGAAAACTGCAATGACCAAAAGTCTCCAATAATCCTTTCTATTAAAATCTATGGATGTGGTGGTAAAAGGGCGGAGCTGAGAAACTCAATGCAAATTCAAACTCTGCAGATTCTGTAAAACAAAATAATTTCGTGTTGGGAAGCTGTTAAATCGAGCCTCTACCCCTGTTTCACTATATACAACATAATTTATATATTATTTAGAGGGCTGGGCACGATCATTCCTCAAGTCCACGCAGTCATAAGTCATTGGCGCAGCCACAAAGCATTCGTAAATCTTAGTCAAGGTACTTTGTTTCAAACCCCACCTTTCTTTAGGAAATCTTTTCAACGTCTGAAAACTTTTTTACTCTCTCTGCAACTCTTTTGAGGCGTTAGGTCACACCGAGCCTTTCATCAAAATCAACTCCTAACCATTTTAGCAATGTCACTATTTGTATTCTCCTTCCACTGACTGCTAATTCTTGAATTTACAGCAAAGAGCATGACCTTGGAAGCCGCGAAGAGTACTTCTAGGTCATTATTCTGCATACTCCTGTTAGATACCATATTCCAGAGGGCCTAAGATTGTGTCTTATGGACAACCGTTATGGACGGTTTTAAAAAGCGTGCCGTGATTTGACGGTATAGCTGATCTGTCAGAAAAGTACGTGTTTGTGATCGTAGAAAGATTAAATGTACCGTCTATTCTCCTTTACTGAAAGAGTTGAAACCCTAGGCCATCAACTGCTTGTCGCATTCATCAATATACCAATAATCAATTTCTTAAGTAATTTCTCTAAGACTGGAAGCAGCATGATTGGCCTGTAAGCTTTGGGATCGGTGTGGTCACGATCACCGCTCTTTTTGATGCTTGCCAAGATTTTTGTATTACCTCGACCTCGATGTTGTCTAGGCCTGGCGCTTCACCTATGTTAGACTTTATGAAATGGCCGGCACAAGAACCATGGTGGAAAAGATGGATCACATATCCCCATTCTAAATGTATGATGATAAGAATAACGATTGCTGTAATCGAAAAAGTTATTCCAGTATTATTTTGCAAGGTATAGGAGTACATTTTGGAATATACTTAGAATTTATTGTGGTGAGCCGGGATCCATGTACGATTCAGTCTATCTTCGTTTTTATTTGCATTGCTATTCCTAAATTTAATCCTACGAGCTTTTTTAAATATTTCCAACGCTAATCCATTTTCCGAAGAGAAAACACTATATCCAGCATTACTGATGTCCTTTGTTCCAAGGATGTCATCAGTTTCTCGAAGTATTCAAAATGAATTAGGCCGCGCCCCGTTTCATTTTTATTGGCATTACAAACTTTAATAGGTCCCCTGTAAATTGTTCCATTCTTTGGAACATTTGGAAACCGATTTCTGATTTCAAAATTATTATGATTGAAAATAAAGTCAATTTTTTTTATAGCCAAGTATATATCCCCATATACAGTCATCCAGCGGTTCCAATAAAATTTCATCAAAATTGTGCCAAGAGAGTAACATATTAAATTTTGCGTTTCTATAGCTTTCTTCTGAGTCTCTGTTAATATTTTGTTTTATGTAAGGTTTTCAGGCCAAATCCTTGGTGGGTGTACGATACATTGATGAAGCTGAACCCCACGATTTTTTAATCAGCGCATACTTCTAGAAGAACCCGGTTTTAATCGTTTTAATGTTCGGTAAATGAATTTGCGGTTTATACCAAACGAGTGCAGTATTTCATTTCATAAACTTTCTATTCAATTTTAATTATGAAAAAACCACAGGTTCATAGCCTACGAAGATTGAATAATTTTAAAACAGTAACCAAAGTTTTCAAAATCAGAATTAAGTTAGCCAAATAATGATCTAAGGTGATGTAGGCAGTTAATGTGAAAACCCTGTACATAAGTTTTTTTTATAAACTGATGATCTTCAAATCATAAATGTCAAAAGAAAAACAATACACCACCCAAAGTATCTTAGCTACTAATTCAGATATAGCTTCTGCATCATTTGATCGTTAGTTCACTCCAATCGAATACTCCTCCAGTGATACTATTCTGGTAATTCCTGTAATGTAATTTCAAATATTTTTTTCCGGCCTACTGAGGAGGAAAACTTGATGTAAATATTTAAAAATTGGGAATAATTTTTTCATACCTAAATTGGCATTGAAAATTATTTCCAATTTAATTTTGTTTTCACAAAATTTAACACTAGCTTTATACCTCAGTATGACGGAAAAAAAAATATTTAAACAGAAATTACATATAAATTATTTCTTCAGTTCCATATTCCCGGGAATAGCTATAAAAATAGACTTAACTTCAGCTATGAAAATCCAAACTGGTTAGCTGCTCGTGAGTTTTTTTGGTTTTCACACTAGAATGCGAGATTGTTCGTTCCACTTTTTAGTTGTCCGAAGATTTTCATTTCAGATTTATTTTTAGGTTTTCATTTTTCCTTCCAAATTCTATACGTTTTTTTTCAAAATTGTATAATCCCGCGCTTTGATGACCGCCTTCGACGCTCTAAATTAAAAATTTTAATTTTTTCCGTTATGGTGGGTGTTTTTTTTTAATGATAGTAAATTATCGAAACCACCTACAGTTTTTCATTTTTAATCGTACTTTAAAAGAACAGCTTTGGCTTCTCAATTTTCGAAAATTAATCAATATCAGACACGGGACCGCTGCTATCAGAAAATTAACATCGATTATTTCGTTTTAACATTGATCATTCGCTCATCAATTTGGACAAACAGGACAGTCTATCAATTATCCTGATAGTTTTCCATAATAGGGCTTTTCGTTTTCATTTAGTTATATGTTCTTTGTAATGCCCGACAAACCACTGTCGGCGAATATTAGTCGTTTTCAGTCTTCATTGAAAGGTGCAATAATTTTTTAACCGGTTTAGCATTGCTGGAACATAGCTATACGTACTTCTCGCCAAAACCCTTAATTTTCAAATTTATATTTTGGAAAACGGTTGTATTGCTGATATTTGAAAATCCCACCTGTTATTATTCAAATCACCTAAACTAAACGTGCTTACCATATCGACCAAGTATCATGATTATACGTACGTAAAGGATTGAATACGAAGCACGATTATTCATGCACGAACCAAACCACAATGCCAATCTCATGGGTTGGCCGATAATTACCCTCCAAATTTGAGTTACAATGATATCAGCATACCGAGAAGATCAAAATTCGCAGTGAAAAAACTGAAGTCGTGCATTGTTAGCACTAAGTGGCTAATAATACACGAGTTCGGGTTTTCTGCTGTGAATTTTGACCTTCAAGGTGTAGTGATATCATTATCAAACTTGGATGGCCATTCCCGGTCTGGGCTGGCTAGTACATAAAGTCACCTGAATAAAACCATCTAGTGCTAATAATGCACGGCTTCGGGTTTTTGGCTATAAATTTTAATCTGCTAAGTGTACTTTTGTCATTTAAGCTCAAATTTTGATGACCTTTAAGAGCCATTCCTGGAGGTCGTGATTCAAATATTGCTAGGAAGAACATGACGTTGGCCATTCCGTCACCGCACTAATACCACCTAGTGCTAATAATGCACGACTTCGAGCTTTCTGTTACGAATTTTGATTTTCTAGGTGTACTGATGTCATTATAACCCAAATTTAAATGGCCATTACCAACATTCCTGGAGTTTGTGATTCAAGTTTACCTTGTACGTGACATGGGTCATTAAGTTACTTAACTAAAATCACCTAGTCGAAGTGTACTGATGTCATTTTTACTGGAATTTGGATTGTCATTATCGGTTATTCTCGGAGATCGTGTTCTGGTATGTTTAGTACTTGAAGTTGGTTATTGAGCTTACTAAAATCATTTAGTGCAACATTGCACGATTTCGGGTTTTGTGCTACGAAGTTTTATTTTCCAAGTGTTCTGCTGTTATTTTAACTCAAGTTCGAATTTTAAGATTTTCACTTATTAGTAAAGTTTTGTTGTAATCTTTTTAAAGTTCTCATTTATTTAAATTAAAACTCTTTATTTCTACACAGTATATGTTTGTAAATCTTTAGAAAATATAATACATTTTTTAGTTAAATTGAGGTTTGAGTCTTTTTCTAAAATAAAAACTCAAACGTATAAGATTCTACTAAAATTTAAAATAAGAATTATATTTTCCTATTTGAATTTAATGTAACAGTGTAAACCTCATACAAACATTAAATCTATCGAAAGTCTGGGATAAATCGCCCTCAACGTAGCTTCCTCCACAGGTAATAATATGCAAATAAAAGTTTAAAATCAAAACACGTTTTAATGTTAACTATTTTATAGCTGTGGGTTAACCCTTGTTTTGTAGAGCTTAAAATTTAGGTTATCACATATTTTTTTATTAGGTCTTAATTCAATTAATTATTGAAACCCCTAATTTTTCATAAAATTACCATTTCTCTCACAGAAACAATAAACAACTACCGTTATATACCTTTCATTTGAGTCTTCATTTATTGAAATTGGCTAAGTACTTTCGCAAGAGTTTTACAAACATTTTACTAAGTTCTATACAGGGTGTCCCAAAATTGGCAAATCAAACGAAGCAGGGTGATAGGGTAGCTCGATTCCAACAAAAACAGCCATGTAAAGTATTTTCGAATTGTTGATGGTGCAAAAGTTATTCCACTTTTAGTGTTTTTTAGTGAAATCACATGCGCACCCACCAAAAAATTAATTTAAAAGAAACCATGAATTCCTTTGTTTAACTTTATTTTTTAATACGATCTAGAAGAGTGTGCATTTCCAATAAAACCATTTTTATAAGCTTCATTATCTTCTGTCAAATAAAAACTTTGGTTTTGTAAACTTTTTTTGTTTTTCAAAAATTTTTGTTGTTTTAATAAAATGTGTTTATTAAGTGTTTTGTTGATGTTTAAGTGACGCCAGCGGGAAAAGAATGCACTACAGAAAGTTGACCTATCAGAAAAATATGCGACACTAATGCAGATTTTAAAATAGTATCACACCAGGCTGTTCACAATAATAAAATGTTTTTTATCAATTTTTTTCACAAAGTAAGTCGTGTTTATTAAAAAATGCACTTAAAAAATTTCGAGTTCTGAAATAGATGCTCGGATGTTTTGTCTTTAAAGCAAAATGAATAAAATTTTTTTTTTTATTTTTATTAATTTTAAATATTATTTATCGGATTTCTCTGATTTCCGCCAGATTTCCTCCGGATTTCCCGAATTTCCCAGGATTCCCCCCGGATTTTCCACAGATTTCCAAAATTTCCCTCGGATTGTTACGGATTTCCCGGTTTTCTTTCGGATTTTTTGGATTCCGGTGGAAACCCGGTGGGTATACAGTGGAAATCTGGGGTAAATCCAAATTCGGGAAATCCGGGAATTTCGGAAATCCGAATAATAATATTTAGAATTAAAAAAAAAAAAATATTTTATTCATTTTGCTTTAAAGACAAAAGCATCTATTTTAGAACTCGAAATTTTTTTAAGTGTGTTTTTAATAAACACGACTTACTTTGTGGAAAAAATTGATAGAAAACATTTTATTGTGAATATCCCGGTGTGTGATACTATTTTAAAATCTGCATTAGTGTCGCATATTTTTCTGATACTGGGTCAATTTTCTGTAGTAGATGCTTTTCCTGCTGGCGTCACTTAAACATCAACAAAACACTTAATAAACACATTTTATTAAAACATCACCAAAAATTTTTGAGAAACAAAAAAAATTTACAAAACCAAAGTTTTTATTTGACAGAAGATAATGAAGCTTATAAAAATGATTTTATTGGAAATGCACACTTTTCTAGATCGTATTAAAAAATAAAGTTAAACAAAAGAACTCTTGGTTTCTTTTAAATTAATTCTTTGGTGGTAGTACATGCGATTTCACTAAAAACACAAAAAGTGGAATAACTTTTGCACCATCAACAATTCGAAAAAACTTTACGTGGCTGTTTTTATTGGAAATGAGCTCCCCTTTCACCCTGCTTTGTTTGTTTGATCTGCCAATTTTGGGACACCCTGTATAAAGGGAGCGTATAACGCGCGATCACCAAACAATTGAAATGTGAAGAGATATAGGTGAACAACCATTTATTGTGGCGTTGAGTTTAATGAGATATACGCTTTATATTTTGAACTAATCGATATTCCTTCCTCGTGGAAGTTAGTTCTTAGAGGTAGTTTATTTTTTTCAACAGTTTTCTAAAATTATAGCGGAAAATTATGGTTCGTTTTTCGTTTAAAATTTGACCATAGACTTCCTACACTTTATTAAGCTCTGCAAGTTACTGATGTAAATTATTAGAAATTTTAACATTTGTTACGTATCCAGTTCGTTCCACTTGTAACTTGGAACAAGAAACCTAATCAGAGCATGATTAAATTATCGTTTTCTCTTTCGCGAAATTTCTATATCACCATTGGTATCTGGTTTTTTTACTTGGCAACAGGATATCAGGACAATGAAATCAAACTAGCAGCAAAATTTTAAAATTAAGCATCGAGTGAAAATTTCATATCACTTCACATTTCCAATTCATTTAATATTATTACAAAGCCAACATGAAAATAATTCGTGTGACATAATTATTCCCGCATTAATTCTGGCTGTGTGTGCACATATACATACGAAGGCACTCCAACTCACAGGTACACAAAATGTCGAGCATGATGGAGCTACATATTAATTTAATTTAAATTAACAATTAAAATCAATTAAAGTGTTATGTTCAAATTATTATAATGGTTCAGGTGATAATTATGTATGTACATGATATAATTGTTGAAATTTTTGTAGTACATGAAAATTATAACATCTGTTTTCTAAAATGTTCATAAAATTAATGAATTTTTTTTTGCTATTTTACGCTTTTTGTGTCTGTACTTTGAAATAATTATATACCTCCTAACATACATATATCTAAGTCTAACTAACAGTAGTAACAAAATACTTTAATCTATTTTCCCTTGATAGTTTTTTTTTGTTAATACAAAAAATTACATATCCTGGAAAATATAACCAAAAACAACAATTTTTAAGCACACAATAATCATGTACAAAATAAAGCACACATTAAAAAGCGTCCTTCTCATACTCATACATTTATTATGAAAATAAAATTCAAAACTATACTTTAACAAAAAAAAAATAAAAAAATAGTTAAAAACTTTTTTTTTTATGAATTTAAGCAAACGCCATAAAAAACTATATCCTAAATTTCCGTTTCTCTTTACACATATCCATTATCAGGTACATCCTTGCGGCCGTTATCGTCATAATACAGTTGTATTTATATTAGCAAAAGAGTACAATTTAAAAAATTTACGGACAATTCATCGATTGGATCGTTTAACGTCGGGCCTATTATTATTCGGGCGAAGTCCTAAGAAGGCACGACAAATGGAACACCAAATCCGAAATCGTCAAGTACAAAAGGAATACGTATGTCGAGTTGAAGGTGAATTTCCTGAGTAAGTTGACATTATTCATTTCCTCTTGATTTTTTTTTGTTGTTTTATTTTATTGTTTTTTTTTTTTTTTTTTTGTTGAACACAATGATTTTTTTATTTGTTATTGCGTTTAACCAATTTTTAAATTTTTGGTAAAAATATTTCTAATTGAATTCCACGGATAGAGAGAGCGCACCGAACGATATATATTTAATGAGCTTTTACGGAATTCAATTGGAAATAATTAAATATTTAATTCCTTGATTTTTTTAATTTTAGTTATTTGTGTATGTATGCTACATAATTGTATACATAAATACATACTCTGTATAAAATTTTTGTTTAATATTGTTTTAAAGAAATTTTTTTTAAAAAATAATTAAATAATAAAATTTATTTTAATTAATTTTAAAACAAAAAAAATAATATAATTTGAATGCTTTAATTTTGTACAATAATTTTTTTTTTTTTTTCTTTACTTTACATACTTTCATTATCCTTTTAAAAAATTAAAAACTTTTCCAGTGGGATAATTGAATGCAAAGAACCAATAGAAGTAGTTAGTTATAAAATTGGAGTATGCAAGGTATCATCAAAAGGCAAAGAATGTACAACCACTTTCCAGAAAATAGGATACAATGGAAAAACTAGTGTTGTACTTTGTAAGCCACTAACCGGACGAATGCATCAGATTCGGGTGCACCTTCAATATTTAGGTAACCGCTTAAAAAACAAAAGAAAACGATAAATTTTTATTTGTAAATTAATTTTTTGTTTTTGCTGTTTTTTAAATTTTAATTTTATTATGATTACTCTTTCGTATTTATGTCCTTCTTGTTTTTATATTTACTATATTTTAAATAATTTCTAATTGTAATATAATAATCATTTATGTTTTTTTTTACAGTACTTTCGATAAATAAAATGCTAATCTACTACTAAAACATGTCCTATACGAAAAATCAAAATTCTCGAGCCCTGTCATTCAAATAGAAATTATTTTTACGAAATTGTTTTTATTTGTAATCGTAAAAAACAAAATTTTTGTCAGTTCTCGAGAAAACCGGATAAGCACTAAAATTAAAAAATTATTAATAAAAATACCAGTTAAATCTGATTCTGCGGGAGCAATTATTAAATTACCACACAGAAAATGTGCAGGTGATAATACAGTTAGTTCAAGTATTTAATTCCTTATATGGAAAAATCACATAAGTTGAAATTCGAGATTGTTGTTTAAAGATTTAACAAACTCTTCCGCAGACCTACAAATTTGCGTGGTCGTAAAGGTATAAATTTCCAAATAATTTGTTAGTACAGGTTCGAGATTAGTTCAAGGTGAATGGCTTGCGAGACAAAACATACAAACCACAAACGCCACAAGAACCAATGCCTGTTGTATGAATTCGCCCATTATTTGTTGGTTTATGCTTGGTCCGGCCAGAATACAAAATTATGCGAGATCTAATAACGCATTGTTTAGCTGTATTTTTGGCAGAAATAGGCCAGAAAGTTTCTGGGATCTAATTTAGCCATTTCTTAACAGATCTTGTTGAAATTCGTTACGTGCGATGGAAATGGAGTTCTTAAACGATTTTTTGATAAAGCTGTGCACAGTTGAAAAAAATATGACCTATGTAATGTAAATTGCTTTTCATATAGGTCCAGCGCAAGCTTGCATTACAAACTAATGCACAAGTTGCATTATATTAGATATTAATGCTAATTGTATTAATTTTTATTGTATAGTTTCCATTAAACTTAAACGGAATATTTTGTTAAAACTGATACAGGTTATATTAAAATTTTACAGCACATTGCATAAAAAAATAAATTAAAATATCCATTTGGAAGCATCATTTTTTGTCGTATGTGGCATTAAAATTGTATAGCTCTTTAAACAGTATAAAGCATTACATTAGAAATTTAGAAATTCCCAACTAATTGTATTACACAGTACACTTATATTATTTTGTATTAAAACTAAAACTATAAGGCAAACTCCACAGATTCCAATTTGTTACTTTTCCAACTGGATTGACGTAAAACATCAATTGTCGTCCTTACACAGAAAATATATGAAAAATATTTTAAGCTTTTATATTAAAAATATACACAATGCCTTAACGAATTATAATAAATTTGCTAAAAAATAGTCAACCCCCAGATTATATAGAAATTTTATTTTAATACACTACTGCAGTAATTTTAGACGCAACTGCATCATAACTATTTTTAATGCATGCTTTGCATCAGAATGTGATACACGATTGCATCGTATATGCTGGAAACAGACGTGCGGAATTTCCGCATGCGGATACGCATGCGAAAACGCAGGTTAAATACATGAGCGTATTTTTCTGACATTGCGTTTTTATTTTTCGGTAGAGTTTTGAATAAACAATATTCAATTTGTTTTTGAATTTCTGTCAAAACATTGAAAAGCCGTCGTGATGTTAATATTAATTTATGATATTTTTTTTTTTGTTGTGTAGTCAACACTGCTGCGGTGCGTTTTTTTAGAAATAGAGACAACTTGCGGAAAAACGCCTGCTATGCGGAATACATGTATTTCATTTCATTTAAAGTAGTCTATTCTAATTAAAACGCAAGCGTTTTTCCGCACGTCTGTTTCAAGCAATAAGCCTTGATGCACGGGTTGCATTAAAAATTGCACCAAGATTTTTAAGTGTGTGGAATATGGTCAATAGAGACGGAATTTGGCCATTATGCCGAATATGTTTAAATGGGTACACGATCTTAATGGGATTATTAAATGATTTTTTGATAAAGATCTGCGTATCTGGACAAAAAAGGCGATACATTTCAGAACTTAGTCAAAAAATCATTTTATATACTTATTTCCATCACACAAGTTGCAAATTTTATCATAATCTGTCAAGAAATAGCCAAGTTCTGTCGCTAATGGCCATATTCTGGAGCTTTAGCAAAAAATCATTTTAGATAAATGGTCAAGTTCCATCCATATCGACCGGATTCTAGCACTATATCAAAAAATCAGTTTTGAATTCATTCACTTAGAATAAAACTACTCCTTTATTTCAGACATGTTTTTGAACCCCGCTCTCCCGGAAAATTTTTTCTAAAGCCCCTCGGAGGGCTAAACGGAGGAGGGAGGAGCGCTGCGACATCCCGAGTGCCCGCGAGAGTTATTGAAGGCTCTACAATTCGGTATAATATCAAGGGGCTGAATGTCGAAAGACCGAATGTCGAAGGGTAAAATTACGAAGGGCCTAATGTGTCGAAGGGCCGAATGTCTCGAAGGGTCAAATATGTCAAAGGAGCTACTTTTCGTTCTTGAAAATATTTTTTTTATTTGTTTTAAGGCATATTTCGTATTTTTTTTTTTGTCAAATATGAATGAATTTGCTTGGTAAAATTTTCCTACACCAAAATGTTCACTGAGTGGATATGTGGAATTTTGAACTTCGGCAAGTTAAACAATATTTCAAAAATCACTTATTATTTTATTTACTTTCCATTTTATTTAAGGTTGTTCTCCATTTAAATATACTAGGCATTTATAAATGACAAATATAGGCATACCATTTTGATCTGTAGTGCTCGCAGGAACAGTCTAATAGTCAGCCCAAATTTTCTGCATTTTAAGGCAATCTATTTTTCCAAAATCTGTTCAAATTGATCGTCAAAATCGATATCAAAGCAATTTTTTTTTTTTCAAATAATTTGTAAATCATCAAAACCTTAGTTTACTGCTTATTAAAACGCTAAAGGTTGATTTATATTATCCGCTAAGATATCTTATTTTTATGTTAAAATATTATTAGTCCAGCCGGCCCGAATTATTAAAAAATATTTTTTTCAAAATCAAGACTTTAGAACTAAAAGAAAAGAAAACCGGGATTTTGAAAAATTGGATTTTGAAAACCGGGATTTTGAAACCGGGGTTTTGCAAACCGGGATTCCGTAGTACACACAGATTTTATAGGTGCAACTCTTGTCTTTAGTCCATGGATTTGATTATTCGACGATCGATCTCAATGTTATTAACAAATTTCGAATCCAAATATCGAAAACATTCCCAAAATCGTAATGCTCCGTTTGGCATAGTTTCATCCCAATCAGTGTTTCCACAAACTTCGAAGGTTTACTTTGGCGGTAGCTTTGATTGGACCGAGAATACCAAGTACGTCATACAGTTGTGCTACTTCGAAAATTATTTTTCTTTTGATAGTTGGGGCAAGCATTTTAATTGTTGGAATGTTACAGGTAAAACAATTTTCCTTTGACTGCCAGACCAAGGGTATTTAATACATTCCAATCATCATTACTTTGTTCAATAACCAGATTGATGAAGATTTAAGCAAAGCATCAAAAACTACTCGCATCTGTGTTGTAGATCTAGATGGTTTAATTAATGGTCATTTAATATAATTGGCTTCATGTGCCCATATTGAAAATACGCGTTTATTAGGTAGTTCACATCTTCATATCTAGTTCTCGGACTATATACACGATCTGCCACTTAAACTGGATATATAACTGTAAACAACAAATTAGTTTGGGCAACTTTTTTGTGTGGAGTGACTTAGGTCGATGAAAAATTTGATGTAAACGATACCGACCGATGCCGGTTATGGCATTAATGTAAACTAAACATATCAGCATAAAATTTAGTTTTACAGTGCCTAATGTTAATCGATTTATTTATGAGGAAAATTTAACCTGCGATGAGATTGCTAAGTGGGCTAAAATAGGTCACTATTTAGGTCAATCCACTAAATTTTTTCTCGATGTAAACTGCCTCAATAACTTCGCTAGATGTTGTGTAATTTTCGCGCAGTGGAATTTATCTATTTTTAAATCAGAAAAATTGTTTTCGATTTTTGAGAGATTGCTCTGTAATTCAAATGTTTTGAAACCTTTTAGGAAACTGCATTTAGCATAACGTAATATCATCAACGAGGACTGGGTCGTATTTTAAATAAGTCTCTCGCATCTCACCATCGGGTGGTTTTGTTTTAAGTACCTCTCGGGGTACGTCTCGGGAATTCTTTTTATCAATTTCAGCACAATTAAATTTTCCCAAGTTGCAAGAAAAATTTAAAAATTTTATCTATTTATTGAGATTTTAGAGAAGCCAATAATTTTGGTTTTTCATGCTCACCATCTGCCAAAACATCAAAATCAACCAACCATCATATTTGGTTTTTTTTTTTGCAAATATGTCTTACAAAAGACACAACTTACAATAGTTTGGCCAGGCCATGTTATCATGCTGACGATTGGGATCGTGATATTCGATAATTTCCTTACTGGCAATATAATTTGAAAATTTCTCAACTCTGCCATTTTGAATGTTATTAAAAACCCTGACGAACCTTTCTCGTAGGTATTACAGCTGTATTTTATTCAGATGAGTAGTTGCTTATCAAAATTTCCAACAAACAATTTTATTACCGACAATAATTAATACCGCATTAATTGGCTTAAATAATTTGATAGGAATTAAAGCTGAAGGTTCTACTATTGTTAGAAGATTCTTTAATTAATGTTTAAAATTTTTTCAGGAGAACTCCTGAGAGAACCAAAACTAAGTCACGATTTCAGAGCGAAATAAAGCCGAGAAATGCATATCTCTACTTACCACTCGTTGATAAACTTTATCGTTTAGGAAACCTTATATACAAAATGAAAGCTTAGACTTAATCAAGCAACCTCTCCAGATCCACCAATCACTGTGAATAATGTACTGTTGAACCGTCCCAACTAATACCCTCTAGCCTACTGGTAGTTCGTGTTATAAGCAATTTTGATATTTTTCTACTTTTAAACTTTCATTAAAAATCCACCGACGGAACGTTAATCGACCAAAGTCATTTGAAGATTAACGTAATCATGAACACATCTGATAATAATTATACATGGGAAACATTCGGGTTGCTTTCCTTTGTACGAGTTTATGTGCCAAATTACTACAACGAACACAATTTAACTCGTTTAATTTAAATCCAGCCTATTCAAGCACTTACATCATACAACATGCCAAACACAGCGCCTCTAGTCCATGAATTGAAACTTCTAAATAAACGTCAGAATGGAAAAAGTGTGCCATCTACTCAATATTTTATCATTTATGAGTGCAACATATTCACTAATTCAAAGAATTTCTAACGATCTAAATTTTATAAGTGTTGTGAAATCCAGATGGTGGATTTTTATAAATAGAATTTATTCACTGTGAAAAAAACAAATATTAAATGGAATTAGGATGATATCAAACGCTTGGAATGGATACCACGGCTAACCGTTGGTAAATTTAAGCGGTAAACCAATTGCGGTAGTGCGTCCTATGTATTACCAGAATGTTGACAAATTGGCTTCAAAGCAGATGTCACCACTAACATGAAACAAGTCGTTGCTGTCGAAACCGATTAAAGAGGCCATTGATACATCAAATTCATACGACCATGTGATTTAATCTTCCCAATATCATCTACCTTTTTGGCCAAGATATAAATTGCATGTTTCCATGCAACAATTTTGAAGCAACAAATTGGGATAAATGGTTCGATAACCGATTTATAAACCTAAAAAATCGAAAATGTAAAACCTATCTAAATTTATCAAAACAGTTTTGGAAACAGACAAGCTGACATTTTTACAAAACGGCATGTCGAAATTAATAAATCGGTCTGTCGATAAACCGGCCATATCCAGTTATAACGGATGAAAACATTCTATCAGCGTAAGGATTTTAATGGCTGATGTAAACCGGATGATATTTTTTCAGTTACGTTAAAAACATTTCTTTTGCTCAACAAATGAAAAATCTGAAAAATAATATTAATTTTTAAATCGGGCAAACGGGATGACGTCACATTGTATAAAAATACTCACAACATCTTCAATTCCAAAATTATTTGAAGTTTAGTTGTGTGAAACAGTTTTAAATCCATGCTAATGCGTCACATATTCAAAGATAATAAATTTGAACTTGGTCGAAATCGCCAACGTAATAACTGATTGGAGCACGTAATAACTGAGCACGTAATGACTGAGCACGTAATGACTGATTGGAATACTTTATCAAGTAGACGTAGCCCTTTACGAATTTTAGTAAGGCATTTGATTGGTATATGTCATCATACAGCAGTTCAAAGTTTATCTAAGTTCCATCGACGTTATTACGAACATAGTAGACAACTAAAATGTTCTCATATTTGCCGACGACGTAAAAATTATTCAGTACCTATATTTCGTGTGGAAATTGAGAGACGAAACTACAAATTTGATGAATTTTGAACAAGTGTGCTGTCATCTGTTAAACATGTATGTGTGTGGTTTTTGTGACCATAAGCATCAAAATTTATCGAACCGGGTGGAATCGGTTCAAATTGTTGGTGCTGCCACTCCTGTTTTGTGACATTTGCCCATGGTATCACGATGGGGAATTTAAGAAAAGCAAAATTCTAAGTTTTGAGGAAAGTGAATTTATTTTTTACGTGACGTTTTATTTAACATAAAATGTTTACAATTTTTTTTTTATAAAATATAAAATTTGATAATTTACCAAATATAAAATTATTAAACTAAAATCAAAACATTGCGAATGGTGTTGCGCGACGTCCGAACAAATTCGTTTGTTACTAATACAAAAATACATTTATTCTACACTATGGCGTTCCTGTAATTCTTCTCTCCTGTCATTATTTTTGAACCAAAATAGGCGTACAGATTACTAAAATATGCGTGATTGTTTCACTGCAATATAATCTCAACAGACTTAGGGGTATATCCTCTATCCGGTCGCAAGCTAATTATTTGCGACCAGAAATATGGTTACTAGTTTTGTTTGTCATGCCAATCATCAATTTTTTTTTAAATTTAAATTTGTTCTGCGATTCTAAAGTAGAAATCCACGAAAAGACTGCTACGCCTTTTCCGAGGTCGCAGTCTTTTTATGTATTTCTACTTCGCAAACAATCGCAAATCAAATTTAAATTTAAAAAAGATGTAAGAATTTGCATGGCAAAATAAATCTAGTAACCATATTTCTGATCGCAAATACTTAACTTGCGACCGGATAGAGGATATACCCCTTAGTATGTAATGCGACCAAAAGTCGTTGGTCTGGAATATCAAAAAATTGCCACACTGTGTATTTCTTTGCGAACGAAATCCAATAACTGGGGCTTACACATCAATGAAATAAAACTTGGGGTCTTATGGGGGGAACTTGGGGAAATATGCTGCAATCGTTTGGAATCTTTACTACTATGTGCACATCAAAAGAATCAAAGCATACAACAACAGTCTGATATTCCTCTTAAAAAAACTGCGGGATATAAAATTAATGCCCTTTATGACGAGGTATTATTGTTAGAACGCTAGTTTGAAGAAGTTCAAAAGTTACTATTCTCGAGAACATAAATGGGGTTTTCAGTAACATTACCCCAGCACAGCTTTCCATTGGCGGCATTCCTTCTGAGTTTATTTTGTTCGGTTATACACTTTCAGCGGTATTAAAAGCTTTAAAATCTTTGTAAAATCAAGAAACGAGCGCTCATTTTCATTCACTATAAAGTCTTGGCCAAAAGTATTGAGCACCCATGATATCTTACAATTTTTTGGGGAGTAATCAATGTGAAATAAATTGAAACAATTTTTATAGGTTCACATTACTATTTAATTGTATTAAATTAATTTTTTGCGGGTCAACCCTTTGCCTTAATTACGGCAGAAATTCTTTTGGGTAGAACACTTACAAGTTTTTACATTCTGCTGGGCGTATGGCGCTCTTTTCTTGGTGCAGACAGCGGTTTAGGTCTTCTTTGTTATATATTGTGTAGCGCCTGACACTGCCTTTTAATAAACTTCATAAATGTTCTATGGGGTTCAGGTCCGGGGACTGGGCAGGCCCCTCCAGAACATCAATGCCATTTTCTCGAAACCATGACATTGTGCGGGCAGATTTATGACATGACGCGTTATGCTGCTGGAATTAAACGCTATCCATATTTGTTTCACAAAAAAGTGTTAAAAATGAGGGCAGCAATGTAGATTCTAGGATGTTTATGTATTTTGAAGAGTTCATGTGGATTATTTAATATTATTAGGGCATAGAATTGTCAACTTACTTCAAAGTTTGATTGCGGTGTGAATCACTGTTTTTAGTCCGTTTTAGACGTCGAAAAAATAATAAACAAACAAAAGGGGTTATACTTATCGTGTACGCCCCAAATTTATAGGGTGCTCAATACTTTTCACCAAAGCTCTAATTGTAAATGATGGCGATATTTTCTTCTACAAATGCTGTAACCATTTTTCCATTCGAAAGTTTCATGTTGTAATTTGTATATTTTCCATATTTCGATTAAATCTTTCTTCATTTTTGATAGAATTTAAATTTGCAAGGTATCTGCAAGTATTATTGTTTAAGATTTTAAAATTACCCCCGTCCTCCACATAATGGATTTAATTTTAGCATAACAAGGTTCATACGATGTTCATTTTTCGAGAAATATGTTGATTGAGAAGTTTTTTGATGGCCACGTACAAATCGATTTTGTGGAGCGACCCACATGAATATGTAACATAAATTCTTAGATCGCTCTAGAATAAAGAGTTTCTTCGGGCTATTTTCCTAGATATTACTTTCGTTTCATATACGATTACAAATTCGTGTATCAATTTTAAAATTGATCTGATTGTGCATTGAATTGACTGTTTGCTAAAATTTCTTTACTGACCAAGACACAGTTTAAGAAACTCAAGTAGTCTGGGTTTAAACTGTAAAAGTTTTGAAACGGAAATAGTGAAATATACTATACTGGTTAAGGGCTGTAAACCTCATATATATCTTCTGTGTGCTAATAATAGTGTAACGATGTGGGTGCCCACTCACTCTCATTTTCAAAGCTTACTCGAATTTTATGATCCCGGACTATCTAATCCCTAGTTTAATCCTAAGGTTCATTGGACCCAAGCCAGTCATTTCTTTACTATTTCACTGTGGTAAGGAAGCCATCAAGAACCGCTGCTTTACACTTATTACTAAAGATCACCGCTTCAGTATTCGCGATGGCATAGCCTTGAAAGCAAATTTTTGAAGAGTATCTGGATTAATAAGATGTTAACATTACAAAACAACACTTTGGATGCGGAACTTATTTCTGGTGCAACCTACTTTAATAAAAGAAATTAACGAAATCTCAGTTGCAAAATTGCAGGCTAGCTTAGTTTGGTTTTCACTGTTATCTGATACGTTTAATGAAACCGAAAAATATATTGGCTCTAAGAAATTTTTAAGATAGCCTATATTCAAATGTGTTACTCAATTTTCTTTATTGCACTGGCTCTCACTCGTAATATTATAAGTAGAAAGTTAATTTAAAGTGTCCTGTTCTATCCCGCCTTTATTTAGACTTTAGAAAATATCCAAAATCGGGTTTTAGTGAAAGCTGAAATTTCATTAACTGGCTGTCGGGCCTGCTTGATGGCCCCGTTTTATGTTCGCATAACAAGTTCTGGTCATCTTTGCCTGTTTCATTTATCCAACTATATATCTACTTTTTCGAGATATTTTCGTATATCAAAGGTCACCTTTTTCGTATAGCCTTCGCAATCTGTATTCACCGCTTTGCTTACATTGATCCAAAATCGTACGAATTTAATTAGCGACTTGTGTCTCCGGAAATAAACTGTCCGCGTATTTGCCTTCTTCTGACGGCTAGCTTTTTTCAACGATGTGATGTTGCGACCCAGAATGCATGTACCGTCAGCTAACGCTAATGTTTAACTTGATTTGAAATATATGCAAGTGCGTTATGCAATATAATCCTCAGAGTCAAGGTCTGATAAGTTGTTGGCTTGTTTCGACGAAATTCACACTGGTACTCGTGCAATAACATTGTTACCACTGCGCTGGCCGAAACTTTATAGCCACTGTTTTAAAAAGCTATTCAACGTTGTGCGCCATCGTACGCCATCTATGTTAATGTTAGGCTGGTGCAAAAGAGATAATTGTTCGCTAGCAGGTGCATACGAGATAAAAGAGAGGCAAAATAATTCTGCCTTATTTGAAAGACGTTGTTGCTACAAGGTTGGAAATCTTTACGTGTCTCTTTTATTTTACGATAGTTGTCTCTATTAGATGAATTTTTTATGTTAGGCACACGCTTGTTATGCCATTCTCGTTTTTCCATCGTCAGAGTCTAGCAAAGAATCTCCTCGCGGTCGTGTTGCCATTATGTGATTGTCTTGTATTTGCTACAATTTTTGCTGGCGTGCTCGATCTTTTCCTTTGACTGTATTTAAGCGTTCGTTCACCATTTATTTTTAGTGTTAGGTGACGATTAACCAATTGTTAATCATGATGCTTTCGTTACCGCAGCTTTTATAATATTCCACCGATCCTCCGTAAAATCACGTATCGTTAGATTTTCAAAAATTTCAGATACGATATTTATGTAGTTGGATCGGGGAACGTTGTATGTTGCTGATGATCGAAAAGTATATTATACAACTACCAGGAAGTGTTCGGTAGTTTTAATATCTTTTATGCTAGGGAAAGGCGTTTTAGAAATGATTAACTGTATTCCCGTCGTTTGATTTCCATGTACCTTTTTCTTTGCGTTTTCTTGGAGTTGGGAAATATTGGAGCTGGGCCATTCGTTTCACGATATATTTTCCTAGCACTGTCCATTTGAGCATTTTATATCGTGCTGAATAGTCGTAGAAATTATTTTTATTTTATTCGGACTTATCGCCAGTATGAGCATGAACGTTTACGAACAAAATGTTAAAATTTTTACCTGTGAAACCTGAGTAAACAGAACCAATTAGTGACAGGTACGAAATCAGTAACGAATTGGTGATATCGGTTGAGAGTGCATTCATGGCGATTATAATCGAGAATGTGATTTAAATTCGTAGTCGTCCTTAAATCATGTCCGAGGTCATTGTTGAGATTCCAAATTTTTTCCAACGCTTATGCTGAGGCTTCGTAACAATTAATATGTCATAGGTTGTTAGCCCGACGCAAATTTTTAAAGGGGCTAGCCCTCACGCGATTATTAGTTTTTCTTTAAAGGGTAGTTGCCGGTGTTCGCCACGTCGAAGCAGTGTTAGCACTTATTGTAGTTGGCCAAAATTTATTCTATTCTGATATTGTTAAACGTACAGTGACTCACAGTGAAAATGGCCCACCGTTGAAAATATTCGAAAATGGAGAAATTCAAAAAGAAATTGCAAAAATTGTTAGTAAGCCCCCGTAAAAATATCATTAAAAGGTACAATAACGACAAGAATTACCAATAAAGTAAAAATAAGTCCGAAAAAAATGTTTACTTGATGTGATGAATGTTGAATTGTCAATAAATCCAAATAATCCACAACTGAGCGCGCCGGAACTTCGGGATATGGTGGAACAGTATCTGAAAATAAACTGTAATGCAGAGACTGTTCGAAAAGTTCTATGCAGAGCAGATTTACTTGGTAGAATTAAAAAATAAAAAGATGAGATTGGAGTTCTCAACTACGTGACGAAGGATTTTTCATACTGGAAAAACCTTTTATTTACGGATGAAAGTACAAGGTGCGCAACTAAATTTCCGGTTTTTTTTGAAAAATTAAAAATGGAAAATTTCAATAGAAATATAAAAAATATTGTCCTATTTTGTAGTATAAAAGTATTGTCCTTCGCTATCTACACATTTTTGCCATTGCATCTGGCAATACATGAATACCACGACGATAAAACGACGCGTTTTTGGACCGGAACCGTTCATCCAACTAGTTTTGTACTTCTTCGAAATTGTCCAAGTGTAGCCCTGCCAAGGCATGCGCCATCGACCGGAACATGAGATAATCCGAAGGGGCCAGATCGGGCGAATAAGGCGGGTGTGATAGCAATGTTTTTCGAGCAATGAATCGTTCAGATTGTTGAGTTGTTGTCAGTAGCGTTGCCCATTGACAGGTTCGCCCTGTTTCAGCAGCTGATTTTTTGCCGGTACTACCAAACGCCAGTTGAAATCCACGAGTTTTTGCATTTGGTATGCTTAAAAAAGATCAACTTCTCATGTCCCGTAACAATTCGACACAGAAAACTCTTTCTTTCATGTCGTAAAAGCTAAATTCCCAAGTGGCTCTTAGATTTTCCATCTGTCTCTCAGTCAACCCATGCGGCACCCGTTTTCCCTCTTTTTCAATTTTTGTCATAGCATGTAAACGTTTGTAAATACCGTGGCGAGTCGTTTTTAATGCCTTCGCAAATTGATCTGGAGTTTGGATATCATCTTCATCCAATAACGCTTGCAGCTCGGTGTCTTAAAATGTTTGTGGACTTCAGGAGCGCTTCTTGTCATCAATATTGAAATCGTCACTTCTGGAGCATTTAACCCAATCTTCACAGGTAGTTTTCGATAGTGCATGTTCGTCGTAGGCCTCCAACGTATTTCAGCTGCATTTTTTCCAAGTTAAAGCAGAAAAGCAAAGCTTCCCGCAAATGCTGTTTGTTTGGCACAAAACTAGACATTTTTGTTCTTAGAAAAAATATTTACTGGTTATCGTTAGCAACTGTTCACGTTATGAATAAAACACGACTTCTGAAATAAATGACCACTAGATGTGTCGCTAGCCCTAAATATGTGTGAAACCCGGAAATTTAGTTGCGCATCTGATAAATATAACCTTGGGTCTGATGGAAGAGTCAACGTTTGGAGAAAACCCAATGAAGATATGAATCCACAGCATTTTCGTCCCACAGCAGGGGGTAGGTAAACTGCACTTTATTGATGAAAATATGGATAAACATCAATACTTAAATATTTTAAAAGCAAAATTAAAACAAAAATTATGCATTAAAGACTCGTTTCACTTCTATCAAGCCAACAATCCGAAACACACGGCTGGAAATATAAAAGAATCGCACCACCACAATAACCGGATTTGAATATTATCGAACATTATGGGAAAAACTTGAGATTGAAATTCAGATTAGCCCTGATTATATCAAGAGGCTTGTTGAATCAATTACTAATCGCATAAATTTGGTTATTAAACAAAAAGAATTTCCCTACAAAACACTAAGTTAGTTTTGAAATATTGTTTGAAACACTTTTTAGAGTCTAACCTACGATGGGCTATTTTCATTGTGAGTCACTGTACATATTCCATTTTTCATTTTGGTCGTTCTTAGTCACAGAGCAGTGTATAATGGCAGTAGCTAAAATATTGAATATTTCATATTTTACCTACGCGCCTTTCCGCGGTCGGTAGCTCTGGTATATTAGTAATCATTTTGTGGGTTACCCGTATATTAGTTAAATTGCAGTGAAGTTCAATTTTATACATCACTCCTTATCTATCTATACTGTCCTACTTTCAGTTCTGAATGAATTATTTTATAATACAACATTTTGTTGGCTGAAACGTCATGAAATAGCTAAATACATCATCATTCATTATAATCGGACCTCCTTTACACAAGCTTTGGTCCTACATAAATATTAAGATAACACATTAGGATTTCAACGAACCACAATTACTAAAGAGGCATACTTCGACATTTGGTGCAAAACCAGAAGTAGTAAAAATATTAAACGGACGCTAGCTTAATGTGACATATACCTGTTGACAAAGTTATAGGTATATAAAATTAATAGCTGCGTTTTTTTGAAAATGCTGCACTAGACCGCGATAAATTATATTTTGATTTTTTAAACAAATTATATAATTTTAAAATATGTATTTGTGCTTCGTATTCACTGTATCGAATCCTAAAGAACATATATTAAGCCCATATCATGCATTATATTGTTGAATAAAGTTTATATTTGCTTGTTCTTAACAACTCTGATCTACTCTTGATTTTATGTAGAGTACAACCGAGTTCATCAAAAAACTTAATAATTCTGGAACTGACGAAACTAGGGAAATTTTTTAGTACACAATTTTTTGATTGTTCCTTACTTCATTTTAGAGACAGAACTGTCATTTTATTTTCATATTTTTGTTGTTTTTGGGGATATGCCGGGTCGGATGAAATATAAATAAGAAATGGACAAATTTAATGGACAATATGTCGTGGTTTCGTTCCTGAAATGTTTGACGTTTTTCATGGGGCACTTCAATTTATAACCTACGAATAAATGAAAACCCCATTATACTGTACATCGAGTAAAATTGGCGGTACTTCTCATCAATTATTGTGTTCAGAACAACACATGTAGTTCACCTGAAATTTTAAAAAATAAAACACTACTGTTGATTAATGGAAATTTTCGGCTTTTTATTAAAATTTAAAATTCGGCTTTTCTGGATTCTCAACTTTATCGGATGACTATAAAAAAAAAATGTTTATGCGTTCCACGGATTATTTAGTAGTACTTAAAATTTTCACCATTTGTGCTTTAGCTTTATGTTCTTTCTACAGTATCAGTGAGAGCATCCGAACGAACCGAGAGGGAATCAATATTTCAACTAGCTGTTGATACGATGACAAAGGTCGCGTTCCCATTAGAACTGGTCCCAATTACGAGTTAATTTTAGCATCGAGTCGATCATTACGAATTAAATTCACAATCCAGCAATCAGCTTTCTTTGATTTTATGTTTAATTTATCGACTGATTGATGGATTCACGGTTTCCAAAATTTTCTCGTGTAATTCTTTTTTGTCATATATCGAAAAAAAAATTTTCAATGCATAATTTGTAGGTTATGTTGTCATCATACATACTTTCTTGTTGCACAAAAATTCCAACAACAGAAAAGTTAATTGCCGATCCAGATATTTGCAAGTTTTTGCCGCTAAATCGAATTTTTCCATCATACGAATAACTGATTTATTTGCCACATACCGTCCAAACGGGATATAACTAGAAATAAAAAAATATTAGAGTATTTAATTCTTTTGTAATAAATTATTAAACCACTTTTGCGCTGGAACATCATTTGTCGTAATTTTGTCACTTCTCTTTAGAATATGCGGCTAGCCTTTAGTATCGCAGTCAAAATTGACTGTCGCGACATTTTTTTTAAAATGGTCGTAATTTTAACTAAAAATGTAAACATTACAGACGCCATCTTAGATATATTTCAATTTTTTATATATTATTTATAATTTTTTCCGCTTTTGGGGAAAATTTTTCTACAATTTTTTTTAGGTGGTTATAATTTTAACTAAAAAATTGTTAATTTGATTGACTGCCATCTTAGAGATGTTTTTATAAATAAAATAAATTTGAATTTTGTACATATGAACTATTTTAGCTAAAGTGTAGATGACGTATACATCGCGAAAATCGGATAAGATGAAAACTTTTAAAAATTTTTTTTTTGTAGGATTGTGTATAATTCCGGAAAAATTATCACATTTTCCGGGAAAATTATGACATTTTCATTTGCAGGGCTACGGGGAGGAGTGTAGGTGTCATTAATAGATTCTCTATAATCCGCTCCTACGTGCGGCACGCAGTGCGACATGTTTGAAGATCCCGGCTCATACGCCCCCCGAAATTAAAATCTAAAGAGCCCCGCAGGGCTACGGGGAGGAGCGTAGGTGTCATTAATAGACTCTCTATAATCCGCTCCTACGTGCGGCACGCAGTGCGACATGTTTGAAGATCCCGGCTCCTACGCCCTCCGAAATTAAAATCTAAAGAGCCCCGCAGGGCTACGGGGAGGAGCGTAGGTGTCATTAATAGATTCTCTATAATCCGCTCCTACGTGCGGCACGCAGTGCGACATGTTTGAAGATCCCGGCTCCTACGCCCTCCGAAATTAAAATCTAAAGAGCCCCGCAGGGCTACGGGGAGGAGCGTAGGTGGCTCCTACGCCCTCCGAAATTAAAATCTAAAGAGCCCCGCAGGGCTACGGGGAGGAGTGTAGGTGTCATTAATAGATTCTCTATAATCCGCTCCTACGTGCGGCACTCAGTGCGACATGTTTGAAGATCCCGGCTCCTACGCCCTCCGAAATTAAAATCTAAAGAGCCCCGCAGGGCTACGGGGAGGAGCGTAGGTGTCATTAATAGATTCTCTATAATCCGCTCCTACGTGCGGCACGCAGTGCGACATGTTTGAAGATCCCGGCTCCTACGCCCTCCGAAATTAAAATCTAAAGAGCCCCGCAGGGCTACGGGGAGGAGCGTAGGTGGCTCCTACGCCCTCCGAAATTAAAATCTAAAGAGCCCCGCAGGGCTACGGGGAGGAGTGTAGGTGTCATTAATAGATTCTCTATAATCCGCTCCTACGTGCGGCACTCAGTGCGACATGTTTGAAGATCCCGGCTCCTACGCCCTCCGAAATTAAAATCTAAAGAGCCCCGCAGGGCTACGGAGAGGAGCGTAGGTGTCATTAATAGATTCTTTATAATCCGCTCCTACGTGCGGCACGCAGTGCGACTCCCACTCTCAATTTAATATATTCATAAAAAAATATTTTAAATATTTTTTTAATATTTTTTTTTTTAATATTTATTTTTAAATGAGATTCAATATTTTTTTATTAAATTTTTTTTAGCACGTCTTAACGTATTTTTTAAAATTTTTAGATCGTCTTTATTCCAATAGATGGCGCTAGGTCCAAAATGCTAAGCAAAGTCACATTTTTAGTTATAAACAATTCCGCTCCTGGTCAAAGTGGCGCTACCGTCGCTCAGACTGTCAAAAAAATTTAACTGCGATACTAAAGCTGTTCCGAATATGCATATACAATGAAGCATACAAATTGATTCGAACTGATTGAGATGTATCACCACTTACTACATATAATCATCGAGCAATAAATATATAAGAGAAATCAAGTAGTGCAAATTTTATAAGCAGGTTTTTCCGAGGTTAATCTTATTTTATAGTTTTAATATAATTATATACACAAATTTAAATTTTTTCTATATTTAATCCATATCTACGTATCGTAAAAACATATCGACATAGTTATTTTATAGTTTATTGTTCTTGTTAGGCTTATACAGGTTGCTAAAAGTAAGATAGATTAACCTCGGAAAGTCTACATGAGTCCTCTTATATATATTTTGCATACGCATAGTTTAAATTGAGCGAATTAGTATCCGCACTGAATGCCAATGGATCGGAATCCTGTGTTGTATTATTATTAAATATTGATCGCATAGCACGTATATTTTTTTTTTGTTTTCGCTTAGCTGCAGCATTCCAATTTGCTTTAACCGCTTCACTGGTTCGCCTCATCTGTTGTCTCTCCGTGTGAAACCTTGCCGATGGCTTAATTTTCCAATAAGATGGTCCAGACGGGGTCGGTACGAATATTCTAATTTTCGTCGACGCATCAGACGGTTGCAATGAATCAATTACGGTTTGGGCGCGTTTAGCACCCGCCACTTATTCGCAACTCTTGCACTTGTTCAATTTCGGCATTTGCATCGTATGCGGCAGTTCCATCTCTTGTGGCTCATCCATTTGAGCTTGATTATGAAAATCATCACCAATAAATCCATTATCACTACCGCTGTCATCATCGATGTTTCCAGCCAAATACGTACTTATTCATGTCGCACGGCGTATCACTAATTTTGTATTCCCTAAAGATTATCAGAATTTTAACGGGGCCATCCAACCTTTTGTATATCACATAAAAAATTTCATTTACAATGGGTGCGTCCTCATTGAGTATAAATTTTGTGTATTATCCCAGTACGGATTATCGTAATCAAATAAAATTTCCGAGTTATTCGATACCATCATATTTAGAAAAGCTCGATTCGAACTATTCATATCGCTTAAATTGGATTTTCATATTTTCACATCACAGCACTCAAATTTTAAACTTAAAAACTTATTAATTAGATTTATTATTGAGTACTACTAAAAATTTATAAAATATTTTTGTTATAAACGTCAAAATGATTCACTTGAAGTTAGTAAAAGTTGTTGTACTAAAATGTTCCTTTCAAAATTTCCCTGTATTTTATCGCGGTCTCGAACACCAGATTTAAAACAAACGCAGCAAATGAAAGGTTCCTTATGTTTGCGATACCTGCAAAATTATTTAATTAAGCAAAGTTCATGTCATTTCACGACTATTGCACTAATTTTGAAACATTTCAAATCGAATTTATGAGAAATTTTAACTTGAAAGTTAGTGAAGTTGAAATACAAGTACAATTGCGAAATTCAATTAAACGATAGCTTCATCCGATATTGGAGTATTGTTATGAAATGAAAATGATAGGCACTAAAGCGGTTTTATCAACAGAAGCTTTAATAAAATACATAATTTAAGGAATCAATGTGTTCAATTTGCAAAACTTATTACGTGGGCTGTGAATTTTGAATATGGACGAATTAAAGGAACGATTTGAAATCAAGTTAAATATTTAGTGAAAGAAATTAGAAACGGCATAGTGGAAAATACGAAAAAATGAAATTTATTTTGATAAGAAACGGGTTGATGCATATATAAGGACGGATGTATAAACAGTTGCCAACATTTTTTTATGCTTTCAACCAGTAACGCAGAAACATAAAAATTACAAAATATCAGCGGCAAAAGCAAACTCTTTATTAAGAGCAATTAGAAGCTGCAGCTGCAGAAGTCATTAGTGGCTAGAGGAATACATTAGTCGACTATTACCAGTCAAACATCACAATTTTTATCTGAACCGTGGTATCTAAAGCTGTTATAATTGTGCACAACACACTTACTAAGAAACCAGTAACAAATATGTAACCCTGATCGTTCATCGATTTGATCAATGTCACCCGCACACCGACACACTTGTTCAAAAAAAAAAAAATTTCAAGTTCAATATAGTAAAATATTTACAATCAACAATAATTCTCACGTGTGAGCTAATTTATTAACAACTAAAACATGTTTAAGATATTTTTAGTTAACACGTCATACGCGCATGCCATACAACTTTCGAAACCACTTAATATGATCATCATCATCAGATATAATCGCCGATCGTCTTCATGCGAACAAGATGAAAGTCAAAATGATGTCACCGAAACTCAATTTTTTTTAGCGATAAGATCGTTTATCTCGATAAGCATGCAGAAATAAAGATCGAATTTATTGTTTGGCGATTTTGGGCAAAAAAATTAAAATTGATGTTGCGGCTTTCTCCAAATATCGCGTTTCGTTTGTATTAATCCGGATTAGGATCAACGTATTTAATTAATATACGTGTGTGGTCGCGACAATATGTTAGTGATCATACCAATAATTAATAAAAAAAATATTTGTTTGAACTGAGTTAAGGTTATTGGTCTTGAAGTGCGTTATTGGTATTGGTTAAACTTATGTGTGCGAGGAATTAGCATTTATTTATCGAAAGCCCTGTATCAAAATGTTATTTAATGGTAATTAGGAGGGATCACTTCAACTTAAATTATTATTATTTATTTTTTAAACACAGATTTAAGGTTTCTGTGTAAATTTAAAATTTTAGTTAAATATGTTTCTTATAAGGGTGGGTGGTTACGTCGGTGAACAATATTTTTACTTTTGTTGCCCTCAACTACCTAAATTAGTTTGGTATTCTGGGAGGTGAGAAGTTGTTTTTTAAATTATATTTTAATTTAAATAAATAAATAAATTAACTTTATTGATTTAAGATTAATTATTTGTTGAATGTTTCAACAAGTTACGTAAAATGTATATAACTTGTATAACCATGATGATTTATATCATGCTGTTTAAGACAACAAACCACCGCCAAATAAAAAACAAATTTTCGGGTTATATTTAAGCACATCCAAATAAAACAAAAACAAAAATTTAAAGTGACACCGCTCTCATACACAACAAAAAAAGACCCCATAATTTATCTGTCGCAACAACAATCTCGCTCTACTTCGTTGCAGATCTTAAATTAAATTTTCTCCAAAAGCAATTTATTTGCTTAAGCTAATTAAATAGCGATGCGACTTATGTACCCAAAACATTTTGTTTTTATATTAATTTTCATCACCCAAAGTATGTACCGTACGTACGAGTACCACATGTACATACAAGTACAAAAAGAAAATATTATATATATAATCTGATGATAAAAATCGGGATGGAATACACCAAACATTTTTTTATTTTTTTTTTTTCCATATAACTTGGGGAAAAATTATGTAAATTTTTTGTTGAACGGCCGAGATTCCTGAGATGTATATACGTAATTTGAAACTAAATCACAATAATAAAGTTTAAATGATAACAATAAATTTAAATAAATAATTCAACCGCACAAACCACCGTCATCATCAGCGTTGTCGTGATCCCTTGCTCTCATCATTTTAATTTAATTTAATTTTTTTTTTTTTTTTTTTTTACTGTACAAATATAATTTTTAATCATACGCGTGTGGTCTCCATGCTTATTTGTGTTGGAGGCCCCATTTTATCATAAATAAACAATAATTTTTTTTAATTGTTTATTACAATTAATTATTTTTATATTTCTACATTTTGTAACATAATTTTTTTATTCTTTTTTTTTGTTTCATCCCGTGTGTTTATGTGTGGATAATGTATAGGTTATCCAGTAGTTAATGATCCATTATACAATCATGAAGTGTTTGGGCCATTGAAAGGCAAAGGCGGTGATATCGGGGGTAAAACAGACGAGGAGCTAGTTAGAGATTTAATTAATATTCATAATGCGGAAAATTGGCTGGGTATTGATGGTGATACAGAGCTATCGCTGTTTAAACCAATGAAAAATGATTCGGAGGACAGTATCGGTGGATTAAGTAATAAAGGTGAGTGAATGTTTATTTTAATTTTATTTTTTTAATATTTCGAGATTACCACCTCATTGTAAAGTAGCAAATAGGTGATTTTCAGCCAGAAGAATCAATAGGCGTATTATTTTCATAACTTAATTGGGTACACCAATATCCCAAAGGAACAACAGTAATATATTACAATGGTGTTCTTTTGTTTGTCTAATAAATTCTGAATCGTTTCCTAAGTGAGCTTTGTACTATATAATTCTTTGTACTATATTCAGCTGATAACAATGGGCTCTTTCAAAGCATCCAACAGATGGGAACACGTTGAATAACATGAAAGCCAAAACAAATCAAATAACATTAAATTGGGCATGATTTCCCTAATCATGATAATGAGGTAGATAATCGATCGGTTAGCAAGCAAGCAATTTGCTAGCCAAAATCCGGGCTACTAAATCAATTTTACCACGAAAATTTGATTTTCAAATTATGTTTTTCAAAAAATTTTGTTTTTTACTGTGCAATTGCAAAAACAAACAAAAATTTTATAAAAAAAATATAATCTGAAATTCATATTTTCTTGGTAAAATTGATTGAGTAGCCAGGATTTTGGCTAGCAAATTGTTTTGCTTGCTAGCAAATCGAGTATCTACCCCAATGTCATTAAGCGTATTGCATTGGTAAAAGTGGATTAGGATTTAGTTTTCGATGTACAATTTTTCAAATCGACAGCCATTTTCGGATTTAGTTTTTGGCTTCAAAGTTTGTAATTATAAATTATGTAATTATAAATTAATTATAAATTATGAATTAATATTCGAATTTTATTTTATAAACATTATAATATTTATGTCGGTTTTTTAGTTTGAAATGTCACTTTTAATATTTTAGTACAAACCTTCAGTACTAAAAATTGGATTGGATTTACGTAAATCCAAATCCTTTTGGGTTAAATTTTAATGCGATTGTTGTTGTCCAATGCAATTGGCTAATTGTTGGATAGTGAGTGTATTATTTTATTATCTCTTTCTATTGCAGAAGAGATCGAAAGGGGTTTCTTCATGTGTCCAATCCACATGTTTCTAGCTTAAGACATTTTTCATGCACTGATCGATGATTGTTTTTTGTATATAGGGGAGACATTGCATACGTACTGATTTTCTCTGACGAAAATACATTCATTGAAGTCTTGTTAACAAATTGGAGTATATCGTTCCATCTGTTTATTTATTGCCAAATATCTCGTAGAAGGACTAATCGATTGCGACGCGTTTCTGTGAAACACAGGAACGGCTAATTGATTGAAGAGTAGAAAGGTATATATATGCACCAGCGGAACTTGAATGTTAAATACTATCCTATACTGGAAATTGATTAACCGGTGGAATGTGTTCTTTCTCAACTCCTCCCCTAGTTACGTCCCTTAAGCTAACAGAACCCATACGGCAGAATATTACAAGACAGTATGGATAATTATAGGCTAATTAAATGCTCTATTAAAAAATTTTGGGCTTCACCCCTTTCAACTCAAACACGGGTTCTTCTAGCTTTCGAAAAAGTTAGCAGAACCCATATCAAAAAACGATTTAAAAGCACTTGGAAAACAAAAGGTTAATTTTAGGCTAATTAAATGCTCTACTTATTAATTTTTATTATGCTCGCTCTAGGAGAAAAGTAAGGCTTTATCACCGGACCAAAAATCAAATTCGAACGCAAATGAAGACCAATTGTTAATAAATAATTTTAGGCTTATTGTGGCCTAATCAAATATGACATTAAAAAATTGTAGGGCGCCACCCGTTTTTGGCCAAATTTCAGGCCATTTAATCTAAAGCTAGCAGAACCCAAATCGAAAATCGGACCAAAACCGAAATTACAACGCAAAACAAGAACAATTGACATTCAAATAATTTTAGGATGAAAATGTTTTAAAGAAAAACTTCTTTATAGGATTGTATACCTATCATTTTTAGGAGGTGGAAGCCAAAAATTTCGGAAAATTCACCACATTTTCCTGGAAAATTTTCAGTTTTTCAAAAAATATTTTTTTGATTTTTTTCATCCAAAAATTAAAAATCTGCCGTTTTTTAATGTTAGACACAGATCAAAGAGTTTTTACCGCTCTTATCGCTTCTTCTGAAATGTTAAAAAAATCAACATTTGTAAATATAAAATTTTTTTTAATGTAATTTTAATTCGTTGTACACCTTAGAGGATGGGGGTTGCTCCTGCCCCTCCCCCGAAACCCCCGCTTTTCCGGAATTTACACAATTCTCCAAGTGGCAAATTTTATTAATAATTTTAAACTAAGTAAAAAAAATTTCTTAGAAAAATTGCAAAATTTTCCCGGAAAAATTACTTGTACTGTCGAAAAACTGTTAAAATACAATGCTAATATCAAGATTTAAAAAAAGTTACACATTTGTACTATTTTGAATAAAATAATACGCAATTTGTCACCAAAAAAAAATAAAAAGGTCAAAATTTTCCCGGAAAATGTGATAATTTTCTCGAAATTTTCGACTTGCACTTCTTAAAAACAATAGATGCACAATCCTACAAAGAAAATTGTTTTAAAAAAATTTCATCTTACCCGATTCGCGCGATGTATACGTCATCTACACTTTAGCCAAATTTTTTATCAAAAACGCCATTACATACTATGATTTTTAGCCACACATTTGTGTGGTTTGGACTTAAATAGTGCTATTTTTTTTTTTTGGTTGAAAAATGGATTTGTACAAAAAATAATTAAATTAAATAAAAAAATTAAAAAAAATATATTTCTATAAACAAAAAAAAATAAAAAAAAGTTCGGCCCTTCGACCAATTCGGCCTTTCGACACATTCGACATTCGGCCCTTCGACATTCAGCCCTTCGACACATTCCACCTTCGACACATTCGGCCCTTCGACATTTGGCCCTTCGACACATTCGGCCTTTTGAAATTCGGCCCTTCGATATTCGGCCCTTTGATATCATACCTATGTCATTACTTATCGCAGCTAAATGCCTTGAGTTGAGACACGCTTCTATTTGGCCTAAATGATTGATAATTCTTCAAAAGTTAGTGTATGGCCGCCAAGAATTTTTCTTCAAGCAGCCCATATAATCGTCCAAAGTAAGGACTTCTCGGGGGCATAAAATATCATTCAGTCTCTTTTTCTGCCAGTCTAGCTTTTTATTATTTTACGTTGTTGTTGAGCTTGCTTCTTTAATATTTTGCTAGCAGTTGCAAAATTTGTATCACAATCGATGAATAATTTTAGGCATAGAACTCTTCTGGATATGAAACGTTTAAAGGCTGCTAGGAAAGGTTCCGTTGTTAAACCACTGACGAATTCATGGTGAACCGCCTTTGTGGCCATGCATATAACCCTCGCAAATTTTATTACAGCGCCCTTTGTTTAGCTATAAACTGATGGGACCAGCGTAATCTACTCCAGGAAACGTTACTAAATGGTTAGTTGAGCAGGGTGTTTAAGAGGGTCGAGCCAAGTAATATTTTGTTGTTGAATCTGTTCTTCATAATACGTGTCCGCAAATTCTACCCACTTGGCATAATCCCCCTGAAAGGAGGGATTTCTATGGGTTTTAGCTTGATCTCCATACGGTTTATTATGTTTTCTTTTTCCATCTCGAGTGCTATATGAGAATGGCAATATTGGACTTTGAAAGCGCCCATTTGGTGAACGAATGACCACTACGTCGTAGATTTGGAGGTTTGGTTCTGCTCATTTCTGCTTCTCACCCATTTACTACGTGCCTGTATTGAAGTGCGGTATCCCCGTTGTTTGTGGTGCCTAAAATGTTGATACAGTCGCTGTAACCGTTGCCAATACTTTAACCCATTGAAACCCAAACCGTATTCAATTGGGGATACAAAATTGGCTGGTTCCCGATAACCCGCAGTAAACGTTTCTTCGCCATTTGACATCAGCATTGGCTATGTGTTTTTGAATGTTATTACTAACGAACTGATTACCATTGTCTCTGTACGGTCGGCTGAAAAATCTTTCAAATACTAGAAATGCTTGGGTAGTCAAATCTTCGATTTGTCAGGGCAACGATGGCGGCTGCTATATATTGCTAAAGTCGCAGACCTTTGAAGTGTTCGATTGTTAAACTTAATGACCTACTAAATATTGCGAGTGGGGTTAATTGTGGTGCGCTTTGTCATCTATTCACTCATTGCCATAGAAACCATTATTTTCCTTCTTTGGGTCCAAACCATTATTTTGAACACAGTTTACTTTGCTGCTTATCGATTGTAATGTTACGGGGCATGTAATTTACAAGTATACAGCTCGTTAATTCAAAAAATTATTATGGTTAATGGCAGATTATTGCCTGAGTTCAATTTCCCTAAATCATTCTCGGTGGTTTATCCTTCGAGAGATTTATGGATCCACCGGAATTTAGGGATGAACTGTTCAAATCAGTAGTCTATGTACTCAGACGATTTGCGTGATAACCTTTGAGCAGGCTTCGGTGCCTACTGCCAAAGCTTTGTTCAGTTTTCCAAGCTGGGGTCATAGCTCTCAAAAATCTCATAAATCTCCGTTGCAATAATAAAGTTACTATCTTATAAAATTAGCTGAAAATGGGAATATTTGAAGGAAAACGCAGCCAATTCGAATGAATTTCGAGGTTTATTAATTTTAAAAGCCTCTAGTGGCAACAAAAAAAAGAAAAAAGGTTTTTTTTCAAATTATTTATCCTCTTCCTCATCTTCCAAGTCAGAAACAAAACATCTGCATCTGAAATAGCTGGAATGCATGTCAGCACACTTCAAATGCACGGGCCGATCACGCTTGATGGAATTTGCAGCGGTCAAATTCGATGGTAGGAGCTTCAAACAGGTGATGCAGAAGTCGATATCATCATCAGATGGTGAAGAGTTCTTTTTTAGAGCGTTTGGCCGACGGTTTGGTAGGTGCAGTTACCTTCTTTTTTTACTCTTCTTCGGACGGAAGACGGCTGCTCGCATAGTGGCTTTCTCCTTTAAAGCAGCAACGCTTCCTGAAGAAGTAAGCCTTGTGCTTTGCATCGACTTGAAATTTTTTTTTGGTGGAGCTGCTTGCAGGAGACCAATTTTGTCCAAGATTGATGAGCGGCTCGTTGAAGACACAGTAGATGTGAATGGTTTTTGTGTGGTGACCACTTCCACTTCATGTGCAATATCTGTCTCAAGGAAAATTCGATGCAACTCGTCTTCATCATTGCGATCCTCGGAGCCCGCTTCTTTCACATTCCGCTCGACCGGCTGAATAAAATCAACGTCAGCGTAGATGTCTGGTCTAATTTCAGATCGGGAAAGCAAGCTTGAATGATCCAAAGTCCTACTGAGTTGGCATTATTTTTTTGCCATGCAGAACACTGTGACTTGTAATAGGTCTTTATCGGTCTGAAAATAGACACATCCAGTGGCTCTAGTGTTTGACTACAGCGATATTAATGGCTTTAATTGATAAGGAAGCAATGACACAGGGGAAGCTAACGAAGGTTTTGCCAAAATTATAAAATGGTGCATTAAGCGCACAAACTCTTGCTGGCATATCCAGCAAAGTTGTCCAAGAAGATGGTCTGCATTTTTTTCGGGAAAAGAAAAAATGGTGGTAGACTGTTGCCTGGAGCACTTACGGTTAAGGCCATTATCACCATCGTTCCTCTTTCAGCGGCTTCAAATTTTCGGATACGTCGCATACCCTTCATGGTAATCTCACCTTGCCAATTTTTTGCCGGTACCGTTGAATAGCCTCTCTCATCCATAGATATTCGTTGCTTCGAGCGAGTTGGTAGTCTACATATATTGAAAGACGTCACAGTTTCGTCGATGTTAGTGTGAGCCTTGCTCGTTCTTTCCCGTGGAAATTGTTCTGAATCTTCTCGTAGCCAAACAGGACCTGTCCACCACAGCAAATGACTGATGAAGGGTCAACACCATGATACTTCGGGATTATACTGGGTATCGACATAGTTCTTATCGGTAGGTTGAATGTAATTCAATATTTGCGAAACTCGATTGGCCACAAATGTATTCCAGGGACTGGGCGAGCTGCGTAGCCAACCAAGTACCACTTGCGACTCGGTCCATGCGCACGTTAAAACCTGTGGCACGTCGAGTGACTGATCGATGGTGGGCATTAGTTGGCGAGGAGTACGCTGGTAGATAGCTCCAGGCGTGGCAAGCTGACCATTTTCAGCGGTCCATTCTTAGATCCTCCGATGATTTCAAACTATCTAAGTAAGCCATCTTTCGGCGATCGATTTTGGAACCGCTTCATTCCACATGTCGAGTACCCAAAAATTTTTTTGTCTGTGTAGCTCCATTATTTGCCTGTGGACCTCGATTAAATCAGTGGTGTTGTCTGAGCCGGTCATCAGGTAATCGACGTATAAGTCTCTGGATGCGACATTAACTGCTATTGGGTATTTCTCCTGTCCGTCTATAGTGCTAGCCGAAGAGTGGTGCGAATTGCGAGATACGAAGAGCTCGATTCTAGATAATCCTGCATGAACCTGTTCTACCCAGAATTTAGTCGATCGTTCTTGGCAAACCATTGTTTCATATATTTTAGTCGCAGAACTTCATTCTCCCGTGACCTTCCAAGGAGAGGTGAGTGCTCATTGAATGGCAGGAAGAAGGTTTCTTCTATCTTCATTACGATAGTGTGTCAATTCGTAGTGCCATTTGCATGCTGACTTATCGTGTGTCAATTGTCGAGATGAACGAACATGGTGTGGTGTCATAGTTCTCGATAATTGCGGCTGGTCTTCTCAACAAAGCTCAAATGACGAGATTTTGGTTTGTGTGCGATACGATGGTGATTGCTGCGCTTATCAGTACGTCCGTGAATGGCGATGCGACGTGATTCGTAGCGACCGGAGTCTGTGATGATTTCACGAATGATGATCCGGATTTGAGTTGTGTAATAGCGTATGATGTCTTTTGTTGCAAACCCGGCACAAGCGCAGAGCACAAACGAAGTTGCTAGAGTCCGAAATGACGACGAGTGAGCGAGTTAATTGCATGACAGGTTTGCGAAGTGCTCGAGTGCGCAACGAATGCGTAGTTGGCGGAATATCCTTGTGCGACTGTGGTGGATTCGATTTTGTTTTAGTCATAGAAATCATTTCTAGTGATTGCCATCGAGTGTTCAGGAAATCGATCAGATCTTGATATGATGAGAGAAGCCTTCATTGGGCACGATGATGTTGATTAAGATGGTATCTCATGTGGGTGTCGATACTCCTAGAAGCTTCAGACTGCGAACTGTGCCGGTCGTAGTATCCGGCAGTGGTTGTATCGATCTCGTGGAAGGTGCCATACTTCCTCGTAATTGTCGTTCGTTGGTGATGCTCACAGACTTGAGCAACGAACTGGTCAGCTATATATGGTCGTGAACGAGGTCGATGAACAAATCATCAAGTTCAGTCCAATTTCGTCTGATTCATTGCTGATTCGTGGTGTGTCGATCGACAGATCGAGAGCTCCTTCCTCTTCCTCACTGTTCGTTCAAGGACCCGCTGCAGCGACGCTTGCTTGACGGGAGTTATCATTGCTCCACCGGATTATGTTGGTTTTGTCACCATTAGTTTCACGAGCGCACTGAACACCGAAATGCTAAATTTTCTTACTTACGTGATATCAAAAATATTTATTAATTGTTTGTGTTCGCTTTGTGTTCGCTCGTAATGTTGCTCGATCGGAGGTTGAATTAAGAAGAAATTTGTTCACATAGAGGTGCCGATTTTGACAACTGCAAAAAAGTGTTGTCCGATGTTGGTACTTTATTTAAAATCCTGTTGTCCGACGTTTGGACCTCCGACTGTCGTGGAGACGTTTGGTGTCATTTCCAACAACGCCATTGCCCTGGTTAAATTGTTTTAGTTTGCCAATAATGCAGTACACCTTTGGACTCTTGTGACATTGACTGCAGAATCCAGTCTTACGTTCCAGCCAATTCAATTTAAAAGTAAACCAAGCCATTTCCGAAACCAACCTGGGAAATTTCAAAATGGAAATTTTTCTTAATTTAAAAATTTGACATTTAAATAAAGTTTTTTGAAATAAATGAAAAAAAAAATAAAGTTATTTTTAATTTAATGATTCTTAGAATGGTTCAAATTCAAATTTGAATTACTGGTAGAAATTTTAGCCAATTTAGTTTTTTTTGGATTATGATTTACCGGGTAAAATTAAATTAAACTTTTGTAATTCATATAAAAATGTTAGTCACGAATTCAAAGTTCTTGTGTGTTCTAAAATTCTATTCAGTATTCATCTAGAACCTAATTTAAATTCCATTACTAATATTCATAGATATGCAAGCGTTTTTTTTTTTTTGTTATCTGAAATTTTTTAATACGCTGTTTCGACTTCTAATTTAACACAAAAAACTTTATTTCAAACAAAGAAAGTAAATTTTATAAAGTTACAAACTTACCATCATGTTACAATAGTAACCGTAAACAAAGAAATTATATAGAAACGCTAGATTTCACCGTTACCAAACCCTCACTACACCACAGTACTTAGAAAACCAATTCAAAAAATTAAAAGTTTCTTCTCATCATCATGCATAGCAAACACATATTTCCAGGATGCAAAAGTACCACGCTACACAAATTTTGTAATTACAAAACGTTAAGAAAGGTAACCAGTACAAAAATTGTATAAACAACTCGTGGTTCTACATAAAGAAATTAAGAGTGGAAAAAATTCATTAAAATTAATTCAAAATTGTGGTGGTTCACACAAATATTTTGACGCCTTATCAACGAAGTATGTTTGTAGTTACCGTAAACTAACAATCGTTTTATGCTCACCTACCTAAGAGACTTTTCTTCTTTATAGTTTGATGTGAGTGGAGAGTATTGAAAACAAGAAACGGAAAAATGAAAATTTTCGGACGGATTTTCATTTCCAGCGTGGTGTTGTTGTCATTTTCAATTCAATTAATTTTTTGTTTGGTCGCTGTGCGAAGTTTTTAGTTTCGTAATGTAGAAGCAAAATGTATATAGAGATGGGGGTGGGAAATATTTATACATGTATTTCGATGGAAATGACTAAAGAAAATTATTCTTTGTTAGTTAAGTTTTAAATATTTAGTTAGTTTCGCGTGACTCGATAACTTTTGACTTTCAACGCTGAATTTCTCGTTAAACGTTGAAGCGGGACGGTCTTCTTGGGAAGTATTTTTTTTTAAATTATTTTAAGTAAATGTTATATAATAAATACCAAAATAACTGTACATCCAAAGTACAAATAATATTTTGCTTTATTTATAATTTCGCGCTTAATATCCTTAGTGGTGGTGGTGACTAAGACCTAACTACCTGTGCTCTTAAATAGCTGTGTTTCTTGACGCTTGATCTGATCCAGTTCAGTTCATATTTCATGAAACAACACAAACGTGCTTGTTAGATTTCAAATCAAAATTTATGATCTAAAATAAAATTTGGGTCATGTTTTCCATATAAATTTTGAATTGATCCGGATCAATGAGCGTCAACAAACACGGCAATTATAACTGTTTCGACAAAAGCTGAGATTGCTTTGTCTGAGAACGCTGATCGAACCGTTTATTCCGAAACGAATATGGAATTCGCCCTAAATATGCAAAATGGAACCATTTTTTTTTATTTAGAAGAGAACTCAGAGATCTTATTCGCCTTCTAGCTGTTTGGGAAAAGTCTCAAGAACACTTTTGTTTATTAAAAATCAATTTAAATCGATAACTGAATTCGCTTACAATCGTAGCACACATTTAGTTCCATAAAATGTTTGAAATATTTAAGTGAGTACGGATATGTTGTGGCCAGCCAGTGGTTTTGCAATTTCCCTTTGCTTAGGCAAAGATAGATTATTGAAATGTTGAATTTCAAAGTCCCGATAACCAAAATTTCGGATATCAAATTCCGGAAATTAAATTCTGGAAATAAATTATGACTAAATTCGTATATGGTATGTTAAACTATGTTTTTGTATTTGAACTTGCTTAGAGCAATTCGGCCTTAACCAATAGAATTCGGTCTTTAGGATTGGTCATTGGGTTTTAAAAATTAATTATTCCATATATTCCTAAATTTGTTGTTTTAAGTGAAACTCAGGTATTTCTTAATCAATGTCTAACTTCTGAAGTCACATGAATTTTGAAAGGTATTTTAAATTTTGACAATTTTAAGTACAACACGATTATTTTTGAAAGGGGTATAGCCCTACAGGCTTTAGAAATTTATTTTAAACGATGTGTTTGGAATACTATCTTTCATTTTTGGTTAGGTTCTGCGATTTATCCATGTCGGGTAGACCTCTACCATTTCTAAGCCTATTTAAATCAAATTATGATGATTGGTTGATGTGGTCGGGATTTATATAAAAAATAATAATTAAAATCTGAAAGTGGTACTTGCTGAATCGATTTAGACTATTTTTTAGCGACATTTTAAAATTTGTTTGGCTGATTGAAATTTCGCTACCTTTTAACCGATTATTGTCAAATTCACTTTTTAGAATTGAAATGGTATTTGAATTTAGATTTTGTGTTGTAGACCTAGTCCATCCTGCCATGTTCACATTTTTCGCCTAAAGTATATTGGGTTTCCACCGAGAACTTTGTTTGAAGTTCTAGAATTCGACCTTATTCAAAGAAATTCAGTTAATTCTTAACCGATTACTGTCAACTTCGATTCAGAACATGAATTTTAACCAAGTTTTTGTGATATTTTGTAAATTATACCGGAGGATATAATCGGCCAAAGCCATTCATGAGATATAGCAAAAGTGAAAAATGGGTGCACCCAGAATCTAAAATTAATAAATTATCTCAAACCAAAAATGAGAGAAACACTAGAGAAAGTGAAAAAGTGAACTAAAATTTAATTTAATAATTTTAAGAATTCGCCCAATTTTTTGATAATTTTAAAATTTAATTTAAAAAATCTATAAAAACATAATTTTGAAAATTGCTTCGAAATCAACCTTCCAAATGCGTTAATAACTTCACATTGGCGTAAAAGAAATACAGTGATAGACATTCGTATAAACGCTCTAATTTTTTTCCCCTTTAACCATTTATTTCATCGCTGGTCTTTCTCGATCAATTTTTTTTTTATTATAGTTTATTGTTTGTCTAACGGGAACTTGCCTGCACTAAAAACAAAGTAACCGTACGGCGAAATATACAAAATAAAACAAAAAATCTTCTTGCAGTCAGTATTTGCTTAGACATTCGTTTAAGCGCAGTACGTGAAAAGTGATTTTTTATTTAAGTTTTAATTTATTTCTAATTTTTTCATCATATTCAAAGGTAATTTCATACAGCAATTTGGTATTTTGTTAAAAAAATCATTTTAAGGACTGTTTTTAGCAATGCCTAAAGGCAATCGTTTAACTGAGGCAGAGCAGTTATCGATAAAAATATATAAGAAGGAAGGATATTCCAACCGGTAAACTGCAACAAAACTTGGGCGAAAAAAGGCCCAAATTTTGGTGTAAAAGCCCCAACAAAACGCTGAACCCAGATCTCAGCAGGTCAAACTGGTTAAATTCGACATGAGGCTACTCGAAATCGGCTGTCATGCAAAGAGATAAAAAATAAATTGAACCTTGCTGTGACAACTCGACACATTGCCCGTGTTTTGAGAAGTTCACCAAACATTAAATTAACTAAATTGAGAAGTAAACCGCGTTTAACTGCCGTGCATAAGGAGAGCCACCACAAATTTGCTCGTAAATACATGTCGTGGACAACAGATTGGCAGAAGGGGATTTTTTCTGACGAGAAAAAAATTAACCTCGATGGTCCTGATTGCTACAGTTGCTACTGGCATAATTTGAAAGAACATGGCGTCATCAAGTCGAAACGTAACTTTGGTGGAGGGAGCGTAATTATATGGGGATCCTTTTCTTACTACGCAAACCTTCCTATCTGCGTCATAACGACTCAGACGAACTCCCGTATATGTACATAGATCATTTGGAAGATGTTTTTCTTAGTTACCTTGATGGTATCGAGTTTTCGATGTAATACCAAATGGCGGAGGTCATACAAAATATTAAATAAATAAAATACCAATTTTTTTCTTATTGGTGTTTTAATTATCTCTAGTGCGTGTATATGTATATAATGTCTACCTAAATTTTAGGTTTTTCAATTTTATTAAAGTCACATATTATTATTGTCATTAATTTGTTATCTTAACTACTTATCTTAGGTGAAATAGACAATTTAAGTTAATTAGAAATAATTAGATAGGTCTGGTTGTAGAAATATAATTAAAAAACATAGTGCGTTTATACGAATGTCTATCACTGTATCTATGGCAACCTATGATAACCCAAAATGTCATTTTCAGAAGAATATTTGTCGAATATTAAGGATATTTGGTGAATTTTAAGGATATTTGTCGAATATTAAGGATATTTGTAGAATATGAAGCGATTTTACGTTCAGTTAGTGGAAACTTAGAAAAATGAATTTATGAAAAGCATCTTAAAGTCTTTACCTTAATCTTCGCACTAAAATTAACCAAGGTACAATTTCGACCGTACTTCTCGTGCTGTACTAGTCGCGAAAGCATCTGTCTACTTTTCATTCGCCAAGGCTTCCGTCCATTTCCTCAGCGCATAATTAACCACATAGACCATAGACCTCCTGCAATTGACCTTTCGGATTGCCTTGTCCGAAAAGTTTAGTATACCGCTGATTAGAGTAACTGGATTTTGAATTGATCACTATTTACATCACGTCCACATATTCATTAGGTTTCCACATATTCGCTCCTTGCCTAAGTTCGGATCTTACAACGCTATACTCAGTGTACCAGCTGTGCTTTCAAAAATACTTTTCAAATTTCGTTTCTACATTAATTACAAAGCTATAGTGCACTTCCGACCCTGCCTACTCTAGAAAGATAGTACCCCAAAATCTCTTTGTATCGGTAAAGGCAAGTTTAGTGCCTTTGGAGTACTAGCCCATTATTGGGAATTATTATGGAGGATCAACTGTGTCTTGGATGAGTTATCTCCACGGCCATCATTCCCTTTTATATTGAAAGTGAACCCTTCATTATGGCCACTTAGCTCAATAGCTTAAATAGCTTCTTAGAATTCATATTCAAATCAAATTTTCTATGCTGAAACTAAGTTTCATCCAAGTCGCCTAAGATTTGACCTGTTGTAAATCAATATTTTAAAATCCGGTATTTTGATGCTGTATAAAACAGTCAACATTTACTAACGGAAAATAAGCGATTACGCTACTCGCCACAAGGAGCAGCACTGTAAACCCGATTTTTTATTACGTTATAATTCATTTTTCACAAAAACAATAATTCTAGCAAAAATAAATCTGGACAACACTTTTCAAATTTTTTATGCTCTGGTAGTTGGCTCTGGTTCAATAATTGGAGGGAAGTAATCAAACGAGGAAGAAGTAGTGCTTGGAGGTGGGGAGAGAGGGGATGGGAGGGAGAGGGGATGGGAGGGAGAGGGGAGTTAATGACCGAGGAGGTAATAACTTGGCGGTTATGACTGGGGGTAATGACCAGGGGGCAATGATCGGGAGGAAATGATCGGTAGATAATGGCCGGGGTTAACGGTCGGAAGGTAAAGGCGGAAGGAAGGTAATACTGGAGGAATGTCCTATATCAAATCTAATCTACTGACTGCTTTACATTTTTTTCTTATTTTACTCACTGTCTAATCTTATAGACCGAAAAGAGTAATTTTTATAATATATTTTAAGCTGCGTGTTTATAAATATTAGTTGCGTGCGTGGAACAGTCAACTTTTGTATTGGCTAATTTTTTTTCTGTGGCTTGAGTAGGTTTCTATAAATCGTTGCTAGAACTTGATTCCGATTTGCTATTTATTGTTGCTCAATTTGCTATTTATTGTTGTCGCCGTTAAATGATTCCTAAAGAGGGATTTTTCATTAGCAACCCTTCATCTATCCTCAGCGAATGCCACTACACCCAATATCTTTCAACAGTGGCGCTTCTTACTGACCCAATCGGCTCATAAAAATGCCGCCTGATAAAAATGCCATCTTCCCTCTATCATTAGAATGGATTGTTATTTGCCATTCTCCGCTTTTAAGTACCAATGTCCTGAAAATGTTTGCCCTTGACAGCGTGTCCAAGGTGTCATCAATTCGCGACGCCGAATAATCGCCCTTCTTCGTCACTTCATTTAATTTACGATAATCAACAAAAAACCTTGTTGCACCTTCCTTTTTCTGGACAAAACCCATTAGCGAACTCCATTCGGCTGTATCCTGTTTTAGTAACCGCAAGCTGTAATCGTTTTGTTACTTGCTGAATTGGGTTAGCGTTCCCTGTGTCGATTCTATGTTGAACAATATCAGTTTTTCCTAATTTGCCATCATTCGCACACATATATCGACAAATCCATTCAATACCTCAATTGCAACATTTAACTGTTCTACTGGAAGATGGCTGTATGTAAATGAATGATAGTGATGATCGGCTACATTGGGTTGAGACGAAAACAGTAAAAAATAGCAATTAGAACATTAGCAAGTACTTTATAGGCACTGTTTAGCAGAGCTATTCAACGGTAATTTCACATGTGTGATCGTGCATTCCTCAGGCAACGGTTCAAGATCATTACGATGAGATCATAAAGTTAGATGCCAAAGAGAAACTCTTCTAAATTTTAATAAATCTCGGGATTCCGAACAGCTTGTCCCCTGTTTATATTAAAAGGGGTTTTCAATAAGGACATAACAATTTTGGGTTTAAATAAAACAAAGAATAATTGAGACATTGCGCTGATATTTATTCCATCGAGCACGTTTGCAGCGATCGATTCTTTGGAGCCAATTTTCCACCACACTTTCACACATATCGGCCGGAACGTTGGCAATTTCGCGTTCGATATTGTCCCTGAATTCCTCTAACGTTGTTGCCTTGTTGGCAGAAACCAACGACTTAACGTAACCCTATAAAAAGAAATCCAACGTCGTTAAATCGCATGAGCGAGATGGCTATTCGACCGGACCATTTATTGAGATTATCCAGTTACCGAAATTCTCCTTTAATAGATCAATTGTTTGACCAGCTGGTGGCACGTGCCACCATCTCCTTAGAACGGTCACTTTTTGTCACCAAGACGCTTCAGTTCTTTTGATATCCTTTGCGATACAGGATGTTTAAAAACTTGGGTTCAGAAGAAAAGTACTGTAATTTTCAAATATGAAAACAATAGCAACCAACTTAGGTTTATTTAACTGTTCTGAATCTAACTGTTTATCTTGCGTCTGCATCCGTTTGAGAGCTAAGGTAGTTTAAAGTAAAAAGAAAGAAAATTTGTTTTTATAGAATTCAGTTTTTCAAAAAAAAAACCAGTTTAGAATTATTTTTTTTTTACTTAATTTTAATTCGCCTTGATGTGCTCCCCACATTGCATCCATCCCCCAATTTCTTTTTTTTTTTATGAGTAAAACAATAGTTTACGGATTTTGCACTGCATTACGAGCTCGCAAGTGAATGCAAGTGATGTCGCTTTATAATAAAACGTCTCTCTCTCTCTCTCTCTCTCGCTCTCTCTCTCTCTCTCTCTTTACCGAATTCATGAAGTATTGCACAATGAGAATCTTCATCCATACCATACAACACCCGTTCAAAAACTATTACCGATACCATAAAAGATTGGAGTTTTGTAATTGGTTGATTGAAGGACAATGATATTTTTGAGAAACGTATTCTATAGACGGATGAATCTCAATTCATAAGAGATTGCATAACAAACTTTCACAATGTGGGCTGCAAAAAATGCTCATTCAATTAGACCGTTCATATTACCAATGACATTAAGTAGTGAACGTTATTTACATGTTTTACAAAATGATTAGCCACTCCTTCTTGATCATTTTCCTATTTTATGCCAAAAACATACTAAGGAGGACATTTTGAGCACCTTTTATGACTCCATGTAGTACTTTTACTCTCGAGCCCAATAAAAATTGGGGAATTGTAGGGGAGATCATGGCGAAATTAAGAGTCGAGTGGAAAATTAACTATTAGACCTTTATCTATTACATGTATCGTCGCTTTACTAATTATAAGCAACTGCATTTAGCTTCACTAGATTATGTGAATTTTGAATTATCAACTAGACTTTTGCACCTGTCAACCTGACGTCTTGAATCGTCAACAAGGGTTTATGTCAATAAGAGCTGTGCAAACCTTTTCATAGATAAAATCCCAACGAAAGAATTATATGGCGTCCACACATTTTCTATAGATTGGAGAGAGTCCCAAAAATTTGTGTCCAAGCCAACTATTGCGCATGTAACACGATGCATCATTGTGCACTATATTATTTTCCAGCCGGAACCTTATAATTCCGGCCGAAACCTGATAACGTCAGCCAGGACCATATAACAGCCAAACCAATTATGGCACAAAAGTAGCACGATGCATTGTGCATCATTGTATGGTCTCTATACTTTTTCAGCCGGAACCTTATAAATCCAGCAGTATATGATTTTTCGGTAGAAACCTTATAATTCCAGCTGGAATCATATCCTCTAAAGCCAAACTAACTGCGGAACGGATTCTGCATCATTATGCCCAAATAACTCAGTTGAAATTTTACCTAGTTCACATTGACCACCAACCATATGCTTATTGTTTATTGTTCCGAATGGTTCCGTCCGGCCTTGCTGGTTCTGGTTGGGTTGGCTTATAGCACATAACGTTTGGACGTTCCGAAAACCTCGTATGTTGCACTGTCATCCAAACTGCACTGCGACCATTGTGCAAGCGCTAAAATTATTTTTGTAAGCATTTTGTTTCGACTGAATTTTTATGGTTGGGAATAGCATTATATGGTGCTACTTGTGCCATATTTAATTTGGCTGTAGAGGAAATGGTTCAATGGAATATAGGAAATGATTCAATGCTTATTTCCAAAACTCCTCATTTGAATCGTCAGTTAACTCCCCATGCAACCCGAAGAACATTGACACGAGGTCCGGCCAATGGTTTTGTCAATAAATCTGCCACCATAGTTTCCGTAGGACAATATTGGCATGTAACAATACATTTGTCGATGTAATCCTTGACAAATGCCTCTCGAACATCAATATGTTTTGTACGTGACGATAATTTCTCCTCCTTAATGAATTTCAAACAACTTTGATTGTCTTCGAAAATTGTCGTCGGTTTCCGGATGCACTGATTGAAATCGTTGAGTAAACGACGAATCAAATTCGCCTCTTGACATGCTTCAGACAATGCAATAAATTATGCTTCCGTTGATGATAATGCAATGCAATCCTGTCTTCGACTGCACCAACTGAGAATACAGTTACAATACTTGAATATGAAACCAGTATAGGAACCAAGCGCACATTTTAGTGGAAAAAAATATTCGATATAATTTTTTTCGATTAAATCAATAAGTATGTACGCAGCTAGAACTGCTACATAAATTTTGTGCATGCAACCCTCATGAAAACTAACTAAATTTAGACAAAATTTTATCAGTACATAGGAGGGTACTTATAAAAAGATATTCATTATTTTGAAAGCGAATTTTTATTTTCTAGTTGGAATGAAACAAATTTCTTTATAATTATTTGTAATTTTTTATTGAGTAACACGAATTCGCCTTGATTTATATAATTTTACTAAATATTTATTTATTAACTCTTTAATATATTATGGATCTATTTATTTGGGTATTTTAACATTTTTAGAAATTAAAATAGATAATAAAATAGTCAATACCCGGAAGCGGATATATTTATAGGTTTCAAATCATTTTAAAATACAAATGTTTGCTTATTAAACTCAAAATTGTTTCATTATTCATATATGTACGTCAAACAGCGAAAAATTAACACAAATTGTAAAGTCATTGCAAAATGTCAGTTGTTTGTAAACATAATAAAATGAATCAAAGTTGCACATACACAATAATAAAAGTTGAACGTATGTTTTTCTAGCATCTACAAGAAATTATATCGAATATTTTTTTCCACTAAAATGTGCGCTTGGTTCCTATACAGATTGTGACTTTCGACTTGCGCGATCATCAACCCAACTTGCATTTGCATATTCGATTAACTGATCCGAACCATCACTCTTCCCAAGTGACAATCTCAAACCGGCAGTACCCTTGAAATACTTTAATACTCGTTTCAATTCGTTCCAATCCTCCTGGTTTTGACTGGACATCTCTTGTGCGAGAATTGAAACCGCTGCCGATATGTCAGGTCTTGCGTTGACTGATATGTACGGTAAGCAACCAAGCAACTTTTGATATTTGCCGTTGCCCAACAACAAATCCCTATCTACTCCTTTACCATATTCAACTGATATTGGAAATGAGGATTCCGTTGCATCAGACATTTGGAAACCCTTTAGTACTTTTCCAATGTAAGCAGTCTGATTCAACGTGTAATGGCAATCTGCTTCCTTCTTGACTTGAAGAGTCAAGAAATCCTTAATCTCTCCCAAGTTCTTAATCTTGAATTTCGAACTTAAAAATGATTCGCACTTGGAGATTATCTCGTTGTTTGTAGGTTTACAAGCATGGATCATTCTTGCTTTGAACTAAACCGAAATCGATGAGAATTTGATGAATTGTTTTGTTCCAGACCATATAAACTCCTTTTTAGTAGACACACTAAATCTTCGCCGCCTTCAACTTTGAATCCTGGAGGTTGTCTCATGTAAATTGTTTCAGACAATTCACTGTTGAGAAAAGCCGTTTTCGCATCTAGATGAAAAACCTTCATGTCCTTGTTTGCTGCCATACTGTAAGCAATGTTCGAAACGTAGTTTGACGAACAACTGGAGCAAACACCTGATCGTAATCAGTACCGTATTTCTGCGAAAAACCTTGAGCGACAATCCTTGCCTTGTGTCTGACTACTTCTCATTCTGAATTGCACTGTAGCTTGTAAATCCATTTGCAGCCAACTAGATTTGACCTTCTGGAATTTTCACAAGCTCCCATGTTTGATTCTCCATCAATTACTTCATCTCATCTGTCATTGCTTGAATCCACAGCCTCTTTTAGTCACACTTGACAGCCTGTTCGTAGCACTTTGGTTCTTGAATGACTGAACTCACCACGTTAGTTTCTTCAATAAGTCTCTTTGGTGGAATTCCTTTGTTAGCGCGTTATGATCGTCTAACAGCTTGCTCATCATCTTCATTCTGAACGTGATCCTGTATTGGATTATCTTCCTGAACTTCCTCATCGACTAATTCCTCTTGTACTGGATCGTTTTCTGCATCTTCAAAGTTGTTCAACCCTGAATTGTCGATAATTTGTTCCTGTTGGTAATTTTTGCTGGACTTGATAGGTAACAAATCGCTCCTTTCGACGAACTGAACATCTCGGCCAGCACTGCTTTCACAGCCTTTGCATCGAATTTGCGCTTAGTTTGCTTTGGTACATGCACATAACATTCTGATCCAAATTTACTGAAGTATTGCACATTCGGCATTGCATTGTTGGCAAACGATTCTGAACGCAATAAGCCATCATTACAGCTTCGCCCCAAAACTTTTTCTCTATACCTGCATCAATTAGCATGCAGTGAGCCATTTCTACCAACGTTTTCTTTTTGCGTTCCGCTGTTCCGTTTTGTTGAGTTGTGTACGCAGTAGTTCTCTGGATTTGAATTCCGCTGGACTTTAGATAATTCACGAACTCATTACTGAGGTACTCTCCTCCGGATTTGTACGAATCCACTTACGTTTCTTTTTTAATTGAAACTTTACCATCGCAATATATTCCTTGAATTTGCTATAAACTGATGATTTATTTGCGATTAGGTAGCTGACACACTCTGCACTTGGAGTTGATTTCGCAATCCGCTGTACACTCGCTGAAGTTCATGCCTTTAACCAAATTTCGTTTCGCCAATTATTTCACAACTTCGATGTCTCTATGGCCTAGAACCTTATGCCAATAATGTATGCAGCCATTGGATGGATTCATTTTCGACCGAGTAAACTTAGTGAGGTTCCTTTAGTCTGTAAAATGTACCGCTGATTTCGACAACTGAAATTTGCCGACTGTTTTCCCTTATTTCACACTTGTTGCCCTTGAAATTTACTTGAAAACTTTTTCCGTTAGCTTTTTAACTGAAACCAGATTTCCCTTGATATCTGGCATTAGCAACACGTCTGTGATTCTTACTGGAACGCGTTGATTTTCCTCGTTTAGAAAATCGACCTTAATTGTGCCTTTACCCGCGACCACTTGCAAGGCTTACTTTATCACTACAATTCATGTCGATATTGACGAAAGTATCCTTAGAACTGGCAATGTGACACGTGTCACCCGAATCGACAATCCAGCCATCACCTACTTGATGTGTCACAAACAGTTTGTCTGTTTCATCTTTCGCTATAGATTCGCCTTCTGATCACTTCCTTCCTTTTTGTTGAGCCAGGTTTTGTATTTTCGACAATCCTTTTCTTTTGCAAAAATAGCACTCAAACTTTTTATTTTCACCTTTTTGACCTTTTGTTGTTCTTGATGAGTCAACCTTTAATGCAGTGTCATCCGTTGTTCCGCCTCGATCCGTTTTTCTTTTGAATTCAGCGAGAACTTTTGATTTAACCAATGTGAGTGTCAACTCACCCTCTTCTTTACCCTCGAGCACCGTTACCAAACCGTCGTAGCTTTGTGGCAAAGAAGCCAGTAACGTAGCACTCATAAAAATTCCGGATCAAAATCAGCACCAAGCGCCAATAACTTTCGAAACAGCTCGTTCATGGAATTTACATGTTTTCCACATCTCCGCCTTCATGAAGCCGCTGTTGCATGATTAACTTCAAAGTGTGCACACGATTGCTTGACGTGTTTGATTCATACATTTCCTTAAAAATTCTCCATGCACTTCTTGCTGAATCTGCACCGATGATGTGATAAATTTGATCGTCTTCATGAGGATTTTTCATGAAGTTATTTTGTTTAAGCTTAGGGCCCTTGGCTTTCCTCCCCAAATTCTCCGTTGGGTGGGCTCTTATCTCAAAGGCCGTTTATACCATGTACTGTTCAGGTCATCAGTATCAACTCATATATCAGCAACATCTGGAGTACCCCAAGGCAGCCATTTGGGGCCATTTTTTTCATTCTGTCAATCAACGACGCTGAATGTTTAATAAAAAATTCATCGATATCTATATACGCAGATGACATGAAGATTTACAGACGGATTTCAAACACTACCGACAAGAGCCTATTACAATCCGACCTCAAGAACTTCTCCACTTGGTGTGCAAAGAACAACCTTGATTTGAACGTGAATAAATGTCAAACAATCACCTACTCTCGAAAACGTGCACAGTCCATTTCTCACGACATTAACAGCGATGTCATTACTAGAGCCAATTCTGTTCGTGATTTGGGAGTCATTTGCCACAGTGAATTGAATTTCAGACAACACATCGATCGTATTATCAATCAAGCCAACTCTGCGCTCGGTTTCATCAAGCGTTGGTCGAAAGAATTCGATGATCCTTATGTTACGAAAGCTCTCTTCTCAACATTCGTTCGCCCCTTGCTCGATGCTGGCCAGGTGTAGTCGCCTTATCATGAGGTTCACATTAAGAGGATTGAAGCAGTCCAGCGAAGGTTTTTTCGCTTTGCTTTACGGGGGCTACCGTATGGGTGGACATGTTCAACCTGCCTCCATATCAAGATCGTTTAAAACTAATTAATTTACAACCACTTAGTAAGCGCCGAGTTGTTGCAGACGTTTTAAATGTAAATAAAACAAGTTGTGTGGAGATATCCACTCAATAATAGTTTGGTAAAACATTTAGGGGACTAGTTTTCGTTTCATGTTACAAGCTGCATAAAACACTATTATGTTAAATGTTAAATTGATGCGTTGTTTACGTGACATTTTAACGTAAAATGTTGTACAGAAAAACCTCGATATACCGGACTAATTGGGGAGTCCGTTAAATCCGAATGTTTATAAATTTAATCTATTCAATCGAATTTAATATGGGACGGAACTCAGGCATTTCTTATCTGATTAAGTTGGGATTGGGTAAGTTGGATGGAAATGGAGTTCTTAAATGATTTATGAGAGCAGTTTTCGAATATGGCCACCTTCGATGGAACTCAGGCAGTTTTTAACCGATTGTGATGGGGTTGGATTTGTTTAATGGAAATGAAATTCATTAATGATTTCTAGAAGAAGTTTTTTTAATATGGCCACCTGGAACGGGACACGGCTATTACGATAATGATGGAAATCGGCACGTTGGATAAATATGGGATTAAAAATGATAAATTGCTGTACCCTCTAGGGGATGAGAAACCGAATCATAATTTTCCGCTTTTCAGATTATTGCTGTAGTGGGGAGTGTAATTATTGGTTGTTTTATGGAATTAGCTCCTAGACCATTTATGCTCTTGAATTGCAAGTACCTCAAAAGTATAAACTTCCGCTTGGTTCGAGATGTTCTGGAAATCTGAAGGTCTTAGAAGACATCATGTTCATCCATGAAATGTTTCATCCTTAGAAGACATCATCCATGTTCCCATGAACAGTTTTCGAGGTCGTTGTTGATAAGAATACTATAAATTTAGCTCAACCCACTAATTCCATGAGTGGAACACGTACTGGTGATAGATGTTGAGGCATCCAGCCTTATCAGAAACAAGTTAACATCACGAGCTGCTTGCTTCAAGAAAGACGTCTGCTTATAACCGAGATCCGTCCTAGTTTAAATTGCCGAGGTACCTGAGGCTATATTCCACAACTTCTTCCAAAAGTTATTGAAGAAACTTATTTCCATACCATATTCAATTTCAGCATAATCGGCTAAAAATTATCGAATTCCATTCCAAGTGGCCATATTCCAGTTCTTTTCCAAGAATCCCATTTCCATTCAACATACCCAATCCCAACATAATCGACTACGTAATGCCAGAGTTCCGTCCCATATTAAATTCGATCGAATAGATTAAATTTATAAACAATCGGATTTAACGGACAATCGGATTTAATGGACTCCCCAAATTGTCAGTGAAATCGAGGCTTTTTTAACTTTTAACATAACAATATTTAATGCAGCGTGTAACATGAACCCAAAACTAGTCCCTTAAATGTTTTACCAAATATAAAATTGTCCGTTAAATCGAGGGTCCGTTAAATCGAGCGTCCGTTAAATCGGCCGTCCGTTAAATCGAGGCCCGTTAAATCAATGGTTTACAGTATATCGCAAATAACAATTTTAAATTTTGTCCATCGCCTCCAAAATCAATTTTAATTTTTGACTTTATGTTTTACCAAACATTTGCGGTTCAGGTGGAACTTGAACTCCATACGTTTTTTTAGCAATTTGATAAGATTTATTCATAATTCCATTCCATTGTGTAGTTACACTGTTAATATTTGAACGCACACTTTTGTTGTGTCAATTGCATTGAATCAATTGTTGAATGTACCTTTTCATCATTTGCTGTCCACGCCACGTGATGGTTGTACCTCATTGATGACTGACTGCCCATAAACCTTTTTCCTTAAGAAGCATTTCCATTTCGTATTTCCACACAAAATAATTTGTTCCGTTTAGCTTTGAAATGCTGTATTTTGACTCAGCTGACGCCATCTTTTACCGTATGTGAATTGTTGTGAAATTCGAAAATCAATTTATCCAATTAATCTGCCTTAATTTTTCCGAAATATCCGTATTCTTCATCCACTGGGCCCAAAACCTAATGGAATATATGGTAATCAGAGCTAGAAACTTGAAAAATGAAACATGGATAATTCTAAATTAGTTTAATTTTATAACTTCCTTTATTTTATTTTATGATGTTTTTCGCGTGTTACTTGATTCGTTCGTACAGAAGTGAAATTAGCTACAAAAGTGAAATACAGTGGAACAGTGGCTAGCGGGACGGACACAAACTTCCAATTTAATTCCAATTCCATTCCCAATAACGGGCTGTTAATAATCTGAAATATGTCAATTGACATTTAATTTGACATAACGTTATAAACAACAATACAGCTTGCTGAGTTTTTAATTTTTAATATAACAAAAAATTCCCTTTTTGAAATTTCCCAGCAAGTAGAAACGAGCTCCCGGTGGCGCCTCTGTTTAAATATGTGGAGGTAAAAAAAATTCTTTTCTTTACTTTGTTTTGGATACACAGTTGAATTAAAAAATGCAATTTAGTCTTAAAACCACTGATTGCACCAGTAATTAGCAAGGTGCATTCAAATTTTGGTATAAAGAAAAATCACTGGGTGCTAATAAAAAAACACGTGCAACTTACATCGACCTCTGGAAACTGCATTATTCAGTATTTAATTTTTGGGATTTATATAATGTCGTGGTGATTTAAATACCTTTCAATTTTTTTTTCCAAACAGTTTACAGAGGTAAACTTTAACCGAAAAAAAACAATTTTTAAATGCATTGCACAACTTAAAGTTTTGGCACTTCATTCTTCAATTTTCCAAAAAAAAAAGTTAAAGCAAAAGTAAAAAATCAATTTTCTAATTTTCTTAAAGTTTTACAATTACAAAAGATTTATTAAATGGAGAGAACCGAATAAGAATACATTTACTAATATAATCGACCAAGTTGTTTTTGTTGTAGGGTACTACGTGAAGAAAATATAACAATAATAATTTAAGTTAAATAAGAAAATATGCAAGAAAGTTTAAGCGCTTTAAAATAAAAGAACAAAATTATTTTTACTTAGCGCAAACAAAAAACGCTCGTCGGGGACGACGAACGTAACGGTAAGAATATAAATATGAATAAAAATTCATTTAATGATGGAACTTTTGTGCACGAGAAAAAAAGTTTTCTGCTCTTAAGTATTTTATACATAGTCGTCGAGTTAAATGAAGCTTTTAAAACAAAAAGAAAACCATATTTAAAGTTTATTTGCTATATGCCGCGAAGTTCAACCGTGCAAAAGGTTTATGTTGTGCACTTTACCTGTATACGGCGAGGTGAGTCCATTTTCATTTTTTTACCCGCATACAAAATAATTGTGATTGGATTGGAAGTATACGTAATTGATTTAACGGTTGGTGGTATATACAAGAAATAATCGGGTATGCGATTACAATAAAATAACTGTATTATGTAGCGGTATATAAATAACCCCCTGACTAATGTTGTATTAGGTATGTTCTAAACATTAAGAAACCATTAGCATAAATTGAATTTCGATTTTCATTAAGCTTGAAACGAAGTAAAAAAAAAAAACTTTCAATATTAATTTCCGTCCTAAATAGTATAGTAATAACAATAATAATAGTAAAAAAGCACAAAAAGCTTAACCTAATGCTATATACACGGGTAAAAGTAAAATCAATTTTAAATAAATAAAGAAGGCGAACTTACACAAAATCTATAATTTATAATGGTGTGTTGTGTTCTAATTTTAGTCCGTATAAAACCCCACCAGCAGTATACTATACAGTAGTTTCGGTGGGGTATGTACGAACATAGTTTTATATGTTTACAGCAAACAAACGGATAATACATGAAATGCAATAATATTACATAAAAAATCAATTCAAATCGTTTTTTTTTTTTGTATAAACTTAATGGATTTTTTATTTATTATACAGGATTCTCCAAGTAAAACAAATCAAAATAATATTATTAAAAAAAGTCGAACTTTGATTTTCATTTTTCTTTGTATGCTTGGAAAATTGATTTCTGTTTTCATTCATTTGATACTGTCAATATGTAATTTGATATTTAGACACGAATACATTTCTTGAAGATGACTCACAAAATATTAAATAGACATTGGATTGAGTTGAACGTTTTATGTATCATAATATCAGCATAAGAAGATGTGTACATTATATAGATTGAGGTTTATCAAGAAGTCTTTATAGCTGTATACTCATCTCGTATATACATAATGTACCAAAAAACGAACAGATTAAAGTAATTGATGTTGAATACGAGTGTATATATATTTTATATATGAGTAAAGTAATTTGCAGAGTTTATTATTTGATGTCTGGTTCTGAACGTAATTAGATCGACGTAAATAAGACGTTTAAAGCTGAAATTCCGATAAAGTCAAGTAATTCAAACGAAATTAACAGAAAATTTGTTGCAGGATCATGTATTCGATTTTTTTTTTTGCTTGTCAGATTTGCTCTTTTAGCTTAATTGTTCTATTACGTATTATTATTTTTTATTATTTGGACAACGTCCCAAAAATAAGACATATGAAAAACAAATTATGATTAATTTTAGGCCCGGGGGAAATTGATGTCATTTTGGTTTCGATTTCATACCATCTTTGTTATACACAATAAATTTAATTCCACCTGTAATACAGCAAATGAATTCAAGTATTCAATCAAATGTAATTTCCCGTTATGAATTAAGAAAATTGTGAGGTGACCGGATATTCGAATTATTGTTCGAGATTGTTAAGGAAATATTTTGTGTATCTGCTTCCAAATGAAGTATTTTTGTATAAGTGATTTAGGAATTAATCGTATGATACTACTAGTTTAAATTTTAGACGTAATAAGATTTTAAAGTTTTTACGAAGCACCTCAAAATAATCGTTGCAGATGTCTTGGTACTTTTCGATATAGTTTTACTCGATAGATTGTGTAGACCCATGCACTTTTTAATAATCTGTCCATCCATGGTGTTTAACATTAAAATCATATTCAAGCATTGTAAACTGCTATTTGGCAGACCTAGTAGATATATCCCGAATCTTAGTAGGTATCCTCCTGACACGTAATATGTAAATCTTCTAATGACTCTACCATAGCAAGTGCCAAGGGGTTATTGCTTTGGTCGAACGACTAAAACATAAAACCGAATGAGTTTCTCTATTTGCTTCGTTTTGAAGAAAAACTGCAGATAATTCCTTCGCACTGTGACCGTATACTTTCTGACTTTTATAAAACTTGTAACTGATAGCTCGCAACCAACCCGCACTTATCAACTAAGCACGCAGAGGCCTCTTTCACGGTGATGTTTTGCCGGCTAGATCTCAGGGTAATGGCATGAGTCGTGGGGTAATTAGAGGCTTGCGTGCTCCTGGCCTACACCATGGAACAGAAAAATCACAATCAAAACAAATAATAAAAACTGAAATTAAATTACGTCGACCAGAATTTGTCGAACGAAACTTGAGGAACTGATAGAAATTAATTATAACCGCATATACCCATGTCTGATGAAGAGACCCCCGCTTAACCCATCGGCCCCGAAAGGCCGATGCTCAGCCACAACGGAGTAGCATAAGAGGGTAGGGACGTCTCCTCAACAGACCATCAAACGTCGTGCGATTATTTATGATTTTTAATTTTTACACAAAAATTTTGTCAAAAGGGAAATAAGAAAATTAAGAACAAACAAAAAAACGACCAAGAACAGAAAAGGGGAAAAATAAAATAAGAATAACGGGAAATGAAAACCAAAATAACCCAAAAATAAACTTTAAAATTTAAAAAGTAAAAAATGAAAAAAAATTAAATTAAAAACGTGGTACCTTGAACCTTCGATAAGGTCACCCGGTAGGATTACATCCTCCCTGTCTAAATGGGTTGCTGCGTTTATGTGGAGCCGTCATGTCATAGGCGCCACGCCCGGACTCTTGGGCATCTACCCGCCATAATAATAAAAATGTGCCGTTGGTCGTTATTTCGACAAAATCGTTGAATGAAGTAGTCTCATCTGGCCACCCGAATAAAAATTAAATGTGAATGACCACGTTGTTGGCTACCCGTAAAATAGTTTGGTTATGTATTGTCCCACCACAAATCCGTAAATTCTACCGTAGAAACGTTGTAGTAGCCTCACCTGGCCACCCGTAAATGATTGGTTGGGCGTTGCCTCGCCTTAACCGTAAAATATTTTTGGGCGTCCTTCGCCTCAACCGAAGATACCTGTTGGGCGTCTTCTTACAAAAATACGCAACCTTGAATGGCCACCCGTTAAGTTTTGGGTGTTGTCTCGTTAAAATATGGCCAAAAGAGATGGCTTCAACTGGTCACCCGTATATAAATGGTTGGGCATCGTCTCGCCGTAACCCGTAGATAAACTTTAAGTAGCCTCAACAAGCCACCCCTATGGAAAACACAGTACTCCGTTACACATGTGACAACTAACCGTAGACTTGCGGCAACCGTAGATATACGGTACCTGCACAATTGTGGCGGCACTCGTTGAGTATCTTGTACTCTTTAGTTTTATTAGTTGCGACTTCAACGAAAATGTCTTATCCACAACACGAATTGAAGGATGAACACCCTAGATACAAAATGAACACCCATTATGATAGAAAAGAAAGAAAAAAAAAATTCTCACTGCATTTAGATTTTATTTTATAAATTACAAACTGATTAAAATGTATTCAAATTACAATTAAAGTTTTTATATTTATTTCATTTACACACAATTTTTCACCGAAAAATTATTGTACCACTCCTCCTCAATTTTACAAAAAAAAAAAAAATTACTTGACCGTGTATTTTCCAACAATCAGAACTCAACTTATTTTCTTACAAAAAAAACAAGACTCAAAAAACTCTCGCACCAAAAAAAATATTCTAGAAAAATATTTCTGCTTGGTTTTTTGTTTTGTTTTTTGCACGTCAGTCGCGCTCTCTTTCGCACCGCGCGACAAACGCACACGACAAAACGAGAAAACACTCAAAAATAGTTCTATATATCTATTATCTACACTGTTGCACACCCGCACGTGTATACATTGGTCTCGCAAATAAAATACAATACAAAATGTCACGATGTAACAAATGACCTCAGTATTGCTAGTTCCTCACAAATGACAATGTCGGCACTACGAGGCATTAATCAACTGATTACAATGAAATTAAAATCCAGAATATTACTGAAAAACATTGTTAGGACCATGAAGTCGTAACAAACTAAAAATTTGGATAGTTGTGGCCAACACTAGAGTTTCCTTTTGTGGTAAAGGTGTGTACATACATCTCGGCACAGTGGTTAAAGCTTTGGCGTTTGGATCAGGAGGTACCGGGTTCGAATCGCGATAAGGGCAGGATGCAAAAGGGAAATTTGATCAACAGATTACGATCGGTGATGAAATGGAACACAACTATGACCCCCTGTTGGAGTGCAAAACGCATGGGCTGACCCATCTTCTTCAGATGGTGATAAAATCGGACCTATAGCCGTACGTCATCGATTTGGCAAGCAATGCGTAAAGTAGGACGTGAAAAGCGAACCGCGAAAGAGTTGGGAGTGCTTCGTCCCCAGAACAGGTTATATAGATTAAAACATAAAAAAAAAACTTACCGGACTTTTGGTAAAACTTTCTTGTATAATCAAAAAATCACGAGATTGTAAAGTTTCATGATTACTATATTTTATATCACTAATGGCTGGTTGCACAAAAAAAAGACTAACGGCCGGTTAGTTGAGCGCCAGTTAAAGGTTTTATATAAAATCTGTTTTCGCAATCAGGGGGTGACATGTTGTAACATCACATTTTCGATACTTTGTCGAAATGTATGTCTCGTTTATAAATTATTTCTTTTCTATTGCTATCACAATCTACTAGAATAAATGTGACTATATGTTTCTCTAATTTTGTTAAAGTATCGAAAACAAATTATTTGATGATAGAAATGGAGTAGATACATCGCAATTTTTTAATCTAGCAGCCTTGAAAAAGATATAAAATATGAATAGTATCCTAAATTATTCTAGAGAAGCGAGACATAAACTTCGCTAAATTATCGAAAAAATGGAAATTATTTACCTGGCCAATTTTGATTGAGGCTGTATGCCGAACTTAACGTAAAAGTCAATTTTAAGTGAATTAAACCCGATTTTTATCGTCGTAAATGATTTACCTTATGTTTGGCACACAGCCGGAGTATTTTTTTTTAACTAATCGTTATATATTTCCATGGCAAAAAATATATTTAATCAAGTTTGCGTTCAGTATTCTTTGATTGCAAAAATAGATTTCATATAAAATATTTAAATGGCGCACAATTAACACGTTCACGGACGCTTTCAAAATGTGTTTAACACAAATTTGTAAACTTTTGTAATTGCAAAGATATTTCGTCGAGGAAAGGAATGTATTATTGAGAATTGACAAATATGGCGTCTTATTTCTTAAAAAACGAAAAAATTGTATGACTGATTTACGCGAAAGTGTTAAAAAACGAAAAAGTTTTATGAATACTATAGCATTCACATCCGGGAACGTGTAAACTGGTCTTTAGTAATTTATCTGTGCAACCGGCTATAAGTAAAAGAAAGTAAAAAAAAACAGTTTTCTGTCAAAAAACGTCAGTTCCGCTTAAATTTTGGAAAAATGATCTAGGCCGCCATTTTTTCAAATTTAATTTATAATCTGTTAGTTCATGGCTAACCACTGGAGGAATAGATCGACTTCAGCCAAAAATCATTGAAATTCATTCATCATTGAAATTTATGAGAAGTATGAAATTTCGTCCCAATCAGTCAATCCGTCTGTGCTTTATAGAAGCTACAGAAATTTACTCGCAACATACACACGCCACAGTATATTCTTAAGAAATGAAACCAATAGGATCATACCAGCTCCGCAGCTCATGATTTTGTTATTCACTACATTAGTAGAATTTTGTAGTTTCCTTGGGGACTCAACAATACTATAGCATCAGTGGTCATAACAGCTGTGTCATCAGTAAACGTTTCCATTCGTATACAGGAGGTATAATACACGGCCCAGAACACTATCTTTTGAAACCCCTGCCAATACTTTCTTTAGTTTTGAGTATTCTTCTTCCTGTCCCACCCGGAAGTAGCATTCCTTGATGTAAAACTTTAGCAAAAAAATATTATTTTGGCAAGTCTCGTTGGAGCTTAAATTCCAGACCACGCTGCTAATCATGCATCAAGTCGTATCCTGGGTTTTTTTTCTTTGAGGTTGTTTGATTTCTTTCAAAGTAACTGGTAGCAGACATACCTCGTCTATTTGTCTTATCGATGTTAATTATTCATTATCCGCTTTTCCAATTGGTGGTTTGAAGGAAATTTCTAGGTGTTCGGTAAACAGATCAGCTTTTCGCTGCGAGCCCAGGTTCCATCAAGCATTTTTATGAGAGGCACTTGCATTTTAGGCCTTTTTAAACCTTTGGTGACTTTCCACAAGGAATAGACCGTGTCAGGTTACTTAGACTGCGGTCCAATTCGTGACTTATTTTGTGGAGACAGACTTATTTGAAAATGTACAATTGGCCCCACGCTGGCTACCTAGATTTATTGTAGACTAGTTTTTACGCTATTTGCCGTAGGCACTTGGCGAAACACACTAATTCTTAATAAACACATTTTACTAAACACTTGTTTTTTATTTCGCAAGATTAGATTTTTTGAATATTTTAATTAAAAAATTTGTTTAAAAAGTTTAAAAAATCACTCGATTGATTTTGACTTGTTATGTCATCAAAAAATAAACAAAAGAAGGAGGGACAAAAAATAAGCAATAAAAATTAATCTATTGATCGCGCAGGTGTGCGATTAGTCATCGGCTGAGTAACAAAATTCAAGGTATATTGAAGTACATTTAATTACCCGACGTATTAGTTAAATTATAGAAAAGGGCGGGGTCTGTAATTGGTGAGAAACGAATTTCTCTCTGTTCGTTAAGGATATTTTGGTTAAGAAATATTGATTTTCGAATTTCGTAAGGCTCTAAGGTATCTAAACGTCTGCCTTTAGGTTGTATATGTAACATGTCTAAATTGTTCAAGCTAGCTGTATGATTTTCTAAAGTTATATGGTTATGGAAAGTCGATTGATTGCAACCAGATAAATGTTCTTTAGCTCGGCCTCCAAAATTGCGCCCAGTCTGGCCAATATAGGAGAAACTACAATCCTATAAACACCAGACTTGGAGAAGCGATCAACTCTAGGTTTATTGTTAAAAATCATTTTCTTTATTGTGTTATTATTATAAAAAGCAAAACTAATATTGGTATAATTGGACACGATGTTGATAATTCGTTGGTTTGTTTTTCCTATATACTCTAAGCGACGCCAATTTTCCCGAATCGGACTATCCGGTGGATAAATACTCGTTAAAGTTTTACGCTGTAGCTTTTTATTTCACAACTTTAATATAGTCCCAGTTGCATATCCGTTATTCGTTGCAATTTGTAGAATTATATTAAGCTCTGTGTTATAATTTAAATTTGTCAAAGGGATATTTATTATTCTATCTATGAGTGAGTGGAAAGCTGACATTTTAATACAGAAAGCAAAACAATAGAGCTTGGCAGGGATCCAACTAAGTCTTTTAAGACTTCGGTTAGTAAGAAGCTGTTTGATGGAACTGGTTGGAAATACTCTGTCATGAATCCATCCGCTCCGATCCTTTATGATTTACCAAAAATCCACAAGGAGGGCATTCCGATTAGACCAATAGTCGCGTATTGCAATGCTCCTGCCTACAAGCTATGTAAGGGTTTCATAAATTTTTTCAATTGTCATACCAATTTCGTTTCGGCATACTCGGTTAAAAACTCGGTAGAATTGATTAACAAAATTCAAGACGTCGACATTCCATTAAATTCAAAACTAGTTTCGTTTGACGTTGCCAATTTTTTCACTTCTATTCCAATTAACACTTTGTCTCAAATAGTTTGTAATTACTTAGATAGGGATGTTGTAGATGAGAGCTTACGTCGTGAACTGAAGTTAGTGTTTGAGACTTGTATTAAACAAAATTATTTCTGTTTTGATAATACATATTTCAAATTCGCTGATGGTCTACCCATGGGCTCTCCTCTAGGGTAGGGTATAAATAAATTGCCTGTTTATATTAGAAGAAGAAGGAAGCTTGAGCGGTAGAATATCATAAAACAAGATGGTCTGTGGATTACTGCAAAAACCATTTTAGTTGCTTAATATTAAAATATAAAAGTCAAGTGTTTCAAGGGTATGATTTGACAACATGTAATGGATCAGTTCTCCAAATGACAAGCAAATCTTTCAACTTCGTGTGTACTCGTAATATTTTACTTGATCATTACACTTGCACGCACAACTAAGAAAACCCACGAGTACAATAAATATAACGGCCTATAGAAAATCCAAATTAGTTTACAAATTTCGCAGTTTGCTGTTGTTTAATATTTCTTTTGGAGTCACTATTAGCTCTCAACAATCTATAAGATCTTACAATGCTTTAATCCTACTTAGACTATTTATTAATTTTGTAATTTGATTTTGTAATTGATCCAAATCCCACCTCCTTCTCGTTACCGTTCCTTAAGATTATCCATTTTACAAAGATTAAAAATTAACTCAAAGTAAAAAACAAATGGTAAAATTAAAACGCCCTTCCATTACTAGGCCTAAATCAAATACTAAAAAGAGTTTCAATTAATAAATTTTCGATGCTGTTGAGGACTTAGTCTCAGGCACATAAAAAAATTATTGGATGAGGAACTCGTGGAGTTCGGAAAACTGGCAGTGACTAACTAAGTTCGATGGTTAAATGAGCTTAGTTAGAACACAGGGTACTTGTATACACAAACCCTTACAAAAATGAAAACGTTCTTAGGTCTCTTCTAGGCAGCTTAGTATCGTACTGATAAAAATTTAAAAATTTGGTCTTCTCATCAGGTTGCAACGACCAAACCGCAAAAATCCAATAGTACAAAACAAGAACTTATCGATTTGGCGAATTGTATCACCAAATCAGAAACTTCAGGAAATTCTCACTATGTATGTGTACTAAGCTAACACATACGAGTATAACTAAAAAGTTATCCATAATCGTCCGTGATAATAATTTGTTCAAGGTTTTTTTCGGCTTTTCGGACAAAATATATTTAAATCAATAACTCAACGTTTTGACTCTCAATCCACAACTCTACAGCATTATCCTATTGGAAAATACACTGATAGCGGAAATAGCTCCTGAATTTCTGGAAAAACTGATTGCAGAATATGTATTTCCAATCATTTTATTGGAAATAAAAATCAATTCCCCGTACCATTATTCCTATTTTTCTTACATGATGGTGAATCAAAAATTATTCTTCTTTGCGAATGTCATTAAAATAATAATTATAGCAATCTGGCCTATCTAAGTTAGTTTTTTTTTCATCCGAAAAAACATCGCTTCTTTCGCTTCTTTCAACAACAAGTCATGTGCTGCTTGGCGAATTCCAATGTTTGTTGCTTGCGTACAGAGTTTAGTGGCGGTTTTTTTAAATTTTAAAAACGAAATAATAAAAATTTCTGTACGAACTGTTGATTTGCTGGCACTTAGCTCGCAGTTGCCGTTCTAAAAGACTGAATTGATCGCTAGCCTATGAATTTCTCTGGTCCTTCTTGTTAGTTTCTTCCATATGATGCATTGTCTTTTAAATAATTTCGCACAGCGAGCTCACTACGCTCGATTTTACGAGGTATAGCGCGGTTGACAAACCCGTCCAAGTGGTAGGCATCGGTTCTTGTGCTTTCTGCCATATTTAAAATATTTTGCTAGACTAGAATACTTATTTTGAAAATCTTGAAAAAAATGTTAGCAACTTACGCCGAAATTTACTTACAAATACATAAATTTTACAATGCGTCATTCAATTGAACCGATTAAATGCGTTTAATATAAACCAGGGTTCAGAAATACTCTTCACTTTGTTTCTATTCCATTTACACTCAGAGACAAAAGTCTACATAGACCTGCTGTTTCTAGTATATTTCGAAAATCTCATTCGATTTTCAAAATTTAGTGGTAGAAACGTGATAGAAAATCCAGTAATAGGATGCCCAAAATTGGTCGGTTAGATCGTCAATATATCAGGAAAGGACGTTAGTTCAAAAACTATTTTAAACTAACTAATTCAAACAAAGAATTGAGGTTTACCTTCTGTAGAAGACATGTTAATGAAGGCATCGGATTCTGGAATAGTGTTTTATTTACAGGCGAAAGTAAATTTAACATATTCGGGTCTGATGGTATGCGGAAAATATGGTGTAAAGCGAACTCTGCTTTGTAAAACAAAAATGTAATACATACCACTAAACATTGAGCAGGTAGTATTATGGTTTGGGGGGCGATGGCCGCGGCTGGGATTGGTAATTTAGAGTTCATTCATACAAGTATGGATCGATTTCAGTATTTGACCATACTGAAAGGAAATATGAAGATATCTGTTGAAACGCTGGGCTTCGAAAGGTCTCGGTTCTTTCAACATGACAACGATCCGAAACATACAGCAAACAACATACAACATACAAAAAAAATATGGAAATCGAATGTAGTTTACGAAATATACTAGTAGAAACAGTAGGTGTATGTAGGCTTTTGTTTCTGAGTCTATATTCTCTCATTTGATGTGTTTTTCATTTTGCTCGACTTTTTCGATCGTGAATAGTAAAATAAGAGATGAATAATATTCAGTTTAAAACGAATATTGAGCGAATAATGAAAAAACATGCGGTATGTTGTACCATCACTTCGAATCGAAATTCGAAAAAAGTCGAATGGCGGTATGTTGTATCATTTTCGAAAAGCAAAAATGATACAACTTTCACTTTTTCGATTCGACTTATTTCGAATTTCGACTTTTTTCGATTCGAAGTGATGGTACAACATACCGCCCCAGATATTATATTTTTCTACTGTTTGCACCTTGCTATACTTTAGTTTATAAATTTGTATTTTACAGTAAAATTTTTGCCATGTGGCAATTGATTGTACTATCGAATTTACGAAAATTAAAACAAAATTTTATTCTCTTCTTTTGTTTTACTTTTCATATGGATAATGGAATATTCTACTACAGTGAGAATAGAGAATCTATTTTTTTCTTTTCTATTCAATGTTCCGTTCAACACGCGAATATTTGTAAAGTTACTTCTTTTTTCAAACTAAGTCGTAATAGATTTTTTATTGCGAATTTAAAACCTAATTTTATATTTAAATACAAAATTTTTTATGTTGTTTTATTCTGCTCTCTCAAAAATAAAATTTAAACTGAAATCTAGTTCTCAAAAATGGCCTTAAATTGTTTAAGCATTTCTGTTAAAAAAATGCTATGTGGTTTCGGTTTGCCGTCTGTGTCCACGATAATTTGAGAATGGATGGAGATTGGAGATATCAACTTAATTTCTTCACTAAACGTTCAAGCAATTCATAGGATAGAGCCCTGTTGGCGGACATTTCTGTGTTTAGGGTGTTCGGAGATATGTAGGGTTTTGTTAACCCCTCCTTAAAATTGATAAAAAAAATCTATTTTCTATTCTATTTTGGTTTCACAGAGCATTATATGTTCTTTATAGGCAACAAAAACGCGTATAGAAATCGGCTCCGAGCTTTCTCGTCTTTTTTTATTTTATTTCTATTTATGTTAAAGCTACCTCACTGAAAAAATTTTTGTTGAAAAATGAGTCGAAATTTAAACCGGTTTCATAGATAAAAGGGGACCGGAAAAGAGGCGAAAAAGAACTTGAAAAGAATAAAGTGTGGAACGGGCCAATGCAAGATGAATATAATAAGTAAAATTTTGCGTTCTATTCCGCCGTTCCACACGAACTTTTTTTGAAGTTACTTCTTTTTCGTCTCTTTCCCGTTTACCTATGAAACCGGTTTAAATTGTGACTCATTTTTCAACTAAAATTTTTTCGGTGAAGTCGCTTTAGTTTAAATAGACTTGAAATACAAAAAATTTAAGGCCATTTTTGAGATGTAGATATTAGTTTAAATCTTATTTTCGAGAGAGCAGAATAAAACAATATAAAAAATGTTTGTGTTCAATTATAAATTAGGGGTTTAAATTAGCAATAAAAAATCTAATATGACTTATTTTGAAGTAAGAAGTATACATACTTCAAAAATAATCGCGTGTGGTACGGGCCATTCACTGTTCGAAACAATCAGGATTAAAAACTATTTGTTCGATCAGTAAGGAAAGAATAATATATTTTGTATAGCGAATTTTAGAACCCTGATATAAACTATATTCCAAAAAAATAAAGAAAAATGCTGTTAGTGCACTGTTTTACTGAGTACAAATTTCTCTCTCTTCTCAATAAAAATGTAATTATTGTTGGTTCCGCGATAAATTTCAGTAAAATTTACATTTAAAAGTAAAATTGAGCATGGGTCTAATCAAGTGAACCGCAGTGTATATCCCGTTTCTTAGTAGGTATACTCTCCTAACACGTAATACGTACATTTTTCCAATTACTGTACTATATACCAAGACACTAGGGGTTATAGCTTGGGTGAGTTGTTTTAAGTTCGTTCGACTAAAACATAAAACTGAATCAATTTCTCTATTTGCTTCGTTTACAAGAAATTCTACGAGTAATTCCTTTGGACTGTGCCCGTATGCGAGGGTTGTCTGGAAATCCCCAACCTAACAAAGATGCAAGCCTTTTTCTTCAAATTCAAATTTATTTCCCTACAAAGTCTCATTGCCTCCTTGTGTCGTCTCCTTTGCTATACACTTCTCCAATCTCTCCAACCCGTCCAAATAGTACTCGGCGTCTTCCTCTGCAAAATAATTGAATACGAAAGTTATGGCCTCATTCGACGAAAATCTTTCTCCTTTGAGCGCAACTTTTAGTTTTGGAACAAAATAGTTGATTGGGGCTAGATCTGGTGAGTAAAAGTGTTCAAGCAGGTCCAAACTTAGTTCGTGGATTTCCACCATGACAACCGCTGAGGGGTGCCCATTCATTATTTTTTTTTCAGCAAATGTGGCCATTTTCCCACAATTTCTGCCTTCAGTTTATCAGTTTATGATGTTTAGAAAGATAATGTAATGGTTTTCTTTCTGAAGATAATCGATTAAGATAACTCTATGACTCTCAGAAAACAGTCGCCATCACTTCCTCAGCCCAAGCAACGTCTTTTCCTCCAAATTTTGATTTCTCTCTTATTCATCGTTTAAACTACACCAACAGAGTGTTGAAAATGTTCATTCGAACACGTTTTTGGTCTAAAGTGAGCAAACGCGCGGACACCTTTCTCATGCCTAAATCTTAATTTAGTATGTGACAAACACATTCTTTGGACTATGAATAGCATCTTCTATTTCTCTAACTTTAATTCGACGGTTCAGCGATGTTATCGCAGTTTTTGGTTTCAGTTGTATAGTATATAGATAAAATATGTCTTGTATCTAAAATATTTCCAAAAAACAAAAAAGCTTCTATAGAGGCTGCCACTTTCGGTGAACCGATTTCAATTCAAAATCTATGGCACATACAAAGTATTTTAAAAACTACTTTTTTCACTTCGATATAGCGAATTGTAAATCTGCAAAAATCTAGAGGTCAACATTTTTGTAAGAATACTCAAAATGGGTGATATGAAGGAGAGTAGCACCTCGTGGAGCTTTCAAGTTGTGCTAGTGTCAAAACCTGGAAAGAATAATTAGCTATGTTTGTTGGGTTGACAGAACGGAACAAAATTCATTTTGAGGATATATTTCAAGGATGCCTTTTGGCAAATGCTCCTGGAAAAAACTTCCAGGGAGAAGCCAGCCAGACCTTTATGTCAATTTTGCACAATGCCTTTTGATTTATACAACTCCTCACAAATACCGTATATCGGCTGTTCTCAATGAACATTTGACTAAAAGAAAACGGAAGGCTGTTAGGATGGCCGAATCGTATCAGCGGCTATTCTTAATTACGCAAAGATCACCAGCCCTATTATTGACTTTTACGATAGGGAGGGAACTTTGGATGAACGGCGGATGGCTCCAGTACTACCTACGTAAACCGGCACTATACTCCCTTTTGTATCAGATGGGATGTTACCACTTCGGAAGTGGACGGTGTCCGTTTTCAACGAACTATTGAGAGAGATCAGCGAAAATCGCATTTATGCCTTAAAGCTAAAATTCCGCTAAGAAATATTATAACACAATAGAGCTGGAGTGCCTTGCCGCAATTTTAAGTTACATTAATGTCCGCATGTGAACCAGACTCAGATTCTGCTGAGGAATTTATTGTTAATTGGCCTAAAGTTCTAGATGCATTAAATTTAACGCTCCCTGAATTCGAATTCACCAAAAATATCCCGTTTCTGCAGTTGGATCTGCGAAAACCCAGGATGAAAGAATATTCATTTGTTGAGCCTTGGCTAGATATACCGCTTTCAGATGTACGAGGGTTGTCTGAAAAGTTTTCGACCTCAACATGAAGATGGCAGCACCCGGATGTGGGGGAAACAACAAAACAAACAACTTTTTGAAATAAAATTGGCCGCATTAAAAAACTAATAGGGGGGTATGTATTATGTATTAGGATTTTAGAGGTTTCCGAGATTTCCCATTTCCGAGATTTCCCATTTGTGGATACGTTGTAAGATCATGTATGCAAATGTTTCATCTAAGACGATAAATTATAAATGAATCCGTAGCGCACCAAATGACCATTTACAGGAATTTTTCTGAAACTAGGATTCATCGCAATTGAATCCTGGTACTCGAGAAACCTCTTTAAGTAATTCCTGTTAAAGTTGCTAGTGCTAAAAAAATTAACAATTAACCCAGAGTCTACCGGAAGGTACTTTCCCATATTAAGTATCCGTCGTATTCGATTGCTGAACCGCCTGGCTCTATTTAATAGCATACATCGAGTTATTATTCGAAAGCAACAAGGATCCCAAACGATTAAAACAAGGTTTTAGAGACTCAGCTGAAGTCTTATGTTAGGGGACATGTTCGGAGTCCTCACCCAACAAGAAGCTAAAAAATGTGAGCCCCAATTTGATCCCCGATCCCAACGATCAACATCGCCTTAGAAATTAAGGTGGAAATGTGTCACCAATCACAGACCTATTTCTTCTTTCTCTTTCACTACTCTGACTCAGGTCGTAAAAGCACCGTTTAGCAGGAAAAGGTTTTTATTATACTTATAGAGAGAATATGTTGAGATAAGCTCAACGGGTTCAACAACAGATGTTAAGAATACAACATGCTAATAATTACTTTCCAATATTTCGAGAAGATGTAGTAAAGATTATTGTTTTTTTTACATTAAAATTAATTCTTCTCGTTTTATTGTCGAAACCTATTACCTATTTGCCCTAGCTTTTAAATTCGAAACGTCAAAAATTAAAATTTCCTTGCTCGAGGCGCTTTATTCGTTACATTAAGATTTTGTATTAAATTTCTAAAATTTTAATAAGTTTTCATCTCAAAATGTTCGGTTGTTTTTGTTTGTGACCGAATGAAAATATCGTACATCATTGTGGAGGGTCGCAATGTAGAAATTTATTTATTAAAATTGCTTTAAAATAATTTAAATTTTCTATTTACTTCAGGTAATATACTTAGTGACGATGACTCCGAGAGTGTCTCACGCGAAGCGTCACCATGTTCCGAAAGTCCACGACCACTGTTATTAGGGAGCGAAAGTCCGAATGACAATATGTGCGCGTCTGTAATGCAGACAGCTGCCGTTGCCCATTTAAATGCATCCAAGGCGCAAATGAAAGTAAGTAATAATAACGTAAGTACCAAAGCCAATCATCATCGTCGTACTCGTGAGTCAATTTCATATAATTTTGTTTTCTTTACATAACCAGTTTATGGGCGGTTAACCTCACGTTGTGCGTGATATGCCTTTTGTTCACATTAACTTGATTTTTTATATGTATTTGTTACTTTTTTATGTTTACACTAAACGTTAAATGCTTTTTGGAATGAATTCGATATAAAAAAATAAATTAGAAAAAATTCCATACAAAGCTTTTTTGGATTTTTTTTTGTGTAACCGTGCACGGGCGAGTATAAAAATATTAATACCATATTTTTTTTTTCCTCACACAGGTAACCGTAGCCACACAAACTGGACATGAATCACCCGATTTAGCATTTAATCCCGATAAAATGACAACCGATAAGCATTGCTATGAATGTAAAGTACGTTATAGAGATCCAAAACCACAAGATTTGGTCATGTATTTACATGCATGGAAGTACAAGGTAATAAAAGCTCGATTTTCAATTATTTTAGTTTTAGAGCCACGTACATACAGTTTGTATTTAGGTCAGGGATTAGAAAACTTTATAAATATATTAAATAAATTAAAAAGTAATTTTCTTAAATCATAAAACACTCGTAAACGAAACACAACGAGATATAAAATTTTCGTTTTGGAAAATTGTATATATGAGCGATATAATAAAAATTGGCACGAATTCAAGAAAACGAAAATTGTTCTTAGATGCTGGGTTGTCTAAGAAATTTATTTGCAATAATAGAAACTGATGGAATATGACGGAAATTGACGCGAGTTTATTTTTCACAAGAATATAATATAGAAGACGATCGACCGACGAGAGTGGAACAACAACGATAAAATTAATTTGAAACATCTACAGCAAAAAAAAAAAAAAAATAATAAATACGAGTATTGTTAATGTAGGTAGCATAACGTGTAGTGTAAAATTATCGCGTACATATAACGAACGTCAGGTTTCATTCAGAAAATCAATTTGTTGATGCTGCGCTGCTTAATTCATTCGGATGATTTATGGTTTGTTTTTCTGTTTTTTGCTCTCCCTCACCATTATTTTTAATCGTTACGGTGGAATTTTAATTTGTGTGGTGTATTTTCGTAACATACGCGAGTACATACACATTCATTTATATTTCAATGTCGATCTCTTCAATTAAAATTTTATTGGTTGTAAATCATTTTGTGTAGGACAGAATATTTATGGAATGCTGCGTTGTGCTTTGATGATAGATTCACTGACGCCGGGCGGCGTTTAATATTAAAAATATTTTAAAACACCTACCTGCGTTCATAAAAAAAACTGTTTTTTATTGATATCGCCCCGATTCATTTTAGCAGCATTTTAAAATAAATTATTGTTTATTTAATTTCGCATTGACCTAACAAGGTAGGAATGATATTTTTAAATGTTATTCGCTCCCGAAGAGATTGCACTTTTATAATAGTGATCAGAAAACTACAATCTGCAAGCATTTTGGTAAAATTAGTAGAAATAGGCCTTTAGTACGAAGTACCTTATCTCAACAGCTATCTCAACAACTATCTAAATATAGATGTCAGTATTAGTCCACAATACTCTCCATTAGAATATTACTGGATACCACTGTTTAGTAGTTTCATTTAGTAGTTTCATTTATCTATATATAATAGCCCAACCTGACTGCCTGCCTGCCTGCATCCGTCGGTGACGCTATGTGGTCAGAGCACGCTTTGCTTTAATTTTATTTTTTATCATTTTTGACAAAGAGCAAAACAAAAATTTAAGTGAAATAAATCTTATATGCGTTTTTTAGTGTTACAGTCATATTTTTTATAATTACACAAGAATTTGTTCAATTTTATGTGTTCATATAACAAATAACAAATAGTGATTTACTCATTCTAAATACCACATATACAATTTATAAACAAATCAGGTTAGTTCAAACACAGTTTTAAATCAATTACGATATAACGATTCTATAGGAAGGCGAATTTGTTCTGAAAAATAATACCAATTTATAAAAACAAAATTACGTTTACAAAATTAACGTTTAAACAGAGAACGAACGCAAAGCACGACAAACACCTGACGAAATTAAAAGAAGTTAAAAGACAACGACTTTAAATCAAACACCTGAAAAAGCTGATGCATATCGACAAGCACATGCTGCAGTACAGAGACAACGGATTGCACATCAAAGGGCTGATCACAGTGAAATTATTCAAATTATTCAAAATGATTCAATTCATTTTGTTGAGGATCGAGTTGTTATTCATGACTGTGGGCCTTTCAACTTCATTTGCGAGTCCTGCGGCTTGAAGAAGTTTCTCAAAGATCGTCCAGCAGATGGAAAGTTTACAAGCTGCTGCCGTAAAAGTTAATCTTCGACGACCAATAAACGAGAACGGTGTCGAACTACCTTATCCTGAATTTCTGCAAGCACTGCTGTCAGATCTATAAACTCCCAGTCGCACTAATTTTCGGGAGAACATTCGTTCCTACAACAATGCAGTGTCGTTTGTTTCCCTGGGTGCAAAAATTGTCGAGGTTCCAGGCCGTGGCCCATTTGTTTTCAAGCTGCATGGCCAAACATATCATCGCACTTCACATGTTCAACCATTGACCCAACAAGCATCACAATATGTTCAACTATATGTGATTGACACCATGCAAGCTTCCGATGCTCGAGTACGTCATCCAGCTAATGACAGTGTTTTTCACGTATTTTCTATCAAATTGATCGCTTCTTCCGGCAAAATAACAGAATCGCCAAATGTTATCAAATGATGCGTGAAGTTAAAGCGGAACCAACAGCAGCAGCAGCTTCTGGTGATACCTGTAGCTAGCCTAATATTTCATCGAGTTCGTCAATCAGACAAGTGTCATTCATTATCCGTCGTGGTCAACATTTACGTAAAATTTACATTAATTCTTATACCTAGGTATAACCTTAAACTAAGAATTTTTAAATATGTATCAGGTCACAAGCATCATTTTGCAGTAATTGCATTGTTAATAAATTAGCAAGTTCGCTGATAATGGTGCTAGGTACAGTTTAGCCGTACAATTCAAAAATTGTATCGTTACCATCCCTAGTCGCTTGGAGACATGTACCGTCCGGTTACCCGGTCTACTCTAGCGCACTGTTACGTTCTTTTAAGACGCTGATCAGTTCGGCGCAATATGCCCGAAACTGTGGGAGTACTTCGGCACTCAGTAATTTTGGCAGTGATAATTCATGTATGTTTGAATTACCAAGCCACTTTTGCTTTATTGACTTGACCGTCACCTCGTTACATTCGAAAAGTAGGTGGTTTACATCTTCTACTTCCGAACCGCATAGACATTGACAATTGTTTATTATTTTGAATCTCTGGAGGTAGGCCTTAAACTTACCATGCCCAGAGATTACTTGACTAACCGAGCTTGTTATTTGTAACTTCATTTTTAGACGAACTTTTACGTCTGGAATGAATGCAAATGTGTGTCTTCCATTTGCTGATTCATTCCATCTTCTTTGCCACAGGTCAACCGCCATTTGCGCGATTTCATTTTTGTTGCTATATTGAATTTGTTCACTATCTGCGACATGTATATGGTCACCTGATTCATTCATAGCGCTTCTTCTAAGGTGATACAGGAGCGCTCGTTTTTTGATTAGAATATCCACTGGGAGCACGCCGGCCAGAACTACAACAGCGTCTTTAGACACCGTTCGGAAGGCCTTTGTTACTCCTAGCAGTATATTCCTCTGAGCACTTTCTAGTGATCTGATGTGGTGACAGTTTAACCTGTCATACCAACCAGCTGCGGCATACGTGAATTGCGCCTCCGCCACACCTTTGTATATTATTACAAGTGTTTTGTGATTCAGTCCCCATCCCTCTCTTGATACTCTCGCCAATGAGTGGAATAGTTTCTTAGCGTTTTCACAGACTCTAAGAACGTGAGATGTTACTCCCATTCGTTCATCTATGTCAACTCCTAAATATCGAACGCTCTTGACCATTTTCATGTTTCGACCGTTTAGTGATATTGTTGGTGGTCGACTAGAGTCAAATTTGCCTTTTAGCTGCAGCATCACTGTTTTTTCTGCAGATAGTGACATTTTATTCGTTTCGCACCATTGTATCGTGTTATTTATGGCGGTTTGACCCTGGCGTTGAAGTTCAAGCCTCGAGTTGCCGTGCACCAGGATGACTTTGTCATCTGCGAATGCTATTTCATCCTGGTCATTCATCATACTCGTACTAAATACGATATTCCAGATCAGGGGTCCTAGGATTGAGCCCTGAGGACATCCTTTTGTAACTTGTTTTGTTACTGAACCATATTTGTCTCTGATTTCTGCGGTTCGGTTGCTGAAGTAACTCTTGAAAACATTTATGATCTTTCCAGGTAGTTTGTAAACTTATAAACTTGCAATGACACTAGGCCACGTTAAGTTATCAAATGCTCCAGCTATATCCAAGAAAATACCCATCACATATATTGAACTTTGGGTTTTGACAGTGTTTGTTAGGCGGACTATCGCGTCCTCAGTAGACATCCTACGTGGGAAACCGAATTGTTTGTCCGAGAATAGTCCGCTCTGTTCGATTCTTGGAGAGATACGAACCGCTAGTAAGCTTTCCAATAGTTTCCCCATAACAGGTAGCAGCATGTTTGGTCTATAAGACTTAGGAGAAAGTGGATCTCTATCCCCAGGTTTCCTGATTATAATCATTTCACCCTTTTTCCACGCCTTCGGGAAGTAGCCAAATTTTAAGCAGCTGTTTAATAATCTTACTATGGAAGTCCCTATAATGGGCCAAGCCAGTTGGATTATTTCAGCGTTGAAGTTGTCAAGTCCGGGAGACTTGTTACGCTTAAAGCAAGTAAGGGCACTGTTGACCTCCTTCCACATAAATGGGGGGTCTTCGGCATCAGATATCCAACTATTGTTGGTGGCGATCTCGCGCATTTTTGCTTGAGGCCCAGTAACGTCAGGTGTTTCGTCCGGCAGAATCGAGTTTAATAACTCCAAGCGTGTGTCATGCCACGTATCAGTGACGACTCCACTTGTCTTCCTGATGGTGTTTAAGACTTCAGGTGGTCTTGCTTTGCCGGCGGCAAATTTATAAACAAGTCCCCATGGGTCATTGTTGCCATGTTCCGTGACGTACCTTTGAAAACTACTTTGCCTAGCTATAAATACTTCATGGAAGTATTTATTCCTTGCCGCTCTAAAGAGAGACAATTTCAACTCTTTTGCTATTTGGTTTCTTTCCTTCTGGTATGCTCTTCTGAGCTTGTGCATTGAGGATCTAAGTTTTCTTAGATTAGAGTTCCACCAACTATTTTGTCTCTTTACCACTCTCTTCTTTAGAATTGAGTTGTTGCAGACACTGGTTAACTGCGTTGTGATCAGCTCCACACGATCATCAATTTCATCAATCGAATTAATTTCAGGAAGTGCTTCTACACTGTCCCAAGAGCCGACCAGGTGTCTAGCAAATAGACCCCAATCAGCTATCTTTATGGCAAATCTTGGAGTTTTGCTACTTGCAAGAGGACTATTCTGTGGTGCATTTGATAGTTGGAACGTGATGACTCTATGGTCACTAGAGGTCCAATTTTCTCTTACACACCACCCAACTATCGAGCCCAGCAAGGCTCCGTTGACTATTGTTAGGTCAATATTGGAGTTCCCATTAGACGAGAACGTCGTTGGGTGTCCCTGCAAGTTCATTATGAAGAGGTCATTTCTAGACACGAAGTCCTCTACTTTTCTTCCGTTTTCATCGGTTAAACGGTCATGCCACATTTTACTTCTGGCATTGAAGTCTCCGACGATCATTACCTTTTTTTGTTGACCCGATAAAGAGCCTATAGGATCGTTTCGATTTTGCACAGATGGTACTCGATCGGTTCACTATATTGGGCGTAAATTGAAAGCAGGTAGAATGAACCAGCTTCCGATGATATTTCAACACATGTGCAGTGGCTATCACAAGCCTGAGTTAGCTTCATCATGTCCATGCCGCCACTATGAATGCTAATTGCAGTCTTGGGATTCTCAGAGCATCCTGTTGCTACTCTGGCTGTAGAAGACATGCCGCTGATTTGACCATTGACAGAGTGTGGCTCTTGCATACATAGAATATCTATGTCGTGGGTGGAAATGCTTTCACATATTTCGGATCCGACTATCTTGGCACCTTGCATGTTGAGGTGGGCGATTAGTAGGTTGCTGTTACAATTCCTTTGATTGTGACTAATCATCATGCTTAGTATTAAATCTTAGGCGTTGCACAGCGCTTTTGTATGCGTTACATGAAACGCGACCTACTTGGTGGTCATTTGGTTTTTGCATTTCTTTGCAGCTTGCGCAGCTGGCAGGTTTGTCTTTGTTACGACATCCCTTGAAGCCATGACCATGATGTGCACAGTGAGAGCAGGTCTCTGTGCGGGCCCTACAATTCTTTGCAATATGACCGTATCGCTGGCACCTAAAGCACCTAGTTGGAGTCACGTAATCTCTCACATAGCATCGAACCCAGTCCACGTGCAGTCTACCACACTTTAGCATCATGTTTCTAGTTGCTGGTTCTACTTCTACCACCCAGTGAGCGGTCGCTTGGTTTTTCGCACCAGTTCTAAATAGAACCTTAAAATCTTTTTGATCCAGGCAGTTTTGTTTAATAAGACAGTTAGTTACCATGTCTCCATCAAGATCAGAGCTGACGTCAAACATAATTACCTTCGGTAATCTCTTTATAGGCGCTGGTTCGGTGGCTACTAGACCCACGCCTTCCAGATCTTTGTTTTCCGTGAAAACTTTCAAATCGGAGGAAGCATCGACAGTAACCGCGACACCTTTCGGGCCGGCGTTCGTTACATAGTGAATCTTTACGTTCAGACAAGTGTCGTTAGAACGCTCCACAACCTCCAACGAGGTATGCTGTATAAGTTAGCGGAATTTTGACCGCGGAAAATAAGAAATTACGCTACTCGCCGCAAGTGGCAGTACTATCACTAAAGAGAATTAATTTTGTTATGTAATTACCAGCGGAAATTTTTCATTCATTATGTATTTATTTTTTCACTAAATAAAACAACTCAGCGGAATAAAATATTAAAAGTGATCCTTAAAATGGCAAATTGATTGATCTCCGAAGTAAAGGAACTCGGTATATGAAATGTTGAAATTTAACAATATTCCGTCTCCGCCATTTTTTCCACTAGTAACCAATATTTTCGGTTGTTTTTCTAATTGATTAGGTCATGCTGAACTTATATGGCCGCAGAACATCAAAAAATTCTAGTGAAAATTCTAACCAATAAATTTTCCCCAACTTTTCCACATAGCCTTAGCGTGACCTGAGCTATTAGAAAAACAACCGAAAGCATTGGTTACTAGTGGAATTTTTTGAGAAATTGGCCAAAAGCTGAAAATGAATTATTAGGCCGTAGAAAATCGAAAAATTCTAGTGAAAACTCTAGTCCATAAATTTTTTACAAATTTTCCATATAGTCTTAGTATATCCTAAGCTATTAGGAAAACAACCAAAAGTATTGGTTACTAGTGGAAGAAATGCCGGAAAGACGGAATATTGTTAAATTTCAAGATTTAGTAAACCGAGTTATTTTACCTCGGAGATCAATCAATTTGCCATTTTAAGAATCACTTTTAAAATTTTATTCCGCTGAGATGTTTTATTTAGCGAAATAGAATATATATACATAATGAATGAAAAATGTTCGCTAAAATATATTCTTCTTAGTGATAGTGCTGCCACTTGCGGCGAGTAGCGTAATCTCTTATTTTCCGCTGTTAAAATACCGCTATCTTATACAGCATCAACGAGGTTGCCATGGTATTTATCAACAAAGATGGTACGCCCCATTTGAACGTGACATTCGGGTATACCCACTAAATCCCGAAGATCACACAAACCAGTTCGTGAACGTAAACCTTTTGAGTTCGAACTTGGGTCCCATGACATATGCCATTCTTTTCCCGTATGGCGAGTCCAGATGGCAGGCGTTTTGCACGACGTACGAGGGAGAGCAACAAAACAGAATTCGCAATAAAGTCACTATGCTACAATACAAAGTGACACAAACAGCAATTCGTGACTATTTCAATCCCATGAGCGCAGTAAAACTCACGCAGCAGGGTTTGGTTGACTCTTACCTACAAGTCGAAGCCAACAACCTCAATTATCTCTAGACACACCAGCAAGTACTTAGAGCTGAAACATATCAAGGACTTGCAGATCATGTAGCGAACTTGGCAAACAACACAAACATCGATGCAGGAGTTTCTGTCATTCTACCATCAAGATTTGAAGGATCTCCGCGGAACATGCGAGAACGGTGCAATGACACAATGCCAATTTTTGCAAAGTGCGGTGCTCCTGGTCTGTTAATTACATTCACGGCTAATCCAAACTGGTCTGAAAGCAAAAATAACTTGTGACCAGGCGAGCAGACAATCGATCATCCTGACTTGCTGATGGACGACCTCACAGTGCATATGGTATCGCCGCCCGCCGGTCAATGTAAAGCTTTTGTGTACACCATCGATTTGCAAAAGCGCGGTTTACCACATGCGCACATTCTAGTTGCATTGCGAGCTGAAGAAAAATTCACAACACCTGAACGAATCGATCAGTTTGTTTGTGCTGAGATTCCTGACATAGCAGAAAGCCCGATCGACTTCATGAAATAGTTACTCGCTGCATGATGCATAGATCATGCGGTATTAATTATCCTAACGCTCCATTCATGGTAGATGGCCATTGTTCGAAAAAATTTCCAAACGCGTTCATTTTACAAACTTTATCAAATGTCAATGGACATCCACTGTATCGTCGTCGCAATAGAATTCAAGCTGAAGTCAGAGGATCTTCTATGAACAATCAATATGTTGTATCGTATAATCCTTATCTTCTGCTTAAGTACAACGCACATGTTCACGTCGAGGTTTGCACATCGCTTAAAGCAATTATGTACATCTACAAATATATATTTAAGGGATATGATACAGGAGCTTCGATATAATGAGATCAGCAACTTCAACGATGCTACCAACTTCGTCGGCGCTCCAGAAGGTATGTGGAGACCTCTCGAGTCGAAAATGCATGATCGATCTCATGCCATATTTTCCAAGCTTAGCGCACTACAGTTTTTTTTTTTTTATTGAAGACTATGCGATATTTTTTGGGGCGCAAGGCTCAGCCTGCTCTTCCGCGGTTATGCTTTTTACGTCCTTGCTTTACGCCTCTCGGCCAACTCAAGGACGTACGGCTATAGGACCGATTTAAGACCATCTGCACATTCCAAGCTCCATTCCAGCCTATACTGGCATGGAAGATGGGTCGGCCCATGGGTTTTGCACACCGGCAGGGGGTCATAGATGTGTTACGTTTCACCAAAGATCGTAATCTGTTGATGAAATTTCACTTTGCATCCTGCCCCTATCGGGATTCGAACCCGGTACCTCCCGATCCAAACGCCAAAGCTTTAACCACTGTTCCATTTGGTCGGTACTACCAGTTTTGATCATTCATATTCTCTGATTCAAAGTAACTTCGATCACCACCAAGCGGAACATAGTTTACTTTCGCAGCTTCATGCAATTGCACTCAAAATATGTCTCAAATGCTTTTGGAAATTATTCAGTAGACATTTACAAATTATACCTTCAGTCCACTAATTCTAAACAACTAGTTGAGAAGTTAAATGTTATTTTAATTCTGAAGCTTTATTTTAAATATTACGGTTTATATACCGTGTGATTTTTTAAAGCTGAAACTTTCAAATATCTCGGAAAATGAACACTCTATAAAAAAATGTCCATGATAAAAATTTAATCATTCCGGGCGGGACATACATTAGTCCTAAAATTAGTACCCCTCCTTTCCATCTTGTAGGTGGAGCATGGGGTAACTTTGAAACTAAAATAGGAACCCCTAGTTACGTAGGATTTTTTTGAAACATTTTGTTCGATTCAAACCATATAAGTTGAAACAATCAATAAAATGGAACTCAGTATCTCCTCTATTTACTGTCCCTCACGTTATCAATTAAAGAAAGAAGACTACAGTCGACTTTTTAAATCATTAGGGCCAAATTTTATCATTGGTGGATAGACTTACAACCTCTAAAGGGAAAGAGTTATTTAATGCAGCTCGCGAGAACAATTGTGAATTTCTCTCTGAGATAAATTCCAGATCTTCTTGACTTCTTTGTTTTAGAGGACTACACGTGCATTGAAACTAGTGAAAGACTATCATCTGACCACTCACCTGTGATCATGACTCTGAGTACAATGATAATAAAAAAAGATAATTCACCTAAGTTAACAAACAATAAAACGAATTGGGAACTATTCAAGAAATTAGTGGAAGATCGAATAAATCTCGGCGAACCAATTTGAACGAAGGTGCAGCTGGAAAATGAACTAGAAATATTTAATAACAATATCCAACAAGTGGCTTGGGAAAGTTCAACGATTTCTCATACTAACGCTACAATGAAACATAACTATCTTCTTGAAGTCAGAGAGCTACTTAAAGTGAAACGGAAAGCTCGCAAAATCTGGCAGTGCTCTCGTGCACCGCAACACAAAACTATTCTTAATTTTTTGTGCAGCAAATTAAAACAACTAATAAAGGAAATGAGGAACAAAAGCATAAATAAGCGACTACGAGGTATTTCTGAAATAAAGGATGACAATTACTCGCTTTGGGAAGCAACGGATGGGCCAGGAGACACCAAATGAATGTACAGCGGTTGATGATCTTAACATAAGGCATGTGACTTTATTGGAGCTTAAAACTGAAATCAATAGTAACTTAAGTATCAGAAAAGCTCCAGGTTATGACTTAATTACTGGGAAAATTGTGAAAGCCATTCCCGAGATAGGTTTGCGTAAATTAAGTTAAATAACTAATGCAGCCTTCAGATTGAAATATGTTCCACGACAATGAAAGATGGTCGAAGTCATAGTGATTCCTAAACCAGGTAAACCAGGAAACCATAAAAAATCATAGAGACCGATATCACTACTTCCAGTCATATCAAAAATATTTGAAAAACTATTGCTGAAGAGGCTCAAACCTGTATAATAGATGAGAGATGCTTAATTTTACCACACAAATTTGGGATTAGAGAAAATCAACCTACAGTTGAGAATAAGAAAATCCAGTATTTTGTTAGATGTAGCTCAATCTTTTGACAAAGTTTGGCACCAAATGCTTGAATTTAAACTGGATCGAGACCTGCCTAAGCAAATTTTTTTTTTAATTTTTGACATTATTTTTGAAGTAATCAAAGAAAAACGGTTTGGAAATCGTTTTTAGTTTTTTGTGCGTTTGTTCACGTGAATAATTATAGCATTCAGAGCAAAAATCGTTTCTAGAAACGGCTAAATAGAAAAATGATTATTTTTTAATTAAAATTATTAAATAACTGCTAATTTATTATTTTAGCTACTAATTTGAGATATTTTACATATTATCTCATTAATTTGAGTCAAAAATATGCTCTAATTAATTCGTGAATGCCAAACCGGTTTTTAGAAGTCGTCCGTAGAAATGTGTATGTGGCATCGCTTTTAAGCTCACTTCGTTGATTCATGATACTTCAAAACAAAAATATAAAAAAATTGTTGTTGTAAAAATCGTCTGTAGTTTTGGCTTGTATGTAGCGAGACAAAACAAATTTACACACGAAGCGTCTGTAATTAGATGTATATGTGGCATCGCTTTAAGTTGTGAGTTCTGTTCTGATGCCATTTTTTCTATCACTGAATCGTATAAACCGACATCGCAATGTTTGGTTCACCTCAGCCAGAATCCATTGAATTGGTCTCGTTAGCGGGGTGGCCGGTGGATTATCCAACTGAGCAGCTGAGTTACCTGGGAAACAAATTCCTTTTTACATCGAGTTGATGTTAGCAAGATGTTGGGAGTTTGATTTCGAACTATTGAAATTTTTAAATAAAAATTCGGTCGTCTCATCAGACTGCAGTGACCAAACTAGAAAAATATTGAAATTAATTTGAACTTTCAAACAAAGTATAATCACAATGCCTTCGCGAATTATTATGATTCGCTACGCAGTTCTCAACCCCTTAACAACCTCGAATTTTATTGTATTTTTAACGCATAAGGTCGGTATCCAGCTCATGCTAAGATAAATTTTGCATACAAATTTGTTTTAAAATTTAGCTAGCGAAATAACAATAAAATATTTAGCTCGTGATTTTGCAGATGCGGTACGCAGCTGACGCGAAAAGTTTGTAGTTATCTTATTCACATATAGACTGCTCTAGTGAAAACTCTACAAACGTTTTCGCAGCAACTTATCTGCCTAGAACGATAAAATTGATATAAATTTTGACAGCACAACGTGAAAACTATTTTTTAAAAAATGGATGAACTAAATAATTCTATAGATTATGAAAGTTTCGAATATCAAGAAAAATACTTGATTGACTACGAAGAAGTGGATACAGACAATTTAGTGGAGAAAGGAAGCCAAAACAAAAATTTTAACTTTTAATTTTAAATATTTATAAAAATACTTATTAAATAGTCGATTGAACTATATTTTTGTTTGTTGTAGGAGAAATAAAACAAACGTCAAAATTTATCTCTACATAAAATTTTTGCTTACTAATTCATCTGTAATTTAGTGGAGACCGCGTTAAAATTTATCTTAGCGCGAGCTGGATACCAGCGCGAGCTATACATGCGATTTGTATACGAAATTTTAAGTTATTCTAGGTGATAGCCAGATCTTATTTTTACATCGAGTTGAGGTTATCTTGGTAACAACTCAAACTCCTAACATCTTGGTAACCTCAACTCGATGTAAAAATAAGATCTGGCTATCGCTCAGAATAACCCCAAATTTCAAATTCCTTTTTGTTTTGAGCTCCTTGCTTTAAGGCTCAGTCAGTGATGAGAACATTGGCCTCTGGTGATGTGACCTCTTATTTGTAATACAGAGTGCTCACGAAGTCATCGCATCACTTTGTTTCGGCCTTCAAAACGTGGTGTGAGGCCAGTGTGTATTTTGTCTATAACAATAACAAGTTTTCAGTGTCTTTGGTACGAATTCGTCGTTTTGATTTGTGCGAAACCGTTAGGATGAAATTGTTCATCATGAAGCGCGGTTGATATATCACTATGCCAGTGGGGTGAAAGTGGGTCTTTCGCAAAGAATTCCCCAGATAGTTTAACTATTTGACAGTATACCAGTAAGCGGATGAGCAATTCAAGTCATCTTTGACCAGTTCTTCAATTGGTGGTATTTGCACGAGCGTTGAGAACTGTTTTAAGTTGGCGGTGGAAGCGCTCAACCATATACCGTTTGGTTGTGGATGGTAGGCAACAGTCCGTATTCAATGTGAACCTAAAAGTTACATAACCTCAGTAAATAGCTTGAATATGAACAGTATGCTTTGATCGGTCGTTATGTAGGGCGGTACGCCGAATCTATAGAAATGTAGTTTTTGACGAGTGTTTTTGCAAATCGAACAAAGCAGGTTAATAAGATTATTTGGATGCATTAGATAGTATAGCATAAATTGGTGGAACCTGGAAATTCCCATTTGGTGATTTAGCATGACGTTGCACTTTGCAGGATAAACAAAATGTCGCTCACAGGGTTACACCCTTTATTCATACTGGGCCAAAAATACCTTGAAGTGTTGAGTTTACTCGTACCCTTGGATGTCGAATATTATGCACAGTATCGGTATTTATCTAATTCCCACTTAGAAGGTCGCCGATTTGTGGAACTACAGAACAAGTCTTGTAGTTCTTTAGATCATAATGAGTCGAAACGAGTTAGTGAGAAAAACGAGAAAGTGTGTCGGCGGCCACATTGCCTTTGCCCTATATGTGTTGTATGTGTGTGGTGAATTGAGACGCAACATCTAAGTGGTGTGATTGCCAATGGATGTGTTCCCCCTTAGCGGTAAAGTGTTTGTGATTGCTTTTTGAAGAAAAATCCAATAGGTTCCCAATTCTTGTTATTTAGTTGCTTTAAGATTGCGCCTGGAACTGAAGATGTGGCTATAGCTTTACATGCGCTAAAAGATCAATATTTTCTAAGCTGTTCTGTAGCTGATGGAATGCATTTTGACATTCTTCAGGACAAGAAAAATGTTGGGGCGGTTTGGGTTTCTCGGGACAAATGTCTCTCCAAGTTTTGGGTTTAATCGGCGGTAGGAATTTACCTTACCGACGAATTATTGAGTGTGTAACACCTTTTGCGGTGCAGGGAATTTTCTAATTGCATTAATTCGTCCTCTGGACGGCAGAAAGCCATCAGGTGTAATTTTGTGATTAAGAAAGCCAAGAATGCTTGTTTCAACACACATTTTGCTGTGTATATTTTGACGCCATTATTTGATAATTTTTAGAGGGAGATGTTTCAAATAGATGTATGCATGTTGCTTTTTGAGTCTTAATGCTGCGGAGAAATTTTGGATATGAGGGATAGGGTAGCGGTTAGGAATTGTTATTGCGTTAAGCCTTCTGTAGTCCCCACATGGTATCCAGTCACTGTTCTTCTTCTTCACAATGTGTAACGGATACGCTATTGCGGATGAAGAAGAATGGCAGATTACTAATTCCACCATGTATTGAAATTCTAGGAAAGCTGCTTTGTGGCTGATTGGTTCTTGTCTCGTAAATGGTAAATGGCATATAGTCATGGTTGGCGAGTCCGCGCCAATTGACATTAAGTCAGGCAATTGACATTAACAAGGATGGGGACGTGTTTAAAACGTCTTAATCCCAATGTCAACGTCTAGTAATTTGGCACCGTAAGTATTATTACGGTTTCGTTTGCTGCTGACAGAACTAAATCGGGATTGCGATTTGTAATACGGGATTATACTTAAATCAGCGCCTGTATCTATCAGGAATGTGGTATTGTTAATCGAATACAGTAAAAATGCTGCGGTTGTCCTAGCCGGCCATGTTTGGCGTGCCTCCAAGAAATCTGGTAGCCGGGAGCATATAGCAAGTTTTTGTTGGAAGCAATTTATTTGAAAAAGCTTTATTTTAAGTTTAAAAAAAAATTAAGAAAACTCACCTGATTTACGATAAAAGCGGACATCTAGGTCCACCATTTCATCAAATTATTCTTCGCGCGAAAGCATGCACCCTAAGAGGCACTCAAATTACATACAACAAATCATAATTATATGTCCATTCTGCAGTTGCAGTACTACGGTTGAATGAAAATTGTCAAAACGTCAAAACCTGAACGTAAGAATCCGCTTTCGCCTGAATTTATACAGAAACAAATCTTTTCAATTCGCCTAGATAGTTTTGAGTATTTTTATTTGAAAAATCGGGCAGGCTGTGATTTTGTTTATTACTGATTATTTAAATTAGCACTGTTGGGGTTTAAATAATCAGAGTGAGGACTATACGATTGTAAATTATTTTTAACTTTCGTTGTCTAAACATTTTATGAAATAGACGAAATGGAAAAAAAAATTCTTTACTGCTTCTCGAGTTTCTGAAAATATTTCAGTCTGAACTAGTTGTGACATCTATATTTAAATAGTTGAGCTCATCTCAACAACTATCTAAATATAGATGTCAGTATTAGTTCAAGTGACCACCTAGGTTTATACAGTGAGCATACTCTCCATGAGTTGTTCTCGCACTAGTGGCTCAGATAGCGTGTACTAAATTTAAATTTAAAGCAACTTCTGTAGTTTCATGCATTCAAAATGGGTCCAAAATGCGTGTGGAATTTATTCGGTAGAATCTACAAATTATACGCAAATTAAGTTTTAGTATATATATAAAGTAATTTCTAAGATCAAATGTAATTTCTTTAATAATTTGTAATATTCTTTTTTTTTTTTAGGGACCAGGCTGGGAATATGAAACTGAATTACCAGAATGGGCAAAAATCGACTGGATTGATTTTGATTGTGAATAAAATTTATTTTCAAGTTTTTATCGTAAAATTTCAATTTAGCGTATAAGTAGATCAAAAATACTTTAACAACAACATCAACAACAACAACATAATAAAAAAAAATACAAGCAAAATTTTATTTTAATTAAAAATTTTATTAGAGTAAATTTTAAAATTAAATATTATAATATAAGAAATAAGTTTTGTTCTAACGGTTTTTTCACTATTTTATAATATTTTACTTACTATTATTATTTAGTATTTTTTTTTTTGTTTTTGTTAAAATTATTTTATCAAAAAGACATTTTATTATTACTACATACTATCTTTAAATATGATAAATAAATATAAAATAATATATTTTTTCTGTTTTATGAGTTTTCACTTCATTTTTAAATAAAATATTAAATCAAATTCTTTGTTATAAATTTAAAGAAAGAAAAGACAATACTTATCAATAAAAGAATAAAAATTTGATAAATAAAAAATAAATACAATTTAATGAAATATATATACATACAATACATATAATAATTAAGAAAATTAATTTTGTAATTAAATGTAATTTAAACAAAACAAAAAACTAAAAAAAAATACTTTTTGTTGTATAATTTTTCTCTTGAATTTTAATTGTAATAAAACATATTGCTTTTAATTAATTATGTATAGATTTTAAATAAATAAATAAATTTAAATCAAAACACAAATAGATGATATATAACTGGCAGGGTCCATTTAAAAAATTTAAATTTAATTAAAGTAATAAAAATTAATAAATACATGTACAAGAAAATTATAATGAATATCAAAATTTAAAAAGAAATTAATTAATTTTATCATAAGGTGAAACCCCCAAATAAATTTAATAAATTTAAATTATAAAACTGCTTATATAAAAGAAAAAAAAATATAAATAAAGAAATAAAATATGTATTATTTTCATTTAACAAAAAAAACTGCTTTTTATGTTTGTAATTGAAACTAAATAAATAAGTAAATATTTGTTACTTTCCCGGTTTAATATTTTTTTTTTTGGTATATTCATAGAAATTTAAAATTAAATTTAAAATGATAAAAAAATATTTTTTACATAAATAAATAATTATAGAAAAAAATATATAATAATAATAAATAAAAGCACAATGGAAATAAATAAATAAATTTTACTATAAAAAAATTAAATTTTAATTAAATTAAAAACAAAATAATTTTTTGTTTTCGATTTTTATTACAACATACTACATAATACATAATAATTATTTTTATTTTTAAGTCGTCTAGTCATTTAATTTCTGTACTTTCTTTTTTTTTTTGTTTTGTTTTGTAATTTCCCTAAAACAAAAAGTTTATTTAAAATTTAAAAGACAGCGTTAACTACAACTTAATTAATAATGGAATTATTATTGCGCAAAATGAGAATTGTTTTATGAGTTATTAATTTTTTTTTCTTTATGTTGTTTATGTTACAATTAAGAAATTTGTTTTGTTTTTTTATATATAAAACATTGTTAAATCATGGTAAATTAATTAATGACACGGAAATTTATTTAACTATTCATTTTGGTGCTGGACTCCTTTTAACATCACCAATTGTTAAATTCCAGAACATAATGTACGTTTTATCACTCTGAGCTGCAACATTTAATAGGACCATGATTAACGATGAAAGTCATAATTTTTAATTTCATGTACTTGTTTATGTTAATTCCTAAAAAATAGTATAATAAACCCTTTCATGTGTCTCAAGTATTGCGAAACAAATTAATTTTTAATATCTTCTCTGTAAACAATAAGTGCAACACGGTAATATTATAAAATGTGTTGTTTATTTTATGAAAATTAATTTTAATTTTATAAAATTTATTTGTTTTATGTTTGTTTTTAATTTTCTTCTAATTACAAATACAATTGGAAAAAATCTCTGATATGTTTTGAATAAAAGCGACAAAATAAAATAAAATATGACGAAAAACTAAGAATTTTTATTTATAAATTATTTAAAATTTCGTTTCAGTATCAAAAACCACCAAATTTATTGTTGAAATTCCGGTTCGATGATTACAGGTAACGTAAATAGCTCGTTGAGCACGAAACCAGCGGTAGGTTGCATTGCAAAGCACCGGTATTAGAAATTTCGTATTTTGAAATCCGGTTATATTTTGTAATCGAACCTGGATTACAGGTGAATAAGACGACATATTGCAACAATTTAAACGCAGATCTTCTCATAATTACATAAATAATTCAAAATAACCGAAAGATGCAGAATCTGTGACAATAAATTTTATCCGTTCAAAATCAGTAAGGCTAACCATCAGGGGTTTTCGAAAAAAAATTCACAAAAATTTATTGTTGAAATTCAGGTTCGAAATGATTACAGGTAACGTAAATAGCTCGTTGAGCACGAAACCAGCGGTAGGTTGCATTGCAAAGCACCGGTATTAGAAATTTCGTATTTTGAAATCCGGTTATATTTTGTAATCACCGGTATTAGAAATTTCGTATATTGAAATCCGGTTATATTTTGTAATCGAACCTGGATTACAGGCGAATAAGATGACATATTGCAACAATTTAAACGCAGATCTTCTCATAATTACATAAATAATTCAAAATAACCGAAAGATGCAGAATCTGTGACAATAAATTTTATCCGTTCAAAATCAGTAAGGCTAACCATCAGGGGTTTTCGAAAAAAAATTCACAAAAATTTATTGTTGAAATTCAGGTTCGAAATGATTACAGGTAACGTAAATAGCTCGTTGAGCACGAAACCAGCGGTAGGTTGCATTGCAAAGCACCGGTATTAGAAATTTCGTATTTTGAAATCCGGTTATATTTTGTAATCACCGGTATTAGAAATTTCGTATATTGAAATCCGGTTATATTTTGTAATCGAACCTGGATTACAGGCGAATAAGATGACATATTGCAACAATTTAAACGCAGATCTTCTCATAATTACATAAATAATTCAAAATAACCGAAAGATGCAGAATCTGTGACAATAAATTTTATCCGTTCAAAATCAGTAAGGCTAACCATCAGGGGTTTTCGAAAAAAAATTCACAAAAATTTATTGTTGAAATTCAGGTTCGAAATGATTACAGGTAACGTAAATAGCTCGTTGAGCACGAAACCAGCGGTAGGTTGCATTGGAAAGCACCGGTATTAGAAATTTCGTATTTTGAAATCCGGTTATATTTTGTAATCGAACCTGGATTACAGGTGAATAAGATGACATATTGCAACAATTTAAACGCAGATCTTCTCATAATTACATAAATAATTCAAAATAACCGAAAGATGCAGAATCTGTGACAATAAATTTTATCCGTTCAAAATCAGTAAGGCTAACCATCAGGGATTTTCGAAAAAAAATTCACAAAAATTTATTGTTGAAATTCAGGTTCGAAATGATTACAGGTAACGTAAATAGCTCGTTGAGCACGAAACCAGCGGTAGGTTGCATTGGAAAGCACCGGTATTAGAAAGAAGCAGAATCTGTAACAATAAATTTTATCCGTTCAAAATCAGTAAGGCTAACCATCAAGGATTTTCGCAAAAAAATTCGCAAAATTTTTTTGTTGAAATTCAGGTTCGACATGATTACAGGTAACGTAAATAGCTCGTTGAGCACGAAACCAGCGGTAGGTTGCATTGGAAAGCACCGGTATTAGAAAGATGCAGAATCTTTAACAATAAATTTTATCCGTTCAAAATCAGTAAGGCATCAGGGATTTTCGCAAAAAAATTCACAAAATTTTTTTGTTGAAATTCAGGTTCGAAATGATTACAGGTAACGTAAATAGCTCGTTAAGCACGAAACCAGCGGTAGGTTGCATTGGAAAGCACCGGTATTAGAAATTTCGTATTTTGAAATCCGGTTATATTTTGTAATCGAACCTGGATTACAGGTGAATAAGATGACATATTGCAACAATTTAAACGCAGATCTTCTCATTATTACATAAATAATTCAAAATAACCGAAAGATGCAGAATCTGTGACAATAAATTTTATCCGCTCAAAATCAGTAAGGCTCATCAGGGATTTTCGCAAAAAAATTCACAAAAATTTATTGTTGAAATTCCGGTTCGAAATGATTACAAGTAACGTAAATAGCTCGTTGAGCACGAAACCAGCGGTAGGTTGCATTGGAAAGCACCGGTATTAGAAAGAAGCAGAATCTGTAACAATAAATTTTATCCGTTCAAAATCAGTAAGGCTAACCATCAGGGATTTTCGCAAAAAAATTCACAAAAATTTATTGTTGAAATTCCGGTTCGAAATGATTACAGGTAACGTAAATAGCTCGTTGAGCACGAAACCAGCGGTAGGTTGCATTGGAAAGCACCGGTATTAGAAAGAAGCAGAATCTGTAACAATAAATTTTATCCGTTCAAAATCAGTAAGGCTAACCATCAGGGATTTTCGCAAAAAAATTCACAAAATTTTTTTGTTGAAATTCAGGTTCGAAATGATTACAGGTAACGTAAATAGCTCGTTGAGCACGAAACCAGCGGTAGGTTGCATTGGAAAGCACCGGTATTAGAAATTTCGTATTTTGAAATCCGGTTATATTTTGTAATCACCGGTATTAGAAATTTCGTATATTGAAATCCGGTTATATTTTGTAATCGAACCTGGATTACAGGCGAATAAGATGACATATTGCAACAATTTAAACGCAGATCTTCTCACAATTACATAAATAATTCAAAATAACCGAAAGATGCAGAATCTGTGACAATAAATTTTATCCGTTCAAAATCAGTAAGGTTAACCATCAGGGATTTTCGCAAAAAAATTCACAAAAATTTATTGTTGAAATTCCGGTTCGAAATGATTACAGGTAACGTAAATAGCTCGTTGAGCACGAAACCAGCGGTAGGTTGCATTGGAAAGCACAGGTATTAGACAGAAGCAGAATCTGTAACAATAAATTTTATCCGTTCAAAATCAGTAAGGCTAACCATCAGGGATTTTCGCAAAAAAATTCACAAATTTTTTTTGTTGAAATTCAGGTTCGAAATGATTACATGTAACGTAAATAGTTCGTTGAGCACGAAACCAGCGGTAGGTTGCATTGGAAAGCACCGGTATTAGAAAGATGCAGAATCTTTAACAATAAATTTTATCCGTTCAAAATCAGTAAGGCATCAGGGATTTTCGCAAAAAAATTCACAAAATTTTTTTGTTGAAATTCCGGTTCGAAATGATTACAGGTAACGTAAATAGCTCGTTAAGCACGAAACCAGCGGTAGGTTGCATTGGAAAGCACCGGTATTAGAAATTTCGTATTTTGAAATCCGGTTATATTTTGTAATCGAACCTGGATTACAGGTGAATAAGATGATATATTGCAACAATTTAAACGCAGATCTTCTCATAATTACATAAATAATTCAAAATAACCGAAAGATGCAGAATCTGTGACAATAAATTTTATCCGTTCAAAATCAGTAAGGCTCATCAGGGATTTTCGCAAAAAAATTCACAAAAATTAATTGTTGAAATTCCGGTTCGAAATGATTACAGGTAACGTAAATAGCTCGTTCAGCACGAAACCAGCGGTACGTTGCATTGGAAAGCACCGGTATTAGAAATTTCGTATTTTGAAATCCGGTTATATTTTGTAATCGAACCTGGATTACAGGCGAATAAGATGACATATTGCAACAATTTAAACGCAGATCTTCTCATAATTACATAAATAGTTCAAAATAACCGAAAGATGTAGAATCTGTGACAATAAATTTTATCTGTTCAAAATCAGTAAGGCTCATCAGGGATTTTCGCAAAAAAATTCACAAAAATTAATTGTTGAAATTCCGGTTCGAAATGATTACAGGTAACGTAAATAGCTCGTTGAGCACGAAACCAGCGGTACGTTGCATTGGAAAGCACCGGTATTAGAAATTTCGTATTTTGAAATCCGGTTATATTTTGTAATCGAACCTGGATTACAGGCGAATAAGATGACATATTGCAACAATTTAAACGCAGATCTTCTCATAATTACATAAATAGTTCAAAATAACCGAAAGATGTAGAATCTGTGACAATAAATTTTATCTGTTCAAAATCAGTAAGGCTCATCAGGGATTTTCGCAAAAAAATTCACAAAAATTAATTGTTGAAATTCCGGTTCGAAATGATTACAGGTAACGTAAATAGCTCGTTGAGCACGAAACCAGCGGTACGTTGCATTGGAAAGCACCGGTATTAGAAATTTCGTATTTTGAAATCCGGTTATATTTTGTAATCGAACCTGGATTACAGGCGAATAAGATGACATATTGCAACAATTTAAACGCAGATCTTCTCATAATTACATAAATAATTCAAAATAACCGAAAGATGCAGAATCTGTGACAATAAATTTTATCCGTTCAAAATCATATCAGGGATTTTCGCAAAAAAATTCACAAAAATTTTTTGTTGAAATTCAGGTTCGAAATGATTACAAGTAACGTAAATAGCTCGTTGAGCACGAAACCAGCGGTAGGTTGCACTGGAAAGCACCGGTATTAGAAATTTCGTATTTTGAAATCCGGTTATATTTTGTAATCGAACCTGGATTACAGGCGAATAAGATGACATATTGCAACAATTTAAACGCAGATCTTCTCATAATTACATAAATAGTTCAAAATAACCGAAAGATGCAGAATCTGTGACAATAAATTTTATCCGTTCAAAATCAGTAAGGCTAACCATCAGGGATTTTCGCAAAAAAATTCACAAAAATTTATTGTTGAAATTCAGGTTCGAAATGATTACAGGTAACGTAAATAGCTCGTTGAGCACGAAACCAGCGGTAGGTTGCATTGGAAAGCACCGGTATTTGAAATTTCGTATTTTGAAATCCGGTTATGTAATCGAACCTGGATTACAGGCGAGTAAGACGACATAGTGCAATTTATACGCAGATCTTTTCATAATTACATAAATAATTCAAAATAACAGGAACACACAGAATCTGTGCAATAAATTTTATATAGCCCATAGTAACTTTTGAATAACTTGCTGACAAAAAATTACCAAATCTATTTCGGAATATGTAGAGTAAGTTTAGGGTAGTTTAATTTTAGTTGTTTTTTAACATTGTCTTTCAGTCAATTTGTATTAAATTAATGGTGCCCGAAAAATTAAAATACAAACTTTTAAAGTACATAGGTATATCATTAAACAAATACAACACAAATGTCGTATCTGTTAAAATGCGTCATTGAATTTTGCTGAATATAAATATTACAACGCGAAATGTAATCTTACTTTTTGTATAGCCAGAATAATTTAAGTAACTTTTGATACCAACATTAAAAAAAATTAAAATTACTCAAACTTTCCATAGGATATTTCCGAAAACGGCTAATATAACACGCAATGACATACCTATATAAAAAAAATCTGCCAAAGATTATTTTGGTTACACAAACAATGTAACGTAAATTTGATTTTTTTTTTGTACAAACACATTCCTAGTGTTCAGTCCGACCAAAATGATAAAAATTATCATGATATATTTTATCAACTTTTGTCATAAAACGCACTCATTTATCACAAAAAAAAACCAAAAATATTTTCGATTCTGGCTGTCAAAATTTATAAATTTTATTTTTAATGTTATTGCGCTATGATATTATATGGACACGAACAACATTTTGTTCAACTTTAATGTTATTTCGTATTAACAATAATACATTAAAAACAATGTAGTTCAAATCAGTGTCTGGAGTAAACTCAAAAAAATATATTGTATAAAAATGATTTGTGTGTGTAGTTTCTTTTCTGTGTTTTTGTTCAATCTTCAATGTCCGTTTCATTTCCTCTGATGGCGGCCGCATGAAATGTGTCTCGACTCGAGCCTCAGCTCAAGTTAAAAATGAGTGATATAATACAAATTGTTGTTGTAAATTATTGTTGTTGTTGTAATGAAAATGTTGTTGTACCGCCTTTTTGAGATCACACATTTTTAAGTTTTAACTTTGTTGGCTCGGCTCGAGATTCGAGAGACATTTCATGCGGCCGCCTTGAATGATTGATTAGGTGCGACGTTGTGTGGTTAAAATTATTCGTGTATTCATGAATTGGGCGAGAAAATATGATTTCCTTTACACATATAAATGCCATCTAAAAACAATTTGTGAAAGTTTTTAGCTCAATCAATTATCTGCAAATCTCTGTCGTAAATTATAATTGAATGAATGTTTAAATGTGTGAATTACTATGTGTACTCCCCGGGTTTGTTTTATTAGCTAAGAAAAGATGTGAAGTATTAAACTATTGTGAAATACACTTAGGCATTAGTAAATAGTAAATTTTTGTTATGACATACAGCGCCAACAATGTTTTGACATGCAGAATCAATTTATAATTATTTTTTCAATTTGGTTGTTCACTCGGGTTTGACATAAAATTATACGGAGTGAAATTAGGGTCACAAAAAATATCATGATAAATTTTATCATTTTGGTCGGACTGAACACACATTTATACTTAAGCCGTGTTGCTTTCAAAAGATTACAAAAAGAACAATTGCATTGTGTTAAAGCCGATTTTCTTAGAATTTGAGAAAAAAATTTTAGGATTAGGGGAAATAAAACCAATTTATGGTTATGGTGTTTACCACAAGGCGTTATTTTTTCTATTTTTTTTTCGAAAAATGTATATTGTAGTAAAATTTGGCATTTTTTATTTGATAGCAAAATACCGAATTTAATTTGTTCTATTTCAAAAAATAAAATAAATATTAATAAAATGAACTAACACAGAAAAATTAAAACGCATTAAAAATTAAAACCAAAAGTTGTTGCTTTCACATTTCTTAGCTAAGCTAATCGGATTAGTGAAAGCAACACTACTTTAGTTATAAATGCTACGAGTATAGTTAGCTAAAACAATACGTTTTTAGTTAATTTTGGTTAATGTCATTTCTTTGGCGTTCGCAGAACATATTTAAGTATATCCCTTTTTCAACCAAAAAATAAAAAAATGACTCAATTGAAGTCCAAACCACACAATTGTGTGAGTAAAAGATCATAGTATGTAAGGGCGTTTTTGATTAAAAAAAAATTCACTTGTTTTGAAGTACAACCAACACAATTGTATGTACATATATAGTTATAGTGCTATTTTTCGGACGAAATAAGTTTAAAAGGAAAACACAAATGTGTAAATTGGTTCAAAACACTAAAAAAAATAATTTTTGACATGGTACTTTTGCCCTACTCGCACATTTGTGTTAGTAAAACACAAAAGAGATATGTTGAACATAGACAACATTGTGAAGTAATTAACACCTTCTGTAGTTTTTGGTATATTAGTATCTGCACTTCAGACTTTGTTTATGGCTTTTATTGCTGTTGGGCTTGGCACAATACATCATGTCAACAAAAAATGTGCATTTAAACGTCTGTCTTGCTTTTTAGATTGTTTTTAATTTTTGATAGCATTGAACATATGTAAAAATACATATAGGTATGTACATTACATATCGGACGTACAATTTCATAAAAATAATAGACAATTTCGATAAAATTGTGATAATTGCGAACACTCGTAAAATTACCTGTCATACATCATGTATTGTGCTCAATTCATGTGTAGAAAGGCATTATGCATTATGTTTGTCAAGTTTTTTAACACAATTTTAATTGAAACGGTCAGTTTTTATTGAATTTCATATAATTGTTGGTACGCATTTGCTTAATATTTTCCGAACAATTTTTTAATTCCATGTATTGTTTCGGTGGATCTTTTAGTGGTTATGTATTTTGGTTTTTAGGGCAGACGCACTTTTGTCGCAGGGTTTGCTTCTCGAAACAGAAAATTTAAAAAAATCACGCCAAACTTCAGTTTATTTACGTTCAAGAATTTGACGTTTCTTTGTATGATTTTTTTTGTTTACCTTGGATAATCGTAATCAATACATATTAAAATCAATGTTCAAACTTGTAGCACTTCTAACATAAACTTCAATTATTTCAACGCCAAAATGGTTAAAAAATGTGTCTTAATTTATTTATTTTACCAACTTTTATTTTTGTATCGAGTTCATGGTTATAAACCAGTATTTCTATTGCACGGAATATTAACTGGAGAGGAATCCATGCAACTCATTGCGGACGAGATTAAAAAGGTAAATTACTATGTTAATTAAAATGGCAAAATACATGTTTTTCCGTATTAGGCACATCCGGGAACTACAGTTTATACTACTGATCGATTTTCGGGGTGGTCGAGTTTGGATAATGCCTGGTATCAGGTGCAGCAGTTCGGAAATGATTTGGTTAATATTTCGCAGCAACATCCAGAAGGGATACACCTAGTCGGATATTCGCAAGGTGGATTAATCGGACGTGTGATTCTCGAAACATTTGAAAATCATAACGTTAAAAATTTTATCAGCCTAAGTTCACCACAAGCTGGACAATATGGCAGTGCATTTCTTCATCTTATTTTCCCAAATTTAGTGGAAAAAACAGCGTTCGAATTATTTTATTCGCGTGTTGGCCAGCACACTTCAGTCGGAAACTATTGGAATGATCCACAACATCAACAGCTTTATTACAAGTACAGTGTATTCTTACCATTTGCCAACAACGAAAAACTAACCGCCAACTCAACAAAATTTCGCGACAATCTTCTGAAACTAGACAAAATGATTTTAGTTGGAGGACCTGACGATGGTGTTATCACACCTTGGGAGTCTAGTCATTTTGGATTTTATAATCATGACAACAACGTCGTGCCCATGAAATCACGCCGAATTTATCGTGAAGATCGCATCGGTCTCCAAACTCTTGACAAGCTCAATAAATTAAAATTGATAACATTTGAGAACGTGCGTCATTTTGATTGGCATAGAAATGCGGATGTTATACGAAAAGCAGTTGTTCCTTATTTAGATTAATTGCAAAATGTTACTGTTTTTACATTGTGATTGGGATTGTATGAATCTTTGCCGTTATGTAGAGGTGCATGTAGCCAAATTATATTTTTCCATTTCCTTGATTAGATATTTATTTAAAAGTTTTGTTACATAGTCAAAATTATATTTTAATTAATTAATAAATAGACAAATTAATGCAATTTGAATTGTCGATTTTGCTGACTAATGCTGGGTAATGTCAATTAGGTATATTGTAATGCGCCGAACGTTTGATCTGATATTTAAATGGTGATTAGGGATACGTATTTAAATCCAGGTGCCATGATAAGCCAAATTATTAAAACATAAAAGATTGGGCTAACTTAATGGAGGTTAATTCTGAACCCATAACCATATCTGTATCAAAAAGTATATACATATTCGCTACGTTATTTTCTACCCTTTTCATTGCAAATCAAGTCAAATAAATCCGTTAAGAGGTAAGATAGGATATATGTTACGGTAAAAGTTCAAAATCGGTAAATGTCCGAATAAAAATTGCAAAACACTTTTATTGCTGACTCCTATATTCGCGAAATGGTTCACCCATCATCCCGACGACATTTGGAATAGTAAACGGCTTTACTTACTCGCACGGGCTCGCGGGAGCTGATTGTGCCCCTCATTTCGCTTAGTTATCTGACGGGTAATAGATAAAACTGTGAGGATGCAGAGCGGAAGGTCATCAAACATTTTCTACCCATGGAACCTCTGGACTAGTGGTTTTTAATCATGTAAACGAATTTAATAAATTAAAATTCTGGACATTTACCGATTTCGGACTTTAAGCTTAATATTTATACATAGGTAACTAAATTCTACATTTTCGATTAACAGACTAAATTTAATTTAATTGCTAATATTAAAACACTTATAAAGGCACATAACAAAAAGTCACGATTAATTAAAGCAAAAATTATACCTAAAACAGCTAAACTACAGTGCCATTGTTTACATTGGTCCTGATCGAGTCCTTCATTTTGTGACTCATTTATTAAAACCCTAAAGTAATCTACAGCAATGAAACAAATACCAAAGATCAAAATTCGGTAACAGCTTGTAGAAGTGCTTTCATTATTTGTTTGTTGTGGTCGGGCTCTTTGTGATTCTTCTTCTTCTTGCCTCATATAAATTTTATATACAAATTCCATCACTTGCTCTGTTGTACACTTTTGTGACGTGATCATTTCATATTCTCTAGCTCTTTGTAATTTTTCTTCTTCTTCTTGCCTCATATAAATTTTATTTACAAATTCTTCAATTTCAAGCCGTTTTTTTTTAAGTTCCATCTTTTGCTCTGCTGTATACTGTAGTGATGAGTAAAAAAATTTATTAGCGGCTTCAAAATTATTACTGGTCATTTCATATTCGTTTGTATTGGGAAAATGATATTTCATCATTATTGATTCTGACATCTTAAGTCTTAAACTTTGTGCTTCACTTTGATCTATTATTCGTGTCCGGGTAAAAAATCCCCCATAATTAATTATACAACCATTATTATTTTTACATTTCCATAATTTTTTTGCAATTTTTTTAATATGTTTCGTAATTGAGATTGTGGTGTCTTCATCGTTGAATTCCACTCCAATATATGTCCCAGGTCCAATTTGAGGAACCGGACCAATATATTTTATGACACCTAAAAGGTGTTGATCAACATTTAATATGGCTCCGTTTACTTGCACTATATCTCTTAATTTTAGCCCAAGTAAGAAACTCTTGTATTCATTATGTTTAGAGATCATTAGACGTTTATTTTGATTCGGTATTCCGATTAGTACCAGGCAAAGATTTCGCGTAATACGCTTGATTACATTTTGGTCATTGTAGTAGATATCTGTACTCAATTCTAACTTTTTATTTGGGCACGAATATATTTTAAAGAAACAACGATTATTTATCTCACTAACAATTTTTACAATTTCACCACCTTTCACGTCGAACAGTTTTGTTGAGCCGTATGTAGACAATTTTGTGCCGTAGTTAATGATGCCAACTTGATCATTTTCAATCCAAAGACGATCCATTTCCTAAAACAGTCGAATAATAATAACTTATACATATTAGAACACAATATTACGGGTATTCTAGATTATTAAAAAAAAATATTTACAGGTAAAGGAACGTTAGTGTTGCCTTTATCGTAATCGTAGTTAGTAACCCTTAAACCATCCATAAATTATTCATCGAACTTCTTATTTTATTGTGCTATGATCATTTAATTACTATTCATGATTCACATTGCTTTACCCGGCGTCTACACTATGCAAATCCACTGATATTTTCTATCATGATATCAAATTTGTCAGTGTATGTGTGAGTATGTTATACAAATTTTGACACTATCAGCAAATTATTAGGAGGCTATTTCACGATAAATTATTATGAAATTATTACGAAATGTCAAGTTTTGAGGTTAGGTTTCCTCATTATAAATATTAATTTTAGAGTAAAGACGTATTGACAGTACCCATTCATATGAAATTCATTAAAACTGAAAACCCCGTATTTTTAATTTTTATTTTTTATTTATGTTATTCTATGTTTACACTATTTAATAAAAATGTCACTTTTTTCGACGGAAAGTGCAGTTAAATAATCGATTTATATAGAAAAATGAGTGTTTGTGAACAATTTCGGCCAGAAGTTATAGAAGAACTGATTTGAAAAAAATTTGCACTTGCAAAAATTTCAGAAATTTCAGAAGAACTGACCAATGATGTAGAAAAAATTAAAAAGAAAATACGTAACTTACGAAACACTTACGTACAACAAAAAAAAAGATTGCAGGAAAAAAAATTGGGCAGCGCCTATGATGGAGAGGACCCAAAATGGTTTTTATTTGAAGAACTAAAATTAATGGATGAAGTAATTGCTGATATTGCAGCTATACTATCCAGTTCAACCATTACTTCACCACCTTTCGCTTTAAATAGTATGTACAATTCTAAATAAAATGTAAAGCCTCCACCATCAAAGAAATCATTTCCAGAAAACCTGAACTGCTGCGAATGACGCTTGTCTAATTGATGAAGACTATATTAATTTACTTTAAATATCATATTAATATACTTTAATTTTTGTGTTTTGGTGATGTGAATGGTGACGGTCAAGCCAAGCAAATAAAATAAATCCAAAAAAAAAAAAATTATTTTGACATTTAACAAAATTGACATTTTGAAATGTTTGACATTTTGAAATTATCATGATAGCAAAATTGCCCAGACATGATATTTGATGCAAAAAAAAATTATCAATACATTGAAAACACACATACATTCATAAATTATCATGATAGAAAATATCAGTGGATTTGCATAGTGTAGACGCCGGGTTACTTACGCTGAATTAAACAGAATTAATATTTATTAGCCGCAAATATATGCGTACTTTATCTAATCACATGTTTACCTAATACACACCAATTTTGATTTTTTTACATGAAATGACAAAATAATAACTATCAACTACCAACTGTATTCAAATTATTTCCACTATATCATTTGCAATATACATACCTACTTAATTCGTTATTATAAATTGTATGTAGAAAAATTACCAAATAACTAACCAAGGAGGGAAGAAACTGTTGAGATTTTTGAGAAACGAAGCGACCAACTTGTTGATTTGTTGACAGCGATGGAGTGCAGAAACAATATTCCCTAGTAACCAAAATATGTCAGCAACGGGTTGGAGTCGTTTGCACGATTTTAAAAACCCCGAAAGCAAAAGCCTGAAATCAAAATCCCTCTTTTCGGGATTATATCCCGGATTATATAAAGGCGATGCCACATACACATTTCTACGGACGACATTTAAAAACAGATTTCGCATTTACGAATTAATTAGAGCATATTTTTGACTCAAATCAATGAGATAATATGTAAAATATCTCGAGTTAATAGCTAAAATAAAAAATTTGGAACTATTTAATAATTTTAATTGAAAAATTATCAATTTTCTATTTAGCCGTTCCTAGAAACGATTTTTTCTCTGAATGGTATAATTTTACACGTGAACGAACGCACAAAAATCTAAAACGATTTCCGAACTCATCAAAAAATTGTAAACGATTTTTTTCTCTGTTGTCTATGAACTTCAACAAATGTCAAAAAATTCCAAAACAAATATATATTTTTCATTAATTTAATATTTTTATAAGGCTCATCATGAATATAGTATGGTAAACTTATTTAATTATAAAATGAATTAGCTGCTTATGTATTTTGAAAATTTTATAAAGAATTGTTGTTGTAAAAATCGTCTGTATTTTTTTTGGTATGTGGCGAGGCAAAATAAATTTTCGCACGAATCGTCTGTTATTAGATGTGTATGTGGCAACGCTTTGAATATGGTATGGTAAACTTATTTAATTATAAAATGAATTAGCTGCTTATGTATTATGAAATTTTTATAAAGAATTGTTGTTGTAAAAATTGTCTGTGTTTTTTTTTGGTATGTGGCGAGGCAAAATAAATTTACGCACGAATCGTCTGTTATTAGATGTGTATGTGGCAACGCTTTAACTCCGCAAATGTTGAATTACCAAGCCAAATGAAATTAGACCATTTCCACAATTTGTCTTTGAAATCCGGCTCGTATCACTGGATTGTGAGTATCGTTACAGAATTTGACAGTTACAACACCAGTTCTCGTAATTTAACTGGAAATAATCCCTGGGTATGGATTTCACACGCTTTTTACGATTCAAGTAGGAATTTACCAGAACGTCATAGTTAGGGCAACAAAAATATCCCAAGTATTTTTACTTTCAATTTTCCTGGCGATATTCGTACTTAAGTACTAAACTTAGTCTAGTATTTTTCTAAGTTTGAGTTGCAATTTATTAAAATAAAACGTATGAAACGTGTCGCGATTATTCGTAACTGAACGAAACTCAATAAAGGAGAATTGTATGCATGTATGTGTGAACAGAAAAGACAAAAAACAAAATGGCGGGAGCGAGGTTGTGCATGAATGTAAAATGCTATATTTGAAAATGTTAGAAGAAAAAGATGGCGGCATCCAAATGTGAGAGCAAAATAAAAATTTAGGTTTAAAATGAATATTTTTATTTTATTAAATTTGCGGTATAAAAATATACATACATATATACATATTATATACGAATCTAAATTATATTTTAGTTAATTTTTTAATTATTTTTTATTATTACACAATTTGAAATTATTCTTTGATTGTAATATTAAAAGTTTAAATAATTTTCCAAATAGGTACTATGATTATTGTACATCAAGTTTATTATTTTCGTATTTGTTTTCTACCTAAAAACTTAAAACTGAACTAGAAATTAATTAATTTATGAAAACAACATTTGAATAGATATAAAATACATTTTGATGTAGTTTTATTTAAATTAACGCACATCTTTAAATTTTATTAACAAAATTTTATAAAATTACCAAACTCATGTCGTGAACATGAAAAATAAAAACAAACCATGTACATTACACGCTATACACATTCCTACGAAACAAAAATTGCGGTAACACAGTATACAGTAGTAACAACACAGTATACATATACGCTACAAACACTATCATTATAATGTGAAGTTTAACTTTCGTTAATTTTGGATGAAAACGAAGGAAAATACTATGCTCAATTTTTACTTTCGTTTTGTTATACTTGGGATGCTCTTAAAATAGGTTTTAGGGGTATATCCTCTATCCGGTCGCTAATTATTTAATTGCGACGCAATATATGGTTTAGATTTATTTTGCCATGCCAATTAATAATACGTATACTTCACACTAAAAAGATGTAATTATTTGAAAAAAAAATCAATATTTCTTTAAAAAGCGCATTATTAACGTAATTATTTTTGCATATTTTCAAAATATTTAGAAAATTTACTGAAATTTGGAAAAATTTAATACAACATTTATAATTTTTAATTACACCACTATTTATTTTCTTAACACCACTTATTATTTTCCCACTACTCATTTTCGCTTTCACTCTTCCGCGTACTCGGCTCATTAAAACTGCGTCGGTATGTTCGTTGCACTCGTACCAATCGAATATTCCAGACTCGCTTGCATCCTATACAGGGCTGGGATGTTGTAACATCACTATTTTTCGATATTTTATCGAAGTCTACATCTCTTTCAGCTAGAATTAATTTGACTTCTGTTTCGTTTATCAATTATTTCTTCTCTATTGCTATCACAACCTACTAAAATATATTTGAACAATATCTATTTCTCTTATTTTCGTTCTAGAATCGAAAATAAATTATTTGGTGATAGAAACGCAGTAGAAACATCACAATATTGCAATCTAGCAGGCTGGTAAATGATATAAAAAATGAAACAGAGACAAATTTTATTCTACAGAAACGAGAAATAAACTTCGATAAATTATCGATACATGGTGATGTTAGAACATCCCAGCCCAGAAGTAATATTGTCGATTTTGTTCTAACATACAATTAATTTTTAAAAATAGTAGGATCTTGGTTAAAGTAGTAGCTTTAGAGATAGTTTTATAACGGTTTTGTTGTATAGCGGATTAAAGCGTTGCCACATACACATCTAATAACAGACGATTCGTGCGTAAATTTATTTTGCCTCGCCACATACCCAAAAAAAATTCAGACGATTTTTACAAGAACAATTCTTTATAAAATTTTCATAATACATAAGCAGCTAATTCATTTTATAATTAAATAAGTTTACCATACCATATTCAAAGCGTTGCCACATACACATCTAATAACAGACGATTCGTGCGAAAATTTATTTTGCCTCGCCACATACCAAAAAAAATACAGACGATTTTTACAACAACAATTCTTTATAAAATTTTCAAAATACATAAGCAGCTAATTCATTTTATAATTAAATAAGTTTACCATACTATATTCATGATGAGCCTTGTAAAAATATTAAATTAATGAAAAATCTATATTTTGTTTTGGAATTTTTTGACATTTGTTGAAGTTTATAGACAACAGAGAAAAAAATCGTTTAAAATTTTTTGATGAGTTCGGAAATCGTTTTAGATTTTTGTGCGTTCGTTCACGTGTAAAATTATACCATTCAGAGAAAAAATCGTTTCTAGGAACGGCTAAATAGAAAATTGATAATTTTTCAATTAAAATTATTAAATAATTCCAAATTTTTTATTTTAGCTACTAACTTGAGATATTTTACATATTATCTCATTGATTTGAGTCAAAAATATGCTCTAATTAATTCGTAAATGCGAAATCTGTTTTTAGATGTCGTCCGTAGAAATGTGTACCTATGTGGCCTCGCCTTTATACAACAAAACGGATATAAAACTATCTCTGAAGTTACTACTTTAACCAAGATGCCACTAATTTCACAAAAAATGTTAACTTAAAAGAGTACTTTATGTTGAATAAATGTCTCGGTCATGCTGAATTAATTGCCCATTCAATCAATAGACGTGGTGATAGTAACAAGATTGTTACGATCTCGTCTATTGGTTTGTTTGATGGGTAATTAATTCGGCATAGGCGAGTCATTGATTCAACGAAAATTACTCGTTTAAAGTTTAGAAAATACAGACTGTTATGAGATTAGTGACATCTAGGTTTAAGTAGTAGCATTAGTGTATTTTTATAACAGTTTTGTGCTATAAGAGAGAAAACGATTAGAAAGTTAAGCTGTTTTCATTAAACTGGCAAATAGCGAATAGGCATCTCCAATATCATAAAGGCAAATGGCAGCATTCGGATCTGAGTTGGTAGCATTCGGATGAATTGGTTGAGCACTTAGCGGCCGAAATTTTTTCTTCAATTTAGATCTTCGTAATGTTTATGTACAGGGGAACGTACATGAGGATGATGATCAGCACCTGCTAACATTGACTATGCACAAAAGATTGTACAAGTATTGAAGAGATTGGCAGTTTTATAGATGATTTTCGAGTAAAAGTTCTAAATGACGAAATTTATCTTATCTTATATAATTATCAGAGACTAAAAGAAATTTTCAGAGGACTCTCGGAGTACGGTTTAAACATCATTATAGGTAATATGGAGTAAACATCATTGGGAAACCCAACGCAGGCTTTTGAACGCTTACACATAAATTTTGCGGGATCATTTTGCGGGGCATATTTCTTTTTGTGTATAGACACATATTCGAAATGGCCTGAAATACATATTATGGCTGTGTGCCAAACTTAAGGTAAATCTTACTACGGTAAAAACCGGTTTTAGAAAAGATTTTTCGATCAGTTTGAGATAGAGTTTTTAAAAAATAACTGAATTTACCGAAAAATTTACCTAAAATTGACTTTTACCTTAAGTTTGGCACACAGCCATGAAACAAATAAATACTTCGCATTAAATGTAAGTTATTAAATTTAAAAAAAGATTAAATTTTTAATTTTAATTTTGACAAATTTGAAAAAGCTATAGCGGAACTCAACACTATTGTTTTTTACAAAAACGCATCTATAGTTTTCGTAATTGCGCTTGATGATATACGCTTAAGATTTTCATTAACGAACCGGATATATATAAATATAACCGAGTTCTTCCAAGCATAGTCAAAACCCGTTTTAATCGTGTAGAATGGACAGACACCAGAACTTCATCTACAATTTATGTTTCTGTCCAAAATCAATCTAAAACCCAAATTGCATTAGGATTAGTTATGAAATTGACAAGGTTAGTCCAGCATGAACAGATCCTAGAATTTGGTTCAAAACTAACTTTAGAATCCCTAACCAATACTACTAACCAAATTTCATCATAATTCGTTAAGAAATGACAGAGAAAAAAAAACATTGTTAAATTTCAAAATTCCGCTAACGGTTTTGTTCACTTTGGAGATCAATTAGTTTGTCAATTTAAGGAATACTTTTAAGACTTTATTCCGCTGAGTGTTTTATTCTGTAAAAAAGAGGTATAAAATGTATACAAAATTTCCACTGGTTATAAAATAAACAGCATTTAACACAGGGAGCAACAGTGCTAAAAAGTGGTGCATCTTATTAAATGAAGATAAATCCATACATGTGCAAATTACATATGCAAATACAGTTATTCGCCTTTTAACGCAAAGTTGCTGACATCTGACGGAATATTTCGGAACTAGAGCGAAATATGATCGACTTCCCGATCTGGATGTTATGTAAAATGTTCAATTATGGTGTGGGCCTGACGCCGATTTTTTTGTTTAAATTTCTGACTATAACTAAATTGATCGTTAGTTCACCCAAGTATTGTTAGATGTCTAAACTGCAAACTTAGTCCCGATTTATCAACTATCGATTAGAAATGTTTCGTAGAATGATAAATTTAATTTTAAATAGCAGATTTTAATTAAATATCAGACACGGTTTGTTTTGTTCCATCTTTGAACGATTAGTATGAACGTTTAACCATCAATTTAGTTAGTTGGAAATTAAGACAAAAAAATAGACGCGAGACACACATCATTAGTTTACAATTAATGTAACAAATGATGAAATAATAATAAAATGGAATCAGGCTTTTCCTCGTATAAGCAAATATCACCTTTCGCACGCATAGGAAGTTGCGCTAACTAGGCAGTGATTAAAAGGCCAATATACCTTGGCATGACTCCCGATGCTAAGCTCAAGCTGTCTGTTTTGCTTTCGCTTTAATGTTAGAGGCCAATTTTGCTTAAAGCAATATTTGTTTGCTAATTTCCAGAAATGGAAAATAATTGTTCATCATGCACTTGGTTGCAAAAAAATTGCACATTGCTTAATTTTCCATAAAAGTTCAAAAATTACAAAAAAAAATCCAACATTTGTTGAATTTTTTTAAATTCAGATTCGAAGTCTATTTCAATACCTATCCAGTGGTACCTTTTTTGTATTTATACGTGACATTAAACTGATTTTTGGGGGTAAACATCTGAGGTACACGTTTTTGTGAATTTGTCAGCATGAAAATTAGGGGTAAAAATCGAATTAAAATATGGAAATAAACAAAAAAATAGTTTTATTAATAAGAAGTATTCCCTCTCCTGGCCCGAATGACAACTTCCATTCGATGCTGTATTGATTTCACCAAAGTTTTCACAAAATATTGAGGTATCGCCTCCCATTCATCTATGTTCGCCTATTGCAGCTCCTGGAGACTCGTTGGAGCAACATCTCTGGCTCGAAGCCTTTTTTTCAACTCGTCCCATAAATGCTCGATGGGATTGAGGTCCGGACTTTGAGCTGGCCACTCCATAACAGGCATATCCACCTCTTGAAGGTACTGGTATAGTACACCAGACGTATGCGGTCTCGCATTATCCTGCATAAACAGAAAAAATCATCAATAAACCCGGCAAAAAGTGCGACGTACTTCTCGAGTATTTTCTCAATGTACCGTTGAGAATTCATTCCTCTTGATTAATCTGTCTTCGCCTAAAATGATATGCCTCCCCAGAACATGCACGATCCACCGTAATGCGAGACACGTTCTTCAATGCAACACTATGCATATCGCTTTCCTTGTCTTCTGTATTTCGGCCCGTTTGCCGGTCTGTGTTGCAGTCAGATTAACTTCTCGAAATCCTCTTCTAACTGTCCACCGACTGACTTTCTTCACGAACTTCTTGGAGCCGCCGCCCCAGTTGAACCGCATTCATACGGCGATTTTGCAACGAAGTTGTTACAAGAAAGCGGTCATCACGCTGTGCTGTAGCACGAGGTCGGCCAGATCCTTGTCGCCGTCTGAAGCCACCAGTTTCCAGATATCCCTGCCACACTCGACGAACGGAGAATCGGCTCAAATTTAGTTGTAGAGCCACTTCACTTTGGTGCTGCTCTGCTTAAATTAGTGCAACCACTTGTGCGGCTACCTCTGGTGTGGTATCCATTTCTTTGCTCCGGTTGAAGACGTAATCAATAGAGGATCGTTCAGGCTAAGCGTCGATATGCGAATGATCACAATTTCAAGCGAGATATTTCATGGCATGCTATTGTATTGATGTTGTTGAATTATTTTTAGAATTTAATTCGAAAGCCTTGGAGTAGATTCCGATAAAATGACAATTTGTCGTGACATTTGCTTGTTGGTACAAACTGAAGTCATTGAAAATTTGCGATTCGGATAAAATGATATATGACATTTACAGCAGTTGCATTTTTAAGTTATATCAAATATATTATGAGGTTTTTAAAATTATAAAGCCTCATACATATTTTGCAATAAAACTTATAAGACACGACAATAAAAAACAATGACAATATTATTAAAATTGTCAGCTTATTTTTTGTGACATTTTGGAAAAGTCATCACCGCATGCTAATCGCGATTTAGTACTCACAAATATTTGTCACAAAATTGTAGCAGAATTTTTAGAACAATGTCACAAAAAATTGTCATTTGTCACTTGATCAGAATCTAGGGTCTGCTATATGCATTTGACAAAAAATCACTTTGTTGGCATTGTACAAGTACAAAAAAGGTACCAATGGATAGGTCAATAGGCGCAATACTTTGAATCTACATTAAAAAAAATTAAACTAATATTGGATTTTTTTCGATATTTTTGAACTTTTGTGGAAAATTGAGCAATGTGCGAATTTATTGCACCCAAGTGTATTTTGTTTACACAACTATTCAATTCAATACCATATAATCCTTCATTTTGAAAACGAAGGTATATCTATCACATGAAAAATGGCCCTAAATTAAAATTATATTGCATCATGCCCACGGACATTTTTGTTTAAATGTGGCCAACTAGCCAAAATATTTGCACCGAAAATACCATGCAGAAGGAGAAGATTAAATAAAAAGAAAATTCTTCTTCGTTTTCAATTTGCAAATAAAAATTAAAAATTAATTTAAGTGTTTTTATTTATTTTATTTTTATTAAGTACATCGTAATAGTGTACATTAGGAACGACAAGTCCTATTGGGGGGGGGGGGGATAGATTTTTATATATTTTGATTAATTTATTACCACAAACATTTAATAATAGAAAAGCCACGACTAATATTTAATTTTTAGCAACGTGATTAATTCATTCTAATTTTTAGGTTGGGTTTCATAAATTCAACAATTTTATCAAATATAAGTGAAAGATGTACGTAAAACTATTCAAATAACTTTATATATATTAATTTAATAAAAATCGGATTTTGCGACACAATTTTTTAAGTTTTTCTTATTTTTGGGCTAGAAATCGCGCGCAATTCTTTTTTATTAAGTGACAGTTGGGTTTCTTACCAGCGCATCCTCAACAGAATTCCTTTACCGTTTTCCTTACAGAAAAGTATGAAAAAAAAACTTGAGGAAAAAAAATTTTTTTAGCAGTTAAACGGCGCAGTTAACGACGTATGTATACGGCTTGAAGCCGTATACATACGTCGGATAAAAATCCGGGATTTTCCTATCCCATCGTTTTAACCAATTACATCACGTAAATTATACAACAAACACGCCTCTTTTCATACAAAAGAGTTGAAAAAAATTGAAAAAAAATCTCGGATGTAAAAATCCCGGATTTCCATCCGACGTATGTATACGGCTTGAAACGCCATTTATCGCATTCTTATTTTTTTATTAAGCTAAGTTTTTATTCCTGACTGCTTCCACTTTTACAAATGAGATACGTCACCGAGGAAATATAGAAATGCGGAGGGAAATACGTAGAACGACTATCTCTGCATGAAACTACAAATATAAAGGCAGAAACTGCTGCAGCTGGCCAGTTCTAATTATATTAAGCAATTATTGTAAATGAAGTTCCAATAGGTTATTCACCATAAATCGAGAAACTAATTTAAGATAGACAAATTACTAGATGAACTCTGAATCAATTGAATATCCATTTTCCTGCCTGCCATCACTATTGTGTGGGTAAAGCAAAAATGTATTATATTTTCGACCAACACACACATTTGTGTGTTAACACTATAACTATAATAATATTGTAGTAAAATAATTAATATGTCATCAAAAACAAATAATTAATATGTTATACAATTTATATGTTAATTATATAATTAATTTTTATGTTATCAAATTATTATATTTTTAAAAAATAATTCCGATTTAACTAAGATCCGTTAAAACCCGGAAGACATTTGAACCTTTCATTTATTACACACACATTTGTGTGGGCTGGACTTAAATCTAAATTTTTTGTCTGGTAGGGAAAGGGATATTGAATAAATAAACCTAATAAAAAAAATAAAAATTTACTTCCGGTAAAATAGCTTTTAGTACAACTTATTACAGTATTTCAACTGTGAAAGCGATTTAAATGTTAACTTTTACCTGAATCTTATTACGACCAAAAAATAAATTTTCAAATAAAAAATATTTACTTAACAAAAAATGAAAAATCACCTCAATAAATTTTAGGTACTTGCGATAAAAAATCAAGCCCCAACGCACCAGACACCCGTAGTAATATTTAAAATATTGCAATCTAGTCGTCTGAGAAACTCTAGTCAACACGATTTTTTTTTTCAATAATAAAAAACTATCATTTGTTTGCATGAATTAAACTATTCGATTGAATAATTCATATTACTAACATGCTGCTAACATCTCGTTACAATAAAGAGAAATACAAACGTGATTTATTCTGGGATAAATTATTTAAAAAGTCTAATTTGTTTCCTAATTATTGTGCTACGAAACGTGGTCCAGCATCAAATCAACAACAAAATGCATCAAATATGATTTCCTCAACAGCAAAAAAATGCCGAACACAAAAGCTACTAAAATCGGATGAATGGTAAGTAAAGTAATAAATTTTAGATTCGCTTGAAACCGATTGTCATTTATGCGTTTAAGGTACGACTGTGATAAAATTCCAATTACAACAAGGTTTTATTTGGAAAAATTATTTGATTGTCAAATACTCGATCGGTACGAGGAAGGGTGCGAAATTCAAGAAAATGAAGAAACCGAAATTGAATTTTTAGAGGAATGTGATCCACAATATAACGAAGTTACGGTCCCCGAGAAACCAATAACGGCTGGCCGAAATCGTAAAGGAAAACCAAAAAAATTTGCTATAATTAAAGATTTGGTCATCGAGCAGGTGAGGTTAGAGGATATGCCAGAGAATAACGACGATCAGGACAATATAAACGATGAAGATTTGGACCATGCCAAAATTGGAAATAAATCATCGGATCGATCATTTTTATGTAAATATTGCAATAAAAAATTCGATCGACCTTGGGTGCTACGTGGTCATCTTCGCCTGCATACGGGTGAAAAACCTTTTAAGTGCCCCGTTGAAAAATGTAGTAAAATGTTTGCGGATCGATCTAATTTACGTGCACATCAACGTACAAAACGGCACCATAATTGGAGCTACCAGTGTTCACAGTGTACAAAAGCATTTAGCCAATTAAACTATTTGAGTCGTCATAAATTACAGGCATGTCGTAAATATCTGTCTCAAGCCAAACGAAAGAAATATTAAGGTTTATGTAATCTGAATTTTGTTTTATTTCTTTGAATTATTATTATTGATTTTAATAATTATTGTTGTTTTCATTTGTTAAGAACCGTTTTACTTTTTGTTACATTCCTTTTGAAAAACTATTAAGTTTTTAGTGTGAAATGTTGTGGTCCATTAAGAGCCTTCGTAGGCACACCTTTGTTTCATTCGTTGAGATATGCTTTCTTTATCCTACCACTTTAGCATGCACAAAATGGTGCCTGAAGTAACGGAAAAATAAAAGAAGTAAAAAAGGAGAAAATACGAAGTAGGACCGACACTTAAAGAAAGGAGCATCCGATGGCTTTTTCATCGAAGTAGCTTGAAGATCATCAGAGCAATATTTTCAGATTGAGAAAGAAGAATTTTTTATCGTCTATGGCTGTAAAAAGTCACCAATATGGTAGATAATTTATTTTGGTGATGGATCATATGCCCCTCGTACATTGTTTTACCCAGAAAAAGGCTTGCCAGTGACAGCCAACCGCCTCCAGAGCCGTATTTCTCATGAGATACAAATGTACTATCAAATATAAGGCAAGCAGCACTTTCGTGACTTCTTTCTCGTTGGTGGATGTGAAATTTGATCGCGAAGAGTGTGCATGTCAAGTGAACGAAGAATATAGAAATGTAGGAAAAGTTACCTCTGACAGTAAACAAATTGCTGCAGAAACAGTTAGAGATTCCGTTCCAGCGAGTGTTCCGTCCTATGTAAAGGAAGGATGGCCAGACTTTGTTCAAAATTGAGATCTTCAAAAATTTCCTGTAAGAAGAAATTCTATTTCTGTTTTCAATACCGTTCTTCTTTTCAGAGTGAGTTTACTCGAGTGATAATTTTGGCTCCTTGCATACTAGGCATGTTCAAATGAAGTAGCTAGCCGTAGGTACTGCTGGTGGCCAAACACCGACAACAAAATCGAAACAACAGGTAAGAAATGACGAGCATGCCAGGAGGTTGCTCCGAATCTGAGAAAGGTGTTCGAAAGTTGGCCAATCGCAACGAAGACATAAGACATGGGAACGATATCCATACATCATGAAGATGCCAGATAGTACTACTAATTCTATACGGTAGCGCACCAACACGAACTTTTTGCAATGGAAGGATTTCCAGAAAGCATTGTAGTGATAATAGGACAGCGTTTAAATATCAGCAGATTCTAACGAGTTCTGTCGACTCAACTGTACCTTTCCATCCCTCGTCAAATGGGGAAGCAGAATGGTTTGTTAGATCTTTCAAAACCGCCATTTAGAAACAATTGGAAGATGGAGATAGTTCTAATCACGCGAAGCGTTGTTCGCGAAGGTTGGTTGTGAACCTAGGACTCTATTATCTCTCAAGTATCCGTAATCAACTTCAACGTAAAATAGCCACACTTCTTCTCGAGCCGCACTTCTCATCTGGTGCGAAGTAGTTTGAGGGAGAAATCAAGCAAGTGCTTGGCAAGGTAATATATATTTTAGTTATACAGAATGGTTTGGTGCGACGTCATCAAAACCCAACACGAGCCCAACATCTTGATCCGTTTGTTGCCGCTGGAATTTTGAATAATAAAAATCAACGTCAATTATTGAACGAAGTTGCCACATTCATACCGACTCTGAAGCCTGAGGTCAAAAGTTATGACGCCGTTTAGCAAGAATTCAATGACCTGTGGTAAAATTTCACCCTTCATCATGATTGAGGTCATCATCGTTCGTTTTACTGGACAATTAGCTCACTATACGGTATTTGTGGTGTGTTAGGCTAAAACCCGGTGCGGACTGGACCGGGATAAAGTGTTACTCGCATCGGACTGTTAACCGACAAGGCCCGGCTCAGTATAAAAAAAGCTCAGTCCCTCACCCGGATAGCTGCCATCCTCTGGAAACTACTTTATCTCTATACTGCGGATTCTTGCAAAGATGAATATTTCTTACTCCGCTACTCTTGGGGCAAAACATGGATGAAACTAATAATACAAAAAAAGGAGCACCCTTAATGACCAAGAAACTATTGCTGCTGGGATTTTGGCCTTTAGGCCTGGTCTCCAAAGCATATATAACCAACGGGAGCAACATAGGACTTTAACAAGGCTGGTTCCCCGAATGCAATCTCTAGGACATGAGCATAAGAAACGATGGTCTCCTCGTATAAACTTACAAAACCAAGAAAAGAGCCTCGAAAGCTCTAGCAAAGCTCACTAAGATTCCGTTGGCGGAGAAAACGAACGGGGATATGAAAACGCCGTCATGGGCTAACAATAACATTGAAATAAAGCTAGTGGTTCGTCTGAAGGCTCTCTACCCAAAAGGCAGAGATCGGAGGAAGAATCAAAGAAGAATACAAAGAGGACTAGAAAGTAGGAAGCTGTTACTGGGCCTTTCAATGAGATGAACCAGTTGCTGGGAGTTCAAGAGGTATTTTAAAGCCTCCACATTCGACAGTGTAATCTCATTTGAGAATTGCATTGCTAAACTGCACTTTAACAGTTTCAAGCAGCAGTATAGCAAAATTGTTATGGAGCCCAAGGGAGCAGCTCCACGCGCTCATTTTAGGTTTTCTTGGGAAAGATGTCTTGTAAACTGTATCCGAAACAAAAAGGAGCTTTGAGCGGGTCATAACTGAGATGAAACTAAGATACGGCCCTTCACACGTCAGAGAACTATGCAAGATTCAACTCCAAAAAAAAGGCAACTATGTGGAGAAACCCTGCAAGACCTAAAAAGAGAAGTGAAGAAATTGGCATGTCAAGCTTACGGCTATGCACCGTAATATTTGCTGAACGGACTAACAGTGGAATAGTTTACCTATGCTGTTAAGGACGACCATCTGAAACTACATTTAAGAACCCATACTAAAGTGAAAACCATGAATGATATTGGCATTTTTCTTAGAATATAAGGCAGCTAAAGCAAGTTTAGATACTGATACAGTAAAGCTGCGCAAGCCCGGATTCAGAAGACATCACGCAAGTAAAGGCTATTATAAAAGAGGAGATAAGGAAACCACGACTAACTTTTCGAGCTGTTTCCGATGCCATCAATCCGGGCATTACATGAGGGATTGTATGCAAGCAAATACACAGCACCTGAGAGAAGCTGACGTACGAGGCCAGAAACGCGAAGAAATGAGTTAAACGCCGACTTAAGTTACACCAGTTTTGTGGAGGGGAGAGGGCATACGCTGGTGGAAGGGAGAAAATGCCCTAAGAACACCAATAAATTCACAACACTAGGAGCGGACTTCAAAACTGTTGCTATTGCTGGCTTATTGGTACCGTGTAAACACACCTTTACACTGGATACCGGAGCTTCGAAATCGGTTGCTCGTCCTGATATGGCAGGTCCAGAGCAAATTGATGATACTGTCCCTTATAACTTGCTAACAGCAACAGGCGGATCTGCGATAGTCAAAGGAGAGTGTACACAATAACGCGAGTTGGGAGTGCTTCGGCCCCAGAACAGATTGCGGGAATTAGAAAAAAAATAATACTAAAAAAAGAAACTCTATGGTTACTCCGAGGCTAGTATACACATAAATTCAGAACATCTTCGCAAGGGCAAAAATCTTGTGATCCATAAGTCAAATCTAACATGTTCGCCCAATTTTTTCAATCAGTGTACACGCCAGAAGACATCGATAAATACATAAAACCAAATGATAACACCAAGAATCTATCCATAAAAATTTCACAAATTGTAGTGAAACATATAATTCAAGCTCTAGAAACGTTTAAAGATGGATGCGACCCAGATGGTTCACCAGCCTCAATAGTAAAAGACTTCAAAAATTTGTTAATTCCTCTGTGCCTTATTTTCAATCACTCACTGAAACAAGGCATTTTCACTCAGAAGTAGAAAGTAACAAGAGTAACTATGGGAGTGGTACTACGATACATATCACAAAGCCAACATGGTTTTATGACAAAAAATCTTTGACAATCAAACTGCAACGAACCTTACAGAATTCACCAGCATCACGATAAAAGGAATAGAAAATCACAAGCAAGTTGAAGTCGTATACACAGACTTTGCTAAGGCATTTGATTCCATCATTCATTATCCTTAGAATGCTTGAACAAATTTGGGTTCTGCAGTCCCAAACAGTGCGAAAAGTAAACGTGAAATACAGAGCAGTGAATGAGTGAACGTTGTGAATTGCAGCAGAAATTAAAGGTGCTGGGAAATAAAGTTTGTAACTTAAATCTCTGAGTGATTTATTTGTAGAATCGAGTACGACTCCATGTCGAACAATAAAGGTAAATTGTTGTAATTACTAGGACCGTGATACGCAATAAGTTTCTAAACTCAATAGAGGGGATCATTACATATTTAAAAAGAAAACAATAAAACAAAGACATAACGACAAAAAACAAAATATTTAAAAATGCCACAATTCAATTTTCAAAAGCAAAATAATTCTCCAAAGTGGATGAAATATGTTCAAAATAACAAAAATTAACAAGTATTAGTAAATACAATGTAAAAAAAAATCTTATAAGTATTTTGAGTGAAAACTAGAAAATAAACTCAAAAAAAAATTATTTTACACTGTTCGTAAAAGCGAGAGCCATTTCCCTGGAAGCTTTGATGACTCGATGGAGCCTGAAGATCATTGAAGAATACCTTCAATAGAGATGAAGTGCACCGTTTACAGGGAACGAATCGTCTGGGCGCTGAACGGTTTTAAGCGTTATAAATCGGCGTGCTCGGATCAGATTATACCAGCAGAGATCCAAAGGAACTCGGTAGTCATCCTCCCCTGGCTGGAGGTTACCTTCAGGGGATGTCTGAAACTAATCTATATTCGAAGAAATGAACGGAGGTCAGAGTCGTCTTTATTTTCGAAATCGGGAAAGAACTCGCAATCTTGTTCAAAGGACCTGAGGAATTTAACTCTATCATATTTTCTGTTGAAAACCTTGGAAAGGTTGGTAGATGTAGCTATTCGAACAAAAATTGAGCCCAGGAATTGGGCAATGTCGCAGCAGGCGATAATACGCATGATTGAGAAGTCAATTTACTAATAAGTTGATAAATCAGATGCTGGTAAGCAGGATTATTACCTCGAAACTGGGGAGGGGGGGGGGCACCATTAGAAGTCGGGTGATTAGAGGAACCCCGCAAGGAGGAGTTGGGTCCCCCTTTCTTTGGAGTGTAGTGTAGTGATGAATGGATTACTGTTGGAACTGGTGTGAGAGAGGAGACGGGCCAGACAGAAATGGACCAGTAAATGTGGAGTAGGGATCAACCCTTCCAAGACAGAGCTGGATTTACTAAGAAATAAAAAGTTCCGGTAGTTATCTCTCCTACCGTGAACGGCATTAGAATGGCTTTTGCTGACAGAGCGAGATTTTTGGGCATAATCTTTTACAGTATGCTCAGCTAACATTGTGGAAAGGGAGATTAAGGCTAATGTAGCCATTTACTCGTGTAGGAACGCTATAGGTAAGAGAAGGGGGTTTGAAACCAGTGCTGATACACTGGCTCTATACGGCAGTGGTAAGACCTGTGCTGATTACGGGGTGGGCGTGTGGTGGCCAGCTCTGGAGAAGGTAATATTTATAAGGATGATGGAAAAAGTGCAAAGAACGGCCTGTGACCAGGGTGCTTAGGACAACATATACACGTGCTTTAGAGCCCAGTTCCACCTTATTCCAATCAAATTTTTTGGTAAACAGATAGCAGCCAATGTGGCTACGAGACTTTCGGCTGTCTCTCAGTGGAAGTGTCTTCAGGCGGGACACTCGACGATAGTTAGATCATTAAGGAAAGAACTGGTGAATCTAGATTATATTAAACCAACGTTGCGCTTCGATAAAGGTTTCCAGACTACCTGTCCTTCGAGGGAACGGACAGCTCTAAGCTAGACGGCAATGTTGGAGCCAGAGTCTCTATGAGAAACTTAATATTAATATTTTGGTTCGTCTCCTGACTACTGCAGCGTGTACCTGGCTGAAGTGGTTGCAATAGGGAAAGTCGTGACATGGTTGAAGAAAAACATGGTATCCGTGATGAATATCGCAATCTATCTGGACAGTCAGGCGGCGGTCAAGTCACTAGAGGCGGTTTGTCTGAAGTCACGGGTGGCACTGATTGCTAAACATCTCTTAATGAGATTAGCTAGTGTTTCAGCTAATCTGGATCCCTGGCCACTCGGACGTCACGGGAAACTGCAGGGCAGACGAACTAGCTAGGTACGGCACAACTCTCCAGATACAGCCGGAAAGGGCAGGTCTGGGGAGACCTGTAGCAGGGTTCAAATTGGCACTCAGTAAAAAGGTAATCGCTTTGACAAGCGAGAGGTGGACCAACACTCTCACATGCAAGGTAGGTAGCAAAACAGGTTTGGCCAAAACTGGACTTGCGGCGCTCCAAAGGAGGAAGAGACTTTAGATCACTTCCTATGCTCGTGTCCGGCACTATCATACAGAAGACATAAGTACTTATTTGTGTCGACAGCCTTTCGGAACTCGTGGAGTGCGAGATATTTTACGCTACATAAGTAGCTCTGGATGGTTTCATCGGGAGTAAAGGGGAGATGGGATCCTGTGGTATCACAATATGACATTATTGGCCTAAGTATGCGATAGCAGCCACTCTAACCTAACCTAACCTACCGCTTATTTTGGGCTGCCGATTCGTATCATCAGTGATAGAGGTACGTCTTTTATACGGCTGTGTAACGAAATATCGGTTTTCAAAATCTCGATTTGTAAAAAATCTCGGGTTTCAAAATCATGCTTTTCAAAATCCCGGTTTTCAAAATCTCGGTTTTAAAAATCCCGAAAACCGAGATTTTGAAACCGGGATTTTGAAAACCGGAATTTTGAAAACCGAGATTTTGAAAACCGGGATTTCCGCTCGAAACGCGATATTTCAAAATCCGATTTGGTACAAAACGCGATATGGTACAAAACACGATATTTCAAAACACGATATTTCAAAACGCGATACGGTACAAAACGCGATATGGTACAAAACGGTAGTTTAGGATCGGGTTATATCAGGCGGGTGAAGGGGAAATTTAATTTCAGTAAGTTTATAGGAATTTAAAAATCGATAGGAGCGATAGTATATAGGATCGGTATCAGGTGGGTCGTTGCGCTCCCGTCGCTTGGCAACGCATATTCTGTATCATATCGCGTTTTGAACCATATCGCATTTTGTACCATATCGCGTTTTGAAATATCGCATTTTGAAATATCACGTTTCGAGCGGATCCCCAAAATGATATAGCGTTATCCCTTTCCTTCCACACAATTTTTTTTTCTAAAATTTAAGTTCACTGTACAAAAATTACAGGTTGTAATGTCTTCCGGAATCGTGTCAAAAATTGTATGTATTTATTTTGTATGTATTTTGGACCAACATACACATTTGTGCATTTCACTTAAATCGTTTTCGTCCGAAAAATAACACTATATACCAATAATAATAGTAAAATAAATAATATGTTATCCTGGACAAATAATTAATTTTTTATATCCCTTTTGATGCTCGGTAACACAATTGTGTGGGTACGGCAAAAGTACTTTGTCAAAAATTTATTTTTGTATGTGTTTTGAACCAACTTACACATTTATGTTTTCCTTTCAATCTTATTTCATCCGAAAAAACACTATCACTATACACACAATTGTGTTGGTTCTATGTACTTCAAATCAAGCGAAATTATTTATCAAAAACGCCATTTCATACTATTATTTTTTACTCACACATTTGTGTGGTTTGGACTTAAATAGAGCCATTGTTTTTGTTGAAAAAGGGATATAATTTATATGTTATCAAATTACAATGATTATTTAAAAAGGATATTCTGATTTAACTAAGGTCTTGTACCTTATACCTTGGCGTTTTGTACCATATCACGTTTTGAAATATATGAACGTACGTACCCCTCAATTTTTCGACCGTTTCGAATATTGTAGTAGATTACATGCGATTTTCTTTTCTTTTTTTAATTTCAAATCCCAAATACTTAATAGTCCGATGGTTTTCTATAAAATTTTATCGTTTCGTGCGGTTTGGCGCGTTTCTCGCGATAAACTTTATTTTTTTGATGAATAATATTGGTAAACATGTATGCTTTCTAATTTTAGATAACAAATGAAATAATATTTTTGTTATTTTGAACGTGTGATAATATGCCGATAATATTATAGGTATACGACGAGTATATAGTAAACACGCAGGCGTTCCAAATGTACGTTGTTGCTTTTTCTTGTACTATGTTGAGAAAATGGAGAAAAATCAAATTTCAGAATTTATATAAATTTTATACGCGCGTAAGTATTCACCAAAAAATAAAAAAATTTGCCTGGAAAGTAGAACATCGATTATCGAGCGCAATTTTTCCGAAAACATGTTTTCATGGTGAATGTAAATGTGAAAATATATTCTACTATACGTAAGTGTATATACCTCTCAGTTCACCATATAGACGTGTGTTTTTATGACGTATATAGATTTTCATATAAAGAATTTTCACATCGTACTCTCGTATACCTCCACAAAATAAAAACAATTTTCATTTCGTACTGTAATTTGGTATAAAACGGTTTTCGTGCACTGAGTAGAAAATTTTCCAATAGCTTTACACAGTTTAGATGTAGAAGAGTAATAATGATGTTGTGCTGTGTTGTTGGAAAATAAAATATAATAATAATATAAATTACAAGAGTGAATATTATCATTTGTAAATTACATCTTTTTTGTTGAGATAATAAAATGAAAACAATTGAATGTGTATAATTTATAGAACTGTGTGAAAAATCTTTGCAATTGTAATGAAAATTATAAAAACATTATGTAAAAAATAGTTTTGAATTAATTTAGTGTCTCTCAGTAGTTTTTACTTTTATTATTATAATTTTTTTGATAAGTTTTTGATTAATTTTGATTTGGTAGATAGCAAGTTGGAATTAATTTAGTTTTTCTCCAAATATATTAAAAAATAATTTTCACATATTGGACCAAAAATTAATTTGAAACCCATTTTTTTATATCTCTACATAAAAATATTGTAAATAAGAATGATATTGATTTTTTTGTTAGATGAATCTTGGTTTCGAAAAAAAAAAATGTGTGAAAATTGAGTTGAGTTGAAAATGAAAGAGAAAATTATTATTTATGTAGAATTTTTTTTTTTGTACATAGAGTCTCTCTTATATACTCGAATTTATTATTCGTTAAAAATAATAATAAACGAGGTAAATACGTCTGTACATACATATATGTTATTATATACTAGCATGCATATTATGTGAAAAACTATTTATTTCATCGATAATATTATTTTGAGTTTAATTAAAATCTATATACGATTTTCTCCTTTTATCTATCAAAATTATATACACCGCATAAATTGATTTAATTTCGAATGCACTAAATTTTGATAATAAATCTTAATTTATTTTTATTGCATAGATTTTGATTTAATTAATTTGTTGTGTTCAATATTCTAAGTAGAGTGCAAAATATTAGAAAATGATTTGCTAAAACACAGACCGATAAAAAAAATATTTAATTTAATAATTTGTGATATAAAAAGTATAAAAAAAATTATAGTGTACACATATTTGTTATTATAAGAAAAGGAAAAAATAAAAAGGAACCTTAATTATAACGAAAAACTATGGGAAATTACTGTAGTTCTGGACAAAATAAAAAAGATAAGGATAACACCTCAGAAAAATCAGAAGAGTAAGTGTTGATGTTATTCGTAAATATGTTGCTAATATTTTTAGGTCTAAATATATAAAATAAAAATAAAGTAGTTTATAGCTAAAGTTAAACATATCGTGTCATAACGAGTACATAAATTTTGAACTATATAGATTTTTCATAAATCGCACGTCACATACAGCGCTCTGACGCGATAACGCTTTATATAGACAAAATTGAGCGACAATGACCTTCATGTTATAATAAAAAAGTTGTATGTAGTTGTGTTGTTATATAAATAAGGTGACCTCGTGACCTAACCGAGTTTTCCAGGAACCCACGCTTTAACGAGAATTTTTTCATATATAAATTCTCAGACGGAGTCGCGCGCGTGCGACATATGTCGCGTTTTCTTTTTATTAACGCCCGATAGATGCATCCGTAGCAGTGATGCAATCAGTGTTTTTAAAACCAAATTGCATTTTTAAATTTAACTGACTATCCAAAACTTAGCACATTGCTCCTTGCTAGTAATTTCGTTTTGTGGTTATATCGTTGAAAATGGAGGATCCTAAATATTTGTTTATAAGGGCACATATAAAACTCCATGTCTGTTATAATTCATGACAATATTGTTACGAGTTTCGTGCGTCCGATATGAATTCGTACTGGATGTTGCAATAGTTTAAATTTTTCCAGCATGCTCTAATTTCACTCTTTATCACTGCTCGCAAAGTCACTTTTACTGTACTGTTTTACTTTTACTTTCCGCACTGTCTACTTCTTGTTTCATAACTTGGACTGTTCACTGGTTAAATTACAACTACCTCTTCGTCCCAAATTGCTCGCGCTTATAGACTTGTACGAGGGCAGTTTGATGCATCAGTGACTTGTTTAATAAAAGATATTTTTTATTCCTTCCAAATAATAGGATTTCTCAAGACCGTCAAAATAGGCGTTTGATTCAGTGATGACATCTTCGTTAGACCCAAATCTCTTATCGCCCAGCCATTTCTTCAGGTTTGGAAGCAGGTAATAGTCACAGGGGCTAAATCTGGAGAATAAACTGGATGAAGGGGGGGGGGGGGCAGTTCGTAGCCCAATTTATGGAATTTCGCCATGGTGACCACCCACGTGTGAATCTGTACATTGTCTTGGTCGAATCTGTACAACACCTCTGAATAATTTTCGCCAGTGATCCATGACCTTGTTGGCCGACAGAACGACCGTCGCCTTCTTTGGTACACGTTCACTCGGAGAAACCCACTGTTTGGATTGTTTTTCGGTCTCTGGTGTTTTGTGATGGATCCTTGTTTCGTCGTTACCATCATTGATGGTGCAGAGTCCCCATAAAATGTATTAAATCTTTCTTTAGTTTCGGTGATGGTTTTTACGCAAAAAATAATGCTTAATAAGCACATGAAATTCGCAAATGCAAACTAAATGACGCAGCTTGCTCAAAATTTGACATCAGTGTAGTCTATTAATAGATGGCGGTAGTCAGAGGCAGTGTTGCGTTAAAAGTTACTGCACGCGAAATTAAATAAGTCACTGATTTACCAAACTGCCCTCGAATGTTTTACATTTGTAGTGTAGAATTCGTAACACTATCCCCACATTAAATTGATACATCCAACGTCAAATCTCGATGTGTATCTTGAGATCTTCATTATCGCTTTGTGTATACAAGCATGCCAAATCACCTCGCCGAAAGTTACTATATCTTCCACGGCGATCGTGTTGTGTCTCCCATTTATCCTGGGCTCTGTTGCTCCTTTTTGCGGGTCGAACATTCTCCACAAGTAGATCTTAAACGTTGCATTTACGGCCAAACTTATATGTCTTAAACAACCAGACTTATGTCTTATTTATTTTTAATGTCAAGAAAATTTTCTCAAACTGTGTGTGCATTTTGAATGGACCAAGCATGATCTAACAATTTTAGTCTCATCTATATGATCAACACACGATAGTAGTTTCCGGAACGGAAATATTGAAATTTTACCGTTAAACGTATGACCTGAAGACATTTATAAAACTACGTGTGCATCTTTAATAGACCAAGCGTGATCTAAAAAGATTTGTCCCTTCAAATAGGGATCCGCTGGAAACGCGAGATTTCAAAACGCGATATTTCGAAACGCGACATGGTACAAAACGCGATATCTTCACGGGCGTGAAGTTTTTAACAAATAACAAATATATCATTGTATTAGTGTTACACTGTAAACCTAATGTCTTATAAGAATTTTGAGTGGAAATTTTTGAAAAAAATACATGCTTTGAAACGATGAAATGTTTAGAGGATTTTTATAATATGCCATCAAGTCAACAAAATAGTTTCAAGTGATAAAAGCTACTAGACCCGTTTACCATATATATAACGTTTTCCCGATTTCATCTTGTTACACTGTTAAAACATAATTTTTAATGAGACAAATATAAAAAATCAGAAAGAGATGAAAGTGCTATCTCGTTCTAAACAGATATTTTTCACATTGGAATTTTATATAAATGTAATATTGAGAACTAAATATTTTAAAAACAATTGAAAAAAATTCTAAAAAAAAATCGACGCAAGACAAAATTTATTACAATGAGTAATTTCTTCTAACAACTAGTAACTTCCATTATCTTCAGATTACACCAGCAAAACTAATTTAAATTTTGACTAATACCAACGACTATTACCGGACAAGTGGTGCAGTGGTTAAAGCTTCGGCACTTGGACCGGGAGGTACTGGGTTCGAATCCCATCAGAGGCTAGATGCAAATCGAATTTTCATCATCGATTACGATCGGTGATGTTAATAAACACAACTAAGACCCTCTGATGGAGTGCAGAATTCAGCGCCGACCCACCGGCCATATCAATGTACAGGTTGACATGGAGCTTGCAATGTGCAGGTGGTAATACTGTAGTTGTGTGAGTAGGTGAATAGGTGAATGGGTTAATGATGTAGCATGAATGCGTGGTATCACAATGGGCCAAAAAATGACCTAAGTGTAAACCACTGAAACCTAACCTAAGGACTATTCTAAGATGTGATAATCAAGGAAACAGCGATAGTCTTAAACTGTCTGTTTGCCATGTCCTGTACTAAATAAGAAACTGTCTATATGTCATGTCCCAGCAGTCTCTCCAATTTTCAATTTTTTTTAAATTTGTATGGCATACCGATTTAACCTGCTTGAGCGATTTATATGTCGATTAAGATTATGAAGATCACAAAGATCACGAGGTTGCAACAGCTTTAGGTATTAAGTAAGGAACTGTCTATATGTCAAGTCCCAGCGGTCTCCCCAATTTAAATTTTTTTATTTAATTTGTATGGCATACCGATATCACCTGCTTGAGAAGTTTATATGCCGACTTAGTTTATGAGGATCAAAAGGATTCTTTTATGACTTCATCACGAGGTTACAACAACTCTATTGATTGATTGATTGATTGGACTGTAGAACCAAGTACTTGACAAGTGGTCCCGGATAACGCCGGGCCTATTCCTACAGCCTGTTTACACATAACAATAGGAAGGATAGGAAAGGTATTTTTTTTTTGGGACGGAACGACCCGGTTTCAGACATCTAGCGATCGTACGGCACAACACAATTCTAATCTACTTCTAATCTACTAGAGGAAAGATAAAGACTTAATAGGTTTAATGGATAATGATGGTATTGGTCTTCAATAATTGCTTCTCAAAATCAGCAACCTGAGGGAAAAATTTTATTATTTGAAATTTAATTCAAAATTAATGCTTTCCGGCTTCCTAAACAAAATTAATTGTGTGAATCAGCCCGGTTACAGACACCTAGGTAAAGTCGATAATTCATAACACAATGACAACGCAATTTTAATCTACACAATCAACAATAAGATGTTTCAATTACCAAAACAATTAACTCCATAAAACAAAAAGTTGCGAAAAATGAGAAAATAAATACAAAAATGTTTTTTTTAAATTCCTCATAAATTGCAACTTTAGTTACTTTTAATTTTGTCATTTAGTGGTGTTAACACTTATTATTACAAAAATTTGTTTTGAATATATATCGTTAGGAGCCAATCAAGTACGTTGAAAAATCGAGTTTGTCTTGTGAACCATCCAATTAATATTTCAAAGTAATATTATTTCACATACATCTGTAGAGTTCCTGAAATTTAATTCTAAATTAATATTTTCCGGCTTCCTAAATAATATAAACATTTATTAATTTAATCCTCCTGCAATCCCACATCTTACAATATAATTTCTGAAACCATAATTATTTAAATTATATTACAAATTACTCTAAAATTCATTAACTCTTGAATTGGTAATCACGAGATAGCCAAAAAAAAAAAAAAATATGTGAGGCATTCCGAAGGCAATGGATCCTGGAAAATTATCAAGATTATTCAATACCAGATTAACTACCGGATTGGATTTTTCAAATAAATTTAGGTTATTTCGCAAACATTTCAAATTATTTATTAATTTTGGTGACTGACGCATATTCATTTAATTACCAAGTAAATTATAATGCACAGAACATATTATGCCATGCTCAATGGAGCTTTACCACTCCTCAACCAATTACTGTCAAATGTGGTATGCAGAATTCGATTGACACTATAAAATAATGCTCAACTAGGCCATCTCTCAACAAATGATGGTCAAATTCGGTGCGCAAAGCTGAATATGACGATATTTTGAGATTCGGATATAATGAGGTCGTTACCTAACCGATCGTTACCTAACCGATAATAATTATCCATTTTAGTTTATAGAGCTGGACTAGGGTTTTAATAAACTAAGGTCAACTTGTATTGGGGTTTTAACGTGTCTTTTTTGTGGTGAAACAGTTCGACCATTCTGAATGCAACTTGACCATACCCCAGAAAATTATTGTCAAATCAGGTATGTAGAATTGGGCGGGAATTTGAAAATGGATTTTAGAGAAGTTCTGGAATTCGGCCAGGCTAGGCAATTTTTTAACTAATTATGTTTAAACCTGGTATATTGAGCTGAATCGAGATTGCAACATAAATCCTGGATGAAGTTCTGGATTTTTCTTCAAAATAAATTTCAAAATAATCAGCCAAATAAATATCTAGTTTCTACATTCACCATTGCTGAACCAAACTTGGCCATAACCCGCTAAGAGATGACCAAGTCAAATTCAGCTTTCCCAAAACTAAAGTTTGCTCGAATTCCAATTCAGCCCAATTCGTACCCAAAATTATTTTATGCATCTTCCGCAGTATACCGGTTAGAAACAGATTACTGAGACAATTCCGCACATCTCAATCAATCAAAAAAATCAAGGTTTACGTGAGGTGACGGCACGAATAGAAAATAGGACCACGTAGCAGGTTTCTTACATAATTGGTGCCTGAGCAAGTTGAATAGGATTTAGAACTCAAATCAATCGATATTCGTGTCTGACGTTCCCATGTAATTGCGAATCTGTTTCGAGAAATATTATTGAGCCAGAGAGATTATTTTACAGAAAATAGCGCCAGCAGTAAGCAATCTATAAAAGAGTCAACATAAAAAGGCCGAGGGATATCACATGAAACATTTACTTGTAATTAAAAACGAAAATAAAAATTAAAAACCATTTTCCCTTTGCCATACCATAACACATATGAGGTCTCACCCTTTTAAACGATTCTACAAAAAATATGTTATTTATATTATTTGGAATTTTCATCATGCATTTTTATTAGTTACAGAGAAAATTAATTTAAATAAACAAATTATTAACCAAATAAATAAAAAAAACATAAAATAAAAAAAATAAAGAAAAAAAAATCAGTTAATAACAAATAATAATAACGCCTGTAAGTACATGTTATATATTTACAATACATACGTGAACTCCTTTGTGACCGGTTTCTGGCCTCAAAATATCAAAATAGTTCTCGCATAGTCTATCCAAAATAATTTTTCGAAAATAACTTACACAAAAATACGTCGATAAATGAAAACATTTACACACATTACAAATAAAAACAAATATGTATATATATTAAAATAATATTAATATAATAATATATTAAACTAATTATTAAAATATTAAACTAATTATAAATAAAAACAATCATTAATATATTAATTATATATACAGATATACACACACATACATATACACACATAAGCACAAACTCCGCGCAAAAATAGGGTTAGACCCTTAGAGTTGAAACTTAGTTTTAAAAAATGCATATGGCGGTCTCATATGTCAAAGAAAAAGCCAACCAAACAACTTTTTGTTTTTGTAAAAAAGTGACGCGCTAAATTTTGTGTATTGAAAATATCGTGATATAATTAATTAAAATAAATAAAATATTAAGTATAAACCAGTGAATCGTGTATTATAGTGTATCGTTTGTAAATAAACTTTGAAAACTTTTGATTGAAACATTGAAATGAAGTGTTTAGTAAAATGTAAGGAATTTCTTACCAAAAGGAATTTCTTACCATCTGTAAGTGTTTATATAAAATAAAATGAAAATTATGTTAAAAGGAAAGTGATTTGTGATAAAATTATCCATATTTTAATTTAAAAATCAGAAAAAATTAATTAAAAAATTTTGGTTGTTGTTGTTGTTGGACTTTTTCCTTTTGTAAACAGATGTTATATTACAGTGTCGCATTTTTCTTATTGCTACGTACATATTCTACATGCTTTTCTTTTCATAATTACTTTTTATTTTGGAAGTACAATTTTTACCGAAAATAAAAAAATAAATCCGTACTATATTGGAATAAAAATAATTGTGAATTTGTGTAGTTTTTAATTTCGATCGAACAAATTCTGAATACGACCCGTTGATTTATATGCTTTCTCTTTTACCCCCAGAATTTGACTCACTTGACAGCTGCTATCATTCACTCTTCAGTATTTAACTTTATGCGCACAGACAGATAATTCTTTAAAATTTCATTTTCATCCTTTTCTGCCATTTCGACTTTTAACCAATTCACCGTGTGTATAACCAATACCTACTATGTCGACGTTTTTGTTGCTTTGTCCAGTTGTTTTGTTAGTGTAAATATGTTAACACTATTACGGCGTTCTCTCGGTCTACAACATAAATTGAAGTCAAGTGCGAAAAATGAGAGTAGTAAGAGGCCTGTAGTTTAGGAGGCATTGATATAACCATATTATTATTTTATGTGTGATTGTGTGAATGCATATAACAGTGTATCCTTTTTCCTGCGTGCCATCACAATTGTGTGGGTAAGGCAAAAGAATCATGTCAAAAATTTATTTTTGCATGTATTTTGAACCAACATACACATTTGTGCATTCTACTTAAATCATTTTCGTCCGAAAAATAACACTATAACTATAATAATAGCAAAATAATTTATACATATTATCAAAAACAAATAATTGATATGTTATATAATTTATATGTTATCAAATTATAATGTTTTTTCAAAAATAATTCCGATTTAACTAAGATCCGTTAAAATAAAGAAGTCATTACAACCTGTCATTTTTTTATACACACATTTGTGTGGGTTGGACCCAAATTCACGAAAACAAAATATTTTTTTCTGGTAGGAAAAGGGATAAACATACAAGATAAAATAGAACAAATTTGTATATGTATATGCATTTAAAACCATACGGTCGAACTTATTTTCTCATCCTTCTTTTATTTCTAAAATTATCGAAATATAAATCATCTTCCACACGCACTCACACACACACACGTAAACGGTACAAAACCACACTATTGCGACATATTAATAATGCGTATTTGTTATTTCTTTTTATACAAGTACAACAGCTAATAAAACATATTTATGTAAATAAACTTAAAATTTATATTGAAAATATAATCAAATATGAATAAAAATAATAAAAAATAATAAAAACACTTATCTTATGAATCCTTTGGAACATACTCGAACATAGAAATAAGTGTGATGCATTTGCTCGCACTACACAAGTTTTTAATTTTATTTATAATTATAATTATATTAATTTTACTTTTAATTAAATTATTAAAACGTTATTATTATATTATTTTATTTATTATAACACACTTTTTAACACATTTATTTTAACACATAACACATTACATTAAACTAAATATAATTTAATTTAATTTAAAACTACAGAGAAAGACAAAACACGTCTTTTCTCTACGACGGTCAATCGCCACCTCATCACGAGGTTACAACAGCTCTATGTATTAAAATGATAAAAAGTATACCAGACCGCTGGGACTTGACATATAGTCGGTTTATTACTTAGTATATAGAGCTGTTGTAACCTCGTGATGAAATCTTAGAAGAATCTCTCTGATCCTCATAATCTTAGTCGACATATGAACTTCTCAAGCAGGTGAAATCGGTATGTCATGCAAATTAAATAGAAAAATTTAAATTGGGGAAACCGCTGGGATATGGATATAGGCAGTTTCTTACTTAGAACATAGAGCTGTTTTAACCTCGGAATGACGTCTTAAAAGAATTACTGTGATCAATTACTGAGAATAATCATAGTCGACATATAAACTACTCAAGTAGATGAAATCGGAATGCCATACAAATTAAATAAAAAACTGAAAATTAGGGAGACCGCTGGGACATGGCAAATAGACAGTTAAGACTATTGCTGTTTCCTTGATTGTCACATCTTAGAATAGTCCTTGGAATCTCTTTGTTAATAGTCAAAATTTAAATTAGTTTTACTGATGTATTCTGAAGATAATGGAAGTTACTATAGTTGTTAGAAGAAATTACTCATTGTAAAATTTATTACAATTGATGAAAAATTACTGAAATCACAAATTTTTGTAAGTCATGTTTTAATTTTATGATTTTTATGTTTTGAATGTGTAGCCTTGATTGAAAAAAAAATTTGAAATACTTTAATATTTTTTGTTGTTGTTGTTGTTGTTAAAGATTTAGGGTGTCAAATTTTGAGAAAAACGATAATCATGATGTTGTTTATATGTCAATAAAAAGAAAAATAATTGTCCGATAATTATGATTTTGGGCTCATGTTAAAGGTAAGTTAATAAGGATTTCTAAAAAAAATATAAAAATATTATATTGTTTAAATCCTTCTTCTCTAAATTTCCCGCCAAAATGTTATTTTTAAATTTTCTCAAAAACCTATTTTTATTTTTTTTTTCTAGAATTCGATAATTAATATTTTACAACATATCAAAAAACTAGAATACCGTTATTTTTTGTTTTCTTGCAAAATTCGTTTTAGTAAGAGAAGCATTTCATTTTTATAAGGAAAAACTGTATTTCAGTGGATATTTCTCAGTGTTTTGAAATTGTTTACAAAAAGGATAGTTCAGCTAAATTATTAACACTAGATATACCGACAATTTGACCATACCTATTTCTACCGACACCAGTCAAAATGACTGGTTTTAGAAAAAATGGTTAGTGGGGTTTCCGGTCTTAATGTATTTAAAAAAAATGATAAATTACTTCAATTAAGTTAATTGTAATATATTATATTAATTATATATTAATTATATTATATTACTATATTTATTAGTTAATTGAACATAATAAGTAGTAAAAAAATAAGGTGAAGTAGTAAATTGAAAATATAAATTTTAAAAGCAGTCATTTTGACTGGTGTGGTAAATCTAGTGTTAATATTTATTATTCAAATTTAATTAAATATTTTTAAAATTTCAAACCCAAATTCGTTTGATAATTTTATTTTATTGTTTAACATTAAATCTTATTTAAATTACAATTTAAATTTAACATAATCGTCAGAATTAGAATAGTTTTTACATTTCAAATATCCATCCTCTGTTGGAATAACTGCATGGAAACCGTGAGTTCATTTACTGTTTTTAAATTTTCAAACCTAGTTGCAAGTTTGATTTGCTTGAATTTATGTTCTGCGTCTGAACAAAATCCAAAATTGATATCTGTCTTCAACGTTTTAGCCCATTTAAATAATTCATCTGCATTGGTTATTGTACTGCTGTTTTCCATTGTGAAACTAGCTCTGTATGCCATTCTTTTGATGGTACCTCATACTCCATCACATGGACCTTTTCCATGAGCTGTTGCATGGAAATGCCATTCACAATCAACTCCAAAATCCTCTTTGTGTTTTAAGATGTTCTTAAAATTTTTCTTATTTTTATAATGCGTGACTGCGCCATCGGTAATATAATAAATTTTAGATAAACTGGATATTTTAGTTTTCAAGAACTGCATCAATTTTTCAATGAATAAGTGAACCGCTACAGTATCGTGGTGAATATAATCCGATATTATAATGAAGGTGTGGTGAATTAATTTGCCATCCAAATTTTGGTAAATTACAAATGGATGAATAGTCGCTTGCTTATTATTCCAATGAAATCCTTGTGCGGCATTTTGCATTATAAATGCATAATTTTCTGCAAACTCACATAAAACTATCACCTCCGTAGACGTCAGCGATAATTTTTTATTTTTTAAGAAGTTTGACTGCTGAAGTGAAATGAAGCAATGAGGTGACAGATTCTTCAGCTTATTCATGAAATAATCCAGAAATTCATCCGACGGTTGAGAAAAGGTCTCCAGATTGCACCTATCGGTAGAAACCCACTGACTAAATTTTAACTCAGCATTTTTCAAATATTCTTTAAAGTTATCCAGTCCTGGGCAGCTTTCGCATTGTAGAAGGTAACATGTTGGTGTAGGCTCATCACATAAAATATTTGAAATACAATCCCGGTAGTGCGCTATCTTTCCGTTGGTAATAGTTTCCATTTTGGTGCCATAAATAATTAATTTTAAATTTTGATGTATGGTACACACGCAGACTGTGTGCGTTCCACTACTACCTGGTTGTACACAGTATTTTGGACGAAGTAGTGAAAATTTAGAAAAACCAATTTTTTTTGATTCGTCATCCTGATACATGGTCTTATATCCTTCGTAGCACTCTTTCAATGTACACATCATTAGCCGCTTTTGAACTTTAACTTTATCGACTGTTAAACAATCGTTTTTGCCTGGCATTATCCGACTAACATCATCATCAGTATAATAAGATAATACTGTTTGCTTCAGCTCATCACTTCTTCGCTTTCCTACTTTAGCTGCTGGACGACTTAGTGGACCATTCTTGTCTCGTAGATCTTTAGCGGTTCGCACCATATGTTGCGTTGCCTTGAACTCATTCAACGATTTCTTGAATGGTTAATGATTTTGGCAATATAGTAAGTAGCTGAATCTTATCACTGGTTTTCTCCAGTTCTTCGAATTTAGCTTTTAGATCACCAATCAATTCATCATATAGTGCAACCTTCCTTTGATCTTCGGTTGACTGATTCGAAAGCGGCACGATTCCCGGAACTAAAGATGTTGATGGTGTTATTGAAGCTAAATCTATTACTTTTTGCTGCTGATGTTTTGGCCTGGCTTCTAACGTACTCGGATATATAGGAGACTTTCCAAGAAAGGGTAACACTTCGTTCATTTTTTCCAAAACAGACACATTTTTTAAATAACACTCTTCACTATCACTGGTATTATCGTTATCGGCTATTTGCGGTGTTAGAGGTGATGTTGTTGATGGTCCCGCACCTGGTCACAACTGTGGTTCTATTTTTCGTCGTTTGCAAGTAATATTTATATAGCACGTTGAACAGAGATACAAATTATCTTGATTCTCAACTGATTGTGGCATAAATTGCTTAACATAATCCGTAACTCGTTTTAGTTTACTCGAACACTTTGAATCGTGATATGGTTTACAACACTTTCGAAATTTATCCATTATCAAATTTAGCGCACTAGTACTTATTTATCCACTTAAACTTACACTCACTTTAACACACTGTTACTTTTTCAAATTTTAAAAAATCTTGCTCCTTATTTAAAATGTTGTCTACAATTCACAATGTCAACTAATCAAAAATTTTAATTTTTACTCCTATTTATATCAACAATGTTCTTTTTTTGTTTTCAAAAGAATTACTCATCGTTTAACAGGTACGGGTGGCACCTCATAAATAAAATACAAAACACACAAATTAAGTGACCTACCACTTTTGTAAACAATTTCAAAACACTGAGAAATATCTATATAGCTTTCCATATAAAAATGAAATACTTCTCTTACTAAAACGATTTTTGCAAGAAAACAAAAATAACGGTATTCTAGTTTTTTGATATGTTGTAAAATATTAATTATCGAATTCAAGAAAAAAAAAAAAAATAGGTTTTTGAGAAAATTTAAAAAGAACATTTTGGCGGGAAATTTAGATTTTTCTCAAATTTTTACACCATGTATCTTCAACAACAACAAGAACCAAACAAAATTAAGTGTCTCAAAATGTTTGTTTTAATCAAGGCTACACATTCAAAACATAAAAATCATAAAATTAAAACATGACTTATGGCTCCATAGAGTGAATTTGTGATTTCAGGAATTTTTCATCAATTTTATTACGATTTTTTAGAATTTTTTTTCAATTGTTTTTAAAATATTTAGTTTTCAATATTACATAAATATAAAATTCCAATGTGAAAAATATCTGAAACGAATAATTGTTTAGAAGAGATTTTTATCTCTTTCTGATTTTATATATTTGTCTCATTAAAAAATATGTTTAACAGTGTAACACTAATACAAGAAAGAAGTTTAATAATCCAATTGGAATCATACACGTATACTTGTTATTTTTCTGTTAGAAACTTCACTGCCGTGATATTTTACAAAATGTGCATTGCGAAGCAACGGGAGCGCAGCAACCTGCCTAATATAACCCGGTCCTGTACTCTCGCTTCTATCGATTTTTAAATTCCTATAAACTGAAATTAAATTTCCCTTTCACTCGCCTGATATAACCCGATCCTAAACTCCCACTCCAATCGATTTTTAAATTTTTAAAATATCGCGTTTTGTACTTTATCGCGTTTTGAAATATCGCGTTTTGATAATTCGCGTTTTAAAATATCGAGTTTCAAATGCAACCCCATCAAATATGTGGAAATATTGAAGTTTTACCGTTCAACGTATATGACTTGAAATAGTTTTTGTCTTAGTTAACCCTGTTCCTACAAAGAGAATGGACCAATCATTATCTAAAACTATTACTCCCATCTATAGCGAACAGCTCATAGTTGTTTCTGGAAATATTGAAATTTTACCGTTGGAATGTTTTTTGTCTAATTTAACCCTGTTACTGCCAAGAGAATTTCATAAAACTATATGTGTTCGTCTTGAATGGGCCAAGCTTTATTCAAAAATTTTAGTCTCAGCTTTATGGTCAAGATTTTCTAGAGTTTTCTGGAATAGAAATATTAAAATTTTCATCCCTCAAAGAATGATCTGCTGTGGCACTACTCTGGTATTTTCCCAGGAATAGGGAAAAATTTATATACATATCTTATATACATATTATATACATATATACATATCTCTACCCTAATATTATTTTTCCAGCCTACTGAGAAGAAAAGTTTGATGTAAATATTTATAAATTGGGAATAATTTTTCCATATCTAAATTTTGACAGGAAAATTTATTACAAATTTAATATGGTCTTACTTTGGGAATTTTACAACAACAATTCCATATAAATTTCAATCCGGACTGAATAATTTCATTCCACCACCTAAAAGTAGGATTAGAATTATTCCATTCTTCGTGTAGTTCAAATGTTCACCGCCCAGTTAATTAATAAAATAATTTTATTTTTATGAGTTGTCACTCTGGGAGTAATGTAGTACATATTTTTACCGCAATAAAGGATAAAGAACCAAATGACATAAATCAGCGATACAAAAAACGAATTCCGATGCTAAATTAATCTAAAACAAAAGACATATTTACGTCGAAAATGCATTTTATATTTTAATAAATATTTGTTATGACATAAAAGTAAATCGCATGCTTAGTTTGATTTTACTAAATTTTTATATTAACCGATAAAATATATAAAAGAAATCGCTTGGCTCTTAGGTTAGGTTAGGTTAGAGTGGCTGCTATCGCACACTTAGGCCAATAATGGCCCATTGTGATACCACAGGATCCAATCTCCCCTTACTCCCGCTGAAACCAACCAGAGCTACTGATGTAGCGTAAAATATCTCGCACCCCAAAGTCCGCGAGTTCAGAAAGGCTGTCCATGTTGTACACACCCAAGTACCTATGTCTTTTGTAGGATAGTGCTGGACACGAGCATAGGAAGTGAACTAACGTCTCTTCCTCCTCTTCGTCCATACAACTTCTACAAAAGTCATTCGTCTCTAGACCCAGCCTTCTCGCATGTTCCCCAAAAAGGCAGTGTCCTGTCAGTATCCCTACGACCAATCCTAAATCTCGTTTTCCCAGGGATATAAGTGCCTTGGAGCGCCGCAGGTCCAGTTTTGGCCAAACCTGTTTTGCTACCCTGCACGTGAGAGTGTTGGTCCACCTCTCATCTGTCAAGGCGATTGCCTTTTTACTGAGCGTCAATTTAAGCGCTGCTATAGGCCTCCCCAGACGTGCCCTTTCCGGTTGCATCTGGAGAGTCGTACCGTACCTAGCTAGTTCGTCTGCCCTGCAGTTTCCCGTGACGTCCGAGTGACCAGGGACCCAGATTATCTGAATACTGAAATACTCGCTCATCTCATTAAGAGATGATCGGCAATCCAGCGCCACCCGTGACTTCAGAGAAACCGCCTCTAGTGACCTGAGTGCCGCTTGACTGTCCACATATATCGCGATATCCCTAACAGATACCACGTTATGCTTCAACCATGTCACGACTTCCCCTATCGCCACCACTTCAGCCTGGTACACGCTGCAGTAGTCAGGGAGACGAACAGAAATATTCACATTAAGCTTCTCACAGAAGACTCCGGCTCCTACTTTGCCGTCTAGCTTAGAGCCGTCGGTGAAAAATTGCAGTGCCTCGTTTTCCAGTATTGATCCGTTCCTCCAGGATTCCCTAGAAGGACAGATGATCCGGAAACCTATATCGAAGCACAACGTTGGTTTAATATAATCTAGATTCACCAGTTCTTCCCCTAGTGATCTAACTATCGTCGAGTGTCCCGCCTGAAGACACTTCCACTGAGAGACAGCCGAGAGCCTTGTAGCCACATTGGCTGCCATCTGCTTACCAAAAAATTCGATTGGAATAAGATGGAACATAACCTCTAAAGCGCGTGTAGGTGTTGTCCTAAGCGCCCCGCTTATAAGCATACAGGCCGTTCTTTGCACCTTCTCCAACATCCTTATATAGGTTACCTTTTCCAGAGCTGGCCACCACACGCCCACCCCGTACATCAGCACAGGCCTTACCACTGCGGTATAGAGCCAGTGTACCAGCTCTGGTTTCAAACCCCATTTCTTCCCTATGGCGTTTCTACACGAGTAAATTGCTACATTAGCCTTATTCACCCTTTCTACAATGTTAGGCTTCCAGCTGAGCTTACTGTCCAAGATTATGCCCAAAAATCTCGCTCTGTCAGCAAAAGCCAGTCTAATGCCGTTCACGGTAGGAGGGCTAACTACCGGAATTTTATATTTCTTAGTAAATAGTACCAGCTCTGTCTTGGAGGGGTTGATCCCTAATCCACATTTGCTGGCCCATTTCGTAACGATCAGGAGTGCATTCTGCATAACATCCCTAATCGTATCCAGATATTTGCCTGAGACAGCTATTGCTACATCATCTGCATACGCTACAACCCCTATACCCTCTTTCTCCAGTTCCAACAGCAATCCATTCACCACTGCACTCCAAAGAAAGGGGGACATTACTCCTCCCTGCGGAGTTCCTCTAACCACCCGCCTTCTAATGGTGGACTCTCCCAGTTCCGAGATAATAATCCTGCTTACCAGCATCTGATTTATCAATCTACTTATAGGATAATCCACCTTCAGAAATGACAATCCTTCCATGATCGCCTCCGTTTTTACATTATTAAAGGCACCCTCAATGTCGAGAAATGCTACCATACAATACTCTTGCGAGTAAATTGACTTCTCAATCATGCGTACTAGATCGTGCAGAGCTGTGTCCACCGACTTTCCCTTACAGTACGCATGCTGCGACATTGCCCAATTCCTTGGCTCAACTTTTGTTCGAATAAGTACGTCTATCAATCTTTCCAAGGTTTTCAACAGAAAGGATGATAGAGTTATAGGCCTCAGGTCCTTTGGATAAGCCTGTGAGCTTTTTCCCGATTTCGGGATAAAAACCACTCTGACCTCCGTCCATTTCCTGGGAATATAGACCAATTGCAGACATCCTCTGAAGATAACCACCAGCCAGGGGAGGATAACTGCAGAGTTTCTTTGGATCTCTGCTGGTATAATCCGATCCGGGCCCGCCGATTTATAAGGCTTAAAACCGTTCAGCGCCCACAGGATTCGTTTCCTGTCCACGATGCCATCCACATCTGTTAAAGGTGTTCCTCGATGAGCTTCAGGCTCCATCGAGTCATCAATGCTTCCCGGAAAATGGGTCTCAATGAGAAGCTCCAATGATTCCGCACTTGAAGCTGTCCATAACCCGTCCGGCCTAATTAAGTAACTAGGACTGGTTGGGTTGGTAGATAGAATTTTCCTAAGGCGAGAAGTCTCAGAGACTTCCTCCATTCTACAACAGAAGAGTCTCCAAGACCCCCTTTGTGCCTTCCTCAACTCTTTTTTGTATTTTCTCAGGTCTTCCTTATAGGAATCCCAATCCCGATTTTCCCTGGTGTTCTTAGCCTTATTAAAGGCTGTCCTACACACTCTCCGATAGGTTCCCAACTCCGTGGTCCACCATGTCGGTTTCTGCCTGCCCCTAGGTTTTATCAGGGGACACGCAGCGTTAAATGACAGATTGCATGCTTTTGTGACAATATCAACCATGTCATCTAATTCCTCTACTGTCGCCGGAAGTCCAGGAACCTCCAGCGGCAATAGTTCCTTCAACACCTCCCCATATTTGTTCCAGTTTGTCCTTCTGGGATTCCTAAAGGCTTTCCGGGCAACAGGTTTGATGTTGAGGTTATATGTAATATATCGGTGATCAGAGAATGAGTGCTCCTTCGCCACTCTCCACCCACTGATCATATCAAAAATTGTTTCTGACGCACAGGTTACATCTAGAACCTCCTGTCGATTTCTAACAATGAATGTTGGTTCACACCCAATATTGCAAACTACGAGGTTAGTGTTTAATAAGTAATCAAAAAATAACTCACCTCTTTCGTTAATGTCTGTGCTTCCCCAGATTGTGTGATGCGCGTTTGCATCACATCCAAGTATCACACCTACCTTTTTCAGACCTGCTTCCCGGATCAGTTCCCCCAGATTATCCGGTGGAACCTCCTTTTCACGATCCATATAGGCTGAGGCTAGCCATAGTTTTTCACAGCCTACCTCAGCGCTCACCGCTGTAACGTCCCCGCTACTAAATTGTGGAAGAAGAAAAATATTCAAATTATTTTTCGCTAAGATACACGATCTGATCTTTTCAGAATTGCTTGAGTATAATACTTTATACCCTTTCATTCTGAGGCCACAGATCCTGTTATTGTTAATCCAAGGTTCTTGGATTAACACCAAGTCCTCATCTGACTTAGTCAGTCTGAGCACGAGAGCTGCCGAGGCAGCCTTCGTGTGATGTAGGTTTATTTGTACAATGCTAATCATTGTAATGGACCTTACTCACCTCTTCCTGCACTCCCTGCATCAGGATAGTGCAATTTACCTCATTGTTCCGGACGCTGTCTTCCTCTCGTCGAGAGCCTGACAGGATGTCCCCATCAGGCTCCAGAGAGAGGAGGCTGCTTCCCATCACAAACTTCCCTTCGTCCGAAATATCGGAACGGCTACCCTGGTCGTCCTCAGTCCGCTTGACCATTTCCTGCCGGGTCCGTTCGCCGTCGCCCCTAGGCTGGTCTTCCGCGCCCTTATCGACCTCGTCTTTCTTATAAACTTTAAGAGTGATCGATCCGAAACCGAAGTTGATCACTCCCTTAGATCTAGCAAGGGAAGCCAAGGATTCCTTATTGATCAGCATGATTGCCAATCTAAAGCCCCCCCTGGCCTCCTCCTGCTTCACAATCCTCCATCCTTCCGTTGGAAGATCGGGATTACTGGCCCGGATAATCTCAATGATCTCCTCTGGCTTATCCGGCTCAGTTGGTAACCAGACGCGTGCCCTCGGCCTGCTCGGGATTTCCCCTCTGCTGACTGCTTCAAGCCTCGCGCCCGGCCACACCTCGCCTACCTCGGCCACTGCCCTTTTATAGAGATCGACCGATCTCTGGTCCGAGCACGCGGTTAGCTTAACGCGCCCTTGGTGCCATCCCGCATCTCTGCAGGACGGGGGGGATCCCGGATTTTCTCTCAGGATCCTCAAGAAAATGGAATTTAGTGCATTATACACTATCCTCCACTTTTCCGATGTGATGCTCCCATCTTCCTGACCTTTGTCAATGACGGCTAGCACAAACACGTGCTCCTTCAGGGTTTCACTGAATAATTTCAGTTTCTGCTCCTTAGGAGCCCCCGACGTCATGTCTGCTTGCACTTTGGCCCGCTTACTGCCTTCTGCTTCAAGCTCATCCTGGGACCTCTGTCTTTTAGACACAAGGACCCTCTCCGAGCTATTGCAGCCGACAGTTTTCATAGCCCATGCTACAGATTCCTTCTGCGCAACTGTAAGCTGCCCCTCAGGGGTCGCAGCCAGTTTCCCCAGAATTCTAAACGCCGACCGTCTCTCTCTGTACCGTCGCTTTGCTGGGGGGATCTCTTTCGGTCCCCCACTCTTCTGTTTGGCGGTTCCGCTTTCACCTGGCTTCGATGCCATGGTGTTGCTTGCCGCTGCCTCAGATGAGGGAACCGCACCTTTCTGGTTAGAGTTACTCCCCTCTATAGTACTTGCCGGTTTTTGGTGGGTACCGGTCCCCTTGTTTTTATTATTTTTTTTTAAAATCTTCCATTTATTCCCACGAGAATCGGAGAAATACGTCCACCTGCGCAGAGATCCGTATACGCAGGTAAGGCTAAATACAACTGGAGGTCGCCAGGTATCCAGAGGGCTCCGTTCACGACTGGGCTTTGTTAAATGGGCCCCCAGTCTAGTCGATCATCAGCACGGGTCGCGTAACACCTTAATCCAGCCCATTGGCTTACCGAGCACCCCGTCCGCCGCGCCCCGACCTCCTCCCACATTCACTCACTCATTCACCATTCATATGGATATCCCAAACAAATGGGACCCACTTCATTCATGGGATACCCGTTTATAGGGTTCCCCATTCACTACCTGGAAGCCCGGAAGCGCAAGGAGACGTGACGCTCAGTTCACCGTGGTTGTGGTCGATGGTTTTGTGGCGCCATCAGTTCGCCTTTCCCTACTGGGTATCATAGGCACTCAGAATTTAGTGAACAGAGGTTAACCACTCCCCCATTCTCTGAGACTCTCCTTCCAGCAGAGCTGCGGTTGGGGACGGCTTATTTAATTCACCGCTAACCTACCTATCGATAGGCCGTTCACGATCCACCACCTGTGACCCCCCCGATAGCTGCAGCTCGCCACGGGTCGCTTGGCTCTTACTTTGGGCACAAATTTCATTCCTATTCGAATAGGAATAATATTTCCAAAGTAAGATCACAATTAATTCTTTCCCCAATTCCCTATTACCGGGGAAATACCAGAATGGGGAGGTGTTTGCCTTAGTTAACTCTGTTACTGCGAAGAGAACTTCTTCAAACCGTATTTGCATCTTGACCAACCATGATACAAAGTGGTTCATAGAAATGGAAATATTGAATTTTAATTAGTCAACTTTAACATAGGGCTGTTTTTTACTCACTCATCAATGTTCCTTAAGCAGATTTTGAAACACTTTACAATCCTAATTGATTGAGTTTTGTATTTTTCTAGATTAATTGTGAAAGAAATTTTCAATATTAATGACCCTTAATTGATCATGTGGCTTCTTCTTCATCGTGGCTTTTAATTTACCGACTTACTAATATATAGATTCACGCCTGTTTAAATTTAGGAGGAATTTAGGAAAATTTTCTCTGCCGCAATATTTCAGTGGAGTTTCCGAAACAGTATAAAATACAAGCGCTATCTACCGAGTCTAAAATATATCCATGTGATTAGAACCTAAAACTATTCTTCAAATTCTGTTCTCTATAAGAAGGCTACCTTGAATGGCCTGAGTTTGTGATTTAGATCCATCCTTTACAATTTTTCTGATTTTACGAATCCTGAAGACTTTATCTAGACCGTTTCCGATCCCGTAGTTAATTAAAATTATGTTCCCATCTTCTTTCTAGGCTAATCATTTGATTTCATTTATGTTCAGTTGCACCTAACTTTGACATTTGACGTTCAATTATAGAGTCTAAGAGCAACCTTGTTGACATCCAGTGTTGATAAAATATTTTGTATCATTTGGGTGTTAGTAAATAAGTAATACCATAATTCTTTAAGAATTCCCACAACAGTTTCGGCGTGAACTATTTTGCATTGTTTCTCAATATCTGCTCTGAAACGGGAAAGATGCTAAGTACAACGGTTGACATCTCGCATGAGCTCGACTAACACAAACCGACTAAGATGATGCAACACCTTAAGTAATGAGGTACGGACGAATAATAACATTGGCTGATTTAGTAGAGTTTACCTATATTTACAGTTCACTACAAACTGGTATACATCATTAGTCATGTTGCTCCAGAAAAAGAGACGCTCGGAATGCTCAATTTGCTCCCACCATTTCAAATTCATGTGATCCGTAATAACGGTAAAAGGAGTAATCATCTACATTACGCCAGAATTGCTTAACCCTTAACAGCCGAGTAACATTCGAGTTCGGTAACGATATAGTTACGCTGTGCTGCATTAAGATTTTGAGAAAATAAGACAATAGATATCTAAGATGCCTGATGTCGTATATCAGGCTTGCTATAATAGATATAATAGGAGATATCATCTTGATTTTCACTTTGTAAATCGTGTTTAATTTTTAAATTTTACACGGCCATCAGGAGGCCAGCCTGTATATAACAATCGAACCGTGTGTGGGACAAGGTCGCCTTTAATTCACGGGCCAACAGATTCAACAGGAGTAACCTGGTGATTTCGATTAGGCAAATTTTGAAAGTAAGCGTACGAAGCTTTCTTTGAGCTTCTGGTAGCAAGTTTTTAAAGGATTTGAGTGTAATCCAAAAACTGCAGAAAATATTTGTCCGTCTATCTTGATGTCTGTACCAGTCATATCTTGAAGAACGGCTTTAGCCGTAAAATTTTATTTTTAATTCGAAGGATTTAAAAGATTTTAGGATCTATCTTGAATTCTTTAAATCAAAAAATTCGGTTGTCTCATCCGACTACAGTGGCCAAACTACTTAAATATTGAAAATACTTTAAACTTTCATATAAAGTATAATCACAATGCCTTAGCGAATTTTAATGATTCGCTACGCAATTGTCAACCCCTTAGTAACCTCGATTATTATATTTAACACATGCTATCACCCAGAATAACCGAAAACTTCATTTTAGGATCTCTACCTCAAAGAGGTCAGGTACCACTTTAGTTGATAAATCCGCCGTGTTGGCGCTGGTAGCTAATTATTTCTTAATTATGGAATATATATTTTTATCTAGTCGAACATCGTTGAAAAGGTCTAGAAGGATGCCGTAAATTTAGCTGAGGCACCTTAGTACTGAAAACTACCGTTGTGGTACTGTAAGCACTTACTATTTTCCTCATTTCATATAATCATGTGGCATATCGTTTCAAAAGTCTTGGAGAAGCAACCATTTTGTAAAACTGCCAAGAGAACAAAAATTAATTGCCTTGTATTGTTTATTCTCAATTTTAAATTTTTTCTCCTTTGTTTTTATATAAAGATTTGGAAAAATGTAATCGTTTTGAAAATCATAGGCACAAAGTCGAAATTTTTCTTTTGATCAACTAATAATAATAATAATATTAATATAATCAAATATAATCTAAAATTGTGTGTCCATTACGAAACTTGAGAAAAAATGAGTCAATAATAAATTATTCCCTATGGCTTTTTCATGTGTAAATCCTTAGAGATGACTCAGCTACAATTTATCTGAGTTTCAAAGTTAATTGTACTATTGCATGATGCTGTTATAACTAACAAAACGCACGAAACATTTTTTCTATTACCGTGCTTATTATAGATTATTTCAGTTGTGTTTTATGGTTATCCGTATTTTACTTCTGAAATATCGTTACATCGTTCTGAAAATATATGTACATGAAGGAAAACTTTTCCAAAAATATTTAATTACTATTGTACTAATCCGGAAAATTCACTAAAAATGTTGGAAAATCGTGAATTTCCATTAAAAAATTCACCGCAAAACGTCTTAGAAAAATAAGCTGGGGTGGGATGTTATAACATCACTGTTTTTTTATATAAAAGAGATGTACTTTTCGATATTATCGAAAAAAAATGATATTACAACATCTCACCCCTGATTTTTAATGGATTTTATAAAAATTTGTTTTTAAAAATATTATGTTATAATATTATTTCTTTTATTATATATTGTATATCGAAGGATTAATTTGTGCTGTAGATTTGTCGACAAAAGTGCTGGTAACAAAATTTGTTGTTTGGTCCAGAGTCTTCTCTTCTTCTCTCATATCACTATGGTTAGACCATCTGACCCTAGATGAGTATCTGCTATCCTTCCCATTGCCCATTTTGTAGATGGAAGTTGTTCATCCTTTATTAGAACTAGCTGACAAATCCTGTAGTTTGCTTTTGGTTATGATGGTTTTGTCTGACTCAGGGGGTGAAATCAGTGGTCTCCCGATTAAAAAATGTTCACGTGTCAAAGCATCAAAGTCATCAAAATCGCTTGACAGTGAAAGAATCGGTCTGGAATTTAAACATGCTTCAATTTGTGATAACACGGTGCTGAACTCCTCGTAGGTTAGTATTGTTTCACCGATCTTTCGTTGATTTGACTACAGATTCCCAAATGCCTTCGAAGTGGGGACTACTGCCTACTAAATGCCGCCAGAAATGCTGCTGTTGCTAGCTCACCCACCAGTTCCCAGTGAATAGCTTTCGTAGAGAAACAAATGAATAACGCGATATATCCCTTGTAGGACTTGTTTCCTCTTCCTTTGGATTCACGGATTGCAAATGAACCTGCGTAATCAATGCCCGTATTGGAGAATGGGGCAAATGAAGTGACTCTAACTTCCGGCAACATACTCATTAATTGTTCTGATGCTGCTCTTGTGAATGGAAAACGTTTTACACAATTGTGGATTGTAGTGATGAGGTTTGAGCAAATATGATTTTTTGGTAGAATCGGTTGATGCTTTTGATCATACTTAAGTTGAGATCTACCACACAAACCATTTTCGTCCATGAATGGATTTAGTTTGATATTTTTCTGGCTTTATTCGTTATTTTGAGGAGTTTCATGTCTGCGGCAAATTCCATTGTGATTACATTGTGTGATCTGGTTAGTTCGTCTACTATTAGAAAACTTGGTATCTCTCCGGGAACTTGATGTATTCGATTTTTAAGGATAGTAATAAATCTGTAGCAGTACGCTATAGTTGTTTTGATTTTAAGAGACAATGAAAATCGTGAATAGTCTAAGAACTCTGGTTGAGGAGGTGCGTTGATAAATAAGCAATTTGTTTTTCGTTCCTCATTGGCTGCTTCTTCAGTTGGTTCAAGCGCTAGAGGGTAATTTAAGTTTTTTAACCAACTTGGTCCTTTCCACCAAAGTTTATAGTTTCGCAAGTGTCGTGCGTTCATTTCATGAGAAGCTACATCTGCGGGGTTATAAGTGGATTTTAAATAATGCCAGAGACTTGGTTGAATAAGCGATTGAATTTCAGCTATTCTGTTACCCACAAAAGTGCTGTATTTACTGGGATCACCTTTTATCCATCCAAGCGTTATCATCGAATCCGTGCACGCATAGGTGGTAACGAGTTCCAACTCCATGGCATCTTGAAATGTTTTTAATAATTTTGCCAATAGTACGGCACCGCATAATTCAAACATTGGTAACGATATTCTGCCTTCTCTGATGCATCGCTGGATCCATGTAGTTCACTTTCTCCTTGTTGCCTGTTTACTTGGTATCTCTCCAACCCATCTGCTTATGGTAATATTTTCAATCTCATTCAAACCTTCTTTGAATTGACTCCGTTGTTGTTGTAGTTCAATACTTAAAGTTTCATCCCATCCGCCACCAGCTATCCATAGTTTCTGCATTAATAATTTTGCTTGGATGATGATGGGTGCAAACCATGTCATGAATATTGAAAATTTGTTTCACATTTAAAATTGAAAAATTAAACATCTAAACTAAATAGACAAATTCCAATTATACAAAAATTAATCAATTAGGATTATAAAGTTTTCCCAAATTTGCTTAAAGAAAATTGATGAATGAGTTAAAAACCGCCCTATCTTAAAGTTGAATAACTAAAATTCAATATTTACATTCTATAAACCACTTTCTTCCAACCATCATGACCACTATGTCCATTTCAGATGCACACGCAGTTTGAAGAAATTTTCTTCGCAGTAACAGAATTAATAAGACAAAAACCACACACTTTATACGTTTAACGGAAAAAATCCAATATTTCCGTTCCAGAAACCACTGTGGGCTCGTGACCATATGTGACTAATATTTTTAGATCATGCCTGATCCATTCAAGTTGCACTCACAGTTTGAAGTTATTATCTTAGCAGTAAGAAAGTTAAATAAGACAAAAACTATCGCAGGCCATATGTTGAGCGGCAAAGTTTCAATATCTCCTGAAACCATTAGACACTTAATCTTACAATAAAAATTTAAAACGGAGCAAGATGAATTCTTGTTTATAATTTTATGAATTCTTATTAAAATAAATGCCAATTAGTATATTTCAGGTCATAAATGTTTGTTTTAAGGATGTATTTATTTTTCATTTTTATGGTAGAGCGACACCAGCGAATAATAGCTGCAGTTTCAGTAGAAATTTTCCATTCGGCTCCGGATAGTGATCCGTGAATAATAAAACACGGTTATTAAAATTCTAATGATTTCAGGGGTTTATTAATAGTCGAGACATCTACCGGCAACTAGCGAGATTATTACAGAAAAATGTTCTTCAAGTTTATGTATAACGAAAAATCCATTAAAGCAGTCACAGACATACATTTTCGTTTACGTTATTCTCTTCATTATCACTGCATGCAAAATTAATTTAATTACTTACAAGTACAAGGTTACAGCTACACTCTCTTCGATGACACATTCCATAAAACAAATCTCAAGCGGCTGTTCGACTTATAAATTATGTGTATTTGCCAGTTGTTTTGTTACATATCTTCGCAAATTGATAGCAGTGTTTTATTATTTGAGCACTATCCGGAGCCGAATGGAAATATTCTACTGAAACTGCAGCTATTATTCACTGGTGTCGCTGTACCATATAAATGAAAAATAAATACATCCTTATCACATTTATCACTTGAAATACTACTTGAGTATACAAATTAACATTTATTTTGACATGACGTTATAAATAAGAATTCATCTTACTGCGTTTTAAACTTTTATTGTAAGATTAAGTTTCTAATAGTTTCAGGGGTTTACAAAATAAAGGCATTTTCAAGTTTATCTTTACAAAATAAAAGACTTTTCAAATTTCTCATTGAAATGGATAGCGAAAAATCTTAGTTTAGAGTTAAATAAATTAATTATATGTAAAAATAGAAAATTGGCTGCTCCAATTGCTCCAGCTGCTCCAACACATCTATCGTGCGCTAATAAAAAAACACGGCAGTTTCATACTTTGTTTCATATTTCCATTTCATCTAAATTAAATAGCTTCATTAGTTAAAATTGCCGCCCCGGTGGCAAAGTGGTCAGCATGCTTGCTCCAGCGACCGGAGGTCCCGGGTTCGATTCCCGGTGGTGACAAGGAAAAATTTCAAGGCTGGTTTAGGATCAATGAATTAATCACTCATTATCCGAAATGAAATTATGATTATGAAACCTCGTTTGAGGCAGCCAAATCCCTTGATGGGATATAGTGCCAGAGAGAGAGAGAGAGAGAGAGAGAGTTAAAATTATAATAATTATATCAGCCAATGACTTTTATAATAATTTAAAATTATAAACAATTTAATAAGGAAATTTTTAATAGTTATAATATAGGGGTTTCCAATAAGAGTGATACGATTTCTTAAAAAAAAACACACTAATCATTAAGGAAATTGAAATGTTTTTTATTTAATGTGAAGTACAATCGATACAATTAAGTTCTGAATAAAACGTCATTCAAATGTCCTCCACGACTTCTTCTGCAGGACCGAATTTGATGGAAAAAATTTTCGACTACTTTTTCAACTAAATGAAGTCTTATGTCATGAATAGCACGTTCAATATTGACTTGTAAAGCTTGAAGAGAGTTTGGTTTATTGCTAAACACCAATGACTTCAAATAACCCCACAAGAAATAGTTTAAAGTTAAATCACAACTTCTTGGAGGCCATTCAATATCACAATTTCTTGACATAATCGAATCTCCAAACTTTTCTCGCAATAATTCAATTGTTGCACTTGTTGTGTGCACGTAGCCCCGTCTTGTTGGAACCAATTTAGGTGAATGTAATGGTTTTTCATGAATAATTTGTGGATTTGTGGACACTCAGATGAAAGTGAACCTCATCGGAGAAGATGATTTTCTTAAAAAAATCGTTATCGTTTTCAAGTTATTCCAAGGCAAAATCAGCAAATTCACGACGTTTACGGTGTTCCAATGGCCGTCCAAACCCAAATCCTTTCTCAAAATCCGCCAGGTTGTGGTTTGAGACAGTCCCAATTCTTAAGAACGTCTTGGAATCGACAAATTGCGGTCTTCAGCAACACTTGTCTGAACGGCAGCAATATTTACAATACTTCGAGCGTTTCTTTGTCTTATTGGCACTTGAACATTATGTAAAGAAAATGTACGCTAAAAATTTTCAACAATTCGACGAATAGCGAGCACACTTGGACGATTATTACGACTATAAAATGGCAAAAGCGCACGAAAAGTTGCAATTGGAGAACGATTGTTTTGATAATAAAGCTGAATAATTTGTAAACGTTGTTCTTGCGTATATCTCACCATGATGAAATTGAAAACATTACTGAATACAATGAGACAAAAAATGACAGATCATGACATATTACAAATGGCCAAAAAACATCACTTAAAAATCATATCATTCTTTAAAACCCTATAGTTCCAAAAAATTGGAATCCGTCATGCTCCAATCACCAATTGACGAATGCTAAAGTTGAGTTTCAGGCATCTGCCGTCAAATAAAATAATTATTTTGATTCAAAAAGCGAGATCTAGTAAAATTTTTATTCGTTAGTGAAAAAATTTGACACACAATTGGTTTTAAAATTTTCAATTTAAAATTTAAAAGTTAAACCGATTTTTTAAATTATTACGAGAACTACAAACAAATGCAATAAAATTTGCATGGTAAATATTCAAATTATAGCGTAACTAAACGTTTATATTAAACGCTTAATTTTTTTTATTTAACTCGCAACCAAACTTGATTCGCTTGAAGTTGCAAGTCTTACTTGTAAGTATCGAAAGTTATTCTCAGATTGCACCACTGAGATTTGTAATTGTACCATGCTACCAACTGCTTTCGTAATTTAGTTTTTGGTTGAATTTTTTGGAACATTTTTTTTTTACGTTGTTGTTGTTTTTTTATTTTTTATTGTAATGGTTTTTGTTGTGATTGTTCCGTACATTTTTCTATTTCAGTATATTCAGTATATTTAATTCGAGATATACTGAAATAGACCAATGTACGGAACAATCACAAAAAAACCAATACCATACAAAAAAAAATATGTAAATAAAAAAAAAAAAAAAACAACAACAACGTAAAATATAAAAGTAATTTGTACACAACTTAAAGTTAATTGGTAAAAATGAAGTATAGATGGAGAATATGAAAGAATCCACTCAAAAAAAATTTCTGTAAATATACAGCACACAAAATAATTTGTAACTTATAAAAATAAATCGTAAAAATAACAATTTTTTTTTAATAAATTCAATAAAATTTTCATAAAATTGAAAATATTGAAAAAAATACAATAAAATTTGTAAATTTAATAAAAATTTCGTCAAATAAACAAAATATTTACAATAAAATTGAAAGGGATGTTGTTAAATTTACAAATTATTTTGTGTGCTGTATATTTACAAAAATTTTGTAATTTTTTTTTTCAGTGTCGAATTTCGTAGACTAGAGTACAGTAAACGCTCGATTTAACGGACTAATTGGGGGTGTCGGTTAAATCCGAATGTCCGTTAAATCCGAATGGAAAATTTTTAAATTTAATCAACTATAGATTTTGCACTTATTCTGGAATACGGCCACCTAGGACAGAACTCGTTCAATTCTTAACCGATTATGATGGGATTGGGTATGCTGGATGGAAATAGGATTATTTAATTATTTTTGGAAGAAGTTCTGGAATATGGCCACCTGGGACGGAACTCGGCCAATTCTTAACTGATTATGATGGGATTGGGTTTGTTGGATGGAAATAGGATTATTTAATGATTTTTGGAAGAAGTTCTGGAATATGGCCATCTGGGATGGAACTCGGCCAATACTTAACCGAATATGATGGGATTGGGTTTGTTGGATGGAAATGGGATTATTTAATGATTTTTGGAAGAAGTTCTGGAATATGGCCATCTGGGACGGAACTCGGCCAATTCTTAACTGATTATGATGGGATTGGGTTTGTTGGGTGGAAATGGGATTATTTAATGATTTTTGGAAGAAGTTCTGGAATATGGCCATCTGGGATGGAACTCGGCCAATTCTTAACCGAATATGATGGGATTGGGTTTGTTGGATGGAAATGGGATTATAAATGATTTTTGGAAGAAGTTCTGGAATATGGCCACCTGGGACGGAACTCGGCCAATTCTTAACTGATTATGATGGGATTGGGTTTGTTGGATGGAAATGGGATTATTTAATGATTTTTGGAAGAAGTTCTGGAATATGGCCATCTGGGACGGAACTCGGCCCATTCTTAACTGATTATGATGGGACTGGGTTCGTTGGATGGAAATGAGATTATTTAATGATTTTTGGAAGAAGTTCTGGAATATGGCCATCTGGGACGGAACTCGGCCAATTCTTAACTGATTATGATGGGATTGGGTTTGTTGGATGGAAATGGTATTATTTAATGATTTTTGGAAGAAGTTCTGGAATATGGCCACCTGGGACGGAACTCGGCCAATTCTTAACTGATTATGATGGGATTAGGTTTGTTGGATGGAAATGGAATTATTTATTGATTTTTGGAAAAAGTTCTGGAATATGGCCATCTGGGACGGAACTCGGCCAATTCTTAGCTGATTATGATGGGATTGGGTTTGTTGGATGGAAATGGGATTATTTAATGATTTTTGGAAGAAGTTCTGGAATATCGCCATCTGGGACGGAACTCGGCCAATTCTTAACCAATTAAGATGGGATTCTGTTTGCTGGATGGAAATGGGATTATTTAATGATTTTTGGAAGAAGTTCTGGAATATGGTAATCCGGGAATGGAACTCGGCCAATTCTTAACTGATTATGATGGGATTGGGTTTATTGGATGGAAATGGGATTATTTATTGATTTTTGGAGGTAGTTCTGGAATATGGTCATCTGGGACGGAACTCGTCCAATGCTTAACCGATTATGATGGGATTGGGTTTGTTGGATTGAAATGGGACTATTTAATGATTTTTGGAAGAAGTTCTGGAATATGGTCATCTGGGACGGAACTCGGCCAATTATTAACCGATTATGATGAGATTGGGTTTGTTGGATGGAAACAAGATTTTCAAATGTATTTTGGAAGATGACCTCCTAGGACAGAAATTGGGCATTGTGGATGGAAATGGGATTATCAAATAATAATTTTTGGAAAAAGTCCTGGAATATGGCCATTGGATTATGCGCTCTTGTATTGCAAGTATCACATAAATGTAAATTGTCGCTTTGTTCTAAAGGTTCTGAAGATCTCATGATCTTAGAAAACATCATATTCCATGTGTTCTCGTTAATAGTTTTCGAGGTCGTTTTTGATAAGAATAATATAAATTTATCCGAGCCCTTTGTGTAGGGTTCATAACGTGATTTTTTGTGAGAGTAAGTAGTTGACCTACCGCTCAACCCACCAATCCGATGAGTGGGGTACGTACTTGTGATAGATGTTAAGGCATCCTGCTTTACCAGAAAAATGTTCGCATCACAAAACGCTTGCTGTAAGAAAAACGGCTCTTACTATCGAGTTCCGCCCTAGTTTAAATTACCGAGTTTCGTGGCGATATTCCAGAGTTTCTTAAACAGAGTTCCTTTTCTATACGACATACCCAATCCCATTATAATCAGTTAAGAATTGAACGAGTTCCGTCCCAGGTGGCCATATTCCAGAACTTCTTCCAAAAATCATTAAATAATCCCATTTCCATCCAACAAACCTAATCCCATCATAATCAGTTAAGAATTGGCCAAGTTCCGTCCCAGGTGACCATATTCCAGAACTTCTTCCAAAAATCATTAAATAATCCCATTTCCATCCAACAAACCTAATCCCATCATAATTGGTTAAGAATTGGTCGAGTTCCGTCCCAGATGACCATATTCCAGAACTTTTTCCAAAAATCATTAAATAATCCCATTTCCATCCAACAAACCCAATCCCATCATAATCGGTTAAGAATTGATCGAGTTCCAACCCAAATGACCATATTCCAGAATTTCTTCTAAAAATTGTCCGTTAAATCGAGCGTCCGTTAAATCGAGCGTCCGTTAAATCGAGCGTCTGTTAAATCGGGATCCGTTAAATCGAGCGTTTACTGTAATTCGCTAGTGCTACATATACATTGTATTGTTCTATATATAGACAATATTCCTATGTAAAATATTAGCGTCAGTCGTCGCGGCCTGATGAGATGACTGATTTTTTCAAATCAATAATCCCATTAAGTTCGAAACTGATCGTTGCGATTCTTGCAAATCTTTCATCTATAATTCAAATTAAATTCTAAATTCCAATTTTTTTGGTTTATACAAACAAACAATTTATCGAACATTACAACAACCAGTAAATCATATGGTAGGAATATTAGGAATGAATTTATTGGAGTAAATACTTCGATAGATGGAAGTATGGATTGCCAGTTAACTCGGTTTTCTTTACTCTAGTTAGCCATCCATCCCATTGTACAACTGCCACGAGTTTCAAGTTGTTTAACTAATAGATCATGCCAAATGGGCATGCCTATTTTGGGGTCTAGGTCGAAATTGCATATTTTAAAATGACATTTTTTAAAATGACATTTCTCAAAACTGCATATTTCAAAACTGCATAAGGTACAAAACGGCATGAGGTACAAAATTGCATTTTTCAAAACTGCATATTTCAAAACTGCATAAGGTACGAAAGGACATAGGTACAAAACGGCATTTTTTAAAAGTGCATTTTTCAAAACGGTATTTTTCTAAACTGCATTTTTTAAAAAGACATTTTACAAAATGGCATTTTTTAAAACGGCATTTTTCAAAATTGCATGTTTCAAAACGACATAGGTACAAAACGGCATTTTTCAAAACGGCATTTCTTAAAACGACATTTTTTAAAAAGACATTTTTCAAAACGGCATTTTTCAAAATTTCATTTTTCGAAACGACATAGGTAGACAAATTTAGGTGAAGGAGAATATTATATGCATACTAAATCTTCAAATAATTTCTAATTTCCATGAAGGTCCTTTCTTATAACATACCTATACTAAACCTAAACATGTGAAATTAAATCTTACTCGACTAAGAAATAGTCAAGTTCCTTTTCATTTGACTTTATCCTAGAATTTAATCCAAGAATCGTTCACAAATGTTCAAAAATTTCATTCATCTCAAATTTCATCGTGTAATAAATAACCGTACCTGTTGGTCATATTCCACAAATTAATGAAAAGATAATTCTAGATTCATAATCGATTAAAATATTTCATTCTGTGTTGTGCAGTTTTGAAAAATGCAGTTTTGTACCTATGCCGTTTTGAAAAATGCAGTTTTAAAAAATGCCATTCTGAAAAATGTCATTGAAAAATGCTCTTTTAACCGTTATGCCGTTTTGAAATATGCAGTTTTGAAAAATGCAATTTTGTACCTTATGCAGTTTTTAAATATGGCGTTTTGAGAAATGCAATTCTAAAATATGCAGTTATGAACGGATCCCCTATTTTGACATATCATAATGTTGTTCTTCGATATTCATGTTGTATTTAGAGTTGCCCGACGTTTCGTTATAGAGTGCTTACCGATAGGTGTAAAATGTGTTTCAATTTTTCCGTATTCTGCTTTGCATTCCCATGCGGTCACCCATAAATGCGTTATTAACCCTCATGTGAGTGAAGAAAAAATATTTTAATTTGAGTGATTAGTACGTACATGCATTTTGCATGGAAACTTATTTTTTCCACGTTCGTCCAAGTTGTAACATTTCTCATTTTTAAGTATGATCGTAATCTAGACCAATTGAACTAGAAGTTCTCATAAAATTTAAAGCTTTTATTGGAAGTAACACATACAAAAATAGACGTCTAAAAGGACAAAAGGTACCCGGGTACCCACGTCACTCACATTAGGGTTAAATGGTTCTTAGCAGGTCACAAGGTTAAATTTTTTTGTGTACCATACTGCTACCGCCACTCCAAAGCCTTAAAAAAAGATGTACATACATGTGGGTCTGGAGGTTATATTAAAATGACATAACACATTTTCGTAAACAGTACTTAGAGCCAACCAAACTTCTACTGAATACTGAAGTTTTTGACCGCAACAAGTATTGTGATTTCTTGTCATGTTAAGTTCTCTACAGAGGACTATCAAGTTTATATATAATTTGTATTGCTATGCGAAACGGTAATATTTTTGGTTGTTCTAGAAAAATATTGACAGGAAAATTAATATGAATTTCGGCAAATTTATTTAATGATTGAAAACACTGCTGTATAAAAATGATATCTAATCGAAAAAAGAAATTCATCATTTTTGTATATCTCGTATATATAACTCAATTAAGTCTAATGAAGGAACTTGAAGGACTTTTCCTTTTCATTTTATCTTTAATAATTATGTATTGTGTAACATAATAAAAGCTTGGTATTTAATTAACAAAAATTACATATGTATAGGTAATTTATTCCTTGAACTCGTTCAATAGATAAACATTTTAATTTGCTAAGTAGTTTTACGCCTTCAAGTCCTTTTCCGTTCATATGACCTACTACAAGTGAAAGATAACTAATCAGATTATTTTAGGTGTTCTCCAGGTCACGTACACAAGTGAAATATCTTAAGGCATTTTATCCTACGTTGGTCATTTGCATAAAGCCGCTGGTACTAGAAAGACATCCGCTTCAGATACCCCTCCAATTATAATATCTACACAAAGGCGTCAATTTTCTTATCTGATTCATCACAAACACGACGTGGGACATTTTTGGGGGTTCTAATAAAACTGTATTGCACAAAAAAAATAAAAAATTTAAATTTGTGCAATAGCTTTTATTCCCAATTCGATTCTCGCATCTTGTTATGCTGATTGGCCGCCTAATAGTTAATCATAGAGATTTTGAATTGTGAAAAGGTGCTATGGCTGGCAACTCTCGAACATTGAGTAAGCATCATTCACTGCTAAGTTCAGCGTGCCGCCGTCATCGTTTTAATGTTTTTTTTAGCATCATTCAAGTGTTTATTTTATACCGAATGGGTTAGAAGCGATAGCTTCTGGTTTCGAAATCTTATTAGAAAAGTGACTAAGGTCAATATAGCCGGATCATTTAGACCGGATGCGAATAACAAGGGCCCTGCGTTTTCTATATTTATTTAATCTACGCAACCACCATCTACGTATATGCACAGCCCTGGTACATAGTCATATAAATATTCATATATCAGCTTGGTACTTGGCCCCATCGTCTGATGATTATAATTTTCAACTAATAGTAAATGAATGAGAGGATGAGCCGGAATCAATCGTCCTTCATTTTTTTTCTAAGAGATTTCAAAACATAGCGTCTTGCCTACACCTTGATCCTTTCCATTCCATCAAATTAATTTTATCGATTATATTTTAGCAAGTTATCGATAAAATCATTGATAAGCAATCCATCTATATTTCCGGACCTTAACTTTATCTTTGTTTCGAATGATGACGAAGCTCACCTGAGAAACTTTCTACTCAAGTAGAAAGCTAACCAGTCCAGTCCTATTTTGCTAGTGCACCACAAAATTGGCCCCCTCGATTTTATTTTGCCCCAGAACTGCTTCGCTGAACAGGTGAGACTCTCGTTTTGGAAAACCATGTATAAAGTGTAACTCAATAATAAAATTTCGAATACCAAAAATTTCTTGGACTGTAATTCATTTGTTGTGTACATCATTTGGGAGTCGAACGTCCTACTTGAGATTTATTAATCATAAATTTTGGAATCATATTTCAAACCCAACGTAATAATAAAGAAGCCACAAGAAAATAGAAAATATCTGCTCTAACCGGCTCGATCAGTAGTGAAACTACTGATTTGCTTTTAGATATATTAAACTCCTCGTGTAAAAGGCGGCTCTGGTATTTTCGCTGGCGATATGTATCGTGTGCTCCTTATCAGGTACTTGAAACATCTGTTGTCGGAAGTTGATTCCTACAGCAGATGAGGATCGTCCTGTAAGCAAGGACGACTAAATATTACTTTTTTCTAATCAATAGTTTCAGTTACTAAAGCTCTCGTAAATGGTATTTTGCTGTTATGGCTGTATGGTTTTCGGTATTAAGGCTGGCTATGATCGGCTTCCGTTACACTGACTCCCCAGATACAAATGATTTCAAGTATGTATTGTAAGTTGTACTGTGGAGTAATCTTGCTGTGCACTAGTGTGTTGTACAGATGTTGAAACTATAGACGATGAACGTTCTTCAGATTGGACATACAGATCTGTTATGACCTTAGCTACCAGAATATGAACGATATAGATGTTTGTTACATATGTCAGAAGTTTTCGCCAAGGAACAAATAATTAAATTTAAACGAAATTTTGAAAAAAAAAAATGTAATTTGTGGAACCAGTTCTAGATGCTAAATGTTCTCTGATTACACAAACCGATCCTTATGATCTTAACTATCAGAAAATTGACGGCAAGTAAATATTGGTTGTATGTGGAAATTTTTAGAAATTTGGTTAAAAATAATTAAAATTAATTAATTTGAATAAAATTATAAAAACCCCTGACTAACAAAAGATCTAAACAGACTACACTACAGACTACAGAACTTAAAGAAAAAATACCACCATTCGTTTACGAGAAAGGGTAACAAAAGGAACTGTCAATGTAGGCTCCACCTTTTTAGCACCCCATCTAAAGGTTTTGAGAAAAGTAATGATTGAATTCATTTGGTCATCGTTTGGTCAGGATTGGTCACTAGTTTTTATCGTTTGGTCACTTACGATTAAACGGTAAATAAATAATGAAAAATTCAATAAAAAAAATTGCCGGGTAGCACAGCATTGCAAGAAAATCATACTGTTTTTATCAAATTTCGTTAGGTAATCGTTAGGTCAGCATTGGTAACCACATTTTGGTGTTTGGTCATCAATCGGTCATTTTGATTGCGAAAAAACAAAATCAAAATTGTATTAATTCAATAAAATCAGGTTCGTCGCTTATTTGGGAATTTCATTTTACAAAATTAATACAAACTCCAATTGGAATAAACCATTTAGATAAAAATCTTTCATTTCAAAAAAATTGTTACGAGAAGACATACGATATAATCAATTAAATTTTTGGTTCGTCACAACTCGTTGAGGATTGGTCAGTTGATTTCGTTTGGTCATCCCTGGATAATGATTTATCGCGAAAATTCTTTAAAAGCTCATAATTTCCACATAAATCGATGTGTTCGGGGCTGTTAACTTGACCAATACTAATAATTTTATAAATCCAACGATCGGGATCGTTTTGTCAATTGCCACTGAGGATTGGTCACTAGTTATTTTCGTTTGGTCATCCCTACCTAATGATTTATTGGGAAAATTCTTTAAAAGCTCATAATTTCCACATAAATCGATGTGTTCGGGGCTGTTAACTTGACCAATACTAATAATTTTATAAATCCAACGATCGGGATAGTTTTGTCAATTGCCACTGAGGATTGGTCACTAGTTGTTTTCGTTTGGTCATCCCTATCTAATGATTTATTGCGAAAATTCTTTAAAAGCTCATAATTTCCACTGAGTTTTTAAAGAATTTTCGAGATAAATCATTTTCTAGGGATGACCAAATGAAATCAAATGAATCCTCAACGAGTTTTGAAGAATCAAAAAATTTAATTGATTAAATCTTATGTCTTCCACTTTAGTAACAATTCTTTTAAAATGAAAGATTTTTATCTAAATGGTTTATTCCAATTGAAGTTTGTATTAATTTTGTAAAATGAAATTCCCAAATAAGCGATGAACCTGATTTTATTGAATTAATACAATTTTGATTTTGTTTTTTCGCAATAAAAATGACCGATTGATGACCAAACGCCAAAATGTGGTGACCAATCCTGACCTAACGATTACCTAACGAAATTTGATAAAAACAGTATGATTTTCTTGCAATGCGGTGCTACCCGGCAAATTTTTTTATTTTATTTTTCATTATTTATTTACCGTTTAATTGTAAGTAACCAAACGATAAAAACTAGTGACCAATCCTGACCAAACGAATTCAATCATCACTTTTCTCAAAACCTTTAGATGGGGTGCTAAAAAGATGGAGCCGTCAATGCACATAGGTTTACGGTGAAGCTGCCGAAACCTCGAACTGAGATAGTCATGCGCGAATTTATTTATCGAACATCTAAGAAATATAATTAAATGGATACGAATTTCCGTTGGACTATCTATAAAATGCACAAATTTAAGGTTGCTACCAAAATGCTGCTTTAAATATATATATATATATATATATATATATATATATATATATATATATATATATATATATATATATATATATATATATATATATATATATATGCTGCCCCCGGCGGCGAGTAGCAAACTAACATTTCCCTTTGGACATTTTTTGCTATTTTTTTTTTTTATTTAAATAGTACAATCTTATCACATGATAATTTATTACTAATGATGATACCGCACTTATTTGAAGCTAATAAGTGGAGTGAGTGTGGGTTTACAAGCAATCAATATTCTGCTCCAAATAATGAATCTTTATTTAGTAGATGACTAATGCCTAAACCAGTCAGACTTAAGAGCTTAAGTTGTGCTCCGTTTTGGACCACTTAGGAGAGCGGTACGACCACCAAAATTTTAGAGGTCAGTTGTTTATTTGTGACGAGAAGCCTATAAAATTTTGGTGATTGTAGCACTAACCAAAGTGGTGCAATCAGCGTGTAACTTAAGCTCTTAAGTCTGACTGGTTGAGACATAACTCATGTGGTTTAATTCTTTTAAGGCGTCCCAGTTCTTGTGTTATGTCAAGAAGTATTGCTTCATAGTTGATATGTCAGTAATCTTTTCATGTTTGACGGGAAATTCCTGGATCACTTCATCAATCCATTTAATATTTAGGTCGTTGTGCGTAATTCCTCGTTGGTTACGTAGTAGTAATCGTTCGTTATTGCTCGTAGAAATTTGTTTAGGCAACGTTGAATAATTAAACGATTTTATTGTTTAGTACAGCTCCTGAGTTTTATACCATACGTCCAAATTGGTTTAATTGTCGGTTCGTAGATCAGGCGTTTACAGTACAGGCTAAGCTTAGAATGTCTTCCTATTAGCCAGTACATCTCACGTTGTTTTATTTTCATTTGCTCTGCTTTTTGTCTAGCGTGATATTTCCAGAATCGAGAAGCAATCCGAGATATTTAGCAGATCCAGCTTGGGGAATTTGTACCCCATTGAGAAATGTATTGATGTTGCTATTTCTGTGTCGCAACGTGTATGTTATATGTAGTGATTTCAGCTCGTTAAGCTTTATTTTTCCTCTACAACATTGATATGTGTAATGTCATCTGGAAGAGTTCATCAAGTTCTTGTTAATCCCATTAAAATCATTCATTGTCTTTTTGTGACACATGTTGACGGGAAATAAATTATAGCGAGCTCTCTTCTCTGGGCACTCTCATTTTTGATTACATGTAACGTGCTGCTCCAGCTGCTTATTTATAACAGATTAGGCTGAGCAACGTTCATAACGAAACCGAGATATCCTACATCTCATGAAGAAATCATTCACCAATACTTTACTTAAAGTCTCCGCATTTGCTCCAGTGCGTATAGTTCAGCCTCCTCCGAAAACCTCTTCCTCTGGTAATGGACAATCCAAAGATATTACCTCAAATCACAGATTCATTCATAACTGGAATTCAAAGAAGCGTAGATGAGGTTGAAGAATGAACACGTACAATGAATACGTAAGCCACACTCTGCACGCGTATAACTGGCTAGTGGTACTATTCTGGTAATTCCCCGGGAATAGGGAACTGGAGAAAGAATTTTTATATGTAATTTCTGTTCAAATATTTTTTTCCGACCTACGGAGCAGAAAAGTTTGATGTAAATATTTATGGGTCTCATTTGAAACGCGATATTTTAAAACGCGAATTATCAAAACGCTATATTTCAAAATGCGATATCCCTCGATCTACAAAAATTTTTTTTTTGGCTCAATTGAAGTCCAAACCACTCAAATGTGTGAGTAAAAAAACATAGTATGTAATGGCGTTTTTGATAAAAAATTTCGCTTGGTTTGAAGTACAACCAACACAATTGTGTGTATAGTTCGGACGAAAATAAGTTTGAAAGGAATGCATATAGACATACAAAATAAATTTTTTGACATGATTCTTTTGCCTAACCCACACAATTGTGAAGGCAGGCAGGAAAAGGGATATTTCAAAACGCGATATGGCACAAAACGCGATATGGTACAGAATGTGCATTGCGAAGCGACGGGAACCATATCGCGTCTTGTACCGTATCATATTTTGAAATATCGCGTTTCGAGCGGATCTCAATATTTATAAATAGGGAATAAATTTTCCATACCTAAATTGGCAGGGAAAGTTATTCCCGAATTAATTTTGTTTTCAAAAAAATTTAGACTAACTTTTTACCTCAGTATGCCAGGAAATTTTTTTAAAATAAAAATTACATATAAATTCTTTCTCCAATTCCCTATTCCCGGGAATTATCAGAATAGTGACACAGTAGTATCTATTTGAAATCTTTTGATAAGTGCGATTCTCGAATCACACCGGACGTTGATGGTGATTATGATATCGCATTATTGCCTTCTGACATGCCCCCTCCTTTTTGTTATTTATATGAGGTAATTGTTTTTTATCATTCAATATGGATTTCATAATTTTAGTTAATTCCACTCCATACGTTAATGAGATATTGCTGAAATACATTGTGATTTTTGTTGTTGTTTTGGCTATATTACAAAGAGAGAGAGAGAATTGGCTATATTACAAATAGAGTTGCCAAGTCTCTACGTCAATATAATAGTATTCCAGCAAAGTTGTATGGGCTGATAAAAATACATAAACCTAATAACCCAATTCGACCAATCGTGTCTAGTATAGGTTTTGCAACGTATAATATTTCAAAATTTTACACAAAAATCTTATCCAACGTGGTAGGAAGAACCAATAGTTTTGTTAAGGATTCTTTTGATTTAAGACTTAAAATTAAAAATGTAACAGTCTCAAATGAATTCAGTTTATACTCGCTCCACATACTGACATGAACTTAACAACATTTAAAGAAGGTCTCTCCTTCGTGATTAATAATTGTTATTTTTTCTTTAACAACGAACAAAATCATCAAATCCCTGGCTCACCTATGGGTTCAGCAGTTTCACCTGTTTTAGCAAATTTGTTCATGAAATATTTAGAAGAAATAGTAATTAATAATTTAACAGACAAACCACTCTTATATTTGAGATATGTAGATGACATTTTATGTATTGCGAAACGAGAAGATATTGAAAAAATTCACAGCTCCTTCAATAGTTTTCATAGTAAACTACAATTTACTATTGAACACGAAATAGACAATAGTATTCCATTTTTAGATCTCAAAATAATAAAAAATGAAACTGGCCAATTACGTACAGATTGGTACCATAAAGATACTTGGTCTGGCCGTTATCTCAATTATCATTCCTATTTACCGCTAACGTACAAAACAAATACTGTTATGATTCTTGCTAAGAGAATTCTTTTACTATCAGACCAGGAATTCCACGAACAAAATTTTAAACTTCTTAAAGAAACTTTAATTAAAAATAGCTACCCACAAAAAACAATTGAAAAAATTATCATTGCTGAGAAACAAAAGTTCTTTAATCCGATTCCCAATGATCATAATATGGAAGCCACTACCAATAAATTCGTATCCCTACCTTATGAACAACGTATTTTTTATCCCCTCAGACGACTGTTCAAGGAACATAATGTAAAATTAGTTGCGAAACCGTTCAACACACTATACAAACATATAGCTTCTCTAAATTGAAAGACAAAACAGAAAAACAACTACAATCTAAATTGATCTATCAAGTGTTGTGTAAGGATTGCTACCAATCATATATAGGGCAAACAAAGCAATATCTTAAAAAACGTATGTATGATCACAATTATCATATAAAGATTAAAGACCCCACACATAGTGCTCTAGTAGATCATTCACTTCGATTGAATCATTCACCAAATTTTGATCAAGTAAAAATCATAGATAAAGAAAATAATTGGAAAAAACGAAATATCCTAGAAATGATCCACATAAAGTCAACTTCAAATGTTATGAACCGACAAACCGATAGTCAATGTTTACCGGTAAGCTACCATAATATTATCGATTAGGCTTTGACAATACTGTATCACTGTACGCAACCCATATTTATATACTTAATTTTGATTGTTCTTCAATTTATTTTGACAAATGATAACACTGTGATAAAAATTTCCGCGCCAGTTAATTTTTAATACATTTTGCAATATTTTTTTAAATAGTTTTAGTTTTAATTGTAAACATAAATGTGATATATTTGTGATTAATTTATTTACAAAATTATTTTATGTAAGTGTAAAGTCGTAATTCATAATTTTTAAGTGAATGTAAATTTATATCCAGCTGTGATTACAGTTTTGTTTTTTTTTTCTCTCTCTGATTTTAATTGTAGTGCCTCGAGAATGAAATGGATCACATTTCGAAACGTTGGATAAAATAAATAAATTGCTTTAAAAACAAATATGTTGCATTAAAGTATCTTGCGATTTGGGCTCAACGGCGAGAATTTGTAAAACTGTTATCTAAATGGCCTCTATGTTTTCTGCGACTAAAACAGTCGTAAACATTGTATGGATGTCCATTAAAATAATATTTTGTCCGACAAGCCGAAAAAATTCTTAAATAAAAAAGTATATCACGAGAAATATTTCTCGCATATACTAAGATCGTTTTATGGTTGGGAACCAACATTTTTATTATTTTTTTAATATGTGATTTCTTCGCGAGTAGAAATTGTAATACCAATCAAACTTAAATTCCCGAAGTCCCCGGGATCCCGAATTTTTAATTAATTAAATTATTATTATTTTTTAAGTAAATACAAACTTGTAACCTCAAGTTATTTTTATTGTCTAAATAATAAAATAATAACTATAGAAATTAACAACTTAAAATGTTTTCATTATGTACCATTTTTGCTCGCTACTGCAGATCTTCTTCGATACTAATAACAGTTTGTGTTTCAAGCCTTCAATGTGGGCCTTCCAATTTAGATTTGCATCAATCAAAATACCTAAATATCTAATTTCATTTGCTACACTAATCTGTTACGGCCAAAACCATGGAAAGAAAGAGCATCAGGTAGTTCAGTTCCTGGCTGTCCCTAAAATGTGTCCCTTGTGAGCTTTAAGCCATTCCGCCAGTAAATCTAAATCGTGTTCATTACCTGATATGTTAACCTGTTTGCTACAACCAGAGTACACAAACGAAAAGTTGTCAGCAAAAGCGGCGAAGGAGCCTACAGAAGGGCGTCGGAAAATTCCATTCACGTATAAACAAGGAATAACATGGTACAAACACGCCGTAATTGGCAGTTCGCCGCTTCGTTGGTGATTAACATGCACTACTTGTGATCGATCAGATAGGTAGCTAGCCATATATGGTATGATATCAAAGGGCCGAATGTCGAAGGGCCGAATGTCGAAGGGCCGAATTTCAAAGGGCCGAATGTGTCGAAGGGCCGAATGTCGAAGGGCCGAATGTCGAAGGGCCGAATGTGTCGAAGGGCCGAATGTGTCGATGGGCCGAATGTCGAAGGGCCGAATGTCGAAGGGCCGAATGTGTCGAAGGGCCGAATGGGTTGAAGGGCCAAATTTTTTTTTATTTTTTTTTTGTTTTTAGAAATACATTTTATTTTTATTTTTTTATTTAATTAATTTATTTTTTTATTTATTTTACATATTCCTTTTTCAAACAAAAAAAAATTGGAACTATTTAAGTCCAAACCACACAAATGTGTGGGTAAAAAATTTTAATATGATTTTTTTTTTAAATTACGGTAGAAATTTCGCTTGTGTGGAAGTACACCCAACACAATTGTGTATATATTTATATTGTTTTTTTTCGGACGAAAATAATTTTAAAAGGAATGCACAAATGCGTAACTTGGGTCAAAACACATACAAAAATAAATTTTTGACATGGTACTTTTAGAGTACCCACACAATTGTGTTAACGGGCAGGAAAAGGGATATACCTATTGGTGGCGCATGTCAAAATTTTCCTTCACCAAAATGTACCGCTGACTGGATACGTGATGAAAAATAGTAAAATACATAAATTTATAAAAAATTCATTTATTAAACATAAACAAAATAAAACATAAAAAAAATTTACAAAATGTTCAATAAAACGAAAAATTTAAAAATTATATTTCAAAAGCAAAAAAAAAAAATTCGGCCCTTCGACCCATTCGGCCCTTCGATACATTCGGCCCTTCGACACATTCGGCTCTTCGACATTCGGCCTTTCGACCCATTCGGCCCTTCGACACATTCGGCCCTTCGACATTCGGCCCTTCGACATTCGGCCCTTCGACATTCGGCCCTTCGACATTCAGCCCTTTGTACCCATTCCCCATATATCATTCCACGAAAGCCACAACAATTGAGTTTACTTAAAAGAATAACGTGGTCTATAGTCTATCAAAAGCTATAGTCACATCAACAAACAGACCAGATGCCTTCAGCCCGGATTTATAGCGTTTGGCTTCTGAAGTATTTCTTGCAGGTACAGTATTTGCGTGTGTTATACGCATGATTAGACGCCTGACAGTTGTATACATTGTGGCATTCTACTACTGTTCATTTTTAATGTCTCAATCTTAACTTTGATATTAAGGATTGCTTTGATTCCATATACCGTATACAGCAAGAATTGATGACAATACTTTCCGATACTTCTAATCGAATCAGAACATTCGCAAATTAGTAAATTTGCACGAACTGATTAAAATATACATTTCACGAAGTAAAATTATAATTTATATAGCCATACGCTAGACTATTCGCCTCCTATCATCAATATCGTAACGATTTATTATAAACAACCTGAAATTTTTTTCTCGAGAGTGTCTGTCATTAATTTATATCGATTAAATTAAATTAAAGGAATTTTTTTTGAAATTTTTTATCCTGCACAGTCGCTATAAAACTGTATATCATATATAACAGTATATAAAGGACATAATCATTAGTCACAAAATGTATAGCTAATACGTCAATTGGTGTCATATAGAATTTCAATGCAAACAATACACCAAAAAATAACAAAATATTAAATTAATCAAAATTAATTATATTAAGATTAATAATAATTTGTAATTGGTAGTGATGCGTATAAACGCGAGTTACATATAAATTCTTATCAGTACAACTAAAACAGGAGAATATGTATCATGTAGTATGTAGGTATAAAACACTGTGCTGATGTGTATCTAGCTAGTACTTATATACGAACCATCATAATACACACCACCCGTAACTCCTAAATAATATTTTTTATCGATTGGAATTTTCATCGTATTTTTCCATATATATATACTACAGACACAGATACATACATGGTCGCTTTTCTTTTATCCGCAATTCCCAACTAATCATCAACACATTATTAAATTGAATATACGCGCGTATATTGATATTGTAACTGAATATATTATGTTTTGTCACTGTTTACATTTAATTTGTGGATATGTGTGCGTAATGTTTTTTGGAAAATTTGTGTACGCCACCAATTTTTCATTGTAAAATTGTCTATAAATAGACCACACAATACAAACAATCATTACGATTTTGTGCAATATTATTATTTATATTCTACAACATTTTCATTCAATTTCCAAAGAAAACAAAATTTCATTCAGTTTACCTCCCTCCCGTACCCAACGTAAATTAGATATTCATATACACATTAAACTTATCAAGAATTTTTTAAATTACGTACTTACTTCATGGAGAATAACGTCTAAATAGCAAAATTGTTAAATTCTATATAAAATTAATTTATTTTTGCTCATAGATTTTATTTTTGTATTTGAAAAATTCCCTGAGTGCGGTGAGTCCCTGATGACGATCCATAGCGTGTTTCATATTAATCATCTTCGATGACGGATTCGTAACTGGGTTTGGTTGTCTAATTTAGTTTTGTTCGTGACATTTTCTAATACATATACGAGTATATGTGTTGGTTGATCATATATTTATTAAATAGAGGCCCTAACTAAAAACTTGTATCCCTGTATGCCTCAAGGTCATTTGAAGGGCGCACGTTTTGAATATCAAGATTTTTAGTACGTTCATATACTCATCGTCATCTAAATATTATTGAAAGGCCACTTTGCTCCAAACATCACTGTACATATTGTAAATTTTAATTTTATATTTTGGGATATTGCCAAAACCAACATACTTTTGACATATTTTATTACAAAATTATGACAATCATAAAAATTCGGATGGTTAGCTTAGCACACTAATTTCAGTTCAGCCTCTGCTATATAATACGTTTACCTCAATACTTCACATGTAAAATAAACATCAAGTTTTACTTTTGAATGCAGAGATGAGAATTTTAAAATTTCAGACTTTTTATTCAAGGTAAAATAAAAATAAAATAAAACAAAATTACAAAACTTTTGAAAGCAATTGGCTTATTGTTTCGTTTTAGATACATGTATGACGTAATTTTTGGAAAAAAATACCTGCAATTTAGGGGCAAAACCCCGCAAAATGCCAAAATGTTCAAAATACGTTGATCATTTTTTTTCGTTGATGAAAATGACCATCACGTTACAGTCAATAAAGATTGCTACAGAGACATGTTGCAACGGTATTTCTTTGGTCAATTGCATGAGCTTGGCCGCCTAGATCGTGTGATTTAACACCTTTAGACTTTTTTATGGGGCTACGTTAAATCATTGGTCTATGCAAAGAAGCAGCGTCGTTAGAGGAGCTTAGAGCCAATATTGAACGAGAGGTGGCGGCCGTTTCCATCGAAATGTGTGGCCGAGCCATCAAAAATTAGGTTCAACGAATCGACACCTGAAAACGTGCCCTTGGTGGACATATGAACGATGTCGAATTCCATTCGACCATTTTTTATTTAAATTCCTTATTGGAAACCCCAATATAATAAGTGTTAAACTGTTTATATGCCATGCCCTCCCAGCGGTCTATTGAACTGTCATGTTTTACTGTAACGGATCGTCATCGTGGGTGTACATTTAAAATATCCCAATATGATGAACCACGTTAACAGATATCGGTTCAGGACCTATGCGCGGTATTTGATTGCCGGCTAGAGCTCTCGGTGGATCGCGTGGTTTGCAGAGGTTTGAACCGATCTTGAATATACCACTATACATTCTACCCTACATCATGACTACTTGAACCGTTTACTTCGCATACTGCGTAATAAAAACAAAAAAATACGAACGAATTGAATGGAGAAAAAAAAAACTTCGAACAAAGCAAAAACAAACCAACCACCTTAGAAATAGCCAACGATTGAAACAACTTCATAGAATTAAATTGTTGCTACCAAAAATCGATAATAAGTTTTGGATTTCAAACATATTACGAAAATATGATTAAATTGCGGATAGAAGCTGGTTATCGTGAGTAGGCAACGAAAACGAGATACTTACTGGGAGGCAAAAATCTTGGCTATAGTTACCGCGGTTCTGTTTTTCGATGAATGCATTTGTGGCCACCGAGTGAAACGCTCGATAATTGTGATCAGATAATTGCAATCTTGCCTGTGAATGTCGAATAAAACTATCGGAGATTTAGTATGACGTAGGATTTTTGATTTCTGGCAATTAATACAAGCTTTGTTCCAATTACCAGCATTTATGTTCATTTTGAACCAAAAATAACGCGATGTTATCAATGTCCGAGTGGTGCGTATACCTGAACGAAAGATTCTGCAGATTTACAAAAATTTCGCGCGATTTACAAAAATTTCTGTGTTCAATTGATTTTTGACTCTCTTGAGATTGAGCAAGAGGACCAACATCGATTCCAAAATAATTCATTTCAGAACGCACTGGTCGCGATAAATAGTCAGTAACCACGTTATTGCATCTTGAAATGTGTCTCAAATCAGTTGCAAACTGATCAACATACTCCGCAGATGTCTCGTTTGGCGGGGACTTCTGCCCGATTCAGGTATTATCGCTGAGATCAATGGTTTATGATCTGTGAACACAGACATAATGCCGAAAGTGCTTGATTGCTACATATATCGCAAAACGTTCTTTGTGAAATGCGGCATATCGCGATGCTGTATAAGATAGCAGAAAATTTCCAGCAGAAAAAACGTGTTTTGCTATTCACCGCTAGAGGCATCATGATCACAAAAAAGAAATTTTTTCTGCTGATATTTTTCGAAACCAGCAGAAAATTTTTGGAATTTTTATGAAAATTAATAATTATCAGCAGAAAGTTTTATGAAAAATCAAAGAATTTATGAAAAAGAAGAGAAAATTTTTGTTTAAACGTTTTGAAGCAAAGAACGTTAATTTTCTTTGAAAAACGATTTGCGTATGTATAGTGTAAGGACTCTCAAAATATACAAAAACTACCATAATCATCATTATGCAAATACAGGGCAACATAAAAAAAACGACATCATTGATAGCACTCCTTACATTTTTGAAGTCATTTTAAAGTGAAATGTTTTCAGTTTTTTAACAAAAGTGTTAGAAAAACCCCCCTGTAACTACCCTGGGTGTATGTTTTTATGGTAGTCTAGATCATAATCTATATGCATGAGCAACATAAGATTCTCACCTGCCGTCAGTACCTTCCATACATTTTTGAAGTCATTTTAATGTGAAATGTTTTCAGTTTTTTAACAAAAGTGTTAGAAAAACCCCCCTGTAACTACCCTGGGTGTATGTTTTTATGGTAGCCTAGATCACATTCTATATACATGAGCAACATAAGATTCACACCTGGCGTCAGTAGCCTTCCATACATTTTTGAAGTCATTTTAATGTGAAATGTTTTCAGTTTTTTAACAAAAGTGTTAGAAAAACCCCCCTGTAACTACCCTGGGTGTATGTTTTTATGGTAGCCTAGATCATAATCTATATGCATGAGCAACATAAGATTCACACTTGCCGTCAGTAACCTTCCATACATTTTTGAAGTCATTTTATTGTAAAATGTTTTCAGTTTTTTAACAAAAGTGTTAGAAAAACCCCCCTGTAACTACCCTGGGTGTATGTTTTTATGGTAGTCTAGATCATAATCTATATGCATGAGCAACATAAGATTCACACTTGCCGTCAGTAACCTTCCATACATTTTTGAAGTCATTTTATTGTAAAATGTTTTCAGTTTTTTAACAAAAGTGTTAGAAAAACCCCCCTGTAACTACCCTGGGTGTATGTTTTTATGGTAGCCTAAATCATAATCTATATGCATGAGCAACATAAGATTCACACTTGCCGTCAATAACCTTCCATACATTTTTGAAGTCATTTTAATGTGAAATGTTTTCAGTTTTTTAACAAAAGTGTTAGAAAAACCCCCCTGTAACTACCCTGGGTGTATGTTTTTATGGTAGCCTAAATCATAATCTATATGCATGAGCAACATAAGATTCACACTTGCCGTCAATAACCTTCCATACATTTTTGAAGTCATTTTAATGTGAAATGTTTTCAGTTTTTTAACAAAAGTGTTAGAAAAACCCCCCTGTAACTACCCTGGGTGTATGTTTTTATGGTAGCCTAAATCATAATTTTTATGCATGAGCAACATAAGATTCACACCTGGCGTCAGTAGCCTTCCATACATTTTTGAAGTCATTTTATTGTAAAATGTTTTCAGTTTTTAACAAAAGTGTTAGAAAAACCCCCCTGTAACTACCCTGGGTGTATGTTTTTATGGTAACCTAAATCATAATCTATATGCATGAGCAACATAAGACTCACACTTGCCGTCAGTAACCTTCCATACATTTGTGAATTCATTTTGTTGTTACTATTACTTTTATATTACTTTTGTTAAAAAACTGAAAACATTTCACATTAAAATGACTTCAGAAATGTATAGAAGGTTACTGACGGCAGGTCTGATTCTTATGTTGCTCATGTATATAGATTATGATTTAGGCTACCATAAAAACATACACCCAGGGTAGTTACAGGGGGGTTTTTCTAACACTTTTGTTAAAAAACTGAAAACATTTTACAATAAAATGACTTCAAAAATGTATGGAAGGTTACTGACGGCAAGTGTGAATCTTATGTTGCTCATGCATATAGATTATGATCTATGCTACCATAAAAACATACACCCAGGGTAGTTACAGGGGGGTTTTTCTAACACTTTTGTTAAAAAACTGAAAACATTTTACAATAAAATGACTTCATAAATGTATGGAAGGTTACTGACGGCAGGTGTGAATCTTATGTTGCTCATGCATATAGATTATGATCTAGGCTACCATAAAAACATACACCCAGGGTAGTTACAGGGGGGTTTTTCTAACACTTTTGTTAAAAAACTGAAAACATTTTACAATAAAATGACTTCAAAAATGTATGGAAGGTTACAGACGACAAGTGTGACTCTTATGTTGCTCATGCATATAGATTATTATTTAGGTTACTATAAAAACATACACCCAGGGTAGTTACAGGGGGGTTTTTCTAACACTTTTGTTAAAAAACTGAAAACATTTTACAATAAAATGACTTCAAAAATGTATGGAAGGTTACTGACGGCAGTTTTGAATCTTATGTTGCTCATGCATATAGATTATGATCTATGCTACCATAAAAACATACACCCAGGGTAGTTACAGGGGGGTTTTTCTAACACTTTTGTTAAAAAACTGAAAACATTTTACAATAAAATGACTTCATAAATGTATGGAAGGTTACTGACGGCAGGTGTGAATCTTATGTTGCTCATGCATATAAATTATGATCTAGGCTACCATAAAAACATACACCCAGGGTAGTTACAGGGGGGTTTTTCTAACACTTTTGTTAAAAAACTGAAAACATTTTACAATAAAATGATTTCATAAATGTATGGAAGGTTACTGACGGCAGGTGTGAATCTTATGTTGCTCATGCATATAGATTATGATCTATGCTACCATAAAAACATACACCCAGGGTAGTTACAGGGGGGTTTTTCTAACACTTTTGTTAAAAAACTGATAACATTTCACATTAAAATGACTTCAAAAATGTATGGGAAGGTTACTGACGGCAAGTGTGAATCTTATGTTGCTCATGCATATAGATTATGATCTAGGCTACCATAAAAACATACACCCAGGGTAGTTACAGGGGGGTTTTTCTAACACTTTTGTTAAAAAACTGAAAACATTTTATAATAAAATGACTTCAAAAATGTATGGAAGGTTACTGACGGCAGTTGTGAATCTTATGTTGCTCATGCATATAGATTATGATCTATGCTACCATAAAAACATACACCCAGGGTAGTTACAGGGGGGTTTTTCTAACACTTTTGTTAAAAAACTGAAAACATTTTACAATAAAATGACTTCATAAATGTATGGAAGGTTACTGACGGCAGGTGTGAATCTTATGTTGCTCATGCATATAAATTATGATCTAGGCTACCATAAAAACATACACCCAGGGTAGTTACAGGGGGGTTTTTCTAACACTTTTGTTAAAAAACTGAAAACATTTTACAATAAAATGATTTCATAAATGTATGGAAGGTTACTGACGGCAGGTGTGAATCTTATGTTGCTCATGCATATAGATTATGATCTATGCTACCATAAAAACATACACCCAGGGTAGTTACAGGGGGGTTTTTCTAACACTTTTGTTAAAAAACTGATAACATTTCACATTAAAATGACTTCAAAAATGTATGGGAAGGTTACTGACGGCAAGTGTGAATCTTATGTTGCTCATGCATATAGATTATGATCTAGGCTACCATAAAAACATACACCCAGGGTAGTTACAGGGGGGTTTTTCTAACACTTTTGTTAAAAAACTGAAAACATTTTACAATAAAATGACTTCAAAAATGTATGGAAGGTTACTGACGGCAAGTGTGAATCTTATGTTGCTCATGCATATAGATTATGATCTAGACTACCATAAAAACATACACCCAGGGTAGTTACAGGGGGGTTTTTCTAACACTTTTGTTAAAAAACTGAAAACATTTTACAATAAAATGACTTCAAAAATGTATGGAAGGTTACTGACGGCAGTTTTGAATCTTATGTTGCTCATGCATATAGATTATGATCTATGCTACCATAAAAACATACACCCAGGGTAGTTACAGGGGGGTTTTTCTAACACTTTTGTTAAAAAACTGAAAACATTTTACAATAAAATGACTTCATAAATGTATGGAAGGTTACTGACGGCAGGTGTGAATCTTATGTTGCTCATGCATATAAATTATGATCTAGGCTACCATAAAAACATACACCCAGGGTAGTTACAGGGGGGTTTTTCTAACACTTTTGTTAAAAAACTGAAAACATTTTACAATAAAATGACTTCATAAATGTATGGAAGGTTACTGACGGCAGGTGTGAATCTTATGTTGCTCATGCATATAAATTATGATCTAGGCTACCATAAAAACATACACCCAGGGTAGTTACAGGGGGGTTTTTCTAACACTTTTGTTAAAAAACTGAAAACATTTTACAATAAAATGATTTCATAAATGTATGGAAGGTTACTGACGGCAGGTGTGAATCTTATGTTGCTCATGCATATAGATTATGATCTATGCTACCATAAAAACATACACCCAGGGTAGTTACAGGGGGGTTTTTCTAACACTTTTGTTAAAAAACTGATAACATTTCACATTAAAATGACTTCAAAAATGTATGGGAAGGTTACTGACGGCAAGTGTGAATCTTATGTTGCTCATGCATATAGATTATGATCTAGGCTACCATAAAAACATACACCCAGGGTAGTTACAGGGGGGTTTTTCTAACACTTTTGTTAAAAAACTGAAAACATTTTATAATAAAATGACTTCAAAAATGTATGGAAGGTTACTGACGGCAGTTGTGAATCTTATGTTGCTCATGCATATAGATTATGATCTATGCTACCATAAAAACATACACCCAGGGTAGTTACAGGGGGGTTTTTCTAACACTTTTGTTAAAAAACTGAAAACATTTTACAATAAAATGACTTCATAAATGTATGGAAGGTTACTGACGGCAGGTGTGAATCTTATGTTGCTCATGCATATAAATTATGATCTAGGCTACCATAAAAACATACACCCAGGGTAGTTACAGGGGGGTTTTTCTAACACTTTTGTTAAAAAACTGAAAACATTTTACAATAAAATGATTTCATAAATGTATGGAAGGTTACTGACGGCAGGTGTGAATCTTATGTTGCTCATGCATATAGATTATGATCTATGCTACCATAAAAACATACACCCAGGGTAGTTACAGGGGGGTTTTTCTAACACTTTTGTTAAAAAACTGATAACATTTCACATTAAAATGACTTCAAAAATGTATGGGAAGGTTACTGACGGCAAGTGTGAATCTTATGTTGCTCATGCATATAGATTATGATCTAGGCTACCATAAAAACATACACCCAGGGTAGTTACAGGGGGGTTTTTCTAACACTTTTGTTAAAAAACTGAAAACATTTTACAATAAAATGACTTCAAAAATGTATGGAAGGTTACTGACGGCAAGTGTGAATCTTATGTTGCTCATGCATATAGATTATGATCTAGACTACCATAAAAACATACACCCAGGGTAGTTACAGGGGGGTTTTTCTAACACTTTTGTTAAAAAACTGAAAACATTTTACAATAAAATGACTTCAAAAATGTATGGAAGGTTACTGACGGCAGTTTTGAATCTTATGTTGCTCATGCATATAGATTATGATCTATGCTACCATAAAAACATACACCCAGGGTAGTTACAGGGGGGTTTTTCTAACACTTTTGTTAAAAAACTGAAAACATTTTACAATAAAATGACTTCATAAATGTATGGAAGGTTACTGACGGCAGGTGTGAATCTTATGTTGCTCATGCATATAGATTATGATCTAGGCTACCATAAAAACATACACCCAGGGTAGTTACAGGGGGGTTTTTCTAACACTTTTGTTAAAAAACTGAAAACATTTTATAATAAAATGACTTCAAAAATGTATGGAAGGTTACTGACGGCAGTTGTGAATCTTATGTTGCTCATGCATATAGATTATGATCTATGCTACCATAAAAACATACACCCAGGGTAGTTACAGGGGGGTTTTTCTAACACTTTTGTTAAAAAACTGAAAACATTTTACAATAAAATGACTTCATAAATGTATGGAAGGTTACTGACGGCAGGTGTGAATCTTATGTTGGTCATGCATATAAATTATGATCTAGGCTACCATAAAAACATACACCCAGGGTAGTTGGGGGGGGGGGGGTTTTTCTAACACTTTTGTTAAAAAACTGAAAACATTTTATAATAAAATGACTTCAAAAATGTATGGAAGGTTACTGACGCCAGGTGTGAATCTTATGTTGCTCATGCATATAGATTATGATCTAGACTACCATAAAAACATACACCCAGGGTAGTTACAGGGGGTTTTTCTAACACTTTTGTTAAAAAACTGAAAACATTTCACATTAAAATGACTTCAAAAATGTATGGAAGGCTACTGACGGCAAGTGTGAATCTTATGTTGCTCATGCATATAGATTATGATCTAGGCTACCATAAAAACATACACCCAGGGTAGTTACAGGGGGGTTTTCTAACACTTTTGTTAGAAAACTGAAAACATTTTACAATAAAATGACTTCATAAATGTATGGAAGGTTACTGACGGCAGGTGTGAATCTTATGTTGCTCATGCATATAGATTATGATCTAGGCTACCATAAAAACATACACCCAGGGTAGTTGGGGGGGGTTTTTCTAACACTTTTGTTAAAAAACTGAAAACATTTTATAATAAAATGACTTCAAAAATGTATGGAAGGTTACTGACGCCAGGTGTGAATCTTATGTTGCTCATGTATATAGATTATGATCTAGGCTACCATAAAAACATACACTCAGGGTAGTTACAGGGGGTTTTTCTAACACTTTTGTTAAAAAACTGAAAACATTTCACATTAAAATGAATTCAAAAATGTATGGAAGGCTACTGACGGCAAGTGTGAATCTTATGTTGCTCATGCATATAGATTATGATCTAGGCTACCATAAAAACATACACCCAGGGTAGTTACAGGGGGGTTTTTCTAACACTTTTGTTAAAAAACTGAAAACATTTTATAATAAAATGACTTCAAAAATGTATGGAAGGTTACTGACGGCAGTTGTGAATCTTATGTTGCTCATGCATATAGATTATGATCTATGCTACCATAAAAACATACACCCAGGGTAGTTACAGGGGGGTTTTTCTAACACTTTTGTTAAAAAACTGAAAACATTTTACAATAAAATGACTTCATAAATGTATGGAAGGTTACTGACGGCAGGTGTGAATCTTATGTTGCTCATGCATATAAATTATGATCTAGGCTACCATAAAAACATACACCCAGGGTAGTTACAGGGGGGTTTTTCTAACACTTTTGTTAGAAAACTGAAAACATTTTACAATAAAATGACTTCAAAAATGTATGGAAGGTTACTGACGCCAGGTGTGAATCTTATGTTGCTCATGTATATAGATTATGATCTAGGCTACCATAAAAACATACACTCAGGGTAGTTACAGGGGGTTTTTCTAACACTTTTGTTAAAAAACTGAAAACATTTCACATTAAAATGACTTCAAAAATGTATGGAAGGCTACTGACGGCAAGTGTGAATCTTATGTTGCTCATGCATATAGATTATGATCTAGGCTACCATAAAAACATACACCCAGGGTAGTTACAGAGGGGTTTTTCTAACACTTTTGTTAAAAAACTGAAAACATTTTACAATAAAATGACTTCATAAATGTATGGAAGGTTACTGACGGCAGGTGTGAATCTTATGTTGCTCATGCATATAGATTATGATCTAGGCTACCATAAAAACATACACCCAGGGTAGTTACAGGGGGGTTTTTCTAACACTTTTGTTAAAAAACTGAAAACATTTCACATTAAAATGACTTCAAAAATGTATGGGAAGGTTACTGACGGCAAGTGTGAATCTTATGTTGCTCATGCATATAGATTATGATCTAGGCTACCATAAAAACATACACCCAGAGTAGTTACAGGGGGGTTTTTCTAACACTTTTGTTAAAAAACTGAAAACATTTTACAATAAAATGACTTCAAAAATGTATGGAAGGTTACTGACGGCAGGTGTGAATCTTATGTTGCTCATGCATATAGATTATGATCTAGGCTACCATAAAAACATACACTTAGGGTAGTTACAGAGGGGTTTTTTAACACTTTTGTTAAAAAACTGAAAACATTTTACATTAAAATACCTTCAAAAATGTATGGAAGGTTACTGACGGCAAGTGTGAATCTTATGTTGCTCATGCATATAGATTATGATCTAGGCTACCATAAAAACATACACCCAGGGTAGTTACAGGGGGGTTTTTCTAACACTTTTGTTAGAAAACTGAAAACATTTTACAATAAAATGACTTCATAAATGTATGGAAGGTTACTGACGGCAGGTGTGAATCTTATGTTGCTCATGCATATAGATTATGATCTAGGCTACCATAAAAACATACACCCAGGGTAGTTACAGGGGGGTTTTTCTAACACTTTTGTTAAAAAACTGAAAACATTTCACATTAAAATGAATTCAAAAATGTATGGAAGGCTACTGACGGCAAGTGTGAATCTTATGTTGCTCATGCATATAGATTATGATCTAGGCTACCATAAAAACATACACCCAGGGTAGTTACAGAGGGATTTTTCTAACACTTTTGTTAAAAAACTGAAAACATTTTACAATAAAATGACTTCATAAATGTATGGAAGGTTACTGACGGCAGGTGTGAATCTTATGTTGCTCATGCATATAGATTATGATCTAGGCTACCATAAAAACATACACCCAGGGTAGTTACAGGGGGGTTTTTCTAACACTTTTGTTAAAAAACTGAAAACATTTCACATTAAAATGACTTCAAAAATGTATGGGAAGGTTACTGACGGCAAGTGTGAATCTTATGTTGCTCATGCATATAGATTATGATCTAGGCTACCATAAAAACATACACCCAGAGTAGTTACAGGGGGGTTTTTCTAACACTTTTGTTAAAAAACTGAAAACATTTTACAATAAAATGACTTCAAAAATGTATGGAAGGTTACTGACGGCAGGTGTGAATCTTATGTTGCTCATGCATATAGATTATGATCTAGGCTACCATAAAAACATACACTTAGGGTAGTTACAGGGGGGTTTTTTAACACTTTTGTTAAAAAACTGAAAACATTTTACATTAAAATACCTTCAAAAATGTATGGAAGGTTACTGACGGCAAGTGTGAATCTTATGTTGCTCATGCATATAGATTATGATTTAGGTTACCATAAAAACATACACCCAGGGTAGTTACAGGGGGGTTTTTCTAACACTTTTGTTAAAAAACTGAAAACATTTCACAATAAAATGACTTCAGAAATGTATAGAAGGTTACTGACGGCAGGTGTGAATCTTATGTTGCTCATGCATATAGATTATGGTTTAGGCTACCATAAAAAAATACACCCAGGGTAGTTACAGGGGGGTTTTCCTAACACTTTTGTTAAAAAACTGAAAACATTTTACAATAAAATGACTTCAAAAATGTATGGAACGTTACTGACGGCAAGTGTGAATCTTATGTTGCTCATGCATATAGATTATGATCTAGGCTACCATAAAAACATACACCCAGGGTAGTTACAGGGAGGTTTTTCTAACACTTTTGTTAAAAAACTGAAAACATTTCACTTTAAAATGACTTCAAAAATGTAAGGAGTGCTATCAATGATGTCGTTTTTTTATGTTGCCCTGTATTTGCATAATGATGATTATGGTAATTTTTGTATATTTTGAGAGTCCTTACACATACGCAAATCGTTTTTCAAAGAAAATTAACGTTCTTTGCTTCAAAACGTTTAAACAAAAATTTTCTCTTCTTTTTCATAAATTCTTTGATTTTTCATAAAACTTTCTGCTGATAATTATTAATTTTCATGAAAATTCCAAAAATTTTCTGCTGGTTTCGAAAAATATCAGCAGAAAAAATTTCTTTTTTGTGATCATGATGCCTCTAGCGGTGAATAGCAAAACACGTTTTTTCTGCTGGAAATTTTCTGCTATCTTATACAGCATCATATCGCGCGGTTTCAGCGGGTTGAAGTTTTTTCGAAAAAAAAAACTTAAAGGTTCCACATTCATCGGTGCAAGAATTTTGGGTAATTCCAGGTAAGAACCTATGATAGTAGTTCATCATGCCTAAAAATGTTGAGTTTGCTAGATTGATTTTCGTGCTTATACACTCAGAAAAAATATGATAAATACTTGATTGCATTTACCATCATATTATGATAATACTAAATTATTGTGATATTCCCTATCATACAATGATTAGAAATATTATCAAACTTAATTTATATAATTATTATCACCATTATGTGTTAAATACAATTATTTAAATGATTGATTGTATCATAAAATAATATTCTTGATCAGTCTTCTTCATCTTCTTCATCATAACAATGATGATCTCTCCCTCTCTCTCTGGCACTATATCCCATCAAGGGATTTGGCCGCCTCAAAAAATAAGATTTCATAATCATATTTTCATTTCGGATAATGAGTGATTAGTTCATTGATCCTAAACCAGTCGTGAACATTTTTCCTTGTCACCACCGGGAATCGAACCCGGGACCTCCGGTCGCTGGAGCAAGCATGCTGACCACTTTGCCACCGGGGCGACAATGATGATCAGTTGTGAAAAAAAATCACTTGTGTGACAAACTAAGTTTGATAGTAATTCTAATCATTGTTATGATAGGGAATATCACAATAATTTAGTATTCTCATAATATGGTAAATGCAATCATGTATTTATCATATTTTTGTTCTGAGTGTAGTCGTGAAAATCATAAACAATTTTAGTATTCAATTCAAAGTCTAATATAAAATACTTGAGCTACCACATCTACACAAATTAAATTTTACTTGAAGTCGCTCGAAAAACCTGAAATTAAAATTCAATTTATTCCACAAAAAATACATCATTCATATCCACATTTAACCAATTTAAAACCAAAAATAAATTATCCGATTTTAAAATTGTGGGAAAAATGTCCAAATAAATGAAATAGCATAAGAGACCAAACTAAAAGACAGAATTCACAATAAAATATCCCAAAACATTTTCCTGAATAAAATTTTATTTCCACAATCCTACAAAAAATAAAAAACCAAGAAGCAAGCAACCAGAGAAATATAAAAGTGGTGTGGTAAAAGCATACCGAAATCTCCATTCTATCATAAAATAAATAAAATTTTTAATTTTATTTTATTATTTTTATATCAACAGTTCTCGTAAATTATTTTTAGAATTTTTATTTTTACAAAAAAATTTTATATCAATTTTTCGTATTTTTTTATTTTTTTTTTTTTTTTTTGGAAAATATACAAAAAGCTTAATTTCGATATAAACGTTTATATAGCTACTAATATTAAAAAAAAAAAGAAATCAAAAATAAAACACTTGTCATGCCACTTCACGCGGCCACAAAATAAATAAATAATAATCACAAAACATAACAAAAAAAAACTGGCAAACTTATTTATGCTGTCACCTTTATACAAAGAGACGCGCACACACACACACATACACACTATTTTTCCGCTTTTCCTCGATAACTTCATGAACATTTATTATTTCGCTCACCTTGACTATATAATCAGGATCATTAAACATGAGCAAGGTGAGCAAATAAGCAACGCTAAAATCTGTGTGTTGTTTAGGTACCCGCATGTGTATGGATATGTAGGTAACGCATTTATGGATAATTAAGAGTCTCCCACATGATTATCTGCAATCAAAATCCGTCTATTTTTAAATTAATTACGAACAAATTGCTTTTATATATTTTATGAGGTATTTCTTGATTTAAACGTGAATATAACAACGTTGATATGATTGTGATTATCAAGGTGTTGCGAATTAGTTTATAATTAAATAGGTACACACACATATATACATATCTCTCGTGTGCTTAATAAATTTATTTCGGGATGTCTATTAAGGCAATTAAATATAATTGGATGTGCCTTTAAAATTCTTGGTCTACCAAAAGTAGGGCAATTAACACCCAATAATAATATGGTTTGACTTGAATTAATACTTACTATAGTGGCAGTATTCTGGTTATTCCCCGGGAATAGGGAACTGGGGAAATAATTTACATACCAGGTGTTTCTTTTAAACTGAGACGATCAAATATCTCGAAAAATAGCCACTCTACGGAAAAAATGTCCATAATCAGAATTTAATCATACCGCGGGGGAAATACATTAGTGCAAAAAAATAGTCCCCCCACGATTCTGCAATACGTTTGAAATAAAAAACATCACGTTTTCATTGGAAATACTCGAAATTCGTCATCAAAACAATTTATTCAGTTTTGTAAATCACATTTAGCGTTTGTGTTATTTCTTATCTTCATGCTTTTCGTAATTGCAAAATAAACGATAAAATACTTTAGAATGAAGCGTTTAACTGTGCCAGAGAAAATTGAAATGGTTCTGGTTTATGGAGAAGCTGGCAGAAATCTTGAAAATGCTGTTGCTATTTACGCTCAACGTTTTCCGGATAGGATTCGTTCACGTGCTTCATTTGGCCGTACTATCAAACAATTGATTACTGATGGAAATGTTCAACCGAAAAAGAGGACCCGTAGAGCAACAGTCGCTGGATAAAATAATAAAATTGCTGTATTGGCAGCAGTGGCTAATAATCCTCATGTTAGTACACGAGAAATAGTTCGCGATTCCGGATTGTCCCTCACCAGTGTTTGGAGAATTTTAAAACGGCACAAGTATCATCCATATCATGTGTCTTTACGCCAAGATATTCATGGCGCTGATTTCCAAAATCGGGTAACTTTTTGTCAATGGGCACGTGCACAAATACAACAAAACCCCAATTTTTTTCATTGCGTAATGCTCTCTGACGAATCGTCTTTTACAAACCATGGAACGGTTAATCGACACAACATGCAATATTGGAGTGTTACAAATCCGCACTGGCTTCGTCAAGTTGAATATCAGCGTCCTTGGACTGTCAACGTGTGGTGTGGAATAATACTCATACTCATAGGCCCCCACATTATTGAAGGCACAATAAAGCAACAAACTCATAGGCCCCCACATTATTGAAGGCAACTTGAATGGTCAAATGTACCGAAACTTTTTGGAAAATGAACTGCCAATATTACTTGAACATTTGAACTTAGAAGTGAGACGGAACATGTGGTTTCAACATGATGGTTGTCCTACACACGTGAAATACTTGATCGTGATTTCAATGGTCGCTGGATCGGTAGAGCTGGTCCGATAAATTGGCCCGCCAGATCAGCAGATCTTACTTCGCCAGATTTCTTTTTTGTGGGGCTATCTCAAAGACAAAGTTTACAAACAAGAACCAACAACACGTGAGAACTTGATTGAGCGAATCAGAAATGCGTGTGCTGAAATTCAACCAAACACACTTCTCAGTTGTGTACAATCATTGGAAATGCGTATTAATAAGTGCATTGTAGTCGCGCATGCCATCATTTTGAACACTTATTTTAAGCTAAAATTATTTTATTCACCTGCCATTATATTAATAAATTGTTTTGATGACGAATTTCGAGTATTTCCAATGAAAACGTGATGTTTTTTATTTCAAACGTATTGCAGAATCGAATGCGTGTGTTCTAAGAAGAAGAAATTGAAAAAATTGAATTTCGTCGATTACAACGCCATCTATCATGAACCGAACAAAATATTTCATTCAAATCATACGTACTTTTAGTCGTAGAATCCGTATCTGCAATAAAAAATATGGCTTCCTATCTTAGTTTAAAAGTTACCCCCGCCCCACCTACAAAGCGGGGGGTGAGGGACTATTTTTTGCACTAATGTATTTCCCCGCGGTATGATTAAATTTTGATTATGGACATTTTTTCCGTAGAGTGGCTATTTTTCGAGATATTTGATCGTCTCAGATTAAAAGAAACACCCGGTATATGTAATTTCTGTTCAAATATTTTTTTCCGGCCTACTGAGGAGAAAAGTTTGTTGCATAAATTTATAAATTGGGAATAATTTTTCCATAACTAAATTGGTAGGGAAAATTATTCCCAATTTAATTTTGTTTTCAAAAAAATTAACACTAGTTTTTTCCTCAGTATGCCAGAAATATTTTTTTTAAAATAGAAATTACATATAAATTCTTTCCCCAATTCCCTGTTCCCGAGGAACTACCAGAATAGTGCCACAGGGATGGTGGGCTTTTAACTTTGGATGTATTAAAAATACTTCGATACTTTTTTTTTTTAATTATTACAACTGAATACAATTCATCTAGTATTTTTTCTATCTTAATTTAGTCACTTGTGAATGAGAAGAGGCCCAATGGCCGGCTCCATTTATAGGTTATTTACTGAAGTAGTCTTTGCTCTGGTGTCATTACTCCATTACATCAATTGGTTTTGTTCTCTGCAATAATTTTACTGCACATGAAGTGTCCAACATACCACGAAGCTCTTCATTGATATGTTGATAAATACGTCGGGATATTTAGGTCCCTATAAAGGTCATCATCCCTAATGTACCACGGAACGTTAACTATACCACGTACCACTTTGTTTTGAAAAGTTTGTATTATTTTGGTATTGGTTTTCTTTGTACAGCCCCAGAGCTGTATTCCGTAAGTCCATACAGGATTTAGCCCCTTTTGATATAATAGCAATTTATTTCCGGTTGACAATTCCGAATTTTTCCCGAGCAGCCAATACATTTTTCGATATTTGATATTAAGTTCTTCTTTTTTCTTTTTAACGTGCTCTCTCCATCTGAGCCTGGTATCTAAGGTCATCCCTACATATTTAGCCTTATTTGCATACGGAATCTGCTAGCCGTTAATGATTACAGGTTTGCAACTGACTTTTAGATTAGTAAAATCACATGCTTCTTGAAGTTTCGTTGTCGATTCCTCGATAATGTCTCGTACTGAGAGAACTGCAGCATCATCAGCAAATGTTGCAACGGTAACATCGTTTAATTGAGGTAAATCTCTGGTGTAGCGCTGGTAAAGAATAGGTTCCAAAATACTACAATGCGGAACTCCTGCCAAAATCTTTTTTAGCTCGGAATATTAATCTTCATATTTCACATGCTGTATAAGATAGCGGAAATTTGACAGCGGAAAATAAGAGATTACGCTACTCGCCACAAGTGGCAGCACTAACACTAAAGAGAATTTATTTTGTTATGTAGCTAGCAGCGGAATTTTTTTTATTCATTATGCATCACTTTTTTCACTAAATAAAACATCTCAGTGGAATAAAACATTAAAAGTGATCGTTAATTTAACACATATGAGCAATATAAGTAAGGACTAACAAGCAAATTATACAAAATTTTAATACTCAAACTTATTAGAAAAATCAAACCAGTTGCATACATAAAAGGGGCAATTAAATAACTTTGTTTAAAAGATTTTTTTTCCTCATTTTTCAGTACAATACAGCTCTAAATTAGGATTTAATATATAATATATATTATAGAATTAAAATATAATACAATTATGTAAAATAAAATGCAATCAACCAGTTATAAATTCTAAATGACTTAACTATTTATTATTGATTATTGATGCCATCTACCGGCATTTATAAACTTAAACTAACAAATGTCCACTGATAGATGTCACTTTCTTAAGTTATCATCATTTTACTTTGGTAACAGTAAATATTCGATTAGTCATATACCAATAACTAATATATCTAGTTTTCTTTGTTTTGGTACCTGGAATGTTCGCGGAATTAATCATACCCAAAAGCGCGACCAAATTGACTCAATTTTATATAAAAATAATATTGACATTTGTAGCATACAGGAGATCAATGTGGGCTTAGGCATGTGTTCCTCAGAAAATTATACATGGTACTTATCTAACATTACACACACTAAACGGCGCGGCGTAGGAATATTAGTTAGGAAGAAATCCTCTTTTCGTGCTAAACATATTAAACATTACAGTGGGTCAATAATTACGCTGCTTGGACAATTACCAAATTTAGGAGAAATCCTCTTTATCTCTGCCTATATGTTCCACCTCAAACCTCACAATATAATCGTCGACTTTCATCCAAAACATTCTCAACATTATCTTCAATAATTGACAGATGTCCAAAATCACGGGACTTAGTTGTGTTAGGTGATTTTAATGCTCACCTTGGTGTCAATGATTGTTGGAATCCTGCTAACATTGGCACCAATCTATACCATAACAAATCCAATGAAAATGGTACTTCATTAGGCCTCCTCGCTAGTTCAGCCAATTTTTTTTATTGAGACCACTAAAGGAAGACACAAGCCCATTTACACATAGACAGATGGACATAGTCGATCACAGGTTGATCATATTTTAACACGACAAAAACCACTTATAATATTCATAAATTCCATTAAGGTAGACATATTCTATCCAGACTTAAGCGACCACTGCCTTATGTATATAAAGTGCACTCCACGCAGAAAGGTCGCCTCACTACCAATTAGTAGACAGCAGCACAATCCAATAACTACCGTAACCACGTCATCATATAATTTTAGATTTTTAAACGTAGGACTATTACAGAATGATAATATTAAAACGGAATTTCAAAAACAACTTGCTACAATATATGAGCATTCTATAAACGAGAATAGAACCAAAAATCATTGGAATACAATAATTGACAGCCTAAAGATAACTGCTCAAAAAGTTTTATATAGCAAAACTCCCTTGACTCCTAAGCGTCGTAGAGCACTTGCTGCTTTCCAAAGTGCCAGGCATTATAAAAATCGACACCCTCGCGATTCAAATGCTCATAGATCTTTCAAGAGCGCCAGGTAATCATTAATGCAAGCTTATAATGAACAATGATCACTCGAATGTCAAGAATTTTTCAAAAACCTAACGGAATACAAACCATCTGAACGGATTCGTAAAATATAGCAATATTTTAAACAACATAAAAGAGATAATAATACAACTACAGGAACCTCCATTCCTATACCTTCATGGCTTCGTGAACTAAAAAATCCGAAGGAATCTGGCCTTCATTAATCACTGAATCTGATTATTGTCCATTAGGACCTCCACCCAGCGAAGACGATATAAGAACTATCATAAAGTTTATACGATCAGGCACTGCACCTGGAAAGGATGGCATTCCAATTGAATTCTTTAAATATTTGCCAGACAATTTAATTCAGACTATACATTCAGTAATTGGAAAAGTTTGGATAAACAATGATCCTCCTTCTGAATGGCTTGACGTCCATCAAGTATTAACGAATTTTGAAGAATTACTTTATGTAATGTAGGCTACAAAATCTATTCAAAATTACTTCTCAACCGGTTAGATGAACATTTAAATCTACCAACAACATATCAAGCAGCTTTCCTGGCTAATCGATCTACAGAAGATCATATGTTTACAATAAGGCGCGTTCTAGACGAGGAGTGGCACGCAGCCAATCGGGTTTATGTGTTATCAATTGATTTATTGAAAGCTTTTGATACAGTAGATCTAACCGTGGTTTCCGAATATTTACAGCAATATGTACCACACTATTTGGTTAATCGTATCATCAAGGCTTGTTTTTGGGAACATACCTCAATAAAATGGTACAATATGTGTACTGACAAGATTAAGAAAAATAAAAGGGTTAAACAGGGCTGTCCTATATCACCACGTATTTTCAATTTTATTTTAAACTAGGTTTTGGTTACCGTAACAGATTTATATCCTGAATTAAAATTGGAACAACAGGATCAATTACAATTACCTTTAATTCTTACTTATGCTGATGATATTATTCTTATTACCCGAGACATTACCACAATTCAACCCATTCTTGAAGAACTAATTAATTTTCTAAGTGTAGTTGGTTTAGAGATAAATCCAATGAAGTGTACTACACTTATCCGAGATCCCGATTTGCGCTGGGATCCTCCCCCCTTATAGCTGGAATAAAATTTACGCGTGTAAATATAATGCGTTATTTAGGTACATATTTGAGCTCAAATTTAGAACAACCACATACTATTCGAACTCGTTGTCACCAAGCATTGGGAATCACAAAACAAATGCAAAAATTTATAGAAAAGAATAAAGTTCCATTTAATAGAGCAATTACAATGTATAATACTGTAATATCTCCTATAATAACATATGGACTAAAGACTGCAGCTCTCACATTTGCTAATCGTCGACGTTTAAGAAAATATGAGTTCTACATTACGAAAAAGTTAACTGAGTTTAGTACCAATAAACCCACATCTCGAAAGGTGAAAGTTGTATTAAGTGGCAAAACTATAACTAAAATAATCAAAGCCCAACGAATCAATTATTGGGGACATATCCATCGAAGGGGTCCCACTCATACTTTAAAAGCTGCAATGGCATATAATGCAGGTCCAAAAAAAATAGGACGGTCTTGCTACACATGGAATGAATCACTTCAACAAGATTGAAGTTATTATTTAAGGTAATTGTAGCTAAATTTATAAAATTTTAATTAATATTGATTTTAATAAATAGTTATACCATATTTTAGTCAAAATGGGTAAATTCTCTCAGTTAACTAGGGAAGAACGACGTATTATAGTCAAGTTAAGGTCAGAAGGCAAAACCTATAGAGAAATTGCGAAATTGTTTAACAAAAGCCATGTTTGCAAATACAAAATTTGTAAAGCATATGAAGAAAAAAATCAGCTTACCCCTACTCATCGTACAGGACGACCCAAAATCACAAACGAGAGGGTAGATAAGTGAATTATAAAACTTTGTGAAGGTAACAGATTTATATCCGCACCAAAAATTAAGGTAAAATTAGCATTAGAAGGCAAAATAATACTATCTAAAAGCATCATTAGGCGTAGAATTCACGAAGGTGGCTTTAGTGGACGAGCAGTTCGAAAGCTATACCGTTAATTAGCAAAATAAATAATTAGTGTGAAGTTTCTGACAAAATAACAAAAAACCTTACAACAGCCAAAAAGTGAAAATGAAACCACTACACTTTTCTAAAAATCGAATATGAATATATCAAGGTCGTATTTTGTTATTTTTTTACCCATATTTTGATATTTGGTGATATATAATATCATATAGTATAGACTCAGTTTTAATAAAATAACTAAATTAAAAATAATTAATAATAAAAAGAGCTCATTTTACTGAGGTAGAAAATAATATTATAATCTAAAATATATTATTACGAATTTGTTGATTGTTTTACCTATTTACACTAAACCCAGAAAATCGTTTACTCAAAGGGTAATAACAGTCAATCGTAGAGATGACTAAGTAATTCTGTGAACATCACCTTGTTAAGTAGCCTAACTAGATCATATGAGGTGATCGTCATATAAGCGCGACCCTCAGGGGTTGATTTATCGATTTTACAGTAATGCACTACACAAATACTCGAAATCCATTTATTCAATGGTCAATAACAGTCAATCGCTACGATTGTTGATTTAGAGTATTTGTGTAGTGCATTACTGTAAAATCGATAAATCAACCCCTGAAGGTCGCGCTTATATGACGATCACCTCATATGATCTAGTTAGGCTACTTAACAAGGTGATGTTCACAGAATTACTTAGTCATCTCTACGATTGACTGTTATTACCCTTTGAGTAAACGATTTTCTGGGTTTAGTGTAAATAGGTAAAACAATCAACAAATTCGTAATAATATATTTTAGATTATAATATTATTTTCTACCTCAGTAAAATGAGCTCTTTTTATTATTAATTATTTTTAATTTAGTTATTTTATTAAAACTGAGTCTATACTATATGATATTATATATCACCAAATATCAAAATATGGGTAAAAAAATAACAAAATACGACCTTGATATATTCATATTCGATTTTTAGAAAAGTGTAGTGGTTTCATTTTCATTTTTTGGCTGTTGTAAGGTTTTTTGTTATTTTGTCAGAAACTTCACACTAATAAATAAATAAACAAAAGAGGTTTGGTTTTTACAATCAGTATGTCCTAAAATCATCTGAATTTTAGAAAAAAATATTATGGACCGACGAGAGTATGATACGCATGTCATATAGTCACGTAAGAATCAATGTATGGCGCAGAAAAGGTGAAGAATTTTCATATACTTGCTCAAAACCAACAATGAAATCACTTGGAAAACAAATCAAAAACAAGGTTATTTCCATCATTCTGATATGGACATAGGGTAGGTTCTACATCTACCTCTTTACCTACCCTATGTCCATATCAGATGAAAATAGCCTTGTTTTTGATTTGTTTGTCTAACGGAAAAGCGATTTTTTGTGTAGCTACAATGGGCCCACATTAAATTCTGTACTAAAACACCTAAAAATATAGGCACCCAATGGCGTATACAGCCACATAAGCCAATGTACTAATTGGCCTATCTGGCTGTATACGCCATTGGGTGCCTATATCTTTAGGTGTTTTAGTACAGAATTTAATGTGGGCCCATTGTAGCTACACAAAAAATCGCTTTTCGGTTAGATTTTTCTTTTACTTTATGGTTTTATATTACATATTTAAAATCCATGTTATTGTTTTCTTCTGCTTTCAGAAACTTATTAATTTACACATATGTTTTTTGAAAATTGCTTTAATTTTTCATTAGTGAATTTACTTTCGGGATGAGGCTACATTTTTTACTATTTACACGAAAAAGAATAGTCGCGTTTAGAAATCCAAGAGACACGGTCTCACACAAAAATAATAAAAACAAAAGTGAAAGTGTTGTGAACAATCGTCCGCCATCTAAAGTTGTGAACTTAACTAATAAATATTAAATAGATTGTTTTTATACTAAAATATAGTGAGTGTTATCAATTAAATAAATAAAAACCACGCTAACACCGCTATAACTGGTGACCCCGACGCGCGAGTAAGTATAACGGTACAAAATAAAAAGCATCCGACCGTTACGACATTCCGCGCAAGAGCACATTTTTTTTCGCAATAAGTTAATAAAAGTGCAATTAATTAAGAAACTATTATAATATAAACTATATAAATAACATAAATAGTGAAACATATTAAAAGCCTACAAGTAAAACTAAAACGCATACTAAAAGTAACAGGCGCACATAAACGCTAAGTGAATAAAAATAAAATAAAAACAGCACGCAAACAACACAACGAATACATCAACAAGGACGGCTTACCGATACCGCTACAAATACCACCACTACACCCACCATACGTCACACGGATAACTTATGGATACACATACGAGTAAATATTAAACTACAACCATTATTAAACATTTACTTTGCTTTCAAAAACAAAAAAAAAAAATTTTAATAACTTTTTTTTCAAAACTAACTTTTCAAAAATAAATTAAACTATGTATCATTTAAAATAACTATACATATACATATGCTTATTATAACATAGTCCATTAAAAAAAATACTCTAAATTTTTTTTTCGTTAATTCTAAATAATTTTTCTTCAATAAATAAATTACTTAAATATTATACAATACATATAACTACATATATAGACAATCAATTACATAAGCAGCGTAGCCCAATGGTTAGCGTTGATGGCTATAGATAATAAAGTCGATTGTTCGAAACTCGACCAATTCTATTCAATTTTTTTTATAAAATTAATTTTTTCCAAACGATTTGAATTTAAATATTTTTTTTTTACTACAAACATTATATTAAATTACATATTAAGAATATTTATTGTAAGTGTACGATTGTTCGCTTCAACTTCGCACTATTTTACTATAACTTCGTTAATATTTCAATTGACTTTTATCTTTTTCGTTTCTGATTTCGCTCGTTACAATTTGCTATTTAATTAATATTTTTGCTGATTTTATTCTTATTCGATCTGCCCATTCCCTTATTCGTATTCGCAATACTCCTTGGTTTTAAAAATAGTTCTATTTAGTTTGTTCGCGTTCGAATATTGTTTTTAAGTCTACGATTAGATAGACAAGTGAATAAAATAAATATTTCTGCTACGCCGGTATTAAAGTGAAGTGAAAAATAAAATAATAAATTTAAAATGCCACCTAAACAACAAAAAGCCGTTTCATCGTCAGAAGATGAGAACGACACTCATGCTGGCACACCAACATCGCGGACAACCAAGTTATACAAGATGCCACCAAAGATACCCCCATTCTGGAACGAGCAACCGGCAGCTTGGTTCATCCTCGTTGAACACCAGTTCGGCATCCACCGCATTGTCGACGACGATGAACAATTTGCTTATACTCTCGGCGCGATACCACAAGAGACGGTACAATTCATCACGGACATTTTCAGGAACCCGCAGCCAGGCACGAAATATCATCGACTGAAATCCGCGTTAACCAACCGATACTCTGTCAGCGAAGAACAACGACTTGACGAGTTGCTTTCAGGCTTCCAACAAATGGGAGACCTTAAACCGTCCCACTTTTATCGCCTGCTTGAACAAAAAGCAGGTGATTCCAAATTAGTAAACAACGATTTACTCAAAAACCTCTGGCTAAAACGTTTGCCAGACGACTTACGAGCGATAATGGCGCGGGATATAAAGAACGACATCGAGGAAATCCTACCGGTCGCCGACAATATCTGGATTTACGCTCAATCCAGAGTACCCAAACCAATTGCTGCTGTCAACCAGCCATCCTCAAGCAAGGCAACTGCTGACGGTGAATCAGCCCTTGTTTTAATGCAACGACAACTTGACAAGACGCAACAACAATTGGCAGATCTACAGCGAACACTGGCCAATATGAACATTGGTTCACGTGGAAGATCGCCAAACAACAGACGGAATTTCAATTACCGACACAGGTCAAGGTCGAGATCGTCATCTCGATCCGGACTCTGCTACTTCCACCGTCGTTTCGGCTCACGCGCACGCAACTGTAATCAGCCGTGCAGTTTCCGAGCGGTAGCTCATGGACATGGTTAGGGCATATCATCAAATTCCCATGGCTCTTGAGGATATTCATAAAACAGCGATAACCACTCCTTTCGGGCTTTTTGAGTTTACCCGAATGCCATACGGCCTTCGTAACTCAGCCCAGACATTCCAGCGATTCCTTAACGAAGTGTTAAAAGGGCTGGACTTCGTCTACTCCTATATCGACGATATGCTCGTTGCGAGCCGGTCCGAGATGGAACACAGTGAACATCTCGAGTCAGTATTTAAACGTCTCTCCGCATATGGAATTAATATTAAAGCTTCGAAATGTATTTTCGGCGTGAAGTCACTCGACTTCTTGAGCCACACAATTTCGAAAGATGGCATCCTCCCGTTGCAAGACAGAGTTGATGTCATTTCAAACTTTCCAGAACCAACATCAATCCGCCAAATACAGCAGTTCGTCGGTATGGTGAACTATTACCACCGATTTATACCACGGTTAGCCGAACTGTTATCGCCGATTCACAGGCATTTGGCCACTTTACTCAAGAAAGGCAAAAACAAACTAAACTTCTCTTGGCCCGAAGATTGTACAGAATCTTTCGATAAGGTCAAGCGTTCTCTTGCCGCTGTCACTCTTTTGGCACACCCGTTGAACGACGCGCAGTTCAACATAACTACCGACGCTTCCAATGTAGCAGTTGGAGCTGTCTTACAACAACGCAACAAAGGATGTTGGCAACCATTAGCGTTCTTTTCAAAGAAGCTCTCCCCTGCGGAAATTAAATACTCTACTTTCGATAGAGAACTTCTTGCTATGTATCTAGCAATCAAACACTTTCGCCATTTCGTCGAAGGCCGAAATTTCTCTTTATTTACCGACCATAAGCCTCTTACAACAGCTATTGCGTCAAAATCTGAACGTAGTCCCCGGCAATTACGACACCTCGATTACATTGCTCAGTTCACTACCGACATTCATCACATCAAAGGTAAACACAATGTGGTGAGCGACTGTTTGTCTCGTTCTGGTGAAACACTTGTCACAGAACTCAGCGTCTTCTCCTTCGACACGAAGGAATTACTTGTACAGCAACAACGCGACGACGAATTGCAGAAATTGATTTCAGCACGCACACCGAAATCAAGCGTAAACCTGCAACGGATCGACTTACCAGACAAGCAGCAAATTTGGTGTGAGACTTCAACAGGTAAAAATCGACCCTACGTTCCTCTCAACATGCGACGGACAATCTTCGATAGTCTACATGGCTTATCACACCCCGGCATCCGTGCTACGCGAAAACTTATTGCTTCAAAATACTTCTGGCCAAGAATGAATACTGATACAAGCAATTGGGCGAAATCTTGTATCCCATGTCAAAAATCCAAAGTTCACCGCCACACAAAATCAGAACTTGGTAAATTCGAGCAACCAAGTGGCAGGTTTGAACACATCCACATGGACCTGGTTGGTCCACTGCCCCAATCGAATGGCTATCATTACATTTTAACGATAGTCGACCGATTTACCCGTTGGCCAGAAGCTTATCCAATCCGAGAAATGACCGCAAAAACCGTAAGTAAGATCTTCTACAATGAGTATATCTGTAGATATGGTGTCCCACTCTTCATCACGACAGATCAAGGAACACAATTCGAATCAACGTTGTTCACCGAGCTCACGAAGCTCCTAGGTTCCCATCGCATTCGGACAACTGCATACAACCCGAAAGCGAATGGTCTTGTCGAACGGTTTCACAGGCAACTAAAATCCGCCTTAACAGCTCGATGTAATACATCCCATTGGAGTTCAGAACTTCCAACAATCCTATTGGGTATTCGAACCTCCGTCAAGGAAGACCTCAACTGCACACCAGCAGAGCTAGTATATGGTCAAAACATCAAGGTTCCCGGTGAATTCTTCATCAAAGATCAAAATTCGAACCCAAACACAGATACTTCGGATTTCGTGAATCAGCTTCGTACCACCATGAGAACCCTAGTTCCTACGGACACAAGACATCCACTTGAACAGGCAACGTACATTCCCAAAAATCTGGAAACCTGTTGACACGTATTCGTACGTGTGGATAGAGTCAGAGGTCCATTGAGTACACCCTATTCTGGACCGTATCCAGTAACCCGCAAATTGCGCAAATTCTTTGTTGTGGATGTAAACGGAAAATCCACAACAATTGGCATCGACAGGCTTAAGCCAGCATACGGAATACTTGTGGTAAACCCAGTCGAAAAACGTAGTGTTCCAAAAACGGTAACATTTAATTTAAAACACTACGGTTTTCGATCCAGGAGAGGAGTGATGTAGCGGCTCAAAAATCATTAAAAATCCTTTTCACTTCATGGCACTCTTCGTAGCAAAACTATTTATACACCGCGCCGCTTAATTACGAGGCATTGCTCGTTTTGCTGAATAGAGCTATTTCGCCAACTACAAAAGTAATTCCGCGAATCTCGATATTTATCGACGATCGATAAATATCGAGATATTTATCGACGACCCGGAAATCAGAAACGAAAAAGAATAGTCGCGTTTAGAAATCCAAGAGACACGGTCTCACACAAAAATAATAAAAACAAAAGTGAAAGTGTTGTGAACAATCGTCCGCCATCTAAAGTTGTGAACTTAACTAATAAATATTAAATAAATTGTTTTTATACTAAAATATAGTGAGTGTTATCAATTAAATAAATAAAAACCACGCTAACACCGCTATACACTTTTCGGGATGACTACACTTATCTAAGACAACAACCAAAAAATTCGGGTTCGGGCTAACTTCAGCGACTTATTTTTTTCTCGCTTTTTACTGACAGCAGATTTTTCTCATGAATTGGACCTTTATTCAAATTTTTTGCCCACTACTATAATCATTTTTCCAAATTTGTTCTCAAGTTTACTAATATTTGTCTCCCTACTAAGGGAATGATTTCGAATCGATTTACCCAGTCGGAATTTTTGCTTTAGTAGGGAGGTAAAATTATATTTCTTTATTATTTAAAAACAGAAAAGAAATCAAAAAAAAGATTAAAGTAGTCGGTGAAAAATTCGAATAGCATAAAGAATTTCAAAGCAAATTGTATTCCAATTGGGGAAATTCCCACCGATTTCAAGAATACGGCCCCAAGCTGGTATATGGAATTTATAAATAAAGAATCCACCTTTCACATGCCACAATGGCAAATTGATTTTTAAAGCCAAATTTAAGGAAAAACCGTCTGAAGTCACAGCAGATATCATTTATCAGAACACACTTGGGTCGGCATCAGGCTCGCCTATATAGCGGTCCGTGAAAATATGGAAAGGAAGTTTTTTCATTACCAATGAGTAGATTTGAATTGCCCATGAGAAATTTTTGTTGAGATTTAAAATTACGTGCGAATAATTCAAACTACTATGTAGGTTAGGTTAGGTTTCAGTGGTTGACACTTAGGCCATTTTTTGGCCCATTGTGATACCACGCATTCACGCCACATCATTAACCCATTCACCTATTCACCTACTCACACAACTACATTATACCACCTGCACATTGCAAGCTCCATGTTAACCTGTACATTGACATGGACGGTGGGTCGGCGCTGAATTCTGCACTCCATCAGAGGGTCTTAGTTGTGTTTATTAACATCACCGATTGTAATCGATGATGAAAATTCGATTTGCATCTAGCCTCTGAAGGGATTCGAACCCAGTACCTCCCGTTCCAAGTGCCGAAGCTTTAACCACTGCACCACTTGTCCGGTCTATGTAGCTTGCTAATGATAAAAAAAATTGTAATTTTCAATGTTTCACGAAACGCGACTTGACCTTCCCCTTTGTAGAAAAAAGATTTACGTGTTCTACATTGAGGCGCAGTGTTGTGTAATGTAGCACCATGCTGCGAGATGTTGCACCATGTTGCAGGATATTTCATTATGCTGCACCGTGTTTTAGGATATTTAGGTGATGTTGCGTCATGTTGCAGGATGTTGCATCATGTTGCGCCATGATGTATTTTATGTTAGTTAGATGTCTAGTGGTATGTTGCATCATGTTTCTTAACGTTGTGTTATGTTGCGTTACGGCAAGATAATGTTTGGACGGTTGCGCGTATTTTCGAAAATAACAACGGTATTGATATCTTCAAGGACACAAACATAATTGTTGTTTAAAAGGTTGAACGTTTTACGTATATTGTTTATGAAATTATTAGATAAAAATTTGATGATGTGTCACCAAACCGAACGGCAGTGATTGCTTTGGCGTTTGGATCGGAAAGTATCCGGTTCGAATACCGATAGGCCTTACTTAATCGCAAACTACCATTATGACAGCTGAGATTGTTGATCCAGCGACAAGATCTGTTGTATATTGATATCTTTGCTGCTATTGTCTAGATATTTGTGACCTATTTTCAACAAAGCTTTTCTCTCACACTTTTGCAATGTCTTCTGTACATTAAATTGGCAAACTAAAACCTCAAACCACATTTAAATAGGTTTTCCAAAATAATAAGTAGCCCAGCGAAGAAATTTAAGGTGATGCAACTGATATTAAATGTAAATGATCTTGTATTCCTGAGCCGGGAACTGTACATTAATATTTTTTCTTTATTTATTTCTACAATGTTTCAAGTAAGATTAACAACCAACTCTATTTCTATTTACTTTTAGATCACCATCATATCAACTAGCTGACAAAACCAATAAAAAACTAAATAATGATGTCAATAAAGGTGCACCATTAGCCGATCCCGAACCAATTTCCGACATCTCAAATACAACCGCACAAAATACAAGTCCCATCGATAACGCACAATCAATAACAACAAATGGCAAACAATTACAACATCAGCAGTCGGTTACATCCGGCAAAGTGTTACAAAATATTCAAACGGGAAATTTATCATCCGTCACCGATTCGGTGACAAATAGTCCATTAGCATCAACACCACCATGTGATTTAATACCTCAATCGGTAATTAATTTACCAGGAAATTTGTTAGCATTATACGGTCGACCGGTTATAAATCGGCGCACGGAGAAAGATAAAAAAATTGTTGTAATCGTGTTGTCCGCCGAAAATCTCACCAAAATCGAACAATTTACGCTAGTCAAAATCTATAAAAATTTACGAGACAAATGCGATGCTCGTGGCTATGAATTATTTTTATCGAATTTACGTTCGCCGTCGAGTGAGTTGTCAAATTTGTCGAGTGACGCGACATTTAATATTAATCAGTGGATCGATGGTCCACTTGAGGCACAGTGCGGCCATGAATTGGCCGCCCTAAGCTTAGCGGAAATTTCACGACATTCACAAACTGCGTATTTAGTTCCCATATTATTTTTGGGTGGTACCCTGGGCACGCCACTCTTACCGTTAACAATAGAAAGTCAAGATTTTTGTGCTGCTCTAAGTATGGCGGAGACTGAATGTGTTCAAGAGAAGGCGTTGCTTGAGAAATGGTACAAGTTGGATAATAAAGCACAACCACCATGCTATCGATTAAAATCGAAAGATTCGGCAAATCCTCAGGCACCGGACGAGAGTACCAAGGAATTAAATCAATTATTAAACATTTTAATACAAATATTTTCGAAAGAACTCCGAGATTCGTATTTAACGACGGTGGTCGAACAAGAAATCAATAATACAGTGCTAATGAGTCAGGAACTCTCGAAGCGTTGTATATGGATTCAGAATAGTAACCTGCCAATAAAAATTTCCGATAATGCGACCACATTAGAGACCGAAATGTATCGACGTCTTAGTAATATACATAACGACTTAAAAAATCAGCTTAACGACAAACATATAATCAAAAATCATTTACTAACTGTTCAAAGTACACACGACCAATTGATGCAGCTACTTGAACAGACGATCGCGCTAGAAATAGATTCAATAGTGGACGAGCACTTGACCAAATATTCGATTCCATATTGTACGTACGGTGTGGATCGAAGGATATTACAGGAGATCGAAGAGGTTAATCGATTTACACGGATATTAGGACAAAATTGTGCAAACTTTTCAATTATGGACCGAATTCGAAATTACATTACGGGGGAATCTTCAGCACCATTAATTATATTTGGTAAGGCGGGATGCGGTAAAAGTGTGCTGTCAGCAAAAATAGCTCATAATATACATACGTGGATGCCAGAATGTGGATTTGTACTACGTTTCGTGGGTCTGACTCAAATGAGTATTGATTTGGTAACGTTATTGGGACAAATTTGCGATCAGGTATCGGTTCTTGTCACCGGACAATCATCTATTGGTCCACATGTTAGTATCATGCATTATTTAAATATTCCTAATTACATCTAAAATACAATTTTTATTTCCAGACCACTGAATTTTACTCGTCTCAATTAAAGAAACTGCTAGAGACCACCAAATATCAAATCGTAGTTTTAATAGACTCACTCGATAATTTAATCGATCTAGACAACCTAAACTGGTTACCAATCAGATTGGAAGAAAATATTAAAATTATCTTAACGATAACATCGAATATTCAGGACATCAAGGAATGTGGATATCTCGTGAAAGAAAATCGGGGTGATTGGATTATCAATGAGCTTCGGAAATCACAATCGGGCACCGTAAATTTCATACAATTTTCTAAATTTTCACAAGAGCAATGGAACGATGTAATGAATTTTGGTGGCGGTGATATTTACGCGGCGAATGGTGCTATCCAATTGCCGGAATCGTGGAAAAACATTGATGAAAAAACACCGATTCAAGCGAAAATTTTATGGTGGCTCGCCTGGCTGGGAATCACCACCATACCCGATTTATCGCTCAATCATTTATGTGACAAAATTTTCAATATTCTCGAGGGTAAATTTAGCGCGGGATTAGTCAAATACGTTGTATCGGTGATAATTGCATCGCGGGACGGTGTAAGCGAAAGTGAAATTGTTGCACTCCTGGAAAAGACTGAATATGGTGGTGATATGACGTCAGAGCTGTGGATAAAATTATGCTGGATCATGGGCCCACTACTAATGCACAATAAAAATATTACAATTATGGACGGTGTCGTAAAGCAGGCGGCAAGCAAACGATACAAAACCGACATTGGTTTAAGGACTGAAGAACTCCGGAAATATTTTGAGGACCAAAAGGATTTTTTGCTTGATTCTAAAGGGAAGGACCGATATTATAATACTCGTAAATTTATCGAACTGCCTTATCACGTGTATAAATTGGATAGCGATAAATTTGCATCATCGCAATATTTCTCAGATTTACAATGGATCTATAAAAAATTACAAGGCGCCGGCTGTGTACATCTTCTTCATGATATTCAATTAGCTAAGGCACAGCTTCCTCATTTAAAGTTACTAGCAAATTTTTTACAAACTAATTTTAAGTCTCTTAATTACGATAGCCAACAATTTTACTCGCTGTTTATTGAATTTTTATTTTATAATCAAATTGACGGCGGTGGTGACGCTAAAGACAATGACATCGTTAATCAATGGAAAACGGAATCGAATGCCACAGATGAATCATATTTGGAACGTTTAAACGTACATTTAACGGAAAATATACGGCAAAATAGTTATGAAGAGGAATCGGGCGCTGAATTTGGAACAGAAAATCTCGGCAGTAGCGATAAAATGCGTAAAGTTAAATTAAAATATGATTTGATAACAAATCTTCCAGGCAAAGGATATTTTGTGATATCACTAAGTACTGATCGCGAGGAAATTTGTGTATGGAATGCGGCAAAGTAAGTTAAGCATTAAATCATTTTTCTAAGTCAGACTTCTAAAATGATTGTTTTATATTTTAGAGATATTAAGGTTCGAACACTGCGAGGAGTCCCGCAGCCGAGTGCGATTTGTCCAATGGGCGATTATGGTGTTGCGGTTTTATGTAAACGTGAAATAAAAGTTCTCGATTTAGATGAGGGCAAATTTAAGGTAACCCTTAAAGGTGTCATGAATCAAAAAATGCCGTATTTCGGGCTTCATGATCCGAAGCATTTAGTTTGTTTGTCACGAAACCGAATGTACGTCAATTTAATGAATTTAGAATCGGGCGACTGCGTCACTACGTTTAAAGCGGGCGAAGATCGATTCCTAAATTCATTACTGGTATCAGGCGACGGACGAATACTAGTATGCGGTGATGAAACACAGAAACCATTTCCATTACTCGTCTGGCATTTATCACAGCGTAAACTGCTATACGATTTGCGGATACCACACCACGATTTTATTACGTCATTATCGGCAATAACACATGAGGGTTCGTACGTATGTGTCGTGGCCAAAGAATTAAATGAGCCAACGCCGAATTTCATCGTTGTGTATGATTTACAAAGTGGAACCTTGTTTAAGAAATGGAAACCATCATGTAATACGGTATCGTTGGCCATTTCACAAACAAATGCGTGTGTCATAGCTGGACTAGAGGATGCCCGCCTGTTAGTATGGGATTTGGTTACAGGAAATTGCAAATGCACGTTGATTGGACATAATGCACCCGTAACGTTATTGAAATTGGATCCTCAGGGAAAAATATTGTTATCCGGCGACAAGGAAGGACGTGATATGTCAATTCGACTGTGGGAACTTGATTCAGGTGAGTTTATTTCTAGACTCAAAATTTACAGGTACCCAATTTTTTATTTTATGTACGCATTTCTGTAAGACAAGTGTTAAATTGAAAGGCCGGTTCATTGTTCAATCATCAATACAATAAGCGCATGGCGGGTGTGGGATTAATCCACAAGCTCGGTTTTGAAATTGGCCGAGCTCAGTAGCCAAAATAAGTAAACTATATTCGTGTCATTCGCAAAAATTACAAAGACAACAATTCGGATTAGTATTTTTAAGAATGACTGTGAAACGACAACGAGATTAGACTTTTTGTTGGCACTAATATTTGCAACAATTTTAGAAATGTTGTGACATCTAAAACCCAACGGAATGCCTAATAGAGTTACGATGTAAGGTAGTCTAAGGTTTCATCGAAGATTAGAACACGAATAACAGCCAGTTGGGAAATCAAACCAGTTGGTCCTTATTCAAAATCGTTTATATTTGCTCTTAAATTTTGGAACTGATCTGTGCCGGTATTGTTGCAAATTTAATTTAGAATCATTTATTAATCGTTATATTCGTAAATAATATACTTTTCAAAATATTTACAAAACACGAAAAAGCTTCTTTTCGAAGATGCCACTTCCGGTGGAGTGATTTACGACCTGTATTGTGAATTGAAATAAATTTCAAATTCGTCATTATGTTGTAGAAAAGTATTTTGTGACTTCTAACCCGCTTTTTAACATTTTGGCATATGCCAAAAATCTTAAGCCGAATATTTTTTAAGTTTACTAGTCTATTAATGAACCACTGAGGGTGAGCACTTTGTGGTTTACAACACATAGGTATGTAAAGTTCGAAGCTTAGCAGCATAATGTCGTTAAATTTGATACTGTATTGGCCTTTTAATCACCGCCTAGTTAGCGCCACTTTCTATGCGAGCGAAAGGTGATATTGGTCTATACGAGAAAAAGTCTCATTCCGTTTTATTATTATTTCATCATTTGTTACATTAATTGTGATGATCCGATCACTTTTCGCTCTAGTTCCAAAATATTCCGTCAGATGTCAGCCACTTTGCGTTAAAATGCTAATAAGATAGCACAAAATGTTCACCTGAAAAGGTGTTTTACTAGTCACCGCTAGAGGCATCACTATCACAAAAAAGAATTTTTAGAAATCCTTTTACCAGGCCTTTGTACGCTATTCATATGAGAATTTGTATACGTTTACATACAAATTCTCATGAGAATAGCGTACAAAATCCCACCTCAGATGTACAAGTATGAAATGCGGATTTCAGACAACAGATGGTGTACCAATGCAGTTTGTGCTATAAAAATTTGACACTGCGCTATTTTGTTGTGTCATCAACAAGTGTCAGATGCACACGCGATAAATTGGAAAAGTTTATTGTTGTGTTCAGTATATGTCGGTATTTATACCGAAAAAAGAGCATTCACGGACAGCATTCATTTTTTGTTTTCATTTGAAGAAAACTGCTGCTGAACCATACTGATTACTTCGAGAAGCTTATTGTGAACATGTTCCATTGCAAGATACGTGTGAATGATGGTTTCGGCGTTTCAAAAGTGGTGACTTCGATGTTGTAAACAGGGAACGTGGAAAACCTCCAAAAAATACAAAGATGTGAAATTGCAAGCATTGTTGAAAGCAAATTTCAAAAGGCCGGTTGATGGGCACCACATGAGTTGAACGACATTCAAATGGAGAAGCGCAGAAACACGTGTGATATTTTGATCGCTCGGTACAAAAGAAAATCGTTTTTGCATCGTATAGTTATAGGGGATGAAAAGTGGATTTATTTTGAGAATCCCATGCGCATAAGATCATAGGTGGAGTGATCGAGTGCATCCTCAATGACATCCGTTATTCTGTGAACTTGTTCAACTGTAGAGTGGTTTTCTCTAAACCCAAATTGGTGTGGTGGAATTAGGCATCTCTCTTCTATTATAGGTTTGAGTCTTTTCAGCAACAGTTTTTCAAATATTTTTGATATGATTGGAAGTAGTGATATCGGTCTATATGATTTTTTATCGTTTCCTGGTTTGCCTGGTTTAGGAATCATTATTACTTCGGCCACCTTCCATTGTCGTGGAACATATTTCAATCTGAAAGCTGCATTAATTATTTGATTTAATTTACGCAAACCTTTCTCGGGAATGGCTTTCACAATTTGCCCAGTTATTAAATCATAACCTGGAGCTTTTCTGATACTTAAGTTACTATTGATTTCAGTTTTAAGCTCCAATAAAGTCACAAGCCTTATGTCAAGATCATCTGCTTTGTTTACGACTGTTGTATTTTCATTTGCTGTTTGCCTCGGCAACGGTTGAAAAGTCTCTTCTAAATAAGCAGCAAATAGAGAGACTTTCTGTTTGTCACTTTTAGCCCATGAACCGTCATCGCATTTGATAGGCGGCACATGCATTTTGGATCTTTTTAGTCCCTTCGTTGCTTTCCAAAGCGAGTAATCGTCATCCTTTAATTCAGAAAGACCTCGTAGTCGCTTAGTTATGCTTTCGTTCTTTATTTCTTTTATTAGTTGTTTTAATTTGTTGCACAAAAAATTTAGAATAGTTTTGTGTTGCGGTGCACGAGAGTGCTGCCAGATTTTGCGAGCTTTCCGTTTCTCCCTAAGTAGCTCTCTGACTTCAAGAGGATAGTTATGTTTCATTATAGCGTTGGTATGAGAAATCGGTGAACTTTCCCAAGCCGCTTGTTGGATGATGTTATTAAATATTTCTAGTTGATCTTCCAACTGCACCTTCGTTCTAATTGGTTCGCCGAGATTTGTTCGATCTTCTACTAATTTCTTAAATAGATCCCAATTGGTTTTATTGTTTGTTAACTTAGGTGAATTATCTTTTTTTATTATCATTGTACTCAGTGTCATGATCACAGGTGAGTGGTCAGATGATAGTCCTTCACTATTTTCAATGCATGTGTAGTCCTCTAAAACTCCTTTTGTTACAAAGAAGTCAAGAAGATCTGGAATTTTATGTATGTCAGCAGGCCAATATGTTGGTTTATCGCCAGAGAGGAATTCACAGTTGTTCTCGCGAGCTGCATTAAATAACTCTTTCCCTTTAGAGGTTGTAAGTCTAGATCCCCAATAGGTGTTCTTTGCATTAAAATCACCGCCTATGATAAAATTTGATCCTAGTGATTTAAAAAGTCGACTGTAGTCTTCTTTTTTTAATTGATGGCGTGGGGGACAGTAAATAGAGGAGATACTGAGTTCCCTATTATATATTGATTCAACTATTATGGTTTTAACCTGCATAATTTCTTCCTCAATGCCGGGCACTTCGTAATGTTTAATATTATTTTTAACAATTACGGTAGACCCGCCTCTAGCGTTTCCTCCTGGATGAATAGCATGGTAGCATTGATAGTTACGTATTTTAATAAATGAAGTTTCTGTTAAATGAGTTTCCGAGACAAGACATATATCTATTTTTTCTAAGTTTAGAAAAATTTCTAGTTCTGGAACATGCTGTGGTAATCCATTCGCGTTCCAAATAACAATTCTAAATGATCTATTCATTTGATTAGTATAGCATTGATGTAAGCTCATTGGTAGCTTCTTGTCTATCCAGCCGCTTATATATAGCTTCTAGACCACGTTCTTGTTTTGCTAGGCGTGCATTTATCGTTTCTATACTTCGAAATATCCTTTCTAGTGGATTTTCTTCAATAGTATTTTGTTGCGTTATCTGAGAGTAGGATCTCCTCTCTGGCCCTATGGGCTCTGGCTGAGTCGGCGCTCTAGTTGTAGTTGGAATCCTTTCTCTTCTAACATTACTGTTTTGAGTCGATTGGCGTGTTTTATTTCTTAACCTTTGCAGTTGTACCGCTACTTCGCATCCTCTATAGTTGGCTGGGTGTTGTCCTTTACAGTTTATACACCTTGCAGGTTCGGTTCGACTAAGAGAACAGTCTTTCGCGTTGTGTCTGCCGGCACATTTTACACACCTAACATCTCTCCCGCAATATCTTTGGGTGTGGTTATAAGCTTGACATTTCTTGCATTGAGGTATTAATCTCGTGTTCTTTTTCAGTGGTTCTATTTTAACCCTCATATTAAGTATTGCTTTGATATTAAATATATTTTCAATTTTTTCGCTTTTGTTGAATGTGAGCATGAATAGCGGGAGCCCTCTTTTAACGATCTTGGTTCCTTGACTATTTTCAACTTTCTCTCGTTTAAGGATATTGACTGCGTCTTCAATTTGCAGTTCTTTCATTTTGAGATCTTCTATTATATCCTCCTTCCTGCAGGTGGGATGTAGACCTCTGGCCATAACCTTGATGTTTCGGTTATTTTTGTCTTCATATGTATACCACTCTTTACCTTCTTCAGTGAGCTTTGTGGCTAAAGCTCTGTATGCATCGGGATCTCTTGTGTTTATCTTCCAAACATTATTGTTTAGTGCAACTACTCTATAGTCGTTTGTGGACACTGATTTCATTAGAGCTTGGATATTCGCAAACTCAGTAATGCCTACCACATTAATTGGCGGTGGTGCTTTGGTCTTCATTGCATCCTTTCGTTGTTCTTGTCGCTGGTGATGTTGGGGTACAGGCACTGGATTGACAGTTTCATTAACTTTTGCTTGCGAGAGCTCCTCAACTTCTGGCGAGAATTCTGCTCTTCGTTTTTTCCTTGGTCTTTTCTTCTGTTTGTGTATCCAATCAGTTTCTCTTGCAAGTTCCTCCTCATCTGTGTGGAACTCAGCGTCAGTACGGGCAAGGGTACTGGTTTCGTTATAACAAGTAAGAGGAGTTTCCACAACCTCTATCAGATTGGGCTTCTTTAGCTCCTCGTTTTCTTTCTTTAACTTAGCGATTTCATTGCTAAGTTGCGATGCGACTTTTTCTATTTCACTCAGTCTTCTGCGTAGTTCAGCATTTTCGATTTCCTGCTGAGTTGCGAACTCTATTTGTCTAGGTGGTGACCTAGCTAATTTTGAACTTCGATCGAATGGGAATAGCAATGGTTGGCTCACCCCAGAATCCTTTGAGCCGGCCTCGTAAGAGGGTGGATTAGCCAACTGAGCAGTTGGTGTACCACCTGGGGTAAAAATTCCTTTTTGTTGAAAACTCATTGCATTATAATGACTGGTTATTGAAGCAGCTACCAATCTAACCAGTGAAATTGGCAGTGGGTCAGTGGAGAGAACATCATTTACTAGTTACATCATTTACGGTCGCCAGAGCCTCGTTGGTTAATTAGCAGGGAGCACCACGTGCAGGTGAGGTTGACATTTGGGCTGGTGTATTGACCTTCTAGACCGATGCCCCTTACCCTTCACTGGTAAGTATGTGAAATATAAAATAATTGTCTTGTTTGGTTTTTAATTTTAGGTACAGCTGATTATAATCGATGATGATGATAATACCGTTGACATTGCAGAATTGAGTTGGTATAAAGATCAATAAATAATCTTTGAGTAAACCAGCTGTTTTTATGTATTTGAGAGTTTCACCAACACCATGCGGCTAACTCACCAAGCTTGGCTCCTTCCGATTACCACTTGTTTGCATCGATGAGTCACGCGCTTGCTGAACAGAGGTTTGGTTCGTACGAAGATGTAAAAACATGGCTCAATGAATAGTTCGCAGTAAAACGGGAAAATTTTTACTGGCATGGTATTCATAAATTGCCTAAAAGATGGGAAATTGTATAAAAAGCGATGGAGCATACTTTTAATAAAGCACTCTTCCGAATTTAACATGTTTGTTTAGTAAAAAAATCGCATTTCATACTTGTACACCTGGGGCGGTATGTTGTACCATCACTTCGAATCGAAATTCGAAAAAAGTCGAATGGCGGTATGTTGTATCATTTTCGAAAAGCAAAAATGATACAACTTTCACTTTTTCGATTCGACTTTTTTCGAATTCGACTTTTTTCGATTCGAAGTAATGGTACAACATACGGCCCCTGGTATATAAGCAAAACGTTTTTTGAAAAATTAATTTTTTTCTTTTTATTTTGTTTTGTATTGTAATGGTTTTATTGTGATTGTTCCGTACATTTTTCACAGATGAAAAATGTGAAAGAATCGATTTCGTATGCTAAGCAGTAATTTGCTAGTACTACAAATACATGGTTCTTGTGACCTGGTATATGAAAATGGGGCTGTTAAACCGTATTTTGGTTGAAAATAAATGACAATTATTGAAAATGTTTCTTGCTTGATGTTGATCAAAGCTGGACAGAAAATCGTTGACTGTTGTGTAAGAACTAATATTTATTCCATAATTTATTTGGTTTATATACAAAAAAAAAATTTATAAAACTATTGACTATGCAAAAATAAATGTAAATGCCCTAGTCAATATATTTCATGTCATCAGTAATTACCGGATGTACATGGAAAAATTGATACATTCCATGTCATAATTTTATAGCATTGTTTTTGTTGTTATAACATTCTCCCAGGACGAGATGTGAAGATTATTGTGCTTTATACCAGCGCCTCTAGAGGAGATTTATACCAGCGCATCTAGACGATCATTTTGTTATGTAATTACAAGCGGAAATTTTTCATTCATTATGTATATATTTTTTCACTAAATAAAAGAACTCAGCGGAATAAAATATTAAAAGTGATCCTTAAAAAGGCAAATTGATCGGAGATTGATCTCCGAAGTAAAGGAACTCGGTACATGAAATGTAGAAATTTAACAATATTCCGTCTTTCCGGCATTTCTTCCACTAGTAACCAATACTTTCGGTTGTTTTTCTAACATCTTAGGTCGTAATGAGACTATATGGAAAATTTTGGGAGATTTCATGGACTAGAATTTTTTGATTTTTTGCGGCCAAATAAGTTATTTTCAGTTTTTGACCAATATCTCAGAAACTTTCACTATTAACCAATATTTGACCTAAGCTATTAGAAAAACAACCGAAAGTATTGATTACTAGTGGAAGAAATGCCGGAAAAACGGAATTTTGTTAAATTTCAATTTCGTGTGCCGATGCAAATCTGTCACAAGAAGTTCCACTTATGGCCGTATAAATATAGATTGACTGTTGGGGTATGCAGGGGTATGGGCTTATATATTTGGTATTATAATACTAATGGCAGCTTCACCTAAAATATCAAATATTTTCCTGGCAGCCTTGTCTTGGCTGTCATGAGCTGGTATAGTGCCAATATGTCATAGTGTCATCGATATTGGGAAGGATAAGTTCAGGTTGTAAATTTCTCGCCATGAAATTTATTTCATTTTTAAGTTGTTGGATCGTCAAAAGCCTCGTGGTAATGACTCTATCGTGCGTATCCAATACTGTTTCTATCAGTGTATCTTGAATCTCCTTGAATGCAATCATGTGTAACATTGTATGTATTGATAGAGCTAGAAAGTTGCTCTTTTCACCGTTGTTCTTCAACGCCTTCTCTAGCTGATTATTGAATACCAGCCAACGCTTGTTGACGTTTTACGCCGTGAAATGGTTGTTGTTCAGCTTAAGTTTTTCTATTTCCTCCTCATAATGCACCGCGGCCTTATCATCTGACACCCTAAATAGCTCGTTTTCTATATTTCCTCCTAAGTTAAAAAGACCACGTTTGCTTCTTCCAAAACTCACTTTATGGTGGCGAAGCAACTCATCTTTGTGCTCCATTTCTTGTAAGGATTGCTCGAACGATGGTAATAAAACCATATCGATCTTTTAGCGATACTCGAGTTTGTGAAGTTGTCGTTAGGATATGAACAATATTTAGTTAGTCTGTCTATGGAGTGCTTATAGGCAGCCAGTTTTGCATAATAATTGGTTGGATAATAGTTGGTTTGTAAGTTTGAGCTCTCCAATGGATTCAAAATAGATTCCTGGTTGATTTTCGAACGTTGTGATATTGTATAGTAGTGCGATCGAATTGAAAAACTGAACGTGAGTAATATGAGCAGCAGTGCATAGATCTTCTTGGTAAGCGTGGCAACTCGAGAACTGCAGACCTTCTTCTGTCCACCTTGTTGTCGTCTGTTGTTACATTTTAGTCTGATTTGCTTGGTGGATCTTGATTATCCTCAGTTGGATGAGGTGGTGTTTTTTGGACCTTTTATTGATACCACTCTGGTTAGACCATCTGACCCTGGATGAGTATCTGTTATCCTTCCCATTGCCCATTTTGTATAAGTAGAAGTTGGTTATCCTTTATTAGAACTAGCTGGCCAATCCTGTAGCTTGCTTTTGGTTATTTCCATTTTTACCTATGTTGTAGACAGTTTAAGTAATTGTTAGAGCATATTTTCCAAAATCCTTGAATCATCTTTGAAAGCAGAGTCCACCTCTGTTTTGGACTTATGTTGGTTTTGTCTGACTGAGGGAGTGAAATCAGTGGTCTCCCGATTAAAAAATGTCCAGGTGTCAAAGCATCAAAATCATCTAAATCGCTTGACAGCGAAAGAATTGGTCTGGAATTTAAACATGTTTCAATTTGTGATAACACGGTGCTGAACTCCTCGTAGGTTAGTACTGTTTCACCGATCACTTTCGTTACGTGGCTTTTCATTGATTTGACTCCAGTATATCAATTTTGTCTCGAAATGTGTGAAACGAAATGTGTTTTCAACAAACTTACACATTTGTGTTTTAATTTCAAATTTAATTTCGTCCGAAAAAAACACTATAACTATACACACAATTCTTCAAATAAAGCGAATTTTTTTATCAAAAACGCCAGTACATACTATGATTTTTTACTCACACATTTGTGTGGTTTGGCCTTAAATAAAGCCATTATTATTTTTTTTGGTTGAAAAAAAACTCTGCTGTTAAGACACTATTAAGAGTTAAGAAGATTTTTGGTAGGATATTTTTTTAAAGAGAATCTCTTAATTGATATTCTATAGGCACTAGTCTTAAAATTTCTCTTAACAAGTCTCCAAATATATTTGGAGTCCTTCTTACTACTGCGAGGATTTGAAAATATATTTTTAATATTAAATAAAGGATTTGTGAAAATGTTTGTGAAAAATGCATTTTAAGATTTATACATATTTTTAAAATAAATTAATAAATTATATTTATTTGACAAAAAGTGGAATAATATACATTGTAGGTTACAATGTTGTGGTATGCCTATCTACAACAACAAATTGTGTATTATATAAAAAATTATAAATTAATTTTTTCTTTTACTTTAAAATTCCCGTTTACAGCATTGAACAAAATAATTTAATAAATTATTTATTTAAACAGTCATCATTTTTCATTAGTTTTAAATCAACATAATAAAAGTTCTAATATTTAAAATGGCGTGTAATACCATCTATTGGATAGGTATTAATTTAAGAGGTTTTCAAGACTTAATTAATCAATACGTGTAGAATCGCAAAATAGTCTTATGTAAGAGAACTCTCTTAATTATGAGGCATTTTGCAGTTAAGAGGTCTGTGACTATACGTCAGAATCGCACTGTTAGACTGCGATCCAATTCATGACTTATTTTATGTAGACTGACTTATTTGAAAGTCTACAATAAGTCACCTCACGAGGAGACTTATTGTAGACTTTCTTGACTTATTTTGGACAGTTTAAAAATATCAAACCATATAAGCAGACAATTTTTCTAATTTACTGCTGACCGCTGTTTAACGATACCTTCGGTTTGATCAGAATGAAAAATATATTGCTGACACTTCTACACATTTCAATAGGTATTTTTATTAATTTTGCGTAAGTTGTTCAAGTGTTCCTGGTTTGTTGGTATAATACTTGCTCGTTAGATATCTCCACAAAAAGAAAGTATTGCTTGAAAACAATCAACATAGGTTATTCTTGAAAAATTTAACGTTTCCTTTTAAATGAATATGGGAGCCTCATCATTATTCATGATTTTATCATAAAAATTAGGGTGCTCATGAACAATCTATTGAGCACTTCTTATTGGCTTCTCTGAACTAACATAGATCGCGTATATTACAAGTGACGTCCTACTAATTTATCATTCGACAGGAAACATTCAAGAAATGGTATGAAATCTTTTAAGGTTTTCAATTCCTCTCAAAACTTTTAGCGTACGATAAAGCGCTTCCACTGCTTTTTGTGCCAGTTGATATGATTGCCGCCCCGGTGGCAAAGTGGTTAGCATGCTTGCTCCAGCGACCGGAGGTCCCGGGTTCGATTCCCGGTGGTGACTAGGAAAAAATTTCACGGCTGGTTTAGGATCAATGAATTAATCACTCATTATCCGAAATGAAAATATGATTATGAAACCTCATTTGAGGAGGCCAAATCCCTTGATGGGATATAATGCCAGAGAGAGAGAGAGAGATATGATTGGAGTACTTTACCCATTCCAAGATTTTTGTTGATATTGCATTTTGGAATCTCAGTGATTTGCATTTTCAATCGTATGCTTAGCACACTTAAGTGAAATGAAAAATGTTTTGCCTGTGCCTTTGTTCGCATCCGGGAAATGCAATTCTCCGTTTTGGGCTTGATGCAGTGCATGCTTAATTCTGTGATACGCTATGCGTTGTGTGATACATTGCACGCAAACGATTTAGAGCGTCTCTCCATTCACGCTGTCTGTGTAATTTACGCAAAGAAGATATAATTCTTGGCAAGCTTTACGATAAGGCGCACATACTTGACCATTCACTGTTCTTAATTTTTGGAAGGATGTCGATCCACGTGCATTAATTAACACACATTGCAAGTAAAACCATTGTGTATTGTTAAAACCATTGTGTAACACACATTGCAAGTAAAACCACAGTGTACAGGCGGCCTAATGCATCGGTCGAATATAAATCGTGACGTTCTTACAACTGCTTAACCTTGTGTGCGATGTGGAAACTTTCTCGCAGATGCATTCCATGTTTGCTCTTCAGAGTAAATTAGCATCTTTGACAACATATCATCGCCGCACACTGATAAAAATCCATTTAACATTATCACCACAATGCTCATGTACGAGCATTTTCTGTTGTGAAGCACACGACCCAAATATTATCGAATTCAACATCATTGTTTCGTATTTCTAAAGTGATGGATTTGTTGCCATTGTCAGTTCTCCGACGATAGAGTGGATATCTATCATATAGTCAGAAATAGTCTCGGCGCAGGTAAGTCTCTTGAGCCTCGTTTCGAGCAAGCCACGTATAGAAGTCTGGATAAATGTCGACATGTGGTATTCTTGCTCAATTTGATGTAGCGTGACCTTTTCGATCAACCAAATTAAACAGGCTGCATATGGCAATCTCCTTTCTGTTATTCAATGGAATAAATCCAACAAGCGTGTCTCTCCGAAAACATGATGCTTGACAATGAAATTCATTAAAAATTTGCATTTATCAATTTTTATCATGACCGCTTACGCCAATTCCTTGCGACAATTCCATCATTAACAACTGCATCATGACATAAATAACTGTACTATTTGGAACGCAACTTGCGGTTGGATTTCGACAATGTATTGATGGAACAATTCGTTTTCACGAATTATCAATCGATCTGAATAGTAATTTCTGGTATTCTGTTTTCCATCTTCTTCTCCTTGCTAAAGTGAATTTCTGAGACTATACAGTCTTTGGTATTGACCGACATGTATTTTGTCTACTCTCACTACAACTTTGTATAGTCATTAGCTGGCGTTTGTTGAAGGGTAGTTCTGAACGACCAGCACCGACCATTTTTAGTGTCCTTAATGAATCCTCAACGTGGATCGATTTGTTCGTTAGTGTTTCCTATATGAAATAAGTTTGTGATCTGCGTTTGGCAATGGTAGTAGTAATCTTGCACGATGTTCAAGTTGATCTTGCACTTTGAATGTTGGCATGTAATTCTAGTGTACGATATTTTTTGCACCAAACGATGTCATTTGGAAACATGAGTAGTGTCTGAGTGCAACATAAATTACATTTAAAATTGGTGTTTTAATGCGAAATTTAGCCAAAAAGTTATTTAGCATAATTTCCGCCAATATAGCACTATATTGACTACAACTTGGCATGCCTAAGCTTCACTTAACAATAATAATAGAAGAACCAAACTTTTTATTAGCTGAATGATTAAAGCTAACCTGAACAAATAAAGGAGATTGGAATTATGATTTTAATATTTTTTTTATATAAGGTAGGTGGGAGCGTTTTTGAAAATTCAGTATTTTAACGTTCATATTGCAAAATATATCCGGTATTTTAAAATCTATAAAATATTATCAGAATCCTGTACTCTTAATATTAAATGTTCGGTATTAAGACAATAAAGGTAGAAATTAACAGGGATTCCATTAGTCGCAGCACCTCATGCGTTGTGACTATACTCATCTTCTTGGCTACCTACTAGACCATTTTTTTCCAAGTAAATAATTCTCAGCAGTTTTTAAACGATTTTCAGAAAATTCTGTTAAAATAAAAATTTCAAATGATATTTTGTGGAGTTTTCTATTATAGCCATTAAGCTCCATGCTACGGAACTCTGTCATTCCTCAATCAAATATTTTTAAAATAAAAACCGTTGTTATTGGGATTCTAAATATTAGTCTTCGTGGTGAATCTCATATTTGTTCCTTAATAGATCATGATAAAATTATGTTTCGATGTTGGATTTTTAATGATATGTTATGAAGTTTTCGAATTTTTTATCTCTTAACCAACTAAGAAACAGTTCAGGTTTGATATTGGTATCGGGATTTTAATTGTTAAGATTCTAAAATACGAGCAACATGATACGAATGAGGTAAGTTCTTTGATGAGGATTGAATTCAAAACATACTGAATCCTCGCGTAGATATGAATTTGTTCAAAATGTTTCAATTGCTGTTCGACTGCTCTACCGCTGCCCTTAGTTTGTTAATACAAACCTTTGTACATATTCTCCTAGAATGTGCGTGATTTTTGAAAATATTGGTTAGAAGCCTAATTTTCCGAAATTTACTAAAACCCTGAAGGCTAATATGAACCATAAAAATGCGATTTTTATACTTATGGTGTTTTCTGGTTTCGCAAACCAATACCGAACTATTATATCATGTCATTATGTTTCCCATAAATTAGGAGGTCTCAGTGATTTTTCCATGAAATCAGTCCACTGAAAGTGGCAGCTTTCATAGTAGCTTTTTCGTTTATTGCAAATATTTGCCGTTTCAAAATATGAACTGAATATTTTAAAATAATTTTGCAACAATACAGGATTAGTTCTCCAAAGCTTAAGCGGAAATTACGATTTTTTACAAAACGATTTTTTAACAAAAACTCGCCTCTATACAGCCCAGACAGATTGATTAATCAGGATGAAACTTCATACTTAAGCTTATTCCATAAATTGATTTTTGGCCGAAATTGGTTTTGGCAAATAATTTGAAACTATACAATGCTTTTAATAACGATTAAGAATAAACAGATTGTAAATCAAGTTTCAAACAAAATTAGTCCACAACACCAAGGATTATATAAAACTAGCTCCTATACAAGCCTGCGGTACCCAAGGTAGATCAGCACTACCTATGCCTATCTGGTAGTAAACACCGCTATTTGGTTTTTCTCTAGGATTGCATCAGATAATTGAAAGACTCCCTGGTAAAATCGCAGTCAAAAACAATTATAAAAAACTACCTGCCGTTTATGATATGAACCTGCGATGCTCATGGTAGATCGGCACAACGAAGCCCTATCTGATGGGAAATGCCACTACCTGAATTAATGCACCTTTCTATCACAAATTATTTTATATTTTTCCTAACTATAGCTCTACAGCTTTTAAATTTGTTTAATTTTTTATATTTTACCGTTTGTTTTACATTTGATTTTAAAAGTGTACATATATTTTTTCGGGATGAGACTCATTTTTTCAATGAGTACCTTTTTCAGAATGGATACACAGGTCGCTTTCAGGATCCCCAAATTTTGGCATCAGATTAGTGAAACCACCGCCAATTTGCTTTACAAATTTCGTACAGTGCAAAATGTCCATAACGTTGGCCGTGATTTTATACTCAACATGTTGTCTTACACAACAGTGGCTTTCAAAAGGAAAATGTTTACAATTAAATAAAAAAAAATGTAGTTGTGGCCAACACCCGACTTTCTTTTACGAAAAATCTCGAATACACCACACTTGATTTCTGTAAGGCCTACCTACTAATTATTTTTAATTCTTCGTCGTTTTTTGTAAATGCTTTCATTGAAGCTGTCACACCAAATTTTGCAACGATCACCCAATTACTATAGAAAAAGTTTTAGTATGAATCGTTATTCCGAAGAGTCATCCGCCCAGAGATGCGCAACAAAATTATTGTTTGAAATTTAATTTCATTTACAAACTTAGTCGGGCATCCAAGTTGGTACGAAAATATTATAAAATATAAGTTGGAGCTATTGGATGGAAATTGAACCGTCCACGGTACCAAATTGGATGGCTTGTAAGGATGTTAGAAACGAAAGACTAACGAAAAGCGTGTCATTTTCGCTTTTCATTAGTTCACAAAATCCGGAAAATTGCGTGGTAAATTGGATCGAGTGTATGCAATGCTCAATTTATTTCAAACACTATTTGAAATTACTCTTAAATTAATAAAACTTTAAATAAGGAAATAATTTTTAAGGATTATTATTCTAAATCATATATATACTCATATAGGGCTGTTGTTCATAAAATTAGATTTAAAATGTGGTGTTTTAAATATGAAATTTAGTCAAAAAGTTATTTAACACTATTTCGACCAATCTAGCAGTATATTAGACGTTTTCGGAAATATATCATGATAACTTTGAGTAACTAGCTGACAAAAAATTACAAGATCTATTTCCGAGTATAGCTTTAGGGTATAATTTAGTTTTAGTTGTATTAAATTAGTAGTGTCCGAAAAATTAAAGTATAAATTTTCAAAGTATACATATATTATTACAAAATACAACAAAAATGTCGTATCTGTTAAAAAAAACGTCAGTGAATTTTATTTAATATACATATTCACACGCGAAATGTAATCTTACTTTCTCTATGGCAGGGTAAGTTGAGTAGCTTTGTTACCAACGTTAAAAAATTAAAATTACACAACATTTCAATTTTGCACCCATCAAAAATAATAGTTGGTAACACTGGTTCCGATATCACCGGGCTCCTAAGCTTCGCGTAACAACAATTATAGAAGAAGCAAACTTTCTATTAGTCAAATGCTAACAACAAATAGGGAAAATTGCCCCTAAATGACGATTTTAAAAGATATTTTGTTTATTGAGAGTTTAACTTAGTTTTTTGGATTTTTTTGCAGAAAAAACACGTTTATTTCTAAGAAATTGTAAATTTTATTTTAATCAAAATATTTTCCATCGTTATCTATGACTTTTGACCATCTTCATGGATTATGAAGTGCTGGTCTTGAAGATCGCTTTGCATTGTTCGGAACAAATAGAAATCTGATGGGGGACAATCTGGTGAATAGGAAGCATGCGGTAGAATTTCCCATTTAAGTACTTCCAGCGTATTTTTTTACTTGTTTTGTGACATGTGGCCGAGAATTGACGTGCAGCAAAATCAGTTTACGCTGTTTGGTGGCTAGAATGGGACGATTATCGTTCAATACATGGTTCAAATCTATCAATTGTTGTTGGTACTGTTCACCAGTAAAAGTTTTGCTCGGTTTTAGCAGCTCATAGTACATCACTCCTTTCTGATCCCACCAACATAACCTTACTTCCATAAATGTTTTACTTTGCTGTTGATGTGGATGGTTCGCCTGGATGAACCCATGTTTTTTTGCGTTTAGGGTTATGAGTAAATCTACTTTTCATCGCCAGTCACAATTTGAGACAAAAAATGCCATCATCGATGCCTTGTAAGCAAAGAATTGCAAACCATTAGACGATGTTGGCTTAGTTAGTTCATGTGGTACCCATTTTCCTACTTTTTGAATCATTTATATGGAATTATGGCTACTTGAGTGACATTTAATTGTTTTGCAAGTTCTATTTCTGTTTGAGCTGAGTTTTCCTTCAATAAGATTCCAATTCTTCATCTTCGATTTTTTTTGGATGACCAGAACATTTTTTGTCACTGACATCAAAATCACCACTTTTGAATCGTTTAAACCAATTTTCGCAAGTTTCTTGAAGCAAACGAAAACTTTCAGCAGCTTTTTTTCTTTTGATTGCAGCAAAAAAGTAGTGTTTCCCGCAAATGCTGTTTTGTTGGTACGAAAATCGACATGTTTAAACGGGATTAAAAAATATGTTGTTTACGCTTTCACGAATAATGACAAACTAAATTTTAATGTGAAATATCAACACTTTAAAACGCCGTAGGTGTCATTAGCTGTGTTCCAATGGAGAAAGCAAACTACACACAAGTACCTGTTTCTACTCGCAGCTACCCATGCTCAAATGGTTGTGTAGATGTTGAAAGTAGTTACGCATAAAATTAACGGTTGGTATTTTGGTTCAAAAAATTCTAATAGATGGCTTTGTGAGGGGTAGGCTATGTTGAAATGTCAGGACAAACAATATTTTTTGTTTACTTCTGTGAAATATCAAGCGATTTTTGACATATTCTTCTTTTCGGCCGGCGTATATCATAATCAAACCGTTGCCTTCATTATAAGACCAGTTCTTACTCATTTTTGAGATTTTATTGAGGATTTTAGTTAAAAAAAAAATAATTTTCCAAAATAAGACGACAGCAAAATTATACACATAGCTAACTTTATACACAAAAAGGTTATGTTTTACTTCTGTCATAGTTTTAGCTCGTTCCATTGGTTATCTACTTGCAAGTACTTGTGAGTAGCAAATTTGTCCCATTGGAACACAGCTATTGTAAAAGAATGTTTAGTACCAAAGTTACGCCATCTCTTAGAAAATCTTAAAAACTAAGTTATACACCCAATATATGCGAGTAGTTCATTCCGTAAATGGCACTTGCTATAAATAAGATTTCTATCTAAAACATTTTAAAAATGTTTCTTTTTCACGGGTATACATTAATTTATACTAAATAAACCATTTTTTTTTTGTTTAATTTGCAGGGAAACAATTGGCCGTGTACACACCACCAACAAAAATAACAACATGTGAAATTTTACCAAATGGTAAATTTGTTGTACTTGCCCTCGAAAATAATACAAATTTAATAACATTAAAACTGAAAAACTATAATGCAGCACCAAATGAAGACAATGATGAAAATCATAATGACGAACTAGTTTACGGGAAAGCAGAAAACGAGGGAAAAGTGTTCAACGTTTAATTAACGAAACGTACAAGTACATAAAAAAAAATAATTATCACTGCACAAAAATTAATAAGAAAGTTTTATTAGCTGTATACTACATATAATTATATAAAACATAATTATTTTATACATATATAATTTTTCACGTAAGTTACGCACAAAAATCATTTATATATCAACAAAAAAGCTCAATTGTACAACTTGGAAACAAGTTGTGAACGCTTATCATATGTACTCGTATAAGACAATCTATATATTGCGAACCAAATAAACCTACGTCTTGATCACAGTTAACATAAATGTAACAACAAAATAAATATGCAAAAATAAATCAGACGGACATTTTTAATTATATTTAATTAAATTATTTATTATTATGCTTTATTTGTCAAAGAATCGATTCTTCCAAACTATTTTCAAAAAAAAAATTTAAATGTAATCAAATTTTAAAAGCGCAAATTATAAAGCCAAAAATTATTTTTATTATTTTATTTTATTTTCGAAAATCTCAAAAATGTTATCATATTACCACTTATATTATAATATATTTTGGAAATGAATGTTAGGCTGTAGATGTTATTTAAAGATTTTTTTTTTTTTTAAAAAAGCTCTCACGTTTAACTTACTACTACATTTATATAAATAATAATTATAGGAAAATAAAAAAAATTTATAAGACTTTTTCCACGGATGATCATAAAAAAATTGTCGACTCATTATATTCATATTGACATTTTGATTAACATACGCTCCAAATTTTACCTAATATATATTATATTTCTAAAATTATATTCATAAGTAGAATTAAATTTAAAAAAAAAAAAATTATAAAAGTAAATTATATTCGATTGAATCTACACATTATATATAAAAATTTTAAAATAATTTTGCCGACATTAATTATTATTAATTTATTTAATTATTGTATAAATTTAGTTAAAAAATTTCAGTTATTTTATAGTCCGAGAGGTGGTGCTAATCGCGTGACGTTAGCAATTCAAAATGTTTAACTATATATGGAGGCCTGGTGTTTTAATTTTACCTGGTTTGGAATTAATAAAATTAGGCAGTCTCTATTACAGATACTACAGTGTTAAAACATTTATTGAAATTTAAATTGTCACACCAAAGAGTATATAATACACACGAGTACATACTCTTTGGTCTGATAATAGACAGAGTAACGAAAGAAAAGAAAAAAATCCATCGAAACATTTATGGGTCATTGATTGATTCTGAATGCAGGACCAAGTTCTTACACGAGATATCCCGGGTGACACCGGGCCCACCGTACACTCTTTTTTACACGTAGCAAAACCGAAGGTTTGGATAGGTTCATTTAGTGGGACAGAATCGGAGCATCGGATAATTAAATTATAATTTAATTTTCAATCTAGATAAATGAAAATCGCCATAAATTTTGTGTCTGTCTACGCGGTATTAGACTGCGGGCCAATAGTCGGGTAAATCATTTACTGTGGTAAAAATCGGATTTAGAACAGATTTTTCGATCAGTTTGCCATCGAGCTTTTGAAAAATAAATGAATTTACCAAAAAATTTACTTAAAATTGAATTTTACCCGACTATTGGCCGGCAGCCTGATAAGGAAAGGTGGTACTATGCCATTTATGGCGTGTAAACGCTATGGAAAATTGTCGGGTAAATCAATAAAAATCGATTTTAGTACAGATTTTTCGATCAGTTTGCCATAGAGTTTTTGAAAAATAATTGAATTTATCGAAAAATTTACTTAAAATTTACTTTTATCCGACAATTGGTCCGCAGCCTAAGGCTCAAAGCACAACAAGAGCGAAGACGTCGAGCGAAATCGCCTGCCATATTACAAAACACGGAAAACATGTAATACAAACACAACCATCGACGCAGGCGAGGACGATTTTTTCGTTGAAATAAATTTAGAGTCTATTTCTATTTTTACCAAAGACGAAACAATACTGCCAACTGTTTTTTTATACATATAAGTTGGTAACGCCAACGTCATATGCAAAAAACATAAAACATAAACAATTTTTATAATTTTAAAATTTTTATCATCCGAGTATGCTAACATTGAGAATCGATTTTGACATAAATAAAATATGTCGTCGTTATGTCATTCGTGGTTGTTTTTTTTATAGTGGCGACATTTTTTGTTTTTCGTCGACGCTCGTCGTTGTCGCTCTTGTTCTGTTTTGAGCGTAAGTTGTTAAATATGTGATACGTTTCGTACCGATATTTCTTGGTGGAAATTCATTTTTAATATATTTAAACACTTCGATTTTTTTTTTTTTAACTAAACTAAAAAAAAAAAATTAAATAAAATAAAATCGAAGTGTTTAAATATATTAAGTTGTTAAATCCGGACTTCTTGGGGGCCAAGGAACTTCACAAATTCTTGAAATTATGCGACCAGCAAATTTTGTTGATAATAAATGAATTGTGACACGACTTGATGTCATGTCGCTCCGTCTTGTTGAGACCAAACGTCGTTGACACGCAGTTCATTCAATTTGGGCCACAAAAAACCGTTAACATGTTGCGACAACGTTCCCCAATGATGCCAACAGCCCATAAACCACACCAAACAATGACTCTTGGAGGCTGAACTTCTACTTCGTGAATAACGTGAGGATTCTCAGCTCCCCAAATTCGACAATTTTGCTTATTGTCGTTCCCATTTAGTTGAAAATGGCTTAATCGCTAAAGATGATTGTTGATGAAAATTGTTCATTTTGTTCAAGCATTAAATTAACAAAACAACGACGGTTTAAATGGTCGGTTGTATGCATGCAAATGAAGATCACATGCAAAATGGGTCGTAATGTGGTTCGTGAAATATTTAGCTCTTGTGAACGTTACCTGGTTGATGTGCTTGGTTCATTACAAACACTTTCACTAACAGCTGCCACTGCATCAGGAGTGCGATGGATGAACATGTTGATACTGTACATAATTTATGAAATGTTATTGTTTTTGAACGATTACTTTCATAATACATTTGGACTCCTTGATGATAAGTGGCATATTTCTGACTTTTCATATGTCTAAGAATTTTTAGAACAAATAACATTTAGTACTAAAATTCATCGATTGAAAAAAAGAACCACCCTGTAATAAAAATTACTCTAACATTGAATTGGGCAACCACGAAATAGCAAAAACCATCTTTCAATAAGTTGAAAAAGTTCCTGGAAAACTACCAATGTTATTCAATGCCAGATTAAATCGATATTTCATTAGATCGGATTGGATATTTCAAATAAAATTAGCTTATTTCGCAAAAATTTCAAATGTTTTATTAATTTGGTCACCAAAGAATATTCGTTTTATTACCAAATATAATTATACTAACAGGACAGATTTATGCCATGCTCAATGGAACTTGACCATTCCTCAACCAATTACTGTTAATATGGTATATGCAGTATTGAATGGGCACTCTAACATAATGCTCAATGGAACTAGGCTATATCGCCACAAATGATGGTCAAATTCACTGTGGAAAGCTTGATTTGACGAAATTCTGGAATTCGACCAGTCTGAATGTCCCTTGGCCATATACCAACCAACTATTGTCAAATTAGGTATGCAGGATTAAGTAGGGATTTAAAAATGGATTTTAGAAAATTAATGGAATTCGGCTGTGCTAAGTAATTTCTTAAATAATTATGTTCGAAACTGGTATGATGAGCTGAACCGGGATTCCAACATAAATCTTGGATGAAGTTCTGGATTTGCCTACAAAATAAATTTGAAAATAGTTGGGCAACGAATTATCCACTTCCTCCACTCACACTAGCTGAGAACCAAACTTGGCCGTAACCCGTTGCCAAAAATAATTTCATGCATCTTCCGCAGTATACCGTCCAGAAACAGATAACTGAGGCAATTCCGCACATCTCAACAATAACCAAGTCATTGAATACGATTTAGAACTCAAATTAATCGATATTCTTGTCTGACGTTCAAATGCAATTGCAAACCAGTTTCGAGAAATATTGTTGAACCAGATAATTTTTTTTATTGAAAATAGCGCCAGCAATAAGCAATCTAAGAAACAGTCAACATTAAAAGGCCGGAGGATGTCGCATCAAAGATTCACTTGTCGATTCACAAACGAAAATAAAAATTAAAAATCATTTTCCCTTTGCCATGCCACTTAGGTGAGGCCTCCCTCACCCCTACCATACAATTTAATTTGGCTTTAATTCAAAGATGAATGATCTGTCAAGTCTTGGATAGTTACTGGATGACTGGCGTCAGACTTATCCTTAACGGCTCCCCACAAAAGTCCAACGGAGTCAAATCGCAGCTGCGTTGTGGCCAATTGACATCTCTGTTACGGCTGATTATTCGATCCCCGAAGACAGTGTGCAAAAAACCGATTGAAAGTTCTGTTGAAACCAAATGTCGTATGTATTTTCCTCTTGAATTCTGGGTAACAAAAACAAATTTATCATGGCTCGGCAACCCTCCTCATTGACTGTAAGACCACCTCCTTGCTCGTTTTCGAAAAAATGGACCAACGGCGTATGCAGTCGTTGTGTGTGCATCTGCTTCTCCATGGTTACGTGTTTTTTTTAGCCCCAAATGCTATAATTTTGCTTGTTGGCGTAGCCTCCGCGGTGAAAACTAACTTCGTCGGAAAAGATGGTTTCACAGCCCAATTAGCGAACCGAAAACGTTACGGGTGGTCAGTGTTCTGTCATATGATTCATTGTTCCGATCTTGTAACAATTCATTACGCTCCTTGGTTTGATCCAAATGTTATTATTAGACTATGTCTGTACTAACTTCTTCCAAACAAAGAAGTTCACGACCGAAATTTAGGAATGTAGGAGAGCATTTTTCATTTAGCAAACTGCTTCTTCATATCATGATTTCTTTACTCCACAGGATGAGGATTGATTCCAAGGCAGTCATTTACATGTTGGAGTATTTCGCTGACAAACGGTGGACCTTTATCTGAGATAACCCTGTGGAACCCGAATCGTAAAAAAATATTTCGAAGTTCAATCTAAATTCATTTTTGCTTTGTGGTACTGGCCAATCAGATCAATAGCTACAGCCTCAAATATTTGTTGAATCTATTGAGATTATTCTGATCGCAAAGTATTTCCACTGTAAAAAGAAATAAAATAAAACACTTGAACTATTTTGAGAACGAATTTGCACGTCCTACTTAGAATGAATTTAATTGTGAAGTGGCTCTGACAGTTCGCATCATAGCCGAGCTAAAAGTTCAGTGCATGTGTGTGAGTGTAGACTTACTCAAACAGAATACTCAAGCAAGAGCGGAGTTCTTCAATACTCCCACTTTTTGTTCCAAGTCGATGCCAACATTTCAAATAAAAACTATACGTTAATTCTTTGGCATGACACCAATTTACAGGAGAATTGTTGCTTTGGTTTTGATAGCGCTTTGGCCATGATGTCCGCTATCTGCGCTTGTGAAACTCCTCTTCACCAGTCTTATTGCGCTCTGATTGTCCATGAAGAATACCGGCGCATCGCTCTCGATTTGGTAAAAGTTCACCCAGAAAGTTTCGAACCCCAACCAATTTCTTTATGGCGTTGATGCTGCCATATATTCCGACTCCGTCGTTGAAAGTGCAACTGATTTCTGGCGTTCCGATCCCCAGCTGATGACGCTACCTCCAAACATAAAAACGTAGCCCGAAGTCGATCGCCGCGTTGTCCGCATCTCTGTATTCGCAGAAGTTTAGATCATTTTTACCTTCGAAGCGAATTCCCGTGTCCATCGAGCCTCGAATGTACTTCAGAATGCGTTTGACTGCATTCAGATGTGCTGCAGCTGGCTTTTTCAAGTATCGGCTGACACTTTCAACCACGAACCTGATATCTGCTTCTCGATAGGGAAAATCCACTTCCTCGTCGTCCTCAAAATCTCCCAGATTTTGTGAATTGTCCAATGGAGTAGACACTGCATTACAATCCGTCATGTTGAAACGATCGATGATTTTCTTGCATAGCCTTGTTAATTTATGGGAATCGATCCGTTCTATCGCCGATCAATTTCCAGTCCCAGAAAATAATTCAACTCGAAAACCTTGATCTCGAAATCTTTTTCAAATGTTCGATGACCAGCGTAATGTCCTCCTGTCTCTCAGCTGCAATCCAACCGTCGTCCACATAAATTGCAAAACATACCATTTTTCCCGCCGCAGACGAAAACACACGGATCCGATTCACTCACTCTGAATCCAAAATTTTTGTCGTGAATCTTTTGTTCCAACAGCGTGACGCCTGTTTCAGTCCATACAAGCTTTTGCACACATTTCCGCTTCCATCGTCATATCCAATCGGCTGGCTCATGTATACATTTTCTTCTAAATTTCCATTTAGAAACGTTTTGACGTCGAATTGTCTCAACCTCATTTGCTTCACCGTTATACCAATGCCAGGATCGCTCTGATCGATGTAAACTACACCACTGGACTGATGGTTTCTTGATAATCGATTCTTGCGTGAATTCTCGCACTACCAATCGCGCATTGTAGCGATCAATGCTTTCGTTCAGATTGTTCTTAATCTTGTAGACCCACCGATTGTCGATTACTCTTTGGTTAGTTGATGCCTTAACCAAAGTCCATGTTGTCCACCAAAATCCCATTGTTTTCTCGATTGTATCGCCTGCTAGTATGTCCTCGACGCATCCGGCCGTAGTGGTGCTCCGGTCGGATGGATTCCTCCAACTTGGATCCCATTCTGTCACTTCCCCTTTGGAATGTGCACGAAGACTACCGAACCAAAAATCCGCAAATGGTCAATCGTCAATCTTCGTACCACAATTCATACGGTGTTTTCCGACGATCGTGATTGTTCCAGTTCGATTTAGCACATGAACTTCTAAAATTTTTTTTTTATTTTTTTGGTCGCTTTTATTCGCCCCTTTGTTGTTATTATTCGACGAATTTTCCTTTTTGTTGTTGTTGCCCTTCTTTGGAAAAGTTCGCTTGGGCATCAGCGCTTCCACCTCCTCGACCTGCCCTTGTGACTTGAGACGCATTTCTTCCACCATCAAACGCACCTTCAGATCTGTTAGTGTTCGATCGGCTGCACTCGCAGACTCCCATGCGCTATTGAATATTGACAGGCATCGTATTTAAAATTTTCGAAATTACCATCGAGTCAGATATGGTCACCTTCTGATCTCTCAACTGCTGTATAATTTCTATTAATTTTGATATGAAAGTCGCCACGCCTGACGCCTCCTTTTTGAAGTTGTAATTCTTTTGTTGCAGAAAATAAGTATTACTCTCCGAATTTTGCTCATACGTACTTGTGAGCGCCGTCCACATTTCACCTGCTATCTCACAGCCCATGATTAGCCGTATTGATTATTTTTCGCATATAGCTCAAATTGTCCACCTGGAATTTTCACATCGGCCAATTTTAAACGCCCTCCAATTTTTCAGTGCTGACACGTTTACCTTCCATTGTGTTTCAATTGTGCTCACCGGCCACGAAAATCCAGAAAATAATGCTTTTTTTTTAATTGATGCTAGAATGATGTACAGAATTGTTGTTGTTTCGCCGTGCACAATTTTATTTCGAAATTCGCTCTTTTTCATTTTATCACTTTTATTTGTGAAGTGGCTCTGACAGTTCGCATACACAGCCGAGCTAAAAATTTTGTGCATTTGTGTGAGTGTCGACTTGAACAGAATACTCAAGCAAGAGCGAAGTACTAAATTCAATAGAATAACTGGCTGCTCCGAGATTGGCCTTTCTTGGAGTACACTCGAGATTTAAATTAAAGCCTTGTATCAGCAAAACCCCTTTTGCTAATCGTTTATCAGCCCCATCAACATGACCTCTAAATTTAACCGTAACTCTAATTTACAAGTAACCAAACAACTGTAAGAGCCACCCGTTCCGTTGTGCTATAGTGTTGTGCGTGGAGTGTTCGTTAAGGTCTACTCCCTGAATCAGAGAACTGCTCCAAGTTAATAATTGCTGGCATCGTTTCGTTTGATATAGGGTATTCCATATGTTAGTTTTTTTTCAAAATGTATTAAAGGACAACATCGTCATGTGACCACCATGGTTCCCGTTACAGTTCTGCATCCAAACATCAACATTTTTGATGACGTTTTCCAATAAAAGCATGATGTAGGTGGCCAATTGACATAAGAATTTCTTGAAATTATGCGATCACCGAACTTGGATGCCAATAAGTCGAGCATTTGACGATTTGTGTGACATGTGGCAAGATAACTTTGGATGAAAAAAACCTCATTTACTGTTTCACGAGTTCGAACTGGACGATGGTGTTCAAATGTTCTATGACCTGCAACTGATCCAGTTTCTTCAAAACGAAGTGTTTTTTGTACCTGTTTGTTTTGTTGATATGTACCTGTATTTTTTTAAATTCAAAAGCCGTAAACATGCATCCGCTCATTTGTCTATAGTGGTGTTTTGATGTTCACATTTAATTTTGACAGCAACCAAGTTCTGACGTCACCATCGCGATATGATGGCAATCCATGAATGAAAATAAATGTTTTGAACTGATCGCTTTTTATTCTTGCTAACCGGTAATTTTCACCCAGTATATGAAACGAAATCTCCATCTGTCATTGATGCCAGTAGACATTTGTAACGGAAATTAAAAAGCGATACCTAATCGTCGACCAAAAATTGATTTCAGCTTTTTGAGAATTTCAGTGAAATTAAAATCACTAGATGATTTTGGCAATTGTCTGCATTTGAAAGTTTTCTCAACAACATTGTAACTGTAAGCATGTCAACACCAATCTAACTGTAGCCATCTATATGTCTCTTTCTCCTACACTGAAATTGGCGATTGTTTCTTTTATGAATTATTTCTGTTCTATTGCTATCTCAAGTGACAAGAGTAAATATGAGCTACCTCTTTGCCGATTTAGTTCAAACGTGGAAAACAAATTATTTGATGATAAAAATGGATTACAAATATCACAATTTTGAATAAATCTAGCAGGCTGAAAAACGATATGAAAAATTAAACATTGACCCATTTTATTCAGAAGCGAGATACAAACTTCGATTGTGTTTTTGTGATGGCGGTTTTTATGCTTTTTTCTCGACTTGCCAATAATTTTGTCACGCTTGCAACCTCCCTACTCTACTCTTTATCTGTTATATGCATGAAGTTAGTCATAATTAATTAGAGTTTTCCCATTGCTGACATTTTGGTTTATAAACCTTAGAGACATCTATCAATAACTGGTATGAACTAACCATCAATTTAGTTAGTGGGAAATTTAGTAAAAAAATCGAAATTTTTAAAGTAAAAATTCTAGACTGAGACATCGTTATTTAAGCACCAGTTGGAGTAACCAGGAAGTGAGAGAGAGTGGTTGAAATTTGATATAATAAGAACTGATTGTAGAAATATCGTTTTAATATCGGCTCACCTCTCAGGCTTAATTAAAAAAGGTGGGCAAGGAAACGTTATTAATTATTTTAAACATAAATCAAAATAAAATTTTCGAATAATTTTAGAAAGACATCTCTTGTAGAAAAATCAAAAACATAAAACCAAACTAAAAAAATCTATGAAATTTATGTTGTGTTTTAATTTGAATGTGAACAAATTATTAAGTTTAAAAAAAACAATTGATGTAATTTTGAATTTTTAGTGAACATTACAATTAATTAATAATATTATATTATATACAAACATTACAATATTATAAAAGTTTATCAACGGTAGGATAAAAAACAACTTTTTATTATATTTTAAATGTTTTTTGAAAACTTATACAACAAATAAATTTAATTAATAATTAATACATAATATTTATATGTTTCACGCTCATCTGGCATGAGAATTTATAATTTTCTAACAAAATAAATAAATAAATAAAAATAATATAAATAATATTAATACTTAATCAATTATTAAGGCTGGTCCTTATTATTAATAAATTTTATAATTTTTTGGTATTTATTTTGTTTTTGATTAAAATGAAAAAATAAAAGAAAATTTAAAAACTGATTTACTTTAAATTTAAATTAAAACAGCAAACCAAACAAATAAATAGTTATTAATAAAATCTTTTTATTATTATTATTATCAAAATTTAAAAATAAAAATAATTTCGAGTTTTATATAAATGTGAGCATATTTTAAATGTAATAAAAGTAAACAATAGTTTAAATATTATAATAAATATATAATAAAACAAAATAAATCAAATTCAATTTAATTGTAATTCCCCTTATTTATAAATGTGTGTACAAAAAATAATATTATATTTAAAAAAAAAATGATAATGAAAATGAAAAATTAAAAATGATTATGAAAAATTCGATTGTTCTGAGTTTTTTTTGTTTTTTTTTTATACAAATAATTAATAAACTCTACTCTTTTTGGCTTAAGACACACTTTTTGACAGAGGGCCCAATGTCTTGCAATCTTTCTTCAAAACGCAACAACAACAATGCTTTTATAGTAATGGTGTTGGAGGAAAAGTAAACATTCAGGCGAATTTATATTGCAAAATTTCTACGTTTGCCAAATATGTATTTGAATTGCCCAATTTTCAGAATTAAATTAATCGGTATTGTGCAACGTGCTAGATTGTTCTCTGGGGTTTTGCGGTAAGGGTAGATAAATTCCAAAACAAACTAGAACTAAAAATTTAGGATGGACGCCAGTATAATATCTGCACGTGGAAGCCGGCTATGGTTAAGTATGAGCAGGTCGATATGGGCGTCATTCACAATTAAAATAATTGTGTTTTTCCTCTTTTTCATAAACCCTACAAGCGACAACATAAATTTAAAATACATTTTTTTTATGAATAAAAATTAATTGGATGTTCTTTGGTTTTCTGCTGCACTTGGGATCATTGCGAGTCGGTCTTAAACATTTCATTTGAGGATCTAAGTATTTTTCGCAGGATAATCTTACTCATTGCATTGACCGTTGCGGTAGATTTTTCGAACAAGTTCCGGAATATGGCCACTTGTGCCGAAACTCAGCCTTTTCTTAACCCATTATGATGGGATTTTGTTTGTTGGATGGAAATAGGATTCTAAAATTATTTTTGGCAGAGCTCTGGAATATTACCCGTGAAACAGAACTCGTCCATTCCGTAACCTGACACACGAAAGCATACTGCACCTTAAATGAAGTTTGTGTTATTTGTGGTGAACTCGACGACTCCAAACAGTGTGACAAGTCTCGCAATGACCCATCTATGAGACGTTGTAATAACTGGGGTGAAAATCATACTGCAAACTACAGAGGTTGCGCAGTGTATCTGGACTTAAAACGAAAAATAAACCCTAAAATGAGAGCTGAGCAACGAATGCTCAATATGCAATTTAATCAAAAGGCCATGTTACCAAAAAATGCAATACAATAGTCACCAAGTTAACGAGTGCAAACACACAAAATGATAACTTGAGCTTTAAAATAAGAATAAGCTTGAATACGCTTATGCAAATTATAGTCAAAAATCAAAAATGACAGTTCTAAAAATAGCTATTTGGACGGCGAACGGGCTCTCGCAACATAAAGCTGAGGTACAAACATTTCTTATCGATCAAAATATAGATATCATGTTAATATCTGAAACACACTTCACAAAACAAATTTTTTTTTAATATTACCGGCTATTCCGTTTATGACACCAAACATCCGGATGGAAAAGCACACGGCTTCACTGCAGTCTTAATAAAAAGAAGATTAAAGCACTACGAACACCAGAAATATGCTAAAGATCACATCCAAGTACAACTTTCAGTTTGGAAGAATGGTCTGGGAAATTTTTAATATCGGCTGTCTCCTGTCCATCGAAACACGCAATTAAAAAACAGCAATTTATCGATTACTTTAATCAGTTGGAAATCAAATTTCTAGCAGGGGGTGATTACAAGGCTAAACATGTGCCATGGGGCTCGAGGCTGACGTCACCCAAAAGCAAGCAACGCTACGAAGCAATAAACGAGCTTATTTATCATCTGAACATCCCACATATTGAAATACAGATAGAAATAAAATTCCTGATTTAATAGATTTCTGTGTAATACGAGGAATAGCACGCACCAATGCTCAAGTCGATGACTGTTACGATTTATCGTCAAATCAATCACCAATAATAGTAACACTAAGTACCCAAGCATTAAAAACTGTACCACCCCAACGTTTAACAAACAAACTAACGAAATGGGTTCTCTAGAGAAACATAGTAGATGTAAATTGTCATCTTGATGTTCCATTTCGCCCACCAGAAGACATTGATGCCGCGATAGAAAACTTAAGTCAAATAATGGAAATGGCTGCAAAAAAAGCTACTCCGGAGAAGAAAAATTCCGAAAAAATATAAGGCTTCTAAGTAACATTCAAAAGTTATTGGCAGAGAAGCGGACAATTCGGCGGCTATTTCAGCTTCACCAATCACCTTTGCATAAATTTAAATTAAATAGAGCTATTAAAGCTTTGAGAGAAGCAATACGGGAAGAACAAAATTTAGGAATACAGAATTACCTAAGTGAGCTCACAGCAACAGCAACAACAGATTACTCACTGTGGAAGGCAGCAAGAAATTTAAAAAGGCCAGAGCTATCGAACCCACCGATAAGGAAACCAGATGGTCACTGGACCAGAAGTGACTTAGAATAGGCTATCGCTTTCTCTAACCATCTACAAAAAGTGTTCACCCCAAACGAACAAAATAATGACTGCCTACTACCACAGCTTACGAGGGACGAGTCGAACCAAAATCCAGTAAAATTTAAATGGAAATGCGTCAAAACGGTTATCAAAAACAGTATAAATCCTAAGAAAGCGCCAGGTCATGATCTAATAACTGCAAAAATGATCAAAGAATTACCAGATAGATGCATAAAATATATATTTTTAAAGCGATTATGAGTTGTGGATACTTTCCCCAAAAATGGGAAATATCTCAAATTATCATGATTCCTAAGCCAGGTAAAGACGAAACCCAAGTCTCGTCGTAGAGACCAATTAGTCTACTTCCGATAATTCCAAATTTTTGGAAAAGATGGTACTACAAGAACTAATGCCTATATTATCTGAAGGTCGCATTATACCAGATCACCAATTTGGATTTAACGAGCAACACGGCACAATAGAAGAGGTGCACAGAATTGTAAATACAATTAAGGTTTCCTTAGAAGAAAAGAAATTTTGCTCAGCAGTTTTCTTGGATATTGCGCAAGTTTTCGACAAAGTATTGCATGAAGGATTAAATTACAAAATTAAAACTTTATTGCCTAAACAATTTCATGCAATTCTTGAAAACTACTTAGCCCAAATGATGTTCCAGGTGAAACAAAATACGGCCACTACTGATCTAACCGAGATAAAGGCAGGAGTACCGCAAGGTATAGTGTATTGGGAGCTGTGCTATACTTGTTATTCACAGCTGACTTACCAATAACTGAAAAAATCGTTACTTCAACTTTTGCTGATGACACAGCTTTTCACACAAAAATCCTCAAACAACATCGAGAAATTACAAGAACATCTACACAAAATAGAAGATCGGTTAAAAACTTGGCGGATAAGGACGAATGAATGTAAATCAACACATGTAACATTCACACTAAATAAACGTACATGTCCAGCAGTAAAATTAAACAATATCACAATTCCTCAACAAACAAACGTCAAATATCTCGGTCTTCATCTCGATAGAAGATTGACATGGAAAAAGCACATTGAAACAAAACGCAATCAATTAACAATAAAATTTTCTAAAATGTACTGGATGATCGGAAGAAAATCGAAACTCTCTCTAGACTGCAAGGTTCTACTATACAAAGCGATCCTAATCCCCATATGGACATATAGTATCCAATTATGGGGCTCAACTAGTGCATCAAATATAGATATCGTACAAAGAACGCAAGCAAAGATACTTCATAGCATTACAAATGCCCCATGGTATATTCGAAACAGCAACATCCATAGAGACCTAGGAATCAAAACTGTTAAAGAGAAAATTAAATCATGCAGTCTAAAATACCAACTGAAACTGGAATCACACCCTAACGAATTAGCTAGACTACTAAGGCAACCGAAATACGGAAGGCTTCGCAGAACAGATCCTCTAGATTTACTGAAAGATTCAAGAATAAAGCCTTTGGCAATAGTTACAAAAAAAAATCCTTAACCGATTATGGTGAGATTGGTTACGTTGGATGGAAAAGGGCTACTAAAAACGATTTTTCAAAGAAGTTCCGGAATATGGTCACCTGGGTCGGAACTCGGCCATGTCATAACCGATTATAATGCGATTGGATATGTTGGATGAAAATGGGATTTTAAAATTATTGTTGAAAGAAGTTCCGGAATATGGTCAGCACAATTTTAATGCCAGGTTCAGGGATTTGGTACGTTCAATAATATTTCTCTAAGAGCCCAGTATGCAACAAAAAAAAACGTCAGATAGGATAACCAACTATTTGGAGATTCTTTCCTATGTCGTCCATCTATCGAGTATTGATGGTCTTTCACAAGATTCCAATTTCATTGGTGTCGATTCCAGAACCTGCTTAGTTGTCTGGTTTTGCGATCGAATAAAAAAGCTTAACCATCCTAACCTAGAAGAATCTAAAAACCCAGGATGAAATTTTTTGTCAAGATCATTTCTGATTTCGTGATTCTTTGATTTCTTCCGAATCAATTTGCGTTCAGTGAAAGCAAGACTCGATCTTATTTATTCATCATCTAACGGAAATTCTCAGAATATTGCCTCCTTGAATACGTTGAGCTGATAATTCCAATAGAAGGAGAATTATTTTAGAAGAAATTCTAATGCGTGTAATCTCAGGTAATGCGTCTCGCTTCACATAGAGTGCTTCTCAGAATGTTGTCGTGTACCTGGCGGAATTCTACAAACAAACAATGAACAGGGATATCGTTAGCGTAACATTTCTCTGACGGCATTCTCAGGTCACATTAGCCGATTTCCTTTCTTATGTATAGTGTTACTGGTCACATTTTTGATTCCAATCGGTTGAAAAATTTCCTCGCGGTTTTTAGTCTTGGGGAAATTAATTTGTATTTTGAGATAAATTTCGCTGATCTGCAAATAGATTCCCGTTTGCTGAGACGGAATGGAATGAGGTTATTTTTTATATTTCTCTTTCTCGCTTACTTGAATTTTCAATTTTTTTATTCTGTTTTACTACAAAATCTCATTCCACTAACAATTTCACGCAACCGGAATCCACTTACTGAGCGGTTTTTATCCCAAAAGACTTAATCCAACCAGGGGTATATTATGAAATTTTTTCGGCGCGTTTTTTTAGACCTCGTAAAGTCCGTCTCGCGTCAGATATTCATATTATGAAACTAAAAAAATACGATCCGCCGTGGAAATTGCTATTATGAAATAAAAATCCGGGTAATGTGGGTTTTACGACAAAAATCAAATGCCAAATCCGACTGCTAGTTAGGTGACGGATATTTTAGTATACACGCGAAAAATAGATCGTAGTTCATAGTTTTCCGTCCTTTCTTAATGCGATAAACCACGTCGTTCATCCTTTTAATGACAGAGTAAGATCCTTTTCATGTTGGTTGCAACTTTGGTGACAATCCCTTCTGCCATTGCGGGTTGTGAAGCCATAAAAATTGCCCTTCCTCGAAGCCTTCATTATTTGCTCGTATATCATATCGAGCTTTCATTCGATCACTTGATATCCGGTCGATGTAATCCTGTCCACATTGAGCCGCTGATGGGACAGCTACAAAAGTTTAAATCTCCCGGTAATCGCAGATTGTTCCCAAATATGGTTTTAGCTGGTGTCACTCCTATTGTGTCATGTACCGCTGATCGGTAGGCCATCAGGAACATTGGTAAATGTCGATCCCAGTTGCGTTGGTTCTTTTCCACAACCTTTGCTACATAGTCCTACAATGTGCTATTGAATCTTTCTACCATACCGTCCGACTGCGGGTGTAAAGGCGTAGTTCTTTTATTAATACCAAGCATCTGACATATTTCCTGAAATACGACCGATACGAAATTTCTTCCTGGTATACCAAATCTGCTAATCCAGTTGTTGACCATGGCATCAAGTATTGTTGTTGTCTCCAGATTGGGTATGGGATACACTATTATGGTTACATCTTTGACACCATTCTACTACTGACTGTCTACATTCGGACCAGTACAAACGTTGGAGAATTTTGGCTAGTGTTTTATTAATCCCTAGGTGACCTTCATTTGTTCCTTCGTGATACTCCTTGAGGATTTCCGCCATCCAATCTATTGGCACCCCTACCAACAATTGTTTTACTTTACCATCCGCGCTTTCTCAGGCTATCTCATTGAGCCGGCGGAGGCTATCTCATTGAGCCCAATAAGCTTTTACAATGGAGATTTTGTCGGCTATCTCGCTCCATGTAGGCCGGTGTTCTTTTTCCTTATGTTGCATGATGAATGACAGAACGGCATCTCGTAATTGGTCCTTTCTGATCATTTCATCAGTCCATTCCACATCAGATAGCGCTTGCATAAGCCGAATATCAATGATGTTTTCTTTACCCTCCACACGCCCATAGCTTGCATTCCACGCCTCCTGCTACTCTCGAAACGTGGATGGAGATTATGGGGCAATCGGTTGTGGGAGTCAGCTTCTGCCCCTTCAAGCTGACTCTTTTTAGTTTAACGACTTCGCTGTCATCTGACCCTCCTTTCTGGCCTCTGTCTGCTCTTCGTTTGGTCTACGCTTCATAGGAGTTACGCTTCAGCAGTCCCGTGAAATGTGACCCATCCTATCACACACCCAGCATTTAATCGTGCCACTTCTATCTCTGAACGTTAGCGTGGCCCGCTCGGTGTCTATTCTGGGATCGATCTCCACTCGGCGAATTTTCAATGCTGGTTTGATGATGGCCTGAGCAGTTTCGTTGTTTAACGCACAGGCAATGGTTTCCGTGAAAGTTGAGGTGACAACATCACCGCTCTGCGTGTTTCAGGATCTCGAATGTCGTCAATGAATGCATCTATTTTAATTCGCTCCATGTAATCGGCCGACATATTTGAATGTGCTAAAAGTGCGAGCCGCTCAATTGAAGATGAATATTCCTGTAGCGATTCTCCTCCTCTTTGATAACGACCCTTCAATTCCATACGATAGATTTCTCCCTTGTAGTCACTTACGTATTTTCAATCCAGCGCCTTCATAATTCCGATGTTAACGTTGCGTTCTTGCACATTTATTTGTAATGTTTCCGCCGCTTCGCCCTTAAGAACCACAATTAATGCTTCAACACAATGTTCTTCATTCCATTGATTTTGTTTAATCGCCGTTTCGAATTGCAACTTAAAAATACTGAAGGATGTTGTTCCATCAAATGTTGGTGGTTTTAACTTAACTGTGTTTAATGTCTGGATCACTTCATGTGTTGTTCCACTCGCCTTGACATCTTGAAGCTCCTTCTCGAGACGTTGAATTTCCGTTTGTAGATTTTGTTTAACCTTTTCAAATTTTTTGTTGAACCTCCTCTTTAACATTTTGAATTTCCATGTGTAATTCTGTTTGCACTTTTTCCACTTCGCCGTGTAGTGTAGAGGATTACTCCAGAAACCTTTCGTTCATTTGCTGTGTCATTTCCTCGTTCGATTGTTTTATTTGATGTTTAATTTCATCCAACTGTTGCCCCATCATTTGATTCATAGCAGCCATTAACTGCGATAAATCGAAACTTCCAGATAGGTTTTGTGTTGTTACGACCACCGTTTGTACGTCCTCTTCTTTCTTGTCTACACTAATCTCATCCATTTTTTCCTCCTCGAAATCATACACGTCTTGGGCCTTATGTTGTACCATCACTTCGAATCGAAATCGGAAAAGTGAAAGTTGTATCATTTTTGCTTTTCGAAAATGATACAACATACCGCCATTCGACTTTTTTCGAATTTCGATTCGAAGTGATGGTACAACATACCGCCCCTGGATTTAAACATTCCTTCTCCATGGCTTCACGTAGTTGCTCTACTAAACTAGCTTTTGTGCCTTCACTGGCCAAACCTCGCTGTTTCAGCTGCTTCTTTAATTGCGGAAGCTTTAATTCGGAGAGAATAATTTTCCTTATTATTCACAATCCCACTGTTGTCACCAATTGTTACGTTTTCGCCTTGTCTCTCAAGGTTCGAATCTCTGGATTGTGAATAAAACAACTACTTGAAATTTGAACACACACAAATTTATTTCCACAACACAAAATTAACAACAAAATATTCCAATTATAACACACTATTTAATTATCACTTTAATAATCACTCTATAACTTCACTATATCCCGTTTGAAATAATACTCATCATTCAACATCAATTTACGCCTTTATATACCAAAATATATGTGTCTAGAATAATCCTGAATGCTCTCCAAAAAGTATACGAGAACATTCGAGCAAATACTTTATTAGTTTATTTATTTATTTATTTATTATTTATTTATTTATTTATTTAAAGAAATCTATTTTGTAATTTACATGTATGATTTCAGATTTTTTACAATAGTTTAAACAAAAATTAAAACAGTAAATTCAAACAAAAAGAAAATATAAAATATAAACCAAATTTTAGTTTGACAAATAAAAATTTAAAAAATTGTTCTTCAAGATATTTTTAAAATTATTCTTCGACAAATTAAAGTCAAATAGGTCGTCAATTAAGTTGAACGATTTCATCATCCTATTAATGGGGTTGTTTTCTCCATAGTTAGTAGAATGGTGTTCAAGTGCTAAAAATTCATGGTTTCGAAATTTTCTGCATGGCACGTGAATTGATATGTTTTCCAAGATGTAAGCTGAATCAACGTGACCAAGCAAAACGTTACCAATAAAAGCCGCGCCCAAGAGAAGTCGTCTATTTTCAAGCGTGCATATTTTGTATTCCGTGCATCTTGTTGGGTATGGAGGTAAGCGAGCCACATTTTCATGGAATGGTAAGTTGTGGTCGTAATCCCAGTCACTTTTCTTTAACAAAAAAATCAGGAACTTCTTTTGAATGCTTTCAATTCTTTTTATGTGCACAGCATAGTATGGATTCCAGACCGTTACAGCGTATTCCAGTTGAGATCGAACATAAGCGAAATATAGTGAACATAAGGTTTGAATATCCTTAAATTCACCTGTCCATCTTTTAACAAATCCGAACATGGCATTCGCTTTCGCAATACAATTTTCAATATGCCTATTGAAACTGGCGTTTTCGACAAATGTAACACCTAAGTCTATAATCTCATTGACTCTTTGCAGTACTTCGTTGTTGACTTTGTATGAAGTAATAACCGGATTTCTTTTACGATGAAAAGACATGATTTTGCATTTCTTAGTATTTAAGTATAGTGAGTTTCGATCACACCACTCACTTAATCTATCTAAGTCTTCTTGAAGCTTCTCCGTATCTAACAAACCATTAATAGTACGAAAAATTTTCACATCATCTGCAAATATGAGCACGTCTGAGTTTTTGATTATCTCGGATATTCGGTCTATGAAAACGATAAAAATCCAAGGTCCAAGGTGTGATCCTTGTGGAACACCAGATGTAACTTTAATAACGTTTGATTTTTCACTTCCCATTATTACAAATTGTCGCCGGTTTGATAGATATGACTTAAACCAATTTATGTAATCGAGAGAAAACCCAAAATCGAATAAACTCTGGAGTGCTTTATGATGACAGATAGAATCAAATGCTTTACTGAAATCCGTGTACGCTACATCAACTTGACGGTGCTTTTCTATCTCGTTAATAAGTTTACTGGTGAATTCAACCAGATTAGTCGATGTGGATCGGCCAGGCATAAACCCATGCTGGTTTATTGATATATGACGTGCAATTGTGGATTTAAAGCTGTTGCATAATACTAACTCAAATAATTTCGGAATTGATGATGTTGTTGATATTCCTCTGTAGCATGTGATATCATCACGCTTTACCCGATTTAAAAATTGGAGTAATTTTTGAAATTTTCCATTTTTCGGGAAACACGCCGGTGCTTAAGGAATGATTGAATAGATAGCATAATGGAATTATTAAAATTTCAGCGTACTCCTTCAGAATAGAAGAGGGTATATCGTCAAGACCGCAACCATCTCCAAACCCCCTTAAAGCCGATAAAATGTTGTCCTCAAAAATAATAGGAGGAGTTATTGATGTGTTGTTGTTGCTGGGTTGTTCGTACAATCCACTAGTAACGCTTGGTCTATAGACTGATTGAAAGAACGACGCGAACATGTCAGCTATATCTTTTGCGTTTGAAGAGCTGGTATTGTTGTAGGTCATATTAGCAGGGTATCCTTCAATTTCGCGTTTATTTCTAAAGTATTTCCAAAATTGTTTTGGATTTACTTTGATTTTGTCTTGAATTTGATCAAGATACGACCTGTATTTTGATTTGAAATAAATTTCAAATTCGTTACTATGTTGTAGAAACATAGTTTTGTCCGCTTCTAACCCGCTTTTTAACATTTTGGCGTACGCTTTCGACTTCCGATTTTTTAAGTTAACTAGTCTATCATCGAACCAGTGGGGATGAGAATTTTGTGGTTTACAGCACATAGGTACATAAAGTTCGAAGCCTTGAAGCATAATGTCATTAAATTTGTCCACATTTTCGTTAATATCGTTGGAATTGAGAGTTATTTGCCAGTTGATGGATTCAAGGTAACTTTGCAGCCCCACGCGGTTAGTTTTTTTAAAGTTGTATTTGATTGGTTGTAGGTGTTCTGATCTCGCCATTTTAGTTAAGTCAAATGCAATATCCAAAGATTTGTGATTGACATCATTTATGACAAAAGGTAGTAGGGATTCAGAAATTTTAAAGGTGTCAATGTCGTTGCTGAAGACTAGGTCCAATAATCTATCACGATTATTAGCAATTGTGTTTATTTGGTTCAAATTATAACCAAGCATGGCGTCCACAAATAAAGATTCCGCATCTGTTGTTATATTGCATGGTAAAATACAGTTAAGTTCCGGGTCCAAATTCCATGTTATATTTGGTAAATTAAAATCACCAAGCACAAGAACTAAATCTGACGAGTTCGTTGTATTAATAACTTCATCAATCGCATCGATGCAAGTTGCATAATGATCACTATTTGATTGAGGTGGTATATATGCTGCGTAGATGATTAGATTGGTTTGGTTGATTTTGATTTTTACACCAATTTGTTCAACTCTCGATGGCGCTAAAGTTACTGGAGCATTCCAGAGTTTAGAATGTACTGCTATCAGTACGCCACCACCCGATTTCCTTCCCGATATCAGTACGCCACCACCCGATTCGCTGCTCCTAATGCCGGGTTTTAATGAAGTTTCACAAATTACATAAATGAGGTAGTTTGATTTTAAAACGAAGTTGTAGAATTTGGATGCTTTTGATGCCATTTTGTTTACGTTTTGATAGTAAATTGCACATTTTTCGTAGACCAATCTTTTCTTGTACTTTATGGGTTGAATTACCTTTTGAGTAATAGTATAAGTTCGAGCTTTCATTAAAAGTGAGTGTAGTCTATCATTAGCCACCGGAGAAAAATATTTAAACGATTGTGTGTGTCTAGAAATTGCAACTATGGCATGCGGTACACTATTGAACAGCTCAAGCGGTTGAGAATTGGTTCTTATACATATTACATTAGGCGAGGTTAAACCTTGTGCTTCATGGATAGTCAAGACTTTACTGGTTTCTGGTATCTTAAGCTGGGAGATTAGTTGTTTATCAGCTCTGGTAAAAGTTAGATAGAAAGCGTTCTCTAACACAGGTAATGACGCTAACGTTGGTGGCAGGTTTATAAATTCGGTAGAAGTTTCAACTGTGTTCATACTAGTGATGCTAGGGTAGTATTCTTTGAGAGCAGAAGTAACATCAGCTGGACATCTATACGTTACATTCAAGTATTCAGTCTTTGTTACGAAAGCACTTGCATCGGAAAATTGCATATTGACATGATGTAATCTGTCAATATATGGTATTTGGTTTTTATCACCCAGAAGATATAATTTAGAACATTTACTTTTGATAACTACAAGTCCTATATATCCAGCATGCACCATCATGTACTCATCGATAAAAACTGTATCGTAGGTCCGGTTACCATTTATTAGATACGAGGAAATCGTTTTGTAGTTTAATTTAATGTTATTAAAAACACTGTTTTCGTGCTCGCAACGAGATGTTACCTTTAATTTAATATCAGCAAGTCCTTCTTTTGTAGCACATAGAACAAGATCAGTGCCCAGATTATGGTTGTTTATAATCCAGGTTGATTTACCACATCCAGGTACACCTTGAATATTTGTAATGTCCGGCATCTTTATGGTTGTTTTAAGGTAGATATTGTTTAATGAGTTGGAAGTCTGATGATCTAACATAATTACCGTACCCGATGAACAAAAAATATATCTGTTAGGGCTAATAAATGTGTTTGTGTCTTCACACCGTTGCACCAGATTATTCCCATCGAAGCCAAACTGATGTTTTGTGGTCGGTTCTTCAAGATATTGGTTGGTAGCGTTGTCAAATACAAATATGTTTAATTGTTTTAAGGAAGAAGCAGAGAAAGGCAGTAGATTTATGTTCTTAATGTAGTGATCCTTTAAGTGGCTCTTTATTAGGCTGTTTGAGTGTTTCATGTAAAACATTATTTCCATGATCGACTTTTTGTAGCTGGACTCTGCAGACAACACCTTGTGAGAAGTCGGAGATGTAGATGGAAAATCCGTACTGTTTCCATATGAGAACTTCGAGGGATCACCGGTAATCCAACGGGAAGATAACATTCTCTCATATTGAAGTGACATATTGAAAGGAATATTTAAAATCCATTTGATGTTGTTAAATGGTGAGTTTGTAACATAATCCAACACTGACAAAAGCTTGTTGACATGGTGGCTAACATCCAAGGTAATTATGAAAGGCTCATTTTTTCGCTGTTGCAAGTAGGAGGTTAGAGTTTCTAAAGCGTAGATTAGATCACTGCAATCAGTTTTTGATTGATGAGTAACCACAATAACGTAGTTACCTCCAATTTTATAAACTTTTGTAACTTCATTAACTGATTTAATGTAGAAGTTATGTAGTATAAGTCCATTTCGGGATAAATATTTTTTAAGATTGCAATTTTCCAATTTTTCTTCAAAAGCAACACAAATAAAAATAGACGATTTTATTAAGTGTTTGCCATTTAGCCAGGTTGAAATCTGTGGATCAGCATGCAGGAATTTTTGAGATGGAATATCTGTAACAAACTCATACCCGTTTATATAATCTTCATGGTGGTTGTTACTTATGCTTCTTGTTAACATAAGCTTAAGTTTAAATGGGGAGATGATTGATTTGTTGTTAGTTGATTTGATGTCAATATCAGTTTGAGTTTCGCAGTGTTTAGATGTGCACTTATTACTGAAGCTTGGAGTCTTTGAGTAGTTTTCAGAAGATGAAAAATAAAATAAGCCTCCTTGAATCGCACACGGCATCTCTCATTTTGATGGTTTTAACTCTCGCTGTCTTGACGAGGTTTTCATAGCGTGAAAAATTCATCAAGTCAGCATTGACATCATCAACCTCATCCATAGTACGTATATTAAAATCGCCATTGAAGTTGCAGGCTGAGTTGCTTGGTTTGGAGGTTTTTAGGTTATTTGGTTGTTGTTTATTGAAATGCAAAAATCCGATTGATTATTTGGAAACTTAAGTTCATTTTCAGGATGGTTGTTGATTGGGCTTCCAAGTCGAGAATTATGGCGCCGTCGTTTCCATTCGAATTCTTTCACCAGTAGTCCAGAAGGCCTCAACGTAGAATGTAATGCAGTCAAAAATTGATTTGCTGGCAAGCTAACACGGAATGATGCATAGTCATACATATAACTGTTTTCTTTACTGCGTTATCCAGTTTCATTTTAATTTTTAGAAAGTTTTCGAATTTTTCTTTCGTCACAGAACTTTCAATTCTACTGACGAAGAGCCATCGTCGGGGTTCTACTGCTTTTATTTCATCAGATGCTGACTGATATGGCTGTTCATGTGTAAGATGTGAGTTTAGTGAAGCTGCAGTTGTGGTTACTGATGGTATAGGCTTTAAGTGCGATGATTCCGTTGGCGATACAAATGTTGTTACTGTGGTTATCGCTAATGGAGGTGTTGATATAGATGTTTGAGGTAGCAGGTCGGTGGACTTCAATACAGATGGTATCAGGATATCAGAAGAGGCAGTTTGTATTATTGTGTCATTTTCCCGTTGAGTTTTTGATTGGGATCGTGTTACTCTGCGGTTCTCAACAGTTTCATTAGAAACCTCGCACACTGTATGAGTATCATTGTTCGAATTATAGTTTTCTTGCGCAATTTTTGAGACGACGAGCGAGTTTGAATGCAACTTCATGTTAGTTATGCATTCTGGGCAAAACCAAGTTAAACCTGGCAATCCATCAAATATGAATTTCATCGCCTTCTTCACCTCACTGGGAAATTTGGTCATTAGTTTTTTCGCTTTAGATGTAGCGCACGTGTAACTAATGACTTTGTCGCACAAAAATCCCTTGCATGAAAGATAGTATAAAAAATAACGCCTAAATGTTGGACCAAACCACATCGAGCAACTATTGGAGTAACTTATTCTATTCTAATCTAGGTGTCACCGTAACAATATCATTAATGTTACGATTTTGCCTTGTCACTCAAGGTTCGAATCACTGGATTGTGAATAAATACAACTGCTTCAAATTTGAACTCACACAATTTATTTACACAACACAATTTATTATACAACACAATTTATTATACAACACAAAATTCCCAATTAATTATTATAATTATAACACACTTTTTAATTATCACTTTAATAATCGCTTTAATAATCACTTTAATAATCTTTCTATTTAACCTTCACTGTATCACGTTTAAAATAAAACTCAGCATTCCACGTCAACGCGCGCCTTTATATACCAAAATATTTGTTTCCAGAATAATCCTAAATGCGCATCGAGCAAATATGTTAGTATAGAAATGACGCCTAAATGTTGAGTATAAATCACAAATGCATTGAACAATTAATGAAATTAAGTTATTCTATTCTAATCCAGGTGTCACCGTAACACTACCCCCTACCTAAGCCTCGATCCAGATCACCTCCTCTGTAGAGCGCCAAACGTTCTAAATGCACCACCTTTGGTTTACCTTTCCGTCCTTTCTGTATGCGATAAACCACGTCGTTCAACTTTTTAATGACAGTGTAAGGTCCTTCCTATGTGGGTTGCAACTTCGGTGATAATCCCTTGTGCCGTTGCGGGTTGTGAAGCCATACCAATTGCCCTTCCTCGAAGCCTTGATTATTTGCTCGTATGTCATATCGAGCTTTCATTCGATCACATGATATTCGAATTTTCTCCCGTACAAATTGATGTATTTCATTAAGTTCCTCTTTCATCCGGTCGACGTAATCCTGTTCGCATAGAGCTGCTGATGGAACAGCCCCAAACTTTAAATCTCCTGGTAATCGCAGATTGTTCCCAAATATGGTTTTAGCTGGTGTCACTCCTGTTGTGTCATGTACCGCTGATCGGTAGGCCATTAGGAACATTGGTATATGTCGATCCCAGTTGCGTTGGTTCCTTTCAACAACCTTTGCTAGATATTCCTCCAATGTGCCATTGAATCTTTCCACCATACCGTCCGACTGTGGGTGTAAAGGCGTCGTTCTTGTTTTATTGATTCCAAGCATCTGACATATCTCTTGAAATACCACCGATTCGAAATTTCTTCCTTGATCCGTGTGAATTTCCATCGGTACACCAAATCTGCTAATCCAGTTGTTGACCACGGCATCAGCTATTGTTGTTGTCTCCTGATTACTTATCGGGTACACTTCCGGCCATTTGCTGAAATAATCCATTATTACTAGCACATATTTATTTCCGCTCTCGGTAGTCGGAAATGGCCCCGCCACATCCATTGCAATTCTCTCAAATGGTGCCCCGACATTATATTGTTTCATGATTCCACGGCTTTTTCGTGCTGGTCCCTTTACTGCCGCACATTGGTCACATCTTCGACACCACTCTACTACTGACTGTCTACATCCGGACCAGTAGAAACGTTGGCGAATTTTGGCTAATGTTTTATTAATCCCTAGGTGACCTCCACTTGCTCCTCCATGATACTCCTTGAGGATTTCCGCTATCCTATCTTTTGGCACCACTACCAACAATTGTTTTACTTTGCCATCCGTGCTTTCCCACTTTCGTTTTAAACATCCATTTCCTATGTGAAGGCTATCCCATTGAGCCCAATATGCTTTTACAATGGGAGTTTTGTCAGCTATCTCACTCCATGTGGGCCGGTGTTCCTTTTCCTTATGTTCCATGATGAATGATAGGTCAGCATCCCGTAATTGCTCCTTCTTGATCATTTCATCAGTCCATTCCTCATCAGGTAGCACTTGCATAAGCCGAATATCGATGATGTTTTCCTTACCCTCCACACGCCCACAATGCTTGCATTCCACGGGACATGGCCTTCTCGATAATGCGTCGGCATTTCCATGTGCGCTTCCCTTCCGATGTTCAATTTGGAAATCGTAGCTTTGCAAACATTCGATCCAACGTGCTACTTGTCCCTCTGGATTTTTGAATTGTAACAACCAGCGCAAAGCTCCATGATCCGTTCGTAGAAGAAATTTTTGGCCATAGAGGTACTTATGGAAGTGCTTAACACATTCGACTATAGCCAACAACTCTTTCCGTGTTACACAATAATTCCGTTCCGGTTTTGATAACATCTTGGAGTAATATGCAATAACTCGTTCCTCACCATTTGTTGCCTGTGATAATACTCCTCCTATACCATCATTACTTGCATCGGTGTCCAAAATGAATTTAACGTTGGGTATAGGGTATGCGAGGATTGGTGCTTCGCATAATCGTCGTCTTAGTTCCACAAATGCCTCTTCCTGATCATCCTTCCATTCGAATGCCTTGTTCTTCCTGGTTAACTCGTGTAAACTCTTGGCGATACTGGCGAATCCTGGCACGAATCGTCTATAATAGGTGCACAATCCAAGGAAGCTCCGTAATTCATGTAAGTTTTTAGGTCGTGGCCATTCCTTCACTGCTGCGATCTTGTCTTCATCGGTATGGATTCCATTGGTTGTTACCTTATGACCCAAATATTTTACTTCCGTTCTAAATAGTTTGCATTTCTTCGGGCTTAGCTTCAATCCGGCGGCCTGTATCCGATCCAAAACCTCTGCCAAATTCCTTAAATGCTCGTCGAAATCCTTGCCCATAACGATGATGTCATCTAAATATACGAGGCACGTCTTCCAATGTAATCCCTTTAATACGCGCTCCATTAGCCGTTCAAAAGTCGCAGGGGCGTTACATAATCCGAATGGCATAACATTAAATTGCCATAATCCGTTACCCACACTGAATGCCGTTTTCTCGCGATCTTTCTCCTGGACTTCCACTTGCCAATAGCCGCTTTGCAGATCTAACGTCGAAAATATTCGAGCACCCGATAATGTGTCTAACGTGTCATCGATCCTTGGCAAGGGGTAACTATCCTTTTTCGTCACAGCATTTAATTTTCGGTAATCCACGCAGAATCTCATGCTACCATCCTTTTTCTCGACTAAAACCACTGGTGAACTCCATGGACTGCTTGATGTTTTGATTACCCCTGCTGCTTGCATATCTTTTACCATTCGATCCACTTCTCCTTGCTTTGCCAATGGTAATCTCCTGGGTGGTTGACGAATCGGCATTTCTGCTCCTGTATCTATTCGATGTTTTACCATTGTGGTTCTCCCATTATTGTCGGATGTACTGCAGAATATTGGCATGTACCGCTCGAGCAATTGTTTTGCCAAATTTTTCTGTTCCATGGTAAGATCTTCGGTCCATTTCTCCATGAGTTGTTCTACAACCTCTTTCTGCCCTTGCAAGTTAGTCGTATTAATCGGATTTTTCTGCTCACACTTCACTATCGCAGATATTTCTTCGCATTTTCCGATTATTGTCCCTTTCTTGATGGTTTTCGTCTTATCCGAGAGATTTAGAGTCCTAATTGGTACTCTATTATCGCTGTCTGGTTTCACCAGGACTTTCCCGATCATAATTTCTCTGGCTCCGCTCTCCGCTTCATTGGCTTCCACAACCCACAACCTGGGTGACCCAGAATCTCCCTCCAATCTTGCCCATACTATTGTTTCCGAGTTCGGTGGCAGCTTATCCCGATGGTCCATTATAATTTGCCTGCTCGTTTCTCCTATAGCGGCGCTAACGTGAAGTGGCAACTCGATATTATCGTAGGTTAATACACCCCGTCCAACATCCACCACGAAGCCATTCGTTCTCATAAAGTCCATCCCCAAGATGACTTCGTCTACAATATCTGCAACCAGCACCTCGTGTTGAAAGTGATTTCGCCCAATCCTTATTTTCACGACCTTTTTCCCTTTTATTGCTGAATTTTCTCCAGTCGCCGTTCATAATTTCATTCCATTAGCTGGTTCCATAATTCCATCGATAATATCCTCACGAACAATCGTATGAGTTGCTCCCGTATCCAGCGTGATCATGCATTTCTTCCCATCAATATCGGCTTCAATTGTTAAGCTGTCACCGCTCCTTGCTATTCTCGAAACATGGATGGAGGTTATGGGGCAATCGGTTGTGGGAGTCAGCTTCTGCCCCTGCAAACTGACTCTTTTTAGTTTAACGACTCCGCTGTCGTCTGATTCTCCTTTCTGGATTCTATCTGCTCTTCGTTTGGTCTACGCTTCATAGGAGATGGCGACCTTCCTCGTTTCTTCCTAATCTCCCAGCAGTCCCGTGAGATGTGACCCGTCCTATCACACACCCAGCATTTAATCTTGCCACTTCCATATCTGAACCTTGGCGTAGCCCGCTCGGTGTCTATTTTGGAATCAATCTCTACTCGGCGAATTTTCATTGCTGGTTTGACGATGGCCTGAGCAGTTTCGTTTGTTAACGCACAAGCGATGGTTTCCGTAAAAGTTGCCTTAGGTGACAACATCACCGCTCTACGCGTCTCATGATCTCGAATACCGTCAATGAATGCATCTATTTTAATTCGCTCCATGTAATCGGCCGACATATTTGAATGTGCTAAATGCGCGAGCCGCTCAATTGCCGATGAAAATTCCTGTAGTGATTCTCCTCCTCTTTGGTATCGACCCTTCAATTCCATGCGATAGATTTCTCGTTTGTGGTTACTTCCGTATTTTCGATCTAACGCCTTCATAATTCCCATGTAAACGTTCCTTTCCTGCTCGGGAATGATTTGTAGTGTTTCTGCCGCTTCGCCTTTAAGAGCCACAATTAACGCTGCAACACATTGTTCTTCAGTCCACTGATTTTGCTTAATCGCCGTTTCGAATTGGAACTTAAAAATGCTGAAGGATGTTGTTCCATCAAATGTTGGTGGTTTTATCTTAACTGCATTAACCGTCTGGATCACTTGTTGTGTCGTTCCATTCGCCTTGACATCTTGGAGCTCCTTCTCGAGACGTTGAAAATCTTGTTTAACCGTTTGTATATTTTGGTTAACAGTTTCAAATTTTTGTTGAACATTCCCTTTAACATTTCGAATTTCTGTGTGTAACTCGGTTTGCAGCTTTTCCACTTCGCCGTGTAATGTAGATGATAACTCCAGAAACCTCTCGTCTATTTTATTTTGGCAATCTTCTATTTGTGTTTAATGTCCGCGTTCGATTGTTTAATGTCCGCGTTCGATTGTTTAATGTCTGCTCCTTGTTGCTCCACTTGTAACATCTGTTGTTTCATTTGATGTTTAATGTCCGCCCCTTGTTGCGTCAGCTGTTGTCCCATCATATTCATAGCAGCCATCAACTTCGATAAATCAAAACTTCCGGATGGGTTTTGTGTTGTTCCGACCACCATTTGTACGTCGCCTTCTTTCTTGTCCACACCGGTCTCATCCGTTTTTTCCTCCTCGAAATCATATACGTCTGGATTTAAACCGTCCTTCTCCATGGCCTCACGTAGTCGCTCCACCAAACTAGCTTTTGTGCCTTCACTGGCCAAACCTCGCTGTTTCAGCTGCTCCTTTAATTGCGCAAGCTTTAATTCGTAGAGTATCATTTTCTTTATTATTCACAATCCCACCGCTGTCACCAATTGTTACGATTTTGCCTTGTCACTCAAGGTTCGAATCACTGGATTGTGAATAAATACAACTGCTTCAAATTTGAACTCACACAATTTATTTACACAACACAATTTATTATACAACACAATTTATTATACAACACAAAATTCCCAATTAATTATTATAATTATAACACACGTTTTAATTATCACTTTAATAATCGCTTTAATAAACACTTTAATAATCTTTCTATTTAACCTTCACTGTATCACGTTTAAAATAAAACTCAGCATTCCACGTCAACGCGCGCCTTTATATACCAAAATATTTGTTTCCAGAATAATCCTAAATGCGCATCGAGCAAATATTTAGTATAGAAATTACGCCTAAATGTTGAGTATAAATCACAAATGCATTGAACAATTAATGAAATTAAGTTATTCTATTCTAATCCAGGTGTCACCGTAACATTAATTTCATGGATACGTATATGAATAACCCCATCTTCGGTTCCAGTCCGTATGATGTAATAACGTAAGGACTTGGTTCCAGACGGCTGAGTTCTATTTCGAGGTTCCACGAGTAACATCAAAAACCAGTAGGTTTTTAAATGTAATCATGGTCATCCCACCAATAGCGCACAAAGTGGTGTGCAATTTGCCTACAGAAAACCCATACATAATGGTTAAAAGAATTCTATTGGAGGCGCGGTTTAGCGATTAGAATAATTGGCGAATTGTATCATGAAAGATATAAGAAAAACGCGCGGTCTGTTTGTATCATGAAAGATGTAATTATCGCTCTCCGGGCAACAGCAGTGACAAACGAATAAGTCACTCGCTCGATTCAACGGTAACATCGTCTTTAAACAAGAGGCGCTTTTTTCTATATGACAAAATAAACCACCTGACTTTTCTCATTGACACAGGTCAGAGTGACCTTTTGGTACTCCCGGTCCGACGTTTTTCAACGTCAATTTTTTTAATCCAAAATCACACGGTCTGGTTTTAGCAAAGGCTGGGGCTCTCTGCTAAAGAAGTATCCCTCCCTAACAGCAGAGACCATCTACAATTTACCGGTACGACGTTCCGTAGTTCATCATATCGTCACGACAGGTCATCTTCCTGTATCCCGACTAGATCGGAGATTCAGCACATTGTTGAATTAGGGATTTACCGACCATATCGGCATCGCCCGTCCCTTCTCTATTACATATGTTCAAGAAGAAAGATAACGATTGGAGAGTGCCTGGGGACTATTTATTGGCGACTAAATACGGTTACGATATCGTATCGCTACCCGATACTTCACATTCGAAATTTCTCCTTGCACTTGCATGGTTGTACGATTTTATCCAGAAATGAAATTATCAGGGCTTATCGTTTATCATAATTCTCGTCACTCTTGAAGACATTCACAAAACGGTAATTACCACACCATTGGCATCTTCGGATTCCACCGGATGTCATTTGGACTACGCAATGCCGCAGAAACGTTTTAGTCATTTATGAACATAGTTGTCCGCGATCTGGGACTTCATAAAGTTGTTGAGAACCATTGGCATTTTCCTCGAACAAGTTATCAAATGCCGAACTAAAATAAAGCAGCAATCGAGACATGGTTTTCGTCACGATCGTAACCGCTCAAAAAGCAGATTAGGAACTTCAGAATTTACTTTCTGATTCTACAGGTCACGCTAGTACCAACATGAAACTAGAAATTTTTAAATTCTCCGGTTACGAAATATACTGTGTAGCACCAACGGGTACAAATCGCCCAATACATCGCAGAACCACTTCGACGAAAAATTTACGATTCTTTACACTATAATTTCCATACGTCCGTGCTTCTCGCAAGTTAATTGCGGCTCGCTACTTCTAGCCTCCAGTATAAAAAAGGATGTTGACGAATGGACACGATAACAAAACCAGAAAAAGGCGTAAGCTTACTTAATAAAAACCAATCAAGTGCAAGCAAAAGCTCAGCAAGAGAGTACAATAAACAAATTCCGCTTTAAAATTTATTGTTTTAACTTACAGCATAACATTCATCGATGAAAGTGGTCCACGTTGTAAATCAGAAACGATATTTTCAGCTTTTTCCCTATCTCGCACAATATAGACAGCAGTAATAAGGAACATAATCCCGCCTAATAAAGCGGTTAACACCGTAATAAATAAAGCATATTGCAAAGCGTAATATTGAATACTATCAGCTGTTGAACTGTCATCCTTATTTCTTAGGGAATCTTTTATTATTTCAGAGAACAAACCAACGAGATATGGACTTCCAGCATCACCGAGAGCGTGTGATACAAATAATTGAACAGCGGAGGCAGTTGCTCTCCTTGTAGGTATAACCACATATAAAAGTATATCTGCTACAAGTGTCCAACATAAGTTCACTGACAATTCTGCAACAAAAACAAGAACGAAGCACCAATTTGTTGAATGTCTAGCAATGATCAATGCAAAAAATATAAAAGGTGCAGATACAACTAAACCGATCCCACTTATGGTAGGATCTATAGTTTTCCAATAGCGTCGAAGTTTTTCCGCCAACACAGCACCAGTTGGTACGCCTATTAAACCGGTTAGCATTGCCACTATTCCGAAAACGTACGACACATCATGTTGATCACCGATATGATCTTGATTTTGCAGTTTAAAGCCTAAATATATATAGATTGGACCCCACCAAGCCAATATACCGGTTACGAAGGTAACGCAAGTGACGCCTAAGGTTAACAGCACATATGATTTGTTTCGAGCGATATATTTCATATCATCGCTATACGACGTACGTTTTATAATGCCGATGTTCTCGCTTTGTCCACGATCCGGATCTTTAAAGCAAGCTATTAATATAAATACTGTTTGTAATAATCCAACCTGGTCGTCAGTTAATTGAAAATATTGTTGAATTTCGTATAGAATCCCGGCAAGTATAATCCGATCCATATAGTTAACCAAATTTAAAAAACACAATACGCTAACGAAAATCCAGTCCTTACACGAATGCGGCGGTAATGGAGGCATTCACGGCGCTTATACCGATCGGGGTAAAAAGGTATGGTTATAGTTCTGATGTGACAGGAATGCCTAGATTTTTGTTTTATGTTTATTGGAAATATTATAAAAATAACTTGGGTCACTTTTTATCGGAAATATTAAAAATGGGAATCAACCTACAAATAATAATAATAGCTACTATTTTAACGGAAATTATTCTTTGTTGTATTTGTATGTTATTTTCGTTTCTATATGAGAATCATTTTAACGCCAATTGGTAATGAACAAAATAAATAAAATTAAAGTACTTTTCTTGTGGAGGCTTTTCCACAAGACCCGCCGAAGTTATGAGAATTATTAATTTGCAAAAAAAATCAAAATTTCTGGTTTCAAAAAATATCAGCAGAAAAAAATCCATTTTTGTGATCGTGATGCCTCTAGCGGTGAATAGCAAAACGCATTTTTCTGTTCAAATTTTCTGCTATCTAAACAGCATGCCGAAGTGACGGTCGGCGATCGATCGTCGTAGGAGAAAGACGCGTTTTTGTCTTTCTCTGCATAGAAAAACTAAAATTTATTGTGTGTGAAATAAATAAATAAATATTATAATCATTAAGTTATAAATTAAATTAAATATAAAGTGTGTTTTAATAAAAATTTGTTAATAAATAAATATTAGTGAAGTAAAATTAAAATTAACGTGAATATTTATTTGTATGTATGTATATATATAAAAATAATTTGAGTGGCGCACTGACGCAGCAATGGTGAACGCATCACAAGCTAAGTGTTTTTGTGTTAATTCAAATTTTTTATTTATATGTATTTTGTTTAATTTATATTTTTTTTTGTTGAATATGTTGGCAGAATAGGTCCGATAAAATATTTATATAAATACATCTACAAAGGACACGATTGCGCTTCAATAAAGGTTGTCGAAAACCAAAGGAGTTTGATTTATATTTTAGCAGACACCTATGTGGAAGGTCGCTGCATTACACCACAAAGAAAGAGTCATATCGTTCAGCGCTTGAATATTATTTACGTGGTCAATATCGAATGCAAGATATTGACCAAGCCCAAGAAGATCTGGCAAATATTGGACAAAAAGGTTCAATGATAGAATCGTATTTTCGACATAACCAGGCATTGAAGCAAATGCAAACAAACCAGAATTACTACTACTATTGGCAAATGCCCCAACATTTTAAATGGGATGGAAAAACGAGTACATGCGGGAACCGCCAATCTGTCGATTGCGTATCATTGAACATTTTGTATTCGAGACACAACGTAAATTATGTTGCACAACCAGAATGTTTCCATTTACGGGTACTTCTCTATATCATGTGAAGGACGCAACAAGTTTTGATGATCCCCTTACTTTGAATGACATTCGTTATGCAACATAAAAACAAGCTTGCCATAGCTCATGGCCTCGCCTTCGACGATAAACAGTGGTCTAGAAGAATCAGCACTGTCCATAATGCCTTCAGTAATGCGAATACTCTTCGTTCAGATTCTTATAATTGGATGTCCCGAAGATCCAAAAGGTCTCTATCATATTTATGTTTATATTATTAATGAAACACTTTATATTTATTATTTATATTATTATTATTTATTTAATCCATGTATATTTATATATTTATTATCTTTATTCATTACAACATATCCATCATATTCCATGTCCTATCTTGTGTCCGTATTATCTTCTACTGACTTCATGCTTTTCGTTCTTTTTAGGTTATCCCTACCAGCCATATATATATGTTTACATGATACATATATGACATCTTTCTTTTTTTTTTTTTCATTTCATTTAATATATAATATTTAATTTTCTTACTTTAATTTTATCTTACTAGCTAATTGAACCAATAGATTTCAATACAAATTTCATTTGGAAATGAAAACATTAATCATTTCAATCAACTAAGAATATTTTACGAATTTACCTTTATTCTGTTATATAGTCTTTCAAATAAGAGGGTTTTGTAATTTTCCTCATTGGTCTATGATTAGTATTTTCATTTCTTACAGTCATTTCATTTTCATCATTGTTTCTTAAATTATTTTCTTCTTTTTCATTATCAATATTGTTATTTATGTTAATATTTGGTTTAATCATATTTTCATTAATACTCCTCTCGACCATTTTTTCTTCTGGTATGATTTCAAATTTTTTATCATTACTGTCCTTTATTATGTGACTTCTATTTCTATTTACTACTTTTCCATTTTCTTTCATAATCTGGTATCGTCTATGCTCAACATTTTTGTCTAACACTATTACTGATTCCCATTCCTTATTTTTATTTTGAACCCTTATATTGTCTCCTATTTGAAATTCAGTGAGATTTTTAGCCTTAGTGTCATAATATAATTTATCTATTTTTTGTCTTTCTTTAAGTTTTTCTTGTACGTCATTGTCAATAGTCCTATTTATGTAAGGTAATAAACTCCTGACGTTACGTCCAAATAATAATTGGTTTGGTGATCCTATATTTTGTGAAATAGGTGTATTACGATATTCCATCAGAGCTAAATATGGATCTCTATTGTCATATTCTGCTTTTTTCATTATTCTTTTTAAAGTTTGAATGTGTCGTTCAGCCATTCCATTACTTTTCGGATAGTAAGGACTTGACATTTTATGTTCAAATTCATACATTTTTGCGAAATCTCGAAATGTTTTGCAACTATATTGTGGTCCTCCATCATTTCTTACCACTAAAGGTATTCCGTGTCGGGCAAAAATAGATTTTAAAATATTTATTGTGGAATTGCTTGACATATCAGCCAAGATGGCCATTTCAATATACTTTGTATAATAATCGACTACTATTAAATAATTATTGTTTTTAAAATGAAATATGTAAGTTCCTACGATTTGCCATTTTCCTGTTGGAACTTCAGAATTTATCAATTCTTCCTTTTGATTTGATTTTTGAAATAGACACGTTTCACAATTCACTATAATGTTTTCAATTTGGGCATTCATGTTTGGCCAAAATACAATCTCTCGAGCTCTTAATTTTGTCTTTTCTATTCCCAGATGATTATAATGTAATTTGTTTAATATTTCTGTTCTATAGTTTTTCGGTATTATTATGCAATTATTTTTCCATACTAAACCATTATATTCAAAAAGATTTTCTTTATAAGTGAAATATTGTTTAATATTATCTGGAATTAATTGTTTGTTATTCGGCCATCCTAATCTAATATGATTTCTTAATGTTACTATTTCTTCATCTATGTTAGATTCATTTATTAGATCGTTTATTCTTTTGTCTGGCATGCTTTCTTGTAAATTAACGACTAAAATTGCCATATCTGATGTTTCTTTATCGTCTTCTACTTCATCTATATGAGCTCTAGATAACATATCCGCAATTATTAAATCTTTGCCTGGTTTATATTTTAAGTCAATATCATATGGCTGTAATCTCATTCTCATTTTTTGTAGTCGTATGGGTATTTCATTCAGTGCTTTTTTAAATATTGGTATTAGAGGTTTGTGATCTGTTTCTACTTCTATCTTTCGTCCTGCGATCAACTGATGATTTCTAACACATCCAAATACTATTTCATTTAATTCTTTTTCAATTTGCGCCCAGTTCCGTTGACTTTCTGTAAAAGCTTTTGAACTGTATACTACAGGTTTATTTTCTTGTAGTAGAACTGCTCCTACACCAGTGCTACTAGCATCTACACTGAGTTTACATTCTTTTTTGGGATCATAATATGCTAAAACTGGATCTTTAGTTATGATATCTGTTAACCTTGTAAAATCTTTATTTCGTTGCTCATCCCATATATAAGTTTCATTCTTTTTAATTAATTTTCGTAATGATTCAGTTAGGTTCGATACATTAGGTATAAATTTTGATACATATCTTATCATTCCCAAAAATCTTTCTACATCTTTTTTATTTTTCGGAATTTTCATGTTTTTAATGGCTTGAATTTTATTATTGTCAATCCTGATACCTTGTTCATCGAATATATGCCCTAAAAATTTTATTGATTTTTGTTTAAATTTGCATTTGTCCTTATTAAATTTAATATTCTTAGCTTTTGCTATATCTAAAACTTTTGCTAATATTTGATTGTGTTCTTCAACATTTTCAGACCACACTATAATTTCATCTACATATATCTCTATATTTTTTATATTTGCAAAAATTTCTTTAAATTTTCTGTAATAAATTTCTGTGGCTGTTTTTATACCATATGGCATTCTTTTAAAGCAGTATCTTCCGTAAGGTGTTATAAAAGTTGTACATAATGAGCTTTCTTCTGATAATTTTATTTGATAAAATGCCTTGCTACAATCTAAAGTACTGAACACTTTTGCTTTTTGCATTTTACATGCTATTTCCTCGAATGTTGGCATCGGATAATATTCTCTTAACAAATTAGAATTCAAATTTTGAGGATCTAAACAGATTCTTAATGAACCATCTTTTTTGTTAAGTATGACAACCTGACTTACAAATTCTGTTGGTTCTTGTACTTTCCTAATAATACCCTGATATTCCATATTATCTAATTCATTTTTGAACTGTTCTTGTATTTTGAATGGTATTCTTCTGCATCGTTGTTCTACTTTTGGTTCATAATTGTTTTTTAATATAAAATTGTATAAAAAATTTGGAATTTCACCAATACCTTCAAAAATGTCTCTATAATCATTAAAAATATCTTTATTTTCCGAGTTTCTACACATATTGTAAAAATGTCCTACCTTTTTACAGTTTTTACATGTTCTGTTGAATGCTGGACATTGTTTAAATTGATGATGATAGCCGCATTTTCCACAATGTTTTTGTTGACGTTCTGTTCCATTGTTAATATGTCTTGAACGATCCTGGTTATAATTATGTTGACTATATTTTTGATGTTGACCATTATTTCGATATTGACCATAATTTTGCTGTTGATTATAGTATTGCCTTTTCTTGTCCATCGGTTTATTTGACGTTCCACAATAATTATTTGGATATTTTCTCTGTATTGGTCCCTTTATCTCATTGACTGTATTAGTCTCTTTCAATGCTTTGAGTTGTTGTTCTGCTATTTCCGCCGTTTTACACAATCTTATACACTTTTCCATGTCCATATCTTCTTCTCTTAAGAGTCTATCCTTTAGGCTGTTATTACGTATGCCACTTATTATTTTATCCTTAATTAAGCTGTTTTTAAGTTCACCAAACTCACAATTTAAACTTAATTTTTTTAATGAGATTATGAATTCGTCGCTGGATTCTCCCTCTTGTTGCACCCGTTTAAAAAATATATGTCGATTTATGCTTTGATTTTTCTTTTGCGGAATGCAATAATTTTCAAATGCTTTTATCACTGTTTCATACTTATTTTGTTCATCTTCTTTTATATTGAATGTTTCGTATTTGTCCATTGCTTCATCACCTATTGTATTTAACAGGATCGCTATTTTAACTTCATCCTTTTTCGTGTTGGCTTCAATCGCTTTTAAGTAATTTTCAAGTTTTATTTTGAATTTTTTAAAATTTTGCTCGACGTTTCCTTCAAATGAAAGAGGATTTGGAGCGATTAAACCAATGGATCCATATTTATCCATTTTCTGTATTGGTTTTTTATTTATTTTTTACAGGTGGAATTTTACTTTACGGACGTATTTTTATTTAGGTATTATAACAAATTTTTAATCTTTATTTATTTCTACCATCCGGCTGCGCCATATCATATTTATGTTTATATTATTAATGAAACACTTTATATTTATTATTTATATTATTATTATTTATTTAATCCATGTATATTTATATATTTATTATCTTTATTCATTACAATATATCCACCATATTCCATGTCCTATCTTGTGTCCGTATTATCTTCTACTGACTTCATGCTTTTCGTTCTTTTAATAGGGCCCATACACCACACAATCATGCATGAGCAATCACGTGGTTGCGCATGCTGATTGATAGTGTATGGTATTGATTGAGTGATTGCGCATGCAGATTGTGTGATTGTAGAATTTTTTGATATTTTTGTTGTTTGTACATGCAAAACTGCGTAGTATATGTTCAATTTGCTCAGTCGTGTGTATAAATTCGAGTGTGCATACTAACAAAATGTCAAAATTTATAAATAAAGAGTTTTGGACTGAATTTCTGAACTTTATAAAAGTTTACCAGCACTATGGATGGTCAAAAGCCCAGATTACAGCAACAGGATTTTTCAAAATACGAAAATTGTCTATTTATTCTTTTAGTTTTTTTCTCTTCAGACATACTTTAAAACTGATGAATGTGCAAAATGCATGTGTTGTGTGAGGAACAATCATGATTGTGCAATCAAACGATTGCTCATGCATGATTGTGTGGTGTATGAGGCCTATTAGGTTATCCCTACCAGCCATATATATATGTTTACATGATACATATATGACAGTCTCTGGGAAAGATTCAAAAATCAGTTGGCTAAAGATTTTATTCTGCAAGCACGGCGAAATAATATCTGAGAATGTTGCAATCAAACATGTTTATCGTATTATTGTATTCAAGTTAAATACGACAGCATCAGAAGGTTCGTTTCTGGGTGAAACGATATGGTATGGACAACATTGACAATTATGAAGATGACCAAAACATGGACGTTCTAAATTCTGATGAGTCAGCTGCTACTGGAGAACTCATGTATCGGCTTCTGCAAACGAAAACAGATTGAATTTGTAGACAGTATTTTATGTGCAGGCAATGACTCTAGCTATGTTGAAACAAAATGTTTTTTCATGGTTTTCCGGGAAAACTTTCATGTATAAGACCTTGTATCACTTACTTTATGGCCAAAATCGCAAAGTAAAATGTATGGCATTTACTAAAATCGCATCAACTCTATTGCCAGTTGGACAAACATCACACAAGACATTTGGTCTGAAAGTTCCGCTTTCGTCAGATTTAATTTCCAGCTTTATACCTAGTTTAGTCAAAACTACAGAACTCGATCAAACTGACGTTTTCCTTATGGATGAGACACCGATGTTACCAAAGTATGGTTTACAAAATATGAATCAGTTGTTGCGGTCTATTCCAAATTCAAACTTGCCATTTGGAGGGAAAATTTTAATCGCTGGAGGTGATTTCCGTCAGCGCTTACCTGTTCAACTCCGAAGCAACCGTAGTGAAACACTCGATTTGTCGATCAAAAAAAGTCATCCCTGGACGCATTTCAAAAATTTTTCGTTAAAAAAAAAATGCGTGTCGATGCTGAACAGGAAGCAATCGCAAAATATATCCTGAAACAGGGAAATGGAAATCTTCCAAAAAATGACTTCAATGAAATCGAACTACCTGGAGGATATAATTTCCAGTGGAAATTTAATCGAAAAGTATTTGGAAATTGCCTTGCGAATCAAAATTACGATGGAATCGTGTTATTGCCGCTGAACAAAGATGCTGAGATCGTCGCCCAGGAGAATACAAATCGTATAAAAGTCATGATTCTGTGAAGGATAAACAGGAAGGAGGTATTGAATTCATGCCAGAATTTCTTAATTCGATTGAAATTGCTGAATGCCACCCCATGAATTAAAACTAAAGAAAAATACGATAATTATGCGAATGCGTAATTTAGATATTTCGGAGGGCATGTGCAATGGAACACGCCAGTTACCAAATTATTTAACAACGTAGTTAAGCAAAAATAATTACTGGGGATAAAGCTGAACAAGAAGTACTCATTCCTCGAGTTACGCTCGACTCCAGTAAAGGTCAACTTTGGATGTACAATACAATGACATCAATTTCCGCTTCGACCAGCGTTTGCGATGACCGTGCATAAATCTCAAGGGCAAATGTTCAAATTAGTTGGTGTCGACCTTCGAACACCTGTCTTTAATCACGGTATGTTGTACGTACCATTTTCCCGTGTTAAACGACATAAACGCTTGAAAGTTCTGTTACCACCTGAAAAAGAACGTCGCACGTATAATGTTGTGTGAAAAGAAGCATTGAACGCTCCTGATGAAACTTCTATTAAGTCTTGATAACGTCAGCGACGACGGTTACCTCGGCAACACCGATTTTTATGTCGAAGCCGAATAAAATAAAATACCCAGTAGTACAAATCAGCGCACAAAGAGCGCATAAACAGCATATAATTAGAGCGCTCAATTTTTACTTCAAATTGATGCACCTAATTCCATGCTATTCGTATTGTTGTCGACCGAAAACTCGGCTTTATTTCCCCTACAAATTAATTTATCTCTCTTTCACTTCGATTTGAGTATAATATGTAACTGTTGTTAACCGTTGGTTTACCAGAAAATAATATTTTTTTAATGTTTTTTGTTGTATCAAAACCAAACACAATCATATATTATTGATTGTGTTTGGTTTTTGTTGTATGTACCAAATGTGTATTGTCATTCAGATACAACTACACATTTTTTTAATTTTGTATACTTACTTTATATGTTATCCATGTATTTCCACCTGAAAAACATTTACAAACGTCTATTACCTTCAGCTGAAATCTGGAGACTGATAGAAATGAAATAACAATTTTTGAAATGAAATTGATAAACAAGAGATTGGGTGGGGGTAAAAATGCAGTACACAGAATAAAACCGAAGTAAATTTATTTGTTTTCTCGCTTCGACGTGTGCAAATGTTTCCATCTATTTCATTCTGCTATCAGCGTTTGTTTGCTGGGATGAAATTAAAGTTGTTTTGCGAAAGAGATTAAAAAAACTGTCTTTATTTTCACATGGCAGTTGCCCCTCTCTTTGTACGACTAACCATATAAAAAAGCATATCTGCTAAAAGTTTCAAACCTAAGCTCAATGGTGATTCTGCCATAAATCAAGAAAGAAACGTTAATTCGTTGATCGTCTTGCAATGAACAATGTGATAAAACTTATCTCTTTTGTGATTTACTAACACAATTGTGCGAGTACGGCAAAAGTAACATGACAAAAATTTAGTTTTGTACGTGTTTTGAACCAACTTACACATTTGCGCATTCCTTTCAAACTTATTTCGTCCGAAAAAAACACTATAACTATACATACAATTGTGTTGGTTGTACTTCAAATCAAGCGAAATTTTTTATCAAAAACGCCATTAGGTACATACTATGATTTTTTACTCACACATTTGTGTGGTTTGACGGTTACCTTTAATTTAGCCATTTTTTTTGGTTGAAAAAGGGATATAAAACGAGCAAATAAAAGTAATCCCCCTCTGCTTATGATAGGGTTTATATTTTTCCAATATGGTCGAAGTTTTTGTGCAAACACAGCACCAGTTGCCGAAAAACCTAGACATATCATTTTGATGAAAGCGTTATAATTAAAGACTGGGCCCTACCAAGCTGGGTATGAAAACTAGGGAGAACCCTATGCAAGCACAAAATAGCTTTTGGAAAATATTATGAACTTGAACTGAGACTTGATAGCTTTAATGAAACTGGCGAAATGTGATGAAATAGCGAATAGTGACCAAATAAAAATTCTTAGCGCGTCTAATTGAATTTTATGGCTCCCTGACCTATAAAACGCCATATACATATAAACAATTTAAAATGCTTACTACATATTTATAATTAGCAACTTTTATTTAAATAAATAAGCAATTTATAAGGAAGATCATTTCCAAAATTTTAAGAATTAAAAATCTGCCATATTAGAAAATTGATTTACGGATGCTGTCAGCTGTGATGAGAATAAAATAATTTAATTTCAAATGAATATTAGTGATGGGAATTTAAATGACTCAATAGGTTGAAATAAAATTAGAATTTTGAAATAAAATTTGTTCATAAAAAAATATTAATTTTATTGTTTATTCTTAAAATATACACAATTTACATTTACCGGTTTTATAAAATTATTGCCATTTTCCGCACTCGGAACTTGTTCGATTCCGCAAAATATTACATAGTAGATCTTTGGAGCAGAGGCCAAGTGGTTATTAATTTTGCAAACAATTTCCAACACAATAATCTCAATTTGTGTTCTATTTACTCAAAGTTGGTAAATTCTATTTTGCAGTCAGAATTAAAAATGTTTTTAATAAAAATATAAAATTGAAAATTAGATTTTAATTCAACTAATGCAGATCATCATCATGAATTTCGCTTGCATCCATATGGCGGGGTTCTCGCTGTGAAACGGCAACGACATGTTCAGCACGAGTTTTGTCCCGAATAATATAAAGAGCAGTTAGAAGAAACATGATACCGCCTAATACTTCAACAAACGACGTAATTAATAGAGCGTACTGTAAAGATTCAAATTGTACAATATCATCAGGTTCAGAATTCGATGTGGTTATATCAGCTAAAGTATCCGTGCCTAAAAATGCATTTTCACGGATCGTGACATCAGCCTTAACTCGAAGCAAATTTTTTATTGCTTCGGAAATAACCCCAACTATATAAGGGCTTCCAGCGTCGCCGAACGCATGTGATAATAATATTTGGAAGGCTGTAGCCGTCCCCCTTCTAGTAGGTATAATCACGTATAAAAGTATATCGGCTACTATGGACCAACACAAATTTAATGCTACTTCCGCAATAAACACAAAAAAGAAACACCAATCTGTTGATAGTTTTGCAACGACCAATGCAAAATATACAAATGGTGCAGATACAAGTAAACCTCCTGCACATACGTGTGGATCTATATTTGCATACTTCGGTCGTAGCCTTTGCGCTAGCAAAGATCCAGCCGGTACACCGATTAATCCTGAAAGCATGGCTATAATACCAAATTTGTATGACACATCATTTTGTGTAACGTTGTGCCCATTCTCCTGTAACTTCAAGCCTAAATATATGAATTTAGGTCCCCACCAAGCCAATGCTCCAGCAACAAATGCAACGCATGTAAATCCTACAGTCGATAACATAAATGATTTAGTTTGTACAATATCTTTCAAATCTTCCTTGTACGAAGTAATTTCCATATTGCCAGTACCCTCGCTTTGTCCGCGTTCTGGATCTTTGATAAAATATATTAGAGCAACAGCTATAACTCCCAGGATTGGGGTTACACGCAACGCCCATCTCCACGAACCAAGAGCATTTGCAGTCTCTGATCCAACTATGTAACCCAATCCAGAACCAACGGGAATCGCAAAATAGAACATCATCAACATTTTGGACCGTAAATTACGAACAAATAGGTCCGATATTATCGTAGGTGCTATTGTACTGTATGAGGCTTCACCAATCCCCACCATTGCTCTAAACGCCAGGAACCAACCGAAGTGATTCATATACGAGCCCAGTAGTGTTGTACCGCTCCACAGAAGCACACCTAATATCATAATCCATCGTCTTGAGTAACGATCGCCGAGGTATCCAAATACAGGTGCACAAACCATGTATGATAATATAAATGCTGTTTGTAGTAGTCCACCCTCGTCATCGGTCAATTTAAAATGATGTTGAATTTCATCTAGAACTCCAGCTACTGTGTAGCGGTCCATATAATTAATTAAATTTACAAAACATAACACACTAATGATAAACCAATCCTTCGTAGATACATTTCGAAGGGACGGTTCTTCTTGTGTTGCTACAGGATTTAGGATTCTGGTTGCTGTGGCACTTCTTGAATCATCGGGTTGGATTAGTTGATGTCGCGGCGCATCTATTGGTGGTGGCAAACCACTACTGTGATCTTCACTTTCACTAGTATCATACTCCTTGTGCGTTTGCACATTATCAGTTCGATTGTCATCAGCTCCTTCTAATTTTTGGTAGCGTTGATTAGACATTACTATTTTTTTTAATTACACGAAATAACACAATAATTACTTTGTTAACTATTATTTTATTATTTGGATAGGTTTATTTATTTGCGAATCTAATACCACAATTCACACCATCGTAGTACAATAACAATAACAAATCTGTCAAAATGCCAAAAAAGTTGGGGTTATTTTTGACAGTGAATATCCATTTTTCGGTATAAATATTTTTAGTTTTTATTTACATATTAATTAAGTTCTTTGTTCATAATTCACAATACAATATTAAACAATCTAAATTCTTAACAGTATAATTTGATAAGAAATGTCGAGCGATGACGTTATTGTTTTTATCAAGAACTGTCAATGTCAATTCAATTTTTATTTAAAACGTCATAGGGTGGTAGAAAAATAAGTTTTAATTAATTGTTATAACAAAGATGCCGCGACCATACAATATAACTTGTTCTATTTATATAAAGATGGCGTCAACCCAAGACACATTTCACCCGTTTGAACCGATTTGAAAATTCTTATTTTCGTTGCCTGTACACTAGGGTGTGGTTTTACGTCGCCCCATTTTGCGTTTATCCGATTTACATATCCGTTTTGCTGCTCGGCAAAAGCACTATGTCAAAAATTGTATGTGTTTTGACCCAACTTACATATTTGTGCATTCCTTTTAAATTAATTTTCATCCGAAAAAAACACTATAACTATACACACAATTGTGCTGGTTGTACTTCAAATCAAGCCAATTTTTTTATCAAAAACGCCATTACATACTATGATTTGTTACTCATACATTTGTTCGGTTTGGACTTTAGTTAAGCCATTTTTTTTTTTTGGTTGAAAAAGATATATAAAAAGATGTACAATACCAAAAGATGTACAATCAAGAAAACGCAAATAATAACTAAAACCCGGAGTTCCGACGAAATTCGTCGGCCGGAACTTGAGGAACGAACGAAATAATTATAACTGAGTGGTGCGCGCATCCATTCGAATTCAAAAGACGCGAGCGCCGGTTTCGAAATCGGATGCGGGCACCAAGGGGCCGCAAACAGCACGCCGACACAAAATGAGAGTCCACCCCTTATCATACCAAACCGAAAGAGAAATATAATAATTCATTTTATAACTGAGAAAACTCAAAACGAAAAACAACGAAAGAAATACTCGTCGAACCAAATAAGGGAGCGAGACCAATGCGCATCCCGGTAGCGTGTACAACCACCGTTGTGTTGTGATTGATTACAATTTTATCGCAGAATCAATATTTAAAAATTTTTAAAGAATTAAAAAAAAATAAAAATAAAATGAAACAAAAAATCGTAACTTAATAATTAATGTAAAAACGAATTACTGTTGCGGCCTTGGGCGACCGTCATGCCACAGGTGCGCCGCACCCGGATTGTAGCGGCTTGATTATGCAGTTATCCCGTGTATTCCACCGGTACGGCCCAACCGCCGGTGAACTCCCAATTATACGGCTAGCCTCAACTGGCCGCCGGATCCGTCGACTGTAGAGTGGCCTCAACTGGCCACCAAAATACGTTGAGCGTAGGTAGGCTCGCGAAACCAAAGTCCCCAAAAAATGTGACCTGAATCGGCCACCCACAAAAGCGGTGAAGCGTTATCCTGCCTAAAACCGTAATCACCGAAACGTTGAGCGTAGACTCGCGTAACTGAAATCCCAAAAAATGTGACCTGGATCGGCTACCAACAAAAACGGTGGTGTTATCTAGCCTAAAACCGTAATTACCAAAACGTTGATCCTCTCGCCTTCGATACTGTTATCGACTGTTACTGTGATCGACGGGCCACCCGTCCGTTAACCTTAAGCAATTTGCTATTCTTTTTCGTGTGAGCTTGGATATTTTTATTTTAATAAAAAAAAATCTGCTTTCATATTTTATATTTTAAATCATAACTGAATACAGGAAATACAGGAGTTTATGATTTAAATGTACACCAATAATATATTCAATTTTATTACTTTCTGTAATTTATATTTTAAATTATACAAAAAGGAAAATCTAAGTCACTGCTTGTGTTTTATTTTTTTTCAATCTCAAGTGACTAGCGACGTCTCTTTATCAAAAAAATCAAAAAACGCGTCCCACTTTTTAAATTACAGAACAAGACTCCTCTACAAAAAAAAACAAAAAATATTCTCCCACCGCACAACGAACGCCAAAACGCTCTAGATGAATCTTTTTTCTTCTCTGTCTTGTAAATGTAGACGATCGCGCAGCCTCATGGTAGTGGGAAAAATGAGAAAAAAATCCTTTCACACGATGTAAAAATTTTTAGTACAACACATGACATGTGTTTGTACACAGGTGGCATTGCTATCAGACACGACACGAGATTCGCCATAGAAATAAAATATGTACCAAGCATGTTCGTGGGCAAGGAAATGATTGTTGACAAAAAAAAAGTCGTAACAACGAATAGACGAATAAAAGAGGTTTTACACTTTATTAAATTAAAAATAAGATATTATTTTTATTGATCCATAACTCTACATTGGCGACGAGGATAAAAGGTCGAGATATATAGAAATATATCAACAGAAAATTGTAGGTAAGATAAACAAAATAAATTTTGAGAATGTCGGAATGACTAAACCTCAATTAGAAATCACAGTGGCTGTCTGCCCTGTATACGCATATATAGGCTGTGGGCCAATTCTCAGATAAATCGATTAGTACAATAAATTGAAATTTTAGTACAAATTACTTTTCAAATCGTACCAATTCTCTAGTAAATAAAATTAGGTAAATGCGGCTTATAGGGACACATGGTTTCTAGGAATATACAAAAATTGGTATGTAGGTACACGAACAATGTCATAAATTTTATTGTCGTTGTTCAAACTATTATCGTATTGTTTATACGAAAAAAATTTAAATTGTATATTTTCTCAAATTTGTTGCGTAATATACACAATAAACTATTTGAAAAAATAAATAAAAATTTTAACATATAAAACTGTGTTCATAAATATCGAAGCGCATTTTTATTTCATGGGAAATGCTAGTGAATATAAAAAAATTATGTCTAGAAACATGGCCGACATATTTTCATGATTTGTTTAGCAAAAACAAACACCACTACTATTTACCTTTTGTGTCTTCGCTTCACCCTACTTTTTAGTACGGTATTTCAATTTACTGCATACACTGTTAAAAACGGCATTTACCCTAGATTTACCTTAGAATTGGCCCGCAGCCATAGTATGTAATAATGAAAGTTTTAGTATATAAAAAAAACATGCATAAATTGTATGCGATATATGCATAGACGGTATGCACTACCTATAATATGTATGAAACCATAATAAGTATGGAAAGAACCATAATCAGTATAGAAAGAAAAACACATAATGCGTGGATTCCACAGTGAAACAATTTTTTTCAGTAAAAAATACTGAGAAACCGGAAAGAGGAGAGTATACATATTAAAATTACGTTAGAGTGACAAAGACAAAAAATGTTGCCATAAAAAGTATTGAGTTTCATACTTTTTATGACAACATTTTCCCCAGTAAATTTTACTGAAATTTTTTTTGTTTCGTTTTGGTACGTGACGAAATTATATTTTTATCTCGCTCTTTTTTTACTGAAAAAATGTGTTTCATTGTGGAATAAAGGCTTAAATGGTACGCAAAATATTTAATAAATGTTTAACTTGCAGAATGTTGATTTTTTTTAATATAAAATCAAAGAAAAACATATATGTTTTTCTTTGATAAAATGATAAAACTGCATGGTTTGAGCATTTTAATGAACGCTTGTTGAACGAGAAATGAAAATGATAAAGAATTTTTTTTAACAATAATGTGTCTGTATTTCAAAGAATTATTCATTGCAATGACTGCAATAAGAGAAATCGAAATTTTTCGGATGGATGGTGAGTGGGAAAAGTGGCATCGGAATCTAGACATACACTTCACAGCAAACGTGATTAAAGACGATCAAATTAAATTAGCTAAATTGCTTCATTTTGGCAGAATTGAGTTTCAAGATTTTTCTATAATTTGCCAGGTGCTAAAGCAGAAAAATCCGAAGATAACGACGTATATAAAATCGCTGTCGATAAATTTAATAAATATTTTACGCCAAAGTGAAGTCAAGCGTACGAAAGGCACGTATTTATCGGTATTTCACAAAATACTGGGGCGGAATCATGAACGCCGCACGGAAATTTTAGACGGTAGAGAAATTTTATATGGAAAACAGTAATAATTCTACCGGTTTTATTCTGTTGTTTCAAAAAAACCTTACAAATTCGTTCGATTGCTATAAAGCTGACGAATGAATTATTTTTTTTCTGGCTTGCTATTTGTGTTTTTTTTTGCGAAACAATGGAACAAAACCGGTATAATTATTGCTGTTTTCCATATAAAATTTCACTACCGTTTAAATTTTCCGTCCGGCGTTCATGATTCCACCCCTGATGAAACCGTCGAGCAATCTGCTTTCCGCTTGAGAAAGCAAGCTAACAAGTGCAAATTTAAAAATAACATCGATGAGTATATTCGAGATCAAATAACGTCAAAGACTAACATTGAAAAATTGCGAATCCATATTTTGAAAACTGACGAACTTACTCTCGACGAAGTTTTAGCACACGCAAGAGCCTTAGAAGCAGTTATGTTTGGAAAAGCGGATTTTCCAAACCAACACCGAAAATATACGATGAGAAGCAATATCGACATAGTAGAAATGGGAACAAACCGAGTTATTGACTGTTCTCGTTTGTTACGATTACATGATCGTAACAAGCGCTGTTTGTATGGTACTTTCCTCGGGTTTGTGCCTCCACTTGCTATGTTTTCTCAATGTTGGTTGTTGTCCCCACTTTTGTAGATGTTTGTCTTGTACGTACCTTTTTGTAAGGTGGCGCGAGGGTGAGAAAGATGCTGGGAGAGAGAACAATGCGCATCGAGTGTGTGTGTAAAGTAAAACATTCCATCAGAATGTTTTTCTTATATGCCTCTCGTTTACATCAATGCGAATTGATGTAAACGAGAAACAGAGAAGAAAGACAATTTTTCTGGAATGTTTTGCGCGTTATTCGGCGTGAGAGTTTTTTTTATTAAGTCAGTCTAGTTTGGAATTTTATAAAAATTAGAGTTTTGGTGTTTGACAAAAAAAAGTCTAGTGTTTTTGATTTTTGATTCAAGTTTGATTGTTTGTTAAAACGAGAATCATGAACTTTGTTGTGGTTAAAAAAAATTTAAATTTAATAAAATTTAATCAAATGTGATTTAAATAAGATAATTATTAATAAAAATAATAAATATTACAAAAATTGTATAAAAGTTGTTAATAAAAATTCGCCATTACGGAATATTTTCGTTTTTTTATATTCTTGCGAGAAAAACAACAAAAACCCAAGTAGAAAGAAGGACGAAGATTTTTTTGATATATTTGTACCGTCGGAAATTCATTGGGTATAGTTTTACTTGAATATGAAGTGCTCGTCATATTTTCATGATTAAATTGGTGTGCTGTAAAACTAGTTTAAATAAATTATATTGTGTAATAAAACTATTAATTGGTACACAAGAAGTATACATTACATAACTTAAATTTGTTAATTAAAAAATTGGATTAGAAACCGATATTTCGATCACACAAAAAAAATAAAATTTAGTATATTCCTGTTAATAAAAAGTGGGAGACTAGTGTGGTGTGACATTCATTACATTCGATCGCGAGCCAATTATATCGGTATCGGGGTAAGGCCCCGCAACATTGTGCCCAACCAGGCACGCGCTCGAGCGCAAAGGCGGGGAGTCGCCCAACGACGGCATCAAGGCCGCAACCTTTTTGGGTAACGGTGAAAGGCACCGCAACGGTCCGGGGCGGCGACCCTGAGGCATGACGGCCGCGCAAGGCCGCAACCGTTTATTGTTTTTAAATAATTAAGGTACAATTTTTTTGATTTATTTTATTTCATTTTTTTTTGGTACATTTTTTTTTATTTAAATTTTTATTCTAAATTTTTTAAATTTTTATATGAACATTTTTTTGTAATCGAGCGCCGGATAGCGGTCGCGCGCTCGATGTGCATTGTTTCTCCCTCTCTCTCGTTTTCTCTCTTTCGTTCCTTCCCTTTCTTGTTTTCTTGTGGGAAGTTGGGTTTTTTTTATTTTATTTTGAGTATAGATTAAGTAAATAAAATGAATTATTAAAATTTTCGGTTGGGTATGATGAGGAGGATTTCCCATCCTGTGTCGGCATAGTGATTGCGGTCCCTTGGTGCCCGCATCCAATTTCGTAACCAGGGTTTAACCCTGTTTGAATTCGAATGGATGCGCGCACCAAGGCACCTCTACCGTTATTATTATTATTTTTATAATTTATTTTGATTATTCGGTTCGTTCCTCAGGTTCCGGCCGACGAGTTTCGGCGGAACATCGGGTTTTTATTATTTGCGTTTTTATTATTTTAAACTTTCTGTATCATCACGGTGTAAGCCAGGAGCCATGCATGCCTCAAACCCCACGACCTTCGCACTTCTCCGCTGAGAACGTAGCCGGCAAAAATCACCGTGGAGGCCTCTGCATGCGCTTAGTGATAACTGCAGGTTGGCAGTAGCCAGCCTGTAACACGTTGTATACATGATGGTGGTGATGAAAATTGAACTGCTCAAAAACAAAAGTGTCGCAAGTGTGAATATTTCGGGCATTACGAAAACTAAACCGATGATCACACCAGCGCCAGTAGATATGCCAAGCGCACACGATATGACACTAAGACTCAGAAAATCCGATTGATTGAAGATGGAAATGAGATATGGCTATCAAACGATACTATTTCTTGTCGAATTGGGGAGTGGCGATTGATGCTTGCATAGATTCAAGATCCAACAAAAATATAATAGGAAACAAAACTTGGAAATTTCTCCAAGAAATGAATGCGGAAATTAGTAATTATATCACTGGGTCCGATATATCATTGTCGAAGCAAGTTCAACATGGTGTTTCATAGAGGGTTAACAGCACACGTTTCCACGTAGGGTTAACATGCAATAGTGTCAAATTTTATACCATATATAATCATTTTCTTTACTGTAAAATTGTATAATTGTAACCTCAGCACTTTGTAATTTGTATTTAAACACAGCAAAAATTAAATAAAGTTTTGTAGTAAAACTTAATACTTCCAAGACGTTAATTATTAATTCGGACCTCACCAGTGGTAATCCGAATAAACAATTACTTCATTAAATCAAAGCAAAGGCTTGATTTTACATGGTCCATCGAGAAAATGTACAGACAGGTATGGATTCATGAGGCAGATCGAGATTACCAGAGAATATTATGGAGAGACGACCCCGCTAAGCCTATGGTTACCTACAGATTGAATACGGTGACCTATGGAACTACAGCAGCCAGTTTCCTAGCAGTACGAGCCTTGTTGCAACTGGCACAAGATGGTAGCAGCACTTATCCAACAGCATCCAAGGTCCTGTCGTTGGATTTTTACGTTGATGACATGCTAACTGGATTTGATACTCTAGAAGAAGCATTTTTAACTATAAAGGAATTAAGGAAACTCACGAAGGAAGGTGGTTTGAACCTAAGAAAATGGACTTCCAATTTCGAGAACGTATACCAGGCGAATTACATCATAAAGGCAACGTGCAAATCAAACTATCCGATAGCGTAAAAACCTTAGGGATCGTGTATCATCCCTCTTGGGATGGTGTTTGAATTCGATGTATCAAGATTGCAACTACCACATGGTCAACCAACCAAGTGATCTTTGTTGTCGGATTTATCAAAATTATTCGACCCCATGGGTGGTTGTCACCAATAACCATTACGGCCAAACTAATGATGCAAGAAGCATGAACCATTGGAATAGGATGGGATGATTACCAGCGACACTAAACCATAGATGGATGAACTACAAGGAAGGAATGTCCATAATGAAGCAGATAATAATTTCTCGGTGGATTGATACAACAACAGAATCATCAATTGAGCTGCATGGATTTTCTGACGCATCCGAGTATGCGTATGCTGCAGTGGTATACTGTCGAGCAATTGACAATATGGGCCGCATTTCAACACACTTACTCACAGCAAAAACACGAATCGCTCCAATCAAGACCAAATTATCAACCCCACGTCTTGAACTTAACGCAGCCTTGCTACTAGCAAAACAGTCACACTCAACGTGTCCCGAAACTCAATGACGTTAAGACTTACGCCTCGGCCGACTCAACTATTACATTGTGCTGGGTCAGAGGGGAACCAAACCGATTCAAAACGTTTGTGGCGAATAGGATTTCTGCAATAAGAAGTATGCTGCCAACAACTACATGGCATCATGTAAGGTCAATTGAAAATCCGGCAGACATAGCGTCTCGTGGAACAACCCCTTTAGCTCTTGCTAACAGTAACTTATGGTGGAGAGGCCCGGATTTTCTTCATGAGGGATTACGGTTGGATCTTGATGTTCCCGCACCACCAAACAACATTCCTAATGACGTACATCTGGAGGAATTAAAAGAAAACTCAATAGTTAATCTGGCTGGTGTAAAAGAAGTCAACCCGTTCTTACAACTATTTGAGCGGCATTCAAGCTTCAACAAACTAAAACGCATCGTCGCGTATTGCAGACGCTTTATCTACCACAAAAGGTCCACACTCAACAAGCCTCAAGTATGCCATCGAATAAGGAGCTACAATTCTTAAAATCATGCAGGAACAAGACTTCCATAACGAAATTCAGTGCCTCAACTCCCTTAGGCAGTTAGACAAAAGAATTAGGCTCTTATCTCTAAATCCGTTATTAGATAATAATGGAATACTAAGAGTGAATGGTCGGCTACAAAATTCCAACCTTACGCCTGCCAGCCAAAACCCAATAATATTGGACAAGCACAACAGCACAACATATTAACGTTGCGAATAATCGAAGCAGTTTGCACGGTGGCATTCAACTAATCTTGTCACATTTGAGGAACAAATACTGGATTATTGATGGCAAGCGAGCGGTGCGAAGCGTGATTCAAAAATGTCTAAAATGTTTTCGCCACAAGCAACATATGTCAGAACAACTAATGAGAGCTTTGCAAGCTGCCAGAGTGCAACCAGGAAGAGCATTTGCCAACACAGGAATCGATTATGCCGGTCCCATTCAATTGAGAACAACAAAAGGAAGGGGGCACAAGGCCTACAAGGGATATATAGCACTTTTCGTTTGTATGGTAAATAAGGCGATCCATATTGAAATAGTAAGCAGTCTTACAACGGAATCCTTCATTGCTGCCTACAAGCGTTTCGTTTCCAGAACAGGCTTGTGTACCGATATTTTTTCCGACAATGGAACTTACTTTGTCGGAGCAAATTCTTTATTAAAAAATAACTATCGCATGGCCATGACAACATTACCGAGCGACATTGCAGCTATGTTAGCCATTGATGGAACCAATTGGCACTTCATTCCACCTCACACTCCTCATTTTGGAAGTATCTGGGAGGCAGGTATAAAATCAGTAAAATTTCATCTCAAGAGGGTTATTGGTGATTCAACATTAACATTCGAGGAACTGTGTGCACGGTAACAACTCAAATTGAAGCGTGTCTTAACTCTCGGCCTTTAACACCACTCACAAATGATGTCTCTGACTTAGCAGTAATAACTCCAGGGCATTTCTTAGTTGGTGATTCATTGAAGGCTCCACCATGTGCAAACATTGAAACTATGAAGTTGAAAACAAGATGGCACCTGGCCGAACAATTAATACAACATTTATGGAAACGATGGTCTTCTGACTATATTCGCCAACTTCAGCAGCGAACCAAGTGGACAAAGATCCAGCCTAACTTGTTGGTAAACGACTTAGTATTAATAAATGATGATCAACCTGCTACCCGGTGGAAGCTGGGACGGGTTCTTGAAACTCACGCTGGGAAGGATGGCATGGTTCGAGTCGCCACAGTAAAATGTCAGGACGCAACATATAAAAGACCAATTACAAAACTATGCAAGCTACCAATCGAAGATGGATTGAAGGAAGCATTGCCACCACTACAATCCAATACTAGGCAACAACCACATAGACGAACCAAACAATTAGGAAGAACAAATCAAATGGCACTAGCAATATTCACTATGTATTGCATTTTTGGACTTGCACAAGCCACCATCCAAATAAATCCGTTCAACCGTAGTCTACCGGGATACACTTTGAGGAATTAGGCCAGCTTGAAATAGTGGCGACGAAATGGACATTAGCCGTTCATTACAACTTAACCTCATATTGGGAGGAAATTGATAATTTCAAATTAGCCCACACCGAATTGCAGACGGCTTGTATGAAGCTGTCCGGTCTAAAATGCGACGTCATTCTTCAGCAACTCTTATGGCAATACAATTACTTGATAGCAGACAACGAGCTGTTGTTCGAAAGCAATAAGGACCGTAAACGAGTGAAACGTGGTTTCGGTGACTCAGTGGGCCTTGTGTTAGGGGACATGTATGATGGCGTTCTCACCCAACGAGAAGCTGAAAAGTATGAGTCCCACTTTGAAAAAATTAACGATGATGAGAATTATCTTTTCGCGCTTATCAAAAATCAAACAACTGTAATCGATAGCACCATCAATCTAGTAAAACATAACACAAACCTCACTGCAGTATCGATAAACAACTTGTTACAGGACCAACATCGCTTGCAACTGGAAATGCTGCAATTACAAGAATATAGAACATACGAAGACAGTGTGCGATCAACGTTAACGAGCATTTTCGAAATGATGCTAGTACTAAAGAGTCTTCAGGATACGCAACAAGGCTTACTTAATGTGATCTATCACGCTCATCAAGACGTTCTACATCCATCCATACTTACAACAAGTCAATTGGAAGAAGAGCTACAATTTATTCGTCAACATGTACCTGTAACCATTGCTCTACCAGGACACAATATCCACGATCTCCATCACGTGTATGAGAGCATGCAAATACGCAGCCGAGTGACCCAGAAAAACGTAATAATTGAAATTAATTATAAACACTCCCGTGAAGCAAATGAATTGCGAGGTAGCATTCTACAACGAAAGGAAAGACTAGATACCGTATGCAGCACAAGGGCAATACACTCTACTAATCACTGGATCAAACTTCACGCCACCAACCAATGGATTTATGTGATACCCAACGAACTCGTAGTCGATGTCATATGTGGGTCTACTAGCCAATCGCATACGATTGTAGGCTCCGGCATAGTGGAACTCGAGGCCGGCTGCGTGCTCAGAGATTCTGATGTTCAAATAATTGCTATAGGTATAACTAAACACAACATCAACACATTTTCTCGCCATACCAATCAGCTAATGCATGGTGCCAACAACTTACGAACCTTTAGTGCGTTTGTCAAAAATAAAACAAAGGGAGATAACGAATTGAAGTTATTAACTACGCCAGCAACAACAGAGTTGGACAAACAATTAGAGGCATTAAAAGATGAAGAGGACATTACTTTTCAAATCGAAAACGTTCATCACATTCACCATTACACGATGATCCACATTTTATTTTGGAGCGCCATAGCAATAGGAGTCATTTGGCTTGTAACCAGATTAAGGGGAAAATGTATCGCCACTCGCAGGCCCCTGTCTCCATTATCGCGACCAGAAGAAATTAACGTTTAGCGGATGTGCGGCACCATTAAAGTCCGGGAATATGTCGAAGCAAGTTCAGCATGGTGCTTTATAGAGGGCTAACAGCACATGTTTCCACGTAGGGTTAACATGCAATAGTGTCAAATTTTATACCATATACGCATTTTCTTTACTGTAAAATTGTATAATTGTAACCTCAGCACTTTGTAATTTGTATTTAAACAGCAAAAATTAAATAAAGTTTTGTAGTAAAACTTAATACTTCCAAGACGTTAATTATTAATTCGGACCTCACCAGTGGTAATCCGAATAAACAATTACTTCATTAAATCAAAGCAAAGGCTTGATTTTACAATCATTTAGATCATATGGAAACGACAAATTGACTGTGATGGGATCATTTATTGCGAACATTGATGTCTGCTGAATTCTGATGAGCGTATTTATGTTATAAAAGGGGGTCAGACAACGTTAATTGGAAAAGAGTCTGCAATCAAATTAGGTGTCCTCAAAATCAGATTTGAAATCGACATACCAATAGATAAATCTACAACACCTATTAGTAAGCCTTACCGACGTATACCGATTCCTCTCGAAGAAAAGGTAAAGCCAAAATTGATGAATTATTAGAAAATGATGTCATTAAACCTGTCGATAAGCACACTGGCTGGGTCTCGCCTATGGGTGTGATAACTAAATCAAACAATGATATAAGGATTTGTGTTGAAATGCGAAAAGCTAATAAGGCGGTACTTAGAGAAAAATATCCTATATGCCAACGGTCGACGAGCTATTATGCAAATTAAAGAATGCCAAAGTTTTTTCAAGCCTTGATATTGTTAGAATACTAATTTAACCGATGTATGAACGCGGTCTCGTTTTGTTTGAGTTGTTTCCTAACATAGAGCGCGTTGTATAAACAAAAAACGCTTTCTTGTGTTACTAAACGTTTTTGTTAGTTAGTTGTTTTATTACTCTCTCTGTATAAATGCTAACCTTTAAGCATCTGAATAAAAGCTAATATAAAGGTCCAATATTTTAAGTATTTTTATTTCAATTATTATAAAATATAAATTCTAACTACGCAATCCAATTTTAAATCTCTGAGGTTATGGGCCCAGCGCCGTAAAGGGAAATTAATTAAAATAGTAGTTTTGGTGAATTTTTTTGTGTGTAAATTGAAATATATTAAAAAAAAAACATGGCGGAAAGTACAACCAACAGCATCAACAAAATAACACAGTTTGATGGGACAAATTACGGTAATTAATTGGAAATATCGAGTGGGAGTTTTACTTGATGAAAGAGATTTGAGAAAATACATCAATGAAGGGCTGGATGAAATTTTGTCTGGTGTGGAAGCAAAGGAACGTGAAAAAATTAGATTGGAAGAAAAAAAATGCCTGTCAGTGCTGGTACAAACAATTCATGACAACCAACTCGAATATGTAAGAGAGAAATCACATGAAAAAACATGTATGATGCATTGTGCAGAATTTTCGAAAGAAAAAGTGTAGCAAGTCAAGTTTTGTTGCGAAAACAAATTTTAATGATGAAATATCATGAGAGTGATAGCATCGTGGATCATCTTTTGCTGTTTGACAAGAAGATTCGTAGAGGTAATTTCAGCGGGTGCTAAAGATGGAAAAAATTGACGTTATTGTTCATTTGTTACTCACATTACTAAAGAGCTATGATAACTTGGTGACGGCATTGGAGGCAATCGACACCACAGACAAGTTAACTTTGGATTTTGTCAAAACGCGTACTCATAATAAGCGAACAGGTAGAAATTGTTCAAGTAAATCAGGTGGGTGCAATGATGTCAAAGGGAAAATCGAAGGAGATCATTTGTTTTAAATGTTCGAAACCCGGTCACAAAAAGTCTTAGTGAAAGAAAAAGAAAAAGTATCGACAATGTGTGCGTTTGTAAATTTGGAATCGTGTGTTGGTGAGTCGGCAGCATTTAATGCACAAACAAAGCGGCATAACGGCAACTTGAATGACACAACGAAAACTGAACTCACAATGGATTCTGGTGCAACGCAACATATGTCTGACGAACAAAAGTATTTTAGTAAGCTAGAAGAAATCGACGAGTTTAAAATAGCCGTTGCAAAGAAAAATCGAAGTATTTGTGCGAATAAACGTGGCGATATTCCAGTGAAAACATTTTATAATGGTAACACATCGATTACTGTGATGAAGGATGTTTTATTAGTGAAATATTTGAAATGCAACTTGATGTCGATACGTGCTTTGACACAAAAGGGGTACAAGGTACTGTTTGAGGGTGAGCAAGCATTTGTGTCATTCAATGGAATAATTAAATTCGTTGGACAAGTCGAAGGAAATCTGTATAAAGTCACATTTCATGTGGACAACAATGTGTTTGCTGGTTACACAGGTGACATGAATTTGCATGAAATTTCTCAAAGTTTGTGGCATTTTTGATTGGGTCACTTGAATGCATATGATATGAAGAAACTAATAAGTAAGATGGCTGATGGATTAAACCAAGTAAATGTTGACAACAATACGAAGCTGTGTAAACCATGCGTGATTGGGAAACAAACACGTTCATCATTTCCGAAAAATAAAAATGTTCGATCATCACGCGTTTTGAAGTTGGTTCACAGTGACGTATGTGGTCCGATGCAAAAGACTGCATATGATGGTTCCAGATATTTTGTGACATTTACGGGCGATTTTTCGAGAGCATCCAGTGTTTATTGCATTCAACGGAAAAGTGAAGTATTTGAAAAGTTTAAACTTTTTGTGGTGATGGCTGAAGCACTTCATGGTAAAAAGGTGGCCAAACTAAGAGCTGACAATGGTGGCGAATACACGTCAAATGAATTTAAGAGTTATTGCAATGATAAAGGTATTCAAATGTCATTAACTGTTCCATATAATCCAGAAATGGATTCTATATCCGAGCGATTGAATCGAACACTTGAAGAAAAGTCAAGAACAATGATTTTGGCAAGTGAACTGGATGGAAAGTTTTGGAACGAGGCTATGATCACTGAAAATTATTTAAAGAATCAATCACCGACAAGTGCAGTTGGAAATCGTTTTGAAGAGTAAACTCTGGCTGAAATTTGGTTTGGCCAAAAACCGAATTTGTGACATCTTCGTATTTTTGGTTTTGAATGTTACAATCATATTCCATCGAATAATCGTACCAAATTACAGCCAAACTCATCGAAATGTATCATGCTGGGATATGGTTCTTCATATGGTACATATCGTCTATGGGATATAGAACAACAACAGCAAATAATGAGTCGAAGTGCAACTTTCAATGAGTCATCGGTTTTAAATCGAGAAAATAAATTGAGATAATCGATTCAGAGGCGGTTAATGATGACAGTTCGTGTGATCGAGGTATGTATGACACAATGAACGATTCATTTGGTGATACAAGTGACCAGTCATTCGATAAACGTAATGATATGCATTCAGATGGCAATGAAAATCGAGGAATCCATAGCATTAATATGGATTGTGCTGGTACCGGCATGAAGCAGTTTCATGGCGTCAATTTAGATGACCCAGATGACGACCAAGAAAATATCGACAGTGCAAGTTCAGATTGTATTGGCAACAATGACAGGACAATTCCACGAAAAAGTGAACGAAGTCAACGAGAACGTAATCGATATGGTGAATGGGCAACTATGAGTGAATGTTTTCAAAATGCATTGATTGCTGGAGAATTTCAAGAGGATGAAAATCTTGCTTTATCGGCTGAACAGTTTGTGGAAGATGATCCATTATCGATATCTGAAGCAAAACGTCGAATTGATTGGCCAGAACGGAAAAAGGCGATCGATAGTGAGTATCAGTCTTTAATCGACAACAAAACTTAGACTGTTTGCGATTTACCAAAAGATAGAAAAGATAGAAGTGCCATAACAAAGCAAGATTGGTAACACGTGGTTTTACTCAAAAACTATCCAATCGTTATGATATGCATATTCATCAGATGGACGTTAAGTGCGCATTTTTGAACGGTGATTTGAACGAAGTTTTATATGCGACTTCCAGAGGATTTTGGTCAAGGTGATAAAGTGTGTAAATTAAACAAAGCACTTTATGGACTGAAACAAGCATCGCGTGCATGGAACGAGAAGTTCAATAATTTCATGATTCGAATTGGATTCAAGCGCTGCCAATGAGATCAATGTTTATATGTGAAGGAGCAAAATGGAATCATATATGTTATGTGCTACTGTACATCGATGATACATTGATATTTTGCCGAGATATCAAAATGATTGGAGTTGTGAAGAAATTTCTATCAAATGAATTTGATATGACTGATGTTGGTAAAGCGAGCTCATTTTTGGGAATGCAGATTGACCAAAGCATCGAAAAGGGCACCATTACGGTGAGTCAGTCAAGATATTTGGTGAAAGTTTTGCAAAAGTTTGGAATGAAATTGTCATGGTTGCAGTCTAGTTACGTCTGTTTATATTCCCGAGCCCATGAAAATGAGAGAATTCCCAACAACACGATTTTTGCGGTCCTCTTCCTTCAGGACATTACCTCTTAGTGGTCATTGGCTACTACAGCCGATTTAAAGAAGTAATAATCACAGAGAGAATCACTGCTAAAGAAACGATTGGACATCTTGAAAAACTATTCTCTTTATTGGGCCTTCCAAAAACGATAACTGCGGCCTTGTGGAGCGATCAATTCTAAAAATATTGCGTATTAGCGCAAACGATCAAAATAGTGATTGTCGCAAGGACTTGCAAACCTATCTTTTAATGGATAGAAACACACCACAGCAAACAGACCGACTAGAACCAAGCTTCCATCAATCACTGAGGGTTTCCTAGTAGGAAATGATGAGATGGTACGTGGCAACGATCTAATCTACAAAAATAAAAACAAATAATACGCAGATGTGAAACGTAACGCCAGAACTTCCGAAATAGGTGTAGGTGATGTGGTTTGGAGTAAAAAGCAACGGACGGATAAGTTAAGTGCTCCTTACAGTGTGATGTGACAGTTAGTGATGTGACACTTATTTCGATCAAAAGAGGAAATATCATTCGAAAAACCATCGCTCATTTAAAGTTGTGTTCTTCTACTGATTCAAGTAATGGCCCGTTGTCAGATGAAAAAGATATTGATGCAATACCCCATCAATCAAGCAAGTCGTCCGGATCTGGTCATAACTACGATCGACCTCAAATACAGCAGACTAGTGAACAAAAAAGTCAACCGCCGATACCAAAGCTTATAATTAATATGAAGCTAGTTCCCAGCTGTATTGCTGTCTGTTCTAATAAGTCTTGGAAGCAAAAGAGAGATGTAATAGTCTACTAGGATGCTACTATGGTAACCTTAAGGTTTGGGAGAATAGGGAGTATCTAGAAGGCATTGGTACAACTGACGTGTACACGGATAGACGAAAACAGTATAATAATGAATTTATACAGTAATTACAATATGAATAAAAGAGGTTTTACATTTTATTAAATTAAATAAGATATTTTATTGATCCTTAACTCTACAACATTGATATGTGTAATGTCATCTGGAAGAGTTCATCAAGTTCTTGTTAATCCCATTAAAACCATTCATTGTCTTTTTGTGACACATGTTGACGGGAAATAAATTATAGCGAGTTCTCTGAACACTCTCATTTTTGATTACATGTAATGTGCTGCTCCAGGTTCTTATTTATAACAGATTAGGCTGAGCAACGTTCATAACGAAACCGAGGTATGCTACATTTCATGAAGAAACCATTCACCAATACTTTACTTAAAGTATTCGCATTTGCTCCAGTGCGTATAGTTCAGCCTCCTCCGAAAACCTCATCCTCTGGTAACGGAAAATCCAAAGATATTACCTCAAATCACAGATTCATTCATAACTGGAATTCAAAGAAGCGTAGAGGAGGTTGAAGAAGTGGATTGGGGTTCGACGGTTTACATCGTTGACAATGAATATGTAAGTCGCACTCTGCACGCGTATAACTGGCCAGTGGCATTATTCTGGTAATTCCCCGGAAATAGGGATCTGAGGAAAGAATTTTTATATGTAATTTCTGTTCAAATATTTTTTTCCGGCCTACTGAGCAGAAAAGTTTGATGTAAGTATTTATGGGTCCCATTTGAAACGCGATATTTTAAAACGCGAATATTTCAAAACGCGAAATTTCGAAACGCGATACGTTCAAAACACGATATTTCAAAATGCGATATTTCAAAACGCGATATGGTACAGAATGTACATTGCGAAGCGACGGGAACCATATCGCGTTTTGTACCGTATCGCATTTTGAAATATCGCGTTTCGAGCGGATTCCAATATTTATAAATTGGGAATAAATTTTTCATATCTAAATTGGCAGGGAAAGTTATTCCCGAATTAATTTTATTTTCAAAAAAATTTACACTAACTTTTTACCTTAGTATGCCAGGAAATTTTTTTTAAAATAAAAATTACATATAAATTCTTTCTCCGATTCCCTATTCCCGGGAATTATCAGAATAGTGACACAGTAGTATCTATTTGAAATCTTTTGATAACTGCGATTCTCTAATCACACCGGACGTTGATGGTGATTATGATATCGCATTATTTCCTTCTGACACGCCCCCTCCCCTCCCCCCCCATTCAACATCGGATACTTATCGGATATTATTCGACTTTAATTTATGATAGTCGACGCAAAATTTGATTATATATCGAGCGCTATATATCGAGTTAAATTTCATGATTCATTTTTTATTGCCAAAACGAGTATGGTGAAACAGCCGTTAGGCCGATGTGATCCAGTCTCTATATGCAACCTTCAAAAGTTAGTTGAATCCTCCTCGGATCTAATTTATAATGTCGCAATTTATTTACACAGAAGCTACATTTAATTCTTTTATCATTTCTTCCGCACAAAATACATTAACATGCTTAGCCTCTACCAGAACATCCAAGTGCTCAATCTAAAAGAAATTCATATTCCAATTTGCAGGCGAAATCGGAACTAAACTGTGCATGGAAAAAAATCATCAAGGGAGATATCACTGGCTGTATCGGCCCGGGCTGAATTCGATTTATGGAATCTGACAAATTCCAGGTGTGCGGTTTGAAAAATCAAAAACAAATTAATCCTACTAGATTTGCAATTTTTTCCTTAAAAACAATAGAAATGCTCCTACGTATTTAATTTTTGTTACAGTCCGGTATGTAACAAAAATTAAAGACGAAGGAGTGTTCCTGTTGTTTTGAGGAAAAGAGCCTATCTATTAGGAAAATGGATCCACTACAATAACCCAAAAAAGAAAATATCATGGGAAATTGGCCACGCTTCAACACCGAGAACCAAGCCGAATATTCATGGAAATACTCATGTGAGTATTTGAGGTTCTACCGAACACAATTGATGCGAAACTACTACTAAGGGCCGACTATTACTCAAGACACGACAAAATTGTTCTCCTGCATGATAATGCTCGTTCACATATTGCGGCGCAAGTCAAAACCTACTTGCAAACATTCAATTAGGATATTTAACCCCACCCGCCGTACCCACTAGACATTACCTTAAGTCTGATTGGCACTTGTTTTGACAGCATGGGCTAAGAAAACTGTTGGCTGCGATAGCTCGAAGAGGGTCCTTTTGTCTAAAAGACAGAGGTCCTAGGAGGAGCTTGAAGCGGCGGGAGCAAGCGGGCCAAAGTGCAAGCAGACTTGACATCGGGTGCTCCTAAGGAGCAGAAACTGAAGTTATTTAGTGAAATCCTGAAGGAGCACCTGTTGATGCTAGCTGTCATTGAGAGAGGTCAGGAAGATGAGAGCATCACGCCGAAGAAGTGGAGGGTAGTGTACAATGCACTAAACTTCATATTCATGAGGGTCCTGAGAGAAAATCCGGGATCCCGCCCGCCCTGCAGAGATCTGGGATGGGCGCGTTAACTTAACTGCGTGCTCGGACCGGAGATCGGTCGATCTCTATAAAAAAGGGCAGTGGCCGAAGTAGGTGAGGTGTGGCCGGGCGCGAGGCTTAAGGAGGTCAGCAGAGGAGAAATCCCGAGCAGGCCGAGGGCACGCGTCTGGTTACCAACCAAGCCGGAGAAGCCAGAGGAGGTTATTGAGATCATTCAGGCCAGTAATCCAGATCTTCCAACGAAAGGATGAAGGATTGTGAAGCAGGAGGCTAAGGGGAGCTTTAGATTGACAATCATGCTGATCAATAAGGAATCCCTGGCTTCCCTTGCTTGATCAAAGGGAGTGATCAACTTCGGTTTCGGGTCGATCAGTCTTTTAAAGTTTACAGGAAAGATTAGGTCGATAAGGGTGAGGAAGACCAGAATCGGGTGACTGTGAACGGACCCAGCAGGAGACTGTCAAGCGGGCCGAGGTCGACCAGGTTAAAAGCCTTCAGGAATCCTGTCCCTCTGGGATTCATGCATGAATGAAAGGACATAAGAAAGTACAAAAAAAGAGTTCAGGAGGGCACAAAGGGGGTCTTGGAGACTCTTCTGTTATAGAAAGGAGTAGGTCTCTGAGACTTCTCACCTTAGGAAAATTTTATCTACTAACCCAACCAGTCCTATAGTTACTTAATTAGGCCAGACGGGTTATGGATAGCTTCAAGTGCGGAGTCATTGGAGCTTCTCATTGAGACCCATTTTCCGGGAAGCGTTGATGGCTCGATGGAGCCTGGAGCTCTTCGAGGGATACCTTTAACAGATGTGGATGGCATCGTAGATAGGGAACATATAAATCGACAGGCCCCGATCAAATCATACCAGCAGAGATTCAAAGGAATTCTGCTGTTATCCTCCCCTGGCTGGATGTTATCTTCAAGGGATATCTGCAACTGGTCTATATACCCAGGAAATGGACGGAGGTCAGAGTGGTTTTTATCCCAAACTCAGGAAAGAGCTCACAGGCTTATATAAAAGACCTGAGGCCTATAACTCAATCATCCTTTCTGTTAAAACCTTGGATATGTGTATTTATTCGAACAAAAGTTGAGCCAAGGAATTGGGCAATGTCGCAGCATGCGTTCTCTAAGGGGAAGTCGGTGGACACAGCACGATCTAGTACGCATGATTGAGAAATCATCATTACTAGATTTATTTTGCCATGCCAGTTGACACAGTTTTTTAAATTTAAATTTGTTTTGCAATTGTAAATTAGAAATACATGAAAAGACTGTTACGCATTTTCCGAGGTCATGTATTTCTACTTTACAATCGCAAAACAAATTTAAATTTAAAAAAAAATTTTAATTGGCAAGTCAAAATAAATCTAGTAACCATATTTCGCATCGCAATTAAAAAATTTGCGACCGAATAGAGGATATACCTCTAAAACCTATTTTTAAGAGCATATTTTTGGTTGCCCTGTTAATTACACATTTTAATTTACCCCCGAAATTTTGGGAAAACATGTATGAGTTAGCTAGGTTGCAGATAAATTTGAAAAAGTTTCAAATTATGCAAAGAAACATTTATTACATATTGTCCAAGACTCGTCTACCCTTCATATGAAAAACTAAAAGCTGTTATGAAGAACCAGAAGCGCGTTTAGGCGCAAATCTAATTCGCGCGTCGAGTTTGTTTAGGCCATAAAGAGGCAATACCGCTACAGCGGTACACCCCAGCCAATACACTCCGTACATTCTTTGAGTAGAAAAACAAAAAATTACCGATCATATGAGTTGGAAGTTTCAGCCGTGTTAGAAGGAATTTCTTGGTCACCGCCAGATGGGCAATGTTCTTGCAGAAGTTTGAACATAAAATAATTCATGCCGGAAGACTGTTCAAGCTCTAAGCGAAATTCAGTGTTACTATTTTACATATTGGTATTACGGACCTAATCCGGCTATTACAAGAAATGGATGCGACTTATTTAGGTTATAAATTAATGCTTAAGACCGACCATTGCCTGGTTGCGAAGTAAATAATGATATTCTTCATGTTCATAAAGTTGGATGCTCATGAAATTGTGATGCATGCGTATTACAGATCTAGTTGTTATACAAAGAACCCAGTTTAGTGGACCTAAGCGAAATATCTTAAATCTATCTTTTCGGACTATAGCGGTATATGCATTCGAGTGTTATAGTGTACACTCACATTTCTGAAGATGTTGTTGTTGATAAAGAATAACCAAGACAATAACGAGTGCTGATATGATCAAACCATGGCATCGAATCTTGCGAGAGGAGTTATCAAATGGCTGAGTTATGATATTAACCTCAGGCATACCAAATCAGTTGATAATTACAAACAAGAACAACCTTATTATTACGAAAGAAGCTTCAGGCCCAAAGAGGATGGTAAAGTAGTAGAAGAGCAAAAAAAATAAATCGTCGATGCGAGTGGATTAAAAAAACTATGGTGAAGAAGCAAAATACTAAACGAGTTTGGTGAGTTCCCAATTTTAATTGAATATCTTTTTTTTTAATTTGGCGTTCAAGCGTTACTCTTTCCTGGCTAGCGCTACATCCGATTAATGGATTTAGTAGCCAACTCCCAGATCTGCTTGGGCGATTGCATTCTGGCATGTTGAAGGTAGGTTTCTAATTAAATTTATTTTGCTCATTTTTCTTTGTGTTCCTATGAGATCATCCCAATTTTTATTGGTCGTTGTTCTTTTGTCTTTTTTCTTTGTGCAATTCATCCCACTTCGCAAGTAGTATCACAATTAAATGTAAAAACATGGGTTTGACAATTTTATCTATTAAAGTTAGAAAAAATAAGGATCAGAAGATTTGTCGATGATCAATGCTAGAATCACACTGCATGTTTTCACCACAGATCACGCGTTAAAGTTTTACTGTAAGTTAAAATTAAGAAACACTAGTTTAGGCCTTATTCTTATCTTTTTGTTCTGTTTTACAAATTTTATTATTATTATTTTTCTTTTGTTAATTACAATTCAATTCACGTTTTGTTTTTTTATTTTTTAATTAGAATATAATAATTCCAGTTGTGTAAGTAACTCTATTTTGTAACTATTTAATTAATAATTTATAATTAATTATTTATATAATATATATGTTTATTTATTTATTATTTTATCGTCTGAGATTTAGTGGAAGAATTAAATTTGATTATTGATTTGTTTCTTTGTTGTTTTAATTTTATATATAGTTTAATGTAAATATACTATTTATTATTTTGTATTAGGTAATTTATTTGCTTATAGAAGATTTATCAATTGCTTATTAGAGTTTAGAGCAACAGCGAATGAGAAACTGTAATTAAAATTTATCATAAAATATTCTTACTCATTATAGGCTAGACACTAGAGTAACAAATTGTTATCTGGCTGGAACTGGATTATTGCTTGAAATGCTTCTACGATAGTTTGCAATTTTCTACGTGATTGTCACGTTGAATTTGGCTTTTAGCCTTATTCGTATATAATGAATTTTAAAAGACTCGCGAATTACGTTATATGGTGATAATTGTAGTGATATGTAAAAACTTATTTAGAAAAAGCTCCGATCAATAATTTAGTTGAAACAAAAATCACCTATCATAAAATATACATATTATTATGTAGTACATTCAAACTCTTGGTATTTTTGGATAGAAATATATTTGTAAAATCATGAAATCACAAAAAGTTAAATTTCACAACCGTATGTAGACTAGTTAGTATATAACATAACATGCGCGCGCAACAAACAGTTAAATATTCACAGAATTAAGCATAATAAAATGGTTAAACTAAAATAGATATACAATGTATCACAATCTTACAAGGAACGACGACTAATCATCTCTTGCGTACTAGTCGATTTCCGTGATTTTGAATAATAATGCGAATCATCCTGGCCCTGTGTTGCATTATTAACGCACGTCGGTATTGCATTTGACCATTTCCCGTTACGCAAGCATTTTAACATTTTAGCGCCACGTAATTCAAGACCCGCGTCACATGTGAACGTAATACTTTCACCAATGGCGTAATAAAATTTAACCGAAGACATTCGACCACTTATCGCTGTCCCCGGATACGAACATGCCTGTACACATTTTGGTAGACCAAGTGACCAACGCCCATTATCTTGACATGCAATAATCGGCTGACCTTGCATCATATACTCTGGATTACAATTAAATTGAACCACATCACCGGCACGATATGGCGGCGATCCTTGAGCGTATCCATTTTGCGGAGCTCCGGGATTATCACATGTTACCTCTGAAAATTCAACTTTTATTTTATTTTAATAGTTTTTTTTATACAAATTTAACAAAACATGTGTATATATTCGATTTTTACTAAAATTGAATGAAATTTACCAACACACGTTGGAAATGGTGTTGCCCATTCACCGCTTGGTAAGCACACTGATTCGGAAATGCCACGCAATCCAAATCCAGATGGACATGAGAAGGCAGCACGCCCTCCTACCTCACGCGACAGTATTGCAACCCTAGGTGATGATCCATTTTGAGGTGGTAGCGATATATCACCACATTCAACACCTGTCAAATACAGATTACATAATTTACTCGATTAACAATTATATTCGATATATTACTTTCACAGACGGGCAACGGTGCGCTCCAATTACCACTTGGCATGCATGTCAACTCTGATGCACCAATTAATGCGTTACCGTTTATACAGGACAGCGTAACTTTAGTACTCATTTTTGACTCAGTAATACTAACAGTAAGACCCCGTCGAGCTGGTATTTCTGGACAATTAACAGCCTTTACAACAACTTCAACCGAATGTTCATGTCGTGCAGGTGTTTGACACGTAAATATACCAGAATCTTCAGCAACTGCATTTAACACACTCAAACGATATTCCAGCTGTGGGTCACGGCCTTCGTCCGAGACCCACCCTTCAGGATACTTTCGATTTTCATGACTTACATTCCATTTTGGATTTCCAAACCGTCGCATCCACAAGCACTCCATGTGCACTGTGGTTCCAGGGTAGACGATTAGTTTACCGTCATTACTTTGCGCGATTGGCCCGTTTTGATGGCGGAATAGAATCGTTGGCGGTTTTTCCACTGAAACGAGTTTAATAAAAAAAACATGTATGGATGTGTGTGCTTCAGGTAATGTGCAAATGTGATCGATTATGTCATGTGTGGGTGTGCATGCCAGGCGCTTACAAATAGTCATTAAAGACGTAAAAATAATAAAAAATCATAATCTACCTGAGGGTGTACGACAAGGAGGGTCAGTGTTGTCCCACACGCTGTGAAATGTCATGTGGAAATCTAAGAGTAATGATCGATTCCAGGCAGGATATGTAGGATATAAGAAAATCTTGTAATAATCGTAGATGTTGGCGGGGCCCATTATACCCGTAGATTGTTACTGAGCGATCTGGTACAATCTAATGATGAAAGGGTGAGTAAAGGACAGGATTCGACGTTTCATCCTCGTTGTTTATCAGAATTCAGCTACATTTATGATAGTTGGCCAGAAGAAATCGCTACAACAAAAGCTCACAATAACTCATAAACATAATATATCAGACTGGTAGCAGAGTTAAGCGATTTAGCACAGCCATTTCAAACAAGAGCATTACAAGGCTAGCGTCTTATGTATAACGCGTACCAAATTGAATTTGAAATAATAGTGCCATCTTAATCTGAATAGTGTCCCCCTAAAAATATTTAAATAACATGCAGTAAAATCTAGACGATCGTACGAGTAGAAGGCCAATTCTCAAAGTTGAGATAATATTAAGTTGGCAGGCATCCAAATGCTCAGAAAAGAAGTATTCCTCGAATGAGCTATGAAACAGCAATGGAGTAAATGATCTCTATTCAACGTATCTATGTCGAGATTGATCTGAAACCAAATTCACAGTGTCTTAATACAAAACAAAGTTCATGAGTCCTAAACGATCTAGTAAACGTGGATGGCTAAGAAGGATGGGTAAAAGCAAAAGAAAATAAAAATTACAAAAAAAAACTATAAAAGAATAAAAAGCATTAAGGGCACAAGTGATTGCATTCATCATAGACGTTAGGTGCTACAAGATAACGGATATTGAAGAAAACACGGATATTGAGGAAAGTGATGCTGTGTTGATTGCGGAAAAAGATTAAATTGTAAAGTTTATTTTGCAAAAAAAAAAAAAAAAAAAATCGGCAAATCTAGTATCTGCGATGCTCTTGATCTTGTTAGTTCGGACAACAAACGGAAGAGGAAAGTTCTTACGTTTGTTGACGATATTTGAAATAAAAAAATCAACATTAATGAATAGTTATCGAAAATCGAAATATGTAATTCGTTCAGGTAGCGGAGAAGGGAATAGGTTTTTTTATATAAATGAAAAGGAATGAGACGATCTTTATTGAATGAGGGGCATGTGAAGCAGCTTCTTGTGTCGAATTCTAGGTATGAGGAAAATTTTACCGGAGGCTGCTCAACTATTTAGCAACAAACCAAGGGCGGATTTTAAGAAAATGTAAAATTTAAATCCGTACCACGAAATTATTACACAGCTTGAAAAATTACACAAATTACACTGCAATTTTTTTATATACCTCTTGCGCTAAAAACTATTTGCAAAAAATAGTGACACAAATTTAACTACGAAATTGACTTTTTTAATTAAATATTTTTTTAAAATAAATATTTAATAATATTCAACTAAATATGTATTTACAAAATAATTCCTTAATTATATCAAGAACTGTTAATCGTTATTAACTATTTTCGAACACTAATTAAGTAATGGTTTAGCCATGGTCACTCCCTGGCAAGTATTTAAAACAAAAGAACAATTCGAATAAAACGTCAAAAATATATTATGTACTGTGGCAGCAGAGATATGAAAGATATGAAAGAATAGTTTGGGAACGCTGTTTTCTGAACGTAGTATTCAAATTTTATCAGTAAGAATAATAGAGGTAAATCCTGTAGAGTTGAAGCTCTTTTTTCACATATAAAATTTGCTATTTCACTTAAGACACGTCAGAGCAGGATGGTTATGGCGGTCTTAAATGTCAAAGAAAAAGCCAACCAAACAACTTTTTGTTTTTGTTAAAAGTGACGCGCTATGTTTTGTGTTTTTAAAAAATCGTGATATTAATTAAAATAAATAAAATATTATAAAACAGTTAGTGAATCGTGTATTAGTGCATCGTTTGTTAATAAACATTCAAAACTTTGAACATTGAGACATTGAAATGAAGTGTATTGTGAAATGTTGCCAAAATGGGAATCGAATAATTCGAAGAAAAAAAATTCTTACCATGTATAAGTGTTTATATAAAATAAAATGAAAATTATGTTAAAAGGAAAGTGATTTGTGATAAAATTATCCATATTTTAATTTAGAAATCAGAAAAAATTAATTAAAAACTTTTGGTTTTTGTTGGACTTTTTCTTTATGTGTTCACATGTTATATTACAGCGTCGCATTTTTCTTATTGCTACGTACATATTCTACGTGCTTTTTTCATAATTACTTTTTATTTTAGAATACTATATGTACAATTTTTTACCGAAAATAAAAACAAATAAATCATAGTACATACGGATTTATTTTTTTGGAATAAAAATAATTGTGAATTTGTGTAGATTTTAATTTCGATTGAACAAATTCTAAATATGACCCGTTGATTTATATGCTTTCTTTTTTACCCTCCGAATTTGACTCACTTGACAGCTGCTATCATTCACTCTTCAGTATTTACCTTTATGGTAAGAATAAATTAATTAAATTAATAGTTTATTTCGCAAAATTACAACAACAATTGCATTGTATAAAGCCGAATTGGCTTTAATGTAAGCCAAAAAATTATAAGGTTTAGGGGAACAAAAACCATTTTATGGTTATGGTGTTTACCGCAAAGCGTTATTTTTTCTATTTTATTCGAAAAATTTGTCTTGTAGTAAAATTTGGCATTTGCTATTTGATAGCAAAATATGTACCGAATTTAATTTGTTCTATTTCATAAAATAAAAAAACTACAATAATTATTAATAAAATGAACAAAAACAAAAAAATTAAAACGCAACACAGCTAATATATTACGTTACTCAATAAGTTCGGAAGCTGACATATAGATGGCGCAAATAATGAAAAATTCTTATGATTTTTAGGAAGTACCAAACTTCAAAGAAACGATATGTGTCAAAATTGTATGACAATCCGACCATTAGTTTACAAGTTACAGTTGTTGTTCATTCAGTCATTGTTTCAAAACAATGGAAATCTATTAAATTTTGTGTGTTGATTAGACGGTGTTTTTTGATGGGAAAAAATAACGTTCAAGCAAATCAATGGCTCGGTAAGTGTTACGGAGACTCTACCCATCGAAAGCAACCGTCGAACGTTGGTTTGGTGATTATAAACGCGGCCGCACCAACACCGCGATTATCTTCGTTCTTCGCCCAAATTCAGCGATTTTTCCAGGAAAGATAAACTCGTTTTTAAAGACCGTAAAGTGAAGCTGCATGAGGTAATTCACATCTTAAAGATAACAGAAGACAGTTTATACACTATTTTGGAAGAACATATTTGTCCATGTCAAGGAAGAAATATCGAAAATGCAAAAAAGTGTTCTTTAACCAAGACAATGAATGAAGAAGACCGTTCTACAAAAAAATCATTCAACAAGTCTCGAGACTAACTACTAAAACACAATTTCCTGCCAAAAATTTGGCCAGTAGGCGGCAATTTTAATTGCTAAAAATTACAGAATATACGTAAAGAGCCAACTATGGAAAATATCAACAGTTTTTCCGATTCCAAAAACTACGAAGCCAATCACACCAGAGAAGCTGCGGCCAATAAATATGCTCCAAATGTATGAAACTGTCCTGGAAGGAGTCAATAAAATCCAACTGGTAAATCATATCGCTGCAAACAATATATTAGTTGATCAACAATCTAGATTTGGAGCAACAATCTGGCAATGTTGGATAGCTGGAAAACTCAAATAGATGACAACAAGGTAGTCATTGCGGTCTTTTTAGATTTTAAAGGGGCTTTAGAACCCATCGAAAGTGGAACTTTTCTTAAAAACTTAAACAAGTACGGTATTCTTGGAAAAGAACTAGAGTAGTTCAACAATTATCTTCAATACTTTTTATGCTATTTGCCGTAGGCACTTGGCGAAACACACTAATACTTAATAAACACATTTTATGAAACACTTGTTTTTAATTTCGCAAAATTAGATTTTTTGAATATTTTAATTAAAAAATTTGTTCAAAAAGTTTAAAAAATCACTCGATCGATTTCGACTTGTTAGGTCATCATCAGGAGTATCTACTGATTTGTAAAAGTAAAAATTTGTTATATATAGCAGAAAAAAGCAAAAAATAAACAAAAGAAGGAGGGACAAAAAATAAGCAATAGCTGGGATTCCATTACTGCGGCTTTTTTTTGTCCAGAAAACCTGAAAGAGATGCAATCAAAAATCCCTATGTGTGTGAGCGGCGAAACAGTAAAATTTTTAATACTTAATTTTTTTGTTGTTGTAGCGATTTGGTTACCATAAATATAAATAAAAAATACAAATCGAAGTATTTCTTATGGCAACCAAAATGAAAAATACCCCCCACTCTGTGAGCACTTGGCTCATACATTTTATATGTTTGGCGGAGTGCAATATAAATCGCGTTTTCATGATAAATTTATATTAATGCCCAAATTAAAATATTTTACAATTTTTAATTTTTATTATTTACTCTGTATTACATAATTTTAATAATGAGATATTATTTAGGTTATGTTACAAACGCGGTCAAATATCCTCCTAATTTTTTTATAGGAAAGCGTTTCCTTAGTTTTTAATTATTGAAAGGAAATAATTAAAAAACGTAATAAAATGATGCCTACAAATAAAATTTAGATCTTTTAGTACTTTAGAGGTATAAAAAAATTGATTTAACAATACCTTTCATTTTTACTAATTTTGGTTATAATTTCGTAGTTGTCAAATATCCCTTAAAATTTCGCTATAAAATAAAGATTGTCTTTGTCGGATTTTTGATATTATCTCTTTCTGGTTTAATGCACCAAAAAAAGCCGCAGTAATGGAATTCCAGCTTAAATCTCACATTTAACCAATCATTGAATTATATCGCTACAAAAAAAGAATAAAACACTTGGACTTTTCACGAGAATTGAGATAGCAGACAGAAACTATTTTTTATGAATCAATAGCAACGATTGATAGCCACATAGCGATTATTGCTGATTTATCGTGAATTAAACGCAAAATACACGTCTTCCAAAATTCAGAATTTTCAAAAAGTAAAACAAACATTAAAGACATGTAGACTAGAAACGGAACATCTGAAAACATTATTAGATACTTTGTTTTCTTTAACTCATATTAGCCCAGCGATCTATATGTAAATCAATACAAAACGGAATATTTTTACTGCAATGTTTTGTTTAAATAAAAATCCTGTCGAAAACATATTTAGTATAGGTTTTGCAATCGCAGCGGTGCACAGGTGAATTATTCAAACTACCATAATTTTACGGAACACATTTACAATTATATTTTGTTACATAATTTCAAGGACTTTGAAGATAAGTTGTTATTTTTTGCAGTTTTTTATTTTCTTGCATTTCAGTTACCTAACGGTTGTTTTCTTATTTTTTCAACAATTTTTGTTTTCCAAATTCATCATAAGAAATACTTACTATATTTTAAATTTTATTCAAAAAATAATAATTTGGGCTAATATGGGTTAATAGAGATGATCACTCGGAAAACACACTTCAGTTTTCACAACGGTATATAATGGAGTAAAGTTGAATTCATTGGGTAACTTGCATGCTATGCTAAGTGAACTTCAAGAATTGGAGTACGGCCAATTTATTAAATTAATACATAAAACCGTTAGAGAAAAAGTAGATATTTAGTTTATTAAAATAAAATTTATTTAAGTTAAATAAAAATTTATTAAAAATGTCATTATTGATAATCAACAAATAAATAAATAAAAGAAATATTTAAATTTAGTATAATCTGTGACAGAACACAACAAACGTGTCAAACGTTTAAAAAATTTATAATTTGTCAAATAAAAACAATTAAGTGCAGATGGTCTTAAACCGGTCCTATAGCCGTACGTCCTCGAGTTGGCCGGGAGGTGTAAAGGAAGGACGTCAAAAGCATAACCGCCGAAGAGCAGGTGAGCCTTGAGCCCCAAAACAGATCGCATAGTCAACAATAAAAAAAAAAAGTAACGGATAATAACACAACAAATAAAGTGGGAATTAAAGACTATAGCGATAGAAGCAATGGAGAAGAATCGATGTCGAAAGATGATGCGAATTTTAGCGGATTCCATTACAAAGATTGTGTAAATTCTCCAAGCAGAAGCGGAAATACCCGGAACAACAATCTGACGAAAACAAATAAATAAAGTGGATAAAATAGATGAAGATACAGTAAAACTAAATAATAACAAAACGCAAAAATTAAAAGAAACAGAGAAGGAAAAATAATTATTAAACACGAGTGCTACGAACAATAAAAAGGAAGAAACAGACAAATACAAAAACAAGCGATACGCACCAGAGGCCCTATTCGGGTTTGGGAATTGGGAAATTTTTTGCTGTAATTACAAATTGCACTAATTCCCAAATATATGTTTCCCGTTCCCAAATGTGTATTCCGGGAATAATTTTTTTGGATTTTTTTTTTTATGTAAATATTAAATATTTATAAACTAAAATAGGTATTGCGACCTTATTACAAGTTTAATTTATTTTTAAATATATATTTATTAGCAAAAATAATGTTTCAAAATTCAAAAAGGTACGAATTACAATTCCCTAAAAAATAATGGGGGAAAAATTAACGTCAAAACTGCTAAAAAATGGAATTATTTTTTCCCAATAAAAAAAAATTCCCAAACAGGTAACAAAGCATTCTACATGATAATATTTGTATTTGGAAGTTGCGGAAAGGCTAAATTCGGTGAATTTTGGAGCAATAATTTACGTTCACAAATTGGGAAAGAATAGAGTGAAAATTCAAACACGCGATATGGAAACAGCGAACAAGGTTCTCAACAGTGTAGACCTACATGTATAACGCATATATCCCAAATTATATGCTAGAAACAATCGGATACATAAACAAAATCCAAATTAATCGACATGGAAAAAAATGAAAAATAACATAAAGGCTAACGCAAAGGTGATAAAGCTGGAGAGAATAACTAGATGGAACCACCAATAGAAAACAACAGAAACTACTCAGGCGGTCAAGATAACGTCCAGAGCCAATTCTCTACCGACGGAGATAGCAATTTACGAGGTAAAGAGAAAAGTCGCTTATTTTATCCCGAAGCCACTTATGTGCCAAAAATGTCTTATGGCCATATGGCGAAACACTGCAGTGGGAAAGAGAGATGCAACAACTGCGCAGAAACAGATCATGGAAATCAAAACTGCAAGAATGAGATCAAGTGGTATTACTGCGGGGGAAAACATCCAACATACAGCAACATATGCAAGGAATTCAAAGATAAAAGAAAAGAAAATACTAATGATTACAAAAAAATGTCCTACAATGAAGCAAAAAGCAAGACAATCCCGCAAGAGTTCAGTCTGAAAGAGGACAAATTCTCGAGAATACATGAAAAACAAATAGAGGAGGTTCACAATGAAATTGACAAGCTGACAAAGGTAATAAAAGAAACGGAAGAAAAACGCAAAGCAGAAAATAAAGTAATGGAAAGTCAAATTATAACACTACGAAACTACTGATTGAAATAAATAAAACATAAAAACAATTGAAATATCCAAGCAACTACTCAAGGCTATCAGAGCCAGGCAACGAGCACAAATTGATCGTAAAAAATTTTAAGATTGCAAATGATGACGGACATCCTAAACAGGCTAAAACAACTTACCGTTAGAAGTCTTAAAAAAATTAAAGACAAACATAAAATTATAGATATTATACTGTTTATATTGGAGGTTGAACCCAGGTTCAACCTGGGTTCAACCTCCAATATAAACACCAAAAGTTAACTTGGAGTTAACTCGACTAAATCCAAAAAATTTCTTAGGTCGAGTTAACTCTGGTTAATATAAACGCCCAGAGTCGAGTCGAAAAACAACAACAACAACAAATCAATAAATTTAAATATAAAAATGGCGATTTTTCATATTTTTCTTGTACGAGCGCGTCTGTGTTTAAATTCGGCGGCATATTTTTGAGTTTCTTTCGATTTTTTATTTTTTTTTTATTTTTTTTTAAATATTTTTCTATGTAACTAGTTCGAAAGAAAAAGTTAAATGATTTTTTGAAGGAAAAAATTAGAATGATTTTGACATTTATAACCAGGTTTCGACTCAACCTTAAGATAACTCTTCAATATAAACACTAGAAGTTAACTTCAACCTGAAGATAACTACAAGTTGACTCGACCTAGGTTCAACCTCCAATATAAACAGTAGTAGTGTTGCTTTCACTAATCTAATCGGATTAGCTAAGAAATGTGAAAGCAACAACTTTTGGCTTTAATTTTTAATGCGTTTTAATTTTTCCGTGTTGACTGTTGGTTCATTTTATTAATATTTTTTTTAGTTTTTTTTATTTTATGAAATAGATCAAATTAAATTCGGTATTTTGCTATCAAATAACAAATGCCAAATTTTACTAAAAGATAAATTTTTCGAAAAAAATAGAAAAAATAACGCCTTGCGGTAAACACCATAACCATAAAATGATTTTATTTCCCCTAATCCTAAAATTTTTTTTCTTAACATTCTAAGAAAATCGGCTTTAATACTATGCAATTGTTGTTGTAAAATTTTGAAAGCAACACAGCTAGTATATATATAACATGTTTATCCTAGACATGTTCAAAAGACAGTGATAAAATAAAAATAATAAGAGACGACAATTACGACGACGTATGATTAATAAGAAATAAAAGAATAAACACAAAAGATAGAAAAAAGAAGAAAATACAACCCGATAGTGTCTGACAAAGGCTATAAAAACAAGAAGTTGATAAAGCCTATAAAATAAAAAGCATATAGGTATATACTATATACCTCCTTACAAACAATAAAAATATAATGGATAAATGAAAAAACCTGACGATACGTGATAACAATAAAAACCTAAAAAACAAACATACAGATGTGGCCAAATTATTATCACCTCATACGAAATTCATGGTAATGTGATTTTCGAAGCTCGAACTGCATCCTTTTGTATAATTGACACGTCATTATGGTAGATATTGACCAATTCTAGGAAATCCTGCAATAAAAATTTAATATATGTACCCGGAAAATACGCCTTTTATGAGTCATTAACACCTGAGAACCCTTTTCGACAGAATATGACTTCTGAGTATTTATGGCCCTGTTAATTGGTAAAATCATTTTTTTGATTTTATGACAACTAGGTAGTATTTAAGAATAAGTACTTTACTGAAGAATTTCAGTCTCGTTTGTGACATTGAAAGTGGTTTTTGTAATATTAGTGAAATTCACTATGTGTAAAGCGTATTTGGAAGTAGGCCAGTATATGAATGCGCAAATAGCCCAAAAAACAGGATTGAGCCGAACATTCGTCAGCAAATTTTCGCAAAATTAACAACTCAGTCTTCAGCAAGTCCCAGAAGAAGTGGAACATGTAGTCGCAATCGTAAAACAACAGTCAGCCTGCACAGATTTTTAATGCGGAAAGTTAAAGAAGTTCGAAAGTTATCCAGTATGACTCTGAGAGGTACAATATGAAACTTTGGTGCGGAAATATCGGAGAGAACTGTGAGCAAAGAAGCAAAGTTTAAACGCGGATGATGCAACAAAGAAAAACATGGACAAATGGACATTTTACATGGTCTAGAGAGGACTGGGAAAAGGTACAAAGAATAAAAGTCCTTCTTTTAATAATATATTAAAGTTACAGTTTTCAATAAATGTCGCTTTCAACTTTATCCTTTTTTATTCCTTGATTAGGTTGTATTCAGTGACGAGCTTATAATGACTTTGACACTACCAATGTCTAGGACCGTTCGTAGATCAAAAGGAGAATAATATTTAAACAACCAGTTAGAGTCATGGTTTGGCCAGCAATATCATCAAAATGACTCTTCCTTCTTTATGTAGTAAACGGGATAATGAACGCGAATTAATATTTAAATGTTGTGCAATCACAACTGGTACCGACTATGAATGAAAAATTCAATGGGGACGGAGTTTTTATGCATGACAAGGATCCGTGCCATAAAATGCCACCGAATATTTAAGGACCAACGGCATCCAAATCCTTGATTGGCCAGCGAGCCCAGATATGAACCCCATCGAAAATATCTGGGCTATTCTTAAGGAAAAAATAGCAGAAACTTGCCCGCACACCAAATGAGAATTGATTGAAGCGATGACGGAAGTCTGGGAACATGATGCAGATCTACTCACCAAAGCCAAAAATGCAATAAGTGGAATGCCCCGTGGGATACAATTATTAAAAAATGCTAAAGGAATGTTCACCAAGTATTAATAAATAAAGTTATCATAAAATATAAGGTTTTTTTATTGGTATATGGCACATATATAAAATTAAAATAATTATTTGCTGAGCTTTCGATGTCAATTCGACATCATTATCAAAGCTTTGATAATGATGTCGAATTGACATCGAAAGCTCAGCAAATTATTATTTTAATTTTATATATGTGCCATATACCAATAAAAAAACCTTATATTTACTATTATTGGCTCATAAATTATATTTTTAAATACATTTTATCATAAAATGTTTTAATTTTTATTTGAAAAATTTACTTTTTAAAGCAATAACCTTCCAAATATCTAAATGTGATAATAATTTGGCCACATCTGTACATATGTGTGAAAGAAATAACAAGAAGATTAAAAAGAGAACATCAGAATAGCGAGTTCTAGAAGAGACCATAAAGAAAATACGAATGGAATAATAATAAGAGACAAATAAGAGACAAACCCTGGTGGCCGGTGTTCCCAATTGTAAGAGTCTTGTTGTATTTTCGACCACGAACAAGAAACCCGCTAAGACAGTTGCTAGAATTGTTGAACAATTTAACAAAATGCAACAGGAACAAAAGGACTGCTCAACAGGCAAGGCTACACCACCAGAGTAACTTGGTTTAAAAACACTCCTATTAGAACAGTACACACAAACAACAAAGTGTTCAGATATAGAATGAAATTGGAAACTGTAACATCCATCTGTAAAATGAAGGAATTAGAACTACACCTCCTAGAAAAATCTCCCTAATAGCTATATCCAAGGGGAACATAATGGAAGAACTACTAGAACTTTCCAAGTTATGTAGTTACAAAAATAGAAAATTAAAACAGCGAATAAAATGAATTTTTAATAAAAATCCACGAACTAACCCACATCGTAAACAGAAAATCCTGTGAAGGAAAAATTTGAAAAATAAAAAATACTTTTATTCTCTTGATATTTTTTGATATTATCATGCCGATCGATGCCGATGATCATGTTTATTGGTTTTTTCACGCCGGTAAGACGAACAAATATAAAAAAAATATTTTTTTATTTTCGCTTTCTAGATCTGCTGAAATATGTAAAGCAAACTTTGTGGACATTTTTTGCAAATATTACACATGAACTCCAGCGTCTGCGCGGCAAATCTTATTGATACGAAGTACATTGATCTAAAAAAAATTGACAAAAACTGCGGGGGTGAATATATTGTGGCCAATACCAGACTGTCTTTTATCAAGAATGTATACATAGTGTTCGTGATCTATGTATACCCTACTTAATTTCTAAAGCGAAAAATCAAATTCCATTTTTCCTTTAACTTTTTCCTTATGAAGAGCATACCCAATGAATAGGGAAAAGTCCAAGTAAAGCTAACTTCATTTTACAAAATCATTTTTTGTTTACCTGTTATTTTATAGTATTATATTATAAATTATTTATTATTTTTTCACAGGACACAAAATACAACACTGATTGTTAACAGACAAATATACATTGAATATTTTTTAATTTGTGACAAGCAGAAAAACAACAACAACAACCAATTTTGAAAATGTGGTTTTCTTCATTGTATTTCTCATAAGGAAAAAGTTAAAAGTTTGATAACATTTTTCATAAGAAAATCACCAACCTAACAAAACAAATTTTTTTTCATAATTTTCTGTAAGAAAAAAGTTAAAGGAATTCCATTTGGGATGCTATGTTACCTGTCTTTTGGCAAATCCGTTTTGAACCATCAAAAATCTTAATCCCTGCGTAAATTTCAGAAAACCAAAAAGGTCAACCCACTGTTGAAACTTCAATTTTTAATGTATTTGAATTTACAAAAAACGGCAAAAAATTAAATCTTTGTAGTTTTTAGTAAATGCAAAACTTTTCAGCCTCAGTGTACAAATTGAAAAATCACCCATGGAAGCTGCCACTTCTATAGCACATAGATTTCTACTAAATTTCGCAAGAATCTCGCAATTAATGGACAAATGTTAGGTTTGAAGATTTATTCAGAATAGTCAATCCGACTGGACTATATGGATGCCGAACTTTCGTGAAATAAAGTTTTATTTTATAAAAATTCATCATTTTCAGTAAAAGTTAAAATAATAGCTAAACTAATTTTGTTTGAAATTAAATCTACACTCATTTTGTTTTTAATCATTATTTCGTAAATGATATATAAAGGTTATTTCAATAAGGGCGCTCGATTTTTAAATGTAAATAAAACAAGTTGTGTGAGATATCCATTCAATTTGCTTGGTGTCACGTATTTGGCTGTATTTGACCAATTTACGTGTTTTTGTTAGACATACTATTGTCGTTTATTAACAACAGGTTCCATATTTTGGTTTATTTAAATGAAAAACTCGTCAGTCTTAGCCAAATTTAATTAGTCAAAGGTTACTATAATTCCTCTGCTCAGTAAATGGTAAAACGGCATCTCTATTCCAAATTCCAATATATTACATTTCGAATTGGCTCAAATATCAAGACGGACATAAAAAGCAGATTCTGGGAAAATACATAATATTCAACTAAGAGGCGAACCAACCATTTCAAAGGTTGCGAATGATGAAATTATAATCGCAGAAGATTCTGTTTGCTAGAGGTATTGAACGCCACAAGAAAACATCAATCGGAAAACTGTAGAAGTCCAATTTGAGTGAACAACTCTAGTGATGTGAGTTTAACCCAAATTGGGCTGAAATCGGAAATATTAAGCTTACTCGAATTTTAAGAATTTTAGTTTCAATTTACTAGAAAATTTATAATCACTAAATTTTTAAAGTGCTTATAATTAAATCGTGCATTAATACGTTAGTTAACCCATTGTTAATCAAAATATGAAATGTTTATTAATTAAATAACGGAAATATTGAAAATATCAAAATCCTTTAATTTAATAAAATTGAAACCTGAAAATTCGAAATTTTGAAAATAAATAATAAAACCAAGATATTTAAAAAGGTTGCCGTTAATATCGTTTTTTATTAACAAATCTGTTGTTCAAAAATGTAAATTATCGTTCTTCTTATTATTGTCGTTGGGTTAAGGATGAAAAGTTTATTTTTTACATTTTTAAGCAATTTGGGTTACTACAAGCAAAGAAACCATTTACTTCTTACAAAAGCTAAAATGTTACATTAACTAAAACATTTTAGCTTATAAAAATGTTACAGTGATTTAATTTGTAAGCTTTTCTGGCCGTAGTTTCTTGTGTATTATGTTACTACCATATGAGTTCAATGAAATGTTAAAAGAAACAATTTACTTACTTGCATAATCATTCTCCTGATTGAGGCCTAAGCAATTTGGTTTGTTGCCACTCCATTCTGAATGGATACAAGATCTCACACTACTGCCAGTCATGGAATATTTTCCGATATCCACGCACCTAAATAAAATAAAATTTTCATTATTATTACGTTATCAACAGGCACCAGATGAATTTTCCAATTTTTTTTCTACTATTAAACCTTCCAGTCGAGCAAATAATTCAATTTTCTGTGAATAAGTAGGAAAATTTAATAATGGAAAATGTTGCTTTTATCAATGTAGAATCTCTATTTATTACTTTAGTCGTGTTACAATTTTTGCAGAGTATGGACGATTTAGAGGAAAACCTAAAAAATTTACTAGTGGAGCTGAAAAGCTCAAAAATTAATTTAAAAAAATTAAAAATTATTCAGTTGCATCAACGTTTAATTTGGAAAACGCGAAAATTTTATGAAACTAATTGGTTCATAGTCGGAACAATTATTGTGTTCTTCATTACGTGGTACCATGATTTAATTTTTAGTGATGACTGTGTTATTGTTATGCCTGGTGAACTCAATAAAATAGTGCGGGCACCCGAAAACTGTGACTTTTGTCGAGGCATCAGTGAAGTGAAATATTTACGAAATTTATCGCCCGATGAGTTTGAAGAAAAATACGCATACCGTGGTGGCGGAATTATCGTAACAGATGCAATGCTGAATTGGACAGCCCCCGAAGTTTTTGATTACTGGTATTTTAAGGAATTGTACGAGAATCAAAGTCGCAAGCAAAAGACTTTGAATTGCCAATTTTTTCCATATAAATCTGGTTTGAAAAATTTGTACGATGCTTTTAAAATGGAAGCAGAACGTGTAAATTATGAACCGGGCCATGTACCATGGTATTTTGGATGGAGTAATTGTAATCCGGATGTCGCCAAAATACTGAGGCAACATTATGATCGACCATATTTTTTGCCGAAGGCGTCTGAAAATAATCCAACTGACTGGATCTTTATGGGCGGGCATGGAATGGGAGCACATATGCATGTGGATAATGTACGTTTACCTTCGTGGCAAGCTCAATTAAAAGGGATTAAGGAATGGATTTTGGCACCTCCACCCGAATGCTATTATGAATGCAATTTTTTCAAGGCCGTCGTTCATCCTGGCGAAATCAGTTCGTATATGATAATATATTTTTTTTTTTCATTTTTTAATTAGCTTATCATTTTACAGTTGTACTAGACACCAACAAATGGTATCACCAAACCAACATTTTAAGTGGCGAGATCAGCGTTACTATAGGAGCTGAATACGATTAAAGTATAACTTGTACATAGCATTATATATACCTAGTTAAAAGTTATAAAATAAAGTTAACTTACCTAGAAATTATTGTAGCACCCGGTGGAAATTCTACAACTTCTTCGCGAATTTCCAAATCGTTATAAAAACTAACAACGTGCGGTTCATTATTTCGAAAAACACATGACCCATTTGCACAATTAAAGCTTCGTCCTACCCAATAACCATCTTCACAAACAATTTTCCACGTCGACCGTTCACCAACACTGCTCGATATACAATTAAATAAAATTTCTGTACCGGTCGGATATTTATGGTCATGTTCTGAAATCGGTTCATTGCGATATGTAAGCGCTCCTTGAATGTGGGCAGGTGAACCACAATCCCGTCCGCCTATATTCAAACTGTAATCCGTGTTCAATAAATCCGATCGATCAACAGTTTCACTGTAGTCTTCCCGCGATTTACGAATAGGTGACTGGCCACAGTTTATGTTCAAAGGCTGCAAGGTGCCTAGATTGCAGTCCATTGGAATTAAGTTCAGATTTCCGTTTCCATTATTCCCATTAATATTATCGCACTGAACTGAAACGGAACTGCCGTGCGCAATCGTTAATCCAGCTCGATATCCACCTTGGTAATTCGCATTTGGAATCGTTGGTAGGACACACGGCAACGGGATACACTCTGGAAGGACCGGAACCGCCCAATCACCATTCCAACACCGAATTTGATTTGGTCCATGAACATTATAGCCGTCATCACATTGGAATGCAATCACTTGACCGTTTTCGATATGTGCTAAAGCGGCTAGCTGTGTTGTTTCAGGCTTATGGGATTCCGCGAGCAAGTCAATGTGGTCGGTGAAATAATGTCCGTTCTCCACCATTGGGATGGTGCATGGTACTAAAAAATGGTTATACATTTCAAATAACTATTGAAATTAATTGTTTAAAATACTTACGCATTAAGCAAGCTGGTTTAACTGGTTTCCAACGTCCGCGGACACATTTCGCCGTTGCATTAGGATTCGATAAGTTAATACCAAAACCCTTGCCACAAGACGCCTTAACTATGGTACCCGAACTAAATGGCTCGGTTGGATCACGGCCTGGCCTTATAACTTCAATTTGCACGTTATCTTCGGGCATAATGGGATCACAAGGATTTTTTTGTTTTGCCTTACGCCCATTATTATCCGTCATTTCCATTCCAGAATCGTCATCAAAATCAAGCGTTTGATTAATTCGGCGGCTATTTTTTCGTTCGCGCCGTCTCACACTATCCTCATCATCATTCCGCGCACTCCGTTTTTTACGTTTAACCAACTGTGATTTTAATTGAGCAATGAGCGTTGAAATATTTGCTCGATGATTATTATTACTGTTGAGACCGGAACGATTTTCTTCATATTTCAAGTCGTACTTCCGATCCTTATCGTAATAATTGTTGAACTCAAACTCGTTATTCACAATTTTCTGATTGGGTATGTTGTAATTGTTCTCGGCCAGTGGATGACTGTACCCAGATGAATAGGATGTCGAAACTTGTTCGTTTATATTAGGAATCGATATAGGTACAATACCTACCGATTGTTCGAGGGGATCTTCATACGGTGAGCTATTGTCATTGTAGAAATTCATCTCATCCGATTCATAATGGTTACGATTGTCGTTATATTTGGATGGTTGTTTTGATTCGGTGCCAGCATACGAATTATCAAACCACTGCTCATGATCTACGCGAACTCGATTTGACTTGCCTAAATTATTTGCATGTGCCTGCTGCTGTCCCATACGATTTTGGCTTAGTAGTTTTGAAACAAAAATTCGATATTTATCTTTAATTTTTTCGTAATACTGGGAGTAAGCTTTCTCGATTTCACTTAGTTCGCGGCGACTTCGAGACAGGTCGCCACGGTGTGGATTTGATGCCAAAAACGCGTGTCGCTTGTACCGAATAATAGGTTGAAAATTTGATAAAATTCTGGTTGAATCGTGAGCATGTGTACTACGGTAGTTCTCAATTTGTGGAATGGTGTTATATTCATCACCTAATTCTCGCTTCCATCTGTGTAGATATCGATAGTGCTGAAGAAGGAAATTGGTACGGCGATATCTTCGCTCTGGTGGAATAAGTTTGGTGGATCTACGCCGCCTGTTCCACCGTAATCGGGGATGTTGGCCCGGAATACAAGTTGGTAATTCAAGTGGGCTCCAATTCCCACCGACACAGGTAGCCCCCGGAGGCCCCTCTCCAAACACGTAACCTTTATCACATTCATACATAATTTGTTTATTGTTTACGACCTTTTTAACATATGGTCGATAATCATATAGGCCCATATTGCCAACGAGCAAAACTTTACCATAAGGAATATATCCAGGAAACTGACAGTACACTTCCATGCAAAATGGAGTTTCCCCTGTCCAATTACCGAAAGAGCAGGTTAACACGTATTCATTTATGTCGTGAACATCTTTACCACCAGGCCCTGTTAAATTAAAACCATCTTTACATTTGAAACGTGCTTTCATACCATGTTCAGTTTTTGGGGCGAGCACCATTCCATTTTTAGGTGCCTTTGGCATTGTTTTACATCTGGCTGGAACACATCGAGGAATTACGCTCCATGTCCCGTTATTACATGTTGGCGGCGTTAAGGATGATATTGGAAATTCATAGTGCTCATCGCAAAATACTTCTAATATGGTGCCATGTTTCACTTTCGATATAGAACCTATGCCTATCGTCGGTAGAGTTGTGGTTCCATTCATATCGACATCTGTGTCAATAGGGCTTACAAGACCTTGTGATATTGCTGGGACCACGCATGGGGCTAGACATTGTGGCACTTGGTAACGCCACCGTCCGTCAATTTGACAGACAGTGGATGTGTGCCCTGACAATAACATACCAGGATGACATCGAAATATTATACTTGCTCCAAGGCCAGTGCCACTTTCAATATTTTCCAGCCAGCCATTATACAGTACTCCGGGATGACCGCAGTTTATTTCTAGAACGAAAAAATTTTCATTTAGAATTCTTTTTAGTGTTTTCTGTTAACGAATCTGGATTACCTTTACACACTGGTATTTGTCCGCTCCACTTTCGGTCAGCACCACACCGACGTGAACTTTCACCCACTAAAGTAAATCCATATTTACACTCATAACTAACAACTGAATTATATGAACAGCTTGTATATATGGCTTTTCCATTTTTCGGATTTTCCGGTGGTGGACATTGAACTGCTGTTACTACTGCAAATTAAATAACAACAAAATCATAGATTGTGACTCATTTGGTCGCTACTGTTATGCATTTCAACGATTTTTTAGGTCGCTAGAAAATCTGGCGACTCAAATGTGTATGCATACAAAAAAATCGATATCTAAAATAGTTACCACAAATGAAATTGCGTGCAACAAAAAAAAAAAAGCTCGGACATGCTAAACAATAAAAACTATAAACTTAAATGAAATGAAACAAAATTGGTTTGGTTAGTTTTGCTTTATTTCTAATTCAATTTGTAGTAACTATTTATTTGATTCATAAAATTTGCTAATAAAATTTACAATGTTTTATGGCATTTTAAACGAAAAACAAGACAAATGGCTACATTTTTTTTCTATGTATGGGCCTATATATTATAGCATAAAGCTGAATGTATGAATTTGAAATTTATAAAATTTATGATGCTGATTGAAAAATGTAGAAATTAAACGAAAAAAATGATTTTAGAATGAGATTTAAATAGGAATTTTTAAACTCAATACTTACAAACACAACTTGGTAATTCTTTTGGGGACCATGCCCCATCAGCTTGACAAAAACGCTCCAACTTTCCAACTAACTCATAACCTTCACCACAGTGATATGTTATCCTACAATTAAATGTGTAACATTCACCGGCATGCCATCCATGTGCTGGATCTGATGGCTGCCCACATGAACGTGCTACAAAATAAAATATTTGTTGTAGTAAATATGAAACATATTGTGACTGGTACTTGTACTAATGACTTACGTTCACACGATATGTCAGGACCATACCAGCTCGCCTTTCCATCTATTGCAAGACACTTAGCGCGTGGAAATCCATTAGTTACGTATCCTGTATGACAATGATACTGTACAGTGGAATCTAAATCGAACGTTGTTTGTTCCGGTAAGGCCGAGTGCCTTGCGTGCTCAATAGTCGGCGGAGTTAAACAATAAACTATCGAAAAATTGTGTAAATTTAAATCATTATGTAATTTTGAAAATTTTAAGATTATTTACTGTTTTGTTTGCAAGACGGTTCGGTACCAGCCCATTTACCATCCGCCTGACATAAACGACTCTGCAATCCTACCACATGGGAACCATGAGGACAGGTATAAGTAGCACGCGCCCCAAAAAATCGTCCCGATAATATAACGGCCCCCATCGCTGGTTGTTCCAGTTCGGGACACTCACGGTCTGGTTTAATGCAAGACATACCGCAAGCACCGTCGCATAGACATTTTTTCTTTTTACTTTTGCAATCCTCATCGGAGGAACATTTCCTTAAACATTTTTGACCCTAAAAATAATAAAAATAAAAATTTTAGGTCTGCAATGAAGCACACAATTAGCTTACCAGTAGTGTAGCCTGCTCTTCGTCCCGAGGACACTCGGTCGATGGTGAATTACGCGGATTTTTATAAACACGTCCATCATCATCAGCCTCCGAAGAATCGTCATCTTCATCCCAGTCTGCGTCATCATCATCTTCGGTCGGTTCAGTTGGTGTGGGTACACATAAACCTATAATAAACAAGACACGTGGTTATTATTTACATTCCGAAATCAAAATAAAAACACGAGAAAGAGGAAAATTTAAAAAATTCCGAGAGAATGTCATCTATAAACAAATTCCCCTGCCGATTTTTTATGTTTGTTATGAAAACGAGTCAAAAGGGAATACGGGAAAAAAAAATCTCCTCACCCATAAAAACCTAATTTTTATTTTATCCTCTTTTATTACTAATATTGTTTTTTCACAATATATTTTTTTCCGTGCCTTTCGCAATTTTTTGTTAAACCAATTAAATTAGCTAATTAAATAGCAATTTAAATAGATCAAAACTATTCAATAGTTATTGATTTGAAGCATAAATTATATTTTTTGTTGAACATGTTAATAAACCTTACCTCTATCAATCAAAATGGCAGCAAATAGGACCCAATAAAAAATCTTTTTCATATTTTATTTTCTCGAGATTGTCCCGATTTTTCTGATTGCACAATTTTGCGATAACCAATTTTATTTTGATTTATAAGTTTTAGACAAATTAGAAACTTGACCAAGTAGAACTATTTAGAAAAATCTTTGATATAAGTTTGATAGTATAAACTTCATTTTTTTGTCGAGGACAATTGACTTATTCAAGTTGAATATGTTTTTTTTTATAGAAAAAAGAAAATTTAATTTTCCAACATCACAATATAGTATTAAATCTTAAATAAATTGAATATGCACTTAGAAACTACTATAATTTTTAGTAAGACACAACTGAGATTTTTTAATATAATGATTTTATAAATTTAGGGATTTTTCGAATTTCTTTAAAATGCTTTTTACTTGAAGAGCTTTTTAATGCGATTGAATGTTATTCAAAGAAAATCTTTTTGTTATGCAAGGATTTTGCTTTACTATTGCAGAAAATGAAAAGGAAAAAGAAAATTTTCAGTGATGATGGATGCCATCTATGGAAAAATTAGTAATTAGGAAATTTTGGAATAAAACCATTTTCCGGTTATTCCGGTTAATCAATAATAATTTTCTAGCGTATGTATAACGAACAGTAAACTAAATTATTATTTTTGGAATTACAAAAATTAAGGTTTTTTAGCTGTACTTAGCGCTGTTTAATTTGATTTAAGTTTGTAGTTCGAACAGGGTAGTACAACCTAAATAAGCCACACTAGAAATTAATTCGATTATTTTAGTAAAGTCTTTCGCGAATTTCTCTACAGCTGTTTGCACGTTAGACACATTTGATTGCACAATAGTGTTTTAGGGTCTCTACGAATAACATCCTTGTCGTAATTTGTACTAAATGTCAATTTATTGAAATACAATTCACCGAAAAACTCAATTCACCGCAAAAATAATTCAACGAAAGCAACAATTCACCGGAAATACAATCCACAAAAAGCGATAATTCACCGAAAATGACTATCCACCGAAAACAACTATCCACCGAAAACAACAATTTACCTAAAACGATAGTTTACCGAAAATACTTCAAAGAACCCTTTGCTTATTATTAATAAAACGAATAATTTAACACAATATTTTTTTTTTCTGTGTGAATTTCCTATTAAAATCAGCAAAATCTTAAATCCATGTCTGTAAAATTCTTGTCAGGTCGCCTTTTTAAAGAAACAACTCAATTTCATCATCAAACTCGAAATATTTTATTCACTATCTGATCTGAAAACCACAATTCACAGAAAACGATAATTCACCGAAAGTATGTCAACTGAAAAGTTACTCAGGGTGTGAATTTTCGCGAGCCGTTCGAGTGGCAATTTCTGGAAAATTCGTTCCGTTTGTGCACCGGTACTGTTTTTTTTTCGTAAAAGTATGAATATGAGTTCCAGATGTAAATGGTTTTTCAATTTGAGATTAGTTTTAAAAATTTTAATAAAACAAATAAATTATTTTTATAAGTATCTTAATTTCAATTTCAAGTGATAGTACAAAGATTCCGGTTTAGTAACGGGAAATAATGTCTATTACTGTACGGCAAGCTACCATTCTTTTTTACATTATTTTATGAAATTCTGGTAAAACTCTGGCTCAATTTCTTGAATACATAGGCTATTGCCTTCAAACAAGGGTGTTAGATCACAAGATCGAGGAGATCAATTGTTCGAATCCCACCAGAGGCAGGATGCAAAACGAATTTTCGTCGTCGATTACGATCGGTGAGGTTAATAAATACAACTATGACGCTCTGTTGGAGCACAGAATTCAGCGTCGACCCACCGTCCATGTCAGTGTGCAGGTTGACATGGAGCTTGCAATGTGCAGGTGGTATATTGTAATTGTGTAAATGGGTGGTGTGTGCGTGAATGAAACGGAGGGTATTAATTGACCTTAAAAGCTTAAAAGGACATTAAATCCATTGGACAAATAATACTTTCTTAAAAAAAAAATGCGTGTTTGACAATATACAGAGAGAACATATTTAATGACAATCTGTCAAATATAAAGAGTGTATTCAATACTTGGTGTTGGTATTACAAGTCCAATCCTAGGATCGCTCTACATTATCAAATACCTGGTAAAGTAGACGATGGCAATTGTTATGATGAATTTGGATCTGCTGTTGGTTCAGGTGCAGGTACAGAAGCCGGTCTACTTTGAGGTCCGATATTCTGTTGGCTTGTGGTATCCAAAGTCGCAGAACTTACGTGGTGTGCATTAAAATAGGTAATTTAATTGTTTTTTTTATGGTCAAAAGTAAAACAAACCTTGGAATAAATCATAATAACATGTATTTATTTCAAGTGGACATTTCAAAAGGAACCCAAATTTTAAAATTAAAGTAGTTCTTTTAATAACAGATGTTTTCAGTTACTACGAATTTAAGTTCCTACCACTTTATGCTGTGCACGAAAATAGGTAATTATTACGTTATAAATTATAAAAACACAATAAAAAAAAATTTAATCAGCTGTATCTGGAAATTCAATATTTGGTTATGAAACCTTTATTTGTGATTAGTGCATTGCCCCATAGAATTAAGTAATGTTTGGCATTTCTCCGGTGGTATGGCCATCCAAACTTTTTTGACATTTTCCCATAGTTCGAGCCTATTTTTTGTTTTCGGATTTTCTATGTGGTTTAAATCGGGCGATTGGGCTGGCCATTCCATAATTGTAATGTTGTTATCCTGGAACCATTTTTTTACCACCTTCACCGAGTGTTTCGGATCGTTATCTTGTTGAAACACCAGCGAAGGGACATGTTCTTCTCGGCAAAGGGTAGCATTGTATTGCACAAAATGTTGTTTAAATAAATCTCTTTAGTCATAGAATCTTTAACCCAAACAATAGGGCCTATACCACTATATGAAAAACAACCCCATATCATAATATTACCAACGCCATTTTTTACGGTTTTTACTGTGTGTCGCGGGTTATATTGCTTTCCTTTCGGACGTTTAACATATTTTTGTGCACAATCCGATCCAAATAAATTAATTTTTGTTTCGTCGGACCATAACATATTTCGCCATTTAGTAATTGGCCAATGCACGTGGTCTCTTGCGAATTCCATTCTGCTGCGGATGTTTTTTTAGATAGCATGGGACACTTTTCGGGCCAACTAGCTTTCAGATTGTTTTCTAATAAACGACTCGTATTGTTGAACTTGTTAAGTTCTTTTTTAATTTTACTAGATGTTGTAAATGGATACTTCTTAACAAAGCGTATCATTCGAGAGTCAGTTTTAATTGAAGGTTTTCTTTTTCCACACCGAGTTTCAGGTCCAGTTTTATTTTTCAACATCCTATTAAATCCTTTTTACGCTATTTGCCGTAGGCACTTGGCGAAACACACTTATACTTAATAAACACATTTTTATTAATCACTTGTTTTTGTTCCGCAGAATATTTTGAATATTTTTAAAAAAGTTTAAAAAATCACTCGATCGATTTCGACTTGTTAGGTCATCATCAGGAGTATCTACTCGGAGTTGATACTCCTGATGATGACCTAACAAGTCGAAATCGATCGAGTGATTTTTTTAAACTTTTTGAAAAATATTCAAAATATTCTGCGGAACAAAAACAAGTGATTAATAAAAATGTGTTTATTAAGTCCTATTAAATCCGCATTTTTTTTAAAATGTTAGACCACCCTGTCTAAGTCTTTTATTTTTCTCTCGTTGGCTTTCGGAGCAATGCATGCTTCATCCCATTTTGACAATTTTTTTTTTTCTAAAAAAAAAAATATTTCAGAATTTACTTACTATTGTGAAATATAACATATAAAATAATAAATCACTATTTAAAGTTAACCACAATTAACAACAAAAATTTAATAATTACCTATTTTACTGCACACAAAAAATTGTTCAGAGGTAGCAATAATGTTTATTTGATAACTAATCTGCGCCGTAGTAATAGCAATATTGATTGTAAAAGGTAAAATCAATATACAAAAATCTAGTCATGAAAGTAATTTGGGGAATTTCCTTTTTGTTTGGGTTCAACTGTGGAAAGTTTTTTAAAACAATGTAATTACCTATTTTGTTGCACAGCTATATGACTTCTCAGTCTGTGGGTTGTATAATTCACGAATTGCATCTGTTTGTCTTCGTTTGACAGTTTGATCCGGAAAACTAACACTGTATGACAATCTGTTGTTTAGGTGTGTGCCTGCTCCGGGCTTCCATTTCGAATCATTATCTGTTCGAATCCATACGTCATGTCCTGGAATGAAATATCTTTCTTTGAGGTACATTCGTTCTATACAGATGGCTTAATGTTATCGAACAGCATTTGCAGTCGTCGCCCCATAAATAATTCAACACGAGCTTTGCCCTTTGTAGCCTGTGGTATATGTAGTCTGATAACTAAATAAGAATGCGTTGAGCTGAGGTTCGGGATCTGTGTTAACATTCTCACTTGCCTTCATTCGACGTATGAACTATTACATGAACCTCTCGGCTAATCCATTCATTATTTGAATGGTATGATGACATTGCCGCCGTAATGAGCGAATAAACTGGTAAGTGCTTTCTCAAGTATGTTTGTTATGATATTGGTCATCGTGTAGACTTCTATTCATTTTGAAAGCGCATAAATGCTTTTAAATGGCACGGCGAAACTATCGTGAATTTGTTCCCTGATTCGGCCCGGAATATTCCATGAGTATAGTGGTACTTCTTGTTGGCATTGATTGTGTGAAATTGAATAACTGTATGTATTGATAAAAACAACGACGTATGGTTAAAAAGTCCCCAAGACCACACGCATTACCCGATTGATTTCGGGGTAAGGAACCATCATCCTTTGATTTAGTTGTAACAAACGTTACATTACACGACATTATTCCTATCACACTAGTACTTTTTTAATAACTGTTTGTTTGATGGTAGCTGGGCCTTAATTTCTTAATATTTTATGTACATGCCATATCGAAAGCCTGGGCGATGTCTAAAAATACTGCAGAGCAGTATTACTTTTGTTCAAATGAGATTCCGATTTCTGGTACGATCTTATGCACTTTTTCTTGGTTCCATGATCTTCTCTAAATCCAAACTGGTGATCCTTTACCTGGTTTATGGATCATTATGATATATGAAATTTTCCAAGATTCAGGAAAATACCCAGTTTTCATTACAGCATTGAAAATGTATTGTATGTTATTAATTTGATATTTTACCCCTAATAAGACCAGGACTAGGTGCCTTTTTTGGGTTTATATGTTCGCTGATCATTGTTTTTACTTTACGCCATTTATATTTCTGAAGTTTTGAGATCATTGTTTTTACTTTACGCCATTTATATTTCTGAAATTCTGAAGTTTCAACTTCTTCAGTCAGCAATTCCGAGTGTCCATTATTTTCGTTCGGAGTAAATACTTTAACTAAATATTGGACGAATGCATTTGCTTTTTCTGATTGCGTAGGCCGTTTCAGATTTTTTGTGGCATTATGTTTTCGTCATGGTTTTTTGCTAGTGCTGCTTTCAGGTTTTTGATAGATTTATTTAATTTTGATTTAAGACCAGGTGATCTATGTAATTGCCATTGTCTGTGCAGTATGCGTTTGTTCTTTAAGAGCTGTTGAATATTCTGTGACGCTTAGTGCATTTTCACTTTAGTAGATCTGTTGCATGTAGCATCCTTCGTTGTATTGCTTCCTCGATCTCAGATTTCGTTTTAAGTGGGATGCAAAATAGGCACTCTTTTGTCATTGTAAATTTGAATTGCAACCAATTAGTGTTTCGGTTCGTTAAAAAAATCTTTGATTCTGAATTTAGAACTTATGCGTGCTTAATGTTATTAAAACTGGAGAGCTGCGGATATAATGCATGTACCGGAACATTCTTCTAAGCAGATGTTAGTTACCTGTATATGCTCCTCGCGATATTTTTCCAGTTCATGATGTCTTATTCTATCTCTAATAATAATTGCTGATCCCCCACGAGGGTTCCCGTTATGGTGTTGGGTATCGTAAATTTTATAACCATTAAATTATACAGAGCTCATTTGTGCAAAATGTGTCCCAGAGACCATCATGATGTCTCTTTCGTTTTTGCTGCTTCAGGTTCCAGCACAAATTTGAACATTGGTTGAGGGATTTTCTCACGTATTTCTTGTGGCGAGTTCCTCACGTATTTCTTGTGGCGATACAGATGACTCTTTTATTACTATTATTAGTCCTCGCGAAATTTTCAATCTGTATGTGTAAAAGTATTCGTTAACTGCCTCTAAAATAGCAACAATTTTGCGATGTGCTTGTATGCTCAAGGCTTTCATTCTGGCTTTACTGATATTGCCTTGTTTAATTGGAGCAATGAAAAACTCTCTACCACTGATCTATATACATGGATACGACATCAATGTCAGAAACCATATAAAACAACAGCTAAAAATGGGAGCAATTTTTTGTATAGTCATATCGCTCGTTTATACACACCTCTTGCTTTAAAAAAATATTTCCGAAAGATAGGACCGTACCGAAGATAGATTTAATTTCGAAATTTTCTGAAATTGGTTTTTTATTATTATAGTCATGAACAAATAATAATATTCAAATGGTTTAAATTATAAATCACATTTTATTCATTTAATTCATGTGGTACCGCTTTTGTATGCAAATATCTTCTTGCGATTTCCCTTAATATTTCAAATGCTCTCCTGCAAATATTTCGAATAAAAAAAAGAGTTCTTGTCGTCAAAACGTCAAACGTCAAAAACTCATAGGAACCAGTTTTCTATTTACAATAATTTGATTTTCGAAAATTCGGAATTGAAGAAAAGACAGAAAATTTTTCTGTCTTTGTCACAAACGTAGAACTATTTTTGCTCTACCATATAGTTTTTGACATGTCGTATACATGTAATATAGATCAGTGCTCTCTACCTATTTCTTTTTTAAGATCGGCTACTAATTGTTGAGACGGCGCTTCTCGTAGATATATTGATGGTGGTCGTTCTTTTCGTGCTCTCGCCTCTTCTCGAGTTTCCTCTTCGTTATTACATTTATTTCCACACAGAGGTTGGAAACGGTTACCAGTTGTTATTCCTGGGCCGGTTCTGACGCACTTTTTGATTAAGATAAAGCTCACATTAAGATAATAAATATTATGAAGTAATACTAGTAGCAACCATTTAGGGGTTAGCTGTTTGCTATTGAAAAAAAATTAAATTGAACATTTAGGCTGCGGTCCAATTCGTGACTTATTTTGTGGAGACTGACTTATTTGAAAGTCTACAATAAACCTCTAGTCGACTAGACTTATTGTAGACTTGTTTGAGTTTTATGCGAGGCTTGCGCCCAAACTGGTAACTTGTCAAAATAATTCTAACAAGTTTTAAATAAGTCTATTCGACAGGAGACTTATTGTAGACTTTCAAATAAGTCAGTCTCCACAAAATAAGTCACGAATTGGACCGCAGTCTTACTCGTGTTAATATTGGCTTGTTATTAATAATATAAATAATTAGTTTTATTATTTATATTAAAAAAAATTTATATTTATGTTTAATAAAGCTGTATAAATATAAGGAAAGTGAAAAAGAAGTTTGACGGTAATCGCAGGTTAAATGTTGTGTTTGGCTACTGTACGATTGGCAACGAAAACGAACATTGATTATAGTATGGTAAATAGGCCGGTTCTGGTGCACGTTTTGATCAAGGTAAAGTATATATCATGGAGTTCTACAGTGGCGAGTATAGAGAAAGTACTAACAATTTTGCTAGGTGCTGCCGTGTTAAGAAAATTATTCATGCATGGATAGGATCTGAACGAGTAGTTCTTTGGAAATCCCAAGCTTTACACGCACTTGCAAAAAACAATTTTCGCTTTCCACTGGGATAAGAATTTAAATTTTTAGTTTTACACTGATTTGTTTGCATAAATTCGGTTGCTATTAGTATATATTTCAACAAGCTCGAACTGTGACACGCTGTTAATGACCAACAAAAAAGTTTATTTCAACCAACTGTGTTCCCCAATTATATGCTCAACTGTAAATTATTGCAGATCAGCTGCTGTATATATAATGGTACATTTATACTTGTACACTACAGAGCAAAATAATTGAACGCGAGCGACTAATTGCAGTGATACATTTTCAAAACAAAGTATTTATATGAAACAGTCCAATATTGATAGATACGAGCAAGGATTGTGAAAGGAAGCCTAATTTAATTGTTAATGCTTGTGCCGGTTTACAGCTCACGCAAATATAACCACATATCCCATGTGAAAAATTATCTTATTGGATGCTCGTCATAATCTTATATTGTCTTATTGGTTAAGATACTATAAAAATAGAGTGATGGTGTTGTTATCACTGCTTATTAAAACCCGGAAAGCAGTTCACTTGAATAACAAATTAAATATTACTCTTTCTGAACGCACTTTAAGTCTTATTATTCAGAATAACACTCACAGACATTTAACCTTCCTATTGCCTTTCGGGTCTATTTGACCGGAAATGCATTTTATTTGTTTATAAAATGTTTTTTTTTGAATCGAGAACGATTGACCGTTAGTGGCTTTTATCAATACATTATTTTACATGCTAAATTAAAAGGATTGTTTATAAATTTAGGGTCTAATTTGTGTTTGTAACACATATGATCTTTCAGAATAATATGGCCCGACTTTGATTTTGTAGAACTAATATAAATAACACATAAGTTCAACGTTTCTAAAGAACTTACAATACATTTATTTATTTTAATGTGTTTGAACATGTTCAATCCCAATAATCCATTGTTTTACAAAAGTCCGATAAATCCGCACATTTTTTTTTCACACAAATCCTGTTTATTCAAGTTCAATGTATTAAGAAAACTATTTTTTTTTCTTTATAAAATTCAGTCCGTGGTAAATTGTAACAGTGAGTAGAACTATTACAAAGCGTGTCCTTTGCTTTGAAAATGGATAGTGATTTAAACGAGCATTTATATACAACTGTTGCTTCAGAAGTTGAAGATTATTAGTCAGAGTTTATTACTGACAAAGAAATTTCTGATGAAAATCAAATAATCATACATCAGAAGTACCATTATAGATAAGGACTTTGTGTTATCCAAGAATGCCGATATTCCATGAAAAACAATTCTTCCGAATCATCAAGGGCGAGCTTCAAGCGCTAATATAATAAATATAAAACGTGTTACAAAACATTTCCAGAATCACGGATATGAAGACAAGCTTCCTTATAGATTTAGAGCGAAATATACGTTCTAGTAGAAATGACAAACAAGATAGGAGTTTCAGTATTATAAGCCGAATGGAAGCCAATATCAACAGAAGAATTTTTGGCTTGGGTGTATATATCCTGCAACGAGTCAGCTTAAAGCTTGTAGAATTTTCCAAATGATGGCTCTATATTCAAAGTTACTACGTTTTTAAAAGATTACATGCTATATCACGGATTGTAAGATTTGACGACAAAGATACCAAAACGGACTGGCACCAAAGGGATAAAGTTGCGCCTATTCAGGAGATATGGGTTAAATAGGTTGAATTTTTTTGCCAAATCTTTATTATCACACGGTAAATCTTACGGTATATGAGCAGCCGGTGCTACTCCGCGGGTGTTGTCCCTTCCGATAATAAATTCCAAGCAAACCTGCTAAATACGGCATACAAATATGGGCATTGTGTGACTTCATGCTAGTGCTTACAATTTTCAAGTTTATACTGGGAATGTACCGGGAGCTCTACCAGAAAAAAAATCAAGGATTGAGTGTAGTTTTGGACCTTACCAGGTAATAATTTTTTTACATCATATCGATTAGCACAAATGTTACTAAAGAGACATCTGACAATGCTAGGTCCGAAAAAATAAAACTATAGCCATTATATCTTATATACCTAAAAAAGCTAGCCGGTGACGTTAATGAGTACAAACCATAGAGAAGCCGGTGTAAGTTTCACAGATGACAAAAAAATAAACATATCATGGAATATAATAAAACTAAAGGTGCCGTTGACACCCTAGATAAGTTAGTCCTCAGAAGACAAACAAAGCGATTACCGATAACTTTGTTTTACAATATGCTTGGTATCTCAGCTTATAATGGATTCGCGCTTTGGTGTCAAATAAATCCAGAATGGCAAGTCGGAAAACTTTCAAAAAGACTTTTATTTTAGAGGAGCTGGGAAGGAGTCTAGTAGAGCTATTGACATTAAACCCGACCAAGGATGCCTTATTGTGAAAACGCTTCTAAAATTGTAAAACAAGTGCACAGGCCATTACGATAACAAATGGAAAGATGTAATTTTTTCCCATTTTAAAATGATAACAAGACAAATATACCATTGGCCCTATTCTGGCTTTCCCAGGGAATAGGGAATTGGGGAAATATTTTGCTGTAATTACAAATTGCAGTAATTCCCAAATATTTATTCCCTGTTCCCAAATGTATATTCTGGTAGACTGGGAATAATTTTTGGGGGAAAAATTTTTTATTTTGTTTTTTTATAAACTAAAACGCATGTTGTGACCTTAATACAAGTTTAATTTATTTTTCAAAATATATTTATTACAATAAATAATGTTTAGAAATTCGAAAAAGTACGAATTACAATTCCCTAAAAAAATAATTGGGAAAAATTAACGTCAAAACTGCTATAAAATGGAATTATTTTTTCCCAATAAAAAAAATTCCCAAGCGCCAGAATACACTTTGGGGAATAAATAATTTACAACTGCTAGAAATACGTCACTAATTCCCAATTCCCTATTCCTGGGGAAAACCAGAATAGGGCCACATGTAGTCAATGCGCGAAATATTTATGCAAGTTGCACTTGTGAAAATTCAGAGTAAATTTTTATATGTATTAGGATTTTTATTTTTTATTCTTATTATTTTAATATATTTTTATTATTATTATTAATTTGTTTTGTTATTTCCTGAATTCATGATTTAATAAAATAATAGTTTTATTTAATTTAATGATTTTTTAATTTTTGCAAAATCTTTAAATTGCTTCAATGACATTAATACAAGTTTGGGTCATATTGACTCGAAAGACAAAATTGCAATAGTAATTGTTTATTGTATGCGTTATTTTTAAAGTTTCTCGGTTTAATTAAGGTTGCATTAAGAATTAAGAATTGTATTATGTTTTTATTAAGATTATTTATAAAATGTGATATTAATTTTGTTTTCCAAATGGGGATGACTCTAATCCACAACTAAGAATTAATCTAAATGTCTATACGTCATACACAAACACAACAGTTCATATGTAACACACGTCTCAAATTTACTTAAATTATTATGGCAGTACATAATATTTCGAAACAGACAGATGAATATCTTCGAACAGTAATAAGAAAACTACTTATTTTATGAAGACGTGTCTTTCTGTCGTACGAGTATACACCGATTTTAGATCAAGGGCATAGTGTAATCGACCGTTTGTGGCGCCAGGCGAGAATCTTTACACTGTTCTTATATTGTAATGTAAAGAAAGTACATTACTACAAATAACTAAAACAACAATTACAGTACGACAAAAAAAACAGCTGACGGTGCTAAGATTATCTTAGTATCATTTTTGTGCATTGCTATTTTTCACATCAAACAACAAGTGTGTTTACGAGATGACGCATAGAATGATTAAAATAAATTGTGTACATTATGTATGTACATCAATCGATCAAATATAACCTAAATGTTGATTGTTCAACGGTCAATTTATTTTTATACCATCAACGAAATGTGATCGAATCATAAAATTTATACATTCACTCGTATTTATAGTCAAATAGATTAAAACCGGCAAAATTTTGTTACATAATCATTCAATAAATCACGCTTGAGGAAATTGTTGGACGGATATTCCCGGTCGCCAACTATAATGAGTTTGAAATGTACCGTTAGTATTAGATATTTTACTACTTCACGATTAAAAATACATTTTTGTATTTATTTTTAAAGTAGGGGTATTCCTAAAAACTATACAGTGTTTTGAACATTCGGAAAAATACACAAAATATAAATTGACTCAAAGATAAAATGACACTTTAAAATGAAAAACGAAAATGAAATTTTCAAGTAGCGGTTAGTATACATAACTAAATATAGGGTGATTTCTAATTAGTGATTCAAAAATACAATATGTACCATGAGTTTTAATGATTTTCACCTATCATTGATATTAAAAACCCATCTTCCTTGTCCATTGTAATCGAATTAGCAACGTCTGCAACTAGGTGAGCAGTTAGATTTTAAAACAGTTTTTATTATCTATGATAATTGTCTATCAAGTTTATGTAATGGTTGATACATCACCGGCAGAATGCAAAAGGGAATTTTCGTCAACAGATTACGATCCGTAAGTTAAGGACGTGAAAAAGGATGACCCTAGATGGCAAAGATTAAAAAAAAAAATGTATGTATGTACTTCGAAAAATATGAAATTTTTGTTAAACGAGTTGAAAGTTTAAAATATTTACCTTTTATAAAGGATTTTTCAATAAGGTAAGGACATAACAATTTTGTATTTAAATAAAACAAAGAATAATTGAGATATTGGGCTGAAATTTATTCCTGTATCGAATGGAATTCGGCGTCATTCAAATGACCACCACGAGCATGTTTGTAGCGATCGAGATTCTTTGGAGCTAATTTTACACCACTCGTTCACACATATCAGCCGGAACGTTGGCAATTTCGCGATCGTTATTGCCCCTGAACTCTCTTTAACGTTGTTGGCTGAAACAAACGACTTAACGTAACCTTAAAGAAGAAATCCAACGGTATTAAATCAAATGAGCGAAGTGGCCATTCGATCGGACCATTTCTCGAGATTACCCGGTTACCGAACTTCCCCTTCAAAAGATCAATTGTTTGACCAGCTGTGCAGCATGTGGCACGATCTTGTTGAAACCAAATATCACTGATGTGAAGTCCATCCATTTCTGACCAAAAATAGTCTTCCAAGATGGTCCAAACACACCTTCGGCATAAAATCCTCATCACACAGCTACCTTTTCTGATTGTAATGGAGTTTCTTGAAGTGCATGTGGGTTTATTGTTGTCCAATAACGCATAATTTGCTTATTAACGTAGCCATTAAGCCAAAAATGAGCATGAGCTGAAGATAATTTTACGATGCAATTCAGAGTTTTGTTCAAACTTTAGCAGAGCCAAATCGGAGGAGTTTCGACTTCAGTTCTTGAGTTAATTTGATGCTTGGCTTGTAAGTCAAGATATTTTCGCCAAGTTCGCCACAACATGGTTTGAGAGATTCTCCAATTCCTGTGAACGGCGTGGAATCGGTTGATTTGTTGCAAACGTTTTTTTTTATTTTTTAAATATCTTGAGTGATATGTTACACGTTCTACCAGTGTGAGACATATCAGTGATGTCATAAACCTTTCTTCTTTCACGACAATATCTTAAGGGAAACATGTATGGCAAGTCTTCCATGCGTCTCACCCTAACAAGTAATTTTTACTATGGTGTAGGTAAACAATTACGAGGTATGAAAAAGTTTGCATTTATATTTTGGATTGGTAAGTTAACATTTTTATTCGGATAATTTTAACATAACCAAATTTTTTTGTTTTTTTTTGTTCGACAAAAAATCGAAGCTCATCTATGTGGTATCACATTTCGCAAGGATCTCCTAATTTATACATAAAGCTTAAGTTTGAAGTCTCATCTCGATTATTCAATCTCTTGGGCCGTATATCTCTACGTAATTGCCCAATTTGTCCGAAATTAGGTTTTTTAATCTCCTTATTTCCGGTAAATTCATAAAATGACGTGGGGCCGTATTCTTGAAATCGGTGGAAATTTTCGTAATCGGAATACAATTTGCTATGAAATTCTTTTCATTATTAAAAATTTTCGCCGGTTAATTTAATAATTTTTTAAAATTTGTATGCAAGTTTTCTGCAAGTATCGATTTACCCAGTTGGCATGTTTCCCTTAAGCTTATAGTAATCAGTTCAAAATGAAATGAAATTTTACAAACGTCTCCAAAAATCTATTTATTTTCGCGTGAAATAGAAATGAAATTTTATTTGGGGAATTTTAATTTTAACGTATAAATTTGTAGACATACATAAATGAATTTGTTTATTTTACGTAAATAAATTAAATTAAATTGACTTTAATTAAAATTTATGGATTTGTGGTATTAAAAAATTTGTTTATTGCCAAACAAATGTCAAAATTTCGAGTGAAAATAATGTGCCGAGACAATATTTTCACATGAAAATAATTTGGAGAGTTTATGCGCCCATGTATTGAACACACTTGAAGTTTTCGCTGGTGAACTGAGTACTACAAAATGAAAACAGAAGTGAAATTTTTCATTTCTAAATCTAATTTCACTTTTCACAGGCTTTAGTAGGGGGAAATAATTATGTTTCTTTATTTAAAAAAAGATAAAAAATTTTAAAAAATGATTTAAGTAGCCGGCGAAAAATTTTAGTAATATAAATAATTGCAAATTGTATTCCGATTACGAATATTTCCACCGATCTCAAGAATAGGGGTCCTGAACTAATTTTGTTTGAAATTCAATTTTGTTTTAATCGTTTTTTCGTAAATGCTATAGAATTTTTAAACAAATTAGCAAAAACGAAAAAGCTCGTGTGGAAGCTGCCACTTTCAGTGCACTGAGTCCGTCAAAAATCACTGAGATCTCCCAGTTTATGGAAAAAACTTAAGTCTAAAGTTTCTCCCTGATAAGTTGCTTCGTCTGGGCTGCAGATAGGCCACAAATTTTAGTTGGACAGATTACACACACATACAAAGATGTTTTTTTTAAACTGTTTACTTCGGCGATAGAGCGAATGGTAAAACTGCAAAAATCTCGGGATCACAATTTTTCATGAATTATTTTATAATTTAGTTGTTCTTCGTAAGTTCGTAAGTTTGTGTGATTTGAATATATTATAATGTAGGTAATATGTAGTTAGGTTTCTCAGAAATACTGCAATCATATTGTTTTACTTTCAAATAATTAATTCAAAATCTATTGATCTCAATTTATATAAAACCTTCTTAACACTTTCCTCTCGACCGAATGGTCATAATTTGTAAAAAAATCTATCAATTAAAGATCGATTGCCGCTGTAGAGCTCCGGTCAATAACCGAAACATTGTAGCTTTACTAAGAAAACTGCGCCTTTCGGAATGCCAATTTCCTCTGGAAATAGCGCTCCCTCCTAGACTCTGAAAATTTTAGTGTAAAACTTTAATTTACATTTTGTATTTTTAAGTATCCGCAAAACCCAAATAACCACCTAAGCAAATGGGTCCATCAGATCTATTGTAAACAATTTGAAAAAATTTATTATAAGGAACGGGTGTGTAACGAAATCTCGGTTTGCAAAATCTTGGTTTGTTAAAATCTCGGGTTTCAAAATCTCAGTTTTCAAAATCCCGGTTTTTAAAATCCCGGTTTTCAAAATCTCTGTTTTCAAAATCCCGGTTTTGTATAAAAAAAAACAGATTTTTAGGAAATCCTAGTTTGAATTTTTAAAATTTGGCATGCGGGTAAATGGGACTCTTAAATGATTTTTTAACAAAATTCAAAAATGAGTTTGCGATAAAGTTCTAGAAAATGACTAATACGGATGGAATTTGGATGGAGGGCTAATGGCCCGAGTTACATATGCCACAATGTAGCGAGTCTTCAACAGCAGCAACAACAACAACATCAGTATTTAGCTGAAGTTACATATCAAACGATAATTTAGCTGACTACACATAATGTAACATCATGCCACACACCAACAGTAACAACATAATAATCTAGCTGATGAGACATAATACAACAACATGCCATAATGCATCAAATAGCATATCACGTTGTATGTCGTCTTCTTCATTTTAGCTGATACTGCCAAACAAGCAATTCCAAGAAACACCACGAGCAACATGATACCACATTGTCTATATTAAATTATATTTTTAAATTACTTTAAGATTCATTATTATTCGTGTACTCATTCAACAAACATTATAGTTTTCTTTATAAATAAAATTGTTTTATATAACTTGAAAATAAAATATTAATATTGCTCTGGATAAATTCCAGAGTAGCTATAAAAAATAAAGAGTTTTCAGCGTGAAAACTATAATTCCCGTGAGAGTTATCGAAGCCGTCAGCCTCTACAATTATTGCATTTCAAAATGTTGCATTAACAAAATATTGCGTTTTTTATTAATCTTGTAGCTACAAAATGTTGCAAGTACAAAATCTTGCAATTACAAAATATGGCATAACAAAATGGTGCAATTATTTTTCTTTTTAGTTGGTCTCATTAATAGATTCTATATAATCTACTCTTACGTGTGGCACGCAATGCGACATGTTTGCTGATCGCGGCTCCTACTTCCGCCGAAGTTCAAATCTAAAGCCCCTCAGAGGGCTAAGTGTGAGGGGGGAGGAAGGCGGGTAGAGCAGCGACCTCTCGCGTGCCCGTGAGAGTTATCGAAGCCGTTAGCCTCTACAATTATTGCATTTCAAAATGTTGTATTAACAAAATATTGCTTTTTTTATTAATCTTGTAGCTACAAAATGTTGCAATTATAAAATGTTGCAAGTACCAAATCTTGCAATTAAAAAACTTTATTAAATAAACCCGGGATTTTGAGAACCGGGATTTTGAAAACGGGGATTTCGAAAACCAAGAATTTGAAAACCGGGATTTTGGAACCGGGATTTTCAAAACCGTGATTTTCAAAACCGAGATTTCGTAGTACACCCATATAAGGAACTTTTGACTTCCGGTTGATTGTTTTCTCTTTAAATTCTAGCAATCAATGTGTCATAAGCTGACAAAAAATTAAATCCGCTGAGTAAAATTAAAAAACATAAAAAAATTAAATTAAAAAAATTAAAAATAAAAGTAAAATTAAATTAAATCCACTTTATCTTGACGTGAAGTTTGAGTGCGATCTGTCATTTATTTTGTGCAAATGGGATTTCGTGTGCAGAATCGCTGTTACAGAAGGCTTACGGTGAATCGGCTTAATCAAAAACATGTGCATATGAGTGTTACAATGCATTCAAAAGCAGTCGAGATGTGGTGGAAGATTTGCCTAATGAAGGAAATGGTGACGAAAAATCGTCATTTAGGTTTGAGAGAGATAGCCGCTGAACTTTCAGTGTCTTTCGAATAAACTCGTACCATTGTACAACGATTGTATGGGCATGAAACGCGTTGCTACTCGACTAGTTGCGAAAGACCTGAATTTTCTTAAAACACTCAATCGTGTAAAGGTCGCTGAAGACATGCTAGAACGAATCAATTCCGACCCCACATTCATAAAACGCATTATAACTGGTGATGATGCATGGGTTTACAAGTTTGACTTACTTCCAACTGAGCCGAGGCCGAAAGAACCGAAAGAGCTGGATGTTGACTGTTTTCTTTGATTATCGCGGTGTTGTGCACTCGGAATTTTTGCCAGAAGGTCAGAACGAATTTCTGGCGAAAAACTCAACAAATATCATCGAACAACCACCGTATTCCCCTGATATGGCTTCTGCTGACTTTTTTCTCTTTCTAAAACTCAAATTACCACTTCGAGGCACCCATTTTTAGTCGATAGAAGACATGAAAGAGAATTCGCGACGAGAACCGAAGTCGATTCCGAAAATGCGTTTGAAAATTGTTTTGATGATTAGATTACTCATTGGCATAAGTGTATTATTTTGGAAGAGGCCTACTTTGAAGGCGATACAATAAATTTGAAAGAATAAGAAATATTTTATATTTTATTGACCAATACCCGTTACTTTTTTGCCAGAATGTATCGACACGGCTCGGATTGAATATCGTATCATATCATATCATGCGGTTGATTCATTCTTCAGTTTTACAATTGTCTTGAGCATCTTGGCATAGATCATGCTTTTAACATAGCCCAGTCAAATCATAAGATTTCATCTGCCATTGGGCCTTGTTGTATCGAAAGGTAATGCGATGTCACGGTAACGTTCGGCGTTTACCTTAACAGCATTTCCAAAGGAGTCTAATGACTTTACCAGCTTGAAAGTCACCCCAAATAACAACTCATTGTCGATGCATATTGAACGTTTCTAAAATTCGTTAAACTTTATCACGCGTAACTTTTTAATTATAATTCTCGCATTAAAGTGTAACACGTGAAATGTAACTGAAATTTGATTTTCTATAACTTGTACTTGAGTGCGGATTTGGTACAGTCTTCAAGCAAAGCGAAGCCATTTTTCTGCATGTACTTAGCTCGTGGCGTTCACACGTTACCGGTAAAACCGATTAAAAATGCGCTAGTAGAGACATCTAGCATCAGTACGAGAAGAGGGCGCTTCGCTACTTTGCCGCGAGATGTCAGTAAAAAATAACAAAAAAAAAAGAGAAGGCGACATACAAGAAAAATACATTTAATAAAAACAAAAATTCCTTCTTGTCGCTTTTCTCTCCATGTACCATCGTGTTTTACATAACCAAAAAGTCAATATAATTTTTATGAAGTCGAAATAACTATATTTAAATTTATGTAAAGTGGAATAAAAATAAATAAAATTAAATAAAAATAAATAAAATAAACATACGAAATTCAGCGTTGTTGATTAGTTAATTTCATATAGGTGTGCACTTAGTAAAAACTCATTCTATAAGGCGACCACTCGCTTCGTTTATGCAGCCACCGTATAAAACTAAATGCACACACCACAAGCACTAATTTTGATTTTTGGGTCATCTAGGATTATACGAAATTTCGTTTTCTAGCATAAGCGTAAAGGCAAAATGCTTTTCGAATATACTTTCAGCTTTATAAGATAAAATTAAAGTTGTTTTTGAAGTGAAATAAAATTTTGTATATTACTGAAATTAATATTCAATATCGATTTATCGAGTTATCGACGCGAAACAAGAGAGTTCAATAGAACACAATAGAAATTTAATAAAAGATAAACTAATAAAACGTAGAAAGATATTGAATAAATCTAAAAAGTGTAAAATTAGTGAACAAGCCAAAATAGGTAATGGCAACCCAAGCCGTCCCATAAATATGGACGAAGAAACATCCGACGATGATTTCAAAGGCTACAATTTTAATGATAAGAAATTAAAAAGAAAATTAAATAAATCGGAAATTTCTATCGAAGCAAAATGAAGAAAATCACGCCAAATAAAAAAACAAATATTAACAAAGCAAATAAATTGAGTGAAAAAATGGAAACAAACGAACGTGAGGAAATTAACAAAAGCAAAATAGATGAGGCCTCAAGTCACCAAACCATACAAAAAAAAACCAGATAACAAATATATTAACACCGATAAGGGACCATACTATGTATTAATAAAGTCGAATACACCAAAATACATGATTTCAGTGATTCTTGCAAGAATTTTCAAAGAAAGCAACATAAAAACCAAAAGCATCATTGAAATAAATAAAAATATGGCAAGAATAGATTTGAGGATTCGAAACTTTTGACAAAGCAAATAAATGTATAAGGAAAGACAACCCAATTAATAAAATTTTAACCGAAAAAGAAACCAACGCCTTCATCCCGAAAACTTTACACATGTGGAAGCGGTGGTCAGAGGACTAGTAGGCGAATTTGAAATAAACGAAATAAAAGAAAACATAACGCGAGTTTCCGATCACCAATGAAGAAATAATCAAAACATGGGACCGAGTAAACAAAAGCCTAAAAAATACGAAAATTTTAAAACTGGAAATACGAGCAAGTGAATTGCCAAAAGAAATCTTATTTTACGATGTAAAAAAACGGCGACCTACATACGGAAATTAAAATTCTGTGCATCATGCCTAAGCTATGGACACATAAAAAAAATTTGTCGATCTAAAATAACAAGATGCGCTAAGTGCGCAAAACCTAAAAAAATGGACAAACAACACGAATGCCAGGAAAACCCAGAATGCAAATTCTGTGTGGGAATAGAGCATTATACAAACTCAAGAAACTGCCAAGAAAAGAAAAAACAAACAAAAATTCAAATATATATGATAAAAAACAAAACATCATACAGAGAAACCCTAGCGGCACTATACCCACGAAACAAGTTGCTCAACCAGGATATTAATGACTTCCCACAAATTAACACAAATGAAGAAATCAGAATGAATATATGGGATGATAAACCGCAAAGACAGGAATTAATTCTAAATGCACAAAGAGAAAGAATACTAGAATTACAAAACACATTGGAGAAATTCATTCGACTAAGTGATAAAAGATACGATATACCAGACCTACTAACCATTGAACTAAAAGAGTTAGTAAATAATATAAAAAACAAAATAAATGGAAAGTAGTATAAAAATACTGCAAATAAACATAAGAAGTCTAAACAGTAACATCAACCTATTAAAAATGTACATATTACAAAAACAAAAAATAGATGTAGTTATACTAAATGAAACCTGGACACATGAGAACAATATAATACCACGAATACCTAAATATAAACTTATAACAAAAAACAGAGACACGGGATATGGAGGAGTAGGGTTTCTAATGAGAAAAACAACATTGGAGCCAAACAAGTCGACTTAAATATAAACATCACACATATTGAGGCAGAACAAATAAAAATAAAATATAGAGAGGAAGAAATGTATTTGATCGCTTTCAACAACCCCTCCAAACGGTAACACAAATGTGCAAATTATGGATTTCAAAAAATTAATCAAAAAAGCAGAAAGCAACAACAAAACAATCCTTGCAGGAGATATCAATATACCCATAGTAGTCTATGGGATCATATAACTAATGAGAACAAACTGGATAAAATACTCGTAATAGCAGAAAAGCTCCATGATCAAGGCAGCAGCTTACGCCCATGTCTATTCAACATCTACACCAGGGAACTCCATGATATAGAAAACAATAACAACAACATCTATCAATTCGCAGACGATATAGTGATGCTAATAACAGGGAAAACTGAAATAGAAACACAAACAATAGCTAACAAATCGCTAAGAGATCTAAAGGAAGGTCCGACAACCTTTTTTTTTATTAGTTGACCAAACACTAATCTTTTAATATTAAACCTCCCTCCCATCTTAACCTTTTAACATTAAAACTCCAAAAGGATAACTCATCGGTAAACACAATATTCGTCCAAGCTTTGTTTTTATGTTCATTCGCCCACTGTAGTCCGATTTTCAATATATTTTTGTGTTGCCAGTGGTTTGACCAAGGTATTTTCATATGCGTAGCCATGTTCCATAATTCTATTTCATACGGTTGTTTTTGGTATAATAATATTATTTTTCGCCTATTTTTCCTCAGCTGCATCCAGCGTAAGCGAAGAATTTTCATCAAATAACTGTATGATGGCCTCATCCTCATTTTTTTGTAGTGGTTTGGATTTTGCCTCTATCTGGCAAATCGTCAACATTTTTATACATCGAATAATGTGTAATCCTCTTCTATACAAATGTTTTCGACTTTTTTATATATTCTGCTGCACTTGCAACCGACATTTTTAGTCCTTTCGGATGAGCACTTAAAACACCGCTTCAAATCATTTTTTATAAATCGCACTCATTTCTTTCATATGTTATCCGCTAAACAGTTGCAGTAAAACTGATGTTTGTATTAGAGCGTCCAAGCGGAATCAATAAAAAACTCAAAAATATGCCCATATTTGTTCCTATAGTTTTAAGTCCAGTTATGCCGTACACGCTCTTGTTGAACCTACTGTATCATTGAAAACTCGCAATAGTGAAGTTTCACATTATTGAACTGTAAGCTCGTAGGGTAACTTTTATCTGCTGCCCTATTCCTGAATACGATACGAAAACGAAAATACAAAATTCATATTTGAATTGAATCAGATTCGTACGATTCTTATTTAAAATTGAATAGGAATCGTGTACTTCCGTTTTCGTATCGTATTCAGGAGTAGGGCCCCAACTGGTAACTTTTTCGTTTCTTTCCCCTTTACCAATAAAATCGGTTTTATCTGCGCCGCAATTTTTTGATTTTATTGGTAAAGGAGAAACAAACGAAGAAGTTACCGGATACCACCGGTAGCCATAAGGATTTATATACTATTGCTTTTTAAATAAGATAAAGTGCGCGATAACTCTCCAGATTTAAATATTTTTACCATTTTCAGCCAATATGATCATTTGTGGGACACAAACAGATGGAGCGAAAGAAATTAGGAATCATAATTTTCGAAAATGAGCCACTTACTTTACTCCTATGACCACCCTATATATACTACGAGTATATACACAATTTTGTAACAAAAATATAAAATAAAACGACGCGCGATCCCTTCCATTATTTGTAATATGCTACAATTATAACACGACGACGATCATCAAGAAATACAGAGGAAAATAAGTTTTTTTATTTTATTTTTATTTTTAACGATCATATTCGAAACGATCATTCAAAATTTTAAATTAGTTCTAAGTTTCTGTTTGTCGCATTTGGATTATCATTTTATAAAAGAAGTGTGTTCCTTATACAAAATAAAAATATATAAAATTAAATTTTAAATTTTATTATTATTTTTTCCTTATTGCAACTAATTAAAATTAACAAAAATAAAAATAATTTATATTTGTTTAAATTTTATTTATTTTATAAATAAACATTTAAGATTTCTAATTTATATCGTTTCAAACAAATTGTGAACTGTGTGTGCGTTTTCGTAAAAAAAAAAAAATTAGAAATAAAATTATGAGAAATAAATAGTGAAAATTTTATTTTCCATTTTCTTCATCAGTGTTGTGTATATATTAGTAGTAAAATGTGTTTTCTTTTGGAAAAATTAAAAAGTTAAAATTAAATTCTATTTCTAATATTATTTGGTGTGTGATGTTGTTATATATAATTTGTTGAAAGTAGTAAGATGATGATTATACATCTATAGTGCTGGTGATGATGATGATGATGATCAAGTTAAGATCAAGATGAGTCACAGAATTTTGCGAGAAAAGTGGATATAAATAAATTTTAATTTTGTTGTTTAAAAGAAAAATAAAATAGAAAAACTTTAAGTGAAATTTTGTGGAAAAGGTCATCTTTTTGTGTTTACTTTTTATAATACATATATGAATACATATCAATGCGCACAGTATATCGAGTAATACGAAAGTAAAATTTATTCTTATTATTATTTTCTTATGAATGGATAAGTGGTTATGATCGATTTGAATTTTCATTGAACCGAAAATTTGTAATTTTTTTCAATACAAATAAAATCAATGTCTCTAATACATGTTATATTCTAATAAAATAACTATTATTCTTTCATACATAATTCTCAGCGGAATTGTAAAGTTAATGACTTGGAACAGCATTATATATATTTCCACAATACAAAGAAACTAGCATATTTGATCTTGTGATGCACGATATGTACGTAAGAATATAATATTATATTCATCATAAGTCGAAAGACGACAGTCAAAATTTTGTCAAATTAAAACCGAAGAACACAAAATGTATTTTTATATTTTGTATTTTATGGAAATGCTAACAAACAAATGTCGCATTTTAATATTTTTAGTTAGTCTTGTAGTTTTTTTAGATCATCAAAATAATAAGTCTCCCTTTTAAATAAAACTACATAACACACAACATACATAATATATTGTTGTTGCTCTTGTTTTAAGATTTGAAGATTTGTTCTTGTTTTTTAAGTTTCAATTAGGTGCAAGAGAAAATTGAAATTTTAAAAGATTTTTAATTTAAAAAACATATGGTGTTAGAAATCCTAAAGTGTATATTTTTATAAAAGGATTTTTTTTTTTAAAATTATTGTATAAGCCCCTATTACAAACAATTCGAGTCTATCTAAATTATTGACATCTGTCGAAAAGTAGACGTTTTAATTAACGTTTTGCAATCTATATTTTTTTTATAATTGTTTACCTCGAACATACATTATTTAATTAATTTAATTGCTCAAAACCCCAAAAATAATTTCTCAGCAATAAGTTATATATGTATAACAGGCATCATGATTTTGTCATCGTAAGTGTGACATTAAAAAATAATTGTTGGATAAAATAGTAAATTAGTAACCACATTGACTCATCATGGATAGCAAACATTCGCATGTTATAGTCACTGATTTCGTAATATAAATCTGACTAAAATGTTGATATTGATTTTCCAAACTAAAGCAACAGTTCCGACCAAATATTAATTTAGGCCTTAATTGTTTTACATGACTTCGTGCTTTCAGTTCCAACTTTATTTTTATTAAACATTAAATACAGGAAGCAAATTAATGACTCACCTTTTGTTGTTGGATGCAGGGTTTATTTATTAATAAATTAATTTAATTTCAGCAAAATTACTAAATAATTATTTTAATAATTGTGTTTAAGTTGGAATGGGTTTCCTAGGCATTTTCCATGCTTTTACTCCAGTCTCTAACACACCACAACTTCCTTGATGCTATAGAAGAAACACGTTCAATACGTTGGGTCCAATTTTTATTGAGCTATCTAGTGTTGAAAGTTAATCATTTGCTGATCATTGTTCATATCTTGAGTGCATCTGTTTTGATATTTGATGCTACTTAGAAGAAATCCATAAACATTTCCCGAAGCACCGGTTATGAATGGTGAACTAAAAAAGGGAAAATGTATTTTAAATAAATATCGGCCCTGTAGACAACTTGAATAATTTATTTGATTTGCAACTAGATACAAATATGACGATAGTAAAAAAAACTCAAACGTTTTAATGATTGCATGTTGTAATTAAAATTTTCTCGAATTACCAATATCGGTAACAACTTTATTGGTAATAACTTTAGGATGAATGAATGTATAATTAAGGTACTAATATTCGTCCAGCGAAATTAAATGTTTAGCTGGTATACATGATTAGGTTTCAATTATTATACGTTTCTCCAGATTCGCCTATTTCCTTGATTCGGATTGATTCATAAATTACGTCAAACCATAATTATTTTGTGTTTACGCAGCAATAAATAAATAAATAAATAAATAAAATAAATAAATAAACAATGACGATTAAAATTGATTTTTTTTTTATTATCCCTAGTAGTCAATTAGTATGTATAATGTCCCCTATGTTTAGGAGCAGAAATAAGGAAAAGTCAAAAATTAAATAATTAGTTTTACACTTACGGGCAGTATAAGTAAAACAATATTATTATTTGAGATTTAAATATCGTTTGGTTCACAAAGAAATTGGTTTTCTAAATATCATACAGCCACCCATATTTACGTTACGCGCGCCAATAACTTCTGAAAAAATTTACCGCACTTTGAATTAAAGTTAGCTGATATTTATCCTAACAATCACGTATAGTATTTAGAATTTTTATTTTGTGAATGGGCATCCCTGCTTCAAAATTTGTCTCGAAGTATAAATATATTTTAATTTAATCCTTTCAGACCTGATATAAACCTAGCCTTCTAAAAAAAATATTTTGAATGCTTTTTATGTTGTTTGGCCTTCATTTAAGACAATTATTTAGGAAAAATTTAGCCTCACCTCCTAGACCCTTGAATTGAGCATGTACATTAAAATGAACAAATCTGGTGAAAGGTTGTAGGCGGCACCATGTATGGCGCCGGTATATATTTTGATTGCTTTCATTCATTTTAATTAAATACAAAACTTTTGCACGACAAATAGTAAAATTAATTATCAAAAAAAAAAAAATAAATAAATTATAAATCACAAAATTAATTCAATAAAATAAATTAAAATTTTCAGTTGATATTTCTAGACTCGGCGGGTGTGAGACTGTACGAAGCAATTCCGATCGTAAGTTATACATAAGTGTATGTTACACTTTTTGCAATAGAAATGGGTTCGACCTGTTGAAAACAGATTTTTGGTATATGGAAATAAAAACACGGCTATCTCTTGTTATGAGTAAACCGGAAGTGGTGACATATTTTTTATTAATTTTTAATACAATGTTGCCTATAACCGAATTTATTATAATTCCCAACTAACAAACATAAATTCGCCCTATTAAGCCAACACTCCCACTTGAATTTACACTAATTTTAGTCCCATTTCTCCTCGATGTTGTTGATGTTTGGACCTGGGAAATCCCTTTGTTAATGCATCAGCAATCATCTGATCTGTCCCGATTGGATTTATTGTGATAACAGATGCTTCTACTTTCTCTTTCACAAAATGATGCCTGACATCGATATGTTTAATACGAGGATGGTATGCATCTGTCTTCGAGAGATTAATTGCGCTTCGATTGTCACAAAAAAATCGGAATCGCAGTCGGTTTGCTGAGTTCCACGTCCAATTTTTGAAGCCATAATGCTTCTTGACGGCTTCAGTTAAAGAAAGTGCAACGGGTTGTTGCTTGTGTGATGACCATGTTATTGCTCCACCGCCTTTGGAAACACATAACCAGTGGTGGATTTTCTTTCATCAAGATCACTCGCCCAGTCTGCATCACTAAAACCAGTAATGTTTTCTAATTCCGATCTGGTCGGCTTGTTTTAATCCATAAAGTGTCTTGTTTAATTAACAAACTTTTCCTGTTGCATCCACAAATCTTTCTAGTTGCAACATATACACAGTTTCCCTCAATTCACCTTGAAGGAACGCAGACACTGCATCCATCTGCTCAACATTCATATCGTATTGAACAGCTAGTGCCAACAGATAGCAAATTGAGCTATACTTCACTACTAGTACATACGCTTCTTCATAATCCAGACCTTCACGCTGGGAACAACCCTTTACAACGAGCCGTGCTTTGTATTGAACTGAACCATCTAATTTTAATTTGGTTTTAAACACCCATTTTGACTTGATCGCTTTGCTGTTACTAGGTAGATTACACAGAGTCTATTTTTCGGTTGCCATAATCGCTTCATATTCATCTTCCATAGCTTGTCGTCACAAATTACAGTGATAGCTCAATGCTTCTTCAACACTAAGCGGATCATTCGTCGATAACTCATTTGACGAATAAACGGTATCGTTTTTTTTGTTTAATTTCGGTGTCCGTTTTGAACGCCGATTTCCACTAACATTAATTTCTGCATAATATCTGGACAATAATCGCTATCAGAACCATTGTCTTGTGCGTCAACAATCGTTTCGTCACTGAAATATTCACCTTCATCGCCTGGGCTGTCATTATCTCCCACTTCATTTGACAACGGACAAAATACGTTCCAAATGAATCTCCGATGAACCAGACGCAACCGGACTGACATCCCTAACCACTGATTGTTCGTTATATGACATTTGGAAGACATTTGTTTAAATATTCACAGGACTCATCAAAAATACAATCACGGGTTGAGAAAACTTCGCCATTTGGTGAATTGTACATACGATACCCTTTTTGATTTTCACAATAGCAAACCATTCTGCATTGTTGTGCTGTTGGATCGAGCTTTTTTCGATTTTGTTTTTGCACATGTACCATAGCCTTTGATCCAAAACCCTCAAGTTCAACAAATCCGGTTGTCTCCAGTTCAAACCGTCTCTGGTATCCGTCCTGATAACACCTTTGTCGGTGATCGGTTGATTAAATATACAGCCGTATTCACCGCTTCGGCCCAAAAATGTTTCGATAACCCAGAATCAATCAGAAGACACGTCGTTTTTCGACAATTATTCGATTCATGCATTCACATAATCCGTTCTGCTGTGGGTTATATGGTATTGTCGTCTGATGCTGAATCCCCGAACTCTGAAGAAAACTCAGGAGTTTTTGTTATAAAACTCTCCGCCGTTGTCTGTCCGCAACACTTTTAGTTTTTCTCCGCACTGATTTTCGACAAATGCTTTAAATTTTTTGAAAACAGACACTACTTCTTTGGATTTTAAGAAGTAAACGAACGTCTTGTGCGAATAATCGTCAACCAAGGAGAAAAAGTAAAGCGATCCATTAATCGATTTCTTTTCCATGGGTCCGCAGAAATCTGTATGAACCAATTCTAATTTATGATTCGATGATGAGGTCAATTTTCCGTACTGTGATTTTTGCTGCTTTCCTTTACAACAAACGACACCAATGTCAATTTTATCACTAGGTTCAACATTGTCCATTCCCGACGATTTTTGCAACTCTTTCATATATTGGACACTCAGATGTCCAAGCCGGCGATGCCACAATTCAAAATTGTCCTTGACAACTGACCCGAATAAACAACATGCACTTTTATCCAAATCCACTTTGTACATATTCTTTTCTAGAGTTGCTGTCGCAATTAGTTGATTACGCTTGTCAAAAATTCTACACTGGCGGCGGTATCGAAAACTATCACTTTTACATTCTTAGCCATCACATAAAGTAAGTTCGTTGATAATTCAAGCACATACATTACGTCTGCTGTGACAGTTGTTTTTTACTTTTCGTTGTTAGCCATGATAACTTTTTTAGATGTTGACAATCGGGAGTAATTTTTAATAATCTGCATATTATTTGTCATATGCGATGATGCGCCGGAACCGTTTATCCTCTGTTTCTTTTTTTTTGGGGCAGAAACGACCGATGCGAAATGACCGATCTGATTACAGTTGTAGCATCTTGGTTTAAACCGCTATCTATTTCCTTTTGAAATAAACGCTGTATTCAATGAACTTTTGGTATCACCGTATTCACTAATGAGTAATTTTGACTTTACGTACTCCCCCGTAACCTCCGTTTCAGAGCTTTCCATGGCCATAATCATTGGTTGAAATTTTTCTGGCAAACCCGCAAGCAAAAAAGTGCCAAACCATTCTTCGCTAACTATAAAATCAATGTCGTTTAACTTTTGCGTATCACAGATAATTGCCGTTATATACCGCTCCATTGACGGACAATTTTCAAGTTTTGTGTTAATCATTTTTAGTATCAAGGCGATTTTATTCGACGGCCCGTCATGCTGCAATACTTTTTTTAATTTTTCTCACATTTCTTTTGAAGTTTCTAAACTCCGAATATGAACATAAATACTGGAATGCACGCACATGATGATTTTTCATTTTGCTTGTTTTTCCCGCTTGGCCTTCTTTATTTCATCTACTGTCTGGTCTTTATTTTCGATACAACACCACAGATCGTCATGTTCAAGATACGATTTCATGGCAAATTCCCATTCATTATAATTTCCACGTCCCATTAATTTTTCTACTGGAACACTATTCGACGCTATGACTTGTTTTAATTTTCCAATTTTTACTGACTAGCTGTTACTTTAATTACTTTATCACTCAATTAACAAGGATTTTTTTTATTTGATTCCACAATAAAAAACTGCCAAAATCTGGGCCCATAACTTGTTGAAATAGTCTTGTTATGAGTAAACCGGAAGTGGTGACATATTTTTTATTCATTTTTAATACAATGTTGCCTATAACCAAATTTATTATAATTCCCAACTAACAAATCATAATTTCACCCTATAAGCCAACACGACCTTTGCAACCAACGAATTTGAATCGTGTCGCTTCCTTTTTGTTATCCACATACAGTAAATGGGCCGTGTTATCGTACTAAATATCCTGTACTGGACGAACCTCGAATCTAGTTCGGATAATAGGCTCCGGATGTTGTATACTATTTTCTTCTTGAGCAGGGCGCCCTTATTTTCGGCTATGTTCCGTTATACTTACTAAATAGTACGCAATTTCCAATCTGAACTCCAACATATCTTTAATTTCCTTTTGAAGATGACCTTGCTTTAACATATGTTTGCTATTATAGCCCATTTTTTAGATTTAGAAACGGAATAGAATTAGAATTTTTTTTTAGAATTTTTAGAACTGGAAACTGGCAGAAATTGCAAAATCTAAAAAATGGGCTATAAGTTCCACTTTTTTGATTTAATAAAAGTCCGATAATACGATAAAAATTGATCAAATACATCTACTCCTCCTATACCTTTGTTATATAAATGTATTACTTCTGGTTGCAAAATTTCTACATATCGTTTTTGTGCGTTATCTGATCTCTCTACCAAACATAAATCACTCTTTCCCACAAAGTTGGATGCAATATAAATAGGCTTGTTCGCCAACCAATTTAACAAAACGACACTCTAATCGCGGTCGCTAACTTCTTCAAAGGAACATTGTGGAAGTCTCTTAAATTCTTTACCTTCCATAAAAGGAGGTTTAAAGAAGTAATTGATTTTCGCTGTGCCATCAGGATTGATTCCTTTTTTCTTAAGGAGTTCCAAAAGAGTAAAGGAAGTAAAATAATTATCAAAAAATAGTTGGTTACCTGATTTTTTGATATTTTGTACTAAATGAAGAACTACTGCAGCTCCAAAGCCAAATTTCTTCTTGTTGTAATCAGATAACTAGGAATATGAGCCCTCATATAGGATAAAATCGTATGGTTGACCAATACTTCCGCCCAACACAAATAGTTGTATACCCCATTTGTTTGGTTTATTCTTTAAGTATTGCTTAACACTTAGTCTTCCCTTGAATGGGATGATTTGCTCATCAATGCTTAAGTTTTCTTCAAATCGTAGTTGTAAGCATCGACCACGAACCGCGTTTTTTATTGGTCGCACCTAAAAAAATATTTAATATAATGATGTTACATATTGTAAATAAATTTCAAACCACAACCTTTACAAATATATACTTGTTATCTTGTGGGATCTCCATATTATTTCACAATACATCTATAGCGGTGTTACCGTGTTTTATTAATGATTAATTAATACACACTATATGTTTAGTTATACACTATTCATTATTTATTATAAATATTATTTTTAAGGTAGTTCACAAAATGGTGTGTGAACGATTGTTCTGCACTTTTCACTTTCTTTTATTATATTATTATTTTGAGATTGTGTCTCCTTGAATTTCTAAACGCGACTCCTTTTCTTTTTCGTTTCTTCGTTTCCGGGTCGTCGATAAATATCTCGATATTTATCGATCGTCGATAAATATCGAGATTCGCGGAATTAATTTGTAGTTGGCGAAATGGCTCTATTCAGCAAAACGAGCAATGCCTCGTAATTAAGCGGCGCGATGTATAAATAGTTTTGCTACGAGGAGTGCCACGAAGTGAAAAGGATTTTAATGATTTTGAGCCGCTACATCACTCCCCTCCTGGATCGAAAACCGTAGTGTTTTAAATTAAATGTAACAGTTTTTGGAACACTACGTTTTTCGACGGGGTTTACCACAAGTATTCCGTACGCTGGCTTAAGCCTGTCGATGCCAATTGTTGTGGATTTTCCATCTACATCCACAACAAAGAATTTGCGCAATTTGCGGGTTACTGGATACGGTCCAGAATAGGGTATACTCAATGGACCTCTGACTCTATCCACACGTACGAATACGTGTGAACAGGTTTCCAGATTTTTGGGAATGTACGTTGCCTGTTCAGGTGGATGTCTTGTGTCCGTAGGAACTAGGGTTCTCATGGTGGTACGAAGCTGATTCACGAAATCCGAAGTATCTGTGTTTGGGTTCGAATTTTGATCGTTGATGAAGAATTCACCGGGAACCTTGATGTTTTGACCATATACTAGCTCTGCTGGTGTGCAGTTGAGGTCTTCCTTGACGGAGGTTCGAATACCCAATAGAATCGTTGGAAGTTCTGAACTCCAATGGGATGTATTACATCGAGCTGTTAAGGCGGATTTTAGTTGCCTGTGGAACCGTTCGACAAGACCATTCGCTTTCGGGTTGTATGCAGTTGTCCGAATGCGATGGGAACCTAGGAGCTTCGTGAGCTCGGTGAACAACGTTGATTCGAATTGTGTTCCTTGATCTGTCGTGATGAAGAGTGGGACACCATATCTACAGATATACTCATTGTAGAAGATCTTACTTACTGTTTTTGCGGTCATTTCTCGGATTGGATAAGCTTCTGGCCAGCGGGTAAATCGGTCGACTATCGTTAGAATGTAATGATAGCCATTCGATTGGGGCAGTGGACCAACCAGGTCCATGTGGATGTGTTCAAACCTGCCACTTGGTAGCTCGAATTTACCAAGTTCTGATTTTGTGTGGCGGTGAACTTTCGATTTTTGACATGGGATACAAGATTTCGCCCAATTGCTTGTATCAGTATTCATTCTTGGCCAGAAGTATTTTGAAGCAATAAGTTTTCGCGTAGCACGGATGCCGGGGTGTGATAAGCCATGTAGACTATCGAAGATTGTCCGTCGCATGTTGAGAGGAACGTAGGGTCGATTTTTACCTGTTGAAGTCTCACACCAAATTTGCTGCTTGTCTGGTAAGTCGATCCGTTGCAGGTTTACGCTTGATTTCGGTGTGTGTGCTGAAATCAATTTCTGCAATTCGTCGTCGCGTTGTTGTTGTACAAGTAATTCCTTCGTGTCGAAGGAGAAGACGCTGAGTTCTGTGAGAAGTGTTTCACCAGAACGAGACAAACAGTCGCTCACCACATTGTGTTTACCTTTGATGTGATGAATGTCGGTAGTGAACTGAGCAATGTAATCGAGGTGTCGTAATTGCCGGGGACTACGTTCAGATTTTGACGCAATAGCTGTTGTAAGAGGCTTATGGTCGGTAAATAAAGAGAAATTTCGGCCTTCGACGAAATGGCGAAAGTGTTTGATTGCTAAATACATAGCAAGAAGTTCTCTATCGAAAGTAGAGTATTTAATTTCCGCAGGGGAGAGCTTCTTTGAAAAGAACGCTAATGGTTGCCAACATCCTTTGTTGCGTTGTTGTAAGACAGCTCCAACTGCTACATTGGAAGCGTCGGTAGTTATGTTGAACTGCGCGTCGTTCAACGGGTGTGCCAAAAGAGTGACAGCGGCAAGAGAACGCTTGACCTTATCGAAAGATTCTGTACAATCTTCGGGCCAAGAGAATTTTCTTCTGTTTTTGCCTTTCTTGAGTAAGGTGGCCAAATGCCGGTGAATAGGCGATAACAGTTCGGCTAACCGTGGTATAAAGCGGTGGTAATAGTTCACCATACCGACGAACTGCTGTATTTGGCGGATTGATGTTGGTTCTGGAAAGTTTGAAATGACATCAACTCTGTCTTGCGACGGGAGGATGCCATCTTTCGAAATTGTGTGGCTCAAGAAGTCGAGTGACTTCACGCCGAAAATACATTTCGAAGCTTTTATATTGATTCCATATGCGGAGAGACGTTTAAATACTGACTCGAGATGTTCACTGTGTTCCATCTCGGACCGGCTCGCAATGAGGATATCGTCGATATAGGAGTAGACGAAGTCCAGCCCTTTTAACACTTCGTTAAGGAATCGCTGGAATGTCTGGGCTGAGTTACGAAGGCCGTATGGCATTCGGGTAAACTCGAAAAGCCCAAAAGGAGTAGTTATCGCTGTTTTGTGAATATCCTCGAGAGCCATGGGAATTTGATGATATGCCCTTACCAAGTCTATTTTGGAGAAAATAGTAGCGCCGGCGAGTTTCAACGAGAAACTGTGTATGTGGGGGATAGGATATCTATCTGGGACAGTGACAGTGTTTAACTGTCGATAGTCTCCACAAGGGCGCCAGTCCTTGTCTTTCTTTTGCACCATATGTAATGGTGAGGAGACTGGTGATGATGAGGGGCGGCAGATTCCGATGTCTGTCATAAACTGAAATTCAGTTTTAGCAGCTTTTAGTTTAGTTGCGTCAAGTTGTCGCGGTTTAGCACAAGGTAACCTACCTTGTGTGACGACGTAGTGGACTACGTTATGCTTCACTGGGAGGTTGTAGTTCGGAGCCTCAGTGAGCGATGGGTATTTCTTTAAAAGAGCGCCGTAGTCGTTGTTGACGCTGAAATGTTTTGGAGATGGCGTATCAACTTGGGCGATGATTGCGTTCACAGTGAGGGTAGTAAATGAATCAGAAAGTCTTCTGTTCTTCAAATCGACCACGAGACCATATTTGGACAGAAAGTCAGCACCTATAATAGGCCTGTCTACTGCCGCGATGATAAAGGGATGTGTGAACGAACGCCTGAGACCGAGATTAACCTTCAAAAGTTTTGTGCCGTAAGTGGAAATTGGGGATCCGTTTGCTGCGGTAAGAACGCAAACGGTGTCTTTTGCATGTCGGGGAAACTTGTTAACGGGTATCACAGATACTTCAGCCCCCGAATCGATCAGAAATTGCAAGTTGTTTTCGTGATCTTTGATGAAAAAACGGCGAGACGAACCAATCCCACTGTTTGCCGTAGAGACAGCAGGATTTAGTGGTTTTCCGAAGGCTTAAAATGTTTGGAAGTAGCTTGTCCATGAGCTACCGGTCGGAAACTGCACGGCTTATTACAGTTACGTGCGCGTGAGCCGAAACGACGGTGGAAGTAGCAGAGTCCAGATCGAGATGACGATCTCGACCTTGATCTGTGTCGGTAATTGAAATTCCGTCTGTTGTTTGGCGATCTTCCACGTGAACCAATGTTCATGTTGGCCAGTGTTCGCTGTAGATCTGCCAATTGTTGTTGCGTCTTGTCAAGTTGTCTTTGCATTGAAGCAAGGGCTGATTCACCGTCAGCAGTTGCCTTGCTTGTGGATGGCTGGTTGACAGCAGCAATTGGTTTGGGTACTCTGGATTGAGCGTAAATCCAGATATTGTCGGCGACCGGTAGGATTTCCTCGATGTCGTTTTTAATATCCCGCGCCATTATCGCTCGTAGGTCATCTGGCAAACGTTTTAGCCGGAGATTTTTGAGTAAATCGTTGTTTACTAATTTGGAATCACCTGCTTTTTGTTCAAGCAGGCGATAAAAGTGGGACGGTTTAAGGTCTCCCATTTGTTGGAAACCGGAGAGCAACTCGTCAAGTCGTTGCTCCTCGCTAATAGTGTAGCGGTTGGTTAACGCGGATTTCAGTCGATGATATTTCGTGCCTGGCTGCGGGTTCCTGAAAATGTCCGTGATGAATTGTACCGTCTCTTGTGGTATCGCGCCGAGAGTATAAGCAAATTGTTCATCGTCGTCGACAATGCGGTGGATGCCGAACTGGTGTTCGACGAGGATGAACCAAGCTGCCGGTTGCTCATTCCAGAAGGGAGGTATTTTAGGTGGCATCTTGTATATTTTAGTTGTTGTCCGCGATGCTGATGTGCCAGCATGGTTGTCGTTATCATCTTCTGACGATGGAACGGCTTTTTGTTGTTTAGGTGGCATTTTAAATCGATTTTTTTATTATTCACTTCACTTTGATACCGGCGTAGCAGAAATATTTATTTTATTCACTTGTCTATCTAATCGTAGACTTAAAAAAAATATTCGAACGCGAACAAACTAAACAGAACTATTTTCCCAACCAAGGAGTATTGCGAATACGAATAAGGGAATGGGCAGATCGAATAAGAATAAAATCAGCAAAAAATTAATTAAATAGCAAATTGTATCAAGCGAAATCAGAAACGAAAAAGGTAAAAATCAACTGAAATATTAACGAAGTTATAGTAAAATGGTGCGAAATTGAGGCGAACAATCGTTCACTTACAATAAATATGCTTAATATGTAATTTAATATAATGTTTTTAATGAAAATATGTTTGTAAAAAAAAATAGTTAGATTGAAATTGTTTGAGAAAAAAAAATTTTATATACACCAAAAATGAAAAAAAAAAATAAATGTATTCGACGAGTTTCGAACTTGCGACTTAAATATCTATAGCCATCAACGCTGACCGTTGAGCTATGCTGCTTATGACGTATACAGAATATCGTAAAATACATATATATATATACTGATATATGGAATATAATATTTAATATAATGTTTTAGTAATTTATTTGTAAAATAAATTGAGAATAATTTATTGTTTTTTTTTCTTTTATATATTAAAAAATTGTTTAAAAAAAGTTTTTATTGCAAAAAAAATGTTTCATAAATTTTTAGTTTAATATTTACTTGTTTGTATGTATATGTATCCATTAAGGTTGATTTAATTTGTTGTTGCTTGTTGCTGGTGATGTGTTGTTTTGTTGATCTGCCGACCGTAGTTCCATTGCTTTGTAATTTTGCCGCATTCGAAATGTTGTTGCCAGGTTCCTGGCTCCTTCGATGGGCGCGATCGCCTTTGTGGGGGCAATTGGCCCAGAATGTTACGTGTTTATGTGTGTTCTTCACATAATGTAATTTTCGGTTTCGAGAAAAAAATTTTTTTTTTTTTTTGTAATGGCTTAACCGCGTATCGAACTTGCTTTTAGTTCGTGTTATACAAAGTTCGTGGTACACTAATCCACTGCACTAAATTCACTACGTTGGTATAGTTTTTACGTAAGTTCTTATAACTGTTTTTTTTTTGTTTTTATGATTTTTATCACACACCTGGCGTTTATGTGCGCCTGTTATTTTTTTCGTTTTTAGCGTTTTAGTTTTTATTGTTGTACGCGTTTTTTTTTTATGTAGCACTAAGTTATATTATATTTCTCAAATTAATTGCACTTTAACTAAACACATTGCAATAAAAAAAATGATTCATTTGTAGCGGGTGTTATCGGGGTTTTTAATATTATTTAAATTAATAACACTCACTATTATTTCGTAAAATTAATTATTTATTATTATTTGTTATTTATTATTTATCATGCAAGATTATTTTTATAGTTTATATTATAATAGTTTTTTAATAAAATGCACTTTTAAAGCACATTGAAAGAAAAAAAATGTGCTCTTGCGCGGTTTTTCTAACGGTCGACTGTTTTTGATACCGTTATCCGCGCGTCGGGGTCACCATTTATAGCGGTGTTACCGTGTTTTATTAATGATTAATTAACACACACTATATGTTTAGTTATACACTATTCATTATTTATTATAAATATTATTTTTAAGGTAGTTCACAAAATGGTGTGTGAACGATTGTTCTGCACTTTTCACTTTCTTTTATTATATTATTATTTTGAGATTGTGTCTCCTTGAATTTCTAAACGCGACTCCTTTTCTTTTTCGTTTCTTCGTTTCCGGGTCGTCGATAAATATCTCGATATTTATCGATCGTCGATAAATATCGAGATTCGCGGAATTAATTTGTAGTTGGCGAAATGGCTCTATTCAGCAAAACGAGCAATGCCTCGTAATTAAGCGGCGCGGTGTATAAATAGTTTTGCTACGAGGAGTGCCACGAAGTGAAAAGGATTTTAATGATTTTGAGCCGCTACACATCCTGATTAGAAATCTTGTACTTCCAATGAATAAATATATTCCAAAAAGCCGTTTTATTTCTTTGATATCAGTTTGGCGAAATGAAATGCCTCTTTGCATTGCGTAAATTTTAATGTTTTCGGCTATCAATTCGAAAAGTGTATTATTAAAATACTTTTCGAAATAACACACGGGTGTCATCATTTCTGTGGTGTCATCACACACATCGGTTGAATCGGCTTCAAATGGGATTTCTAATTTTCGATATTCAGGACGCCGTCGCCACTTTAATTGAGTTTTGTCAGTTAAATTAATATTGAAGCCGCCTCTAGACTGATCGAAAATTTCAATATCGTTATTCAATTATTTTATAATAATTGACTAGTTTAATTTATTACAATTAATTTGAAACTTTTTTATTATTTAACTAAAACCAACACAAAATAGCATACTTCATGGGTCTTAAATTTTACGGCAAAAAAAAAGTTTCATAATAGGAATATTCGCGGCGGATCGAATTTACGATTTCGTATTTTCGAAATCAGTTAAATTTTGCTCTCATAAAAAAATTGACGCGAGTTAACATAAAGGCGCCTTTAGTGAGATTTTCGTAATGATTGCTATGTCACGCGCAAATTGATAATTAGAAACGTTATTTTTGATAGTTTGTGTATTTCAGTTGTATAACTAGGTGTTGAACAACGTGTAGCTTGGATAGCTTCCCTTAGGGGATTCCTTTGTTAGTTACATGTTTGACACTGACGGTTAGATTTTCTATTATGATTGTTATATTTGTGAGATTATCCAATTTATTATTTTGTTTATGTTTAGAGATTCGTTGTTTCGATTAGTTTCTTCCGAGTGACATTGTCAAATACCGTTTATATATCTGTGGTTATGACTATTTGAGAATTGTATAATTGCTTTACTTCTAGTATTTCTAGGAAGAGGTTTGTGAAATAGTCCATTGTTCTCTGTCTTGTTCTAAAACCACAATTAACTGGTTTGAGGGGAGTATTCTGCATTGCGTAATGTGGTTGTTCATACCTTGTAGAATAATTTTGTCGAATTTTAAATATTGTGTTAAGAAGGCATATAAGAAGTTCATTTCGGTTAGAAGTACGTTTTTATTTAGCTTTTTGATGAATATAGATCGTGATAATTGTTTTCGTTAGTACAGCATGTGTCGCTAGTCTCAATTACCAAATTGGTTTATTTTTTTATATACGGAATTTAGCTGAAAACAGCTCAACAAAACTGAAATAAAACTATAAGGAAAATGAAAACGACGTATAGTTTAAAGTAAGGATATTTCCTTGGAAAAGATGCTTAGGTACATTTTGATAATAAAATACATTTAAAACTTTTAGGTTTTCAGATAAATCGTGGCTAAATATCGACATTTTGTAAGGTTGTGTTAAACTAGGTATTTACGATGGTTATAGGGTAGCCATCTGTCCTCTAGACCAAAGTACACCCCCAGTGGTTCGATGATAGACTAGTTAACTTAAAAAATCGGAAGTGGAAAATGTACGTTAAAATGTTGAAAAGCGGATTAGAAGCCGACAAAATTATGTTTCTACAACACAGTAACGGATTTGAAATTTCTTTCAAATCAAAATACAGGTCGTATCTCGATCAAATCCAAGAAAAAATCAAAGGTAATCCTAAACAATTTTGGAAATACTTTAGGAATAAACGCGAAATTAAAGGATACCCTGCTAATATGGCCTACAACAATACCTGCTCTTGAAACGCCAAAGATCTGACATGTTCGCGTCGTTTTTTCAATCAGTCTATAGACCAAGCGTTGCCAGTGGATTGTATGAACAACCCAGCAATAATCACGTATCAATAAATCCTCCTATTATCTTTGACGATAACATTTTATCGGCTTTAAAGGGATTTGGAGATGATTGTGGTCTTGACAATATACCTTCTTCTAAGAAGTATTTCATAATCGTCCGTGATATTAATTTGTTCAAGATTTTTTTCGGCTTTTCGGACAAAATGTTACTTGGCATCCATACAATGTTTACGACTTTTTTAGTCGTAGAAAATAAAGAAGTCATTTACTTGCACAATATTTCCATCATAAAAGTAGAAAAATGCACATCCACCCCCTCCCCATTTTAACCAAACGGTACCTTTTGTACAGATACACAAAGTAACACAGACCTTTACAAAAATGAGACCTAAGGAAGTTCTCATTTTTGTAAGGGTTTCTGTATCTTTGCACAAGTACCCTGTGGTTGAAATGGGGGGGGGGGTGTAGGATGTGCATTTTTCTACTTTTGTGGTGGAAATATTGTGTAAGTAAATGGCCTCTTTCTTTCCTGCCATCTACCACTAAAAAAGTCGTAAACATTGTATGGATGCCATTACAAGTAATATTTTGTCCGAAAAGCCGAAAAAAATCTTAAACAAATACCCTCTTCTATTCTGACGGAGGACGCTGATATTTTAGTAATTCCATTATGTTACCTCACTGAAAAAAAAAATTAGTTATAGATAAATTGATTTATCTGCAACATTTGACCGATTTGGAAAAAATATAGAAGCATGTGTATTAAAATTAACCAAGTTCATTCATAAAATATATCTCAAACGCCCTATTGCTTCAAAATGCATATCTGGTGAATTACAATGAGATACGAGTATTCAAATTCTTACAATAGCAATATTTTTATCTATTTTATACGTGCATGTTTAGCTATTTCAGTTCTAACTAATTTACTAGAGCTCAATATGCACATGAGAAATTTATATCACGAATTTAAATTTTTTTAAGACGAACTCTAACCAGGGTTCTTGTGGATCAGATTCAGATATAACTTGTCTGATCTGAGATAATAAATGTTTGTAATGGGTTTGGATAGAACCAATGAATTAATTGAGAAATATTAAAATTAATCAATAAAAAAATAAAAAATGATAAATGTCACATTCAGTTGAGTTATAAAAACATCCAAACTGAATGCGTAAGACATCAATGTTTAAATAAAATATTGAATTTAAGATGAATATAAAACTTTGTTTAACAAGTAAATACCTTTTCCAGTGATAATTAAATAAAATAGGGGAAATTCATATATTTGATATCGATATATTTTATTGCGAATTTAGAACTAAGAGAGATATGTTTATGTCTCTGAAACGAGATATATTTTACATATAAAAATCTATGAAAATTTATCTCTGTAGGTAATAATTTTTCTTAGTGATTGAACCACTCCTTAAGTAAGCACTGGCGTGTTTCTCGAAAAATGGAAAATTTCAAAGATTACACCAATTTTTAAATCGGATAAAGGAGACGACGTTACATGCTACAGAGGAATATCAACTACATCATCAATTCCAAAATTGTTAGAATTAATAGTATGCAACAACTTTAAATCCACAATTGCAAGTCATATATCAATAAACCAGCATGGGTTTATGCCTGGCCGATCCACATCAACTGATCTGGTTGAATTCACCAGTAAAATAACTAACGACATAGAAAAACACCATCAGTAAATGTAGCGTACACGGATTTCAGTAAAGTACTTGATTCCATCTGTCATCAAAAAGCACTCCAATGTTTATTCACATTTGGGTTTTCACATAATGGGGAATGATAAATCAAACGTTTTTAAAGTTACGGCTGGGGTTCCCCAAGGATCACACATTGGGCCTTGGATATTTATTGTCATACATCGAATAACCGAGATAATCAAAAACTCAAACGTGTTCATATTTGCTGATGACGTGAAAATTTTTCGTACTGTTAATGGAATGCAAGATAAGAAGAAACTTCAAAAAGACATCGATAGATTAAGTGAGTGGTGTGATCGAAACTCGCTTTACTTCAATATTAAGAAATGCAAAATCATGTCTTTCCATCGTAAAAGAAATCCGTTTATTACATCATACAAAATTAACAACGAAGTATTGCAAAGAGTCAATGTGATTATAGACTTAGGGTGTTTCATTTATCGAGAATGCCAGTTCCAATAGGCATATTGAAAAATGTATTGCGAAAACCAATGCCATGTTTGGATTTGTTAAAAGATGGACAGGTGAATTTAAAGACATTCATACCTTTCACTCTACTTCACTTACGTTCGATCTCAACTGGAATACGCTGTAACGGTCTGGAATCCATATACTATGCTGTGCACATTAAAAGAATTGAAAGCAATTCAAAAGAAGTTTCTGATTTTCTTGTTAAAGAAAAGTGACTGTGATTACAACCACAACTTACCATTCCATGAAAATGTGGCTCGGCTACCTCCGCACTCAACAAGATGCACGGATTACAAAATATGCACGTTTGAAAATAGGCGCGGCTCTTATTGGTAACGTTTTGTCACAGTGATTCCGCTTACATCTTGGGAAACATATCAATTCATGTTCCATGCAGAACATTTCGAAACTGTGAGTTTTTAGTACTGTACACTACTTTAGTACTAAACATAAATGAATTTCTTATGAATTTATGTACATATTTTACTCTTTTTCATCTTTGGATATTCATGAAACCCCACGTATCCAGTCAGCGATACATTTTGGTGAAGGAAAATTTTGTCATGCGCCACCTGAGACATTCGGCCCTATGTCAGCTTTCTGATAATAGGTAGTAGAAGAAAAAAAAATTAAATCAAATAAAAAAATAAAAAAAATATATTTCTTAAAACAAAAACAAAAAAAAAACAAAAAAAAATCGACCTTTCGACTCATTTGGTCCTTCGACACATTCAGCCCTGCGACATTCGGCCCTTCGACATTCGGCCCTTTGATATCATACCCAGAATAGAGATAACGCTATTTTACTATGGACAAATTTGAACTCATTTTTTTGACCTTGGTTCACAATAAGGTAGGAAAAATTCGTTATTTTTGAATATTTTTATTTCAAATAAACAATTATGGACTCACAATGAAGCTTTGACGGCATATTTCAACAAAAAACAGTTAGTTAACATAAAATCACTACTGTAATTATTAATATTCATATTTAAAAGTTATGTTTCCTATAAAAAATATAAGGTAGGAAAAAAATTTCTTGGTGTACATGTCTCTTCTGGTTATATATTATACATATATTCTGTGGTAAAAGTTAATTTTTCGGTAAATTCAATTATTTTTCAAAAACTCCATGGTAAACTGATCGAAACATCTGTTCTAAAACTGGTTTTTACCACAGTACTCGATTTACCTTAAGTTTGACACACAGCCTTAAGAGTCTTTCTGTGTTCATGTTTGAGTTGATTGAGTTTAAGAATTTATTCCAATTAATATTCAATAAGAATGAATAAATGATTATGCTGATATGACATGTTTGACATAGGTTGTGTGCCAAACTTAAGGTAAATCTATTACTATGGTGAAAACAAGTTTTAGAATAGATTTTTTGATCAGTTTGCCATAGAGTTTTTGAAAAATAATTGGATTTACCGAAAAATTTACCTAAAATTGACTTTTATCTTAAGTTTGGCACACAGCCATAAAATGCAAATAAGTTTCAAGCAAAATCAGTTCTTTTTATAAAACAAATTATACACATTTCTAAGATATTCGAATCAAATGATTTCCAATAATAATAATGGCCATTGGCAGTATAACGGTCTAATTTGAGGTATTATGGAGCTTCTAATTTTACGGAATTTCCAAATAAAAAAAATCATTTTCATAATTTATCCCTTCCCAACTCTCAAGTCTCAGTTTTCGAACAAAATCTGTGTATTTTGTTCGAAAACTGAGACTTGAGAGTTGGGAGTTTTGCTGAAGTTTCACTAACCTACTAGATGTACTAAATTATTATTATTGGTGATTGATGTAAATAATAAAATTTTATATTTACATCTAGTGTGCTGATGAAACAACAAAACAAAACTCCCAACTCTCTAGTCGTGATTTTCTAACAAGATACGTATACAGATTTAAACGCAACATTTGTCTCTTGGTAGTATTTTCTTTAATACTGAAAAACTTCATTTAGAAATGTAGCTGAAATAGTTACTGCTTTTTGTAATACTTTTGTAATAGTGCTGATTATACCGAAATAAGGAACGATGGAGAGGCAGGCCGTCTTTTGTAATGGAACCGTGATTTTTCTATTGGAACCATTGAAGATTTAGGTGATACTGAGGAACTAATTAGCAGTATGATGTTGGTTTACTGCAGGTGATAAAATCGGACCTATAGTCGTACGTCCTCAATTTGGCAAGCAATGCGTAAAGCGAACCGCGAAAGGGTTGGGAGTGAAAAAAACAAAAAAGTTCACGGCAAACTTAAACCTTAAGATAAGACTTTAATTTATAATGCTTTAAATATTGGAGATTATTTATTTGATTTAAACTAATGTAGAAATAGCTTTTAATACAATCTATCGCATCTTCTTATCCAAATTTTAGAAATCATAGTAGATCGCTGATAGATTTAAATTTTAAAAGTAAACCGTATATAAAGTTATAAATGGACACCATAAACTACAACAACATAATCTTTTTAAACTCGTCTTCTTCTAATTTAAAGTCTACTAAAATCTGAAAACTACGAAAAAATGACACAAAAAGATGATTTAAAAAAAAAATAAATAAAAATTGTATTTATAAATGTGTTGTTTTATGTGTTTGATTTAAAAGTATAATTTTTCATCTGAATTTAGTAGAGTTGTTCAACTTCACATTAAAACAAACACGGCTGTAAAGAAAACTGTCTTCTTTTGGAACGAATTAAAAATTATATTTTTATGTTTTTTTCCTACGAATTGTAACAAACAAGCGACTAGAGTTGATATTTTAACGGGAAATCTTTCTTAAATTACATGATACATTAATAAAATGCAATTTCATTAATTAAAATTTATACTATTTTGTTTACATTTTATGCGTGCCGCGCGTATATTTTTTTTTTCTATCCCGATTTAGATTCGAGAACGTCAGATCTAAGAATTTCAGTCAAACTCATAACGTATGTTTCTTTAATTTTATAATTACTTATTGCATACAAAATTACTATTAAATCAAATATTATTATGATACATTCGTACAAGGGTATACCATTTTGTGATTTCATACAATTCTGAATTATCTTAAATTAACAGAAATACATATGAATTATATTAAAGTCTTATGTTTATAGAGAGCACAAAAAATGTAAGTTCAGAAAGATAATTGACGAAACAAATAATTGATTGTTTGAAAAATTTATAACATTTTATAAAAAAAAATTATGATGAACATAAGATGATGATTGAGATTAAGAAACGAACAAACAAAAACTTATTAAACCATATTATACTTCCTCGACATATGCCGAATCGATGTTACTTTCGTGTGTGGGTTTCTTAATTAATAATTTATCATATATACGATTAATTGGATTTCAGTTTTTGTTGGATCAATCAGCTGAGTTTTAGCGTAAACGATTAATTAGTCACTCTATACTAAGTGATTAATGTCTGTAACTCTTTTGTATGAACATTTTAGAGCAAGATTAATTTAAAGAGTATGAACTTATATCCTAACGAAAGTTAAATGCCTTTAAAAAAAAACGGAGGGGTGTATGATGTTGTGGCCAATACCCGATGTTCTTTTACCACGAATGTATGCACATCTTGAATACAGCACACTTAATTTTTAAAGCGAAAAATATAGCTTAGCAGACTTTTGGTAAATCTTTTTTTTTTAAATCAAAAATCGCCATTTCCATTCAGAGAACCAAGAAGGGCAAACATTAAAGAGATCCTATTGAAACATGCTGAATTCCAAAAAATTCCACAAAGATTTCCCAATTTATGAAAAAACTCACGTCTGAAGTTTCATCTCAATAATCTGTCTGATCTGTCGAGATGTAAAATTTTCGTGGAAAACATATTTTTATCAAAACTCGTCGTTTCTGCTAACGTTTTAGAATAATTACCTTAACCAACTTTGTTGTAAATTTAGCTTAGAATATTTTTATTCAGAGTCGCTACTTCCTAAAAAAACTCATATTAGAGCTACCACTTTTGTTTTATCGATTTTCGCCAAATTTCAATGCGACATCTCAATTTATGGAAAACCTTAATTTTGATTTTCTTTTCGCTTAAATTATGGAAAACTGATATGACACAACAATATTGTTATAAATTTTATTTGAAATCTTAAGATATCCAAATTTATTTCTCCAAATGGAATAAAATGTGCTTTAGAATTCTGTATACTATCAAATTTTTCTTCTCCCTATCTCTGGCACTATATCCCATCAAGGGATTTGGCTGCATCAAATGAGATTTCATAATCATATTTTCATTTCGGATAATGAGCGATTAATTCATTGATCCTAAAACCAGCCGTGAAATGCTTTCCTTGTCACCACCGGTAATCGAACCTGGGACCTCCGGTCGCTGGAGCAAACATGCTGACCACTTTGCCACCGAGGCGGCAAATTTTTCTTCGGGTACTTTAATGATTTTTGAAATTTCTTTGCATGTTTCTTACATTTTGTTTCCCTACTAAGGGAAAAATCTGACTGGATGAACCTATTCGAAATTATTCCTTTAATAGGGAGAGATAGAAATATTAGCACACTTAAAATCAAATTTGAAAAAATTAACGTTGCAGGCGAAACATTCGAATAATTTAGGGTCGTATCGACGTGATTACGACTTTTAGCCGTAGTCGTAATTTTTTCGAAAATGATATCCAGAAACTGTATTTTTAAGCACGGCTAAAATCGCCAATTAATACGCAAATTTATTGTTATTTTTAAACATAACTAAAAGTACAGCTTTTCGAAAACAAGAAACCAAAATAATAAAAAGAGAAATTCAATTATCTGTCAAAATAAAACCAATTATTTTAAAATTAATTATTATAAACTGCGCTCTGTTTTATGTTTTCTAAAAAGTCTGAGTCATGAGACGGCGATGATGATGAAAACAGAAATTCCATATTCCAAAATAGAATACAATATCCCTTTTCCGGCCCGTGATCGCAATTGTGTACGTAAAAATCATGTGCGAAAGAGAATTATGAAAAAAACGGGATATACGAGTAGATCTTGCACAAAGTTCGCACTAAAATAAAAATGCTCTAATTTTTTTTATTTTTAAGTATAATAACACTATAGTATTGTGATGTGAACGAAATAATAGCTTTTTATATGAAACACAAAAAATAAATTACGTATTTGACAATTGATAATGTTGTGTTATTTATGTATGTATTATAAAAATTATGATCGAAATTCGGAGTCGAAAACTCGGTGTCAAATGTCAGTTGTAACTGCGGTTAAAACGATCGATATCCACGATTTAAATCCTTTTAAACGGCTTCATTTTGACGTTTAAAAATAATAAAAGGTCTAAAAATAATAAAAGAGTGGCTTTAGTTGCAGTTACGATTTTAGCTTCGTCAGTCGATACGACACATAGAGAATTCTAAAACAATTTATATTACGGTTGGAGAACTTTTAACCTAGGCCAAGCTGTGCGTTTCCCTCTGATGATGCTTTGCAACTATCTGCAATCGATTTCTTCGATAGTACACATTCAAAATAATTCCGTATCGGTATATATGTTCTCGTAAAACCCCGAAATCGGTAAATGTCCGAATAAAAATTGGAAAAAACTGTGTTATCACTTCGAAATCTATAAAATGAGAGTTCTATATTCTCGTGATGGTTCACCCTTCACCCCACGGAGTATTTTTATGATATTAGTGCAAATTGGAATTTGGAAAAGAAGGGACTACGACTTTACTAACGATCATGGGCTCGCGGGAGCTAATTTATCCCCACATGAAGCCCTCTCATGGGGAATAAATAAAACTACGGGGATGTAGGGGGATTGGCCAACAACAACTTCGTAACCATTGGTCCTCTGGACAACCGGCTTTTAATCATGTAAACGAATTTAAAAAAATTAAATTTCGGACATTTACCGATTTCGGGGTTTTACCGTAACATATACATTATTATACACACACATAAAAAAAATACAAAGCGTTTTGCAATCAAAAGTAGGCGGGCATACAACTTTTTGCTTTGCAAATTTTGCATTTACAAAACGAAAACCAAAATTTCCCAAATTTATAAAGGCAAATTTTCAACCCTCCAATGAACACAGCAACTTGTTTAAGTTTTGAAAACGAACATTATTGTGTTATCTCAACACGTTTGCGTAATAAATGGCCGTACGATGATTTGTAATAGTGAACATTCTTATTGAATTTTTGTTTGAATTTAGGAAATTAATTGTGTGTTTTAATTGTTGCTACCAGAATTTATTTTTTGCTGCCGTTATTTGGAAATTTAATTGTGGCCATTAACCAAAAATCTATTGTACATTAGTTTTGTTTATGTTGTTAATACGAGATTTTGTTTTGGAAAACGTGCAAAATTATTGATATACAAATGAAAATAAAACACAAATACAACTACATGATACAAAAAATTCCATTTACAAAAAAATTTGCAAATATTTGCAATCATGTTAGTTGGACACTAATAGTTAATATTGAATTCAACGTTAATTTTCGACAGCTATCATAACTTTCATACATTTTTCTTTTTTCTTCTTTTGTCTACTATAGGAAAACGATAGCCTTCGAAAATGAATGTTGAATTCAATAGTAATGCCCGGTTCCAACAATAAAGCCCAAAAATGACGAAATTTGCCAAATCCAATGTTTTGAAACTTTTAATCCTATTTACCGTTGGCGCTACAACACCAGGGAGGGATGTGGCCGCCTCATTAAGGATAGAAAAATCAAATTAAGTTTAAAGACTGATCGGTTCAATGTATCCTAACCAAGTCCAAGTGAAGTTTTCATGCGGTTACTAAAATTTGTATTAATCTGATTCCAATATTTCTGACCTAGCTCCATAAATTGACTAATTAGGGCTTCAACATAACTGAGTTTGGGTACTATGAAAATTGGGTATAATTAATGTGAATTCCGACAAATATTTTGAAAATTAAAAAAATTAAAATGAGACTAAGCTATTTCTCAACTGTTTGGGATAAAATTGCAATATGGAAAAATTAAGGACAAAGCCGTAAGTACTATACTCGTTTGTGCAATGAGAAAAGTATTCCATTACAATGATTCCTGACAATGTTATATTTAAATGGATCGTTTCTTACATTAGGCGAACCTACCCAGACAAATAGTGAGGGAATCGATTATCATTTCTCAAATTATATCATTTCTCAAATTTACTAACGAATTAATTGATTCAAAGCGATTATGAACATATCGGTCGGCCGCGTATAGTTGTGTTTTCAGTGAACACAGCAACCCCCCATTTTCATTTGATTAACCGAAAATTTAGCTTCAATGACGAGTAAGAAATTTTAGTAGATTTTATTTAGTATTTTTAAATTTAACTGTCAGTTTTAACTGTCAATTTTAACTGTGTAGTTATAACTGTCTGTGTTAACTGTGAATTGCGATGCACACACACGTCCAGTCTAATCCTTCAGTTATTATCATGGATTTAAACAAATTTTATTCTACTTATATAGTGTTAATTGAAGCTCTAAGTATAATATTTTTTTCATTTGCGCTATATTCCAAGAAGAAACTTGGAATGATGGACCTATAAAATTCTAGGTAGCTCATAGAGCTGCTGGTATCCCGAGAAAATGCTACTTGAGACTGTTTCGAGCGCCTAACCTCCGAGACAAGAAGAAGAAAATTGTTTAATATCAACGATGAAAATCTTGGCCAATAGTTTAGTGAAGAAACTCATCAGAATATTATATGCATGCCACGCTAGAAGAAAGACGGTTAAAAGTGCTCAAATCTCTTTCGAAAGTAATACATATTATGCTGCTGTTGCGAGAAACTGCTCATTATCTGCATGACTAAAATTATAATAAAATTTTCCTCAAATTCCACAATGATTTTATGACTACATATATGTAATATCATTTCTAAATAAATTTCATAAACAAAATCCTAGTCAAAAAGTTCAGAGTTATAGTTGTTTTTGAGATTTTCGATCCAGCCCTTTTTGAAAGGTTTTTCAATTTGGTACTTATGTGTATGGTTTTGCCTTTTAATTGTTGACTGCGATTCCCTTAGTTTATTGGCTAAAATGTTTTTGACTGGTATTCTCGAAGCCGATCCATTCATTATTACTATCTATATTCCAGTATTTCATTCAAAATTCATGTTCTAAACCTATACCGAATTTTGCCATATTCCGTTAATAAATGGTAGTTGTTAAATGATTAGATTACACTCATTATGGTCAAATTCTACAACATTGTCCAAAATCACTTTTGGTATCCCAATCATATTCAACAATTAATATTTATTCAAAATTGATTTAGATATGGTGATATGGTTCCATTCTGCATAGTTATAAATATTTCAGAACTTCATTTCAGTTTCACCCAACGTGGCCAACACGTGGAACAAATTTGAACACAGTCAGATAAGAAAAAGTCGGGTTTAACCAGCCTATTCAGATTCCAAAAGAACTCCATAATTTTTAATACAAAACCAACCTCATTCTATAAACCATACAATTTTGGCCATATTTTGTTATGAATTTTAACTCTAACAGCAGAAGTACGAGAACATAGGGTTTTCAATAATCTCTGTTCTAATTAACCAAGAATTCGACCAACCGAAATTTGTGACATTTCTTCCATATCGATTTAATCTCTTAAAATATGGTATTTTGTAAGGATCTTGGGTTTTGATTTCCGGAATTTGAATTCCACGATTTTAAGTTCCGGCATAAAGCCGAATATTACGTAACTTTTCATGGCACACATAATCTGGTTAAATAACATCATGAGCAAGGCCGGTAATAACTAAGTGGATTGACAACAAAAGAAGCTTTAAAATACTTACTGTGAAAGGCTATAGAAAGCTGAAAATGTTTAAGCGATTATGTCTCTGGCCAACCTGGCCGGAACTAAGCAAGAAGTTATTCCAATGAAGTAAAAAAATGAAATGAAAAATATGTTTCAGAATTAAGTGATATGAAAATCGCAAGAACTTTCAGAAATATACAAGTTCATAGATTTTCAATGCTGAGTATTTTCCGAAAATCTGGAAAATCTCACAGACCATAATAATCTTAATATCTAGATAAGAATGAAGTTCAGTTGCCAATTGTTTCAAAAGCTATCGAAAAACTGAAAGTTCCTTAAAAGGATAAATGTACAAAAATAACACATTATCTACAGATTTAAGAGAAATACAAACACGGGCTCAATAACCCTTAAATCCCACCCTTAAATGTTCTACTATGAACAGAGGAGATGAAAAAAAAAGTTCAAATATGAGTAGAAGAAAGTAAAGTTTGAAAATGACTTGTATAATGATAGACAGGAAAAAATTGAATAATTCTTATTATGCTACATGGTCGTCTAAACCCTTTGATTTTTAGAGGGCCAAGTTCTTAAACTTAATTTGGTCTTTCAATAAAAGCTTACAATATACCAATAAAATATTTTATAAACGTCAAACAATATTAAATAAATAGATAAAATTATCATTTACATTGCGCGAGGTAGCTGCAATGAAGTTTAGTCTGGACTATAATTTTTAGAATGATCAGATGTGTTAGTTGAAATTTGTGTTAGAGTTTAATCTCCGCGATGCTTTTTCGTACTTTGAAAATGAGATTTATAACGGAACTATTAGAAGTTATTAATTCAACAACATTTTCCTATCTTTTTTAAACGCTTCAACTTCTTAAGAAAATCCTTTAAAGGTGCTCAGTAATTAGCGAAATTCGGGGAAACACTGATTTATTTCGGCTTTATATGGCGAAAAAATATAAACAAATTTCGGCCGATCACGTCTATTCTCTTAAATTCAAAATACAGATTAAATGAAGTAGTAAAGCATGCAGATTAAAAATGAATAAGCCAATAACTAGAATTGTTTATAGAAATTGGACGAAACGATTTTTTTCGAATTCATTGCTATCATTTATACACAGAACGAATTCTACAATAATTTTCTTTATTATTATTATCCATTAAAATTGTTTTGGAAATGTCGTCTCCGCCAATATAGTAAAGCAACAATACAAGTGACACAATTAATAAAGTAAACGCATTAATTGATTTTGAAATTGACATGACTAAATATGATATATTTATGATGGTTAACGAAAATCGACAGTATAGGTAATAGTTTCTTCTATAAATGATGTGGGAAACATCAAACTGAAAGTAGAACTATGCACTTTATTTTTTCAGAATTCACATTTAAAGTACTCTCACTTATATACTCAAATGCTCGTATCTGTTGCTCTGCGGTCAATTTTAAAACTAAAGGTAAATAAATAATCGGACAGTATGGTACAGTTAATTATTGGATAAAAACCAGAACGAATATTAAAGCGTGCTGAATGGCCAAACTATAATATCCAACAAATGAAAAGCGTTTAAATGTTTGCTTTGAGCTAACAACCCATAACAGTGGAAAGCCTAAACTTCAAATAAATTTGAAATTTCAACTACGAATTCGCACACGAATTATGGAATTACTTTGTTTTCAAACTAAGAACATAGAATATACTAGCACCTTATAATTTTCTATATTTATTGGCTGATTTAACAGAAGAAATTGGTTTTGGTTGCCAGCACGTAAGTTCCACGAAGTCGCATTGATTAAAGTAAAACATACAATAGGCCAAACGTCATCTAGAAATAATTGTTTGAAAACACTTTGAACGAAAAATCGTGCACGCTTAATTTATGACAATACAATCAAATAACGACTTCATGCCCGTGGGAAGAATTTTTAACCGGACCTGCAGGGAATATATATGTGAATGGTAGCGAGGAGTAAAAAGTAGTAAACTATTCAAATCTCACATCAAATCGTGCCAATAACAACAAAACTATAAGATGCATATTAGTTGTTAGATTTGGTTGCTTGTCAATGACGCCAATATAGTAAGAATTTGAGAAACTTGTTATATTTTAAGATGCTCTGGTTAATTAAAGCAGGAGATATGTATAGATTGCAGATAGATCGCGAGATACGAAATTAAGTATTTCGATAAAGTCGTAAAATTAATCCCGCAGAAGGCCTCAGTGTTTGGCGCTTCTTGTTGCAAACCAAACTAATTTGTTTGAATCGTACAAATTGATTCAGAAGATGTAGCTGCAATCACAACATTTTATAATTTGTAGAATACACTTCATCAGAAATTTGTTTCTAAGATCGCCTGAACGAACTTGTAAAGGCACTGCGATTTTTACGGATGAATGGAATATCAAATTAATTGGTACAGCAAACAAACAGTAAGAAATGAATCTGAGTGATGGAAATAAAAGCTAGCAAATGTAAATTAAAAAATATATGTTTATGAAAAATTACAATGTCGCAAAACAATATTACATGTCTTTTATTTTCAAGAACCATATCGTTTCAATGCTTTTCATTCTTTAGGTTCATCGTTTCTATTTCGAACTGATAATTTATAAGCTCTACACTTTCGTTCTTTATGGCGTTTAGGCGTATGCGCAATAATAAACAAGATTTAGTTTTCTCACCGACATGTCCAGGAACTAAAAAATTCTATCCAAAAAGGCCATTTAATAGAGCTATCGAATTGCCTTTTTACAAGCAAATATTGTCATAGTATACCAAAAGAGTGCCACTATTAAGGTCTGAGAAATGTTCAGTTGTATTCAAATTACTAACTTTTCAGAAAAATTTTACCAACTAATATTTATTCCATCTTCAACATATGAACTGAGTTTTATCCCAATCGGTTAAAAATGGATTAGTTCTATTCAAATCGGTAATTTTCCAGCACCATGTTGACAACTTTTATTGGAGAAATGACTATGTTCCATTCAAAGAGGCTACTTCTAGAACCACATTCGGTACATATATTGGAATGATTTATTATCATGTAAACCGAAGTCCGTTCCATTTCTGGACATATTTCCAGAACTATAATTACTGGAATCCAATTTTTATAATCGAGAAAAGTTTGAGCCAAATTGGGAACCCTTTTTCATGATAAATATGTATGAAGCGATATAAATTTCTCAATGGGTTAAGAAACGACTTAGTTCCCTTAAAACTGATAATTTTTTCAACCACAATTTCGGAACTAACATTGAAACCCTATTTTCATCATATAAACCATGGTTCGTTTCAATGAACTCGTGGCCTAGTTCTCAATTCGAGTTTCATCTTGACTTGTTTATAAATGACTGAGTACGATTTAAATTACCCATTTTATATAATGCACGTGCTACGAGATTATTCTATTCTAATCCGAATTAGGAATGTTTTAGTTTTTCTGGTTTCAAATTGACCGATTTCTAGTCGGAACAGTATAAAAGTCACAAAATTCACAAAACTAGAAGCGAATGATTGGTACGTAATGATTGATTTGTCCCCTAAATAAACTCAGTTTCAGAAAACCAACAAGACCAACCCATTGAAAATTTAATGTTTAAATTAATTTAAATCTTTTAAATCGGTGTCGTTTTTTGTAAATGCTAAACTTTTCAACATCATTGCAATCAATATGTTTTTAATCGTTTTTCGTAAATGATTTATGTACTTTTCCCAAATATTCCCAAAAGGCAAACAAGTTTCGATGGAAGCTAGCACTTCTGGTGGGCCGAGTTCAGCCTAAAATCACAGTGATCTCTCATATTCTGAAAATTTCCCGTTTCATCCCGATCAAGCAATCCGTCTGGACTGTACAGAGGCCGAATTTTTATTGAAAAGCCCAAATTTATTGATTTTTCCCAAGCGCTCATTCAAATTTGTGCTAACCCAAGTAACGGTTGGTTGATGTTGTTGGTGAAATTGTTGTCGCATTGACTATCTCTGATATGCGTTCCCAAAAAACTATACTTTTACATCAATATCTAAAACATTATAATTTTTTAAGATACATTTTCATATGAGGTTGGTAAAACATATATTCTGTAAAATTGAGATCTCTGTCGCAAAAGGTTTATTTAGCATCAGAAAAAGGCGATACAGGAATGGTACAAAAGATAATTGGGTTAAATAAGTGATAATGTTTTAAAAATTATAATTTTAATTCTCCAAGTTTATACGGCTAATCTAATTGTTATTTTCATATTTAAGGGAAAATAATTTGTTTTTTTTAAAGTTTTATGATCGACTCAAATAATAGACTTCGCAAGACATCTGTATGTGCACAGAACTTAAGTTTGATGCAACAGTGCAGTTTGCAAGACAATGTTAAATAAGACAATTTTAAATATCCAAAATGTCAGCCAGCATCGTAAATTAAATTTGTTCGACATCAACAATTTTTGTTGTCGGAACAGGCAAGTGCAAAATATAATTGCATATCTCCAATTTTAAATAATTTGGAACTCATAATATTCGTGATAATGCAAGCGATGCATAGATGAAAAATATTCTACTGAAATTTGGCGAAATTTCGCGGAAACATATGGCGAAAATAAAAAACGTTGACTATTTATTTGCGTTTTTCGTATATGTTTATTTAAAGACGGCGGTTTTATTTAAATTTTTAAAATGGATAGCAAATTGATTAATTCAATCACAATCATTCTTAGATTTTCTGAGCTCCAAATGCGACAATCTTGCTTATTAACGTAGCCTCGGAGATGAAAATGGGCCTCTTCACTGAAGATCATTTTTCGATGAAAATTCGGATCATTTTGATGCATTTGAAGGGCCCAATATGCGAAGATACGACGTTTATGGTGATCGACCGCCTTCAGTTCTTCTGTTAACTGAACTTTAAAAGCCTTAAGACCTAAGTCTTTATGCAAAACACGTTGTAACTTCGTTTGTGGAATGCCTAATTCCAAAAATCGACGAATCGACTTTCGTCAACACTACAGCAGCAATATTCTCAGTTGTTCTTGAGCGACGCACACGGTTTCGATTCTTCACATCACTAACTTGTTCCATAACAGCTCAAATTTTTCCACCAGTTTCGCTATTGCCGGTGCTTCACGACGACCCAAAAGTGATTTTGTTTTGCAAACTGTGACTGTAAAATTTTCACCATTTTTGTAGTGAATTTTAGCAATTTCAATGCGTTGTTGAAGCGTGTATCGTACCATTTTTAGTAATGGCGTCGTTTTTACTTGTCAAATGTCAAAAGATGACAGCATTAGTTTATATGATTAATAACATCATTGTGTGTTAAATACTTAAATATAATTATTTAAATGATTGATTGTATCATAATATGATATTCTTGATCATTCTGCTTCATCATAACAATGATGATCACTTGTGAAAAAAAAAATTCACTTGTGATCATCATTGTTATGATGAAGAAGATGAAGCAGAATGATCAAGAATATCATATTATGATATAATCAATCATTTAAATAATTGTATTTAACACACAATGATGATACTAATCATATAAACTAAATTTGATAGTATTTCTAATCATTGTATGATAGGGAATATCACAATAATTTAGTATTATCATAATATTGTAAATGCAATCATGTACATATTTATCATATTTTTGTTCTGAGTGTAGTCGTGAAAATCATAAACAATTTTAGTATTACAAAAAAATTATCATACAATAATGTAATAAACTTGATCTATATTAACACATATTGCAGTTTTACGCAACTAACGGGTGATTCATTTAGAGGTATTTTTCAGTAGGGATTTTATGACAGATCATGTGTGAGTCGTATCAAACAGTCATGGTATTTTTGTTAAATATTGTCTGACATTTCACCATGGAAAGACCTAGCCCGGCAGGGCCTACAAATTATTCAGCTGTATTATGAACATCATGCATTCTACGAGGAACGTGTTTCGTGCGCTTAGATCAACCTATGGTCCACATAATCGGCCTACCGAACGCACAATTCGCAATACCATCGAAAAATTTGAAACCCAATTTTCATTATTGCATAATACGCGACCATATATAGACCACACCCAGCACGTAGTGAAGAAAATATAGCGGCGGTAGCTCTGAGAGAGTACGTGATGACCGTGATGAATCGATTCGGTGCTGTTCTAAACAGCTTGGCTTATCGTATGCAAAACCTTGGCGTATTTTACGGAAGGATCTTGGTTTAAAAGCATAGAAAATTTAACTCGTGCAAGAATTGAAGCCGGCCAATCTTTCAAATCGTCACCGTTTCAGTCTTTCAGAAAAGCTTGAAGAAGATCCACTGTTTTCGGCCAAAAATTTTGTTCAGCGATGAGGCCCATTTCTGGTTTAATGGCTACGTTAATAAGCAAAATTGCCATATTTGGGCTGAAGAACAACCCAAAGAGGTTCAAGAGCTACCATTATATCCAAACAAAACAACGGTTTGGTGTGGTGATGCTGCCTGAATTTGAAGCCCGTGATCTCAATAAGACGGCGCTTTTTGCAACACAGCACGTGAAACCATGGCTTTATTGCGAGAACAATTCGGTGAAAAGTTAATTTCACGCTTCGGACCAGTAAATAGGCCACCTAAATCATGTGATATAACACCTTTAGACTTTTTACTTTTGGGGCTACGTAAAGTCCAAAGTCTACATGGATTAGCCGGTTACAATTGAGGAATTAGAAGCCAACATTATTATTATTCGCGCATTACCAAATACCAATCGAAATGCTCGAACAAGTCATCGAAAATTTGAACTTCAGAATGGATCATTTTAGCCGCAGTTACCGGCAACATTTGAAAGAAAAAAACTTTAAAAAATTAATGTAAAGAATGGTTCTTTGAAACAGCTTTAGTATTGCATAGAAATTTTTTGACAGTCTGAGCGATGGTGGCGCCACTTTGTTCAAAAACGATTATTTTTAGAACTAAAACAAAAGTGTCTCTGCTAAGTATTTTCGGAATGTGAAACTAGAATTTAATGAACTAAAATTTAAAATTGTATTCGTTAATCGGTGGTAAAATAATTTTTAATGAAAAATTTTAAATTTGATTTAAAAATAAATCAAACTTAATATTCTTTTATGAATATATGAAATTAAGAGTGGGAAGGAAAGGAAATAGTGGTACAATTGGATATCCGCAAGATTTCGTACTTGAAACATTTTGTAGTTGCAAGATTAATAAAAAAAGCAATATTTTGAAAATACAACTTTTTGAAATGATATAATTGTAGAGGCTAACGGCTTCAATAACTCTCAGTGCACGAGGGAGGTCGCTGCGCCCACCCCCCCGTAGCCCACCGAGGTGGTTTAGATTTAAATTTCGGGGGACGTAAGCTGGGATCAGCAAACATGTCGCACTGCGTGCCGCACGTAGGAGCGGATTATATAGAATCTATTAATGACACCTACTAAAATTAAAAATAATTGCACCATTTTGTTACGCGAGATTTTGTGTTGGCTCGTCAACCTTGCAGACACAGATCAAATAGATAGCATCGTGCATATCGCTTTTTCTGATAGATGTACCACAAATGTTAGCTTAATTCGTTGTGTAAGTCCCTATATTATTTCAAATTATTTTGCACCAACAGCATACAAAAATTCCTTGAGGTGAAGGTTGAACCGTCTCAAAAATGACGAATATTTAAATAATAATCGCATGTTACTTAATAAAATTTATTTTGTTTATAAAGCAAATATTAAATTTTTTATTTTATTTTATTAAATTAATCATTAATTTTAAATAATTTTAATTTATTAAAATATTTCATGTTACAAATTCAAATTTATTTTATTTATAAAAATATCCCTAAGATGGCAGTCAATTTAATTAAATTTGTTTAGTTAAAATTATAACCACCTAAAAAAATTGTAAAAAAAAATTAATCCAAAGGCGGAAAAAATTATAAATAATATATAAAAAATTGAAATATGTGTAAGATAATGTTTACATTTTTAAAATTATGACCATTTTGAAAAAAATGTCGTGAAAGTCAATTTTGACTACGATACTAAAGCCTATCCGCCGATTCTTCAGATGACTTACAATTTTTATGGTTACTTCACTGAGAATATGCGCATAATGGGGTAAGGTTTTTAATCGCTTTTTTGATATTCCTTAAAAAGTCTACAGTTAAATAAAACTTATTATGCTGGTTATCGCGTCGATATCGACTAAATCTGTTTCAGTAGATTAGTGCCATTTAATTTAGCGCGGCTAATAGAAATAGCTGGAGTACAATTTTTATAGCCAATATCGTCATGATAACCTAACTAAGATGAAAGCAGCGTCTCTGAGCGACAGGCTAATCTGAAATATTATTCATATCGCGATAAAACAGACAAACTGGTTTTTCAAAAGCTAATTAAGCTTGTACGTATGTCTGCTCTTCTGCATACTGGTAGAACTACATATTTCTTAGTTAACTCGAGTGATTTGCACCAAAAACATTAACCTACATTTTTAGATGGCGATCGAACCTTATATTTTATGAAAATATTTTTGCGAATGCAAATGGTTTAATTGACTGGCATACAAGAGACATTTCCAATTTACCAACCGGAAGCAGTGCTTCTTTCTCTAAAATTTTAGCTGTTGGCAATATATCCCTTTTGTGTTTTACTAACACAATTGTGTGAGTACGGTAAAAGTACCATGTCAAAAATTTATTTTTGTAGTGTTTTGAATCAACTTACATATTTGTGTATTCCTTTCAAACTTATTTTCGTTCGAAAAAAAAACTATAACTATACACACAATTGTGTTGGTTGTACATCAAAACAAGTGAAATTTTTTATTAAAAACGCCATTATACATACTATGATTTTTTACTCACACATTTGTGTGGTTTGGACTTTAATTGAGCTATTTTGTTTCAATTTTTGGTTGAAAAAGGGATATGGGAGCAAAATTTATATATTTGAACTGTCCACATCTTCGTTGTGTATCACTTTCACAATTGTCAAGCTTTCCACATCAGTTTGGAAATCAAGGGCTTTTTGGGAATCGGAAATCCAACTCCACTTGGCATTTTTTTCGTTTCTGTGCTTTGCAAATTTGTAACGCCATGCTTCTTACAAAAATTTATATGTCCCATTATAATTATTTTAGTTTATAAAGTAACTTGATTTTGGAGAAATGTAACTTTTCTGTAAAATTGTTTTTTAGGCAATTTCCTTATCTATCGTCTTTTGCCGAACGCAAGTTCTGAAGCACCTTATACTCATCAATACTTAGAAAAGTAATCATAATTAAATATAAATATCCTTACCAAATGGCTTCAGTAGTAAAACCCCAAATTGTTGCTTTTGCTCGAACGGAAATAACCTGATATCATTGTAAAAACAAATTATTTAATTGATATGAATGTTTAGCAACTGTAACAAAAATATTTATACCACGATTGAAGTAATATTTAGTATCGCCCTTATAAAACTAGATCAGAAAAATAATGAACAGCAGCTCATTTCCCCTTTCAATTAGTCAGATTAAATTTTAATCATTTCCAAGAAAATAATCTCTCTAATAAACTATAACTAACTGGTCAAAACACCAAATTACAACACAACATAAAAATAAATGAAAAGAATACTTAAAAATTAAGCGGGCTACATATGTGTAAACTAAACAAATTCGACAAGAAGAATTTTAAAACTATTCAATGAATCCAATTTTTATGATCCCCAATTATTGTAGCTGTTTTCATTAATTTGTTTAAAAAATAACATGCGTTTATTGTCTATTTACATATACGTTATACGCATAACACATAAAAATATGATATTTTCTCCATTATTTCATTCATAAACATAAATTCAAACAAAAAATGATTGATCTCGTAATTAACGAATTTGCTTTTGATTTTTATGTTAACAACTTAGTTAGAAATTTCCAAAACATGTATATAATTAAATAAAAATATTTTACATGCGCATACAGTACGGGAAATATAAATTAGTGGATCACAATTTGAATTACATAATAATACCTTAATGCGTATTATAATGTATAATTAAAGGCCTTATAGATATTTTACTTGCGGTAGGTAGAAAAAATTTTTATCATAAGGATTTCCTTTCATGCTCTTCTCGAGTCTATTTTTAAAAATTCATAAAGACCGTACAACATACTTGAAATTTAACGACTTTCTAACCATGCATACCTCTTGACTACCCTAATTTTCTTGACTATTCTGATTATTATTAAAACAAGAAAACCATTAACATTAATTTATTACGAATGTTGGTATGGTACGGGTATTAATAAATTTTGTACTGTCTATTTCTTAAATGCTAAGGGAATTTGAATGTTATAATTGTATCAAATTCCATGCAGCACGAGTTCAGTTCAGTCATGCACATTTTTATACTTCTAATTTTCTTTAATTCTATACGTATGTGGAGGGGTGGGTTTAGCTAGGGTAAATTTGAAAATACTAAAACTTTCGAATACAGTAAGCCGGCGTAAATTAATACCAAAAGTTTATTAAAAATAAACAAGTAACATCCGTAAAAAACGTTGATCATAGATATCCTGCCAAAATGTAACAGTAATTTTGGATTTAAATTCCAAAATTGGCAGTGTAGATTTATAGCTTAGAATGTGAAATAGAAGATGAGAATGAATGATAAGAACTAGAATGCCTGCCAAATTTGTTCACGGTTAACTTGTTTACTTACTGAAAAAATATTCTATTACATTCCGCTAGTCCTCTCATTTGCAAGACTTGTTTCTACGTTACCAAATTATTTACACAAGAGAATAATCTTCGAATCTGGTTCAAACACTTTGATTCCTATATAGCATGTCTAATTTCTAATTTTACTGGAAGTGTATTGGGCCATAATGAAATTCAAAAATTTCGGGGGTTTAGAAAACAGCTTAATATTTTTTACAAAAATTGATTACTTCCGACGTGTAGAGTTAGTGTGTTTCTAAAAATATTTGATTTCTAAAAAGTTCGAGAAGCTTTACAACAACACATAAAAAACGAAAAGATAACTGTTTAAATTAATTTGACTTTTTGATTCAAACCCGTTTGAATTAGTTTTGATACTAATAAATTACGTTCTGGAAATCCTTTATGATGTATCCTTTGGAAACTTAGAGTTAACAAAAATATTCGTTATTTCCAACTCTTTTCCGTTTTCTGAATTTGGCCTTTCGTTTCTGATATATTATTTCTGGATTATAAGAGAAAACCTCCAACTTAATCCTCTCTAATCTTAACGGGCTGCGAAAAGCAAAAAATTAGGATTATTTAGGAAATACTTCACAAGCCTATATATTAAAGTGGATTTTTTCCTAAAACTGAAAATATGTCTAAGTATTAGTGAATATGCTAAACGAAAAAAGAAGAAAACGCGATCAAATAATTCATTCAATATCGAACAATAAAACATCAACGCAATTTCTTTTCTCTTTATAATCTATCTTATTGGCTGATGGCACACGTAAAAACAAATACCGGATTTTTCCTCGTTTCTTTCCCCGTTGACCTATGATAGAAGTTTTAATTACGACTTAAACAAATGTTCTGTGCAATCACACAACTCAAACATAAATTAAATAAAAAATATTTCAAGGACATTTTTGACTCATTTCAGTTTAAATTTTATTTAAGAGAGAGCCGTTTCAGCCACGATTAGCATGAAAAATGCTAAAAGGAGAAATAAATTACGATGGGTCTTGGTTTCAGGAATATTCGCTTAGGGAGTTGTCCAGTGAAACCCGGATTCCAATTTTCTAATTTTTTAGACCTAGTACTTCTTAAAAATATTAGCCACATGGATGACCCGTCCCAGAATAATATTTATGGAGTCGAAGTATTGATCCCCCGCGTGCTCAAGTGAATTAATTAACGTTCCATGTATGGTCATATATTTATGGTACGATTTCCTCGACAAATTTCTGCCCGATAGCCAAAATAGAATATTTTTATACTTTGGCTAAGGATTAAGTAGACCTAGTGCTTCCTAAAAATATAAGTCACATGGATGACTCGTCCAGGAATAAGATTTGTGGAATCGAAGTATTGATCGTGCTCAAGTGAATAAATACACGTTCAATGTATGGATTCTTCGTCATATTTCTCCTCAATAGCCCCAATATAATATTTTTATACTTTGGCTAAGGATCAAGTAGACCTAGTGCTTCTTAAAAATATTAGCCACAAAAATATTGGGTCATCCACCGTCCTGAAATAAGATTTGTGGAATAGAAGTATTGATCGTGCTCAAGTGAAAAAATATTAATAAATTTTTGCTACTGGATAAAACACCTGGTCGTTTAATAAATAAATTTTTAAAATTTATGCGAATGGAATTTTTAAATTAAATTTATTTGTTTGTAAATTCTTATTAATTCAATTTTTGGAAGTACGATTTTTTTATTTGTCATGTTCCTCGTATTTTCAAATCAATATTGATGTTTGCTTTCAATAATTTGATTGACAACCTAATTAAAATCAATTGTTGAATGATTTACTAATACCATCAAATGTTTTAGTTTTAGGAATGTTTTAGGGAATTCTTCATCACCGTACGGGCTGCCTGTTTTTCCTTATAAGATGAAATTTTTAGCAGACAAACAGTATTGCCAGAGCCACCGTTCTGAGCTGTGAATATATATTGACCAGTTTCCGTTAATGTTTTGAACTGCATGAGATTTAATGTGCACTGTACCGCAATACTGTGTCTAATACAAATCTGACTCTATCTGAGCCTACCCAAATTAGGACGTCAGTTCAAATAAAAAGAACTGAACAGCAGTTTACCCCAAACTCAAAATAGAAAAATAAGAAAAGAAAAAAAATATGAATAACTTCAAAAAATTTTGAAGTTATTGTCTGTATAGCAGTATTGTGCCGTATTGTCTACATTGCGTAGATAATTAATATTCTACTTGTGTAGACTATGTATGTAGACAATTAAGGAAATTTCGTCGAAAATGTAGATAACGTAGGCAATATATCGACAATGTCGAAAATTACTGTGTCTGTTACCAATCAGTAAAATTTTAAGATTTCTTCGTTAATGGAACCATTTCAATATAAAGAGCTTCATTCCTACTTCACATTTGATAAAGCTTTAGTTTTTACTCAAAATAAAAAAATGGAAAAATTGGAATTTACGCTTTAGAATATTTTTCGATGTCTTCATTCGAACCAGGTTATATGAGGCTAAAGACGGCTATAGACAAAAAAAATGTCTGATGGGTTAAAGAATTCAGAAGTGGCAAGCTCTTATTTATGTTGGTCATCATTGTTTAGAAGACAGGTCTTGTTCGGCCTGTATTGCGGTTAGCAAAAATAAACGGCTCATCTTATTTACAAAACTAGAAAACCGTTTGACAAAATATAGCATTCAAATTAGAGTCACCCTTTCTCTTATAAAATTTCTAACTAATTTGGTTTTTGTGAAAGTAAGCTCTAAAATTTTAAATATGTTGTGCATTTTGAAAATAAATTGCAACAAATTTTCAAAATTCGTAAAAATCTAATTTAAAGTTTAGCGCATACTTTAAAATATCGATCAATTTTAAAATGCATAAAACTGTTTAAAATTGATTCCAACAACTATCTGAGAGTCGGTACTCTGCCCTATCTCGTCTATAGTAAATTATATATTTTACGAGTATCGAAGACCAACCTTACTTAGTACGCAAACATAAAAAAGATATTAAGACCAGAAATGAAAACCATTTGACCATTGTCAAAACAAACAGTATAACACCATTCCAAAAATCGGATAGCCAAATGTAAATTTAACGAATGTGCTTAGAAAATGCAATCATTGTAAGATCATCATTGATCCGAGACAGTAAAACGTACAAATGTCCTGAAGCAATCGTCCCGGTTACTGCAAACTAAAATGATGCCGAATCAAGGCATCGGCATCACTTTGGATTGAACCAATGAAAGGAAATAAATTCTAGTACACAGTGCTAAGAAAAGCAAAGAACATGTTAAAACTTCTAAACAAATCTAACCCGACCGAATAATTATAAGCTCAAGTTGTATTGTAGTAAATATAGTTTTAAATTCAATTATTTAAGGCAGGTAGACCTGATAGTTTTTTACCGACTGGTTTTTTTTCTGGTGACAGGTGCTTGCTACTTTGATAATTTCAAAATTACAATTTTAAATAAAATTTTCGAAAATAAATTACAAAATAGTGATGATGTCTATGACAATAAAACGGAATTTCTCTGGTTTGAGAATTTTTTTATTATATTAATCACTAAAACAGATGGCATTGCGTTAAAAAAATTTGAGAATTCGCGAATATATTTGTAATATCTTGAATTATTTTAAACGTGCTAATCACATACGTCTGTTTTAAAGTAATTTACTATTCACTCACAAAACTTTTGGAATACACTAATATGAACTGGAAAAAACTATAAGATGGCAACCTCGTGTACTGAAAAAACTATGGGAAAACTAAAAAAAAATAATATTTTACATTTTCTACGAATTGTCTACATTCTCTACAAATTATCGTCAGTGTCACAACACTGACTTCAGATGACTCGATGAGTCGTTCTCGTCCCAGAGATTATATCAAGTAATTTCGCTTGTCTTTATTTTACCATTGGTTTATCTCACTGCACAGAGAATTTCGTTTCCGTTCTGTCTTCTTGCAAAGCCTTCACGTTTCTGTTAGAGCTTTGATGTTTCAATTTCACGGATTCGTGTCCGTGTACAATAGCCCAGGTGTCGAATATTTACCGTTTTGCATTATTTATTCTGGTTATTGGTTTCTGTAATCATTTTGAATACGGATCAATGAATGATTGACCCATCTTCCAGGGCTTCTGAGTAAGGTTTACTGACCAGGGGAGGGGGAGGGAAGAAGGTTTCGTTCTATTTCATTATTCATTTTTTTGTATGATGTTCCCAAGCGGTCACTCAACCTTGTAATAATTCAAACAATGGTTGCTTGGCGTTGGTAATGAAGTTGTTGTTTTTTATCTATCTCTGCCACTCGCCCCCAATTTCAAAAAAGATAACCAGTGAAAATGGATATCGCTTATATTAAAAAACCTCGACCTGTATTCTTGTTTATCATCATCACAACTCTCAGACAATTCTAGTCTGGAAAACCACAGTATGTGCCAGCAGTCTCTTATGTTTTGTATTTAATTTTGATCAAAATACGAAAACGATAGTCGGCACATTTGGCACAGAGAAACCATAGCCGAATTAAGCCACGTAAATCGCTTACGGTTGTGCCAATATTGAAGATACCGATTAACCAAGATTTTCAATCTCATCTATTTGTTTAATAAAATTGAATTTTAACTGCCAAAATATAGGTGAAACCCAATTTAAACTAGAAAACTAAAAAATGATGACTTCATACAGAAAAGCAATGGAAAAAACAACAAAAAAGTAATAATCTACATTGTCTACGAAATGTCTACATATTCTACAAATTCTCGACATTGTCTACCCTAAAATCAATTGTCTACGCTTTTTGCGACACCACCATGTAGACAATTCGAAAATACGCGTAAACACACAACACTGCTATATAGGCGGCGGCCAACCGAACCCATCTAAATAACTTGTTTTTACAGAACAAAAGTTTAATATTAGACCATATAAAAATTAAAACTTTAGTTACAAAAATCCTCATGTGTCTATAGTATAAGGTGCAAAACCATCGATGGATCCAAATACAAAAAACGTATACCCAAAGACATTCTCAATTTAAAAAGTCTGCTTTATCCAGACAAATCTATTAAATTCGTAGAGAATAAAAGTATTAGACAAATTTGGTCCGTTTCTGCCCGGTTGCATATTTAATTGGCTAAAATTTGGTTAATCGTGAAATTTTGTTGCGCAGTGTCCGCAGCACATCATCGATTATGATCGTTTTTCATATGAAAATATTTGTGTCCGTCACGCCAGCCGGAACCATATCAGCCGGAACCAAACAACGATGGAATAAGTAGCACGATGCATTGTGCATCATTGTGCACTAATTGGTTTTTCAGCCGGAACCTTATAATTCCAGCCGGAACCTGATAAAGCCATCCAGAACCCTACAACAGCAAAACTTACTATGGCACTAGTAGCACGATGCATTGTGCATCATTGTGCACTATATCATTTTTCAGCCGGAACCTTACAAATCCAGAAATATACGATTTTTCGGAAAAGAACCTTACAAATTCAGCCGGAACCATACCCTCTACAGCCAAACTAAGTATGGCAAAAGTAGCACGATGTATTGTGCATCATTGTGCACTATATAATTTTTCAGCCGGAACCTTCTAAATCCTGCAATATATGATTTTTCAGTGGAACCTTATAATTCCAGCCGGAAACGATGGTATGGTAATATACAGTCAAATTAACTACATCACTAGTAGCACAATGGATTGTGTATCATTGTGCACTAAATGCTTTTTCAGCCGGAACCTTATAATTCCAACTGGAACCTGATAAAGCCAATCAAACCATACAACAGCCAAACCAACTATGGCACAAGTAGCACGATACATTGTGCATTATTGTGCACTATATAATTTTTCAGCCGGAACCTTACAAATCCAGAAATATAGGATTTTTGTGGAAAAAACCTTACAATTTCAGCCGGAACCATACCCTCTACAGCCAAACTAACTATAGAACTAGTAACACGATGCATTGTGCATCATTGTACACTAAATGCTTTTTCAGCCGGAACCTTATAATTCCGATTAGAACCTTATAAAGTCATTCAGAACCCTACAACAGCCAACCAACTATGGCACTAGTAGCACGATGCATTGAGCATCATTGTGCACTATATAACTTTTCAGGCGGAACCTTACAAATCCAGAAATATAAGATTTTTGTGGAAAAAACCTTACAATTTCAGCCGGAACCATACCCTCTACAGCCAAACCAGCTGTAGCACTAGTAGCATGATGCATTGTGCATCATTGTGCACTAAATGCCTTTTCAGCCGGAACCCTATAATTCCGGCCGGAACCAAATAAAGCCAGCCAGAACCATACAAAAGCCAAATTAATTACGGCAGTAGTAGAATGATGCATTGTGCATCATTGTGCATTATATAATTTTTCAGCCGGAACCTTACAAATCCAGAAATATACATTGTTTTGGTGGAAAAACCTAACAATTTCAGACGAAACCTACGGTCAAACTAACTACATCTAAAGTAGCACAATAGATTGTGTATTATTGTGTACAAAATGCTTTTTCAGCCGCAACTCAATAAATATAAATATTCGGGAATCGTACTGTAGCTGTGGAAACTCACATAATCTAAATAACGTTGGAGGTTGAGCCTTTAGAACCACTAGAAAAACAGCAAAAGGTGGTTATAAGCCACATAACCAAATCGCTGAATTTAGGAGGTAATTTGTTCAATTTGCGCGGTGTCATTGAGTATGACAGTGTAAATGAGCATTTCACTGCACATGCACTTAGAAACGGTGGCATATGGAAAACATACGACGATTTGCAAAAGGCCGAGACCAGCACCAACACTTCACGAAAAATGCTTGCCTACATGTTGTTCTATGTACAAGAACCCAAATCAAACAAAGTTCTTCTCTAAATGTTGAAATATTTTATAAAATATTATTAATAAATTATTAAAAAACAAACTGTTATTTCCGGCCTTTGTTAAATGTTATTTAAACTTTTTATTTTATAAACACTTTTAGCGAATCGGGAATTATAATGTATCCAAATAATTCCACTTGAAATTACAAGGTTCCGGCTAGTTCACAATGACCGTCAACCATGCTTACTCTTTATTGCTCCGAATGGTTCACACCGACTTCATACGGTTGCGGCTGGTGTTGCTGGTTCTGGTTGGGTTGGCATTATAGTGCATAACGTTTTGATCGTTCCGGAAAAATCATTTGTTGCACTATTTATGTAAACATTTTGTTTCGACTGGATTTTTATGTTTCTGGATGGCATTAAAGTTTGGCTGCAAAAACATATAGCATACAACCCATTGTCCTACTTGTGCCATAGTTAGTTTGGCTGAAGAGGATACGGTTCCGGCTGGCTTTATTAGATTCCGGATGGATTTCTAAGGCTCCGGCTGAGAAAACAACTAGTGATCAATGATGTACAATACATCGTGCTTCTTATGCTATAGTTGGTTTGGCGATAATATTGTTCTGGATGGCTTTAACAGGTTCTGGGAGGAACTATAAGGTTCCGGCTGAACAATTATATAGTGCACAATGATGCACAATACATCGTGCTACTTGTGCCATAGTTAGTTTGGCTGTATAGGGTATGGTTCCGGCTAAATTTGTAAGGTTTTTTCCGAAAAATCGTATATTTCTGGATTTATGAGGTTCCGGCTGAAAAATAAAATAGTGCACAATGATGCACAATACATCGTGCTACTTGTGCCATAGTTGGTTTGGCTGTTGTATGGTTCTGGCTGGCTTTATTTGGTTCCGGCTGAAACTATAAGGTTCCGGCTGAAAAGGCATTTAGTTGCACAATGATGCACAATGCATCGTGGTACTAGTTCTATAGTTAGTTTGGCTTTAGAGGGTATGGTTCCGGCTGAAATTGTAAGGTTTTTCCCCAAAAAGCTTATGTTTCTGGATTTGTAAGGTTCCGGCTGAAAAATTATATAGTGCACAATGATGCTCAATGCATCGTGCTACTAGCGCCATAGTTGGTTGGCTGTTGTAGGGTTCTGAATGGCTTTATCAGGTTCTAATCGGAATTATAAGGTTCCGGCTGAAAAAGCATTTTGTACACAATAATACACAATCAATTGTGCTACTTTAGAAGTTGTTAGTTTGACCGTAGGTTTCGTCTGAAATTATTAGGTTTTTCCACCGAAACATTGTATATTTCTGGATTTGTAAGTTTCCGGCTGAAAAATTATATAGTGCACAATGATGCACAATGCATCATTCTACTACTGCCGTAATTAATTTGGCTTTTGTATGGTTCTGGCTGGTTTATCTGGTTCCGGCCGGAATTATAAGGTTCCGGATGAAAAGGCATTTAGTGCACAATGATGCACAATGCATCGTGGTACTAGTTCCATAGTTAGTTTGGCTTTAGAGGGTATGGTTCCGGCTGAAATTGTAAGGTTTTTCCCCAAAAAGCTTATGTTTCTGGATTTGTAAGGTTCCGGCTGAAAAATTATATAGTGCACAATGATGCTCAATGCATCGTGCTACTAGTGCCATAGTTAGTTGGCTTTTGTAGGGTTCTGAATGACTTTATAAGATTCTAATCGGAATTATAAGGTTCCGGCTGAAAAAGCATTTAGTGCACAATGATGCACAATGCATCGTGCTACTAGTGCTATAGCTGGTTTGGCTGTAGAGGGTATGGTTCCGGCTGAAATTGTAAGGTTTTTTCCACAAAAATCTTATATTTCTGGATTTGTAAGGTTCCGGCTGAAAAGTTATATAGTGCACAATGATGCTCAATGCATCGTGCTACTAGTGCCATAGTTGGTTGGCTGTTGTAGGGTTCTGAATGACTTTATAAGGTTCTAATCGGAATTATAAGGTTCCGGATGAAAAAGCATTTAGTGCAGAATGATGCACAATGCATCGTGCTACTAGTTCTATAGTTAGTTTGGCTGTAGAGGGTATGGTTCCGGCTGAAATTGTAAGGTTTTTTCCTCAAAAATCCTATATTTCTGGATTTGTAAGGTTCCGGCTGAAAAGTTATATAGTGCACAATGATGCACAATGTATCGTGCTACTTGTGCCATAGTTGGTTTGGCTGTTGTATGGTTTTGATTGGCTTTATCAGGTTCCAGCTGGAATTATAAGGTTCCGGCTGAAAAAGCATTTAGTGCACAATGATACACAATCCATTGTGCTACTAGTGATGTAGTTAATTTAACTGTATATTACCATACCATCATTTCCGGCTGGAATTATAAGGTTCCACTGAAAAATCATATATTGCTGGATTTATAAGGTTCCGACTGAAAAATTATATAGTGCACAATGATGCACAATACATCGTGCTACTTTTGCCATACTTAGTTTGGCTGTAGAGGGTATGGTTCCGGCTGAATTTGTAAGGTTCTTTTCCGAAAAATCGTATATTTCTGGATTTGTAAGGTTCCGGCTGAAAAATTAATTAGTGCACAATGATGCACAATGCATCGTGCTACTAGTGGCATAGTAAGTTTTGCTGTTGTAGGGTTCTGGATGGCTTTATCAGGTTCCGGCTGGAATTATAAGGTTCCGGCTGAAAAACCAATTAGTGCACAATGATGCACAATGCATCGTGCTACTTATTCCATCGTTGTTTGGTTCCGGCTGATATGGTTCCGGCTGGCGTGACGGACACAAATATTTAACGTTTGTTGCATTACCATTGTTCAATTTCATTGATTCACGCATGATTCATCCAAACTAACCCATGCAAATCCATTAATGAACCAAATTAGTGAACATAATGAACAAAATAAAACATGTTCTACATTTTCAGTTTGGATGATTCATTCGCATGAATAACTTGTTCGTTTCAATTTTAATGGATGGCAAATTGAATTTTTATTGGCAGTAAAGAAACGGTTATGCCATAGTTTTGTGAACATGCTGCATATTTTGTCCACCTTAAGCCACGTTTTTGTATACCATTGAAAAGTTAAGTTAACTTAAATTATAAGAAAATTATGTGAAGTATCACAAAGTTATGCCTGCAATATTAAAATTTCTATGTAAATGTTTGACTTAAATTACTTACATTGCCAAACATTGCGTTCCAAACAAATGATTATAACTTCATTTATTATTCATATATAATATTTAAATTGCAAAATGAATCTACATAAAATGAATAACTATTAGTTTTACTGCAGACGTTCAAAATTATTACTGTACTGGTCAATGCTGATACACGCAGAAAAAAAATTATTATAAATACATGATTGCATTTCTCTCTCTCTCTCTCTCTCTCTCTCTCTGGCACTATATCCCTTCAAGGGATTTGGCTGCCTCAAATGAGGCTTCATAATCATATTTTTATTTCGGATAATGAGTGATTAATTCATTGATCCTAAACCAGCCTTCAATTTTTTTTTCCTTGTCACGGGGATCGAACCCGGGACCTTCGGTCGCAAACATGCCGACCACTTTACTACCGGGGCGTATTGCATTTACCATACTATAATGATAGAAATCATTATAAAATTTTTGTGAATTTATTGATTCCCTCCTATGATTAGTGTAAAAAACATATTGCATTATTAAATTTTGATTCGTTTAATTATTTTTTAGTGTATTTATAAAAAATTCGCTATCTCAATGGGTGATTAATTCGTATGTAAACACTAAATATCCAGATTTTACTTTGTAGTTTCATGGCTGCATTAATGCAGTCTTATGCGATTACCGAATATAACAAATGTTAATAAAATATTGAGATAGTGAAAAACCAAAGTTTCGGTATGCTCACGACGGGGAATTCCGGATTTAATTTAGTATCTAAATTTTTTCTCTCATATTATAATAATTTTTATTAATTAGGTTGATTATCATAATAACTAAATATTTAATCATAGTTTGTATGATAAATATCATCATTGTGTTTGTGTCAAATACAATTATTTCAAATGATTGGTTGTATCATAAATGAATATGATATTCTTAATCATTGCATGTAATCATCATAACAATGATGGTCACTTTTATGATCAGCTCAATTAAATTTTTTTCGTGAGTGTTGATTCACATCAACCAATCTTATTGAGTTTCAATGTGAAATTGTTGATACATTTGAGTCGAAGAGTCGATGGCGGCTTTGCAGATCTCACAAAAGTGCTTGACTCTGTTCAACACGAAATCATCATATATAAACTCAAGTTGTTTGGACTTTCTGAAAAATTCGTTAATTGGATGGGCCATGGGGTGATATACCTATCTGATCGTGTTCAATATGTTAAGTTAAATCGTGTCGATCAGATAAAATAAACGTTCTTTCCGGTGTTCCGCAGCGCTCACACCTTGGTCCTCAATTATTTACAATATTTGTAAATAAATGACTTGTTGGATGTATTGCGTACTAAAGGAGTTATGTATGCAGATGATCTCAAACTTCTCTGTCGCATTGCTGACCTCTCGGATGCCACTAAATTACAATCAGACCTGGAATCGGTATTCTTGTGGGTAGCATGAATCATTTAAAGTTAAATACTAAGAAGTGCGCTGTCGTGTCTTTTTCAAGGAAAACTCTGTTAAATTTTGATTGTAATATTATTAGCGAAACATTGGCTCGGGTTACCTAAATCACAGACACTCAATTTTATTCCACATAAATTGATAAAATAATATCAAAATCGTCATCTATGTAGGGTTTTAAAGAAAAGAATACGGTCAAATTTAGAATATGCTAATCGTGTGGGCTCCTTATTCTAATGTACAAAGAAAACTTACTCGGCAAATCTTTTTTAAATTTAATCTCTTTAACATGCTTTCATTTTAAATGTAGAGCCCTTTTCAATCAGTCGTTGTTTTGATGCGCCATTAGTTGTGAATGATGTTTTGGAAGCAAGGATTGATTGTCCAATTATAATTTCGCTATGCTTCCATAAAACAACTTAGAACAAGGCCTTTATTGATACCAGATTTTCATCGTTCCAATTACTCAGTACACGAATCAATGAATTTTATGATTGCGAACTTTAACGATTTCTAAAGCTTGTTTCAAAAATAAACATAACTTTAAAATTTCTATGTTTGAAGTGACTTAATCTTCGTTGAGTTTTAATGAGATTTCCGTAATTTTATATAATACAGATGTAAAAATGTAAATTTTGTTAATTTTGAGATTTTATACAATCAACTGATTAATTTATTTTTATTGTGTAATTTTAGGTTCTTGGAATTATCTTGTAATAATAATTAGGGATTTTTATCCGGTGGATTATAATTATTGTAAATAAATAAACTTCATTTTGTTAATCCAATCGTAGGATTGTCTAGATTTTTTTAATGTTGTGCAAAAACTTTTCGGTACTTATTCTGGCGTGAAGCTCATAGATGGTCTTGATCTTCCTAAATTTATTTTTATCCGACATACGATTATGTCTAATTTATGGGTGTACTACGAAATCCCGGTTTTCAAAATCCAGGTTTTAAAATCTTGGTTTTTGAAATCTCGGTTTTTAAAATCCTTCAAAATACCGGTTTCCTTTTCTTCTAGTTTTAAAGTTCTGATTTTGAAAAAAATATTTTTTTATAATTCGGGCCGGCCGGACTAATAATATTTTAACGTAAAAATAAGATATCTTGCCCTAAAATTTACTAGAAAAATCCCAAGACTGCGAAGTCAGAGGTGGGAGTCGGTTTCGTGGAGTCAGTGCTATTTTATCGGAGTAGGAAAAAAACTGAACTCCCATTTTTTTTTGTCAAATTACAACAACAGTGCCATAATTATAACACCCGCTCTAGAATTAGTTGAATTCCTAGTTTTTGATGGTTTTGCAAGATTAATAAAAAAAAGTAATATTTTGTTAATATAAGATTTTAAAATGCAATAATTGTAGAGGCTGACGGTTTCGATAACTCCCACGGGCGCGCCGGAGGACGGTGCGCTCCCCCCCCCCCGCTTACCCCTCCGAGAGGTTTTAGATTTGAACTTCGGGGGACGTAGGATCAGGAATCAGCAAACATGTCGCACTGCGTGCCACATGAAGAAGAGAAGATGATTTTCTTAAAAAAATCGTTATCGATTTCGTTTTTTCAAGTTGTTCCAATGCAAAATCAGCAAATTCACGACGTTTACGGTGGTCCAATGTCTTTAGTTCTTGAGTGAGAACAATTTTATACGGATGCAAACCCAAATCCTTTCTCAAAATCCGCCAGGTTGTGGTTTGAGACAGTCCTAATTCTTGGAAACGTCTTGGAATCGACAAATTGCGGTCTTCAGCAACACTTGCCTGAACGGCAGCAATATTTGCATTACTCCGAGCGTTTCTTTGTCTTATTGGCACTTGAACATTATGGAAAGAAAATGTACGCTCAAAATTTTCAACAATTCGACGAATAGCGAGCACACTTAGACGATTATTACGACTATAAAATGGCAAAAGCGCACGAAAAGTTGCAATTGGAGATATCTTCTTGCGTATATCTCACCATGCTGAAATTGTAAACATTACTGAATACAATGAAACAAAAAATGACAGATTATGACATATTACAAATGGCCGAAACGTCACTTTAAAATCATATCATTCCTATTGGAAAACCCTATATAAAAAACCGGGATTTTGAAAACTGGGATTTCGTTACACACCCCTGATTTATGTTTTTAATTTTATGTCTGATCTGTCCAAAACATTCTGCGATATTATCTCTGTTCTTCTGCTACATTTTTAATAATTCTAAAAACAATTTATAATAAATTTTCAACTTTCAAAATTAAATCTTGGTCTACTCATTGTTTATAATTAATTACACACTGGAAAGGAAAAAACTCAGAAAGTTATGACCCATTAAACAGTGTATAAATTTTAGGGACACCCTGTATAGATATTTTTTATTTATTCAAGATTACAATAAATAAGTTTCTCGGTCGGTGAATGATAAATAGCTGGTGATCTCTGTTACAAAATTGTATTGCTCTAATTTGAACTGCCGTGCTCCAATCGTTTCTGCCGCTGAAGGCTTCTCCTAGCTTCGTTTCTTTGGTGCTAGCTCAAATTTCACTCAATTATTTAAAAAAATTTGGGATGGGTGAAATAACTCACTTCTATAAATTCGCATTTGAGGTGCTAATTTGACACAACTTAAATAGCATTTTATTTCTTCAAAAATATATTTTTGCAATGCACCCTAAACAACAACAAAAAATGCTAACAAAACCCTTAACTAACTGTTCTCTCTGGATTACTAAACCCTTGGAATTTTCACAAGTAGCAGGTGATGAATATGTAACTCATTCGAAAAAGATTATAACCTATCAAATGAAATAAAAGGATTAAATGCCCATTTTTAGGTTGATCAAGGTTAGATTAACTAACTTGCAAGGTTGCAACCCCCTTGTCAAACTGTAGACTGATAATCTTTATGAGTCGGTACTGAGTTCTGTATACCAATAAAGTGCGATATCACCGTTCATAATTGGATTCGAAGGCAGTATCCCCGGTACAAGCGCCGAACTTTGACCACTACACCATTTTCCTGGAGTTCATTTTAATTTCATAATGTTGGAGATTAGATTTGGGAATTCGTTAAATTTTCTATTTTCATAATCTCACCACTTCAGCTATTCGTTAGGTGTCAAGAAATTAACATACACACCTACAGTAAACTTTTTGCTTAATAAAAATAAAAGCCTTTCAAAGTCTGATCTGCACGGACCTCCAATGTGATGGCATTTTGACGGTCGAAAATATTTCATCCTTTTTCAGCATCAAGTACGAATCGCTCAATACGATTTAAAAAAAATCATGCACTATCTGGAATTCAGCCCGTTGGTCAATTGTATGACTAGTAGCCATCAATCACCTGTTGTTCAAAAGGTAGCAATCGATGTTCTATAAATAGATGCAGAGATGCTTGTTATAAGATTATTGTAACACCAAAAATGACGAAATACCGGTAGCTATATAACTTCTTCCCTTGGCGATATTAAACATAATTTCATTTCTAAAATGTAACGGCCTCATTTATCTATCGGATATGAACCATAAATTATAGTCTTTCCTGCTAGCAATCTACTCACGCACACAAACAGAACAGTTATTTAAGATTTTCCAATTCCCGCATCTCAAATATAAATGTTAACTAACTAAATCAAGTTCAGTTCTATTTTTATAAAAATAAACACAGTAAAACTACTTTAATTTTTCCTCTATCTAAGTAAAAACTTAAAATAGAAAATTGATTTTCACAATAATATCCACAATTATACATATATGCATGTATATTTCCGATTTTTAAATTTTCTTCTTTAACAATAATAAATAAATTAATGGACAGATGGACTTTTTACAAAATTATGGCATTCGCGTAGTTCAATGTCTCCTCATTAGAAATACATAATCACTTTTATTAATTCTTTGGTTCTAAATGAAAATTCAAAATATTCGATCGTAATCTTAATAAAATTTATTTTAATTTATTAGTGGGGTCGCTATTTAATTGTGATTAATTCGATTTTTATCCGTTTAAGTCGATAATCATGCAGCTTAATCATAGTAAAAAATCATGGACTATCAGTAAAAAAAAATATTACAAAAATATAAATTTCTATTTAGTGTGTCAATAAAACTATTTTTTTTAATGATAATTAATATACAAATTTTAAATAATAAGTAGAATTAAATTAAGCCTTGGAAAAATGTACATTTCAACAATGGGAAAATTTATTTTCATTTTTATTATAAATTTTATCTCATTAACCACCATCGGAGAAGCTGTTAAAGGTGAGATTGATTTATAACATTAGTAATCGTATAGTAATTTTTACCATATGAAAATACTTAAAAAGTAATTTGATGTTTTGTTTTGTGAGAATGATACTATTTTACAATAATAAATAAACAATCGATCAAAAAATCCAACATCTGGATATATTGTAACACATTGAAGTAGTAAAAAAAAAAAATTAAGACGAATTTTCCACACCTGTTCGCCATTTGATTAAGAGATTTTTCTCCAAATAAATAAAAATTCATTAAAAAACCGTTATATTAAAAATAATAAACAAAATGTAAGATTAAATCAAAAAATTTTGATGGCTAAAAAAACTATTTTTAGGCCATATTCTCGCACCCTACATATTATTCATTTTCTTATGTCAGTGATCTCAATCAAATCAGAAAACACTCTCTAAAATTAAACACTGTTTTGCTTATGGTGTGTGCGCACGGCGGTCGAAGTCTTACGTGCGTCTGTTAATAAATTTTAATCGCAATTAATTTAAACGCGCGGTAATAGAAAATTGCCTAATTTTAAACACAAAGTTAAATAAAATGGTAATAAAGATTTATCATCATTATGATTCACTTTAGAATTGTCATAATTTTGTATAACTCCGGTAATAAACTATAAAAAAAATATATTTAGTACAAATACATACAGTGATGGAAGTAATTGCAAAATTTTAGATGAGTCAGTAAAAAAAGTAGTATACATATTTATGTGGAATTTTATTTACTTTTCCAAATCAATTTGAAATTTGTAGTTCAAATAGAACAAAAAATCAAGATTGATGTGGTTTTATGTATGTATTGGAAATATTAAATAAGATTTTGAAGTTTAGAAATGTCACATCAAAACGACTTCAATTGTGCACTCCACTATACGAAATTTTATGTATATATTTCCGAACGAATAATCGTCACATATTTATTAATGAACGATTAAAATATATTTCAATTAAATTTAAAACACATGCTTTAATTTATTAGGAATTTAATACACCAATTGACGTTTCTACAAAAATTGACGTTTCATTTTCAAATTTATATTTTTTTAAATTGATGTACATCAAAAAAGAAATTGTTTTTTCTGGCAATTTTTGATGTACATGAATTTTTTTTGTCGGATTTTGGTAAATAGAATTTCATATAAATATTTTCATTATAGAAACAAAAACACTTTGAACTATTGAAATTCGGACTGCTCAGAAAAAGATAATTCAACGGGATTTTACGTTTGCTAAGTTCTATATATTATTATTATACTTTTTATCAAAAGGCAAAACTTCTGAAAAACGCAAACAAAGGTTCAAACTCTTCTATCATTTTTACATCGACCAATCCAAGTTAGTGGTCCAATCAAGTATATTTTATATCTTCTATTTTATGGTTATATAAGCGTCGAATCCGGAAAAATTTTCTACTATTCTTTTGTTTCTATTCCGCTGTTTTCCTAAGAAAACTAACGAATTATGATCGTATAATAGAAAGCAATTGATTAATAAGTGCTTTCCAGTTTACCAACGGCTAGAAAAATAGTTTTTGTCTTTCCTAAGTGATCTACTCGCTAACGCGGGTTTTACATCAAACGAACATGCATTAAATATATTTGATAAACTTTTTACTTTTTATGATTCTTACGACATCTAGTAGGCATTGTGAATACTTTAAATGTCAGAATTTTGAATTGAAAATAAAATCATTAAAGCATTACAATACAGTTATGTCTACTAAAAGTTCTATTTATTAACTTTTAATAGATATAATAAATTTATTATAATGTCTGAACGAAAAATGACACGTCTGTCTGACGATGCCAAACCTAATAACAGTATCATGCATTTTACAATAATCTCTAAATTAAAAAATGATGGCCCTTTTAACTTCGAATAGAAATTTTATCGCATGAAGAGGTTAACGTATTATACAAAGCTGCTAATTATCTCTGAACATTGTTGTTCGTTAAGTCCGTAATTGCATAAATCTAATGATATTCTATATATTGGCAAATATATTCGTATAAAATAATAAAATTAAACAAATATGTGCATGTTATTATTTATCTGTCACAATTATTTGAATATTTTGACATGATTGAAAACTCAAATTACCCGATGCACTCGTATTATAAGTGAAATTGCCTACTGTAATATCTTTAGCTTTTTCAACACTCACATTCTTTTTACTGATTTAGCGCTGGCTTAATAAATTTTTGAGTTCGATAAGTTAATTCTTTATCGAAGTTTTTATAGAATATTAAATTCGCTAAAAAGTTCATAAATCGCATGGCTTTAAATTTTTTTTTATTTTTGAAAGCTTAAATACGATCAAAGTTTTTAAAAATAATCTTTATTCATATTAAAAACAACTGCAAATATTGTTTTTCGACAACAAAAATGTTTATCAAACAAAAAGTTTACTTGATGTAAAAGCCGCGTAACTGTATTTGATATTTTTTCATGAGTAGGTGGTGGAGCGTAGAACCGCTGGATATTTATGTCAAATACAATAAATTTTTAACATTCTTCTCAAGTGACCTTTAATTTTAAAACAAGTAGGCCGGATGTCTACCATAAATCAGTTTCTTTATAAGAATTTTTGATCACATAAACTTGTTCTGTTTTAGTATGGCATATGTAAGAAAAATCATGAAAATTCAGGGGTCGATTTTGTTCAAAATTCGACAGAAAAAACATGACATTTTCGTATACGAATAAGGAGTATATAGTATACAATTTTATATTAGTGTGTATAGTTTTTCTGTGGTTATGTTTGTCGATTTACTGCGAATTTAACCATCAAAAATTATAAATCGGCACAAATCGGTTCAGTTTTTTGGTGCTTATGTTCTTTCGTCGTCTCACTTTTGTGGCATCTCACTAAGTATTTAAGTGGCGAGTTAGCACGTTCACTCAAATGACTGCTATGGCAGTCATACAACTTTTTCGTTTTTTAACACGTTCGCGCAAACATCTTTCACTTTTTAAGGAACAACTCGACATATTTTTCAATTCTCACAATACATTCATTTCCGCGACGAAATATCATTGCAATTATAAAAGTTATCAAATGTGTTCCTGAGTAGCACACACATTTAGAAAATGTGCGTCAATGTGTTAGGAAAAAAAATTTAACTACAGAATTGAAACACAGAATTAGAAATTATTTTAAAACTAAAATTAAATAATTCAATAAATTTAATTTTATTTAAAGCATATTTGCATTGCATTTACACATTTTAAGTTATAAATGGAAATGATATCTAGAATTGTCATATCCAAAAAAATTAAATGGCGCACATTCGCACTACCACAAACACACATTCCACTACTATATACTTGCGGTTATTTCGTCAACTTGTCGAATTTTGAACGGCAGATGGGAGGGTCATTTGGAAGCTTTCATCCCATGGAACTGATGTCCTAAGTGTCACGGTAGCTGAGATATGATATGAAGTTTTTTTTTTAAATGACCCAAAATCTCACCTTTAAATGGTCATAATTTTTTTGTTTGTAGGATGCGCACCAAGACAATTGGTCGGGTATAAATTAATTTTAAGTAAATTTTTCGGTAAATTTAATTATTTTTGAAAAACACAATGGTAAACTGAACGAAAAATCTGTACTAAAATCGATTTTTACCGTAGTAAACGTTTTACCCGACAATTGGTGCGCAGCCGTAATCGTAGATACGAAATAACTTTTATTGTATTCTGCAATGTGATTTTATTCATAAACCAATTTTTAATACAGTTATTTCAAGAAAAATGAGTTATATGGTCTTCCAAGTCCTTTAACATGTGTAAAAGTATGAAAAATATTACCTTCTAAACTGATTTTAAAAAACACTAAAGGTTTTTTTTTAAACTTTTTTTTAATTCTCTAGTTTATGCCTTTTCCAACGGTATACTACATGCCATAGAAATTACTCATTTTGTGGACGAAACAAAAGATACTATTTTGCCAGGATTGTTTATGTCAGGGTTAAGAATTTTATTTCGCAATCTGCTACCGGAAGTTCACGTTGATCATGTTAAATTGTTAAAAAAATTTTGTTGTGTTTGTCTTCGCTGTTGTGACGATGCTCAACTTTAAAAACGAAGAGTATGCTAACATGTTGTTGGCGTATGGCAGTGCTAACTGCAATGGACGTGAAGCGAGAAGAATTTATCAGGCGCGATATCCTGTTTACCTCACCATGAAACCTTCTCAACAACCTATCGGCGTCTGAGGGAAACCGGCATTTTACATTTTTACGAGCCTTCGGTGAATGTGAGGCAACATAATGTGGCAGTCGATGAAAGAATTTTAAAAGCTTTTGAGGAGAATCCTACTACAATCCTACTACAAAATCCTACTACATACGAGTTGTCAGTGAAAGACTAAACTTAACAGTCTGGAAAGTGTGGTCGGTTCTACGGGTAGATGGAAGGTAGCCATTCCAATACACTCCAGAAATGTTGCACTCCACTTCATGGGGATGAAGTCCAGTTTTTTCTTCTCTCAGTTTACAGAAAATGTATCATATTTGAGCAATTGCCACAAACCCAAGGATTTAATTAATTGTTACTGGTCTTGAAGAGGGTGATAATGCTAGGCAGCTGGAGTTTTGTAGGTTTATACTGCATACGAATGTTGAGGATAATAGGTTTTTGGAAAGGGTTTGTGGACAGATGAGCCTAACTTTAATCATGAGGCCAAAAGCCACAAAAGAAAAGGAAGTTTCTTTCCAAAGGAAATTCAGCGTTAATATTTGGGCTGGTGTTATTGATCGAAATCTTATCAGCCCATTTACTTAGCCAGAATGCCTTTCAGGAGATATCTATAATGTCAAACAAGGCAAAAAACTAAGGAAACTAATTTTAGAAAAATTTCATTTCTTGAAAATTCACCGTTTACCAATAATTCTTACTTTTTTATTGAATACATTATTAATTCGAAGTTTTTGTAAACAAATATCACAAAAAATATTACAAATACATAAGAATTTAAAAAAAAAATGTAAAACACCATATTATATGTAGTTGCAAAAGTAAGGGAACATTAATTTCATTTTATTTTATTACGCAACCTTAATTGTCAATAGCAGATTCTTTGCTTTTTATAATTTTAGCACATCTGTTGGGCATAGAACAAATAAGTTTATCAATGGTTTCTTGAGGGATTTCATTTCAAGCATTTTGAAGATTGCTCCACAACTGGTCTGCGTTTTTGAACTCACCTAGAGTTCTAACTTTTTTATCCACAATCAATCTTCCAGAAGTTCTCAATTATAGGCCTATTATCTCCCGCAAAGGGTGACATCTCTTCTGATAATATGTTTTTATACACAAACCAGTCCATAATGCCATTTATTCTAATTAGAGGTCGAATTCCAAGACCCGAAAAACACTCCCAAACCATAAATCCTTTTCCACCACCATGCTTTACCGTTCCTATTGTATACTTTCTGTTCATCCTTGTACTTACTGGACTGTGCACGTGCTTCTGTCCATCCGAACCCCTTAAATTAAATTTAGATAACTAACATCCCAGGACAAATGACGGAAGCAAGAGCAATCATGACTGCTCTATTTTTTTTGTTTTAGAAATAAACGGTTTTTTGCAAGTCTTCTTGAAAATAACTTTGCCATGTCTAATGTTCTTCTGATTGTATATTAGAAACCTCCAACTTTAAATTTCGTTCAATCTCATTCGCACTTACGAATGGATCCTTTTTGGCAGCACTAATTATTCGTCTATCACTTTGTTTGCTTGTTTTTCTTGGACGGCCTCCTGAATGGAATACTTTTACTGTTCCAGTTTGTTTGTATTTAGTGATAACTCGTGACACCACTGATTTTGCTAGAGAATATTTTTTAATGTCTATAGCACTTTGGTTCATACCGTTACTGTAATTTTGCACAACTTACTCTCGTAAATTATCATAATGTTTATTTCGTGCAATCCCTTAAATGCTAGCTAAGTTAAATCAAAATCTAATTAAATTAAACTAAAGTAATTACCTTGTTAAAGAATTTAATAAAAGATGAGTATTTCCGATAAATTTTAACATTATACTGATATTTTGTGATAATTTTACACGCGTAGATATTTTGTTCCCTTTGTTTTGCTTTTCGTAAAAAATGTGTAATTCCCATAATTGTCTAGAATTTTTAGTTATTGTAGCAAACAAAAAATCGTTATAGTACCCAAAGTTTTTATGATATTTGAGGGTATTACATTTATAAAAAAAAAATTCAAAAAAATAATTTTACAAGGAATTTTCAAGAAATGCATTTTTTCTAAAATTAGTTCCCTTAGTGTTGCATGACAGTGTATCTCGAATGTCTTCAAAATGAGCTACCTGAGTTACCAGTTTTAGAAGACGTGCCGATTATTTTTCAAAATGACGAATTTTTCGAAATGTCCGGCACATTACCAATGAACGGTAAGAGAATTCTTGGATGATTCATTCCCTAACTCATGGATTGGTAGAGGTGGCCCTATTTCTTGGCCCGGACGGTCACACCCCTAAATTCATACGTCTGCAAACGTGCTAAGGAATCGGTGTACGAAACAGAGGTACCCACAAGATAAAATTTCTCTGAAAAGATAAGCGCTGCAATTGAACGAATGAAAAATGAAACGAAACCGCATAACAACTGTGGAGATAAAAAAGAGATGCCACGTGCATGTATACGGAGTGGTGGAGGTCATTTTGAACAAAATGTAATAAATGAAGTTGATTAATATTTTATCAATAACTTAAAAGGTATTTTCTTAACATTGACACAAATAACACTGGCAAAACAGTATCGTTTATTTCGTCCACAAAACGAGTGATTTCTATGGCATGTAGTATATCATTGGAAACCTTTAGTTTATTTTAAAATGAGTTTAGAAGGTGACATTTTTCATACATTTACACATTTTTTGGATTTCGGAAGCCCATAACTCATTTTTCTTAAACCAATTGTATTAAATAATGATTTATTTAGAATAAAATCATATTGCAGAATACAATAAAAGTTATTTCGTGCCTTTATGACTACAAGCAAAATGTTTTGTAGGTAAAGGGGGCTAAAAACGAAGAAGTTACCGAAGTTACTGTAGTATGGGTATGCACAGTCGGAAGAGCTTAAGTTGATCTCTATTAAAACATTTCCGCTATGAATTTTACAAACGACGAATGATTGACATCTTGTCAAAATTCAATGAACACATCCTGAAGTCTCTGCTCTCTAGTTGTACTTCAAACAGCCAAAAATGATTGCTACTTAAGTTCTTACGGATTAGCTGGCTCATTGTATACACTGTTGGACAGTGTATAGTTCAGTCTTTCAACACTTTCAATCATCTTTGCTGTTGACCTATTTAAGCCACTGGGGACTTCAACCATGAAACAAAATAAAAATAATCAAAATTGGATAAAAGATTCTAATGTCTTTTGTCTATAAATCAATTAAAAGGAAAAAGCCTTTAAAAGAACCCAGAAATTATATTTGCATAACCTCTGGTTTGGTTTGTAGAGCACTTTAAAGTTAAAAAAATTTCAGCTGTTCCGCAACGTATAGGGCATTTGAGTATTTCGGGTACCTGTGAAATCTAGCGGTAAAACATTAAACTTAGAAATTTTCCTAGTTAACAAAATAGACATTTAAAATGAGCCATTAAAAATTTCTAGTCATTAAATTTTTTTAGCGAATGTAATTTTTGTTTATTGTTTTGTAGAACTTGATAAATTTCGATAATTCAGTTTTATTTCATGATGGGACTACTTAAATGACCGATACCCTGTTTTTGTGCTTTAAAATAGACAGAGAACGGAATTTGGAAAAAATAATATCATAAAAATGAGAAGTATCAGTTTATTTCTAATTTTTTTATTTGTTTGAGAATGATGAAACTTAAAAGCTGTTGCTAAAAAGTTGGTATTGTCCAGAGCAGTAAAAAATCTCATTTTTTTAAATGCATCATTCTGTTACATCACCGTTCTAACGTTCTGTTAAATTACTTTCATTTGAGTCTCCATTTATTTAAATTGAGTAAGTAATTGTTGTGGAACTGGTTTTTAAAATTAACATTTTTGCGAACCTCAAAAAGTCAAAAATGATTTTTCGTCCTTATTGAATATAGAGAACATTTCCCCTCACTTCTTAATACACCGTCTTATGGTATCTGAGATACGAGATCTCAACTGTTATTAATATTTAACATTTCATAGTATTTTTGAAATATCATATGTGACTTTGTACTTAGGTGTAATACAGCAACAATTGCATGATTATTTTTGATTAATAATATGCCTTTCCATACGTGTATTGAGCACAACAGATCATGACAGGCCCAATCTCTAATATCATTGAATGTGGTAGGCGGCGGGTTTCATAGTTTTGATTCACATTTTTGGCGAATGTCAGTTTACTTAAAATCATACTAATCGATTCGGTTTTATTTTGCAAATATTTTGTTAACAAATCAACATTTGCACTTTTCTTTGAATTGAATTGCGTATTAGGTTCAAATATCTTTCGCAGCATTGGTACTAAAGTTTTATTCATAAATTCAACTTGACCCCATTCGTTTGTGGCAGCTTGTAACTCCACAAACAAATTCCATAATAATTATAAAGGTTATTAGGCTTTTACTGTTATTAAAATGCGGATGTTAACTGGTATAGAGCCTATTTATTTAAAATTGATACATTACAAGATCGAAGTTTCACTTAGATATTCTGTGCAACTTCAGGACGAAAACTAAAATATTTTTTTCGCGGATTTTTTTTCGATTGGCAATTTTTTATTATGTTTTTATTGAAGAAAGAATAAAAATAACCCAAAAATATTTAATTCAACACTAAAATCTCAAATCAGAAATCGAATCAGAACATTTGGCTCGGTAACGGTTCGGTTTGTATCCGTATATCTGAAAGGTTTCCTTGTATCCGATACAAATTGCCGTTGATTCTCTTAACAATTTTGTATTCACCTCCCCAATTACGTCATACCCTGTCAAAACTCAATATATTTCTCATGCTGATGATCATTGCTCGTGATGTAGCTTCTTACTCTAGGACTTTCTTCGTTGTGTAATGGGCCGCCATTACTACGTAACTAACAGGTCGTTTGACCTCGTTTTCTTGGGCGCTTTCCGCTACTGGCTCATCCTGTTCCTCAATCTCTCTTTGCCCGTCATTTAAACCACTCCCCATCTCACCCCCAACGCGTATTTCCTTAGCCTGCATCTGTTCGTCGCGGCCTTCTAAATCGATCTTTCTCCCTCTCTAGCAATCAACTACACTGCCGGATTCATCCTCAACAACCGTTCTAGAATTTTCGACTGAGCCAATACGATCCTTTCTCTACTAGGTAAGCCAATTTGTTTATTCTATCCTGTTGCTATGCACCCTTTTCTGGTAGTTTTTCACTTTTTTATACTGAACTGAGCGCTTGCTTAGTCTTGTTTGATTTTTCAACTCTCTGTGGTTTTCGGTATTCCCAATCACTACTCGCCTTAAATGTTATGTTGTTGTTCTCGGAACCAGACTGGCTCGTCATTTCATCGTTTCCAAGATTTCCGGATGTAATTACCAAACTTCCCGCACCTACTATTTTTCCTTAAACGAGGGAGGAGTTTTATATCGCCAATCCCTGTACGTGACCACCAAAATTCTTCCTGCTCTGCCAGTGCTTCTCTCACTGCAATGTTGTCCGAATTGAGTATTTGCACAGGTATTTTAGCAGACAGACCCCTTTTAGTAGCGTCAAATCCCAGCGCCTTTTTAACATGATTCCGATGTAACTTTACTATCTTGGGTACGGCTGTCTTGCATTTGAAAGAATTAAGCTGCATTTCTTCTTATAACTGCAACCTGAAGTCTTCGAATGGAGATTTACTATCGAATATTGGAGGTTCCAAAACATCTTTCAGGCTACCGGTAACAACATCCCTTATAATCTGTAGACCACTCCCATCGGTGTGTGTGTGAAATGCCTCAAGCTGACACAACTTATTTATCTCGAACTGTTCAACTCGGTCGTCATAACTGTTTTCAACTTCTTGCACTTTCAAGAGACTTAACCGCAGGTATTCTATTTCGTGCTCTTGGGCCCGTATAATTTGAAGGAATTTCCATCCAGATTTCCCACTATATTCTCCAAATTCATAGCTAGTTTTGGTTGTTCGGAAGTCAGTGATTGCATTAATATGGTTTGTGAGAGACAAACAAGAAGAACATTGATCAAGGCTGAATCTTTTAATCTTTCGTCTTGCCGAAAAGCTAGTCTATAGAATCTGGTCCTTATGATTCATTACAGTTGACTATCTCTCAGATATTTATTGTTTTAAGAAATCTTTATTTCTGTATAATATTACAACTAATCATATGGATTATCTAGTAATTGTTTTACTAGTTTGGTAGTATATTCTTGTGGGAAGAAACCTATCAGTTCACCCCAGCTCTGCCAGTCGTTTGATTTAAGCGACCCAGGGAACCACTAATTCTAAAGGCTTTGTTCTAGTTAGGCGCTCGGTCCATTGGTGCGATCCAGTAGATTCTGCAGCCCTCGTTGTCATGTTACAGTAGTCGTAGTATACATGACTACTTGGAAATTTTTGTATTTCATCGATGACGTATTCCATTTTTAAGTCTCGATGGAGATTGTCATTTCTAATGTTTCAATGAACATTCACAATGCTACGTAGTATACTTTGTTTTGAAATGTTTGAATGTTCTTCACTGTAGTTTTCCTTTCGCAGCCCCAAAACAGAATATACCGCATACGTTCAGATAGGTTTCAGGATTTGTTTATATAACAGCAGTTTGTTGTGTATTGTCAGTTCGGAGTTTCTTCCAATAAGCCAGTGCATTTTTCTGAATTTTAAATTCAGTTCTTGCCTTTTATTTTTAACATGCGCTTACCACATGATTTTAGAGTATCATGCCGGGGTACTTAGCATTATCAGAATATGGAATTTGTTGCTAATTCAGTGTAATCGGAATATATTTTAATTTCCTATTTATAAAGTTGATATGTGTTGATTTCGATTCGTTCAATGTTATTCTCGATTTTGTTGTTCAGCTATTCACTATATTAATAGCATTTTGTAAGTATAACTGCCGTGTCATTAGCAAACGTTCCTATTCTAGCTTCTTCTATGTGTGGTAGATCATTTGTATACAGGAGGTATTATATGGGGCCTAGAACACTGCCTTGTGGAACCCATGCCAATATTTTCTTTAGTTTTGAGTATTCCCCAAAATGTTGTTTTGACAAATTTCATTTGAGCTTAAATTCTAACCACGGTGCCAAACCTTATCAAATGCTTAGGCTACGTCTAAGAATATTGCTGAATATACTTCTTTTTTTCCAGCGAGGTGCTGTATCAGTAATCCTATGTACCTATTCTATCATTGAGTGCCTTTCTCGAAACCCAAATTAATGTGCTGGTATAAAATTTCTGCTCTCTATAATTGGCTTTAATCTCTTGAGAAACAGTCTTTCGAAAATCTTTGATGTTGTTGTTAACAAAAAAATATGCCTATCCGATGTTTTGTCATTTAGCGATTTATTAGGCTTTGGAATCATTATGATTTCCGTTATTTTCCACTGTCTCGGAACATAACATATTCTAAAGATAGGGGTTGATTATGTACTGTATGTTTCCTTAGTGATTTTTTCAGGTAGAGCTTTGACTATTTGCCCCGTTATCAAGTCGTATCCAGGAACTTTTTTATCTTTGAGGTTTTTTACTTCTTGTTTGATTTCTTTCAGAGTAACTGGTAGCACAGATGCCTCGTCTACTTTGCTTATAGTAGTTACATATTCATAATCCGCTTGTCCCGTTGGTGGTTTGAAGGTATTTTCTAGGTTTTCGGCAAACAGATCAGTTTTTTACTTTTCGCTGCGCGAAAAGTGCTTGTGGCACTTGCATTTTAGGCCTTTTTAAACCTTTGGTGGCTTTAGGGAAGAGGGAATTGTCTGTGTCAAGTTTACCTCTCAGATTACTTAGGGATCTTGCAACTGACTCATTCTTAATCTCCTTTATAAGTAGTTTAAGTTTATTGCACAAGTTGTTTAGGATTGTTTTGTCTTCAGGGGCTTTAGTTCTCTGCCAAGTCTTAAGAGCTCTTCTTTTTTCGTTAACCAAGTATATACATTTTTGTAATATTTTTTGCTGATTAGAAGTACTTTCTCTGGCCGCACTTTCAACGAGGTTTTCCAGTTCTGGAAAGTGTGTTTTTTTTAGATGTATCGAGTAAAATTGTTGAGTAATTTTTGGATATTTAATCCGTACGGTTGCGAACAAATAAATTACTCCTATTTTTCTTCGACATTATTTTCCGGTACCAAGGATACACAGATAAAAAATAAGATTCATAAATCAATCGGTTTTTTAATTTAAACAAATTTTAATTATTTTTGATTGTTTGCAGAGCAAACTGCAATTTTTCTCAAAGCACCCACATGTCCACATTGTATTTTTTCTTATGAATAACTGTAGGTAATTATAACTTTCAAGTTCAAGCGGTCACCTCAAGAATAATACGGGCATTGATGATTCTAGTACATTTTAGTGCATTATTAATTGATAATGTGTCAAGTTCAAAACTAACATACCCACCCTGATTCTATTGCTGATATGAAATACGATGCCAGCATGAACCCTTATTAGGTTTCAAATAGCCAGCTTCTGATCTAACATTTGTAAAAGGTTTCCATCAAGATCGCTAGATAAGATTACTACCAAGCCGTTTAACATTACTCCTACATATATAATAGTTCCATATAAGACTTTCACTACTGAGTGTTTGACTATCGATAGCTCGTTGATGAACAAAAAATTAGTTCTTAGTATTTACATTGTCTAAGATTTATACGCATAATTTTACCATCACTGTATTCGCGATGAGTCTATACTACGATTGAGAAAATACTACTAAACCCACGCGACATTTACTATAAAAAAAAATTTAAATATAAAAATTTAATTGAAAAATAAAAATAAATAAACGATTTTCATTCAAAATGCTTTAGTGATATTTTAAAATGTAACCGCGACGCACACACGCACTTAAAGATTTTTCTAACGTTTATCAAACATAATTCCGCAAAGCGTCTCAAAATTTGCGACATTATATTGAGAATAAATAAATCTATAAATCATATAATAAAGGCATAAATAAAAAAAATATATGACCCGATGATGCATCACATCTGGTTTTATAAAATTATGTATTTTTATCTCTGATTATTTATATTTTCAGTTTCATTCTATGGCGCTAGTCACATTGCAATGCCAGTACAAGAGGCAAAAATATCAACAAATATACGATTACGATTTCGGACACAACAGACATCATCCCTAATATTACTGGCGGCTGGACGAACCGATTACTGTCTGTTGACATTGGAAAGTGGCCGAATAAAATTAATTTACAAAATTAACGAACATCATGCCGAGTTATGGTCACCTAAAACTTTACAGCTAAACGATTTAGAATGGCACGATGTGGCGATATCACGATACGAATCGAATATTACAATGCAAGTGAACGAGCATTTTATTAAAAAGATTTTGCCGCAAAACATTGGCGAACTTAATATACATTTTGGTGTATTCATTGGGGGAGTGGGAGAATTTTCGGCATCGTACTTAACCGCAATGGAAAGTTATCGTGGTTGTATTTCGGATGTGTACTATAATAATATTAATGTTTTTAAACGAGCGAGAGAACGGTCAAAAAATGTCGAAAGTGTAAAGGTGTCGTGGAATTGTGCGGCTGAATTTGATGCAGGTATACACGAAAGTATTAGTTTCATAGAAGAGGATGCATTTATGATGATGCAAAAGAAAGGCAGTAAAACGGGCGAAACTTGGAGCTTAGAATTAAGGACGATTGAAAGTATGGGTACTATTTTAAGCAACATTGGGAATAGTAATCGGCATGATTTTATAACAGTCGAACTTGTTGATGGCAAGCTAAGACTATTGGTGGCGAAAGGCGCTAACACAGTAGAATTAGTACCGGATAAAATTGTTTCTGATGGAAAATGGCATAACATTTCGATTTCATTCAATCCTCATTTTGTCGAAATCGTACTCGACGATTTAGTAAACCAAGCCGCATTTGCAAATGGCAGCAACCAAATAATCGAATTGAGTGAAGACTTTTTCATTGGTGGCATAGATGAATCGAGACGAAGACGAGCAACCCTAAAAGGTTTTAGATCATCTGAATACAGTTTCACCGGTTGCTTACGAAATATATTCACAAATAATCAGCAAATAGGATTCCCATCGATGAAAATTACACATGGCGTAACAGTCGACTGTGTCTGGAAATATTCATGCATTGAAAAACTTCCGTGCATTATTAGCGCATCTTGCCACCAATACGGTATAGACGAATTTATTTGTTCATGCGACCAGGCGTATTGCATGCGCGGTGACTTTACATCCCGATATAAAATATTTTCACGAGTGGCGCAGGAAAATCAAGTTGAGTTGATTGGAGTAAATCCAATACAATTGCTAGAGAACGATTCAATATATCTATCGCCATTAAACATTGAAGTTTTATTCGATTACTCAAAGCTAGCAATCCCAGAGAATGAAATCCTATTTTATATTGTACAATTCCCAAAATTCGGAAGTGTTGCTATTGCGCAGGATAACAGCTCAACTGGGAGCCATACAAAATATTTCTCATTTACCGATTTATCTAACGATCGCGTGAAATACATTCATAATGGTGGCGAAAATTTCTCTGATCATTTAACCATTGATCTACAACTCGAAACAAAAAATAATAAAATTCCCGAAACCCTACAGGGAAAACACCGATTTGTATTACACTTTAATATAACACCAGTAAATGATAAACCAAATATACAAATCCCAGCGAATCGAATACTCCGCCTTACACAAGGCATACCGAAAATTATCGAAAACGATGTATTACACGCAGACGATCCAGACAGTCCACCAGCATCTTTAATATATACTATAAAAACACCACCATATGGCATTTTCGAAGCGAATGGAAAGCAAACGTTAACTTTTTCACAAGACGAAATTAATCGAGGTGTTGTTGCGTACGTTGTGCCCGGGCCCAACGAGAATGATTTAACCTATGAAATTGAACTTACAGTTTCGGATGGCATGGAAACGAGTAATTCAGTACTATTAAAAGTATTTGTAGTTCCGTTGCAATTGCATATGATCAATAATACAGGTCTGGTGCTCGTTCATAAATCTCAAGGATTGATCACGCCATGGAATTTGTCGTTTATCACCAATTCAGAAGATGACAATGTAAATATGCAGTAAGTAAATCACCAGATTATGGTTTTACGAAAAATACTAATATTTTTTTGTTTTCTAGATTTGACATCACACAACAACCGCAGTATGGTGTTCTACAAAAAGTCAGAACAGTGGATCAATCCTGGATTGCAGTCGACTCATTTACGACCAGTCAGATAGCATTAGGCCAAATAAGATATCTACATACCCTAGAGCTTCCGCAATACGACGAATTTAAGGTAAGTTCCAAAAATTATATTTAGTGCGTCTTCGATTAACCGGTAAAATAATAGTTCACAGTATCCCTCGGACCAATCAAAACGGGCAACTATGATTTTCGAATCACGTTCACGAAGCTTGTTATTGGAATTCAACAACAAATCGATATACACCTCAATGGAACATCTGAAGCAACAATCTCTTGTGATTTTCTTTATCATCAGACAACCCCTATTTTGACGTTTTCCAAAAATATCATTTACACTGTTATGAGCCCACCGAAATACGGAGTTATTTATATAGAAGGACATCCAGAAATAGCTGAGGTAAATTAATTAGAATGCATGGTGGAATAAATAATAATCAATAATTTTTTATGTAATTTCCAGCCTATGGATTCATTCACCCAATACGAAATTGACCGTAATTTACTAAGATTTCGCACGTACAAAACGTCTTATTCAAATTTCTCCGATATTTTCGAATTCACTGTCTCCGTGCCCGAGTGCGAAGTGATCGATGGCAAAATCAGTATCGTCTATTCTCCAACGGATGTATTAATCAACCAGTTAACGTACCAAAATCGTGAGAATATTGTTGTGAGCGAAGGTGATCGCCAGTTAGTGTCACGTCGAAATTTTGATATTTTATTCAACAATAACCCGAGACTACTAAACCATTTAGTATTTAAATTATCAGACTTACCGCAACATGGTTCGCTTTGTACGTATGATCATCGCGCATCAACTATTTTCCCAATTTTAGAATTTACACTGGATAATTTATATTTGGACGACGTCTATTATTGTCATGATGATTCTGAAACGACAACAGATGAATTTAGCTTGTTAATTGTATCGAACGATAAAAATGAATTCCAATACGTATCGCAGATTCAAGTCGAAATAAAATTACTCAACGATAACGGGCCGTATCGTGTGTTTGATCATGTATTTCATGTGGTTCGGGGCGAAAGTAAAATCTTATCGGGGTTTGATTTAAAATATTCTGATCCCGATGTTAACACGACTGCTGAGGATATATTTTATACACGAATTGGTGTAACGAATGGCGAACTAATAAGAACCGATAACGGATTTGGCGATTCATTTACACAGTCGGATTTGGATAATCGAAAAATTACGTTACGGCACACAGGTGGAGATTATGGACGGATTAATTTTATAGTTACTGATGGACTTTATGAAGTACCCGGATCACTCGAAATTGAGGCATCTGACCCATTTTTAAAAATTAAAGAGACAAACGCTAGTGTCGTACAAGAAGGAAAGTTTGTCATTATTAAGTCCACTGAAATTTCGGTAGAAACGAATCTCAATTCGAAACCAGATGAAATCGAATACCAGATTTTGGAAGAACCTAAATATGGATTAATCAAGTTGCTTAACCAAACGAGTTTGAACTCCCTTAAGAATTTTACTCAACTCGATATCGATAATGAAAAGTTGGCATATTACAATGTAGAGGTCGCTTCAATGGATCGTATAAAATACCGGGTGACCACTAAAGGAATATGGAGTGAAGGTGAAATTTTAATTCGTATTTATCCAATCGCTTACTGGGAACTACTTAAAATTAAACGTAACCAAACATTGTATGTAGAAGAGTCGACCAGTGTTAAAATCACAAGAAATATTCTCGAGATTTATCACCCAAGCATTTCACCTGGAGACATAACTTATTTAGTAAGACAATCACCTCATCATGGGTATCTAGAGATACAGTCGATTACTTCTGATGACGAATATAATTGCAAAGTGTTCGATCAGTCTACTATTAACTCAGAAAAAATGTATTACATTCAAGCTGGAGTTAATCAATCATCTGATTATTTCGTTTTCGATGTCACTAACGGTATTACATGGTTAAAGGATCTCTGGCTTAAAATTATTATAATCCCGGAATTTATCTATATCAAAACTAAAACCATTGTCGTCGAGGAAGGTAAAAATATTCTAATCCAACCAGATCATATGATTCCGATATCCGAGTACTATGTCTCCAAAATACTCGAGTACAAAATTATTCAACAACCTGCTTTCGGTGAACTCAAATCTGGGAAAAGCAAAGTGAAACGTTTTACCCAAAAACAACTAGAAGCTGGAGTTGTATACTACGTTCACGATGGAAGTGAAAATGCAACCGACCGAATTCAACTGATCGCGATCACTCGGTTCAAAGAAAGTGCACCATTTGATTTAAATATTGCGATTAGTCCAGTGAATGATGAAGTACCGTTGGTTGTGACCAATACTGGCCTTCATGTTTGGATTGGAGGTAGGAAAATAATAACAAGTGTCGATCTAATGGCACAAGATTACGATACGGCTGCGGACAATTTACGATTTGTGATACGACAGGTTAAAGCTGGATACATTGCACTTAGCGATGATTTTAAAGTCAAGATAAATAATTTTACACAATCTCAAATCAATGACGGCAAAGTTTATTTTATTCACGACAATAACCAGATGCATTCGGCATACATTCGATTTTTTGTAACAGACGATGTGCACAATACGACCGAACACGTGCTCGAAGTGATCTCAAATCCCGTCGCTCTCGAAGAAATCAAAAATGAAAACTTACATGTATTCCCTATGACACGAAAGACTATTACAAGCGACCAACTTCAATATCGATGCTCTGATAACGAGCGTGAAGTGAAATACATCATAACAATACCACCACAAATGGGTCGAATATTTTATGAGCACGTCGAATCTGGTTCATCGATTGAAGTGAACGAATTTACTCAATCCGATATTGATCATGGCCGTATAGTATACGAGCATACACATTCAATGGCCGAATTAAAATCCAATGACTCGTTCACGTTCGATGTCGCGTCATTCTTAGCCCAAAATTTAATCGACCAAATATTTTACATCGACATATCGGTATCATCTGGTGGCTTATTACGATTTCTTCCAGTACCAAAAATAAACGTCGATGAAGGCGACATTTCGCCGATCAAATTGGATTTATCAAAAATATTAGAGTATCTAGAAACTCGGGCAGGAATTCAATCTCCCGAATTATCAGTAGAGTCATACAAACCGCATTTCGGTCAAATCGAACTAATCGACTTTGACAATTCGAGTTCGAACAAAAATAAAAGACATTCAAATAAATTTAACATAAATGATTTTAACTCAGGCAAGGTAATCTATCGTCACGATCACTCGGACAGTTTGGAGGATAAACTATCAATGTCGATCTATTTACTTCCCGGTCAGATATTTTTATGCAACATCACAATTCCGGTAATTATAAACCCCATTAATGATCAACCGTTTGATTTAATTACGAAAACTCCAATGATATCGGTTGTCGAGGGTGAAAATAAGACAATCACTAAATTGGATTTGTACACGCAGGATGCCGATACCGATTCAAAAGACATTTTATACGATATAATTAGCGGGCCACGATTGGGTACGCTTTTAAAAATTAACGATGAACGAATTCCGGTGGATTTAATTACGTATGGCAATCAATTTAGTCAAAAAGATATAAACGAGAATAGAATCATTTATTCACATTTTGGTCCTCCACATTCGACAACCTTTTACTTTCGGGTGACTGACGGTAAATTTACTCCATCACATGTGGTTTTTAATATAACCGTACTGCGTGCTAATATTAATGTGGATACGAATAATAATGAAGTATTGCATGTGCAGCAAGGATTCCGGACAAGTCTATTGGAACCGAAACATATTTCGATTAATACCAATGTGTATCGCGGTCGATTAATGTACAATGTCACACGAACTCCCTCAGGAGGTTTAATACTATTGAAAAATAATCCAACGCTACGGTTCAGTCATACAGAACTGGAGAAAGAGGATGTGTCGTACACACAGACTGATAATAATAAATCGAATGATACTTTCCAACTTAATGTTCATATACCGAATACTAATTATGGGATTGCGATTGATATACAGGTGATTGTTGAGCCATTCATTATAATAAAGCCAATTTCGATACTAGCTGGAGATAAGATTAGATTAAGTTCAACATTCCAGACGGATCCGAGTCAGCTGACTATAAATAAATACAATCCAAAATTTATAATTACTAAAAAGCCCAAGTATGGTAAATTCAAAAAAATTATTCGAAATTCTGGTGAAATAGTAGAACCGGGTGAGACCCAACTTAAGGATATAACGTCATTCACGTACAAAGAACTAAAAAGTGGAATTATTTATTTCATTGCACGAAAGCAATCGAGTGATGATTTTATTTCGATCAACGATAGCTTTGAGTATATTCTGCAAATGAAATCTATTCCTCCAGGCCAAAAAGTAGTCCCGATTGAAATATACTCCCATAAGCGATTATTAATGCACGAAAATGACAATGTGAATGTGGTTCCGGCTGAAAGTAGAGTGACAACTTCGGATTATATACTGTGGGTTATAATCGCCGTTTCATTATTGGTCATTATTATCGTACTTATAGTGCTGGCCAAATGTATATTTAGATCACGCAAACCCAAGAAAGATCATCCACCAACATTACCACGACCAGATTTAATGACAATGAGCACAAATAACAGTCGTGGCATATATTCAGTACCTTCAGAAAGTGATTCAATGCCTGCTACAGCAGCATCTACCCCATTACCAGTACTAAGTAACGTACCACACTGTAAAGTATATCCAATTGGATTAGAACCCGATATGCAAGATTCAGAAACAGATGAAATAATGATAAACGAACTCAACCATGATAATTCGGGAGCGGGTCTCGGACGATATCCGTATGGCGTAGATGATACAGACGATTGGAATTCAAATTTGGATGGACAAAATGAAGTTAGCTACTCAAATATTGCGCAAACCACACAAAACAATCAAACATTACAACACCAAAGAAACAATCCGCTATTAAGACGAAATCAATACTGGGTGTAGTAATAGTAACGAGTAATAGTTAAATAGTTTAATAAATAGTATTTAGGTTTTATATTAATTAAGATTAGTCGCGCGATATTTTGTACGAAATCCCGGCAGTTAACTGAATCCAATAGGGTGCTCTTAAAGATTTATATTTATTTTATTAAAAAATATTGATTTATAAATGATGATGATAAGTGTGTGTCAAATAAATATTTTAAAAAGTCAAAATGAATTTCTTTAAAGCTCAAGAAAATGTACCCTGCTTTAGATGGTTCAAATAAGAAAACAACAAGCAACCTCACTGCTTAATTCAATTTCTTCTTTATTACTACGAGTTCTTCAGTCCGTTCTACAAGTAAAGCATTTTTCTGTTTTATAATTATATATCTTAATATTAAGCCACCAATAATGAAAAGTAGGGTGAACATTATGAATAAAAACCCAAAAACATCCCAGAGCAAATATTGCGAAACACTTAAATCCCGTGCATGTGAATGAAGGTGCTTAGCACCTTTGTGTCGACAAACATACTCAATCCAATATATGATCTCATCCAGCGGGTCATTCAAATTATCTCGAAAAATTCGCGATATTTCTTTTGCTCGTTTACTGAATCTTTTGTTTTCCAACATTTCGGTTAACGTTTGCCGGAACGTTAACTCATTGAGATCATTAAATTTGAGAATTAGAGCGTAACCTTTTTGTTCCGCACGAAACGCATTTTTATGTTGGTCACCATAAAATGGGGTGATTAGCATCGGTATGCCGCGATATATACTCTCCTGTATCCCATATAAGCCACCGTGCGTAATAAATAGGACTACATTAGGATGCGATAGTACATGATTTTGAGGCATCCACTTTTTAATCATTACGTTTGATGGTAACCCTGGATAATTATCAAGCTCCAATTTCCAGAGTACTCGTTGTTTTAATGATTTGAACGTGTGAATGAAAGCACGCAGCTTATCTTTTGGTAATTCTGACGCCTTGACAACGGTCCCCCAACTAAAATATATAACACCATTCCCAGCCTCGTCAAGGAATTTCTTAATGTCATGCGATAAATGTTGTGTAGATTTCTTGTTTAGATTTAAGCCACCGATTTCAATGGTGCCCGGCATTTTTGGGCGCGGCTGATCAAAACTAATATGGTTATTAATGAACATTAGGGATTTACGATTGTCCAGCTCCCTAATCGACGGTAATGTCGTATTTTCATTCGTTAAAAATCCAAACACTCGTTCTGCAATCCTCTGTTGTCGCGGTAGATAATATATTTTTCGTCCAATTAAATCAATCATTGACACAATAGCGTTTTTCCATCGTTGAAAAAATGTCATATTTTCATCAAGCTCTAAATAGTAGTGAGGAACGAATGACCAAGGTGTTAACAGGCCCATTGTATGATCCATATAATCGGCGTATCCAAATGATGAAATACTTGCAATTGGTGATTTAAATTTGTGTGCAAACATCAACCAACTCTCTTGAAAAAATTGCTCACTAATGACTAAATCGAATTTTACTTTATCATTTTTTAGGAATTCCCTCACATTTGCCGTATCAAAAGCGTATTCGCTTGTTACCAATCCCAAATCCCACACTGAAAATAACTTGCGTAATACACCCATCTCGCAATTTTTGAAGATTTGCTTTTGAGGAACTAGAATTGTAAAAAGGTAAGTGAACTTGCGTATATTTATATAGGTAATTAAGTTATTCTACTTACCATATTTGTAAATATTAAATGGTGGGTCTATTAAAATTTCGTGGTAGTGTTTGTACGGAGTGACGTTGGGGTTAGTCTCCAATGCATAGTTCGTAATTGCGGTAACCTAAAAAGAGTAAAATTTGAGCATCCACATTATTCTAGTTTGAATGTATGTGTTCTAGTAATTTATTTTCGTTATTTCAATTATCTTCGAGTTCTAAACAATCTTAATCAAAATTGTCAAGTTGTAAGTGAAACGTCACTCTCACCTTTGATTAGATACACTGAATTACGGATTTAGTGAGTTCTAATTCAAAGAACACATTGAGTGGTTGAAAATGTTAATTAAGATTATCTATCCTATCTGGATAGCCCTTATCCTTCAAAAATTTGTGTCCGTCACGCCAGCCGGAACCATATCAGCCGGAACCAAACAACGATGGCACAAGTAGCACAATGCATTGTGCATCATTGTGCACTAAAATGCTTTTTCAGTTGAAACCTTATAATTCCAGCCAGAACCCTACAATAGCAAAACCAACTATGACACTAGTAGCACGATGCATTTTGCATTATTGTGTACTATAAAATGTTTCAGCCGGAACCTTACAAATCCAGAAATATCCGTTTTTTCGAAAAAGAACCTTAGAAACTCAGCCGGAACCATACCCTATACAGCCAAACTAAGTATGGCACAAGTAGCACGATGAATTGTGCACTATATAATTTTTCAGCCGGAACCTTATAAACCCAGCAATATATGATTTTTTGGTGGAACCTTATAATTCAAGCCGGAAACGATGGCATGGTAATATACAGTCAAACTAACTACATCACTAGTAGCACAATGAATTGTGTATCATTGTGCACTAAATTATTTTTCAGCAGGAACCTTATAATTCCAGCCGAAACCTGATAAAACCAGTCAGAACCCTACAACAGCAAAACCAACTATGGCACTAGTAGCAAGATGCATTGTGCATCATTGTGCACTATATAAATTTTCAGCCGGAACCTTACAACTCCAGAAATATACGATTCTTCGAGGGGGGAACCTTACAATTTCAGCCAGAACCATACCCTATACAGCTAAACTAAGTATGGCACAAGTAGCGCGATGCATTGTGCATCATTGTGCATTAAATGCTTTTTCAACCAGAACTTTATAATTTCAGCCGAAACCTGATAAAGCCAGTCAGAACCCTATAACAGCAAAACCAACTATGACACTAGTAGCACGATGCATTGTGCATCATTGTGCACTATATAATTTTTTAGCCGGATCCTTACAAATCTAGAAATATACGATTTTTTGGAAAAGAACCTTACAATTTCAGCCGTAACCATACTCTATACAGCTAAACTAAGTATAAAATTTTTCAGCCAGAACCTTACAAATCCAGAAATATACAATTTTTCGGGGAAAAGACCAAACAATTTTAGCTGAAACCTACAGTCAAAATAACTACGGCACAAGCAGCACAATGCGTTGTGCATTATTGTGCACTATATATTTTTTCAGCCGGAACCTTATAATTCCGATTAGAGCCTGATAAAGCTAGCCAGAACCGTACTACAGCCAAACCAACTATAGCACAAGCAACACGATGCATTGTGCATCATTGTGCAGTGCACTATTCTATTTTTCAGCCGGAACCTCATAAATCCAGAAATATACGATTTTTCTAGAAAAAACCTTAGAAATTCAGCCGGAACCATACCCTTTACAGCCAAACTAACTATGGCACAAGTAGCTTTATTAGGTTCCGGCTGGAATTATAAGTTTCCGGCTGAAAAAGCATTTAGTGCACAATGATACACAATAAATTGTGCTACTTGTGATGCAGTTAGTTTGACTGTATATTACCATACCATCGTTTCCGGATGGAATTATAAGGTTCCTCTGAAAAATCATATATTGCTGGATTTAGAGGTATATCCTCATGTTAATTATTTGCGTTCAGAAATATGGTTACTAGATTTATTTTGCCATGCCAATTCTTACATATTTTTTAAATTTAAATTTATTTTGCGATTGTTAAGTAGAAATACATAAAAAGGCTGCACCCTCGGAAAATGCGTAGCAGTCGTTTCGTGAATTTCTATACTTAACAATCGCAAAACAAATTTAAATTTAAAAAATATGTAAGAATTGGCATGGCAAAATAAATGTAATAACCATATTTTTGATCGCAAATAATTAACTTGCGACCGAATAGAGGATAAACCCCTTAATATTCCGGCTAAATTCCGGCTGAAAAATTATATAGTACACAATGATGCACAATGCATCTTGCTACTAGTGCCATAGTTGGTTTTGCTGTTGTAGGGTTCTGGCTGGCTTTATCAGATTTCGGCTGGCATTATATGGTTCCGGCTGAAAAAGCATAGTGTACAACGATACACAATGCATCGTGCTACTTGTGCCATCGTTGTTTGGTTCCGGCTGATATGATTCTGGCTGGCGTGACAAACACAAAAATTTGATAACTGAAGCTTTAGGGTATAAAAAAGAAACTAATATTTATTTGTAATTTTCAATATTTTGGGACACATCTATCAACGTTTAATATTTAGAACATAATCACAAACAAGTATCATGATATGAGAATTTATGAATAAAATAAAAAAATACAATTTTATTATTATTGTTTGCCCTATACCTTGAACTCTCAAATTGTTATTTTAACGTTAAAGGAAAATGGTTTATAACAGATCATCATTTTCAGATTTCAAGCGGCTTCCGTCACATAATTTGAGGTTCCAGTGGTCCGTAGCAGTTAAATATCTGAACACTAGTTTTACATCAACCCAATCACTTTTTTGGTTCAGTGGCCGGCCTTGCTAAAATTGAAGTAGCTAGAGCAATATCCTTTCTGGTATTTGTATTATTTTATTATTGTTTGTATTTTCTATCTGAATATTTTTTTAGATTTTTTACCACTTGGGATGACCGATGGTTTAAATAAAATACGATTAGTCTGGATAACAATACTTTATATTGATTTTCTATCACTTGTGTTTGACAGCAGCAACCTAAACAACCTGATTTTGTTCTCTATCTACCTATACATACTTATATATCTCTTTCTCTCTTCCTTTGTGTTGTCGCATTCATCACAATTTCCCAGTTTATTTTTGGAGTTGTCGTTATTGCCAACATCTCCCCCTTTTTAGATAGACACCTCGAAGTCTTGTAGACGGTCTCGGTGAATTCTGCGTATCCCAATTCCTTGGCGATGTTGGTTGGTTTCAGTGATTGCTATCGCACACTTAGGCCAATTTTAGTCCATTGTGATACCACTCATCCACTCACAACCCATTCACCTACTCACACAACTACAGTTATACCACCTGCACATTGCAAGTTACAAGTCAACCTGTACATTGAAGTGGACGGTGGATCGGCGCTGAATTCTGCACTCCATCAGAGTTGTATTTGTTAACATCACCGATCGTAATTGATGGCGAAAATTTGATTTGCATCTAGCCTCTGATGAGATTCGAACCCAGTACCTCCCGGTCCGAAGAGCTGAACAACTGAATCACTTGTCCGGTCGAATTTTTGCGGTGTTGCTGTTGCTGCTTTTTGGTTAGCATCTGGAACTGTTGATAGCCCTGGTTGATCAACGGATGATGCTGGTTCTTGACCGAATGCTGGAATGTCTTTGGTGGGCGTTATTAATACGTTGAATGGAAGTTGATCATCGTTGTTCACGCCGTTATCATTAGTGTGTCGACGAATCATCTGATTAGCAGAGGATCGAATCACACGATTTGTTTTGGTCAGGCCAACAAGATACATTACCTTTCCAAGTCGCTTGATGATTTCGCCTGAAGCCCACGAGCCATTGTTACGATGGAACACTTTGAAAAATACTTTTTCTCCAACCTCAAAATGCCTTAATTGTGTGCTCCATGGTGTTTGTTAAATTGTTGTTTCCGCTGTGTGTCCTCTATGTATGCGGCGTTCTGGAACTGCTGTTAGAAAATCCAGCTCGTTTCGTATTTCTCGTCCTAGAAATAGATGTACCGGTGACATAGACTGTTAAGCTCGTCGAATAAAAGTCGAACGGTAGATATGGAGCAATTTGGTTAAATTTTCCTTATTTGTTCCTTCCCCTTTTGATTTCTTGAGTGTTCTTTTTAATGTATCGACGAATCTTTCTGCTCGGCCGTTCGACATTAGGTGATACGGCGGAGTTCTGATATGATTTATTCCGAGTGATTCACAGAATTCCTTAAACTTCTCACTCACAAATTGCGTGTCATTATCCGTAACTAGACTTTCTGGATTTCTGAATAGTGCAAAAAATTTGGGTACATTGAATGCGAATCGACACTAACGAGGAGCCATTACCCGTCAACCGGACCTGCAAAGTCGGTGTGTAAGCGCCAGAGTCGTGATTGCTTCGTCGACTTTCGGCAAATATACATGTGATCTCGCTAGCATTTTCATTGCGTCGGCTCCTGTGTGCACAACATGCAATTACCAAACATGATAGACCCATGGTTGTATGACAATGACTCTCGGTTATAAAATTATAGTAGTTCTCACTGTCAGGCAATGTTTTCTTCACTTCTGGGCATCCTTGCTGAATGTATGAAACGACAGTTCGAAGAATTTTGTCGCGTTGTGTTGCGCTCGAGATCATGTGGCAATTGATCAGCAAGGCCTTTATGGTTTCTTCAAAAACGTCATCGATTACTTTTTCTGCGTGGATACACGCGATTACCATCTCCTCATCTTCGACATCTGTTGCGGCTTTGAAACGTGACAGAATGTTTGCATTGCCAAACTCGGTTGTTGACTTGTATTGTACTCTTAAGTCGTAAGACAATAGTGTTAGAGTCCAGCGCTGTAGTCGATTGGCGGTGTATACGGGAATACCGCTCTTATTGCCGAAGATACTTAGAAGGGGCTTATGGTCTGTTACTAGCGTGAACTGCCTACCATACACTTAGCGGTGGAATTCCGTTGTCGTATACTTGATTGATTGATGCTCGATTGCAATTACTCGCATCGGCGTATAGTGTTACTGGTAGCGCTGGGTCGTAATGTGTAAGGAACAATTTGGAGGTTTTTTTGAAATTCGTGTTGGCGTTCTGGAGACCTCTCCCACACAACTTCTGATCTTAAGAGACGATTCAATGGTGCACGTAGGTTGTGCATCTGCATGACAAATTTCCAAATTTGGAGTTATGTTCTGAAGGACCGGAATCGAGGTTACTGCAAAAAATTTCGATGGGTCTGTTGTGATACTATTGGTAATAACAATCATACCCAGATATTTGACTTTTTTTTTTTTTTTTTTTTTTTTTTTTTTTTTTTTGTATTTCTTTTGCTGAGGTCTAAATTTATTAATTCATACGACCTATTTGTATTACAGGTTATATTTATGTATTATATTTATGATTAGTTATTGCTATTATATTTTATTTTTTATAAATTAGGTTTACGAATTATTTTTATTTTATTATTTATGATGTAAAATCAAATTTAAAAATAAATTTTAAAGGTTATAGATTAATAAATTTTAAAGGTTATAGTCAATTTCTTTTAAGAAATCACAAATTGATTTGTAGTTCTTAGTGTTGCCCGATTTTAATATGTCAATTAATTTTATGTTTTTGATTATACTATATTTTTGTCGTATTTTGTCATATTTTTTGCATTTTTCTATTATATGTTCGTTATCTTCTATTACGTTGCACATATCACAAGTGTTGCTGTCTTCTATCCGCATGTTGTATTTAAATTTTTTGCTTTTGCCATGACCAGCTCTGAGTCTGTTTATTTGCCTGATGTTATATGATGTTAATTGGGAGTTGTGGAACCATGGTTTTTTGTTTGGAGTGTTGTTTATTTGTTTGTTATATTTACCCACTGTTGTGGTCCATGTGTTGTATTTTACTATCCATTCTTGTCTTATTGTTTCCTCTAATATATGGTGTATGTCTTCAATTATAATTGGGTTGTTTAATATTATTTCATTTTCTTCAATAGCTTTTTTGGCAAGGTTGTCTGCTTTTTCATTACCTAGTATGCCTGCATGTCCCGGAATCCATTTAATTATAACTTCTATGTTTCTTGAGATGATTAAATCTAATATTTCTTTTTCATAGTGTTTGAATTTTTTGTTCTTATTAACATTGTTGATGGATATACATGCACTCATTGAATCTGTAAAAATTATTATTTTTGATTGTCCCATGTTGATTGCCTTATCTAAGGCCACTTTTATGGCTATGATTTCGATGGTTTTAATGGATGCTCTATTTTTAAGTTTCATTTTGTATTCTGTATCTGAATTTTTAAAATATATGCCAATACCTCCTTGGTTATTGTTTAGTGAACCATCCGTGTATATTTCGAAGTAATCATTATGTTTGTTTATGAATTCTATGTAATTGGCCATAATTTCAATTTTATTTGTAGAGTTTATTTTATTGATGTTTTCATTATAAATCTTTAGATTGTTTGTAGAAATGATTGTTCTGTTATTTGATATTGCTATGTTTTCCAGAAATGGGTATTCGCTGTATAATTCTTGATATTTCCCCATTATTTCGTTGTTTTTAACTTTTTGCCCGATCTCACTATTCTTATTAATATGTTTTGCTATGTATTTTAACGTTGTTAGTTTATTGTCTAAGTCCGCTGGTAATGTGGCAGATTCTGCTAATAAAGTTGGTATCGGTGTGGTTTTTAACATTCCAGTGCATATTCTTATATTTCTGTTTATAATTATTTGTTTAATTTTTATTGAATTTTTGATATTTATTGGAGTGATAATGTCCGTATATTTGGTTCTTGATTGAATTATAGCTTTGTGTATATTTAAGGAAGTATATGGATGTGCTCCTCCGTTTTTATAAGTGATCATTTTTAGTAAGTTTGTGGCACTTATTATTTCTTTGTCTAGTATCTTGTAGTGTGGTAGGAGTGATAATTTATTATTAAAGGTGACGCCTAGAATTTTTAAAATTCTTTCTTCTTTTATTGTATTGTTATCTATTTTGATCTCGAAGTCAGAAGGATTATTTTTAAATAATCTCATGTAGAAACATTTTCTTGGATTTATTTTAAGTTCATGTTGTGATAATGTTTCTTTAAGTTTATTTAGAATTATATCTGCTTTTATTTGTGTTTCGTCTTCGTTGAGGCCTTTGACCAAAATTACTATATCGTCAGCAAATTGATATATGGTAGTATTTTCTTCTTGTATGTTGTGAATTTCCTGCGTGTATATATTAAAAAGGCATGGACTCAAACAGCTACCTTGTGGTATTCCTTTATTAGTTGTGTGTTTAACTGTTGATGTTCCATTATCGTATATAATTATCCTGTTTGTAAGAAATTGGTGAATCCAGTTTGTTATGTGATTAGGTGTTTCCATATTTATTAATTTTTGTATTAGTTTGTTTTTATTTACGTTATCAAATGCTTTGGTTATGTCAGTTGTTATTAAAATTTGTGATTTCCAGATATTTTTCCCTAAATTTATTTCGTTGAATAGATTTATGAAGTAGTCCATGATGTTTATACCTTTCCTAAATCCGAAAGTATTATTTGATAGAATTTTTTTTGACTCTAGATGTTCGTATATTTCCTCCAGTATGACTTTATTAAATATTTTAGCGAATATGTTTAATAGGCATATCGGCCTGTAGCTCTCTGTTTCGTATTCATCTTTATTTGGCTTTAGGATTGTAATTACTTTTGTCATTCTCCATTTTTCAGGGATTTGTTGTTTTTTGTATATAATATTAAGATGATTCACTATTAGGTTTATTATGTTTGGGTTTATTTTAATTATTTCTTTTAGTAATTTATATGATACTTTGTTTTCTCCAGGTGCACTATTTTGTTTATTATTTATTATGTCTGTTATTGTTTTATTATTAAATTTGTTATCTTTTATGATCGATATTTCTAATGGTAAAGATTTGTCTTCTGTTAGATTTGGAAAATTTTCGTTCATGAATTTTTTCATCATATCATAATCTTCTAGTAAGTTAAAGCCTTTTTCTTTTTTGTTTTTTAATTTGTTAATTTTGTTCCAAATTTGTTTAGTATTTTGTGTTGTATTTATTTCATTTACGAATCGTTCCCAGCTTTCTCGTTTTGCTTTTTTAATTTCACGTTTCAATATGGCTATTGATCTCAATACTTCTTGAGCTGTGTATAAATTTTTTTGTCTATTGTAACATTTCATTTTATTTCGTTTTATAATCCACAATTTTTGGAGTTTTTCATTCCACCATGGTTTTGGAATGTTTTTGTTGTTAATCGTTATTCTTTTGGTGTTTTTTATTATTATTTCCTCCATTATGGATTCTATGTTTTTTGTGTCGTCTATGCTAGTTATATTTTCTAGTTCTTGTGTTACATTTTTCCACTTTATGATTTCTTTATAGGTATATCTGTTAGTATTTATTTTTATTAGTATTGGTAAATGATCCGAACCAATGTTATCTTCTAGACAATCCCATGTTATTTTGTGAGTTATATCGTGTGTGCATAGTGTGATATCAATAGCTGATGTTGTGTGGTTTCTCAAATTTAATCTTGTTGATTTTTTGTTATTTAATATTTGTATTCTATTATTTATGATCAAATCTGCAATGTTTTTCCCCAGTCTATTTTCTTTACTATTTTCTTCCCATAAACAGCTGTGTGCATTTATGTCTCCTGCTATTAGTGTTTTTTGGTTTTTTTCTGCTATTTTGATTATTTTTCGAAATTCTTCAGTTTTTTCTATTGTGTTTTTATTTGATGGATTGTAAAATACTATGATAGATAGATTTTCGTTTCCGTAATTTATTTTAATTTGTAGTGCTTCTATGTATGTTAGGTTGATGTTGAGATCTATAATTTTCGATCCTATATTATTTTTTATTAGGAATCCTACGCCTCCATATCCATCTGGTCTATTTTTTGTGATGAGTTTATAATTTTTGAAGATTGGTAAGTTGTTTTTGTGTGTCCAAGTTTCGTTTAAAATTGCGATGTCTATTTTGTGTTTATTTAGAAAAGTTTCAATTATGTTTTTATTACTATTAAGGCTTCTTATATTAGATTGTAAAATATTAATTTGATTTGACATTTAATTTAGTTTTAAGTTTTGTACTATTTCCTTTAGATCTATTGTTAATAGATCAGATTCAGATGCAGCATATGCTCTATTACTTAATATTATGAATTTGTGAATTGCTACTTCCAAAGATTCTATTTTTTCTCTTTGTTCTTTTATTATTATTTCGAGTGTGTTTGTTCTATTTATCCATGCGTTTGGAATGTTCGTATCTGGATTGTTTAAAATGGGAAACTGTTGTAAATTTAATTCGTTATAATATTTATTTTGTTTTGGAAAAAGTTTATCAATTGTTTCTTTGTATGTTGTTTTATTTTTGATCATATGGATTTTAATTCTATTTTGTTTTTTTTTCTCGGGACATACTCTGGAATTTGTGTAATGTTCAACACCTTCACAGAATCTACATTCTGGTTTCCCTTGGCAAATATGTGTTTGGTCCATAGTTTTTGGCTTTGCGCATGTTGCGCATCTTATAATTTTTGAATGGCAAAATCTTCTAGTGTGCCCGTAATTGAGACATAAAGAACAAAATTTGAGTTTTGGAATATATATGTTAACTTTAATATTTATATCATAGAACTGTACCACTTTGGGTAATTCGCTTGCTCTTAGTTCTATTTTTAATAAATTAGTGTCTTTGGTCGTATTCCTTTCTCTGTCCCATGTTTTTAACGTTTCTATATTAGTTATAAGGTTTTCACTTTTTATGTTTTCTGTGATTTCGTTTATGTCGAACTCACCTAACAATCCTTTAATAATTCCCTCGACGTGAGTATACGCTTTTGGTATAAAGCATTTATATTCTTTTTTGTTAAATATTTTATGTATGGGATCATCCACACGCACACATTTATTTGCCTTGTCCCAGCTTTCGAACTCCACTCTCACTATTTTTTTATTAATTTCGATTATATTTTTAGTTTTAATATTATAATTTATAAACATTTTTGAAATTATTATTGACATCATAACTTTTGGAGATTTTGATTCGATCATAACATAGAATGGTCCTTTGTCCGTATTCGTGTATTTATTAATTGGAAAGATTTTTTGAGTATTTTGGATAGATGTGCTCGCTTCATTTTCACAATCCATCTTTGGTGTTGTTTCTATTATAAATTTTTTATTATATTTATTTTTATCACTTTCACTTTTATCAATTTTGATTTCTAATTTTCTTTTAATTTTGAAAACATTTTCTTCATATCCTTTAAAACCATCCTCAATTGTTAAATTTTTTTCCAAATGCGAAAGGCTTGATGCCCCGCCATCTTGGGAATTTATAAATTCACCGATTTTTATATTTTTAAATGTCTTTATTAAATTATTATTTTTATGTTTTACTTTTGGTATTATGTTGTTATCTTTCCTGACTTTTTCTTTAGAGATTTTATCCACTTTTATTATTAATTATTCACTTCAAAAAAAAAAATAAATTAAATTTAAATTTTTTCACACAAGAAAACAATTTTTTTCACAGCACTTTTGATGTTATTACATCTACGAACGCGACGCGAATGGATATTTGACTTGGTGCGTTAACAGGTTGCATTTCTCAAGTTTTACTCGAAACTCATATTCCTCCAAACGTTGGAATAGGCGCGGTTAACGAATTCTTTATGGATTTCCTGGTCATTCGCGTGCACGAGGATGTCGTCGTAGTAGCCCACTGTATCTTCGAGTCCCGAAGTCATGGCATCCATTATCTTTTGGAATCTACCCAGGCGCTGATTTGATACCTGGTGCGAACCGATTGAATGTGATCAAACCCCTTGTGCGTATTTATTGTATCTGGTATGATTCGTCGTCGACTTTAATTTGCAAAAACGCATCTGATAGATTGATCTTGCTGTAAATTGTACTGCCTGCGAACTGGGAAAACATTTCCTGAGTTGGCAGTGGGTGTGCGTTTGTTTCAATGCTGGTGTTGAGATCCGTGGAATAGTCGGCACATATTCATATGCGTCCGTTTGGTTGCTCAACATCTACTATGGGTCAACATCTACTACCGGCGTTATTATGTTGCATTCGTGTAGACGATCCTGTTCGCGTTCGAAGCTTTCAAATGTGGCGAATGTTACAGGTCTTTTCGGGCGGTAAATCGGATGTACATCAGGCTTTATGTGAATGTGAGCTTTAGTGACTTTGCATAAACCGGGGGTGTCGCTGAAAACATCACGGAATTCTTGCTGTAGTTCCATTACAAACTTGTCACGACTGCTTCCTTTGTCGCGTATAGCGTTGCAGATAGAACTAAGGGTCTGATCCCAAATGGTTTGATCCCATCAATACCTGAAATTTGAGCCCCTTAGTCACATAACGTTTGCCAAATAATACTTGCCCCATAGTTGGTATCCCCATTTCGCAGTCAAATTCTGCGACAATGGGGACAGGATTCAGCGACGCTGAGTTGAGTTTCTTAGGTTAGGTTAGGTTAGGTTAGAGTGGCTGCTATCGCACACTTAGGCCAATAATGGCCCATTGTGATACCACAGGATCCAATCTCCCCTTACTCCCGCTGAAACCAACCAGAGCTACTGATGTAGCGTAATATATCTCGCACCCCAAAGTCCGCGAGTTCAGAAAGGCTGTCCATGTTGTACACACCCAAGTACCTATGTCTTTTGTATGATAGTGCTGGACACGAGCATAGGAAGTGAACTAACGTCTCTTCCTCCTCTTCGTCCATACAACTTCTACAAAAGTCATTCGTCTCTAGACCCAGCCTTCTCGCATGTTCTCCAAAAAGGCAGTGTCCTGTCAGTATCCCTACGACCAATCCTAAATCTCTTTTTCCCAGGGATATAAGTGCCTTGGAGCGCCGCAGGCCCAGTTTTGGCCAAACCTGTTTTGCTACCCTGCACGTGAGAGTGTTGGTCCACCTCTCATCTGTCAAGGCGATTGCCTTTTTACTGAGCGTCAATTTGAGCGCTGCTATAGGCCTCCCCAGACCTGCCCTTTCCGGTTGCATCTGGAGAGTCGTACCGTACCTAGCTAGTTCGTCTGCCCTACAGTTTCCCGTGACGTCCGAGTGACCAGGGACCCAGATTATCTGGATACTGAAATACTCGCTCATCTCATTAAGAGATGATCGGCAATCCAGCGCCACCCGTGACTTCAGAGAAACCGCCTCTAGTGACCTGAGTGCCGCTTGACTGTCCACATAAATCGCGATATCCCTAACAGATACCACGTTATGCTTCAACCATGTCACGACTTCCCCTATCGCCACCACTTCAGCCTGGTACACGCTGCAGTAGTCAGGGAGACGAACAGAAATATTAACATTAAGCTTCTCACAGAAGACTCCGGCTCCTACTTTGCCGTCTAGCTTAGAGCCGTCCGTGAAAAATTGCAGTGCCTCGTTTTCCAGTATTGATCCGTTCCTCCAGGATTCCCTAGAAGGACAGATGATCCGGAAACCTATATCGAAGCACAACATTGGTTTAATATAATCTAGATTCACCAGTTCTTCCCCTAGTGATCTAACTATCGTCGAGTGTCCCGCCTGAAGACACTTCCACTGAGAGACAGCCGAGAGCCTTGTAGCCACATTGGCTGCCATCTGCTTACCAAAAAATTCGATTGGAATAAGATGGAACATAACCTCTAAAGCGCGTGTAGGTGTTGTCCTAAGCGCCCCGCTTATAAGCATACAGGCCGTTCTTTGCACCTTCTCCAACATCCTTATATAGGTTACCTTTTCCAGAGCTGGCCACCACACGCCAACCCCGTACATCAGCACAGGCCTTACCACTGCGGTATAGAGCCAGTGTACCAGCTCTGGTTTCAAACCCCATTTCTTCCCTATGGCGTTTCTACACGAGTAAATGGCTACATTAGCCTTATTCACCCTTTCTACAATGTTAGGCTTCCAGCTGAGCTTACTGTCCAAGATTATGCCCAAAAATCTCGCTCTGTCAGCAAAAGCCAGTCTAATGCCGTTCACGGTAGGAGGGCTAACTACCGGAATTTTATATTTCTTATTTGAGTTTCTTGCTACTCGGTCTGTTTTGAGGGGATCCGATGGCTTGCCACATCTGTTCGGATATGATTGTGAAATCTCCGGCTGTGTCGATTTTCAATATGGCTTCATGCCCATTTATTTTCACAGTAATGAATTTCCGATCGCTGTTTGTATCCTTTTCCTCGCCTCCGTCATTGATATTCCGGATCATCACGTTTGTCCTGAATTGTCCTCAATATTTTCGTTTCGAATGTGGAAGTTTCTTGGAAAAATTACACAAACTTTCTTTGTGTCCCATTGCTTAACATTGTGTACCCTTGTGCCTGCGGAAGGTGGATTATCCTATAAGTAGGTTGATAAATCAGATGCTGGTAAGCAGGATTATTATCTCGGAACTGGGAGAGTCCACCATTAGAAGGCGGGTGGTTAGAGGAACTCCGCAGGGAGGAGTAATGTCCCCCTTTCTTTGGAGTGCAGTGGTGAATGGATTGCTGTTGGAACTGGAGAAAGAGGGTATAGGGGTTGTAGCGTATGCAGATGATGTAGCAATAGCTGTCTCAGGCAAATATCTGGATACGATTAGGGATGTTATGCAGAATGCACTCCTGATCGTTACGAAATGGGCCAGCAAATGTGGATTAGGGATCAACCCCTCCAAGACAGAGCTGGTACTATTTACTAAGAAATATAAAATTCCGGTAGTTAGCCCTCCTACCGTGAACGGCATTAGACTGGCTTTTGCTGACAGAGCGAGATTTTTGGGCATAATCTTGGACAGTAAGCTCAGCTGGAAGCCTAACATTGTAGAAAGGGTGAATAAGGCTAATGTAGCCATTTACTCGTGTAGAAACGCCATAGGGAAGAAATGGGGTTTGAAACCAGAGCTGGTACACTGGCTCTATACCGCAGTGGTAAGGCCTGTGCTGATGTACGGGGTGGGCGTGTGGTGGCCAGCTCTGGAAAAGGTAACCTATATAAGGATGTTGGAGAAGGTGCAAAGAACGGCCTGTATGCTTATAAGCGGGGCGCTTAGGACAACACCTACACGCGTTTTAGAGGTTATGTTCCACCTTATTCCAATCGAATTTTTTGGTAAGCAGATGGCAGCCAATGTGGCTTCAAGGCTCTCGGCTGTCTCTCAGTGGAAGTGTCTTCAGGCGGGACACTCGACGATAGTTAGATCACTAGGGGAAGAGCTGGTGAATCTAGATTATATTAAACCAACGTTGTGCTTCGATATAGGTTTCCGGATCATCTGTCCTTCTAGGGAATCCTGGAGGAACGGATCAATACTGGAAAACGAGGCACTGCAATTTTTCACGGACGGCTCTAAGCTAGACGGCAAAGTAGGAGCCGGAGTCTTCTGTGAGAAGCTTAATGTTAATATTTCTGTTCGTCTCCCTGACTACTGCAGCGTGTACCAGGCTGAAGTGGTGGCGATAGGGGAAGTCGTGACATGGTTGAAGCATAACGTGGTATCTGTTAGGGATATCGCGATTTATGTGGACAGTCAAGCGGCACTCAGGTCACTAGAGGCGGTTTCTCTGAAGTCACTGGTGGCGCTGGATTGCCGATCATCTCTTAATGAGATGAGCGAGTATTTCAGTATCCAGATAATCTGGGTCCCTGGTCACTCGGACGTCACGGGAAACTGCAGGGCAGACGAACTAGCTAGGTACGGTACGACTCTCCAGATGCAACCGGAAAGGGCAGGTCTGGGGAGGCCTATAGCAGCGCTCAAATTGACGCTCAGTAAAAAGGCAATCGCCTTGACAGATGAGAAGGGGACCAACACTCTCACGTGTAGGGTAGCAAAACAGGTTTGGCCAAAACTGGACCTGCGGCGCTCCAAGGCACTTATATCCCTGGGAAAACGAGATTTAGGATTGGTCGTAGGGATACTGACAGGACACTGCCTTTTTGGGGAACATGCGAGAAGGCTGGGTCTAGAGACGAATGACTTTTGTAGAAGTTGTATGGACGAAGAGGAGGAAAAGACGTTAGTTCACTTCCTATGCTGGTGTCCAGCACTATCATACAAAAGACATAGGTACTTGGGTGTGTACAACATGGACAGCCTTTCTGAACTCGCGGACTTTGGGGTGCGAGATATTTTACGCTACATCAGTAGCTCTGGTTGGTTTCAGCGGGAGTAAGGGGAGATTGGATCCTGTGGTATCACAATGGGCCATTATTGGCCTAAGTGTGCGATAGCAGCCACTCTAACCTAACCTAACCTAACCTGTGCCTGCGGAATTGACAATGGTAGGAATAGTGCATGCCACCACCGAGCCAACATGGCGTCGACGGAGCCCGTGTGTGTGGCTGGTGATCTTTCCCAACTGATGCAGGCGAAGTGTGAATTTGCTTTCCTTCGTACTATGTGTTTGGTTTCACCGGATGCTGCCTATTTTTCTGCGGCTGTTTAATCGCATGTATAGCATTAATGAAGTTGGTGTAGTTCCCCCAATCATCGCCGTATCTCTTTTTAGACTGAGCATACGTTGTATTTCTGCTTCGAGTTGTTCGAGGGTGAATTCTTCTCCTGCGTCGCCCTCCAGCTTTGATAATAGACGCGTGCGAATTTCAGCAAAGCGAGATGGCCGAAAACCAAACTCTTGAATTGGTTTATGATGAGTTTTTTTAGTTGAAAATCCTCACACCGGCGGTTGATTTGGGCTTTGTAAGATGAAAAATCGGTGTTGTTGTTCATGGTTATTTGTAGACATTTAAACCGCGTGTTGAAAATGTTTTCCGTTCGGTACGTTCGGAAACCTTTTAGCTGTTGTATAATTTCTTCGAACGTGAAGTCTTTCGGCTCCTTCGGTAGAAGCATGTCCTTAAATTTTGCATGTGCTGTTGCGTCTAATTTACGTAGACACAGACGAATTTTGGCTGCGTCATTGAACTCCTTTGAATCTTCCATGAACAATTCTTTGTAGAGTCGATATCAGCTTTCAAATGTTTGACCGTTTTATGGGTTGTAACAAAAGGTTTGCATGCTGTTTGACAGATTTTCCATGCGTTGCTCGACAATTGCATTTCCAGGAATTTCTCGAATTTTTATAATTAATTCCTGCATCTGCTTCTGCTACTGCTTTATTTGTTCTTGGAACACCGAAATTTTTTCCACAAATTTTTTTATTTTATCCTCGTCGAAACTTTGTTACCACTTGGGATGACCGATGGTTTAAATAAAATACGATTAGTCTGGGTATAAATACTTTATATTGATTTTCTAATCACTTGTGATTGACAGCAGCAACTTAAACAACCTGACTTTGTTCTCTATCTTCCTCTACTTATATGTATAGCTCTTTCTCTCTTCCTTTGTGTTGCCGCATTCATCACAATTTCCCGGTTTATTTTTGGAGTTGTCGCTATTGCCAACAAGATTTTACAGAACAAAACAAATAAATATTTAATTTAGTAAAGGCTTATCTAATTTTAACTGTTGCTTTATTTATTTCCTCTATCAAATGGAAAGGTGAGACTAAAAAATTTGCTCTATTTCAACTTCTTGCTTTGTTCACTCTGCAAATTTACATTTATTTCTACTCATTTAGTTTTAACCTAATTTAGTCTAACATCCAGTAAAATTGGCACTTGACTTAATGTCAAAAGTCTGCTAAAATCCGATGGATGAATACGCTGAATATTTGTTGAAATTTCGTTTTTATGTAAACATTATTTCTAGAGTTTATATAATAAATACAGTTTTTCAATTTTAACAATTACGATAGTGCACCTCCTTCTGGCGGGTTTACTAATTGATAATAGATTACATTGAAGTTTTGGAAAAAGCAACGCGTCTTCTAACTGAATTTGAGTTGTGTTACTTGACTCCGTTTCATTAAACTTACAGTTTTCGACCAATCAACCAAGGCTGCTGAAATCTATTGTGACTCATCAATTTGATTGTTCAAAGTTCTATCATTACACATATGAGCTGATGCTTCCAAATTTATACACTATTCGCCCATATTGCTTTGTTGCGGATTGTTAACTATCAAACATATACATGCGTCCTCATTATCGGATTTATCATTTCGATTTTATTCATGTAATTTGATCTGCTATGCCATTTCTTGCAATCTGCCTGTAACAAGAGTATTCTACTCTCCAAGTGTATGCTTAAAAAGAAAGCAAATGTTGTCAATTCATTTAACAATTCCTTAATGGAGATCAAATGACTTTATCGATCATCGCCATTTCCGACATCGGTATTTTACAGAAAAGTCTAAGTAACCGAGCTTTATTTGATGTGGTATTTCGTGATAATCACGTAGGGCCATACTAACTATTTCCATATATAATTGTTATTCAATTCTCTAATTTGAATTTCAGTTAATCCATTAAACCGATATTTTAGTTTGGTATTGCGATGATTCTTTAAAAAAATTCTGTTCAATTTTCAGCCTTTGACCGGCGAATAAGACCGGCAAATAATATTTAGTAACTCTTTACGCGAGGTTTAGGTTTTTTTTTTAATCTAAAACGCTAAAACAAGCATAACCCCGCTTAAGTACTCAAACTAAAATTATATACCTTACTGCCCAACTTGATTTTTCGACGATGCTTTACAGTAAATTGTATCGTAAACCTAAGTGTTGGTTTTTCAATAACGTTAAAGAATGTTGTAAGTTGTGGTCGTAAGCAGTAGTACATTTTTCAACACAAAATTTAGTGTTGAGAATCGGCCCACAACGAAAAATACAGACGTCCGTTTTTTGGTACCTGCAGAGTTGCCGTGTTCGTTTTCTTATAGATTGGTCTAATACACGATTCTATTTGACCATAATGATCTGGTATGCAAAGGTAAAAAAACAATCGATCTGGGCAGTAATAGCTTCTAATTGATTTATTAAAAAACATCAATTGTCTTGTAATTTAGTTGTCACCTATCGGACCTCAAATATCAAACAATTTGGACAACTACCATCACTATATAAACTACAAATAATTTGAATTGAACTGTACATTTTAACAAGTCAACAAGTCTTCTCACATGTATCATCAAACAAATTTATTATAAAATGAATCACAATTTAAGTGTTTGGCAGTTTTTACTATACACAATAGACGGCCTCTAATCTATAAATCTTAGAACTTGGAAAATCATTCGACATTTTTTACGGCCACACATGCTGCATACAAGCGAATCAATTATGATAGAATTTTGAAAGTCATAAATATTCCAAAAATATCTTATCGGATCACGAGAATAATAACGAATTGCCTTACATTTGATATTTTTTAAAATACTACAGAACAACATTGGCGCGAACAAGCGTTTCAATAATACAAAATAATTTATTTATAACAATAAGAATCAAAAGTAAAACATTTGGTTTTACATAATACACTTCACTATAATATAGTGAATGAAAATTACAGTAGAACACAAACCATTTATATAATATTTACCTCATGTCCTTTATCGAGTAGCCCTATGATAATATGTTTTATATTAATCCAATGACTTGTCCCCGGAAACGGCAATAAAATTAAGATTTTGTATCCACTCGTATAATTAACCGAAATTGCCAGCAAGTATATCAATATGATTAATTGTTGTCGAAACATCTATTTATATTAAATCGGATTTTGTTGTTGTTTTTGTTATTCATGAAATAAACAAACAAAATAAAATTATAATTAAAATAGTATAGGTTATATAATTAATTAATTAAATTAATTTGTGAATGATATAATAATTACCACGGTTCAATTATTTACTTTGCTATAATTTGTTTATCCTCGTTATAAAATAATAATATTTAAAATCGAATATCAATTTTTTATTTAATTTTAGGTGAAATTTTATTTATTTTAATATTTCCGTTTTTAAATACAAACCGTAAAAAATATCTCTACACAATTAAAAAATGAAAAAATTTTCTTTACTTTTTTTTTACCACACAAAACACTCTTATTGATCACGAAATCGATTCGCAACTGAATTGATCAGTGAAAAACGAAATTACACACACAATTTCTTCTTCTAACCACAACCTAGACTTTACTATAGTACAATAACAACATATGATTTATTGTGTTTGTAAAAAACACGCGAATTATAAATAAATCCCACGTTATTTGGGTGGCGTTTATTATACGTTGATTGAGTAAGTCAACAGCCAAAATGTATCGCTTTAAGGGGAAGAGGTAACTAAGATAATGCTAATTTTTTTTTTTTTTTTTTGTTTCGAACTATGCCAGGCGTTGAGCTTCCTAAACCAAAATCTCGTTGGCCAGACGTCAAAAATATTAAACGTATAAAAAAATGTTGGATAAGTACAAGGCGGGTACAAACGCAGACTTCCATCATATGATTTAAGCTGTGCCTTTAACTTAAAGACTAAATCAAGACAACAAAATTTGCTAATAGGAAAACACATTTATAATAACTAGATTTTAAATCCAGCAAACTCAAACATTGATGGAAACAGAATTAGAAGAGCAACGAATTGGAATTATAAGTTGAACCCAGAGATTGAACGACTCTCGCACACCGAATCCTTTCAAATTTTTTATCTATAAGTATATTATTCGGAAAGCTGTTATATTTTTTAAAGGATTGTCCCTGAACCAGCCAAGTAAGGATTGTGCAAATTAGATTCGTAATTATAAATTTAGTAAAATATGTTTGAAATCCAAAAAAAATACGTTTTGAATATTCTCAATTCGCCCAAAAAGCGTGTACAATTAGTATTGACTTGCTGGTTGTCTAAGGGCTGTCTCAGAGTCAAGTTTTGGTTGCTGCATATAGTTTGTAAAATACTAATCTACTACTTACCGATTTGACGGCATACTAATGACTCCTTAGGAACAGACAAGCGTACTAATTTTCGTGTGTGACATGTTCGAGATGAAACATTTATGGCATGTTTGAGATAAATTTATGTATGTATATTAGGATGGAGCTTATTTTCGAAAGTTCCAATATCTAAACCGGACACCCCCTAGAAATATGAGATTATGCGGAAAATTTACAGTCAGTCAAGTAAGAGCGTGGTCGGGTTAATTTATAAAAAAATTTATTTGGTGAAACTTTCATATTTATAAATATATTGTACACATTACAAACGATGATGCAATTCGGTTAATATTGTGTCCAGTCACCATCGGGGTCGATAATTGCCTGACATCTCCGAGGCATGCTTTCTACTAATTTGACGGCGTATTCTAGTGGCAACGATCTCCAGATCCGACGAATTTTGCAAGATAGCTGCTTCAAAGTGTGTGTGCGTCTTCCACGAAGTTTCTGTTTAATATATGCCCACACATTTTCAATAGGGTTTGCATCGGGCGACTGCGACGACCAATCCAATGTAACGATGCCAGATTGAGTCTTTCACTCAGTACAGAGCTTGCTGAGGTGTTTAGGATCGTTGTCCTCTTGCATAATCCAATCTTCATTTTTGCTGATGAACCAACGTTTGGCAGATGGCAGTAAAGCCTTTTTGTAGATTTTAATCATTTTTTCGGCATTTAGGTTGTCGGTAAAGAGGTACAAAGTGCCGAATCCCTGCTTTGAGAAGCAGTCCCAAAGATGCACCTTTATTCCGTGTTTTACGGTCCGCTGAACAAGCCTATCGGTGGAAGTTGACCAGGCTCGCGTGAGGACACAACGTGCCCATACAGAACATTCATCAGTAAAAATGACATTTTCAAAATCTCTATCGATATTCTCATGCGCCCAAGCGAGTCGCTTTTTTGTCCACTTTTCCTATCGAGCCACGTTCTTGTAAATCATCATAGCTACTTTATATCGCTGTACCCATGTATGTACAAATGCCTTCGACTTTCTCATATATTTAGCAGCCGCTGATTGGGACCTTTCGGGTGGGTGCAAAGGAACACAGCCTCGTAGCGCGACGCGTATTTAGCACTCATGGCGCGTAACGTGATTCTCTTTCAAAAGATCAACGACAACTGAATCTTTGTTGACAATGCATCAAGGACAAAGCTTCCCTCTATCGGCTCGCAAAGGAATTAGAGCGAAATCTTTCATTACCTGTCGGTAATGACGACCACGCTCTTACTTGACTGACTGTAGTAACAGAAAAAATATTGGGTCGATCGAAGGCGGTTTAGAGGTCGCGACTTCAGCACGAAGTTCGATTCAATTTTTCACTTTCAAACGAACAGAAAAATTATTTGAAATTTTTCCTCAGCCTAAATGCATAGAGTGATGTGTAGCGAGATTATTACTAAATTTCCAAAACACAAAACAATTTAGACAAATTATTACTATTTTTTTATTATAAATGCATAATGTTACTTCTATACAATTATATTATGAATTAATTTTTATGATGAAAATAATCAATCTAAGATGCTCTTCTGCTCATTAAGGATGTAAACTTCTGTGTATAGTCCTTTACGACTTGTAGTAAATATAGCCTGTCATCTTCATTTTTGTCAATTTTTTTTTATAATCTTGTATTAACTTAACACTACGTTCCGCGATATCATTTACGACTTTTATTTGACTGATAATCTTCATTCCGTTCTTGAAATTATCATCCTGACCACCCTTTGATTTTGTTTAAGAAATCTGTTCTAACTTAAACCGTTTAAAAAAATCGTCAGTGTTTGGTGTAATAAAATCTGTCGAGATGTCGACAAGGAATAATACACTGCGATCCAATTTCTGCTCTAAAAAATAATAGCTGCTCCATTTAATATTTTAGTTTTCGAATATGTTGTATCGAAGCAAGCCGCCACAACATCGTCAGCTACTCTCCAATCGATTAAGCTTTGCAAAACAGCTTCCGCCATTTTCAAACCAGTTGCTCTTGATATTTTGGGAAAGCCTCTCCCTTCCTGGATTGTCAGAGCTGCACTATCACGAATAGTTAATTTTACAGTACGGTCATTGAAAAGAAAAACACAACACTTGCTTTGTTGAGAGTAACTTAGCACCAATAGTTTGACTAAACTCATGGCCAATAAGATAAATTTCTGTAGTGAACAGTAAATCAGCTGCCGTTTTGTCAACTTTACCCCCCGATTCTAACGTACAGTCACAGACGTATTTTCAGTCTTAGCGAAAACTTTTGTCTTAACGAAGACTAGATACTTTAAATTCGTATTCTGCACTTAAGGTATAAACAGAACCAGAGATACAGCGACAAAATACATCGGCAAAATACATTTGTCTGCCGGTGATGTCGCTTTAGTAAACACAACAAGCGCGTCAGCGTTGAAGCGACAAAACACGAAAAATAATAATAAATTAACCCTAAAATATTTCATTTATTTTTTTATCGACTCGAGATTGTGTATAACATTCAGATTTGATTGAAATTCATTTAAAAACAGTGGTGAACCCATTTATTGTTTACCAACATAATAATCTGAAACTTATATTGGTGGTACTGCAGCGCCGGCGACAAAATTAGAATAGATTCTAAAAAAAATTCAGCGACAATGTCGTCGTCACCAGCGACATTGGTTGTGTTAGCATCCTATGGTTTACGTGTATTTTAATTTGACAGGCGTTGTATCTTGTCGCTGTATCTCTGGTTCTGGTTATACCTTTAGTCTTATGTGTCAGTAGTCTTAAAACATTGTCTTCGTTAATATCAGCGAAATAGGTGGTCTTAGGAATCATAATTTTGACATTTAAACAAAAACAATAATTATATGTATTTGACTAAAAAAACCGGAAAAATTATTCAAAATTCAATATTATGTACTCTCTCAGCATATATATAACATAAATTTGAGTTTTTTTAACAAGTTCGAATTGAACTGTCGCTTTTCGTTCATAAATTTGAAACAATATGGTAAAAATTTGGTTTCGGCAGCTCTACAAAAGTCTTTGGAGAGTTTCTAATATATTATTTAAGACTACTGTCTTCAGAATTTCAATGAAGACTTTAGTCTTAAAAAAAAAGTCTTAACAAGAAAGTCTTAGCTAAGATAGTCTTAGTAGGCTTATCGTCAGAATCGGGCGGTTAGTAGCACTTTCTAGAAATATTAATAAAACTAGTCCTTTTACTAGATTTAATTATTACAAATTTCTGTCCTTTTCTCGAGAGATTTGCATTTCTTTTGTTTATATATTAGCTGTGTTTCGTAATGGTTGATTTGATCCGGTTCAGTTTATGTTTCATGAAACAACACAGAGACGCTTACTAGATTTCAAATCAAAATTTGTTATCTAAAACAAATTTTACATCAGTGTATCAATTTTGTACGCAAAACGACAGCGCGAGTTGACGAGGTGAGCAAAAATGTTGTGTATATATACAGTGTATAATACACAATTTTATATTTGTATTGTGTTTTTTTCTCTCTTGTATATGTGCATTTAATTTGTCATTTTTGCGATGGTGTAGGTACCAAAATAAATGGTTCCGGTTGAATCGGTTTATTTTTTTTTATGAAGTAATATTTTATGTTTTTAGGATTTTATGTTTTAATATTTGTGAACCATTTTCAATTTAATTCAAAAATATCAGAATAATTCGAATTAGTTCTAAAATTGTGAAATGTTTACGCATAGAAACGTCAATCCAAAAAAAAATCAAAACAAGATCATGCGCATGCGTCTCGCATACTAATACAAACAAGATGCTCAATACTATATTGCTCATCTCGCACTTGTCGCTTTTGGTACATAAACATAATTGACACTCAGGTTTTCCATATACAATTTGAACTGATTCGGATCAATGGGTGTCATGAAACACGTCAATTATATGATACAATGAAACATATTGGTCTTAGCAGGTCATACTTAATGCGGTAGGCGGATTTAAATACAATAACTAATGAGACGAATGAGTCATAAGGACTTAACATAGTTGTGTTTTATGATAATGACATTATAAACCACAACTCTGTTAAACGGTTTGTTATGACATCATAAAACATTCCATTGTTTATTCGCTGTACCTCATTTTTATTAATTTATTTTCTTTTTTTTGTAATTTTGAATATAAATCCCAGAATTTAAAAAACAACCGTTTATTATTTGGGTTTGCATCAGTTTCGAGCGGCAGCTCAGCTATTAATGTCCAAAACACGTGTTGAACCAACAAACCGAAGCTATCAATGCCCCGCCTCGAGTTAAATGCAGCCTTATTATTGGAAAAATTAACCAATCACGTTCAAGACACCATGAAGCTTGGAAGATTCAACAATAACACTCTGGTGGATTAAAGGCATCACGTGAAGTCTGCCTTACGTGGCATAACACTCAAGCAGCTCATTGACAACAACTTAGGGTGGCATAGACCAAGCCTCTTAACAACTATGCCGACGCAGTGGAATACTGAAGAACCCGTTCCAGACCCACCATCAGATTTACAAGCAAAGCTAGAAGAAAAGTGAGTGCCAGCGACGGAAATAAAAAGGTCATACTTGCAGAGCTATTTAACAGGCTATCTACATACAGAAAAACCAAGCGCACGGTCGCATACTGTCTACGATTCATAAACAACTGCAAACAAGAAAATTTATAACAAGGGTTGGCTAACCGGTAATGAACTTAAGGCAGCAGAAACAACAATTATAAAAATAACCCAAGAGCAAGATTTCGGACCAGAAATGGCCCGCATAAACAAGGACAGAAGAGTAGAAAAGGAAAGTAAGCTAGTTTCCTTAAACCAACCCCTTCCTAGACGGCGAAGGCCTACTTCGTGTGATGGGACGTCTCCAAAACTTCAATCTGACAACCAACAGCACACAGCCTGTAATTCTAAGCAAAATCAACATAATTACTCAACGGATAATCGAGGAAACCCACCCAAAACACGTTACATGGTGACACAAACCTTACCCTTGCAATGCTGAGACAAAAATATTGGATCATCAATGAGAGAAGAGCCGTAAGACAAGTGATACAAAAATGCATAACCTGCTTTCGCTACAAACAAAAACACAAGGAACAACTAATGGGTAGTCTACCATCAGCAAGAGTGAGCCCGGGAAGACCATTTTCTAAAACGGGAATCGACTATGCAGGCCACCCACTATACCGGCCACTTGTTTGCGGCAGGAAATGTTGGAGTTAAAAGAATATAGAACGTATGAAGACAGAGTGCTCATTAACGCTAATGAGCATTTTTGAAATGATGTTAGTTCTAAAGAGCCTCCAGGATACGCAACAAGGATTACTTAACGTGCTTTATCATGCTCTTCAAGACGTCCTGCATACATCCATACTTACTCCAAGTCAATTGGAAGAAGAGTTACAATTCATTCGACAATACGTGCCGGTAACCATTACTCTACCAGGACACGAAATTCACGACATCCACCATGTGTGTGAAAGCATGCAAATCCGCACCGGAATAACTCAAAAAAAATGTAATAATTGAAATCACTTTACCACTGCCGTTCCTGTGGGACTATGTTATACGCTAATATCTGTAGTTCCAATTCCCAACATCAATCATGGAAGCACTCAGTCACAAATCATTAGTTCCACTGACTGTATAGTAATGGACAATCGGCGTGAACACTTCGCATTATTAACCGGAGAGGACGTGCATAAAGGTCAAGTATTTTAGCCTGTACATCTCTTATGCAAAGTATCATAAATTATCAACACTCCTTCCAATCAAACGTCATGTGAGGTAGCGATATTACAACGAAAGAACTAATTGGACACCGTATGCGGCACTAGGTCAACAAAAGTTAGTAATCATTGGATCAACTTGCCAACCAGTGAATATAGGTGATGTGATACCCAACGAAACCACTATCGATGTCATATGTGGGTCTAAAATCCAATCTTACACCATCGTAGGCTCCGGCATAGTAGAAATCGAATACAACTGCGTGCTCAGAGACTCTGACGTTCAAATAATTACTGTATAGGAACAGCTAAAAAATAAAGCGAACGAGGTTGATCAATTGAAATTACTAACCACACCAGAAACAGCCAGATTGGATGATCAGCTTAAAGCATTGAAAAATGACGAAGAAATTACCTTCCATCATCAGAGTGCTCATCATATTCACCATGACGCAATGGTCCATTACGCAATGGTTGGAGCGCGGGGAAATTTTGTAAACAACCACAAATTAAAAATTCATACATGATCGGATTGGTCTCTATGACATATCATTTGAAAGCTGAGAACATCTACTTTTCGGCTGTGCAATTATTTTTTTCAGAAAATCGGCCATTTTCTAATAAATTTGGAAAGCAGTGCTCAAGACAAAATCACACTTTTTCTTTTCGTGGCTTTTTTCTACCGGCTCTTTATTTCTGGCGGTTTTTTCAACTTGACTAGTGTAAACCTAGGATTCTCACCTTTCCATCAATGTATATAAAGTCATCTCATTGATACGTGGGGAAAAACTCAAGTCCTAAACGTAATCCTATAGTTTTGGGAAATAATACATTTTTGACATAATAGCAAGAGCAAATAGAAGAAAAAAAATCGATTTCGAACTTTCGATAATAAAAATAGAAGATTAGAATCCCACTGCTACACTGAATAGCAAAATAGATTATTCTATGTTTGATTTCTTATGCTTTAGTGAAGAAGATTTTCCAAGAAGGATAGAAGAGTTCATTGAATCGACGTGTTTATTTTGATAAATATTATAGTCAATTATAGAAAAAAAGAGTGATAAAAGTCAAGAATATTGAAGAAATATTGAGGTTTTTCGTTTAAATTAACTTACATCACCAACCTAAAACAAAGAAAGTGAAGATTCAAATCTTGTCAAATTGGAGCAAAAGGTGAGCATTTGTTTATGTTGTTTTTATTCAAGAAAATTTGTTTACAAGTAACAATTCTGACTCAAATCTTGGTCTAGTCTGACTCAAATCTTCTCTCTATCTTGGTTATAGAAAAATGGAGGTTAACTCCGCTACACCGGTGTGTTTCCTTTGTAAGGAGGTTTCTGGGGATGATGCCGTCACCGTAACTCGGGGCTTAGAAAATTTGGTTATTGTTAGCAAAGAGGGGTAAGGATGAGCATCATTTATTTTTGGAAAAACAGTCGTCTTTGCAAATGCACAAAGCGTGCATGAGGCGCTACATTCTCAAATGGAATGACGGATCTTTCCAATACAAAAATTTTGTCGCTGACGAGAGCAAAATATTTCTGTGGCTTGCCAGCTTCCGAAGAACATAACAAAATGAAAGGATGTCCAGGGGACCCTTTTTATGTAGTTAAAAAAACAGAATCAAAACTCGAATCCAGGATGAACTCTGTAAAACATTATTGGATAGAATTTCAACAATGAATCTTGTGAGTGCCGAAGCAAGATACCACAAAAAATGTCACGCAAAGTTTTTCAAGCCTCCACCTGTCCATTCAAAGCCTGGACGTCGCAAGCAGGAACATATTCTGATCCAAATGGACAGAGTTCTGAAGTGTATTGAGGAAACTAAAGAAAAACTGTACTGCCTAGCTGATTTGCTTGAAATTTCAGGTGAGTATTTCAAGAAACATTCAGATTCCATAAAACCGGCCCTTTTCAGGGCGAAAAAACATTTAACGTAAAAACAATACTTGGTTCGTCACCATATGTGATTCATATGTACTATATGAACAAGAATTGTAGAAGAGTGTTCAGATTTAGTGTGTTTTTATCGCGTCCAAGTGTTTGCTACCTTAGTCATGTGTATTTTTGCCGTAGCAAAGTTGGTGACATATCGTGCAGTGTATTTTTGTGTGATTGTGCTCCGTTTCGTTTTATTTGGAGCTGCTGATGAGAAGTATCTTATAGCTACGAATTTTTTCTTCCCTGTGGCACTATTCTGGTAATTCCCTGGAAAAAGGGAAATGGGGAAAGATTTTATATGTAATTTCTATTTAAAAAAATTGTTTCTGGCAGACTGAGGTAAAAAGCTAGTGGTAATTTTTTTGAAAACAAAATAAAATTGGGAATAATTTTCCCTGCCAATTTAGCTATGGAAAAATTTTTCCCAATTTATAAATAATTACATTCTCCTCAGTAGGCCAGAAAAAAAATATTTGAACTAAAATTACATATAAATTCTTTCCCGTTCCCTATTCCCGGGGAATTACCAGAATAGTGCCACAGGTGATCCACCTATGATTCGTGTAACCCTGATTGCATGCTTGAGAGACGAATTCGGCGAGGACCGGATAGGTTTTTGTTCTGAGAATGGTAGTGGAACAATGATGTACTTCAAGGATAAAGAATATGAAGTATGAGGGCAAAATGGAACCATGATAGATTTAACAGCAAGGATGAAGAGACGAAAATTCTGGACCAAGCAACAGCAATTATTCGACGCCACATGCTGGCATTTCCACGTAATAGGGCCGTGTATCCTCTAAGTGACTGCCTTCTGGCCGAAGTGGATGATAGTGTCCCAGATAAGTTACAGTATTTAGTTAAGAAGATTGTTTTGACCGATAAAAACAAAGATCTCGCTTCTCTAAAACGAAAATGCACTAGCATCAGTCATGCAATAATGGTGACAGCTCGACCGAGGTTTTTTTTTGTGGCACTTGCAGCTCGGTTTGGGTGTAATGCTTTTCCGAAAATTTGGTTCTGGAAATCTTATCGATATCCTTTCTCAATTGGGAAATTTTGCGTGTCTTATTCGGAGGTTATGAAATATCAAAATAGTATAATGTACGCTAAGCCCCCAAAAATAAAGAAAGGTTCCTTTGCTCAATTCATTTTTGACAATTGCGACTTTAACACAAATACGATTGACGGAAAAAATACCTTTCATGGAATGGGAGGAATTCTAGCTGTCACACCCGAAGATTGTTACGAGGCCAAGCAGCCCTTAATACGCGATATTGACAATGTCGATGAGCAAGTCATTGATGAGTATAAAATAAGCTTGAAAACTTATGATGGGGGCAACGAGATCGGGTACAAAAATATAATTACCGCGGTCCTTGATAATCCAGATTTCAGTATTGCCAATATTGATAATGCGGATTTAATGTGGTTGTATGGTAGAGCTAAGGTTTGGAAGATTTTAGGGTGGAACGGGTTCATGGGAAAACTAACTGAAAATATGCCTTATCAACGAAGTAAAGTTATATGCTTGCCGTTTGTTAATCATCCGCCGAGTAACGAGGACACAATTTTTACCACCATGACATATCTAGCTATGTAATTAATCTTATGGTCTGCTTTCCTAATAGGTATAACTTGAGGAGCCCTCATCTCCGAGAAAAACAAGACGCTCGGGAACATAAAAATTCTTGAAAATTACATGGTTTACGGCATTTCCCATTTATGGCCCCGAGGATTTTGCCAGTGGATGGATTGTAGTGGCGCCATCTACAATTCAAAACAGTTTCTACAGTTCAAAACATTGAAAATAATGTATTTGTAACACCCATCTCAAATTTGTAAAAAAAATTTCTTATTTCATGAGTCTCAACATTTTGGATTTTTCAACTCGGGTTTTTGCAAAAAATATTAATGTTGCGAAAAAATCATGAAGACTATTTTTGTAGAAAATTAGCTGATCTTCAATTCTTATCTGAACAAAAAATCTCTAACTGCCATATTTTGGGAGATATTCGCCGGAAACCGATTTTCCGGGTCTTTTGGGGCCATTTTCTCGCCCTACAACAGAATGTTTTCTTGAAAACTCGGTCTCATTTTTAATGATGTACCAAATGCCACTTATCACCAGAAAATTCCAACTAATAACTTAAAGGTTGGCCTTTTTTCCTCCTTAATTTACTGGACTAGTTGATTAAAGAACAACTTTATCCAGGAAAGCACAATATCGTGTTCAGATCGGTAGTATTATTGCGAGAAAAAATGTCTAGAAAATTATTAAGTCTAAAATTTAAATCAGCCATGATAATGCAATTTGACATTGTTTTTTATTATTTTTCTTTTATTCTTTGTATTGCATATAGCGTTAACGTTTTTTTGGATTCGATTGTTGTAAAGGGTCTTTCAATAGAGACACCCGAAATTCGTTAGGTTACAGCAGCCGTATTGTTAAAGCAACATCTGTTAAATTTATTGTGAATTGTTCAGTAGTGCATGGTAAATCACCATGGAAAGCTAAGGCATTGAACAACGTGTGCAAATCATCAAAAGTTATTTTCAAAATCAGTACTCCGTTCAAGAAACTTTCCGGTCATTACGCGATTTTTATCCTCGTCACAACCGTCCTACCGAGTCGATTATTCGACGTTTGGTGGTCAAATTCGAGTCACCTTGTTCGATAAATAATAAGCCAACACCCGTACGCCACCGAAACGCAAGGTTTGCTGAAAGAATTGCTGCTGTGCGTAACAAACAGATCGATGATAAACAGCTTCTTGTGGCCCAGACAGGACGGCGCTACGTGCCACACAGCACATGCCACCATGGACATTCTCCTTTATATTTCTTCCTTTGGAGCTATCTTAAATCGCAGATTTATGCGAATAAACCGCAAACAATTTTTACTCTGAAAGTCAATATAACGAAAGCCATCTAGCAAATTCAGCCAGATTTTTGCGACAAAGTCATCGAAAATTGATCCTCCCGAATACGTGCCACCAAGCGAAGCCGAGATGACCATTTGAACGACGTGATGTTCTATACTTAATGTCATAAAATATTATTTTAAATAAAAAAAATTGAGTGAATATCATCTCACACACAAGTTGTTTTATTTACTTTTCGAGCGTTTAAAACAAATCGTGTATTGTGTTACAGCCCATTTATTTTGCGTTAATATGAACACCCTTTGAAAAATAGACCTAAGCGCCGATTTTTTTGATATGATTTTTTTTAAATATAACTCTGCTGACCATGTAACCTATCTTATAAGGTCAGTTGTACTCTAAACTCCATTTTAAATTTCCTATAAAAATATTACAAATTTTTCAGAAAAAACATTTAAACTTTAAATTGCTCTATTGAAAAAACACAAAAATTGACTTAGGCGGTTACGCCTTTTGGCCACAGAATTAGACGCACGCTTACACATAATAAAAGAAAGTTGGTATAAAACAAGAAAAACAATTAAATCAAGATTTGTCGACTACAAGATTTTTTTAACATCCTGAATAATTCAATTTTATCAGATAGGAGTTATTGTCACGAAACGGTCGATATATTCTTCCATTTAGACAACTACAATTTACAATCTGCTCTACCTACGAAACAGCTTTAATTAATTCAACTCAGAAACCACACAAAAATAATTTCTCTCCAACTTTGATTTACGCGAGTAGCCGTGGTCCAAAAAGTATTTCGTGCAAACCATTTTGTAAAAGCGAGTACTTTTTACAAATTTCTACGGAAAGTTCTACGTGGGGTGATTGCATGATTTTCGCATATAATATACAAAGCTCCGTATAAACTAAATTTAAAAATTCTATTATATTTTCGTTCGATTTCCACGTGTAGACCGAACTTCCAAAATATTGTAACAATAAGCCTGATAATTTAACAGAGTGACTGTGATTCTTATCACTGAACATTTTCGGACAGTATAATGAAAAAAAAAACTTGCAAATCAAAAAAGATTAGCAGTGTTAGTGAATCCGTTAATTGTTTGCGATGATACTTGTAGATAACTTATTTGGATGAACCTTCCTAACTAAAGACCAAAATGAGTAATCATCATAATAACTAAATATGTTTATCAAAAACATTCAAATTAGTGAATTATCTCGACATGAACGATAAGATTGTTTGCCAAGAGCATATATAATGTAAAATCAATCAGTAACCCACTAGCCATAATGAAATACATTCATTCTTCCTCTTTATAATAGGAGCAGTAACATACACGTTAAGTTAAAAGAATTTAATTTTTCTAACTGAATTATTCTTTGTACGAAAATGAATTTAAATTTGTTAATATTCTCATTTAGTATACTGTCTATTGCCCAGTGTTATAATATTTTATTAGTGGTTCCAGCACCTGGCCCGAGCCATTGGTTAATGTTTAAATTAGTTATTAAAGAGTTAGTGAATCGTGGGCATCATGTCACGGCCATTACATCATTTCAGTACAAAGAAAATTTAGAAAATTATACAGAAATCCTTATAGATCCACCAATTGATATGAATGTTTACTGTGAGTAATTAAATATAAGTGAAAAACCAGTATGTAAATGTAATTTAAAAACTAACAATTTAAATATTTTATCATATTAGGGAACGTAGAAGATCAATACATGAAACGAAAAACAAGCGATTTCGACATTGTCGATGACTATTTCATGTTAGGTATGGTAATGTCACGATATGCGCTGAAAAATATCGCCGTGCAGAATTTTATCAAACGAAATGATCTAAAATTTGACCTTATAATTAATGAGCATTTTTTTCAAGAATGTTTCTTAGCTCTAAAATATAAATATCAGGCACCAATAATCGCAATATGTAATTATAGTTAAATCGAAACTCGTGGCTCATATTCTAAATTATAATAATAAAATATATATTTCAGCTACATTTGGACACGCCGACACTATGGATCGGGCGATGGGGCTCCTTACCCCATGGTCGCATGTACCACATCATACAATACTGGATTTAGGTGACGATATGTCATTTTACGAACGATTCTATAACGTATTGCTATCTGGATATGACGCAATCAAAAGACATGTTATATTTTTGCCAGAAAATCAACGAATGATAGAAGAATTTATTCAACCGTTAGTGGATGCAAAAATACCATCAGTGTACGAGTTGGAGAAAGAAGTTTCTCTAATTTTAATCAACAACAATCTAGTGTTATCACCACCGCGACCTCTAATGCCAGGTCAAGTGAATATAGCCGGGGCACATATTAAACCAATACAATCACTACCGAACGATTTACAAACAATTTTTGATAACTCCGAGCATGGTGTAATATATTTTAGCTTGGGCAGCTACATGCAAAGCAATAAAATGCCACGGGATAAAATAAACGCGATTCTAAACGCGTTTTCTAAACTAAAACAAACTGTAGTGTGGAAGTTTGAGGATGAGAGTATAGCCGATCTTCCAAATAACGTCATAATACGTAAATGGTTACCACAATCGGATATTCTTGCGCATAAAAACGTTCAAGTTTTTATCTCGCATGGAGGATTATTTGGTACGACTGAAGGAATTTATCATGGCGTTCCAATGCTATTCATACCCTTCTTTACGGATCAGTTTAGAAATGCTAAGCAGTGTATTAACAAAGGGTTTGGAAAACAGATACCATTTTCGAATGTGACAACACAATCCATGTTTGATAATCTCATTGATCTAATGACCAATGAATCATATAGAGCAAATGCCAAGAAAGCTTCAATAATTTTTAGGGATAACATTAATGATCCGATGGAAACAGCAATCTTTTGGATTGAATATGTGGCACGGCATAAAGGTGCTGATCATTTGAAATCAGCCGCAGTGAAATTAAATTGGATGCAATATTTGCTCCTTGATGTTTTTGGTGTTTTACTGTTAGTTCTCACTATTATTGCTTTATCAGTGAGAAAAGTTATATACCTATTTTTAATGGCTAGAAACCGTAAAACTAATGCTGATACACAGAAAAAGACACTTTAGAATCGTTGGATGGTTTTTTAATAAAACTTTACTAAAAATATTTGCCATTTAAAATTAATTTAGAGAATTCGGGAAATTTCCGAAGAAATAATCCTACCAAATAGTTTCGGTTCTTTTAATGAAAAATATAATCTAGACAATAAGAACAATATTTTTGCCAATAATCGGAGGTTGTGAAATATCTTGAAAATAACAAAGATAATGAAAAATTGCGAATTTTTATAGGTGATAGGTCTATAGACCTATTATAGGTCTTGTAATAAAGTAAACGAAAGCCCTTTAAATATTGGGGGTACAAATAAGATTTGAGAGATTTACAAAAGATGGCATTACTAGTATTAAATCGCATCGAACCATCTTGTAACTATGGAATTTTCATCATCGATTACAATCGGTGATGTTAATAAACACAACTAAGACCCTCTAATGGAGTGCAGAATTCAGCGCCGACCCACCGTCCACGTCAATGTACAGGTTGACATGGAGCTTGCAATGTGCAGGTGGTATACTGTAGTTGTGTGAGTAGGTGAATAGGTGAATGGGTTAATGATGTGGCGTGAATGCGTGGTATCACAATGGGCCAAAATTGGCCTAAGTGGTCAACCACTGAAACCTATCTTGTAACTATATTCATGTTAAAGCGCCATCATTTCCTTCTAAAAATCAGTATGTACATATCTGTAATTTCGTTGAAGTGTAAGCAACATATTTCTTGCGCTCTAAGTATGTCAACCTTTGTACCAACAAAACACAATTTGCGGGAAGCGCTGCTTATTTGTTTTAATTTGAACAAAATTGCAGCTGATGGACATCGATTGCTGTGTGAAGCTGAATACATACATGCGAAAATAAAAATTGTCGCACTCACTCTCGCAATTAAAACCAATCAAATTTCGCGAAATGATTTATGCCCCGCCTACTAGTGCCACAATCGAGTTAAAATATTTTTAGCTTTGTTGTTGTTTTAACACATTCTGTACGATACTGCCGTATTTGTGCCGCACTCACTCCCGCGGAGGTGTTATTGGACCAAGATTCATGTCAAACTCAAGAGTAGCTCGCTAAAACTTTGAGAGTGACTCAACAAGCGATTCAAACCGCGAATGTCGTTTTCTCAGGTGCAAACAACTGCTCCAAAGATAAAATTTGAATTTTGCATCGAATCGTGACGGTGGACGAAAAGTGGATCTACTACTACGATCCAAAGCACGCGCAGAAAATCGTTGGGTAAGCCCGGTCATGCATCAACTTCAACCGTCAAATCGAATATTCATGGCAAGAATTTAATGCTGGGCATTTGGTGGGACAGTTCGGAGTGATCTACTATGTACTCCAGAAAGGTCAAGGAAACTTTAGAGGCGCTTCAATGGAATGTCCTACTTCCCCCACCGTGTTCACCAGGCATTGCTCCTTCCGTATACCACTTGTTCCGGTCAATGACGCATGGCCTGGCCGAGCAGCACTTCACTGCTTACGAAGAAGTCATAAATTTGGTCAAGTCTTCTATAACGCCACAAATTTAGCTCTTGAGTAACAAGAACATTATATTATGTTTGTGAAACTCACACCAAAAATTTGCACTGTTATATTAAAAAATTCCACCAATTGGATTTTCTTAAAGTGAAATTTACAACCTTTTTAGATTATTTTTAAGTTACATCTTAGAGAAATTCCGAATGAATAATGGATCATTTTTAAAATTTTCCTAACGATTTAAGATGAATACAAGTAAATACTGATGCAATTTACAGTTTTTTTTAATTCAACAGTTGTGGGATGTGTGTGGTATAAGTGGGATCAAGTTATGGTGATTTTTAACGGGCTCAGCGTATTTTACGAGAATCACAAAGTAACGTGGATATCGAATGACAGAAGAACCAAAAACCAAATCGATCATGTTATGTCTGTAAGACACTCTACCAGCACATCTGACGTAAGATCTTACAAAGGACATGGACTACGATCAGGTTCTCAAACACAAGTACAAATTATAATCTAGAGTACACAAGTACAAATTATAATCTAAGTAGAGCAGCCATCAAAGACGGGAATGGAGAGAGCAGAAAACAAACGTCAATGATGTTCTCTCAGTATGGCAAGCAAACATCTTTCAGAAAACATAATCTTTAACCCATTTCCGTTTAACGATTAGATATATTTCCGGCTATAGCCGTCATTTGCTCTGGAAAGAGAAAACATATTGTGATGAGCAAATTTAACCGTCGAGAGTTTTCATAGAAAACTGTGAGAAAATGTGATAATTTTCACTTCCAAATATATAAATGACGCTCAATTGCACATGGCAGGCACAAACAATTGAAAAAAGTGTATTTCTGAGCACGGTCGTCATTTTAAAAGTGTGCGGCAACAGGTTAAGAATATTGATAGTTCCAATAAAGTAACGATTTTAATAGTTTTTCTCTATTGAAGTACATATTAACAATCCTAACAATTATAAAGAAATTTTCGAGTTTACTAATTTTAGGATTTCAACCCTTATGTTATGCTTTTTTAAACGTCTAGCTTTGTATGTTTAAACGCGCATCCCTAATAGAATTCCTTATGACTTTTTCCTTACAGAAAAGTATAAAAAAAAACTTGAGATTTTTTTTTTTCTCAAGTATTTTTTTCATACTTTTCTGTAAGGAAAAAGTCATAAAGAATTATATTGGGGATGCGTGGTAAGTCATAATAAAAACTTTTAATTTTATGAGAACTTCTAGTTCAATTGATAGAACATTACGATCACACATAAAAATGAGAAATTTTACAACTTGGACCCACGTGAGAGCAAAAAGTAGTTTAGTTGTACGAATTAGAGTAACGAAGGTACCCGGTTTATATATTTTACACTGTATTTGACAGAAGTTGTATGCAAATATTTTATAGTTTTGTGTTGTATGTCAATGTATTTCATTGTTTGTATTTCTGTTTGTTTATTTCATTTAATTTATGTTTTTTATTTTTATTTATTTCAAAAAAACTAACCAACATTTTCTTATTACTATCGATAATTTTTTTCACTGATATGAAACGTTGGATTATTTAAGTTCTTTTACAGAATGTTCTTCGAAAACTGCCATGTTGCAGTTAATGCAAAATTGTTTTCAATTTATGTAATTTTAGCAAAATTTCATAATTTCAAAAAAAAATTGAAAAAAATTTAGTTTCCAGAAAACTTGCATGTAAGGTACCCGGGTACCTTATAGTCACTCAAATTAAGATATTTTTTCTTCACTCACATGAGGGTTCAATTATACATACATTCAATTATATTGTAAACTTTTTATCGTTTACAATTATGACATTTAGAGGTTCCATCTTTTGCAAAATTAGTCAGGATCTGGACGTTGATGACAACCGCCTCATTATGTGGCACCTAGAAACAACGAGTGATTTGACTACTTCTATCGAAAAACATGGTATAGTAGATCAATTGATCCACGGAGTGAGAGAGTGTAACAAATGCAAACCTATACGATATCATCGTTATTATTTGGGACTAAGAAGAGCTGTGGAGGAAGTGTGCAGATATCAGCATTTGAAGTGAGGAGCAAGTGGTGGATTAAAATGAAACCTTACAGATTTCTGTAATAGAAATTCGGTGATTAGTGAATTATTTGATTGGCTTGAAGTTCTCGATTAGCACCGATGAAATTGGATCCATTGTCACACCATTTATCTTCTGGCGTTCTTCTTGAAATTAATCGCTTGAGTATAAGAACGGCTCAGTATCGAGACTGTTTACAACCTCTAAATGAACATTAAATGATGGCGCACCTATCATCCAATATTTGTTTCTGACAATACTCAGTGTGAGAGTTGCCTGCATGCATATGGTTAATATGTATAACACGAATTATATAAGGTGACAAATTTTATGGTTTTTAGGTAAAATCACCGGATGTTTTGTAGAATAAGATAAAGATGATTTCTTTAGTCGGCCACCTACTCGTAGGAATCCTGCTGAATCTATAAATGGATCAAGTGATGATAACGGATTTTTTGCAGGGCGAGGAATTTTTTCTTATGATGTACAATTCAGTGCTGAATGATAATTTTTGAATATTGCGAAGTAGGTCGGCTTTAGCTTCATTCATTTCAGCTGGTGTAATTTCACTAGTATGTTGGTTCTGGTGGTCGATTTCTGTTTTCTGAGGTTGAATCCGCTTTGTTGTAGGATTTTCGTTAATTGATCGTTGGGCAACACACCTTCGGCTACGCATATCATCAATATAAAAATCGTTGTTGATCACATGAGTAGCCTTTGGATATAAATCTTGAAAAGCCGTACTAGATTGTTTTAGACATTTCACTGCCAAGTAAAGTGCGCAATCATCCCCATACGTCACGGTATCAATTTATACCATTTTACCTGATGGGCCGGTCTTTTCCGCCGCAATATAATTTGATAACGCAATGGCACTCGTAGGCTTTCGAAATGTTAAAATAATCGTTGACAAGTCAATTTGAATATTAGGACCAATTTGCAGAATATCCTTTAAAGACACTGGATTGCTGATTTTGCACGAAGCATCAAACTCAACTCGCAACTTCGTTGCGAAGGTTATAAATGATTTATAACCTTCAAAAAAATCTGGTATTTTTTTCGAATTTCCTTTCCATTTCTCAAAACTCTGATGCGCTGAATCAAATGACCTCCCTATCGAAGCCGCTAGTTCGTTGAATGGTAGTTTGACAATGAATCGGCCGCTTGCGTCGCGTGTTGTCATTTGTTTATAATATATGTCACAAAGATGTTTCGGTAGATCAAAGCTGACTTGGGGAACTACCTCCTCAACCTCCCAAAATTTGTTAAGTCCTTGATGAAGGTCATCATTAGTGATTTAAATAATAGGGTCGTCGTTCGTGGTATGTAAATTAATAGCATTCGATAAATCATTGCTGCGTTCCCCTGCTACCAACCAACCAAATTTCGAAGACTGTAGCTTTGGAAATCAGTCTACTATCCGCTGCGCTGGATTTAATATCTCGAAAAAAAACGTCTGCACCAAGTAAAAGACCAATTTTATAAGGGATCTGCAAGTAAGGGATCTGCAAGTTTTAAATCCATGATTTGTTTATTAAAACTAACTGGTTTTGTTGGTAACATTATTTGTATTATGGCCTATGATATGAGCAGTCGATGGAGTACAATAACAAACGATTTGATATCCGGAATCTAGAAATGCGCGACCGGAGTTCTCCGGTACGACCGCTGTTGGTAGTACCATGGTTGTTGAAGAATAAATTGTGTATACTTGGGTATTGTTCTGGCTTTCGTCTGGTGCTGTTTGTTTATTGGTGGATTTAGTAAGTAATGCAGCGTCAATCGTTTCGTTTACTTGGTTATTCGTAAATATGTGATAGCTCATTGGCGCCATCAACCACCAAATTAATTTTCAATGAATTTACCACCATATGCAATGGAGGTGTGGTGTGTTTGCGGCATGGTGTGCGGTAAGCGCAAGCGGTATGCGCGACTTGCTTTAGCGGCTGATTGGAGACGAACTGAATGGTAAAGAATATTTTATAAATTTTGTTCATTCTGTTTTGGTTTCGTCTTCGTTGCTTTTGCTTTCGTTTGGAATGACCGTTGGCGCTCGAATTAACTCTGACTGCGTATCGACTTGATGGAGCAGTGTGTGATGACGTTTAGAGCAGACGAAACATGAAAACTTTATGTGACATTTGGTACTTAATGGCCATCTCTTAAACAGTTACAACATATATGTACCTCGTTCATTCACGATTCGTATTCTTTGATCCACATTCTTATTTTTAAAAAGCGGGCATTTAAATAAAGGAAGATTTTGCTCACAACTTATACACTTCAATGAGGAATTAGAATTTGCGGAAATATAAGATTTATTTGAAACCTTTGCAGAATTTTTTTGTGTACTTGCGCCGCAAATCTCTAAGGCATCGGATCACGTGTTTCAGCATTCGGTCCTAATGCGCGAAGTCCACGTATGATCTCGTCGGCTGTTTCGGTGATACGACGTAAAGTTCCCTTCCTGTACTCTGTGATGCCTAATTATTTTCTGTAATAGCAATATACCGTATAAGCGCAACTGCTTCACCCGACAGAAGGCTCTTAAGCATTTGTAATTTTTGGGCATCACTAATATGTTGGTTGTTATGAACAGTAGTTCTAAATAAATCATTAAATGATGTCCAGTGTTTATAGTTGCCCGAAAACTGTTCAATGTTAACTTTCGGAAGACGCACGTGTTGAGATGCGTTAATACCTTCATAGAACATTTTCTTCTGATCTATGAGTTGTTCTAATGTAAGATTTAAGTCGCGGGTTGCATCGCGCGTATATGATTTATAATAGAGGCTGTCGGGTTTTCGTATAACTGAATTTCAGGATCGTCGAATGCTTGGTACCTACTCTCGAGAACTTCAAGGTGATTTCTAATTTCCTTGAGATTGGTAGCTTCGGTTACCGTCTTTGCGATTTTCATAATATGAAGCATTTGATTACGAACACGATCTCGTAATCGGAATAGTCTGTCAGCCATGCTTGCAATTTATCCCTTCCGATTAATCAAGTAAAATGTATATACACGAAACACGGTTGGTGTTAGGTTATGCATAAAAAAATCCCGACGAATATGAACCAGAACCAATTTGTTTTATTTGAAGAGAATTGATTTATTTTTACAATACAATATTGTTCGTTAATTTTTTGTCAATTTTAAATGTTTAATTAATGTAGGTGATAGTAAAAATTCTCAGGTAAAAGGTACTATTCAAAATTACATTAAGTACTAATATCTAATTACATTGACCTTGTTGTTTAATCTAGTACATCTTAAAATTATGATAATTAACAAACCTGGATAATTGACATGTTGTTTTAATTAAATTTTGACGTGTATAACATCTGGAAAAGATAAGTACAAATTATGTATTTCTTATTTAAAAATACAATTAAATCAATTTTTTGTTTGATATTTCTTCATTGGGCCTCGCCACACTTTAATTCTTTCGTCGTGATTCAATGATTTCAAAAAATCAATCGCCGTTCACATTTGATTTCTTTGTGCATTCCTTTTTTTATGTATTTTATGCAAAATTATGTTTTTTGATTTATTCGCATTGTAAAAAATGTTTATTATTTGCTGCGAAAACTGCTTCCTTGGTTGAAATAATATATTTTTTGCACTCGAAGTGCAAATTAAACTAAAATTAACCCACAAACGACCAATAAACAAGGTGTCCTTGAAAAATTTATTTTTGTTGTTGTACGAGAATCAGTTGAATCAAAAAAAATTTTTGCTGAAAAAAGAATCAAGAATTTCCCCGCCAAAAATTAGTTTGTTGGTGAAGGGGAAGGGAACGAGGAAAGAATCACGACCAAGGAATCAAAGTGTGGAACCACGGATTTTAGGTTGATTTCAATTGGATTAACGAATATACAAATATTATAATAGTTGGTAAGTATGTGTAATATTAATTAATATTCTAATATTATTGTTTACTTTTAGGTTAATAACTCAAATTTTAACTCAATGATAGTTGGCTGGACAATTAATTGTTTGGTTATAAACTAACTGTAGCGATTTTTTTAGATAACACTTTCTACGGAATAAAAAAAATAAAGGCGCCCAAAAAACAATGATTTCGTGGAAAAAACAAATATTGGTTACGGCTGCGAGTAACTGTACCAGGAGCATTAAGGGCACGAAACAGAAGCTTTAGGTAAATGTGTCAAACTTTGGTAGATGAGAAAAAGTTTAATCTGGATCAGCCAGCCGTTCATGGCTTTGTGCCGGGGAAATATTTTCAGTTCAGTTTCATCTATCTCCGAGGAAGCGTTCAGTTCATTCATAATCAGCTTGTATCTAGTACACGTTAAGATGTTTACACATAATAATTCGAGGATACTGGCAGGCTCAACCGTCTGTTTTGGAACTGTTTAGGGATAAAACAGATCGGATCACACATGGGAGGTGTGCCATACTTTCGAATGTAAGAGCTAGAAGTCGGTCTAATAATAGCTGCGTTTTAATTAAATTGAAGCTCTCGGGTTCACAATAGTTTTCATCGAATTTTATCCAAGTTAAAATAAATTTATTCAAGACTTTTATTGTTTAAGATAGATAAAAAGGTCCTTTATGTAAATATAAAAAAAATCAAATTTAAAAGTTCGTTTCGTTTGCGTGATATCCGATATCCCTGTTCTCTACTTTTATTTATTTTATTTTGCTGGCGCTATATCCAAAAAAGTAATTTGGCCGCCTCATATTTGAGGTTATATAATCGATTGAATCCTAGCCAGGTTCCCGAGCAGTTAGGAAGAGGCATATTGTTGCTGGATGAGGCCAACTCATGTACGGAGTATCATCTGGTTTTTCGTTCCATTTTGTTCTCTACAGTTCTGTTACTATTAACAAGTGTCAATGTTAAGAAATACAATTCATTTGAGATCACTTATTGTACCTTTGCCTCAACTCTTGTCCTAATCAAACTTCAAAAAATATTAATGGGGCTTCTTTTAATACATTTAAAATACATGATAACACTAACATTTGTATACGTCTTGTAAATTCTTTTTTTTCATTTAGACTTCGAGATAACCTCTTTTAGTTGACTCTCGTTTACTGTGCCGCTAGTAGCTTGATTCATAGCTTTATTATTTTTGATGGTTGCCATAATGTGCACTTTTTATCACGATTTTGTTCTTTTCTTTTTGTGATAAATAATATTTTATTAATTTTACAATAAGTATGATCTAATTTTGAGCACTATTCTCTAGAATAGTTAAAGTTAACAAAGAGCAAATACTCGAAGCTAGTACTTATTGTAAAATTAAAAAAATATTATTTATCACAAAAAGAAAAGAACAAACTCTCATTTCTTTAAAATAAAATATATATTCATATCTGCTTGCAAAATGACGAGTATCGCCATTTGCTCAGCAAGGTTTTGACGGTTGACAAATACTCGCTATTTCAAATATCCCCAAAAAATAAATGTCGAGGCTTCAAATTACATCGGGACAACCAAATGTTTAAACCATTCCAGATAAGTTTTACGATTAAATGCTATTTGCGAACCAAACCTGTTCTAAGAAGATGAGAAGAGAGAAAAGCAGAGGTTTACTCAAGGCTAAATATCTAAACCAAATTATTATTTTGAATACAATCAAGAAAAATTTTGTTTCGCAAAATCATCCTATAGACGCAATAAACATCGGAATGTCATTTGAATTTAAAATGTAGTAGTAGAATAGATTAGGAAGTTCAAATTCATGGTCAATATTTTTCCGGTTATACCAATGTTGATAATTTATAATCAGTCGTCTTTTCACACGCGCAAATACAAGGCATCACCTTAAGCTAAATATGAACTTAAACGTGCTTTTATTCACATTTAGCTTGCTATCTATTTGCCAGTGCTATAATATATTATTATTAGTGCCAGTACCTGGTCCTAGCCATTGGTTAATGTTTAAATTATTTATTAAAGAATTAGTGAATCGTGGACATCATGTCACTGCTGTCACTGGCCTTCAATACAAAGAAAAGTTGGAAAATTATACGGAGATCTATATAGATCCACCATTGGATATGAATGTTCACTGTAAGTTACTGAGAATGAATAGACGGTATAGCTTTAAAAATATTCAGAAACATTTTCATGATAGGGAACATGGAAGACCATTACAAGAAACAAAAAACAAGCGATTTCGATATTATTAATGATTATTTCATGTTGGGGTCTTTAATATCACGATACTCGCTGGAGAATATAGTTATTCAAGATTTTATCAAACGGAAAGATTTGAAATTTGATCTAATAATAAGTGAACATTTTTTTCAAGAATGTTTTTTGGCTCTAAAATATCAATTCAAAGCACCTGTGATCACGATATGTAAGTAAGTTACAACGGAAATTAAGTACCGATGGATTAAATTAAACTAATAAAATATATTCCAGCTACATTTGGACATGCCGACACAATGGATCGGGCGATGGGACTTCTGACACCATGGTCTCATGTTCCACATCACGTGATTCTGGATTTAGGTGATGAAATGTCATTTTGTGAACGTTTATATAACGTTGTATTATCCGGGTACGACGCTTTCCAAAGATTTTTTTTTTATTTACCGGAAAATCAAAGAATGATAGATGAATTTATTCAACCGCTGGTCGATACAAAAATTCCGTCGATCTACGATCTGGAAAAAGAAGTATCGCTAATTTTAATCAATAGTAATTTAGCGCTATCATCACCACGACCGTTAATGCCAGGCCAAGTGAATATTGCCGGAGCACATATTAAGCCAATACAACCAATTTCGGACGATTTGCAAAAAATTCTTGATAACTCTAAGCATGGCGTAATAATTTTTAGTTTGGGTAGCTATATGGAAAGTAGTAAAATGCCACGGGATAAATTAAACGCCTTCGTCAAGGCGTTTTCCTTATTAAAACAAACAGTCCTATGGAAATTTGAAGATGATAGTATAATCGATCTTCCAAATAATGTCGTAATACGCAATTGGTTACCACAATCGGATATCCTAGGACATAAAAACGTTAAAGTTTTTATGACGCATGGCGGTTTATTTGGTACAACTGAAGGGATATATCATGGCGTTCCGATGCTATTTATTCCATTATTTACGGATCAATTCAGAAATGCGAGACAGTGCGTTAATAAAGGGTTTGGGAAACAAATACTTTTTCAGGATATAACTTCAGAATTGTTGTATGACAGTCTCATTGATTTAATGGCCGATAAATCATATAGTAGAAATGCCAAGAACGCTTCTTTTATATTTAGGGATAACATTAATGATCCAATGGAAACAACGATGTTTTGGATTGAATATGTAGCACGGCATAAAGGTGCGTATCATTTAAAATCAGCGGCAGTAGGATTAAATTGGGTACAGTATTTACTGATTGATATATTGGGCTTTATATTGCTCATACTTACTGTTATCCTTTTGTCAGTAAATAAAGTTCTAGGGTTATGCTTTAAAAATCAAAAAGTGAATGTTGATATACGAAAGAAGAAAAATTAATATTTTGATGATGTTTTTTAACCAAATAAAGCATATTACATATATTTTAATTTTCGTTTTGATTTTTGAGTCAAGCAACTTTTGAATCGAGATCTTGAATTAATGTATAGGATAGTACATTTGTTCCATATGCATTTACAATCAGCGTCAGTACAATAAATAATAAACTGAAATTTCTACAAAACGAGTTGACAAAAGAAGTGTGTAAAATAAGTACAGAGCACAATGGACTTCCTAATTTACCATCTGCACATGGGCACGTGATTTTCAAACTTATGTATTTACATATTTTTCGGATCAAATCAATCACATATCAAAACCGATAAATAACGCAGTAATAGAAGATGCGATTGAGGGAGAAATGCATGAATTTCATATCTCGGGAAAATAATATTGATAACAACAATATCAAGTTTGTAAATTTTGAACGAAAATTTGACAATATTTGTATTTAGTTTACTATTTATTTATTTATTGCATATACTATTATTGGTTCAGGTACCTGGCCCCAGTCATTGGTCGATGTTTAAGATATTTATTAAGGAACTAGTAAATCGTGGTCATCATGTTACTGCTATTACAGGAATACAGTACAATGAAAAATTAGAGAATTATACGGAAATCTATATAGACCCATCAGTTGATGTTAGTATTTATTGTACGTGACACATGCGACATTGTATGAACGAATGTTCAACGATGTTATCGGGCTCTGTTGCACTCAAATGACATTTTATCTGGGTTGTCGGAAAATCAAAGGATGATAGATGAATTTATTCAACCACTTAGTTAATTAAAAAATTTCTTCGGTGTATGAACTAGAAAACGAAATACCTATGTTTTTCAGCTTCTAAAGCTGGGTCAGGTAAACATCACTAGAGCGCATATTAAGCCAGTACAATCACGTCCCGGGGATTTGCGAATAATTCTCGTTGATGCTGAGCATGGCGGTATATATTTTCGTTTAGGGAGCTGTTCAACTCATTCTGTTCAGTTCACTTAAACGTTCAGTTTCATTCTTAGAGTATTTGAGGCCTCACCCATGGTAACCTCAAATACTCTCCAATAATTAAATCTAAATAATAACTGGATTTAACATTGGTCCTTCGAGGCCATTAAAAGTACTGGCACAAAATACAGTCCACGCAGATTAACAATAGGCAGAAACAGTCTACAGTCGACGCCGAACCACAACCGGCAACCAACAAGCTGCACAGCGCAACACAAACTCGTTTTGGGTTCATCACCAACGTGACCCGTGCCATCTTCACTGCTAAACAAAAATAGAGGGCCTATTGCAGAATCAACTAGCAAAGGCAACCGAGATAACACAATTTATCTCGAACTATAAAAAAGATAGTGCAGATCGAAAAACGAAGAGATACCTTGAGGCCAGAATAGCGAATCTAAAAAAGTTGTACAATGAGTACATCGACGGTGACAACGAAGTGAGGAATTTGAAACCTCCATTGGAAGCAACTCACCAATACTTCAAAGATAGACAGGCAGTATGTGACACCTATACAAAGTATATTGATGACATGCGGCAGCGTCTCAATCAATCATCCTTGCCATCAACACCAACTCCAGAATCAAGTCTTAAATTTAACTTCGACAAGTCGGAGGGGTCAAACAAGCACGACCAGGGCAATGAAGTTCCACCATTCGGAAAATCCACTGGCGCCAATCATCCGAATCAACAAGAGATGAATCACAAAATAAAGGTCAACAAAATCAGCCCAAGAAAATGATCCAGCAATTAAAACAACAGAACATTAAAATGCGAAATTTATATCGAGAAATTCGTGCGGCTGAGGACGTACTGGCAAGCAACAACAAGTCCAGAGCAGTCCTCAATCATAAAATAAAAACGATGGAAAGGGCAATGATGCAAATCCTGGATCTGCATGAACAGATCTGCATGGAAGCTTCGGAGGAACAAGATGCTAACTTAGATGATTTCGTAGACCAACACCACGAAAGTCTAAACAACAAATACGAAGTTATCGTAATAACAATAACAACGTTATTAGAGGATGATCAACAACAGTCCACGGAGTGCATGAAGTGGGCAAGTTTCGCAGATACATTCAAACGGCTAGTTCATGACAACAATCAACTTACCAACACACATAAAATGAACCACCTTAAAGGTCATGTACAAGGATCAGCTGGGAGACTATTGAGCCATCTAGAAACAACTGGAGAGAACTACGATGCAGCTTGGGCAATTTTAGAAAATCGATATAACAATAGAAGATTGCTCGTTTCCAACGTTCTGAACACTTTGCTGAACCAACAAGCTTGTACCACGGAATCGGCTGTAGCAATAAAAAGCTTACACGACAAACAACAGAGTGTTTATACGCCATCAGAAATATGGGGATCAGAACTGATACGTGGAGCCCTTTCATCATTTTCACCTTACTGAAGAAATTAGATGCCGAATCACAACGTCTATACGAAAGCTCACTGGAAAACCCAAGAGAATTTCAAAAAACAAGCCAATTCTTGAAGTTTCTAGAGAGGCGTTTTCAATCTTCAACCACCTCAACAAACAAGGTTTCAAGCTAAACCATTAAGACGCACCTTCTTAGCTGCTACACAACCGACTCATATTTGCATATGCTGTCAGAAAAACAACAGAGTCGACATATTTTAAAACCCCGCGTTTTAAAACCATGACCGCCTCCGAAAGAAATCAAATGGTCATGCTACACACTTTGTGCAGAATCTGTCTTGGACAAAATCATACGACAACATCTTACAGCAACATGTTATTTCTGCCAGGGCAACCATCACACCTTGCTACTCGTAAATAATCGGGAACGAGAGAACAATTATGCAAAATTGAACGTATCAACATTCGACAAAGATTGTGACCCAGTTCTACTAGCTACAGCCCTAGTCACAGTACAGAATGTTTACGGTCGTTCCAACATTCTACGGGCGCTCATCGATACAGGATCACAGGCCACGTTTATCACAGAGCAAGCTGCACAACAATTACCTAGGTTTGCTAAGAACAAGGGTTCTAGCCGAAATTTCCGGAACAACAACAACAAAAGGAAAATTACACCAACAGACAACAATTGATCTACATAAGTCCCAGATTGCCATCAATTTTTAACATACAAACCAATGCCTTGGTTTTGAGAACCATAACAAAACCACTACCAGACAATGAACGTGCGCAGTAGGGTAAAAAACCGAAATATGATAATTGAAGTCATCATACCGCTGTCCTTTGCAGTTAATTATAATCTACTAGCCGTAATACTAGTTCCTGACATTAACCACAACAACACCCAATCGCGCATCATCACATCAACAAAATACTTAGCAGTGGACAATCATCGAGAACATTTCGCATCTCTAACAACAGAAAAAGTGAATCGTTGCCAGAGATTTGAACCTTCGCAATTTTTATGCGAAATATCACCGATCTTTAACGCAATGACTAACGTAAATCAGTGCGAGGTAGCAATCCTGCAGCGAAAAACGACGTTTGATACATTATGCAGTGTTGAATCAATAAATGCAACCAAACATTGGATAAAACTCAAGCGCTCCGAATCACTGGATATACGTAGTTCTCAATGAAACAACGGTTGACGTTGTATGTGAATCCAAAGTCCACTCATATAATTTTCACGGATCCGGTTTAGTGACGATGAATGCCGGCTGCACATTAAGTGATAAAAATCTTACAATATCAACAATGAATTTCACAAGTCATCTAAACGTATAAACGGAGCCATCAATCTAAAGGAATTCGGTTCACAATTAAAAACCAGAACAATAGTGAACGATAATCCGAAATCAATAACGCCATTGGACACAACAAATTTTGAGGAGCTGGAAATAATAAAAGGAAATCAACAACTGCCGACAAGGATAAATCACCACCATCACTATACGGTTTCCTTACTCAATCATAGGAATTTTGATCATTTGCATCATCATTTGTTACTTCAAATTTAAACCTCAATCAGTGCAACCACTTTCTCGACCAAATTCACCGTAAAGAACTCCCACAGAATCCAACTGTAGCACAACCAATAAGTTCACTGCTGCCTGGGAGTATGTTCAACTCATGGTTGAACAGTATAAAGTTATTTCCGGTTTTTTCTTACATCGCGCTAAAAACTAAATTTATAACTCAAAACGAATCGACACTAATTTTGCTAACAATGCATTTGTGCATTTTAGATGAATATAATTTTATTTTATCTAAGTCGCGCCATAATGTAATAAGACACATATTTTTTCCTAGCGTTGTACTCTATCTATGTGAATATAATTAACACGTTCGCGGGCGCTTTCAAAATGTGTTTAACACAAATTTGTAAACTTTTGTAATTGCAATGATATTTCGTCGTGGAAAGGAAAGTATTGTTGAGAATTAACAAATTGTCGTCTATTTCATAAAAAAGGAAAAAATTGAATGAATGTTTTGCGCGAAATTGTTAAAAAATGAAAAAGATTTATGAATGCTATAGCATCCACGTCCGTGAACGTGTTAAGTAAATTTTGTTGTTAGTGTAATCAAAGTAAATTGTTGTTAGTATAATCTACGACTTAGAGTATTTGAGGCCTCACCCGTGGCAATGCCTCCTAAACTACAGGCCGCTTACACCAAATGATGACGACACACTATGTCGACATTTTTGTTGCTTTCTCTAGTTGTTTTGTTAGTGTAAATATCTTAACATTATTATTGCGCAGTCTCGGTTTAGACATAAATTGACGTCATGTGCGAAAATTGAGAGTAGTAAGAGGCCTGTAGTTTAGGAGGCAATGCCCGTGGTAACCTCAAATACTCTGCAATAATTAAATTTAAATAATAACTGGATTTAAAAGGAGCTATATGCTGCAGTAAAATGCCGCAAGATAAGTTAAGCGCCATCGTCAAAGCATTTTCGTAATTTAAAGAAACCGTGCTATGGAAGTTTGAAGATGATAGTGATATTCTGGCCCACAGAAACATTAGTTTTTATCTCTCATGGCGGTTTATTTGGTAGGTTAGGTTTCAGTGGTTTACGCTTAGGCCATTTTTTGGCCTATTGTGATACCACGCATTCACGCCACATCATTAACCCATTCACCACCTATTCACCTACTCACACAACTACAGTATACCACCTGCACATTGCAAGCTCCATGTCAACCTGTACATTGACATGGACGGTGGGTCGGCGCTGAATTCTGCACTCCATCAGAGGGTCTTAGTTGTATTTATTAACATCACCGATTGTAATCGATGATGAAAATTCGATTTGCATCTAGCCTCTGATGGGATTCGAACCCAGTACCTCCCGGTCCAAGTGCCGAAGCTTTAACCACTGCACCACTTGGTCCGGTTTATTTGGCACAACGGAAGGAATTTATCATTGCATTCCGATACTTTTTATTCCATTCTACATGGACCAATTTAGAAATTCCAGGCTTAGTATAGATAAATCCTTCGCAACACTGCCTTTTTACTGTTGTCATTTTAGCTTGTAACAATACGTTTTACAACACTCAGTGAATAGTGATAATGGCTGATGGCACACGGGAAAAAATACAGTATTTTTCTTCATTTCTTTTCCCGTTTACCTGATACAGGTTTTAATTGCGACTTAAAGAAATTTTCTGTGCAATCACACTAACACAAACAAATGAAATAAAAAATATTTCCAGAAAAATATTCTACTTATCCCAGCGTTTACTAAAGTGGGTTTCGCGGAACCAGTGGGTTCCGTGGCAATTTTTAGGGGTTCCACGAGCTAGTACCAGATAAAATCCGTACCAAAAGGTTTCGTTTATTACATACACACTACATTTCATACATACATACCAAAATTAAACAATAACGATAATTATTGGGTACAAAATCCTTTCAAAAACAATGAAAAGCCAACGAGACTATTAGCAGTAGAATAATACGACAATTTAATTGAAATTAGTTCGGATACTCGGTAACTTCAAAGAGATGCCGTTAGCAACTTTCTGCTGTAATATATTTGATGAATATAAAAATTTTGCCAAAAATGCTATTAGAGTTATATTGCCGTTCTTAAACAACACATTTATGCGAAACAGGACTTTCCATGAATAGAGTTCCATGAAATTTGAAGAATCGGAAAAGGGTTCCGTGGCATGTCTAAAGTAAAGAGCGCTACAGACAATCCAAATTGGATGTTGTCTACAGGCGATCCATCCAAGTTTGACAATTTCCGTTTGGTCATATTTAGTTTACGTGTTAATGTTAATCTATTGTCTCAATTATAACATACGATTTTTTGTTTTTTTACACACCGAATAATTTTTATTTTTCTGTTAAAATTTCATAAAACTGACTTAAAATCGTCCGACAACAATTAAACACCATCCGATTTATTTGGTTGGTCGGACGGTCGACTGGAATTTTCATCCGACACATCCAACTTAATTTTATCGGACCGACATGCATATTGCATACACACTATCCGATTTTATATCCAATCCAACCAAATCTGTCCGGCCGTTCGACTTTGGATAGAAACTTGAGTACGTGTATTCATTTTAATCTAATATCTGCTAGAGGAGGCTATAAATTTGGCGAGAATTTTTTAAACTTTTACTGATCAATAACCGTACCTTAATTGCCAAATAGGGTACAACGTGGTATTGCAGACCGGCCCGTGCAGCCTTACAGGTGCTTGACAGTTAGACCTAGTCACTGAATTAGAATTTGCAGTGCGGAGAAATTCACTAGAGATTAAATGGCAAGCGGCAAATCTGCTACATATTTTCGATGTCTGTCTAGGGAATTCGTTTCTTGAATGTACAATAAATTGTGGCGATAAGACGTTTATAAATCATTTTACATTGAGGTGCTTCCCTTCAATCTGCAAAATGATAAACACAAATTGAAGGGAACCGATTCCGCTAAAAATGAGAACTTTTCCAAAAATTGTATATCCTTATTGTAAAAATTTCTACTTTTAATACAATCATTTTTAAAATATTGGATTCATTTTCGGACTTACCATTGATACAAAATATTCACATATTTAATTTATTTAAGTTTAATTGCTTAACCTACACAAAATTAATTTCAATTTAAATGTAATTTAAATTTTTTATTAGAAATACTGTTGTGTTGTTCTTGTAAATGTCAAATTTTGTAGTGGGATTCTGCAATTCATATTATAAAAATTAAAATGTTACTGCTAGTTCAACAACCAAACACATCACCGCTACAAATCACTCAGGAGATTTGTTGTCAAAATTCGAATTGGTAAACAAACATGGAAATAGAAAAATCTGAGTGCCCCGTTTGTAATAAATCCTTTGAGATCGGCAAAATCGAGGATCATGTAAATCGGTGCTTATTTTTGGTTTCACCATCTGCAGAAAAAAAGTTACTCCCCCCAGTTAAGAACTCTTCAAATGAAAGTGGGAAACGAAGTTTTGATATCTTTAGCCGGCCGCAGAGTTTACCATCAACAAGTAAAAAAGCGCGAATTGTTCTAGAGGATGATAATGACGTGGTGGAAGTAGTGGATGCAGTGAAAAAGCCACCTGAAGCTAAATTAAATATTCCACTAGCTGAGGAAATGAGACCAAATACTCTGGAAGAGTATTACGGTCAAGCACATATTACGGACCGGAATACACTACTAAGAACAACACTGGAATCAAATGAAATACCAAGTATGATACTATGGGGTCCTCCCGGATGCGGAAAAACAACACTCGCCCATATAATAGCAACGAGATGCAAAGAAAATCAGTCCAGTGGATACCGATTCGTCAAGCTGGCAGCCACCATGAGTGGCGTAAACGATGTTAAAGAAGTAGTTAAGGTGGCCAAAAATGAAATTAAATTTAAACGGCGCACAATTCTCTTCATGGACGAAATTCATCGATTTAATAAGGCACAGCAGGATACTTTTCTGCCACACATTGAGAATGGGACAATAGTTTTGATTGGCGCCACAACTGAGAATCCTTCGTTTAGTCTCAACTCGGCACTCCTTAGTCGATGCCGAGTAATTGTGCTAGAGAAATTGCAAACAGAATGTATTCTCAAAATATTAGAACGAGGCTTGCGCCACTACGATACCATAATTCTAGAAGAGGGTGGATGTGATATCGATACCAAAGGTTTTGTACCAAAAATGGCCATAGAGAAATCGTCTGTAAAGTGGTTAGCGGAGATGTGCGATGGAGATGCTCGAATTGCTTTAAATACGCTACAAATTACAATGCAAGTTATAAAAGAGAGCCATAAACGTATAGAAGATAATAAATCGATTAGGATGATCTCGATTGAAAGTCTAAAAGAAGGAATTAAAAAGTCGCATCTTCTATATGACCGAAAGGGTGATCAACATTACGATTGCATCTCAGCACTACATAAATCGATTCGTGCTTCAGACGATAATGCAGCCCTATACTGGTGTACCCGTATGATGGAAGGCGGTGAGGATCCACGTTTTATTTGCCGGCGATTAATACGAGCAGCTAGTGAAGATATAGGTTTGGCTGATACCAATGCATTGCAAGTTGCAGTGGCTGCTTACCAATCAGTGCAATTGATTGGAATGCCAGAATCAAATGTTATAATAGCACAGTGTGCTATCTACTTAGCTCGAGCGCCAAAAAGTCGCGAAATGGAAAATGCGTTTAATAAATGTAAAAAGGATATTGTGTCATGTAAAGGAGCTCTGCCGCCAGTACCACTGCATCTTCGTAATGCGCCAACAAAATTAATGAAGAATTTAGGATATGGATCTGGGTATAATATGAAACATAAAGATGCATCAGGATTGCATTATATGCCTGAAGGATTGGAAAAACGTAATTACTTCAGTGAATAAAAATTGCAAGCAATAAAACGTTTATTTTATTTTGAACGGGAGTTTCATATGCGGGTGGTTAATTTGAGTTTTAGGGTATTTCCCTTCCTGTCTCCTTGTGTTCTGATTTTACGGTAGTACTGCTTCACGTGCTTCACTATTCTTGATACCGATGTAAAGATTATCTTAGTTATCGAATTACCTTACACCACGCCGCTTCTTATCATTAAATCAAACAACAATATACTTGAACCATATCTATATCATTTCATGAAGTTACCCGAGATATTAGATTTAAAATAAACGCTATACAGACTAAGCTGCTCCAACCGTGGTAGTGAAATAGGAGGACGTGCGTATACGTATGACCACCGATTAGCCGATAGGACTTGATGAGGCTGAAACTTTTCCAGTTTTTAAAAGTGGAATTGGAACGCCTCTGAGCTAAGTTGAATGTAAGAATGCGGTTTCATCTAAAGCTAGCAAAATGCTTGATTGAAATCGGCTTCCAGCCGAATCCGGCCAAGGTTCAATTCATCCAACATCTGATTCAACGGAAAGTTGACATTACATAGTATCTTTATACAATTTAATATAAGATCCAGATATGAACATTGACACTCAATGTTTCGCAAATACCAATTTTACCACGTCATACCAAAGCGCTGCCAGCTAATTCTGCCGATATTTATAAATCAACGACGAGAAGCGACATATTCCGGAGGCCCCTTGTGATATCAGGGATGGGTAGTAACATTAACACAATCAAATTTTCAACCCAGTAGGTTCATAGCTAGTCTCTCTTGACAAGTTTCAAATAATTCGATCTACATATAATAATCTTAGGTTAGGTTAGGTTAGAGTGGTTGTCCTAAGAGACTGGCATAGACACAATCAGGTCCGTAGCCGTAACACCTTTTTTTCTTTCCTCACATACTCATCGAACGGTCTTGAGCTTTTCAACGAAACGTAGGATATCCTAGACGTCCGGAGGGGAGGAATTTCACTCTGCTAAGCGCTAGACGAGGATAAGTGCAAAGCAAATGGAGAACAGTTTCTTTATAGTCCACATGATTTTTCTCCTTTTATATAACCTGGCTTACAATGTCTACGACTCTGTTGTCTCTAGGCCTTTGTGGTGCAGATTCGGAGTTACCCGGGAAGTGAGTTTCCAATAGAACCTCCATTGCACTAGTTACTAGTAAGAATCACCGGCCTTTAGAGAAAACTCCAAGGTTCCACCCTCTCCACCCAGAGATCTACTTGAAGGACACGCACCCAATATGGCCTTATTAAAGGCATCTGATATCAGGTCCACTAGGCCATCAAGCTCTTGTGTAGACTCAGGGGGTTGGGATGTCATGCTAATGAAATGGCAAATAAACAAGCATCTTCTATGCATAGTTCGGAAAATCCAGAAATTAGTTTTATCAGAAAAAATAAAAATGTTTCAAATAATTATGTTAATGAGAAATTAGACAATAAGTTTGAATGTAAACGATGTAACAACAGTCATGGTCCGAAAAGTTGTCCTGCTTTTGGTAGAATTTGTTTAAACAGTAAGAAAAAAGGTCATTTTGCTATAGTTTGCAAGAATAAAGTTAATCAAAATAATAAAATTAGTGAAATTAAAGAATCAGGGGCGGTATGTTGTACCATCACTTCGAATCGAAAAAAGTCGAATTCGAAAAAAGTCGAATCGAAAAAGTGAAAGTTGTATCATTTTTGCTTTTCGAAAATGATACAACATACCGCCATTCGACTTTTTTCGAATTTCGGTTCGAAGTGATGGTACAACATACTGCCCCAGACCATGTTCAAACATTAAGGGATAACAGTTCGGATGAGTTGACTGTTAGTAGTATTAATTCACTTAATGCAAATTGTTGGCTTCAAAAAATTAAAATTAACGATAATATTAATGATAAATTAACGAAACTTGTAAGTTTTTAGTATTAGAACGATGGTAGTATTAGAAATGAATGGTCATAAAATTGATGTGCTAGGTCAAGCCGTGTTTGATTGTATGGTACAAAAGAAAAAGTTTAAAGTAATGTTTAAAATAGTCAATGAAAATACTTGTCCTGTACTAGGTTTGAATGCTTGTGAAAAATTAAATTTAGTAACTAGAAATAAAATCGATTTGTGAAATAAACGAAAATATTTATCATGGGTTAGGCTGTATAAAATTTTTTGTAATGATATTGATTTGAAACCAAACGCTACATTTGATATACCACAACCAAGAAGAATTCCATACGCAATATGGGCTGAAGTTAAATCCCAATTAGATAGAATGGTACAGTTAGGAGTAATAGCTGTGGTTAATGAACCATCGTTGGCGGTTTCACCAATGGTAATTGTGCGGAAAAATGGCAAAATCCGAATTTGTATTGACCCATCGCAAATAAACAAATGTGTATTGAGAAGACATTATCGATTAAGAACAATCGACGAGATAGCGACCAAAATAAACCATTCGAAATATTTTACAAAGTTGGACTGTAAAAAAGGGTTCTGGCAAATTAAACTGAGCGAGAGAAGACAAAAATATCTAGCATTTTCGACGCCTTGGGGCAGATTTACGTGCCTTCGCCTACCATTTGGATTAGCATCAGCGCCGGAGGTCTTTTAGCAAATAATGAACAAACTACTTGAAAGCTTAAGCGACGTGGAATGCTCAATTGACGACATACTAATATACGCAGAGACGATCGAAAAACTGACATCACAAACAAATGAACTAATCAAAATATTGTCGAGTAACGGATTAAAGCTAAATAAAGAGAAATGCCTGTTCAATTTTTGGGACATATCATTTCCGAGAAAGGTTTAGAAGTGGGCGAATCAAAAATAAAGCGATTAAAAGACTAGGAAAGCCAAAAAATGTAAAGCAATTGCAATTAACGCTTTCTAGGAATGGTTACCTATTTGGTAAAGTTTATCCCAATCACAACACCACTGAGAGAGCTATTACAAAAAGACATAGAGTTCATTTGGGATCAATCTCAAGATAAAGCTAATAAGTTTTAAAATTTTATGATGTAAACAAGGACGTTAAAATTTCCTGTGATGCACGCAACAAAGCTGTTGGAGCGGTTTTGTTGCAAGAAGAACATCCAATAGCGTATAGCTCAAGAGCATTAACGCAGTCGGAACAAAACTATCCACAAATAGAGAAAGAGGCAACAGCAATTCGACACGCGGTTAAAAAATTGCATGAATACATTTATGGGAAAAACCTCATAATAAAAACTGATCATAAACCGTTGGAGTCAATCTTTAAAAAACTATTACACTCAGCGCCGGCTCGACTACAAAGAGTTTTGCTAGACATTGTTCAGTACAATCCAACAGTAGTCTACAAAAAGGAAATGAAATTCCGATAGCAGATACACTAAGCCGAGACTGCCAAAATGACGAAACTAATCAGGAAAATGAACTCGAAGTTCAATTGATTGTACCTATGACCCAAGCGGCGCCCGAGAGTCTACAAAAGTATACCGAAAATGACGTACAATTAAATAAATTAATGCCACTAATACTGAACGGGGAGCTAACGGACAAGACAAAACTATCGTCAGATATTCAACATTTTTCTAACTTCGCAGAAAAGTTATTGGTTTCTGTGGTTTCTGGCACATGGAATTGGAAAAACAAAGCTCGGAATTAACAACATTATATTTATGACTCCTTTTGGGAGATTTAAATTTAATCGTGTGCCTTTTGGCCTGAATTGTGCACCGAAAATGTTTCAGCGGGAGATGATTAAAATTTATGGTAATTTGCAAGGAGTCGTTGTATATTTTGATGATGTAGCTATGTGTGCGGAAAGTGAAGAGGAACATGACCGAATCATGAGTCTGGTGATGGATAGAGCTCGGATAAATAACATTAAATTTTAACTCGGATAAAATTCAATATCGACAACGAGAAGTAAAGTTCATGGGCAATATTATATCAGAAGGAAAAATTAAAGCAGATTCGAAATACAAGGTTGCATGCAATTATGAAAATGAAAAAACCAGAAAATAAATCGGACGTTCTAAGATTTTTGGGTCTTCTCAAGTACTTCGCAAGATTTATTCCGAATTTGTCAAAGCAATCGACAGTCTTGCGTAATTTGACTCGAAATGATGTAGATTTTATCTGGACAGGAAAACATGACATGGAGTTCAGGAATTTACTTAACATCGTAATATCGGAACCAGCACTGACCATTTATGATCCAATGATGAATGTAATCGTAGACTGATGCATCAAAGGATGGATTGGGTTGTGTACTAGTACAAAGCGGCCATTCTGTGGCGTTTGCTTCTCGAACCCTCAGTAAAAGTGAACAAAAGTGGGCACAAATAGAGAAGGAACTTTTAGCCATTGTTTTTGCGTGTCAAAGGTTTCATTTTTTTATACGGACGGGAGTTTACTGTAGAAAGTGATCATAAGCCCTTGGAAACACTGGTCAAGCGTGGTATTGATGATGTAACTATGCAACTTCAACGCATGTTCATGTTTCTTCTGAAATATTCGCATATGAAAGTAATTTACAAACCTGGCAAGGAAATGCTGATTGCTTGTCAAGAGCGCAACTATCGGAAATTTCAGAAATAGAAGGACTTTCTGGAATAATTCACTCGGTAACAAAATCGGTTTGTTTTACGGAGGAAAACTATACATTTTATATAGGAAAACTTGATAATGATAAAGAATATACACGAATTAGTAGTTGGCCAGGCTTTCATCAACTTGATGACATGGCTAAACATTTTTATAAGCTAAAATCGGAATTGCACGTTAAGAACGGATTACTGTTCTTGAATCATAGATTAGTCATTCCAGCAATGTGGTTACATTTGCCTCATCTCGGAATAGAAAAAACGCTTGCACGTGCAAGAATGTTATATTATTGGCCAGGAATGAATACACAACATACATACATCTTATGGCCGTCAGGATGCAGAATAAATCATCAATGCACATTGTGGGGGTGATTTGTCAACTGTTTGATAAACTGGGATATCCGACAATCATAAGGTGTGATAACAGCCCATTTGGATCTGCTGAATTTGACCGTTTTGCGGTTGAGTGTAACGTTCAGGTTAAATTTTCAAGTCCAAGATATCCACAAAAAACGGTCTAGCGGAAAAGGGCGTAGCCATTGCAAAGAATATTCTTAAGAGATGTTATGAGGCTAATGATGTCGATCAATTTCAGTATCGCTTATTGGAATATAACACGACACCAGTGATGGGCATGCATATTACTCCATCAGAATTATTCTTTCGCAGACTTGTAAAGCCTAAGTTGCCTGTGTTAGACTCGCTGTTGATCAGAAACAAGTTAAGTGAATCGGAAATTCAAAATAAATAAAAAATAAAAAAAGACAAGCAAAAATATTACTATGATCGGAACGCTAGGTCATTGCCGGTACTAAACGAGGGTGAGTTAGATATTTAAAAAAAACGGAAAGGAACGGTACTATGGAAAAATTGTTGCAGCATTTAACGATCGGCCATACATTATCAAGGATAGTTTTGATGGTTATTTTAGACGTAATGGGCGTTTTATTGCTAAGACTAAAAATGAGGATTTTAATGCTAGTGATCTGTTGTTTGAACAAAATATTGGCAAGCAAAACAACTCCCCGGATTCGTTAAGAGAAAGTCAAATTGTACTTCCATCTTACAGTAATCGGAACGAAAATAATGTTAACACGGACAACTCAGTAATGGTGGAGATCTCATTTAATACAAACTGTTGTGATATTGATGTACCAGTTCATCAAGTGTAAACCCTGTAGCTGCTGCATCTACCAATACGGCGAATGTAACACCTGTGAAGCCAGTCACCACTAGAAGTGGTCGCGTCATTAAGGCTTCACAGCGTTATGGTAGGGATTATGGAATTGAAACAGTAGTAATTAATAATAAAAAAAAAAATCGTGTAATGAGTGTGAACGAGTCTTTACATGTGGATGTGAATTATGTAGCCTTATTTTTATACCTTTTAATATGTCATTGAATATTATATTTCTCTTTGGTAGATAGTTCAGTGGAGCATTATACTTGATACAGAGAAGACGAAGAATAAAAGGTATTTTGTAACGATTAACAGTATTGTGTTATTTCTTTTATTTATAATAAGCTGAGCTTATTACAAAACATGAATGCACCCTCAAATATAGCATTAGGGAAAAATTCGGGCCTTTTTTTGGGTGACATTGAAACAAAGAATTTTCTTATTACAAATGAACGTTATTAAACCAAATATGTGCCATTTTGATCTATGACTTTTTGTCATTTATCTGGTAGAGCCATGATTCCATCACTGTAGAACTTCTGTGGTTTTTTTTCGAAAAATCGAGATAACTTATTTTCGCAGGTCTCTTTTGAATTTAATGTAAAACCATTAAGATGGTTCTGCATGGACCGGAACAAATGGTAGTCCGATGGTGCAAGGTTAGGACCATATGATGGGTGCATCAAAACTTCCCAGCCAAGCTATCTCAGGTTCTGCCGGGTTATCAATAATGTGTGTGATCTAGAGTTATCATGATGGAACTGGCGCCAATCCTGGCTTTGATCCCGTTTGGGAAGCTTCACCTCGTTTCGTCCATGACCTTTTTCGCACAACGTTATCGTATCTTATCCACTTTTCATCACCAGTAATCATGTTAGTTCATGGGGTACCCAAACATCAAGCTTTTTTTCTGCATCTAGCCATTTTCAAATGGTTTAAAACTGTTTTGTGATCAATATTTAGTTCTTTACCAATTGCATGGCTGCTTGGAAATTAACGTTCGAATACACATTTTAAAAATTATGTTTTTGGTATTGACGATCAAGAGCATGGAAACCACCCAAAAAATTTAAAGATGCTGAATTGGAAACGTTATTGGCTGAAGATTGAGAGAGACCTCGAACATCCAAAAACCATTTGTGAAATACTGCTTCAAAGACAACAAAGAAAAGGTGTTTTGCATCGAATAGTTACTGAAGATGAAAAATTATAAGAATCCCAAACGCAAAAAATTTTGGGTGAAGACTTTAGAAGCTGATATACAGCTCTGTATATCTGGTGAGATCAAAAAGGTGTTTTATATTATGAACTGCTGGAATCAGGTGAAACTAGCAATGGCGATGTCTACCGATTCAGCGGTTCAGTTCTCGGGCAGAGATCGAACATTGGCTTATTGATTGGATCGCTTCCACCCAATATATGTTTGTGTTTTCGTTCATTTATTAATTATAATAAAAATTTAATTTTTTGTTTTGTTTTTATATTTTTAATTTCGAAATCTTAACTGTAATTTAACTAAATCGATTTCTTTAAATAAATAAATAAATAAAAACACAAGGCGCAAGTAAATTTTTGATTTCCACCACACTTATTTGATAGAAGTAGATTTTGATAAGAAATTATTTATTTATATTTTTGCATCGAACGTCATTTAATTGATATCATGATTGGCGTACTATAAACTGATAATGGTGAATGAGAAAGGCTGGTTGTGTTACGAGTATAAAAATAAAATAGTGTTGACTGACCTTTTAATTCAAACAAGACTTCTAAATCTTTTCTTCGTGTGTATATACAGTACACTCTCTAATAGTACTGACAAACTTTTTTTTTTATTTGTAACAGAAAAACAAATTTGAAACAAAACGCTACGGTGATTTTTATCATTTCCAATAAAAAAATTAAATATTGATATCACACACAAGTTTGATAAGGAAAAATAAAATACAAATAACATGAAAGAGCCAAAAATGCAAAAATTGATAATGAGACAGTTAATGTTAAATATTATATTGATTACAAGCAAATATCGGAAATTGTGTACCTTTAGCTAATTAGTACGCCATTTTGTATTGCGCTAGCTGCGGTATTGATTTACAACATCAATGGATTAAAGATTAGCAGTAGCCTCAGAAAATCTTGAACCAGCGGCGAAACTTTGGTATAAGCGGAACTACTAGCAGGTGTATTGTTTAATTGAAAAAAGTGAAAATATTTGTGTTATCAGATAACAATTTAAATATTGCAAAATGCCGACAAAAAATAACTGTTAATTGTGCAACATGTTAAAAATTATCAATAATTAAAGGTTGGTATTATTTATAGTTTGTTTGCAAACGATAGTGAAACTATTTTAAACTGTACAACGTCAGCACCCTCTACTAAGTTTTACAATTATTAATTCACTTTGTGGTGGAATTATCTATAGACACGATAAGATATCGTTCGTATAAATATATGAAACTCCCAATTCCATTCCAAAACAATAGTATATACTTCCTACCAAATTATCTTTTAATTGCATTTTATAATTTTTAAATTTTTTAGAAAATATGGAATACATTAAAGAAAATTTAAAGAAATTTTCTTTAGCCCTTACACCAGCCACAGAATCTGATCCTCCGCCAAATAAAAATCCTCATCAAATACCACCAATAGCATCACCACAATCCTTTTCAACCGCCATAACACCATATAGCCCGACCATTTATCATCACCGGCGGCGACGTAGTTCTGAATTTGCAGACGCAGTAGGATTTTCACGAGGGCCCCGACCTACAATCTCGTCCGTCGAAAGCGATATTGGAAGTGATATTAGGCATTCAAATGCCAAAAATGGTCATAAGCGTTCGGTTAGTGAATCAAGCTGTAGCGAAAATAGTGAAAAATCTACACCGCGTGTTCAAATACGGCATAATAATATAGCGACCATAACAACAGTGGGCCATATTAATCCGTCCTTTTTACCAAGCACAAGTAATATACGTGATTCTGGGAGCACAATTGATATAAATACTCACAATAAGTACTTATCGTTTAATATAAACGCATTACGTTCGATATAATTTAACATTTCGTTATATAATTTCAGAGTTTACCGTGAACAGTATTGGACTTGGTCATGTAAATGCCAATCGTGGACCAAATGTGAAAAAATTCTTTTACTGGTTATAGCTGTTTTGTTTTGTATAGTTTGTGCCCTAATCACATTTATTGCGATATTTGCCGAAGAAATTCACCAAATGAAAGAAGATGGTGAAGGTGGTTTTTCTAACGGAATCGGTGGAATATTGAATTTTAGGCTAACATAACTAATACAGGCAACTAACATTAACATTACACTAAAGTTAAAATAATTTATTTTATATAAAATACCTATAAAGTTTTAATCAAGTTTTTATTGATAAGATGTACATACAAAAAAAAATTAAGAATTGATGTATAATAAAATATTAATGCACATATTAGAGTGATAGACCATAAGTATAACAGCGAATGACTACTTTATGTCTTAGTGTGACACAAAAATTCTTATTGTTCTACATTTTGTCGCATGTGATGTACCACCTAATAAGAAAGTACCAAGCTATAAGATTTATAATAATAACGAACTGTTACAATTAAACGAATCAATTTCATATATTATGTAGTAGCTGACTACGAGTGTGATGTGAGCAGAATACAAAATACAACTTAACGTATTTCTTTTACTTTTATATGTTACGTTTATTTATAATACGTCTGTTGTCTCGACGTACAAATCTGGGAAGACAGAACCTAAAACGCGGACAAAAAACGTCAATTGTAGGTCATTACCAATAAAATACTTTACGTGTTATGTAAAGACATTATAAATGTGTTTACTATCTTGAAAGTTTTAATTCTATGTACTATAGGTGCATACATAATACATACATATACTATACTCGTAATCTTAAGTACTCTCAGGTGTTTATTTGAGACGATAAAGATATTTTCAAATTTTCTTAATTGCTATTGTTTTTAACTTTATTAGACATTTTTTTTATGGTCTTAATATAGTTTAGGTCATTTTTTGTCAACAATGAGAAAAACCTAAACTGAGGAGTGGTTGCCAAAAACACACGTACGCCAATCTGGATAATCATTCTAAAAACGCAAAAACTTTGGTATTGGGAATATCACACTTGGTGATCGTTTGCGATTGCCAGAAAAGAACCAACAGCAAATAAAGTTTGAACAAGGACATCAACAAACTCAGCCGGAGCCATAATAATGCTTATAGCCAAAACCATATGAAGTCATTGGTTCAGATCATTCTTACTGGATTCATACGATTTTGGCTGGTCTAAGGTGCTGGTTGAAAGGTTATGTGTTGCATAATCTTAAACATACCTGGTGCACCGCCGAATGGTTCCGACTGGTAAAATTTGTTTTGGGTTATTATGGTCATATGTCTAAAGTTTCAAATTGTGTACCAAAAGGATGTGAATTTTTCCAACGGGATTAGTTATATGCACGAGGTTTCAAAAGAAATTAATGAGATTAAGGGGCCTTGACGCGAGGAGGGTTCAGGTTTTCTTTGGTGACGCAACCATCACTATCGTACTGAGATAAGTAGTCACGAGGTTACAAAATACCTTCATTACATTAGCTACTTTGGTGAGCTAGCGCGCTACAGGTTCTGTGTAAATTAGAGAGTACAATTGTGGAACGTATGCAACGTGCTTCAAGGGGGCGGGGGGGGGGGGGGTTGTCCCATTTGAAACGCGATATCTTAAAACTCGAATTATCAAAACGCGATATTTCAAAATGCGATATTTGAAAACGCGATATTTCAAAACGCGATGTGGTACAAAACCAAAATATTTTTTAATAATAAAAAAACCTTACAAAATTACATTTAGTTATATTATTTTGGATTTTCCAGTTTAAAACTAATAAAAAGGATAATCCATTCTAATTTTGAAAACGATGACAATGAAAGATGACGAAAAAATCATTAATTTGTCGAGCCACAACATTATAAAACAATTTTTTTGCTTTCTTTCATTAAACGTCTACAATATTTCTTAAATCATTCTTTCTGATTATATTCCACCTCAAACAACTTGATAAGATAATTTTGTTTAAACTCAGGGCTCTCGGTTTTGGCCCTCAATTCTTAATATGGGTGGACTCTTATCTGAGGGAACGTAGTTATCAGGTGATCTTTAAGTCATCCATATCTGCTCCTTTTATAGCTACTTCCGGGGTACCGCAAGCCTATTATTTTCATCTTATCCATCAACGATGTCGATTTCATAATCAAAAACTCGCCAATTTCTATTTATGCAGACGATATGAAAATTTACAGACAAATTTCAAGTTCCATCGATGTTAACCTATTGCAGAATGATCTCAATAACTTCATAACTTGATGTACTAAAAATAATCTTGATCTGAATGTGAGCAAATGCCAATGCATAACATGCTCAAGAAAACGCGCAAATTCCATTAGTCGAGAGTATACCATCAACAGCGCTGTTGTTCTAAAAAATCACATCAATTTTATTGTCAACAGAGCAAACTCTTCGCTTGGATTTGTGAAACGCTGGTCTAAGGAATTTTTGAACCCTTATGTTACGAGGGCTCTCTGTATGACATTTGTTCGGCCGCTGCTCGAGTATGCTAGTCAGGTTTGGTCCCCATACCATGAAGTGCACATACGAAGAATTGAAGTGGTACAACGTAGATTTCTGCACTTCGTGGATTACCTTGGATGGACGTTTACAATTTGCCTCTTTATCTCAACCGCTTGGGGCTTATCAATTCATTAACTTTTATTCATTAACTTTTATCTGTGTAGATTCTTCAGCTCTACTCGAAAAGGTAAATCTTAATATAAATGCTCGCACTTTGAGAACGACGCCATCTTTTAGAATTGCTCCTCACAGAACGATCTACGGCCAGAATGAGCCTATTACAAGAATGCTGCGCGCGAGACTAATAAATATTTCGAACTTTTTGACTACCACATTAGCAATGTCGCTATTCAGAAATTATTATTTGCTACCAATCGATAAAGAAATTTTTGTCTTATTTTTATATTAATGGTTTTTTTCTTCCTTTATCTATTTAACTTAAATACTCTATCGAGTATTTATAATTTTTAACATTTTTTTCTTTTTGCTCTCTCCATTTGCATTTCTTTTGATTTTATTTTTGTTTAACTTTGTTTTTTTTTATTTCTCTCTTTTTCATAATTTTTTTTGCTTTTTTTTCCAGTTTTAAATTTGCTTGATCTAAGCAAACCAGCGGTCGGTCTCTCCTTTTTTGCGGCGGGGTATCATTCTCCCTTTATCATTCACTTTTTTAATTTTTAATTTAGTAGAATGATATCCTTGTTTATAATTTCCCCGGAATTATATTCAAAAAATAATAATAATGTTGATGGTGACTCCCCGCGTGTGGTCAGAGAGGGGTGATTGGTCGTTGGGAATTACTATTATTATTATACCTTATAGGATTCTCAGGTAAATAATTGTGTATCATTAAATTAATTACTCGTATCGAACAAAAGCGTTCGTGTCCAATATATAAAGGGTAATTTATTAGAGATTGGACGAACATTTTCAAAGTGTCCAAGTTACAACATAAAGAGGTTGTCCAATATACAGAGTATTTTTACCATTTTTTAAAAAATAAATATATAAAATTTCAAGGGTCTGAATGAAAGTGTCCAAGATACAGAAATGTCCAACGTTGGAGGTTTTAATAAAATGCAATTTTTCATTCAATTTGCACCTGATATCAATTGACGGCTGAAAATTTTAACTGCGTGGATATACTTCCGAATAAGTCCTACCTAAAAAAAAATCTGAAAATCGGTATACTAAGGTATTTTAGAGTGCTGATTACGAATATGGCCATGAAAATATCCGCAAATGACCCCAAGTAGCTCTCAATGATCCCAAGTGGCCCTAAATGACCCCAAATAGTCTTAAATGACAATTAACCCAAACGCGAAAACATATTTTCTTTTTTCGAAGCACAAATGCTTTCAAGATTATTTTAAATCAGTTTATACCTTAAGATTGAGGTCAATTATTTTATTTCTATTTTTAACATATAATCTACATAGAGGAAATTTAATTTTAGATTATAGAAATTTAAAAAACGATAGGAGCGGGAGTATAGCGACGGGTTATACCAGGCGGGTCGCTGCGCTCCACTCGTTTCGCTCCTTAGTTAGAAAATAATCAGTTTATAAGAATTTAATAGGAGCGGGAGTATAAACCCGGTTTGCCGCCCGGTGGCAAAGTGGTCAGCATGCTTGCTCCAGCGACCGGCGGTCCCAGGCTTGATTCCCGGTGTTGACAAGGAAACATTTCACGGCTGGTTTAGAATCAATGAATTAATCACTCATCATCCGAAATGAAAATAATATTATGAAACATACTGTTAAAGATAGCCGAAAGTTTCAGCCGAAAGATAATGCAGATAGTGCCTCTGCTATCCCAGCCGAAACACTAACTAGACAAATGTAATAAGACAAATGCAATAATTGTAGAGGCTAACGGCTTCGACAACTGTCTCACGAGCACGCGGGACGTCGATGCGCGCCCCCCCTCGCTTAGCCTTCCGAGGGGCTTTAGATTTGAACTTCGGGGACGTAGGAGCCGGAATCAGCAAACATGTCGCACTGTGTGCCGCACTTAGGAGCGGATTATATAGAATCCATTGACCGCTTTATCGAAAAATCATATCGTATATTTTGGGATAGCAACTATCTGCATTATCTTTCGGCTAACTTTAACAAGGTTTATGAAACCTCATTTGAGGTGGCGAGAGAGAGAGAGAGAGAGAGAGAGAGAGAGAGAGAGAGAGAGATAGATAGAGAGAGAGAGAGAGAGAGAGAGAGAGAGAGAGAGAGAGAGAGAGAGAGAGAGAGAGAGAGAGAGAGAGAGAGAGAGAGAGAGAGAGAGTAGAATCAGGTCATATCAGGCGGGTCGGTGCACTCCCGACGTTTCACAATGTACATTCTGGAAAAGGGGAAATTTAATTTCAGTTTATAGGAATTTAAAAATCGATAAGAGCGGGAGTTTAGGATCGGGTTATATCAGGCGAATCGCCATGCTCCGTAGTTACATTTTTTTTTTCAGTTTACAGAAATTTAAAAATCGATAGGAGTGGGATTATAGGACCGAGGAGGTTGAAGAAAAAATTAATGTCCAGGCAAACAATATCGAACCATTGACACGAAGCGAAAGTTCAACACGGAAACAAAGAGCACCAAATCGAAATGCAGCAAGCATATTACAAAAGTTGTGACCAGTAAGCGTTGTCTTTGTATGTACATCGGCGTCAAAGCATCTTCAGAGTCTTCATTAATTGAATATGGGCAAAAAACCGATACTGTCCAAATTCAATCTTTAATGAATTGTTGAAATGTTTCACACAAATGAAAGAAATTATTTTTTATTTTAATTATTATTTTTAATTAATTTCAATCACACACTATAACGTAAAAACGAAATAACGAAATCACTATCAAAACAATTTTCTATTTTCCTCGACTTATTCAATTTTTTCGATATCAAAAAAAAAAATCGAAATCGAAAAATTTCATAATACCTAGAGCAAATTTGCGTCGAATTGAATTTTCTCGATATCGAAAAAATTGAAAGCGAAAAATTTCATAATAGCCGCCCACGTAAAAATGGTGTTCAACAGCCTTTATCAGTACCTCACACGGATTGGAATTCAATGGACGATGGGGATTGCAGCAAATGAGTATGCGTATTAGATACCGCAGATTGCTCAAAGGAATGTTTGCAATCGACCAGTTGCACACTGAAATTATGTTAGATAAAAACGAAGATGAATAAACAACCAAATATTTTCAAATGAACTACCAAGGCACCTTGCGCGATAAGTCCACCTTATCCGCAACGATTATTAAATTGCAGTAATGTCGGAGAAAAAACACTAGCTATGGATGTTCCAAATTTCTCTGGGGAAACTAGAGTTCATTCAACGATATATTTACCGAGCTCAATCAAACGGAACAACAATATTTCCGATTGAGTAAAAATGTCGTATCTTAAGTCGCATTTAGAGAAAGTGCAGCTCAGCTGATCAATCACCTATACGAAGCGGCTTGGAGCTTTGGAGCTTGTTACAATTAAAATACAACAACCCACGGCTTTTAGCTCGCAAGTAGTACTTCACAAGTTTCACTACTCGCGAGCGTTACAAGATTTGCAGGACATCGCCAAAGAAATGTTATACAAGATAGTGCGGCTGCATATGAGATCCCCGACAAGTCATTAATTGTAACAAATTAACAATCAATCTAATTAAAAAAAAAATAGATTTAGAATTAGCTAGGTTTTATGAAACAATGTTATCTAATCCAAGAGAAATACGAAAAATATGCCACCACTACCAGATACCCAATGTTTGGTTAATGCTTGTAGAGAACGTGATGGCTTAGAAAAACGCGAGCAGTTCCGGAAAATGTCAACATTAGATATAGCAAGGCTAGTGAATGTCTGCGACCTTTGCGTATGTAGTATTACCCAGCATAAAAAAAGGTCAGTACAGATCGGCATCGTATATTATTTGAACTTCATCATACACTTCTGTATTGCAATACTGTAGCGTCTTCAAGCATGTATACAACTCAAACTGTTCCAATCAACCAACAAGGAATTGTGCTGCTATATACCTATCGTGGTGATCAAAAAAACTACCCCCACTGGACACCTCGATACTTTAAAGGCCTAGATAAATTCGCAGTATCACAAGCTACCTTAATATCATCAATGGCTAGGTTGGCATTGAATGTTAATAAAAAGAAAACGTATATGTAAATATTAAGGGTAAAAGTGAACACAAAGCGGGTGTAAATAATGCCTACACAATTTGAACATTTGTATAAATTGAGTACCTAAAGGTGAAAATGATAAAGTCGATAATACAGATTGTATCTTTGCTATTTTTACGGATTTGCTATGTTAAATCCGGCTCGAATAACTGGATTGTGAATATCGTTATGTATTTGACGGTTTACAACAACAATAATATATAAACAAATAATCTCCGAATATTCCCGAATATATAAAAAATAATCTCTGAAAAATTTGCGAACAATACGAACAATAACAATAATTTTCCCACTTTTATTACGCCACTATTCTCACTTTTAACACCACTATACTAACTTACTACTCTTTACTGAACATAAAACTGGGTAAAACCATCGAAAAAAGAAATATATCATATATATCTTTTTTTATGGTAAAACTGAATTGTTATAAAACTACTTCTAAAGCTTAAATCTAGATGCCACTAATAATTTTCATTAATTTCTTAACCCTTGATTTGGTTAATGGTGAAGCGCTAATAAAATTCTGGTGTAGAATTTTTTTAATGAAAAGTTAATAATACACTGGAACAAATAAACTACACATTTGTAGGTTATGTTTTGCTTTTTTTATTTTTTGTGCTTTTCAATCGACACTTTACCCAATATACATTTTTCGCACTTGCAAGTATTTGCGGTGATTGGAAAGAAACTGTTGTGATTAATCGATTCAGTTGTGAGTTATAGCGTATCAAGGATAGAGGTAAACAAAGAGAACAATTGGTATATTTTACAATTTTGCTTCTATAAAGGCGAACACACAAGTCAGACGGCTGAAATTGTTACTGGTGTTTATGGTCCCGATATTGTCACAGCCAATCACAGGCAATTTGGTTTCATCCATTCCGTTCCGGTAATTTTTATCGTCGAAAATGTCGATATAATCCTGGAAATTATATAAGTAAGCCCGCATGCGAGCTGTCCTAACCACCCAGGAACTAAAAATCACCCACAAACAGTTCTAAGCCATTTGAGTAAGGCTGGTTTTAAAAAGAACCTCGTTGTTTGGGTGTCGCACGAGTTATTATAAATAAAGCTTGATGGACCGTGTTTCCATCTGCGAATCCTTGGCCAAACGGAACGAAATCGAGCCATTTCTAAAGCGGATGTTGACTGGTGACGAGAAGTGGGTCATAAGCGTCCCAAACGGTGGGCAAACCAGGATTAACGGCCAGGAAGCTTTTACTGTGTGTCTGGTGGGATGGGAAGAGAATCATCTACTATGAGCTGGTGCCCATAATGGCCGAACACTCAATTCGAACCTCTACTGCCAGCAATTGAAGCGAGGGATAATTCCGGATTTTCTCTGAAGATTTTGGAGGGCTAAAACGGACAGGACTTGTAATTATCGCCCACTTCATGAAGATACGTCGAAACTGAAACAAGTTTAACGACAAATGAATGCTATTTACTCGAAATAGTCTTCTGCGAAATAAAACTGTTGCAAAGGAAAAGACACTATCCTGCCTTTAGCAGGGACGACAACACTCGCAAAGTCTCTAAACCAATAGAGCGCTTGTTTAAATTGTAAGTTAGATCTCATACTAGTTTCAAGTGTCACACCGAGGCAATACGAAAATCGACGAAAGGCAATACGAAAATCATTCTTGAATATTTTAGCGCTAACGTGGGTAATCCACCAATAAATTACATTGACAGATTGCATCAATTATAGCATCATTTATAGCATGCCGTCAGCAGTATTTGACACCTTGTTAAAGTTAGCCGAAAGATTCCAGCCGAAAGATAATGCAGATAGTGTCTTGACTATTTTTAAACTCTCTTTATACTCTCGCCGCTATCGATTTTTAAATTCCTATAAACTGAAATAATTTCTGCTTCACCCAAATGATGTAATTCGATCCTAAATTCTCCTAAATTCGAGTTCATGACTGATTTTTGCTGTATTGAAGACACTATCTGCATTATCTTTCGGCTGGAAACTTTCGGCTAACTTTAACAGTATGTATTTGACGCCATTTTGAATAAATTACTTTACATTGCTTGTGTAATGTTACACCGCATCCCCAATAGTAAACTTATGACTTATGACATACAGAAGAGTATGAAAAAAATTTTGAAAAAAAATTTAGTTCGTTAGGTTGGTGAAAAACTTATGATAAAAATTATCAAACTTTTAACTTTTCACTTATGAGAAATACAATGAAGCAATCAGCATTTTCAAGATTGGTCGTTGTTGTTGTTTTTCTGTTTGTCCATAATTGATTTTGACAAGAAGACAAAAAAACGCAGTTGTTTTCGGGTCCATCGTCCGGAATCGTTTACATTGCTCACATCTGCGCGAGGGATTGTTTATTTGGTGGAGAGATATTTGAGAAAAATTTTAATGAATATTTCATTGATTATAGTTACCTGCATTTCTGGGAACGGTCGCTTAGGAACGGATTACAATTTATAGCCCATCAAGTTCATAGCAGTTTTCACAGATGGCTTCAGTGGAAGTTTACTTCGGTCGTCTAGACGTTTCTGAACCAATTCCAGCGCCAATTAATTTAGAAAAATTTTTGTTTCCCGAATTTGTTATTGTTGCAAGCCGATTGACATAGCTCGAATAATCGGTAAACTGCAAGTCCAACCACGCCAAGCGTATTATAAAATATGACTATTGGCCATCGGTTACATTTCCTTTTGCAGGTGTAGACGCGCACCATTTTGTCGAATCTGTCGACGCGGTCATTGTGTTCCTTGTAATCATGGGTGATAATTCCCTTTTTTGTTCAGCAATCGACATTAGAAGCACATTTTTTTGGATCGGTTGTGTAGCTCTCAAGCGGCATCTCATCCGAGAAGCAGAAACCAGAAGCAAACGAACCTGTTTTCTTAGCTCCTCCAACCGATGCAAACAGTGATGATATTCCAAATTTATTTGTTCTAATTGTACCAGCTAGTGTTGCATTGCGCTAAGGCATGTGCAATTCCAGGGGATCTTTCATCATTTGGGTAGGGTACCCAAATAATCCCATACTTACCTGGCTTGGATGGTATGTATTGGCGAAAGCTGCGCCTATTTATGGAACTTACCAAACAACAACTTATCTTCTCGCAATTGATCCACACGAGTTCTTGAATAGTCGAAATGCAAAAACCGTCAGACTTGCTCGGATTTCTCTATAATGACATCACTCCTGTATAAAATGGCATATGAGACTTCTGGAATAAATCTTTCGCTACCAGTAAATTTGAATTGTCTGTACCAGCGCAAAGTAATATCCCGATAGACATTGGTATCTCGACAAGATTTCAATTTTTTCAAATTTTGTCTCGTTGATTCGCTGCATTCGTCCTTTTAGCTACTTTCTATTAGTTTCCAAAAGAATGCATTCAACAATGACGATTGGCAAACTACTTTTGAAGGCTTCATGCGTTTCAGTAAATATCTCAGTGCTACAGGGAATGGATACCATTCTCTTGGGAGGGCTAAAACGGACAGGACTTGTAATTATCGCCCACTTCATGAAGATACGTCGAAACTGAAACAAGTTTAACGACAAATGAATGCTATTTACTCGAAATAGTCTTCTGCGAAATAAAACTGTTGCAAAGGAAAAGACACTATCCTGCCTTTAGCAGGGACGACAACACTCGCAAAGTCTCTAAACCAATAGAGCGCTTGTTTAAATTGTAAGTTAGATCTCATACTAGTTTCAAGTGTCACACCGAGGCAATACGAAAATCGACGAAAGGCAATACGAAAATCATTCTTGAATATTTTAGCGCTAACGTGGGTAATCCACCAATAAATTACATTGACAGATTGCATCAATTATAGCATCATTTATAGCATGCCGTCAGCAGTATTTGACACCTTGTTAAAGTTAGCCGAAAGATTCCAGCCGAAAGATAATGCAGATAGTGTCTTGACTATTTTTAAACTCTCTTTATACTCTCGCCGCTATCGATTTTTAAATTCCTATAAACTGAAATAATTTCTGCTTCACCCAAATGATGTAATTCGATCCTAAATTCTCCTAAATTCGAGTTCATGACTGATTTTTGCTGTATTGAAGACACTATCTGCATTATCTTTCGGCTGGAAACTTTCGGCTAACTTTAACAGTATGTATTTGACGCCATTTTGAATAAATTACTTTACATTGCTTGTGTAATGTTACACCGCATCCCCAATAGTAAACTTATGACTTATGACATACAGAAGAGTATGAAAAAAATTTTGAAAAAAAATTTAGTTCGTTAGGTTGGTGAAAAACTTATGATAAAAATTATCAAACTTTTAACTTTTCACTTATGAGAAATACAATGAAGCAATCAGCATTTTCAAGATTGGTCGTTGTTGTTGTTTTTCTGTTTGTCCATAATTGATTTTGACAAGAAGACAAAAAAACGCAGTTGTTTTCGGGTCCATCGTCCGGAATCGTTTACATTGCTCACATCTGCGCGAGGGATTGTTTATTTGGTGGAGAGATATTTGAGAAAAATTTTAATGAATATTTCATTGATTATAGTTACCTGCATTTCTGGGAACGGTCGCTTAGGAACGGATTACAATTTATAGCCCATCAAGTTCATAGCAGTTTTCACAGATGGCTTCAGTGGAAGTTTACTTCGGTCGTCTAGACGTTTCTGAACCAATTCCAGCGCCAATTAATTTAGAAAAATTTTTGTTTCCCGAATTTGTTATTGTTGCAAGCCGATTGACATAGCTCGAATAATCGGTAAACTGCAAGTCCAACCACGCCAAGCGTATTATAAAATATGACTATTGGCCATCGGTTACATTTCCTTTTGCAGGTGTAGACGCGCACCATTTTGTCGAATCTGTCGACGCGGTCATTGTGTTCCTTGTAATCATGGGTGATAATTCCCTTTTTTGTTCAGCAATCGACATTAGAAGCACATTTTTTTGGATCGGTTGTGTAGCTCTCAAGCGGCATCTCATCCGAGAAGCAGAAACCAGAAGCAAACGAACCTGTTTTCTTAGCTCCTCCAACCGATGCAAACAGTGATGATATTCCAAATTTATTTGTTCTAATTGTACCAGCTAGTGTTGCATTGCGCTAAGGCATGTGCAATTCCAGGGGATCTTTCATCATTTGGGTAGGGTACCCAAATAATCCCATACTTACCTGGCTTGGATGGTATGTATTGGCGAAAGCTGCGCCTATTTATGGAACTTACCAAACAACAACTTATCTTCTCGCAATTGATCCACACGAGTTCTTGAATAGTCGAAATGCAAAAACCGTCAGACTTGCTCGGATTTCTCTATAATGACATCACTCCTGTATAAAATGGCATATGAGACTTCTGGAATAAATCTTTCGCTACCAGTAAATTTGAATTGTCTGTACCAGCGCAAAGTAATATCCCGATAGACATTGGTATCTCGACAAGATTTCAATTTTTTCAAATTTTGTCTCGTTGATTCGCTGCATTCGTCCTTTTAGCTACTTTCTATTAGTTTCCAAAAGAATGCATTCAACAATGACGATTGGCAAACTACTTTTGAAGGCTTCATGCGTTTCAGTAAATATCTCAGTGCTACAGGGAATGGATACCATTCTCTTTATTTTCAATTCTTCAGTTCTCGCTTTCTCCGCAGCAGAAGGCATCGACCACCAAATGGTTTTGTTGTTTTTGCCTTGACTCATGTGTTTCTGGTTACAATTAGCCTCGACTCTTCTTCGTTAGCGCACTGCCATCAATATTTTTCATATCCTGAACAAGTTCTACAAAGTGAATGTCTTGAAGCGATTCATCATTTGTATATGAGCTATTCAAATCGAAACCGTCGGAATCCAGTTCATAATTTGTATAATCGTCGTTATCAGAATCGTGATCTCTAGAATTGGTTACATCCACCGATAACAGAGCAGCTTGGTTCAATCATATTTTCCCCATCATCGTCCGTATCTCTATCAAAATAATCAGCAAACTCTTGTTCACATGGGGAACACAGAACCACATACACGATTCTAAAGGGTTGGAAAACAAGCATAATCAAACTATTTACTATTTTCGAGGGAATATTTCCGACAATGGATTAGCTTCCGAAGGAATCCGAATGTTTTTCAATTTAATCGACAATAGATTTTGCACTTGTTCTGGAGAATGGCCACCTAGGACAGAACTCGTTTATCTCTTAACTGATTATGAAAGGATTTTGTATGTTGGATGGAAATGAGATTCATAAACAGTTTTTGGAAGAAGTTCTGAAATATGGCCATCTGGGAAGGAACTCAGGCATTTCTTAGCTGATTATGTTGGGATTGGGTGTGTTGGATGAAAATGGGACTCTTAAATTATTATTGAATGAATTTCTGGAATATGACCACCTGGGACGGAACTCGATCATGGGAATCTTAAATGATTTTTGGAAGAAGTTCTGGAAGATGGCCACCTGAGACGGAACTCTTTTAATTCTTAACCGATTATGATGAGATTGGGTATGCTGGATGGAAATGGGATTCTTAAATGATTTTGGAAAGAAGGTCTGGAATATGGCTATCTGGGTCGGAACTCGACCAATTTTTAACTGAGATGAGATTGGGTATGTTGGATGGAAATCTTCACAAAACCGTTTAAGAATCCCACTTCCATCCAGCATACAAAATCCCATCATAATCGGTTAAGAATTGAACGAGTTCCGTCCCAGATAGCCATATCCTAGAATTTCTTCCAAAAATCATTTAAGAATCCCATTTGCATCCAACATACCCAATCCCATCATAATCGATAACCGAAAAATGGAAAATAAAAAAATTGTCCGTTAAATCGAAGTCCGTTAAATCGAGCGTCCGTTAAATCGGGGTCCGTTAAATCGAGGGTTTACTGTATTTATACGCATCTGACTGCGAAAACTAATTTCATATAAAACATTTAACTGGCGCACAACCGACCGGCCGTTAGTAATTTTTCTGTGCAACCGGCCATAACACGAATACTTAACGCATCTTGTGACCAAACAGTTTAACAACAAAGATTTTCTCCAGCGATCAACATAACGATAAATCACAACTAATTCTATATCATATAATATATAAGTGAGGAAGCAATGTCATTCGAATGGAACTCGAACGGCTAACATTTCTCGATTTATCAGAAATTATTTATTTATTGTAAGACAGTAAACTACAATTGCCCTGTATTACTAAGGATTCTCGGTTAATAAGAGAAAAATATGTTTAACTTTTAAAACAAACCTCGTAAACTATACAATGCTCCTCTTACTATTTTAATGCGAATTTTATTACTGAAATCATAAATCACGTTTATTTTGTTAATTGCTCGATTTAAAAAATTAGTTTCCGGTTTGGTGGTGAGGTGTGTTTTACATAATATGTAGTTATAAAGCTTACAAGTTTATGGCCTAGTATTAAATCTTAATGTTACACGTATTTTATGAAATTTTTATGTTTTCTGCATGTCATTGACTGAAGTGTCAGCCTTGTTATCTTTTATAGATACGAGTATATTAGTGTATTTAACTTTAACCCAGTGTAAATCTGAATGAATCACTGAATCAACGGAAGCATATCACAAATCAATTATATCATTGGTCAACTCAACATGTATTGTATTTAGGGTACGTGTGCGTAATATTATATGCTGTGATATCTTATCAGCGTATTAATTATTATTTAGCGCGTCAAATTATAATACATATTTGCATATTTTATGCAGCAAAGCAAAATACATAAAATTTTTATGTTCCTGTCATAGGCGGATTATCTTAGGGACTAATTGGGTTAGATTATATGCATTTCACTTATGTAACAATAATTACATGAGACTACTGAAAGTCTATTTACAAAACACAAAAAATATTAATAATCCAAATTTCGCCCACGGATTTAAATTTTCGCAGGGCTCTGAAAAACTAGAACCGCCTCTGTACTCTGTATATGTGCAAATTGAAAGGAAATATCATAATCATATATCAATATCACACTTTGAACAAACTATATTTACTGTCAATACACCATTAATGTTGACAAGACAGAAAGTTGAATTTTGTATATTCAGTGAAATTACAAAATTAATGTAAAAATTTGAATTTCTTGAGAACGAACTGGAAACCAATGCATTACCACAATATTTTGATACGTAAGAAGTTGCTTATTGTTGTCTAACGTTTAACCTTGCGAAGCGGCTTTTATACAAAGCCATTAAATTAATCATACCTTTTAATTATGCGTTTAGACTGTTTGGTGCCCGTTTCATCATGACGACGATGATGATAATTAATAATTATCATCGAGTTAATCATAATGAATACAAAATTTATGAACATAAATCACCTTTGTTTTGGGTATTTGCGTATAGCTATAGGTAAATAAATAACTTGTTGCCCAGCGTTTCTATATATAGCTGTTTATTCTATAGCGAATAAAATTATAGAATTTATATTTTTCCGGGTCTTAGATTAGATATTTTTATATCGGCATTAGCTTTATATATAGTCTTCAGACATTGGCGGGGGTGGGAACGTTAAATTTTAATATTTTTTTAAATATACGCGTATTGTGTGTAACATCACAGAATCGACATGATATTCCCAATGTCAAACTGGATTTTATATAAATCTGGTAAACAAATCATAAATTTTATATAAACTTTCGTAACAAATTTGAGTTAAAACAAAATCTAATTTATCATAAAAAATATTAAAATTGAATATCATCAACAAAATGTTGGATCATATAATTTATTGCAATACGGTCGTATACATCTTCGATATGCGCGCGATTACAAAAATCATGGTAATTTAATACTCTCTTCAAACGAACGGTTTAAATATAGATTTATTTGACAGATAGATAGATAGATAAAGAATAGTAACCTTCACTGTACTGTTTTATTATAATAGTTATGATCCGTCCGTAGCGATATATCAGTGCGATTAACCAGTTATATCGCGAACAAAATTTTAAAATTTAAATATTATTGCTTCACTAAATTATTTTATAAAACGTATTTTGTAGTTCTACAGGTAAATGAACGTGATAGTAATAAACAACTCATAAATTTATACTTACTCAATTTAAGAGTAATTTTAAATAAATGTGCTGAATATTTTCGGAGATGAAAAGTATAATCCAGGAAGCACTGAGCGTTGCTCGGTCAAAGTTGGTTGAATTTGAAGAGTTTTTAATACGTTTTTATTAACTCGCTTTCTTGTCTGACTGTTTGTTACAATCAATTTGACCACGTTTTTCTTGATTGTCCGGGTGGCATCTTGCAATCGAAATTGGAATCACTTCCCACTTAGCTAGAGAGTTTAAATTGTTGTTAGTGCCCGATGACAAAGCATGCATGAAACATGGAATCATTTATTGCACACTGTGAGCATCATTAAGTGTCTAATTAGGGATGATATTGTCGGTACTATAGTACTTTTTTTCGATACTGTGGCTGTATGAAAAGTACTTCGATACAAACAAAGAGTTTTTAGTACTTTTGAGAAAATCACTCGTAATTAAATAAAATTATTATTAAATAATATTAAAATTAAATTGAATTTGTGATTTTTTATTAATTTTTTCAATTACATATTACATTTTTTTAATTTTATTTTATTTTTATTTTTTCATAGTTAATGTTGTAAATTGCAAGCAATTGGGAAAGATTTTTCCGTTTGTTAGCTATTTTTGAATAAAATAAATAAATAAATTGGTTTATGAGACATTTTTTGTGGAATAAAAAATAATAATAGTTCAATCCATTGGGTTTCATCTAGAAATCAGGGTATTTAACAGCTCTAATTCCAAAAGTTGATGATTAAAGATACTAACGTATTTTAATGCTCAGAGAGAAGCGTACAATTTTTTAAAGGCTCCATTGCAAAATGCAACACTTTCTAATGAAACTCTTCGATTTCCTAAGTCGACAATCGAGGTAATAAATTTAAATTGATTAATTCTCAATAATTAAATACGTATATAAAACTAAGCCAGCGGTAAAGAAGACATTAAGTGACCTTGATTAGTTTAATCCTATTTCGATAAAGGTTCGGTGCGACATTTTTACTAAAATAGCACAATAAAAATGCCTACTTTATAAAAAACCAAATGTTTTACTTTGGAAATAGGACATCACATACAGTATCAATACAAATTTACGAAAATCCTCAATATCAACAATCTGTTTTGAAGAGATATTTAAACCGACCAAATGGCACAGTGGTTAATGCTTTGGCGTTTGGATCGGGAGATACCGGGTTCGAATCCCGATAGGGGCAGGATGCAAATAGAATTTTCATAGACAAAAAAGAGATATTTACATTAAAATGTAAGATTTTTGAATGGAACGGGAAGCCCAATACCATGATGTGAACGATCACTAAATTTAGTAGTTTTCTGTTAAAATTGTTTTTGTTGGGAGACTCAGACTTGCATTCTAAAGATCTGCTCCTGCTGTAGTGGTTTTTGTTTAACCGGTTCATTATTTCACCGCTCCTAACACATTATGACTTCATACAAAAATGACAAATTTTTTACTCTTTTAAGCAACCTTTGCAGAAACAGAAACTCTTAAAGTGTTTGCATCGTTATTTTAAGAGCAGTTTTTAAATTTAAAACCAATCTTTATATGTCGAAAAACTATTATGCGAGATTTTTCGATCCCAGTTCACAATTGCGAGGTCGAGTAATAATTTTCAGATACAGATAATAACCGGCCCTAGGCCATGTATTTAATTAATTTTGAATAAAGGGGACTCTCATTTGTGGAGTGGTTTGAATAGCGGGAATTCCAGGATTAAAGATAATAATTACTGAGATTACGGTAAGATCTTTGACGTGATGCATTAGAAAGTTTTCTTTACCAAATGAGAAATGCAGGTCCATGGCAGCAAACGCATTAAATGACTGCAGTAGGTGACGACCAGGAAACCGAGTAAAGCAGTTTAATTCTTCAAGTAACATCTCCGAGGGTTACGATTGCGTGTAATGCTTTTCTTGAAAATACTTCAAGAACATTCTCAACGGTTAACATCCCGCTGCTTCCCAAACAAAAAATTGTTAGTCGTTAAATAATAAATTAATTATAAATAAAAACTAGTTTTATTTTTGAACTTTTAATAATATTTATTATTAATTCCTGATAGTGATAATAATATTTTAAAGTATTTAATTTTAAAAATCGATTTCGGAGATATACGGAGGTAGATAAAAACTGAGGGATTTTTACAAAATTAAAATTTTTAAAATTAACTATTGTATTATATTAAAAAATAAATTGAGGAAGGAATATTTCCGAAATCGATCTTTAAAATTAAATACTAAAAAAATTTTATCACTATAGGTTTTGCACTTTACGATTTTGTAAATCATTTCAATTTTTTTTTTATTTTATTACAAGTCAACTTCAATTTTTTACAATTCAACCTCAATTTTTTATACTTCATTGTAAATTTTTTCTAAATCAACCTCAATTTTTTGCAAAGCAAATTCGTGTTTTTTCAAACTAAGTTCAATTAAATGCAGAGCAAATTCAAGTTTTAATATTTCAAGTTCGTAAATTTTTTGCCACTTTTTGCAAAACAAATTCAGTGCTCCCAATTCTTAACCGATTATGATGGGATTGGGTACGTTGGATCAAAATGGGATTCTTAAAGAATTTTTGGAAGAAATTCTGGAATATGGCCACCTGGGACGGTACTCGGTAATTTATTAACTGATTATGATGGGATTGAATATGTTGGACGGAAATGGGATTCTTAAATGATTTTTTGAAGAAGTTTTGGAATATGGCCACCTGGGGGGAACTCGATCAATTCTCAACCGATTATGATGGTATTGGGTATGCTTGATGGAAATGAGATTCTTAAATGATTTTTGGAAGAAATTCTGGAATATGGCCACCTGGGACAGATCTCAATCAATTCTTAACAAGTTATGATGGGATTGGGTATGTTGGATGGAATGGGATTTATAAATTATTTTTGGAAGAAATTCTAGAATATGGCCACCTGGACGGAACTCGATCAATTCTTAACCGATTATGATGGTATTTGGTATGCTGGATGGAAAGGGATCCTTAAATGAAAGAAACTCTGGAGAATTGCCACCTGGGGCGGAACTCGAACTTCTTCCAAAAATCAATTAAGAATCCCATTTCCATCCAACATACCCAATCCCATCATAATCGGTTCAGAATTGAAGGAGTTCCGTCCCAGGTGACCACATTCCAGAATTTCTTCCAAAAATCATAGGAATCCCATTTCCATAAAACATACCCAATCCAATCATAATCCGCTAAGAATTATTCAAGTTCCGTCCCAGGTGGCCATATTCCAGAATTTCTTCCAAAACTCGTTTAAGAATCCCATTACCATTCAACATACCCAATCCCATCATAACTTGTTAAGAATTGATCGAGATCCGTCCCAGCTGGCCATATTTTAGAATTTCTTCCAAAAATCATTTAAGAATCTCATTTTCATTCAGCATACCCAATCCCATCATAATCCGTTAAGAATATATCGAGTTCCGTCCCAGGTGGCCATATTCCATAATTGCTTCCAAAAATCCTTTACAAATTCCATTTCCATCCAGTATACCCAATCCCATCATAATCGGTTAAGAATTGGGAGCACTGAATTTGGTTTTTAAAAAATTGCAAAAAATTTACGAAAAAAATATTTAAAAATATTTGAATTTGCTCTTCATTTAATTAAAGTTAGTTTGAAAAAACATGAATTTGCTTTGCAAAAAATTGTCAATAGGGTTTTCCAATACGATTGATATGATTTTTAAGTGACGTTTCGGCCATTTGTAATATGTCATGATCTGCAATTTTTTGTTTCATTGTATTCAGTAAAGTTTACAATTTCATCATGGTAAGATATACGCAAGAACAACGTTTACAAATTATTTAGTTTTATTATCAAAATAATCATTCTCCAATTGCAACTTTTCGTGCGCTTTTGCCATTTTATAGTCGTAATAATCGTCCAAGTGTGCTCGCTATTCGTCGAATTGTTGAAAATTTTGAGTGTACATTTTCTTTACATAATATTTAAGTGCCAATAAGACAAAGAAACGCTCGAAGTAATGCAAATATTGCTGCCGTTCAGGCAAGTGTTGCTTAAGAATTGGGACTGTCTCAGACCACGACCTGGCGGATTTTGAGAAAGGATTTGGGTTTTTATCCGTATAAAATTGTTCTCACTGAAGAACTGAAGCCATTGGACCACCGTAAACGTCGTGAATTTTCTGATTTTGCCTTGGACCAACTTGAAAACGATAATGATTTTTTTAAGAAAATCATCTTCTCCGATGAGGCTCACTTTCATCTGAGTAGTGCAGTAAATAAACAAAACTGTAGATTCTGGTGCAAAGAAAATCCACAAATTATTCATGAAAAACCATTACATTCACCTAAATTGACAGTTCTGTGTGGTTTTTGATCTGGTGGAATTATCGGTCCGTATTTTTTTCGAAATGAAGCTGGTAACACCATTACTTTCAATGGAGATCGGTATAGATCGATGATAAGCAACTTTTTATGGCCGAAATTGGAAGAAGTTGATCTTGACACCATTTGGTTCCAACAAGTCGGGGCTACGTGCCACACAGCAAGTGCAAAGTTGCGAGAAAAGTTTGGAGATTCGATTATTTCAAGAAATTGTGATATTGAATGGCCTCCAAGAAGTTGTGATTTAACACCATTAGACTATTTCTTGTGGGGTTATTTGAAGTCATTGGTCCTTAGCAATAAACCAAACTCTCTTCAAGCTTTACAAGTCAATATTGAACGTGCTATTCATGACATATGGCTTGATTTACTGGAAAAAGTGCTCGAAAATTGGGTTCATCGAATTCGTTCCTGCAGAAGAAGACGTGGAGGTCATTTGAATGACGTTTTATTCGGAACTTAATTGTATCGATTGTACTTCACATTAAAAAAATAAAAAACATTTCAATTTCCTTAACAATTAGTGTGTTTTTTTTAAAGAAATCATATCACTTTTATTGGAAAATCCTATATAAAAAATTGAGGTTGAATTGTAAAAAATTTAGGTTGAATTGTATACAGTTGTGAATGAAATAAAAAAAAATTGAATATGATTTGCAAAATCGTTAATTTGAAGTGCAAAACCTATAAAAGGAATTATTAATAAATATTGTAAAAAGTTCAAAAAATAAAACTAGTTTTTATTTATAATTAATTTAAGTGATAAAAGTACACAAAAAGTGAAAAACATGAGTAGGTCATGAAACAAATGTTAAATTCTTTTAAAATGACGTTATTGGTAGTTCATGATTTACTTTAAGTAAAACCGTATTATCCAAATTACCCAAAATCACGAACTTTTTTGTCATGAACATGGTCAAAATTATTAATATTAACTTGCTCTTGTCCAATATCTGCTGTACAAGAAGAATTCATTATTTAAAATTGAGAGCTGGCCTCCGAAAAATACTATTTTGATGTGAATCAGACTTAATTCAATTTGCCATGAAATGTGCTTGTTGCTGAAATATTGTTACACTCGGTAAACAATCCAACTTGAAAGTACTATGTTGTTGGATTCAGTACTGTTTTCCTCAAAAAATCATTACTTTTGATTTCTTGCCAATATCATCCCTGGCTAATATCAGTTTCGTTGTTTTTTTATTTTATGTTGGGAGAATTGATGTCTTTCGTTTATTTCGTTCTTTATTATTATCAGAGTCTCATTTAGTTAAAATAGTAACGGAGTAGGCATTGATAATAATGTCAAGATTGACGTTTAATCCACGTTTAAATTGTGAAATGACTTTTATAGTGACAGAACAGAAACACATTTGTCCCCGCCAACTAAATATTTCAATGACAAACAGACAACTCAAAGGAAGCTAGTTTTCTTTTATTTTAAACTAAGGTCCCGATGAGCTAAAGACTTGCACATTAAACATAGCGCAGAACTATATTTACATATCTCTTTTCCTGCCTGCTATCCCAATTGTGAAGGTAACGAGAAAGAATCATGTCAAAAAAAATTGTATGTATTTTCGACCAATATACACATTTGTGCATTCCACTTAAATCGTTTTCGTCCGAAAAATAACACTATAACTATAATAATAGTAAAATAATTAATATGTTATCAAAACCAAATAATTAATATGTTATATAATTTATGTTATCGAATTATACTGTTTTAATTAAAAAATAATTCCGATTTACAACAAAATTTTAACCGACAGGAAAAGGGATTTAGCATATTTAGTATTTTGACAACTGGAAAGGCAGTCTCGAGTAGGGTTGAGAACGATATTTGTAACAATGTTAAAACGAGTTTATGAACGACGAAAAGCACGTGGTCGTTGTTACAATGATAGTTTCAGTACGATTTAGAGCTGTCATTGTTAACAATATCGTAACAATTTAGTCTTTACGAACAGCCTCCTATCATGCTTAACATTGTGGCCATGGTGAAGTTCACGAACTAGCAACGTTTGGAAATTTTTAAAAATTACTACCGCAATTCTGATTCGGCGGAGGCAGCTTTAAGGGCGCTTACACCAATTTTCGAAAATTCCGTGCATGCTGTAGTGAATAAATTCGAGTGAAAATAATCACTATTGGATGTTCTTGTGCTAGTGAGACAACGCACTGGTCGAAGTACCGAAAATAACGCTCAAGTCGGTTGGACTTGACATCAGTGATATGTGTTTCCAACAAGATGGTGGCAAATGCCACGCAGCTTGTCAAACAATTTATCTATTGAAGAGAAAGCTCGGTAATCATACGTAATCACGAGAAATGGTCTGGTGGAATGGCCACTTCGATCATGCGTTGGTTTATGTCAACAACGTTAGAGGAGCTCAGGAACAATATCGAACGCGAAATTACCAATGTTCCGGTCGATATGTGGAAAGAGTGGTGGAAAACTGGCTCCAAAGAATCGATCGTTGTAATCGTGCCCATTGTGTTCATATGAACGAGATCGAATTCTGTACTGCACCTGGAATACATTTTAGCCCAATATCATAATTATTTTCTCTATTCAATTTAAATACAAAATTTTTAAGTCCTTATTGAAAAATCCGATATAAACAATATTTAGAGAGATGTGTGAAAGAGAGAGAGAGAGGAAAAATTGTGAAACAAATAAATAAAAAAATAAATATAATTTAGTGAAAAGTGGATAGAGAAAGAAAGTAGGAATAATAATAAAAACAATAGTGAAATGAAGGAGGAAGAAAGAGAAAAATAATTATTTCAATAAAAATAAAAATTAATTTACAATGGGTCACAGCCAAAATGATGCAAGTCATTTTTATTTTTTTTAGGGGACATAGCACCTTCAAATTTTCAAAAAATCGAAATTTTTTTATGGTAGAATATGTTAGAATGAACGTTTAAAAACATGATTTTAATGGTACAAAAATGAAAATCTAAAAAAAAAAATTATTTATATTTTTATTTTATTTATTGCGTAGCGCGCCTAATGTCAAGCGCAAAAATTTAAACGCGATTATCTCGAAATCACGTTTTTCAAGTTGGCGTGCAAGATTGAGAAAAAACTACTTATCCAATCGTTCTAAAAATTTTCATTCGAAAAAATGCCGCCATTTTTTTATTTTTCAACCAATTTATTTCCTTTTAGTTCATTCCAAGGGCGATTTAATGCTGAATAAAATCCCGTTTTTTTAACATTTCTGAGAGATGTTATGATGCACACCGCGAATTTTCAGTGTTTTTGGAAAACTCTTGTAGCAGACGACAGTGGGCTAACAAAAATCTAAAAAAATTTTTTTGTATACTTTCAGTTAAATAAATGTCAATGGAAAGTTTCATTAAGATATCTTTTTTTATTCCAAAAAAAAAAATCTTTGAAAATATTTTTTTTTTCAATTTTGAAGGTGCTATGTCCCCTTAAAGTAAATATCCAAAAAACAACTGTTTCTAATTTACATTTATTATAAGCGTTAGTATTTGTGAATTTCATAAAACAAAACCAATATGAAATTTCAATTTACAACAAAATAGCAACAAAAATCAAAATTTCCAAGTAAAAACTCGTCACATCTAAAATGATGCAGTTTTAAAAATTCTATAAAAAATTAATTCATATGTTTGTAACTAATATTATCACATTTTATAATTAATTTATTAAATTTGGTAGGATATCCATATTGTTTTAGAACCGCTTTGTGTCTTTTTGACATCGAATCTACGAGTTTTTTCGTGTACTCTGAAGTTATTTACTCCACTCTTGTAACAATGCCTTTTTTAGGTCCGCTACATTATTAATCTCATATTTTCTGATTTCGCTTTCAAGTTTAGACCATAAGTTTTCAATAACATTGATGTCTCGTGATTGGGCAGGCGTTTTCATGACATGACGAGTATTCCAAATGACCCAACTTTGAACAATTCGAGATTTGTGTTTCGGAGCATTGTCCTCGCCCCGATGGCAAAGGGGTCAGCATGCTTGCTCGAGCGACCGGAGGTTCCGGGTTCAATTCCCGGTGGTGACAAGGAAAAAATTTCACGGCTGGTTTAGGATCAATGAATTAATCACTCATTATCCGAAATGAAAATACGATTATGAAACCTCATTTGAGGCGGCCAAATCCCTTGATGGGATATAGTGCCAGAAAGAGAGAGAGAGAGAGCATTGTCCTGGTAGAACTTGGTAGATATTTAACTTTTCAGCACTTTCCGCCATATTTCTTTTTAGTATGTCTAAATATACATTTTTGTTCAAATTGCCTTTTGTTCAAATTGCCTTCGGTCGGTATCCAGCTCGCGCTAAGATAAATTTTACATACAAATTTGACGTAAAATTTAGCTCGCGAAATAACAAAAAATATTTAGCTCATGATTTCGCAGATGCGGTACGCAGCTGACGCGAAAAATTTGTAGTTATCTCACTCACATATAGACTGCGCTAGTGGAAACAAACGTTTTCGCAGCAATTTATCTGCCTAGAACGATAAAATGGAGATAAATTTTGAAAGCACAACGTGAACACCTTTTTTTCAAATGGATGAACTAAATAATTAGCTTTTTTTTCAAATGGTTGAACTAAATAACTAACGAAGAAGTGGATACAGGAAATTTAGAAAGTGGAGAAAAAATTCCAAAACTACCATTAGAAATAAAAAACCTAAAACGAAAGAATTGAAAAATGAAGAGAAACAAACATTATGTTTGTTGGTAGAGAAAAATCCATGTATTAATAGTCGATTGAACTATATTTTTGTTTGTTGTAGGAGAAATAAAACACACGTCAAAATTTATCTCTACATAAACTTATTAGCTTACTAATTTATCTGTAAATTAGTGGAGACTTGTGGAGACCGCGTTAAAATTTATCTTAGCGCGAGCTGGATACCTAGCTTAAACTCTAAATTTCCAACTCCAGAAGACGCTAAATAAGCCCGTAACATAACATGACCTCCACCGTGTTTAACAGGGCTTCGTAAATTTGTAGCTGCTAGCTCCGTATTAGTCTTTCTCCATACGTAATCCATAAAGGTTAAATTTGCTTTCATCGGCAAATAAAACCGTGTTCCAGAATGTTTCATCTTTGTTTTTATGGTCTTGGTCAAATTTAATTCTAGTCTTACGATTAACTTCACTAGTGTATGGCTTTTTCCGCATTGTTCTACCATGAAAATTTAATTTAATATTCTACGTTGGAGCACTTAATTTGGAGTTTTCTTATTGTGCGCTTTTCTAGGCTTATTTTCAACACGGTTTTGATAAATGAAGCGTTCGATATAATATGCTGAACAGTAGAAGAACTTGTTTTCACCATTTCTGCCATTTTTCTGTGAGTTTTGCCATCGTTAAATTGTTTAATAACTAATTCACGAGTTTCAATACTTGTGAGGCGACCCATTTTTTCAATTACTTCAAAATTTCACTTATTTCCCTATATTGAAGCAATATATTGACTATAATCGCACAAAAGGTTGCTTAAAACTGATACTCAAAACTGTTTTCATTGAAAATTTTGTTTTGTGTAGGAAAGTACCACTATTTTCAAAACAAAAAGATTGCATCATTTTAGATGTGACATGATTTTACGTGGAAATTTTGATTTTTGTTACTATTTTGTTATAAATTGAATTTTTTTTTTGTTTTGTTTTATGAAATTCTAATACTGACGCTCATAATAAATGTAAATTAAAAATAGATATGTATAGTTGTTTTTTGGATATTTACTTAAAAAAAATTGCTTGCATCATTTTGGCTGTGACCCACTGTAGCTACCACATTTTTAACAAAGGACTAAAAAATATAAAATAATTTCTACTAGCCCGATACAGCTTTTAACCCCATACACATATCTAACTTCATTCAGATTTTCCTGACAATCAGTACATTACTGATAATGTACACGATGGTCAAGAAGAAAGCCATCCAACGCAAGCGACGCCTATAAGGAGAAGCAAAAACGATAAAAGAAGCTTCAACAGGAATCGGAAGCAAGTAGGTCTGCAAAAATAGCTAAACGGCATAAGCGAGCTGAACAAATATCCACAAATTATGCGTAATGTTGAACACGTAAATGCCCAGGAACGAATGGCTCGGAAAGATAAAAAGATAAGTGAGATTGATCGAGATGATGGACGCACATTCCGCTGTCAAGGACATGCTTAGCATATTTCTCAAGGTCAATGTACACTCGATGAACATATTTCGAGGCTAGAAAGCCAAAGAACAATATCTCTCGCCTGCTAGTGGCCTTGCTAGTGACACACTTTGTCTTGCTCAAACAAAAGCGATAACAAAAGCGTTTGAAAAGCGATAGACGACTGTATAGCACATATATCTCGACGGGAATTAGATCGAGTGAAACACTCTGAATTAACAGCTTAGAAAGACAAGTTAAGAATGTGAACCAAAACTATGATGTCAACGTGAGGTCTATGCTCACAAAAGCCGCGATATCATTTTAAAAAATTTTACTCTAGTCCGGAACTGAAATATGTTTTACTGCAATCGATGCAATCCGCACTTAAAAAGCTCAAAAAGTCAAGCACCATCCAAGGCGTATTGAAATATCTTCCTTCCGGATCATTCCGTATATCAAAGTGATCAAATTTCATGACATATTTGATCAAAACGGTCTCAAAGGGCATTATTTGCTCTCGATATCTTTGAAGTTAGCGAAAAGTTGCATGAAATTCTTGATCGATCGAGCACAGATGTCGGAATTGTTATAGTAAAAAATTGCATGCTTTTAACAAAGCAGTAATTTTACGAGTACATTTAATAGAGATTTATTTATTTCTAGTTGTTTATATCACGTTACAAAATGCCTTAACAACGAAATGTCTCTGCAAAATCATTCCATAGGCTAAGAGAATGAAACTTCAGGAAGCATTTTAAGCTTCTGAATGCTTTGCAAGTATAGAAACTCGGGTCTGAAGTTGGTTGCATGAAAATATACTTGAACGCACCCAAATCGTCCGCCATTTTGGTTGTAGCTTAGTCATTGCTGTTTTTATAAGTTTCAGCCATTTACAAGCTGTTGTTCCATGTGTGCATCAATTTTAAAAGATGGATGCCAATAATGCACATTTACGTTATTGCATTCTATTCTATTTTGAAATGAAAAAAATGCTGCTCCAGCTAAGAAATTGATTAATTCGACTTTGAGTGAAAATTCTGTGATTCATTCAACAGTCAAAATGTGGTTTGCAAGATTTCGTGATGGCAATTTTAGTCTTGAGGACGATCCACATCCAGTTCTAGTAAAACAATTTGAAGACGAAGAACTTAAAGTTTTACCGGATGAAAATCTGTATCAAACTCAAAAGGCGCTTGCAGAACAGTTAGGAGTTACTCACCAAGCAATATCACTTTGATTGCATACAATGGGAAAATACAATGAAAATGGATTCCTCATAAACTGAGTACTGACCGAAGAAAACAAAATGCAAAGAGTTGACATCTGCATGAATTTGCAGTCTCGGTGCAAAATAAAAATTGTTTGCGCAAAATCATTACGGGTGATGAAAAGTGGATTTTGTACTGGTTGACCCAGGCCAGCGACACTATACACAATGGTGGCTTAATTAATTAAGACAGTTAACTTGATGATCTCTGAATCAGTTCAATTTTATATTACATTTTACAACAATTTTATAAAACGTAGACTAAATCAAATTATTTAGAGTTGTAATCGGGTCGGCCCTTGAATTTTGCACTCCGACAGGGAGTCATGGTTGTGTTCATTTTCATCATAGCTCGTAATCTGATGATGAAAAATCTCACTTGCATCCTGCTCCTATCGGGATTCGAACCCAGTACCTTACGATCCAAACGCCAAATCTTTTGATTACTGCGCCGTTTGATCGGTACTAAATTTCTTGTTACAGTAAAATAAAACTTGCTTTTGTATTTAAATACACTTCGTCGTAAGAAATTTAAAGAATGGATGAAGAAAATTTCTTGTCTGAACTTCGATCATTGTTTATAAAACCTTGCAGATTTTCTAAATCAGTTTGTTAGTTTGTTTGCCTCTAGCTTGTGGCCGCTATCGATTAAGCATTTTAACCTATTTAGTTAATTACCTAATAATTTTTTTATGTTCCGAATTTTAATACCAAGTTAAAAACATTTGTAAATTTATCGCAGATATTAAATTCGAGTTGGTGTACATACTACATTGATAACCGGGTTTTCGTGTTTTATGGTAAAAGCCTTACGCCAGGACAGCTACTAAATCAATCATGCAGTAATTAAACTATTTATAAATCGTAATTACATTGAAGAATGAGCTAGGTCCTATTTTTATCTTAATTAGGCCAACCGAACAGTATAGATAACTGATTGATAAAATACTTCTATTATTTAACCATATATACTCGTAGATCAACTTAATTCTGTTGCATATACTCGTAGAGTCTTGTATATAATGTTTTGATAAAAGAAAAACCATTTATAAGAATAAGACATAAAGTGAGAGAGTGACATCGATTCTACAAATTAATGGTGAAGGTAATTTATTATAAATGTTTAGTATTGATTTAATGATCTTATAAACCAAAACTTATTTGTATAATATTGTGATATGGTGTTTTGTTACCTAATCTGGGTATACATTTTTTTAAGGTTAATGTAAGATCGTTGAACTCCTTATCAAATTGGTTTGTGTGAGCGAAGAAATTGTTTAACTTAAAACTCTATAAAGCATAAGAAATTTAAAAATGTACATAATTATCTATAAGTTTCCACGATGAATAGAATAAATTTGGCATTGTGTGCTCATTTACTTTGTAGGCTGAACAAAAGTAAATAGTAATCGTTTTCGACAATGCCTTCAATATGTATTTTGAATCTATAGTAGTCCAACCATTTTTATTCTAATCATTCGCGTACATTGAAATTATTAATTGGAATTTGTTACTAACTTTTAAATTTAAAGTAATATTTTACTCTAAAATTAATCAGATATGCTGTTGTCTTGTCTTTACTGATATATGACATACAAGACGCATATACATTTGGAATTTCTAGAAACCTATTCATTTGTAGTCTTCACAATTCCATTTAGCTTAAATTTGAAATTTGGCATTTTAAAGTAAATACTTTTCAAGTGGCCTTGACAAAAACTGGAATTTATTGATTGGGATAATCTTTAGTTCCCGACATTGGATTCATATTCTGTAACCGAGAGAAATACATATATTAAAAAATTTCACCTTGGAATTCGGTTTTGGCGTGAGGATGTTTTTCATCGCTGTATCAAATTGCTTAGAATCATTTTAAATAATTATAGGTTACAATTTATTATTAGGTTAGTTTGTAATGGATGCATCCACACGCTAAGACCATATACCTATTAAATAGCTTATATATAGGGCAAACGCGATCTTTTTTTCTCTTATCCTATTTCATTTCCGTAATTAGATTTTCTGGCACAGGTGTCACTTTGATCGTTTCTTTCGAACTTTTTTCGAAAAGTTGCCTTTGTTTGTTTACTTTTTTGTTTTGCCAACTAATGCGAAATTCTTTAGAATTTGTGAAAAAATGTTACCCGATTTATGTGTAAAAGAACATAAAAAAAATACCAGGCATTTGTTGTAGTGTTCGTTGAAAAAAATTGTTTATTATTTTGAAAATTTTGAAATTCCAAAATTCTGTTCCAGGCAAAAGTTTAATATCAATTCTCAAGCAAGTAAATGCTAAAGCCGCCGCATCATCTTACAACGTAGACTTGTAGATAAATAAAACTCTTAAAAGTAATCATAATACTTAAGCTAATTACGTTTATAATTTACATTTTCGTTTAGACAACTTGTAACGAACTAAGAGGGGCATGAGTAGGTTACAAGTAATCTTGGTTTCCGTATAATGCCGTTCGTTACCGAATTTAGTTTGGTGAACTATTCAGAGCTTCGGATCAGTGGTCGGTGCTACCGGCTATGGCTCATGGTTGGGTGTGGGGGTTTCCGAAGATGAAATAGTTTCTAAATTGACCACTCTAAGGATTGGGTGACTAATCTAACTGGATAAACTAACCGGAAACGGAAAGGGCAAGGTTGGATCAACTTACCATTTCAGCACGTGATCGTGGATATCAACACTTCATCCTCTATAAAAAACTATTTAGTTTCTCATTCTGAAATTATAATATGCCGAAGTGAAATATTATCAAAGCGAAGAAACATCAAATTTATATAGTGGAACAAAATTAATCACTTAACAAAAAAATCAAATGAAAGATTAGAAGTAAATTGTCAAGAACTATAAAACACATTATTTTTATTCAAAAATCAATTACGAAACGAAATGTGTTTGTGAATGAATATAAAAAAACAAAAAAAAATATCTTAAACTATCTAACTAAACAACCCATCACCATTTGGAAAGTTTCATTTTTTTTTGTTTTAAAATTTACTTAAATTTAAATACCAAAATTTGAAGAAAATAAAATAAGAAAGGAAACAAAATTGTACAAAAAAAAATGATTCTCAAATATAAACAAAAATCTTAATTAGAGTACTACTTAAATAATAGAAAAAATATAAGAAAACAAATTTGTACTTGTAATATTATTTGCGTTGCGGCCGATAATCCAAATATGTAGTTAATCCACAGGAGCGCACCAACATTTTACTACAGTAATAGTTTTGTTATTAATTGCAATACATATATATATTATTTAGTTATTAAAGATTAGTTGATTTTGTAGGTATTATTTAGTTATTAAGTTGATTTCACAACATTTAATTATTTGCAAAATTTAATTAGTTATAACATTGTATAATTAAAGTTCACTAAGTTTAATGTTATATACAGCACTAACATGTAACGTTACAAGTGCTCGAATATTCGCATGTGCACCATATTTTAGAGGTACATCATGCTTCACAAATATTTCCGTACAATGCACTGTTTATACACATACTAATTAAACGCACTAAGTATTTTATTATTACAATTAGATTAATGTTCACTTTTCTGTATATGATTTGTCACAAAACTTAGTTTATACATATTCATATAGTTTATAAATAAGAAGTACAACTTTTCTTTAACTACTACCATTAGATTCTTAACTTCTAAACAATTTTTTTTTTCTTATATATAAAATATAATTTGCAATATTGCGGTACACAACTTAGGATATATATGGACAGATTATTCGCACATTATTTTGGTTTTCACAAAGTTTTTCGATCCATACCGCACGAGATTTTTAGATTTTTTTGTTATGTCCATTAGTAGTTATTTGCACCACAATTTAACAGATTATAAACTGAATTTCGAAAATTTAACTTTTAATAAGCACACAATTATCTTTATATAGTTTTCGACAACTTAATTTAACACAACTCAATTGAAATTATTTAACATCACTATATATATATATAATATCAATATGAAACAAAGATAATATTTTTAAGTAACCAACTTGTTACAATAAAAAAAAGTTTATAAAAATCCGAAAATTAATTTGTGTGACAATTACTAGATCACAAACAAAAACTGACTGACCCCGCGTGCATCCAAAAATTATAATTTATACCCTTTTCAAAAGCAACAGTATCCCCGTTATAAAGCAATTACACCGGTATCCATATTCTATTGTGGCGCGCTTTTTCTCGTAAATATGTGTACTGCTGTAGCAAATAGTATCAGGGGTGTTAAACTTAGAAACGCAGGAGAGTATCGATCGTTTCAATCGTGGGGACGACCCAAGCCCATGAGATTGTCTCAACCAGCCGGGCAAAAGAGTATTAAAAAAAACAGGATAATCGGTTATTTATCAAGCGCTAACTTGAGCGCAGAAGCGCATCTACAAGATCCCATTTACTGCAACTTCAGATATTTCATTGACGAATGTCTTTAGCATGGTAGATACCAAGGTTTTTACCATTAGTGTCATGTACCTCGTATGCCACATTCCCAATACGCCTGTGGATAACACCCTTTCTAAATTTTACACTGAATTTAGCCGAAATTTTATTGAATGCGTCACTTTGAGCAAAATTCCTGACGAACACGATTTGTCCGGGATTTAACTCTCTAATTCGACTTCTTAGATTATAGGTTTTAGAACTCTGCTGATAAGCTTTCTTCATACGCTCCAAAATATTTTTCTGTAACTGGGTATGTCGGTCGGAGTTAGTTACATCTAATTCAACATCACCTAATTCACGAAGTTTTCTTATTAATTGATAGTCTGCACCATGACCGACGTAATGTTTTCCAAATACTACAAAGTGTGGAGATTCATTAGTCGTATCGTGCACAGCATTTCGTATTGCTGCGCCAATTGAATGCAAATACTTGTCCCAATCATTATGCGTTTCATTTACGTAAGCTCTTATACCAGCTATTACCGATCGATTCACCCTTTCGCAAGCGTTTGGCTGCGGGTGGTAGTTAGGAGTGAAATTATGTTTAATTCCATATTTTTGTATTAATTCGGCAAAGCATTTGGACTTAAATTGTCTACCGTTGTCGCTCATAATAATTTCTGGAACAGAAAATACTGTAAACACACGTTGCTCCAGGAATTTGCATACATTAGTAGCAGTGGCATCACGCATTGGTTCTAACAGTACGAATCTTGAAAAATGATCCATCACTATAAAAATATAGCAGTTTCCGTTTTTAGAACGCGGATATGGTCCTAAGAAATCAACATAGAGCTTTTGCCAACTTCTCTGTACTTCGAAATAAGTACCCATAGGTGGACGAAGAGTGGTGTTGGATGCTTTACATTTCTTACAAGTCTCACATGCCTTAACAAAATCATGAACGTCAAATTTCATGCTAGGCCAATAATATAATCTGTGTAAGTTCTCTAATGTTTTTCGAATGCCAAAATGAGATGCAGAAGGTGGACAATGAGCAGCTTCAATAAGAGTTAGTGTCATCGCTTTGGGAATATATAATTTCCAGTCAGGTAGATCAGAATTCAAATTAGCGATTTGTGAAGTAGCTTGACGGAAATATATTCGGTTATCACGTAATTGAAGATTAGAGGAAGCATGGAGATTATCACTCAGTGTTTTCACGAGAGCTAGATAATCTGGATCACTAAAACGAGGGTCGTTGAGATCGACGTGTAAAGATAAGTATTTGGGATCAACAGATTGTAACCCATCGCAGTGAAGGCGGGAGAGAGCATCTGGTACGCAGTTTTCTTTGCCTTTCCTGTATTCTATAGAGAAGTTAAAGCCCTGCAACTGAAGACTCCAGCGAGCGAGACGTCCAGAAAGATCTCTCTGTCCCATCAACCACTTCAAACTGGCGTGATCCGTGATGATGGTGAAAGAGTACCCCTCTACATATTGCCGAAATTTCTTGACACTCAATACGGCAGCAAGGCACTCAAGTTCAGTGACACTATAATTGCGTTGCGCCGCATTGAGTTTCTTCGAAAAGTAAGCAACAGGACGCTCTTCGCCGCTGGAGGACTTCTGAAACAGGACACTACCAACTCCAGTTGTTGAGGCATCACACTGAATAAAGAAAGGTCGCGAGTAATCTGCATTGCAGAGAACAGGAGAAGTACACAATGCAGTTTTTAACTACTCAAACGACTTTTCAGCTTCAGCGGTCCACACAAATTTTTTGTTCTTCTTAAGAAGATTAGTAAGAGGTTCGACGATTTCTGCGTACCGAGATATGAACCTACGGTACCATCCAGTTACCCCTAAGAATCGTCGGACTTGACGGACAGTCTTCGGGCGAGGATATTCTTTAACAGCTGCAACTTTCGCGGGATCGACTTTTATCACTCCATCGCCAATGATGTGACCGAGGTACTTAATTTCCTTAAGGAAGAATTTGCTCTTGTCGACGTTAATCGTCAAGTTGGCTCGCTTAAGTAAATCGGCAACAATATTTAACAAACGGATGTGTTCTTCAAAAGTAGCGCTGGTGATCAGTAGGTCATCAAGATATACGAAGATTTGAGAGTGCAGCTCATGGGGTATCACTCGATGCATCAACCGGCACATTGTTTGTGGGGCGTTACACAGACCAAATGGCATGGCTGTGAATTGATACAACGGCCGTCCAGGCACGGCAAAGGCTGTCTTATCCCTTGACCCCTCATCGAGCGGAATTTGCCAAAATGCGTCTTTCAAATCGAGACTCGAGATGAATCTTGTTTTGTCAAGACGCCCCAGCAATCCGTCGATGAGAGGTAAAGGATAAGCATCCTTTACTGTAACCTCGTTGACTTTCCGTGCATCAAGACACAACCGCACCCGCCCATTTGGTCTGCGCACAACAGCAATCGGTGAACACCATGAACTGACACTTTCCTCAATTACACCTATGGATAACATACGATCTAGTTCCTTATACATTTCTGCTTCAACTGCTGGCGATACAGGGTAATGCCTCTGCTTCACTGGTTTAGCATCTCCGACATCAATCACATGCGAGATTAAATTTGTTTTTCCCAATCCTAACACCACGGATGAAGGAAACTTGTTAATGACTTGCTCGAGCAAGCGTTTTTGATCGTCGTTTAAATAGTGCTGTGAAGAAACATCATCCTGTAAATCCTTTTCGCCAAACAGTTCTTCAGTAGCTACGTTTGAAAAAGGCAGCGGAAGTGCAATAGTTTTAGAACTTGAGCTCTCTGGAGAAACACATATTGTTAGGTCAAAGATTCTCCAAAAATCGACACCAAGATAAAGTTGTTGAATTAAGTTTGGGGCTAAATAAAATGTCACCAGTCTAGTTTTACCCGCAAGACAAGCAGGAACTTTTATGTAGCCAATAATAGATTCCATATGACCACTTGCAGTTTTAACGGAGGATGGGAAGCTGTGTAGTTTAATATTTGGGTCACTAAGGAGTTTTTCGCAGCCTTTGCCTAAAATAGAGATATTGGCTCCACTATCCAAAAGACCAGTATACGTTTTACCAAGAATTTGAATTTTAAGGTATGGCCGACCATCGGTACCATTATTTATAATTGATTCAGAAATTTTCCTCCTTATCAATCTCTTCAGATTCCAATATCTATTTACACGGGATTTTGTATTAGATTTTGTAACGCTAGGTTTTGACATGGTAGAGTTTAAATTAGACGTACTAGTGTCGAATGCAGGAGTTACTGAGTATTGTTCGAGTGACGAAGAATCTTGTAAAATTCCGGATCCGTATTGCTTACGGAATCCACCATCATTTTGGTCGTTTTTGGGGCTTGGATGTTCGATGTTCGAAACCCCAATGGCGCGTTTCCCGTCTGTCGACAATATGGGCATTCCGGTTTTATGTATCCTTTTGAGCCGCATCCAAAACAAAATCGTTGCTGAATAGGTATCGGACAGTCGTGATAAAAGTGTTGAGGTTGTAAACAATTCCAGCAACAATTCTTGGGAGGTGGTTCGGAGATTTGTTTACTGGTAAAATGAGATTGATTGTTCGTCTTCTCGCGGGAGTTAAGTTGAATAGCCGCTAGATCTTGTTCGAATGGTTGAAATGGTTTATGGTCATTGGTTAATTCATTGACATTTACATACCATTTTTGTTGACACATCAATTCGGGAACGAACCCAGTTCGTTTCCAGGTGTCTTCGTGCGCAACACAGCGACGGACGAGTTCATCAACATTAGAAAATTTAATTTCAGTTAAACGGTCTTGCAGGCCTGGTCGCATATTATGTCTTATGATTCTCATCATTTCGACATCAGTTAATGGTGCTTCTAATTGGAGTGATAAACAAATTAATTCAGTATAAAAGTCGTAGAAGGGTTCGCGAGGTTTCTGTTTTCTTGATTCGAGTTGATAGCGAATATCAAAATCAGAACGACGATTTTGAAACCGATTTTTCATTTCCGACTTCAGTTCACCCCAAGAAATATTTTTGTTTCGCTCTATTAAAGCCCAATACCATTCAAACGCGGTGCCACGAAGAACGTAATGAAGGTCATTTACTAGACGATAATCTGGAATACTTTCAGAATTAGCCAGGTGTTCGACTCTAACCAAAAATCGTTTAATGTTGATTCCTGTTGGAGAACCATCAAATCTTATATCCCATTTAGAAAGAGATCTATGCGAATAAATTGGAGAAGGATGACTATTATATGATTGTGGTATGTTTAAATTGGCATTACCCTGTTGACCTTCATTATAGCCGTAAGTTTTAGGAACAGCTTGAAGTAGCTGATGGGTTTCTGTTTGAGGTTCAACGTGAGTAGTGCTATTCAATTGTTGAGCCATTTTCGAAGACCCCGTCACCCCGTGCTCTACCAATTTTGAAGGTGAATTTGAGCGAGAATCAATGACAAATTTTTGCTTAGATGTATGGCTTGTTTCAGATTCTGTTTCTGAGTCGCTCATATTTTCAGCATCTTCAATTAATATTATTTCTTCTAATTTGGATATACTTTCATCAGCTGGATTTGTCGTTGTGATAGTGGAATTTATAAAATTCAGTAATTGAGTAGTTTTGGCAGACGTTTCCTTGACCTCCGTAGCTACACTTTTCGAAATGCTCAAACGGGTTAAGCGATCTTGAACATGTAACAGTCGAGATTTTAATTTTTTTAACTCATCAGTGGCATTGTTTTGAACTGCAGTTTGAATTTTATCATACAATTCTCTTAACTTTGCCGACACTTTGCCAAATTCAAGTTTGGGATTCTTTCTGGCCGCTTCATGAAGTTTGTTGGGAACCAGACATGAATGGAGCTTTTCTTGTTCTAATCTCTCCTTAAGATTAATAAGCTTCTCGTTTGCCGAAATTCCAACTAGACCACGTACACGACATTCAAGTTCGAATTCGTCAAATAATAAATGTTCAATATCCATATTGTTGTAAAAATTATAAAAAAAAATCGAATAGGTTAACACTTCTAATACTTACTACCAATATCACACAAAAGCGAGAAAAAAAAATTAACTTGAAAGCAGTTGTAATACTTAACAACTTTATAAGCGAAAAATAATGAGTAATTTTTACGAAACGATTTTTGGATACTACGGTTAATTCAGATCTATTACTTGATTAATAAAAAAAATGTAATTTAAAAAAAATATAAATTGAGAATGTTATAATTTACATAAGTATGAGGATGAAGGTTGATAATGTTTCGATCACATATATTAATTTTTTTTTTTTTTTTTTTTTTTTTTTTTTTTTTTTTTGAAATTAAATAAGTTGATCCGTGCTTTAGGTTTATAAAAGAAGGATGCAATTTATGAAATGCTTTCTGGGATCGTACAAATGAGTCAACAAAAATATGAAAATTTGTAAACTATATATTGGAAGCATTTGCGCCAGAAATGCAAAAAAATTAAGATATGAGGTCAATGAAGCTTGTCTTAAAATTTTGATAAATGATTCTACAAACTAATAACCGTTGGTGCATTTACGATATAAGACAAACTTATTCTTTTCATGCTTCGACTAACAATGCAATCTAATACACAAAAAGTGGAGTCATTGCGTAAACGTGAAAAGAATTTACTTTGTTACCTGACAAAATTAAACAAACGAACATTAAAATCTACAATAGTATTCTACTAAGGAAATAACGCGATTTAATTCTATCAAATAACAAGGCATAAAAACGGACAGAAAAAAAAATGAAATTAATTTTATTTGGTACCGGAATTTAACGGAATTAAAAAAAATTAAGTAGTTTATCTAGCCATGTGCGTAGGTTTTCTAAAAGCCGTAATACAGTTTGTTTTAATTTGGGCGCCATCTGTAACGAACTAAGAGGGGCATGAGTAGGTTACAAGTAATCTTGGTTTCCGTATAATGCCGTTCGTTACCGAATTTAGTTTGGTGAACTATTCAGAGCTTCGGATCAGTGGTCGGTGCTACCGGCTATGGCTCATGGTTGGGTGTGGGGGTTTCCGAAGATGAAATAGTTTCTAAATTGACCACTCTAAGGATTGGGTGACTAATCTAACTGGATAAACTAACCGGAAACGGAAAGGGCAAGGTTGGATCAACTTACCATTTCAGCACGTGATCGTGGATATCAACACTTCATCCTCTATAAAAAACTATTTAGTTTCTCATTCTGAAATTATAATATGCCGAAGTGAAATATTATCAAAGCGAAGAAACATCAAATTTATATAGTGGAACAAAATTAATCACTTAACAAAAAAATCAAATGAAAGATTAGAAGTAAATTGTCAAGAACTATAAAACACATTATTTTTATTCAAAAATCAATTACGAAACGAAATGTGTTTGTGAATGAATATAAAAAAACAAAAAAAAATATCTTAAACTATCTAACTAAACAACCCATCACCATTTGGAAAGTTTCATTTTTTTTTGTTTTAAAATTTACTTAAATTTAAATACCAAAATTTGAAGAAAATAAAATAAGAAAGGAAACAAAATTGTACAAAAAAAAATGATTCTCAAATATAAACAAAAATCTTAATTAGAGTACTACTTAAATAATAGAAAAAATATAAGAAAACAAATTTGTACTTGTAATATTATTTGCGTTGCGGCCGATAATCCAAATATGTAGTTAATCCACAGGAGCGCACGAACATTTTACTACAGTAATAGTTTTGTTATTAATTGCAATACATATATATATTATTTAGTTATTAAAGATTAGTTGATTTTGTAGGTATTATTTAGTTATTAAGTTGATTTCACAACATTTAATTATTTGCAAAATTTAATTAGTTATAACATTGTATAATTAAAGTTCACTAAGTTTAATGTTATATACAGCACTAACATGTAACGTTACAAGTGCTCGAATATTCGCATGTGCACCATATTTTAGAGGTACATCATGCTTCACAAATATTTCCGTACAATGCACTGTTTATACACATACTAATTAAACGCACTAAGTATTTTATTATTACAATTAGATTAATGTTCACTTTTCTGTATATGATTTGTCACAAAACTTAGTTTATACATATTCATATAGTTTATAAATAAGAAGTACAACTTTTCTTTAACTACTACCATTAGATTCTTAACTTCTAAACAATTTTTTTTTTCTTATATATAAAATATAATTTGCAATATTGCGGTACACAACTTAGTATATATATGGACAGATTATTCGCACATTATTTTGGTTTTCACAAAGTTTTTCGATCCATACCGCACGAGATTTTTAGATTTTTTTGTTATGTCCATTAGTAGTTATTTGCACCACAATTTAACAGATTATAAACTGAATTTCGAAAATTTAACTTTTAATAAGCACACAATTATCTTTATATAGTTTTCGACAACTTAATTTAACACAACTCAATTGAAATTATTTAACATCACTATATATATATAATATCAATATGATACAAAGATAATATTTTTAAGTAACCAACTTGTTACAATAAAAAAAAGTTTATAAAAATCCGAAAATTAATTTGTGTGACAATTACTAGATCACAAACAAAAACTGACTGACCCCGCGTGCAGCCAAAAATTATAATTTATACCCTTTTCAAAAGCAACAGTATCCCCGTTATAAAGCAATTACACCGGTATCCATATTCTATTGTGGCGCGCTTTTTCTCGTAAATATGTGTACTGCTGTAGCAAATAGTATCAGGGGTGTTAAACTTAGAAACGCAGGAGAGTATCGATCGTTTCAAACTAAGCTAAACAGTTGAAACAGTTAAATTTAGTTTTACATTTTCACCAGTTGTGTTGATTTTCGAGTTTTTTGCGAACTTCTACTAAAACAGCTAACTTCACTCTTGTCTTATAGAAAAAAATTTTGGAACACGATTTTACAAGGCAGTGTCAGTTGGTATTGATACTATTTAATATTTACTAAGACCGTTGACTATACTAGAGCCATTATGAGCTATTTTGTGAAATACTTCGCATGTTACCGTTTCGAGATATTACCCTTTATTTGTTAACGCAAAGAGCACAGAAAGTGAACAGAGGTATCCTCATCTCCACGTTCTTGTAGGTTCTACAGAAGACCATCAATTCTATGCATGAACAGCACACGTCTCTGCCTTAGTGATAAAAACGCTTACAGGATTGCTCGATTAAGGAGATAGGTCATTAATTTTATGCCAACAGTTTCTTTCCTGAACTGTAGGCGGCAGTCATATTCTTAAAAAATAATAATAAATACATGACGGAAAATATTTAACAAAAATCACATGGTTCGAAAGCTGTAAGAGTGGATGTATATTTTTCTTTAGCCAAACATTTATACGTGTATTTTTTCACGTACAAACATGTTTAATGCATACTTTAATAACAATGCAATAAATTAATTCTTACCAATGGCTCATATTATCGTTTTTAATCACTCTTTCTTCAGAAAAGACAACTTTCTTCACCACACGAATGACATTTCACGAAAAAAAAAAAGGAAAAAATAAGCAAAACTATTTCCTTTATTTGACTATACCGCCATCTACAGTTAAATATCGGAATCATCAACATCAAATAAAGTCATATCCATTTTATTGCCCAGCAAAACAATTGTGTGGGTACGGCAAAAGTTCCATGACAAAAATTTATTTTTGTATGTGTTTTGAACAAATTTACACCAATTTTTGAACCAATTTTCCTTTCAAACTTATTTCGTTTCTTAAAAACACTGTTGTGTTGGTTGTACTTCAAATCAAGCGAAATTTTTTTATCAAAAACGCCATTAGATACTATGATTTTTTACTCACATATTTGTGTGGTTTGGACTTAAATTGAGCCATAATTTTTTTTGTTGAAAAAGGGATATAGCAAACTTTTTAAAGTAATGGGGCCATATTAATGTTAAAGGCTTGCTATTAGATGATACAAGTGATCCACGAGCTCGGACAATGCGCACGCCCGAGAATATTGCGGCTGCGGTCCATAGTGTACGACAGAATCCATCGACCTCAACTCGACGCCCATTAGTTGCACCAGTCTGAGGAGATTATTTCACAAAGACAAGATGATGTCACCAGCTTCACAATGACGTCAATTTTGGTCGAAAAATCAACTTTTCAGACGAAACGCATTTCCATCTCAGAAGCTACATACGTAAACAAGTAGAACCGCCGAATTTGGGGTTCAGAACAGCCACACGTAATCGTAGAGAAGTCAATGCATCCACCAAGAATGACTGTTTAAAGTGGATTTTCAAGCGGTGGCCTAATTGATCTATTATTCTTCGAAAACGCTGCTGGAAACGATGGTTCCGTCAATGGCAACCGTTACCGAGTCAAGATAACCAACTTTATAAGGCCCAAACCGACGCTACTATTTACGTGAACATGCGGATAATCCAAAGGTAATTCTATCTTTAAAACATAACATTGCAACAGTTATTAGCGAAATAGGCGCCAAAATCATCAAAAAAGTTTTTAAAAACTGAACTCACAGAAAGGCTTACTGCAAGGCCAGCAGAGGGGCCACATGAACGAAATTGTTTTTCATTCGTAAATCGAAGACTCCAACCTACACAATAAAAAAAGTTTACACAAAATAAAAATGTATACTAGCTCATTTTATAGCGTTTTGGAAAACAAACATTTAAATGGCCCACCCCACACCTAGCAGTGTTCAATAAAACAGGGCCGTATTTCAATTCTTCATTAATTACACATTTCGAGAACTCTTTCCAAAAATTTCAAATTATTGCAGCTTTAAATTTCAATACAGTTCAATACATTCAAAAAATGAATTGTGTAAATAGATAACTTTTATAAATTTTGAGTTTCTATACTTCGACTAAGAAAAGAAAGATTTAATAGTACGCTGGAGAAATATTTAGCAGGTGTGAATAAAAGTCAGTGCTACTGGGATCGACATATTTAATTGTCCCTGATGGCATCAGCAGCAGTACACGACTCGACCATACGACTACAAGCAAATATTATGTTTGGCGCTGTCCAATCATGGCCTTTCACCGAAGCGCCAACCGGAAGGGAGGGGCCTATACTCTGTAATAAAAAATACGACGTAGTTTAGAATAAAGAAATGGCAAAGAGGGAAACCCAAGGTAGAACATTCGAAATGGTTGGCACTATACAGAGGTGGTAGTTTGGATTCTGTTCGAAACGAACAGGCTTAGGCAAGTTCGTAATGGTACGATCCCACGTATTGGTTTGATGGGCAAACAATTCAGCGACATTTATTTAGAGAAAATTTCTCATGTAAGGTTTAGAAAATTAAAAATATTTTTGTCAGATTATTGACATCTAGGTTTAAGTAGCGGCATTACAGATAGTTTGCTACAGGATGGCTACTGCCATCCTGCAGATTTCACTAAGCGCATGCAGAGGCCTAAATGGTGATTTTGCTGGCTACAACTCAGGGAGAAATGCTATGGGTCGTGGGGTTTGAGGCTTACATGGCTCCTGCCTTACACCGTGTACAGAGATTTTAAAAAGAAAAAAAACGCAAATAATAATAATGATAAACCGAGTTATGCCAAAATTTGTCGGCCGGAACCTGAGGAACGAACAGCAAAAAAAATTATAACGGGAGTGTCTTGGCACGCATCCGTCCGAACTCAAACGGTAGTAAACACCGGTTTCGAATCCGGATGCGGGCACCAAGGGACCGCCAACCCTACGCCGACAAAGGATGGGAATTCCCCCCTCATCACACCAAACCCGGAAATTTTAATAATTCATTTTTTTATAAATTTAGACAACAAAAACAAAAAATAAGAAAACACCACTTCCCTGAAGAAAAAAATGAGGGAGCGAGAGACCAATGTGCACCGAGCGCGGCACAAATAAAAATAAAAAAATTGAAAATATATAAAAATAATAAAAATATAAAATAAAAAAAAAATGTACCTTAAAACTTAACAAAAAAAATTACACCGTTGCGGGGTCTCTCCCCGTTACCAATATAAGGACGGGCAACTGGTTGGTTGGTTACCCGTACGCTGCAGGGCCTTTCGCCCATACCACCGATGGAAAACGAATAGCCGGTTGGCCACCCGTTAGTTGCGGCAGACCACCGAAATAGACCGTTGCGGCTTGATTTTGCCGTACTCCACTGGTGCAGCCTTGGTGCCGATGTTGGGCGACTCCTCGCCTTCGCGCTCGAGCGCTTGCCTGGTTGGGCACTAAATTTGTTATAAATTTTCTTTTCGTTTGGATATTTCACCCTTCACTTTATATTTATACCAAAAAAAAATCTCGAATTATTACAATTAGGTTTACGGTAATTACAATATTATACCGCGTAATTACTTAATTAACAATTAAATTTTTAAATTTCCATTCCCTTATACTTTTAATTGGAATGAAAATGGCATCAATACAACACAAAAGGTATGACGCCCTTCAAAACTACACACTTTTATACTTTGTCTAACAAACTCGACTTTAATATTTCTCAAAATTCCAAACAACCAGACTAACTCACAAAAAAAATTCGCGCGCCACATAACGACGCGCGCAACACGTCATCGAAGAATATCTCTTCTTCTCTGTTTCTCGTTTGCATCAATTCGCATTGATGAAAACGAGAAGCATATAAGAAAAAATATTCTCCGATGGCGCATTATTTCACACAGTCGGTGCATATTGGTCTCGCTCTCTTGTCATTTTTCTTACCCTCGCGCCATCACAAGAAGGTGTACAAAACAACAACCGTCGCACGTGCTTTCAGCCAGTGCACATAGAATACTACAGGCCACACTGCTTGCTATGTCATCAAATTTATGTCTACAGTTTTTTCATTGAACTGTAGACGGTAATCATGTTCATAAAATGAAAAAACGAAAACAAACAGAAAAAAAAAATAATTTTTATACGTGTGCTAAAAGTAAGGTTATGTCTTCTCGTATATTATAGGAAATGTGTACACATTTTATACGAGTTTACATATTTATTACACAATTTAAAATGCATAATTTTATAATAATATTATGAATTAATAATTTTACCAATAGCTTTCTATTAAATTTTAAAATATATTATTAAAATATTGTTCTTGCTGTTTGTTTACAATTTTTTTCTTATCAATATGACAGCAACACAAAAAAAATTAAAACAATCTTTTTAATTTTAGTGCTGCCTATAATAGCTAAAGAGAAAACTGACGACATAAATTGACGTCATATAGCAAAATTTTTAAAGCAGTGTGGCCTGTAGTATTCTGGTGCACTGGTTCAGCACACAACGAACAATCAACTCCGAAAGTAAAGACACAAACCGAGGGGAATATAAAAATACATAAATTGTGGTTGCGACCGCACAGTCGTAACAAGTTTTTCGACCGTTATGTGGTATTGCAAGGTGTAATCTAATATTACAACTGTATAAATCCGCACGAGTCTAGAATGTTCGATCGGTATATAAACAAACGCTGATAGCAGAATGAAATAGATGGAAACATTTGCACACTTCGAAGCGAGAAAACAAATAAATTTACTTCGGTTTCTTCTATGTACTGCATTTTTACCCCCACCTAATCTCTTGTTTATCAATTTCATTTCAAAAATTGTTATTTCATTTCTATCAGTCTCCAGATTTCAGCTGAAGGTAATAGACGTTTGTAAATGTTTTTCAGGTGGAGATACATGGATACATATAAAGTAAGTATACAAAATTAAAAAATGTGTAGTTGGATCTGAATGACAATACACATTTGGTACATACAACAAAAACCAAACACAATCAATAATATATGATTGTGTTTGGTTTTGATACAACAAAATACATTAAAAAAA